>OU823248.1:6250000-7500000 GCA_917490735.1 Dryobotodes eremita
TTTGAGCCTTTTGTTCTGCAAAAAAATCGATGGCATTGTCATAATTAATCTGATTGTCATGATTTTCGATTGCTAAGATCACACCCGACTTATGCAGAAAAGCTTAACACCACTTAAGACAATCTAGAATGTACCAGCGAGCGGAGCGAGCGCGAAAATTTTAGCACTGCCTCAGGTAAGTTAGATTTTTTAAGTCCGAAAAGTTTTAAGAATTAAGAGTCGCTAGGCTAGGAATATTTTGCCAGAAACATATTAGTAAAATTTTATCGATCGATAATGCTCCAATCCAACAGCTGCGCCAGCGCTGTGTTAAAAACTTAAAGGAAATCGTGTCGCCTTTGCACATAAAGCCGGCGAAAAGGGCGGGACGTCCGGCGCCCCCGCTTCGCGAAGTAAAATTTCTAAAATAAAGAATTTGTTCCTTAAATTATTGCCCACAGACGTGACAGAGGCGCTGATCCTTCTCAGGATCGCCACGGCATAGATCTGTTGCAAGAGATGGAAAGCTAACGTTTTTGTATCGCCAAATAAAATTGGAGCATGTGTTGTAAAAACGGAGAGTTCCTGGTAAAATTCAGCTGCTTCGCCCGCAACCCGCTCACACCGTTTGACGATCTACTCGTATGCCTACGCTAATCACGGAGTGATTTCCTCAGTGTGCCACCCGCAGAGAAAGATAATAAGTACTGCGCATCTCACTTATCGCAGAGTTGCGGTGCGCTGAGTAGTGTACTTGTCTGCCACGCTTGAATTTGCCCCCCCCCCTAGATCCGGGGCTGCCCTTACTTAAAATTAAAACTGTTCAACTATCGCACACAAAACAGCAATTTAAATAGGTACTTATTGAACATTATATCTGACGCTTTCATAATTTAGGTGTTCCATTCGTAACCAAAAAATGTAAGCAAATATCAATATGTTATTCCATCACACATTTTGTCACTTGGATAATATTATTATCCATCGGGTCTTGCTCGAACTGGTGAAAATCAGTTGATGAGAAAATATTTGTATTGACAAAGTGTCTAAGAGCTTTTGGGACTAGCAGCGTCTTTATGAACTTTGAAGTCACTTGAAATTTGTTTGAGGGAAACCAATTATTTTCCCTGCATTTTGCATCTACCCATTTATGTTTAATTTCTGGATCTTTCGGGAAACTGAAATAAAATGTATTAATTCTTATTTAAAATTCTTAATACAATTTCCTATTAGAGCAACTAACAATTATCGATATCTATATGTCAGCGCTACGCACCACTAATGCATTGTTTTGACATGCGTCAGTCATTAGGCAAAGGCTGTCGCATGTCAAAAATATTTCACAACTAAATAATTTGTAAAATACTTAAATATTATAATTAATACAGTGATTTTTTTGTTACCGGTGGTAAGACAAGCCACTTGTACTAAGGTTTGTTGTAATTGTGCTATTTTTTCAAATAAGGACGGAAATATTCGGCATTTCATAAAAATACGAAATCACACTACACGTTCCGAAGCAAACATATGACTAAACGGTGCTCACTGCAGTCGCGCGTATCTAAGGTCAGTTGGACCCGACAGAGGCGACATGTGCCACGCCTCCAAGGCATATCCCTCGATATCCGTGCGGAAAACACATTAAGATGCAACGTCCCGGCTGTCATTCGTAGATCTTTGACAATCGTTACGGGTAGTCAGAAGCCCAAAATACTGACAACCAGAATTACCAATGGGTATCATGGTACCCAGTGGCTGGGTTATAGAAGTCAGACAGGCAGTCGCTTTATGTAAAATACTGGTATTCAGCTGCATCCGGTTGGACTGGAAGCCGACCCCAATATAGTTAGAAAAAAGGCTAGACAGATTGATTTTGAAGTATTTCTATTGAATATTGGGTACCTACTTGTATCAGTAACCATTAAAGGTAGCCTAGTTATTCCAAACCGTAACTGTTAAATGAAAGAAAGCTTTTTTTATTTATTAATAGTTTAAGCAGGAGTTCCTAACTTAACGTCGCGACGCCCCTAGGCGTCGCTGCGTTGGAGCCGGTATGCCCACGTCACCGGCACGCGACGTAATGAGAGTCGGTAGAACAGCTTTGAAGATTCTATTACCTTTTGCAACGTCGTACTTGTGCAAAACTGGCTTTTCTGCAGTTGCAGTAATTAAATCGAAATACAGATAAAAAAGTATTCAGGGAAATAAATGAGAGCAGCTATTTTAATACTTCAGCTCTGATTTGAGAATTTATGCTTGGAAAAACAACCTCATACGTCACATTAATTAATGTGACGTATGAGGTTGAAAAAATAAATTGCCTAGGAAAAACAGTAGGTACAATAATTATTGTACCTACTGTTTTTCCTAGGCAATTTATTTTTTTGTAAGTAAATTAAAGTTAGTAAGATTCTATATTCTTTGGAGTTTTCTTTGTATAAAATAATCTATCTAGATTCTAGTTGGATTATTTTAATGAGTCTAGCTGCTAGACTCTAGATTCTAGAGCTACATTCAGGTGCCTTATTTTACAAAGGAGTTACAAAAAAATTACAACATGTAAGAAAGTCGCAGTATAAATTTAATAAGATTGGGAACCCCTGGGTCAAAGTATACTAATAATATTTTGTTAGTAACAATAAGTTCTACCGAGACTTTATCCACAAAAGAAGTATATTTTAGGAAACGTTTAGCATCTTGTTGTTCTATACCTACTACCCATGTTACATTTTGTTCTTGTAAAGATTAAGCAACTACCACACCATACGTGAGTAGGTACTTATTGCGAAAGTCATACGTACATAATATGGCACATTGAACCTTAGAAAAAAAGTCGAGAGGTGTCGTGGGACACCCGTTTGGAACGAAGTTCCTTTCGCTGTAGAATATGTCTTAAATTGAAATAACACACACAATTAAATAAATAAACAACGTTTGGGAGTAACAAAATGAAAAACAAAACATAATAATTAAGGAATGATAATAAAATGGTTTTATTATTTTATTATTATCATCTGACGCGCCTTCCGCACGTCTATACTACACTAGTATATCCATGGTCTAAAAAAACAAGGTCTGGCATTCCGGGAGTGAGCTTACGTTACTAAACAGTTGCCACTTTATTGCAACAAAACACGAAATTATGGAAACATTTTCAGTCACCATTCTGTTAAAAAATATATATGTATAAAGCATTTAAATTGTCGTTTCGCTTGCCTAATCAAACGACACAATTCAATTTAACGTTATTGTTAGTTAAAACCTCCTGGTTTTATCAGATTCGCACAGGTAATAAAGGTGATTGGGGAGTTATTATTACACACTACTGGTAACACAGCGGTGATAACGTAGGCTTGTGTCTCCCACGTGACCACTGTGTCTCGGAATGCTATACCTGGCGAAGTATATTATTATACCATGAGTATACCTATACATAGACATACGCTTGTAAACACACAAACACACACACTATAGCAAAACTGTGGTGACTGTCAAAATGTTACACTTATTTCTGTCTACATTTATATCTGTATTTTTATGGTGTACATAATAAAGAGTATTTTATTCTATTCTCTCTAACTCTCATTCGCCAAGTCTGCAGAGTGTAACGTGCGATATGAAACTTCGTTCCAAAAACTGTCACAGTAATGGCGCGTTTACTATAGGTCGGTGACCGCATGCTTCGCGCGCATTCGATTTAACTGGATTCTTAAACCGAATTAACCGGTTTACATTAGGTCGGTGACCGAATGCGTCGATCGTCGCAGTCAAATTTAGTCTGAATTTCGTGCCCCGACCAACAGCAAGTTTCCACAAGTCGGCTATAAGCGAATACGGCCAGCCGTAACAACTTTTATACTAGGTCTGTCACCACAAACGGGCTGCGATCGAATACGGCTAACGGAATTTCAGTTTACATTAGTCGGTGACCGAAAACGGTTGCAGTCGAGTACGGCCAAACCGACCTAATGTAAACCTGCTATTATGTATTGCAAACTCAAACTCGAAGCATTTATTTCAATTAAATCATTTACAGGCACTTTTGAATTGTCAAAGAGTCGGTCAGTTAGTCAGAAAGTTGAAGCTAGTGCAGAGACGCAGCTCTACAAAGCTGAACGTTTCTCTAAAATTCAATGTACCATTATATTTACAGTAAATACTATTACTGTGACATTCTGACTGCTCATAGTAAATTTGAGTTGTTACTTTTGAGTTGCGTCGTCGACGATGGACCTAATTGCTTACAATTTCACTTCAGTTTCAACAAAAACGTCTTCATTTAATAAAACAAAAGTCCACTTGCAAAGTGCTAGGTAATTATACAAGAATGTTTAAAAGTAAAACTGTGTAAGTATTTTAATGAAGGAGACTGCGGTCATCGGCGCTTTTATTCGACTTCACTTTCTGTTTAATAATGAGTTGGGACTGTAAGAGATAAACTTTAATACAATTGATTTAAGGAAATTTTTCATAAGGTTTCCGTCTAAGCGTAGGCATTCTTCGAACGTAAAGACTGCGTCAGGGGCTTTGTCCAGCGAGCTAATTAGCTCAATCATTATTTTATAACTTATGTAACCTTTTGTTTTGTATTTATTTGTATAGTTTAATGTGTTAATAAACAGGATGGATTTATGGGACGGGGCAGTAAGGGTAGGTACCTCAGTCGTTGTAGCTCCGGGAAAACAGTCTTAGGAGACCGATGCCTGCCGGGGCTGCGGATTGTTCGAAAGAGTTACCGTGGCCCTGGCGCACAGGCAACTGAAGGAACACGGGTGGGTTTTAGTCAGTAAGAGTCTGACACGCCCTTCCGCTCCGCCCAGAGCGGGAGAGGTCATTTAATGATTTCCCACCCAAAAAATAAAAAAGGAGACTATTCATAACTTTTTGATAAATTTAGATGCGCATTTACATATTTTTCCCGTAGCTACTACGATTAAGGTACCCACCCTTACTGCCCCGTGTCAAAAATCCAATCTGTATAATTATTACTTATTATATAATTTCATAGGTAAGATAAAAGTTCACAAAACTCAGCTTATAAAATATTTAATTTAAACGAAATAATTACTGTATTTAAAATTTTATAAGTTTGGATATCGTTGTCGTGTAGTGAAAAATTACATTGTTTTTCTTTTTATTTACTTGGTTGTGTAGAAAACATCGTAATGCACATTTAGAACAAACATGCGCAGCTCTAAGATGCTTCGAATACTTACCTTCTGTTAATAATAATGACCCTCGAAGAACTTCTGACGGTCATTTTTCATACAGTTTTTATCTTTCTCTGTAAAATATCGTTTATTGCAATTATGAAGTTTTCACTGCACGGTAACGATGTTTGACTTACTGCATTCGACTATTTTCACGATTTTAATAAACTGGCTATGGCAATGTCAAAATATTTATCGCTTCATTCGAATTGCAATTGTGTGTACTGTTTTACTGTGCAGCTGGCGAGTTTGTTGCACCACTTCTTCCTCCCAGCTAAAGCACTAGGAAGTGGTGAAGGGCGAGCGTCTAAGGGGACTGCCTTATGTAATTTTGACGTTCGAAAAGTACTGATTCTCACCCTCATCATCATCATCATCATCAGCCTATATTCGTCCACTGCTGGACGTAGGCCTCTTCTAGTGAACGCCACTGAGTCCGATCCTCGGCTCTCCTCATCCAGTCTCTGCCAGCCGCCTTTCGCAAGTCGTCACTCCACCTGGCCGGCGGGCGTCCCACACCTATTCTCAGCCTAGTTTCAATAAATAATTTACGATTTTGAATTGATAAATAATCCAGTATCCACGAAACTTTTATCTTAGCCAATATTTCACTTTTTCGAACATGTTTTACCCCAAAAACCTACAGTATTTTATCAATTTGTGGTTCTTATTAAGGATATACTTCTGAAGGGTGACATAAGGACTATGATTCGGGAAAGGTTACCCACTCAAGAAAACATAACTTCCTTCAATTACTGACCGCCCCTTCGACTTTGATTCCGACTTCTTTACAAACTTTGGTGACGTCACAACTTGCGAAGTCTCGCAGATTGTTACGTAATTTATGTTAATGTATTCCTGGCCTATGTTAATCTGGGGAGCTTTTTTGTGTTTAGAGGACAACGATATATCTACCTTATAAAAGTTCCCACTACTGGGGCACAGGCCTCATTTCTGTGAGAGGGACTGGGCGTAAACCAACACGCGGACTCTGTGCGGGTTGGCAGATGTCACCGGTCTTCGAATTTTTGTTACTAGGACATTAATTAGGTATAATGGTAGAGATACTCGTACCTTTAGATCTTTTGAGATGAGTAGGTTCATAGGCACCAAATGCATAGTTGTAAGTACCTAGAGCTGTTTGGTTTTTGGACCCATAGGGTTGGTTGCTTGTCAGGTCTATAAAATATGAAGGGTACAGGGAAAGAAGGGTCATTGTCAGTATTTGTTTAATATTGAGTTGACAATACCATCTTTTAGAAAATTCATAAAGCTTTCAGGCTAAAAAAAAACCACTAAAAGCGATCAGTGTAATCATAGGACTCAAAAATTGTTTGTATGGCTGTAGAAAAAAAAGTTCATGGTCACCGCTGTTATTTAAAAAAAGATAATTGTCTATGGACTCTGATCTTTTTCTCGTATTAAGATTAAGTGAATTAATTAATTAATTAATACTCCAGATTAAGTGACAGGTACATACTGTAATTATTGTATTGCCTTCTTAATGCAGAGTTGTCGTTAACGGAGAGATGAAAAATCTGTATTAGAAAAATCCAAAGCGTCTGCCAACATCACTTTTCTTCTCTCCCGCCTCTATTGCGCGTATCAGTAAAACTTTTTCGTCAATACACAGTGATTTTCTGTTACTTGCCATGCTTACAGTTTGAAAGTTTGTGAGCAACTAATAATATGATAACGTATTGATAATCCAGTACTCCTACTAACAACAGTCTACACGTGCAAGCAATCCCAATTTGTAAAAAAAAATACGGATTTCTTGGAAGTTCGGTATGTATGAAGCCGACAGTCGAGTTTATGACGGGCTAGGATAATAAAGCGACAAAAGAACGTACATAGCTGCGCAGTTTTTACTAGTTTTGGCAACTTAAGGCGTCCCCCCGAGCAAAACGCCGCGCAAGCCGCTTTTTATGCAGTGTTTAGGATCTATCAACTTGTTATTTAAAAAGAAATATCAAATAATAAAAATACATTAAATTTCTACATAATCTTGACTCCAAAACTGTCCATTGCTTTTTTTTTTAAAGGAGTCTATGCTTCATTAATCTCCTTTCAACGAAACCATAAAAATGAGAAAAAAATATCGATTTCATGCTTATCCTCGTAAAGTAAACATTATTTAATTTTGCTACTGACACTAATGGATAGACAATTTAATAAAGAACATTTTATAGCAATTTCTTTTTTCAAAAGACAAATATTTAATTTTATAAAGATTTTATACTAAAATCTGTGCGTATTCACATGCGCCCCGTACCGGGATTCAGTGTGCCGAAAGGTCTCGAGGGTGAAACACGTATCGTTTGTCAGCGCTCGATCACGTGACACGTCACATTATCCGTAGATAGTAATATTTGTATAATGTTTGCTTTGTTTTTTTTTTTGTGTTATGCCATAGAGTTATGAAACTACAGACAAGAACATTCACATTGATTCAGTACTTACGTGGTTCAATGCTTGTCATATTGTATTGATTTCAGTGTATTTTAAAATAAATAATCTTTTTAGATACAAAAAAACACTTGTGGCACTCGGGGACTGCCGCGGTAAAGCTATTGCATAGCATTTTTTATCAACTTATGCAATTATAATTATTTATTTATTTTTTATTTATGCAGTATTTTTTTTTCTTTGATATTAATTCAAGTACAGTCGTACCATATACATACACGTTAAGCGAACGCTCGGCCGAGCTACATGGTAGGCGGAGTGGGGGGTGTTAGGTTTTATTTTCGTTACGGAATTTCTTGATTCGGTCGCCGCGCTCAAAGCCCGCGATAAAAGCTATGCAATAGCTTAAAAATAACCAAAGTGATGCACCTCTAATAGATTAGAAGTATCTATTAGAGGTGCATCACTTTGGTTATTTTTATACAACCGATGGAAATAAGCAATAATGAGTGAGTATTCTACTTATATAATCCTTTTCTTTTTAGCATGCTAAAGTGCAATTTTATTACATGTCATACAAATTTTAATTGGCGACTTATACAGAACTTTCATTTCATAAAATGTAGCACATTCCTATTCTTTCTTCTTTCTTTTCTGTTCTTTTTTAAAAAAAAAAAACGTTGCCCCACAATAGGAATTTCTCCTGTATTGTGGGTGCGTTTACAAACATTTAAAACTCACATACACAAACAGCCAGACCCGGAACAACTACTTGTAGGTCATACAAATATTTGTTCCGTGCGGGAATCGAACCCGCGTCACGCAGCGCAGCAGTCAATCGCTTAACCACTGCGCCAACCGTGCCGTCTATTATACACCCTCTGTGTGAAAGTGAGTGTTCATTACCCTTGCGAATGCGTTTTATTTTACTATTTATGTACTTAAACATAACCGAACACACCAAAAATACTTGCATAGGAAATCGATCCATGTCATCATATAAATAAGGAGCACAATCGTATGTGCAAAAAAAAATTGAACATCCAAGTACTTTTTTTTCGTAAAAACGATTATGCTCCTTATTTATATAGAAAAACAGATCAATTTCCTATGCAAGTGTTTTCATCTCTAAAAGCCGCGGCGGCGGCGCGGGCTGGCATTGCCGCACTGGTTTTTATCCTCACTTCTGTACAAATAAGACACATTATAGCGATCTTTACTAATATTATAAAGAGGTAAAAGTTTTTTTACATAAATGTAGAGAAGAATCCATGAATCAGGCTGCAGAAAGAGATAACCTATTTAGGGATTTGTAAACTAGAAATAGTTAAATTAAGAATAATTTGTATAAAGGTACCTACTTTAAAATAATAAATGATAATAAAATTTACTTTTTGTTTATTTATAGTTTTTATACTTTTATCACTGTCTGAATAACACCTTAAATCTAATAAATAAACACCACATAATGTTTATTATAGAGCACCATGAATAGTTGTATGTTATGTGTATAAAAACGTGTGCCCCCATCGGGAACGAAGTTTAGTTTAGTATTTAGGATAAACAACCGGCCGCACAAAATGCTCGTCTGCTCAAATCTCGATACTCGCGCACGTACACTTGTATATAATAGAAAGAAGCAGCGAGAGAGAGAGAAAGTCGCATGGAGGAGGCATACGGCTTTTTTCTTACGTGTCGATTTCTACCAGTTAACTAAAAAACTATCGCCTTTTTCTAGATAGGGCCATCTTGAATTTTGATTTTAACCCCATGATCGTTTTCAGCTCCCTCGAAAACCATGGAAACGACACCCATGACGAAAAATTTGCAAATTTTTGGAGGCGCCATCTTGAATTTTGATTTTGACCCCTATTTTGTTATAAGAAATTTTTGTTAGAGAGAAAGTCGCATGAAGTGTATCGCCGTTTCGTTATTCCTTCCAAAAGTTGAAAGTATTCATGGACGTTAGTACCTATATAGTCACTGAATTCATGATCAACATTATTTATGCGCTACGTTTTTTAATTCATAGAAAGATTTTTATTTTATTTAATGCCGTGTCTGTGAATTCTAAGGACTGTGGATTGTACTTGTATTCGTAAGTTGTTCGCCAGAAGGCGCTACTAAAGTTTTGCGAAGTATTGTAGAGGTGGGGTGCGGCAAAGAGGGAACGAATGCTCAAGGTTATTTTGCTCAGGGTACCGCCTTAAGAGGCTTACAACAACTAAAGCGCGGTCACTGTCGGACTGCATAGAAAAGAAAGAGAAGCGCGATGACACAACGCTGGTAATTTATTGCAAAATACGAAGCAATTATCTGTTTACAAAAAATCTATTGATTGGATAAAAAAATTAAAACACTATTACGTTAGTATGTTGCTTGTAGAATAATCTGTCAAAAAATCAGAATGATTTAATGCATAGTAGTATGGTTTTTAATCGTTAAAAGAAATTTTTTGAGGTATCTTCGCGATTTTTTTCTATCGTGTCAAATTAGTTGTATTATGTTTTCAACACACTATCTAATTAGCAAATATCCTGAATAATTACATATATTTTTCTGATTTTGTTTACTGCAGTGGATCATATACTTTTAGGCATTATAAAACTTACGTTTAAGTCCTGTAGTCCCCTTAAAAAGTACTTTTTATTATTTTATTGTTGTCGTTATTGAGAGTAATGCTATAGAGATTGTGTCACATTGTATGGAAGACAAGCTAAACCGACCAAAGCAGAGTGATTTCGACGCTTTATGATTTTGTCGTTAAATTGAGTAACGTTACATAGAGTTTACACTGTATATCAGAAAACATTTTAAAAACAAATTGGTTTTAAAAGTTATTAAAGTTTTCTAATTTTCTCAAAAATTATAACATTTTGACAATGATCCTTTTTTCCCTGTAGGTACCCTTCATATTAGGTAGGCAAATGTAGATCCTACCTAAGTTGAGCCTCTCAGATCTTACTGCTGCTCCCAAGTCTTACAATAAGCTTCATATATCACTAACAAGTTAACAGTAAAACATATTTCGCCAATAAAATATATTTATCTGCCACTGAAAAACTATCCTTTGACAAACAAAAAGCACTTCACTTTAAACCAATTAGGTAACCCGGATGTTTATGAAACTCTCAAGCAAATTGGCTCAAAATCGATGAGGATATTTAGCGCTGACCGCTTTACGAGCTCAGTCTCGACTGTTCCAAGAAATATTATGTCCTTAAAATTTAAAATCTCATCATGTTGGTACGATGCAATAAACTAATTAAGTTTGGTAAACTGTAAGTGTGCTCTGGGCCTGCAGTCTCGACATAGATACCGACAAAAATCGGTCGTTAAGTCCAATCGATGTCAAATTACTTTAATAGATTTTCAACTTTATTTCCAAAGTATAAGGTTGAAAATCTATTAAAGGAATTTGACATCGTTACGACTTAGCGACAGATTTTTGTCGCTATCTAATGTCGAGACTGCAGGGCCAGGAATATAGACAAGTTACTCGTACCTATATTTACGACGTATTTTTATACAGAGCTTTTTTTAGAAGCAGCGAATATTATTTGCGCATTGTGTTGACTTTGTTAGCGAAACCGCACAATTTGCTCATAATATACTAACGACACTGTTAGGGCTTTCGCTTAGGATATTTTTATCGTAGTTAATTTTATAAATAAACTATTATTATTCGATATATTTGGCGTTTAGTTTATATCCTCACACGTTCCCTCCCTAATTATAGTTAGCTCTAGTCCTAAAGCTTAAAATCCCTGTGTATCTGAACCTGCAGCCTAAATGGCGTAACACACTTAATATAACAATTTCTTTCATTTTAACAACTCAACATCATTCATTGCCTTGTTTTCACTGTCAAGCAGATGAGTTTTTAAATCATATGAAGCAATGGACAATTTCGTTCACAATCCTCCGGATTATGGTTGCAAATCTGTTTCGCAATTGGGGTGCAGTTTTATTCCTATTTTCTACTTCCATACTATGTTAGGGGTTTCTTTGAAGGATAAAATAAAAAACGAAGTTAACCAGAAAAGAACCGGAGTTACTGACTTAGCTTGCAGAGTAAGCAAGCTGAAGTGGCAGTGGGCTAGCCATGTTTGTCGAAGGACCGATGGCCGGTGGAGCAGACGAGTCTTGGAGTGGCGACCGTGTATCGGCAAGCGTAGTGTGGGACGCCCCCCAGCTAGATGGACCGACGACCTCAAAAAGGTGGCTGGGCAGACTGGATGCGGAAGGTGGAGGACAAAGTGTTGTGACGCAACCTGGGAGAGGCCTATGTCCAGCAGTGCACTGCGATAGGCTGAGTTGATTGATTGTTAATCAACAATTATATACACTAGCGTGCAAAAATATCGGCCCACCCCGTACTTTCAATTTGAGAGACGATATCTCAAAAATCTTAATGAATATAATTTATTAATTTATATTGTGTGAAAGTAGGTAATGTACAGTCTATTTGCACATACACTATATTTGGATAAAAGCAATATTCTTGACAAGATCGACTCAATTCTTCAGATGTCCTCATCGCTCACTTTTGCTCGGATAAAGTGCGTGACTTTTTTTGCCAATGATATTGACAACAGAATAATTTTGCTTATTCCTGTCCGTTTAATGAAAATTTTACTTGATTTTTTAACGGACTTCAAAAAAAGGAGGTTCTTTATTCGAATTCCCATGTTTGTCAGTTCGTGATTTTTTTATCTATACAAATAAATAAAATTGAAGTCTGTGTTTCTAATGTCAAAATAACAATTTTTTACTAATGCATATTAAAGTATATACGGTACTTATAACAAAAAATCTATTTTAAAATTTTTTGTCTGTCTGTCTGTCTGTTTGTTCCGCCTAGTCTCCGAAACGGCTGGACCGATTTTGATGGGACTTTCACTGGCAGATAGCTGATGTTATAAGGAGTAACATAGGCTATTTGTACGGGTAGTACGTTTCCGTGGAATAATTTCCGACGTACACGCGGGCGAAGCCGCGGGCAGCTGCTAGTAATCTTATAAATCAGTTTTGATAATTATTTACCTAACGTAATCTACGTACTTCAGTTCAGGAAAGTTTCAGTATCCTAATCCTAACTTCCTAACTAATATTATAAATGCGAAAGTAAGTTTGTTTGTTTGTTTGTTACCTTTTCACGCCTAAACCACTGAACCGATCATCCTGAGATTTTGCATATAAGTCGTCAGGTGTACAGAAACGGACATAGGGTACCTTTCACCCCGCAAAAAGTTACTGTTCCCGAGGAAAACATCAAGAACTTTCTTATGACAATAGATAGCGCCAAGTATCTTTCGAATCATGATTCTATTATAACCCGAATTGATAGTCAAAGTCAAAGTTAAGGCGAGCGAAGCCGCGGGCAAAAGCTAGTACAATATATTTGGTTATTTTTAGTAAACCTTGTTGAATTATATTGTTTCAAATCGAAGAGCACGGGGTGGGTCGATTTTATTGCACGCCAGTATATACAGGGTGGCCGGAACATTGACGTCCAAAAATTAAATTTAGGTCCCTCTTATCGTGGGGTATCCGAATCACCCCCATGTATGTTCCGCGACTTTTCATAGTTTTCGAGTTACGAATTTTTTTTTACGAATTTACCGAACGTAATTTTTTCACTTTAGACCAACTTTTTCATAACTTTCATCACAGTTACGAAGCTGATTATTTTATTCATAAAAGTACTACTCACGAAGATTCAGTTGCAAAAAAAAAAAATCTCGACAAAGCCATGTACTTTTTTTTTTAATTTTTTTTAGATTGGTCAGGTCGATCATTCTCAAAAAATCAGAATAAAATTCGTAACTCGAAAACTATGAAAAGTCGCGGAACATACATGGGGGTGATTCGGATACCCGACGATACGAGGGACCTAAATTTTATTTTTGGACGTCAATGTTCCGGCCACCCTGTATATGCCAGTGTAGTATCACTACACAATCAAACATAGGCACTTGAGTGACCTTTAATAATCCCGTTACTAACAGTTCTAAGCGCCAAGTAAAGAAATCATCGAAGTACTTCAAATATCACAACTTCGAAACCAACCACATCACACCTAAAAAAACAGCACCCAATAAGAATTATTTGACCCATCTTGAATCAGACGGGAAAATATGGATTCCCGTTTTCCGCGTGAGCTGTACTCGTTTGCGTAAACGATATACTTAATGTCAATGGTTGGTGATAAACTAGCCATCTGTCGTTATGTGCACTGCAGTGGACAGCAATCAAAATAACTGGGAAGGGACTGGTAAGCAACGGGTTAGGGAAACAAAGGAAAAATAATGGTAAATTTGAGGCAAAATAAATAAAAACTTAATTCAGATCAAAACCTATTTTTAATTAATCAATAAGTCGGTTGTTTGTCAGACCAGCACCCTAATTACGTTATACGCCATCTATCACAATCTGAATCATTTTGAAGCCTATTGCTAATCCATTGCTTCATATGTTCGAAAAATGTGTCTGCTCAACAAAGTAAATAACGCAATGAATGTTGTTGAACTGTCAAAATGAAACCCATTCCTACTGTTAGTGTGTTACGTAATTACCCCGCAGAATGTTGTGCTAACAATGTATGTAGGTATTTATTTACTGTCTTTTACAATGTTGAAGGTGTAAAAAGAACAAAACTATTTCTACGTCCCAATATCTCTAGCTTTGTCTAAATTCATAAACCTATTTGTGTAATATAATATTCAAATTCTCGTATTATATCTTCTACAATCCTAACCAATATAATAAATGCGAAAGTAAGTTTGTCTGTTTGTTTGTTACGGTTTCACACTAAAACGGCTCAACGGATTTGGATGAAATTTGGCACACGGGTAGACCATGATCTAGAGAAGGACATACGCTACATTTCATTCTCGATCGCAGAAGAAATCGCGAGCAACAGCTAGTATTTTCAATAAAATAATCTGGGTACAAAGTTTCGGTATTCGCAACAAGTGAGGTATTTTTCCCGAATCAATATTAGTAAAATCAGAGCTCTTGATTTTACCTTTATTTTAAAAGAATGAACAGAATTGTGATATTTTGAAAGACTTCGAGCTAATTAAGAAGCAAAGGGCAAACTGCCAACGCGACGCGGCGATTAATTTAATCAAAACAAATTAACAAGAACTAAACTTCGTTGGTAAAGGGGCAACGAAGTTTGCAAGGGGCAATGTCTAAAACAAGAATAGAATAAGTTTGCATTCTGCAGTTGCAATGCGGGCACAACAAACAAAACCTTTTTGGAGTCGTTAAACCTAAAAAGCGTTTGTAGTTTCGTTTTCACATTACACAGGTCTCAGTGAAATAATGAAATACTGAGGACCGGTAAAATACATAATATATACATACATAAACTCACGCCTTCTTCCCATGGCGGTAGGCAGATATTACCGAACGCCACCTGCTACGATCCTTACATACTCCTTTTGCCAAGTTTACGTTCATACATCTGAACATACACGCGCGCCGGTTGCGAGTACTACGCACCTGACCTTTCTGATGAACATCACCAATCAGGTCACTATATGTCTTAGGGCGTCTCCTCCCGGCGTTTTCACTCAAAAATAGTTCATCTTAAATCATTTGAATTTGGTTACAAGTAGGTAATATTGATTGTATTAAGCCTTATAGCGCATGTTCTAGTATTCTAGAAAATGCATATACGCTATACGCTTAATAGGCTTATTACCTTTTTTTTTTTACTATCACACAGTGTTCTTTTTAGTTGGTTCGATTTTAGCTTCACCCGTAAATTGTTTATGTATAAAATTATCTGTGTAAAAATGTAATTAAAAAGCCTTTTTAAAAACAAGCTTTAAATGAACTAAAAAGTACTAAATAAAACTTACGTTAACATAATACTTTAATCTTTTCTTAGAAGCTTAACGGCTTATCTTAAAGTGCAAGAAGGACGTTCACGCCTCAAGCTTTTAAGAAAATATTAGTTTTATGTTAACGTAAGTTTTATTTCGCACTTTTTAGTTCATTAAAAGCTTGTTTTTAAAAAGGTTTATTTCTTCCTTTTTTTGTACTTTTTAGCATTCGAATTTCTTTAAATATCCGTTCTATTACCTTCTCTTGAAAGGTACTTGTAAAGACAAATCCAAAGAACCCAAACGCACCAAAACAAGTCATGGTGTGATGCCATCCAATTTGCACTATCCAAGTCATCCCACACTTTAGAACAGGCTATCATCATAATTTAATGAATACTTATACAACATTTCGTGCCTGGGCTGTTAACCACTGAGAAGTTCTCTCGTATGGAGCCAGTCCTGGGTGCAGCAGCAAGATCATGGTAAACTTTAGAACGAGCTATCATAATTGTATGCGTATATAAAATGTTGTGTGTCTGCTGTTGACCGTTGAGGAATTCCCTCGAATGGAGCCAATCGTGGGTGCAGCAGCCAGGTCATGGTAGATTTTAGAAGGAACTACCATAATTAAATGCGTATATTAAATATCGTGTCTACACCGTTGACCGTTAAGGAGATCCTTCGTCTGGAGACAAGCCTGGGTTTAGAATCACAAGTCATGCATCATAAAAATGCATTGTCTTTAAAACAGAATCAACGTGTGAAATTTCAACTCCGTAGGACAAGAGAAAGTGGTTTTTTTTGAGACTGCAAGATTTGCCCCTAGCATACATACATACAAACATTGCAAGTTAAATAAAAACTTGTAAAAAGCAAATCGATTTCCACGAAATTTTTCGCAATACAAAGTAACCTTGACTCACTCACTCAGCACTTACTAAATATTGTTCTTTTAAAAGCACTTTAGCAACAGTTGGGGTATATCAAGTGATAAATAATGTACCTATGATTATAAAAGTAGAAACAGCCGGATGCTATTATCATAATATTTTTCAACTCCGTTGTTCCGCATTTAACGTCTCAAATTGGCCGATTTAATTAATACCGGGCAATCCCTTTGTATGTGCGATCGTGCTGATCAAACAGGCGGACGTATCTGCGGGTTTCCGTGAATTGTATTGTACCTATGGTTGTTGGAAATTGTACGTAGAATATTATTCGTGAATATTATGCCGTTGAATATTATGTGTGTAGGTATTTCTTCGCTTTGTGGCAGCTGTATGGGTCAATCGAAAACTTACTCAATACTCAATTCTTTATTGCATTCCATATGTATTACATAGATGGTCTAACAAGGTAAAAGATCAATATGGACCCTGTCGGGCACAGCAAACGCGGAAGCTACTCTTACCGGAGTCTGTTCTTGGATGGGTGAACATCTATTACATAATCTATAATCTAGATCCACCGTGCCCCGGAAAGTTGGTTAAGCCGTTTGATCCCGGTTGTCGATTGTAGATCTTTGACAGTTGTTACCTGTGAAGCCCAAAAGTCAGACAACCAGTCTTACCAAGGGGTATTGTGTAACCCAGCTACTGGGTTGTGGAGGTCAGATAGACAGTCACTCCATGTAAAATACTGGTATGCAGCTGCATCAGGTTAGACTGGCAGAAACCCCAACATAATTGAGAAAAGGCAGACAGATTGATTGAGGTATTTCTACGAAAACTAGCACACTAATTACGTAACACACTATCTATCACAATCCGTCTCATTTTGAAGCCTATTGTTAATCCATTGATTCAAATGTTCGAAAAATGTGTCTGCTCAACAACGTAAATAACGCAATGAATGTTGTTGAACTGTCAAAATGAAACCCATTCCTACTGTTAGTGTGTTACTTAATTACCCCGCAGTTTGTAGGTTGCTGCAGTATGTGTGTGGTTGTCATTCAGTGTTATTTAGTAGTTTTTAAAAGCAGTTTTTTTTTAATTCTTAATAACCTAGAATAATCTTTTATTTAAAAATGTACATTATTTACAAAACTATGGGGCTTAAATTGCGCAGAGATGCTTCGAGAAACATAATAGAAAGAGGCATTTAAATCCAATTTTTAATACTAATCTCCATGCAAAATAGTGTAGCTCTTAGGCTTAATGTCATTTTCATACGGCTATATAAAATAAAAAAGTTATTCCACCATATGTTTAAAATTAAAAACAAATGTACCAATAATTATACAAAATTAGTATGTATAACAACACTAGGAATCTTGTACCTAGAGCTATAATTAGTGAGTCGTTTTAAATGAAACCGCGGAGAAGTACTAAGAAAGTTTAATTTTGCAGACGTTCAGGCGACTGGCGAAGTAGTCTGGTGTCTAAAAGTAGTCATTTGGAACCAAAGTTGATAAGTTTTGTAGTTCTTACGAAATAGCTGTACCTTCTGCAATGTTCCTTGGAGATTTTACCGTTCTTTTATTACATTGCTAGCTTCTGCGCCCGCGAATTCGTTCGCGTGGAAGTCGTAAGACGGCACAAATTACTAATACATTTTTATAAAACTTACCTGTATACTACGTTTGTAGTTTTGGTCTCAGCAGCCAAAATATGAAGAGAGTTAGGACTGATGACGCGGGCGCAAGCGACGTACAGTTGTCCGTGTGCGAAGCAGCTCGTCCTGAGGTCGACACCCGCAGCCTTCAATAGTAATTTCCCATTGCTTGAAAAGTTTTTCGCTTTTAGCCTGCGTTCCTGTATATACTACCTAATGGCACAACACTGGTACCCTGACTGGTGCTTTCTTACAGTTTATTTCTGACGAACAGCTATCACTAAAATAATATAACAGTAGATTGTAAACACACGGGATTTCTCATTAACAGTCACCTAACCATAGATATTTATTTTTATTATAACAAAAGATGACAGAAGAGGCCTAAACTTTGTTTTTCTGTGTACGTTTAACGAACTATCTTATTACAATAGTATAACAAAATGTAAAAAGGAAGCACAAAAATATCAATTGTTGGGAATCGAACACAGGCTTTCAAAGCATTCGTCGAGCCGCTAATTTGCGTCGTTGAAAGTTGACTAAAATAGCTGTTCTTATAATATTATGTCATGATTGACTGCTTAGCTCCGTAAATGTATAGCGGGATGATAATCATTTAAAAGGATAAATCTGTAACTATCTGCTACATTCGTTCCCTATTCAGCTAAGTGAAGTAGTGGAATATTACATTGGTAAGTAAAGTTTTCTCTCTTCTCAGTCTCATTTCTTACGAAATATATGCGAAGTTTTTTTTTGCGATTTCTGTCTTTTCTAGTACTCAAACCTCAATTGGTCCGATGGAGTTTTTTGTTCCTTATAAGAAACAAGAAAGATTAGCATCACAAAAATTTGTTGTGAAAAGTGCCCATTTTATTGCTGACTGTAAGTTTTTTTTCAAACTCCGTGAATGCAGATCATGTTTCAAAAAGTTAAGAACAGTCTTCTAAGACGGTTTTCTTGCAGCGACAATGATTAAGATACCTACCCTTATTGCTCAATCTCAAAAATCGACCCTGTATAACAAAACAGACCAACAGACAACATTTCAAAAAATTATATATTTAGTAAGTATTAGAATCGTACCCAGACCTCACAAAAATTACTTAAAAAAAAAATGTACGGTTTTAACTTCGTTATGATTTTATTACATGTATAGATGGTATTTTTATCTCACGAAGCGACGCGCGCTTTACTTGTGGTTACCAAGTGTACAAACACGCTGTGAATCTGTGTGTAAGCGCCGGAGCTCTCAGTACGTCCGAGACAATGGCGAAGTCGGAAGTGTGCGTTTGCGTGTAGGTATGTTATGTGTTGACGCTAGTCGCACACATTCACAGCATGTTTGTACACTTGTTTAGGTGCTATAAGACAAGTAAAGCTCGTGTCGCTTCGTAAGTTAAAAATACTGTTACTTATAATTTTGTAACCGCGGTTCCTTTTGGAGAAGACTACAAGTTGGGTCATGTTGAGAGGATGAAAGAAAGGCGACTATCAATAGGTATTTACAAGGCAGATGTGAGTGGAAACGGCGGGAGGGGACGCCCTAGAAGGACATAAATATTGACCTTATTGGTGATGTTCTTTTGAAAGGTCAGGTGCGTAGTACTCGCAACCGGCGTGCGCGTATAACCCGATCTATGAACAACCGAAGCAAAAAGAGTATGTAAGGATCGTAGCAGGAGGCGTTCTGTAGTTTCTGCCTACCCCCATGGGAAAAAAGCGTGAGCTTATGTATGTATAGTACTTAGGTTCTTACGCTAAACAAATCTTGTAAAAAATCTGTCAAGAATTTTGTGAGCAACAATAAAAATGTTAGTGATATACCATAGATAATATCGACCCTTACAACAAACACTTGGGCAAAGAAATACCTACTTGTAAATATACAAAGACTAGTTGTCAGCAAAGAACCGTTTCTTTTATTTTGTTTTGCGTGTCTGAAAAAGCGTTTATGCATTGACAGCTGTGCATCATTAATTCATCAGACACTAAATAGCAAATGGATAGTCTCGGCCTTTGCCACTAAATTGTGCGCAAGACAAGTCCGCGCGCGTGTTTGACCTTCAAAACTATTTCCCTGCCAGCACTTTTAATCACTTCGGCATAATGATGGCTATTATTTTCTTTGGAAAACACGGAACAGCACACTCTTGACACCTGATATAAATGACGAGATGGCGGCAAACGATTATTTCTGATTTCGGCCGCGTGCAGACGAATTTTGCGCACTCTTTAGTGCATAGTCAACTGGAAATCGTGCCAAGAGCCTAAGCATCTTCTTGGACTGTATTACAGTAAGTTCTAGTGCGAAAAGGATGGTGCTATATATCTTGTGTAGCTTCTTCTCTTTCGCTGACTGAAACAATGATAGTTCTAACGGGTCCTATGCAACAATGACGCGATATTTCAGCACTGATTGGCACAATGATTAATTCATAAATCGTTTAACAGAAGACGTTTAACGGCTTAATTTTGTCGACATTTCTCATTCTATATCTTTACTTTCATACAGTGTTTGCACATAGATAAGTCAAGCTAACTCCACCATCTTTACAATAAAAGGTTAATAACATTTACAATCAGTTCATGGAGCAAGTTTTATGACCCATTAAAGATATAAGTCAGGATTAGCTGGAGTAATTCGCCACACCCCGCAATCAACGTTTTGTGGTTGACTAATAAAGCGCTGAAGTACGGTACAGCAAATTCTTGTGGATTACAACACTATCAAGGAAAATTTCTCGTTGAGTGTAGACTAAGAAAAGATAATTAATGAAGGGAACAATGTAGAGGTTTGAAATTGAAACTATAGAAATTGAATTAGATACTATTCCATTTCCATTCAACCACTGTTATTATTACAAGCTTTGATTTAACTTGCCTTGTTAGACAGTTAGTTAGTATGTATGGGTCAAATCTTGCAAGCTGAATTAAAAAACTTTCTCTTTATCCTCCGGAGTTGAAATTTTACATGTTGTTTTTGTTTCAAAGATAATGCATTTTTGCATGATGCATGACCTGATTCTATACCCAGGATTGGCTCCGAACGAGGGAACTCCTTAACTGTCACAACAAAGACACAAAATTTTATATTCGTATAGGCAATAAATTTATATATTCGGTTCTAAAGTCCACCATAACCTGGCTGCTATATCCAGGATTGGTTCCAGACGAGGAAACTCCTCAGCGGTCAACAGCAGCGACACAAAATTTTGTTATACGCATTTAATTATGATAGCCCGTTGCTGCTGGGATGCCGATGCTGGTGGGATGTAAGATTGGAGATTAGACTGACTTAAATGAAATAAAGACTAAATGTTACTTCAAGATACGGCCTATAAATTTTCGATTCCGAATTGAAAGACAAACCTAACGTTGTAGTTGAAAAAATATTGTTCCATACATTATGTAACATAACTACAATTGAACAATTTTCAGATACTTTCCTGTACCTATTCCTGTACCTTACTTTTTGTCAAATTTCATGATTCTAGGTCAACGACATGTATCTTATTGGTTTTAATTTATTTGCGAGTGTCAAGATATGCGAAATGAATGGCAATTTATGCCAAGCTACTAAGTCAACGTCTTAGAAGCTCGTTTTTTTTACAGCTCCAAAGGACCGTTTATCTAAGTATTTGAATCAATTTCAACTTGATACCCCCACGCATTCCTGAGATAAGCGGTCAGATAGATGGATAACAAAGTAATCCCATAAGGGCTTCAATTTTTTCTTTTGAGGTATCGAACTCTAAAAAGCAAAGCACTTCCATCAAAGTACTATAATACTACATACTCATGATACAACCTACATGATGGTGAAAACAATTTCGATAAAATTGCTTTTTTGATGATACAAAAGCGTATAATTATAATCGCATCACTTACCTTCCGCTTTTTTACTTTGAGAAAATGAAATCAATTGAACAAAAATGTCAATAAAATAAGAAAATAAACAATCGCAAATAAATTAAAATGCATATGATACATCTCCTTGACCTAGAATCATGATTTTTTGGCAAGAAGTAAGCAGCACAAATAGATACCTCGAATGGTTTTTCAATTAAAATATTGAAACGAAGTATGACCATTGTCCACTCCCTTTATTTTCAATGAAATTCTTCAGTAGGTAAAACATCTGTTTATTTTGTCTATACTATACGCTAAGCTTGAATTCATAATCTTAGATCATAGTCATGTTTTGGAACTAGAAACTCAATGCGGGCGTGACAAAGTTCAAATTCCAATGTAACCAAATTTTATTTAGGGCCTTGTACAAGTTGGACGTCACGACGTCTTCGTGGAAACCAGTGTTAACCAAGTAAAAAAATATAATGGTATATCGTGGATATTGCATTGCAGGATCGTGCAAATTCAATTAGTAACAATGTTACCAAGTAAAAAATTATATTGGTATGGTGGATTTTGCACGGTATTGTGCAAAGGCAAATGGCATGTCATGAAAACCTATCCTGCGCGGAGCGCGAGTAGAAAAAAGTCCTCGCCGAAAACATTGGTGAAAAACAGGCCAATTTCGGAACAAATAACTAGGGTACATTAGTCGGCTTTACCGACAAAATACGTGGCATCTATCTATCTATGGGTGCCAAAGAAAGTCGAAAGTTTATTAGGTTCCTCTTTTGTAACTGTTGAAACTTTAGCTTTGAAAAGCAAGCCAACAGTCCCAAACATTGTGATCCGTCACAATCTTTACTCATCCCCACCATAAGAAGGGATCTAGTCACGAGAACACTATCCGTATGAAAACTGTCATGTCCCGTGCACACCGTTTCGTACTTGTGTCCGCAATAAACCCTATTTTAGTATTCCGATTTATTTATTTTGTAAACTCCAATAATAGTATTATACCAATAACCTACCCATATGTTAAATTTTGAGTTTCAACTTGATTCGGGGGTTTTGGTCAAAAGTCGCTCGAAATGGGTCGTCTAAGGTTACCCTTACACGAAGTTTGTCAACGAAAGTGGGAGTAAACGAATTTGGTTCTTTATTTAATAGTAATAAGATTTAAAATCTCCAGCACGAACTCTATGTTGTAAATTTTCTCCGCAAGAAAATTAACTGAGGTGGAGAACAATGGCGCTAGTTGTACTATACCAGTCAAAAATCTGTCAAATAATTGTATGTCATCTTGAGTTTTCAAATATCAACATTGAATTATTATAATACTTTTATTTTATAGTTTAGCCGTAGTATTTATTTAGTTTATCAATTCTTAACGATTTTAATAATCGTTTCGGAAGTGGTTTTAGTGATTTTTTCATGTTTTGTATTTCACAGTTTCATTCCAACAATGTGATAAATTACGAAAATATTATTTACGCAAATAAATTAAATCGCAGAGCAGCAGAAAATTCAAGCGCAGTCCTCTCGTCTCAACAGAGCGACGGCGACTGATTTGTGAAACAAAAATATGCTTGAAGTTCCCGCAACGTGCGACGGAAGATGACTTCTTCCACGAACTAAAAACTTCGTAAGTGCTTAAAACTTGTAGTCGTAATAATACCAAAAATAAAAGGAATTTAAAAAAATGCCTGCACAATTTTTTTCGCCTTGTCTTGATATAGATAATCATTAAAAAATTGTCCTATTAGTCATTAGCATATTAAGTACAAATTGAAAAAACGCGAAAATTAGGGGTAACTTCGTGATGTTATTTTATCGAGAAAATTTTAACGTATTGTGTTTCTGTTCCACAAAAAGTTTGAAAATATCATGTAGTTACTCATATTATTTTTATTTTGTACCTAAGTCTTATGAATTTCATGAAAAATTAAATTGAAGATAGGCAATTTTGGTTACTACCCGCTCTTAACACAAAACTTTAATATTTTCTTAGAAGCGTGCGGCTTATCTTAAAGTGCAAGAAGGACGTTCACGCCTCAAGCATTTAAGAAAATATTAGTTTTATGTTAACGTAAGTTTTATTTCGTACTTTTTAGTTCATTAAAAGCTTGTTTTTAAAAAGGTTTATTTCTTCCTTTTTTTGTACTTTTTAGCATTCGAATTTCTTTAAATATCCGTTCTATCACCTTCTCTTGAAAGGTACTTGTAAAGACAAATCCAAAGAACCCAAACGCACCAAAATAAGTCATGGTGTGATGCCATCCAATTTGCACTATCCAAGTCATCCCACATTTTAGAACAGGCTATCATCATAATTTAATAAATACTTATACAACATTTCGTCCCTGTCCTGTTAATCACTGAGAAGTTCTCTCGTATGGAGCCAGTCCTAGGTGCAGCAGCAAGATCATGGTAAACTTTAGAACGAGCTATCATAATTGTATGCGTATATAAAATGCTGTGTCTGCTGTTGACCGTTGAGGAATTCCCTCGAATGGAGCCAATCGTGGGTGCAGCAGCCAGGTCATGGTAGATTTTAGAAGGAACTACCATAATTAAATGCGTATATTAAATATCGTGTCTACACCGTTGACCGTTAAGGAGATCCTTCGTCTGGAGACAAGCCTGGGTGTAGAATCACAAGTCATGCATCATAAAAATGCATTGTCTTTAAAACAGAATCAACGAGTGAAATTTCAATTCCGTAGGACAAGAGAAAGTAGTTTTTTTTTAGACTGCAGGATTTGCCCCCAGCATACATACATACATACATACAAACATTGCAAGTTAAATAAAAGCTTGTAAAAAGCAAATCGATTTCCACGAAATTTTTCGCAATACAAAGTAACCTTGACTCACTCACTCAGCACTTACTAAATATTGTTCTTTTAAAAGCACTTTAGCAACAGTTGGGGTATATCAAGTGATAAATAGTGTACCTATTATTATAAAAGTAGAAACAGCCGGATGCTATCATCCTAATATATTTCAACTCCGTTCTTCCGCATTTCACGTCTCAAATTGGCCGATTTAATTAATATCGGGCAATCCCTTTGTATATGCGATCGTGCTGATCTAACAGGCGGACGTATCTGCGGGTTTCCGTGAATTGTATTGTACCTATGGTTGTTGGAAATTGTACGTAGAATATTATTCGTGAATATTATGTGTGTAGGTATTCCTTCGCTTTGTGGCTTGTCAATCGAAAACTTACTCAATACTCAATTATATATTGCATTCCATATATATTACATAGATGATCTAACAAGGTAAAATATCAATATGGACCCTGTCGGGCACAGCAAACGCGGAAGCTACGCTTACCGGAGTCGGTTCTTGGATTGGTGAACATCTGTTACACACATGTGTTCACACATCTGTTTTGACTTTTTAATAAATTCTGCCAATAATTTGGTCAAAAATAATGACATTGATCATCATTTAAATTAGAAATTGAGACAATAGAGGTAGCCTCTTGCAAAAAGGCAAATAATAAATTAAATGAAAGTGTAAAAAATTCAAATAGTATCAACCTGGTGCATCAAAACATTCAAGGGTTTTTGAAGAAAGATTTAGAAGTAGAATTATTCCTGAATTATAGCAATATAGATATTCTTTGTGTGATAGAACATTGGCTTAAAAGCCATCAGTTCATGTTTAATTTTAGTAATCACCAGGTTGGTAGTTCGTTCAGCAGAGTAAATGCTACGAGTATACATGGTGGCTCGTTAATTATAGTAAATAACCAGCTTAAAT
Organism: Dryobotodes eremita; assembly: GCA_917490735.1. NCBI lineage: Eukaryota > Metazoa > Arthropoda > Insecta > Lepidoptera > Noctuidae > Dryobotodes > Dryobotodes eremita. The sequence goes on from OU823248.1 coordinate 6,275,616, forward strand.
TTAAAGACCGCAAGGATATTGTGAGCCTCTCTTTTGAGCGGACAATTGAAATAGCCTATGTAGAATTGGAGCAGTTCATTATATTAAGTGTGTACATACCACCTTCGGAATTGTATGATTGTTTTGAAAATGTTATAGATGAAGTGTTGCACAAAATTTGTAATTCAAACAAGTCTATCATAACTTGTGGTGACTTTAATGTTAATTTATTAGAGAATTCTGGATTAAGTACTAAAATTATAAGTTTGTTTCAGTCATACAATCTTGCTAACTAATTTTTGGAGCCCACTAGAATAACTCCCACTAGTGCCACATGCCTAGATAACATTTATACAGATATTATACCAACCCATAAAGAAATTATTAATTTAATAGACTCGGATCTTGCGGACAATTGATCACTATTCCAAATATAAACAAAAAAATTAATAAAAAAGATATCACTGTTAACCCAAAAACTACTAATCGCTTGGAAACATTTAAAACTAAACTTTTAAGTAAATTACCATTTTTGTCGACTAATGATGACCCTAATAAACAATATAATGATTTTTTTTATATGTATTGTAAACAATTTGATAACACATTCATTCCAAAGACTTTCTCGGTGAATAGTAACGCTTCCTTCAGTGACTGGGTCACCATTGGTATACATAAAAGTAGAAAACGACTTTATGAATTACGAGTATATGACGAACGGACTTGTATAAACACTGCTGAATTTAATTTATATGTTAAGAATTATTCTAAATTATTTAAAAAGTTTGTAGTATGGCCATGTCACGTTATTTGAGTTCAAAAATTAAAAATAGTAGTAATGTAATTAAAATGATATGGAGTATCATTAATAACGAAACGGGAAGGTCATGCAACCGATGTAGTAACTACAGCCTTGATATTGATGATAATATAATTAAATCAGATTCACAAGTCGCCGTGGCCTTTGAACATTTCTTTACAAATATTCCCGTATCTACTACTAAATCTCTAAACTTATCACCCACTGCTGCAGAGTCTTTACTTAAAGAAAACGTCCCTGTTTGTGATTCTGAATTTCATTTCCAATATAATAATAATAATAATAACAACACAATTTATTGGGAATTGGCAACACCACCGTGTCAACGAAACGTCTCATTTTCAATTTTTTATTTAATTATAACAGTGAACGCAATTTTGACCCATTTTTACCATAGTTTTTCCAGAAAAATCAAAACTTAATCATCAAAATCATTGATACACCAAAACGAAAGCCATATTATACACAAATGAAATAAAATAGACCAAAAACTACAGATTCGGAGGTGACATGACAGTTGTCACCTTCAAAAGGAAACAATGAAAAAATTATAAGAAAATGATAAAATGTTGACAAGATCGGCCGCACTACGAGCACGCCCACCACCTCCGGACTCTTCGCTCAGCTCCGCCTCGCCGCCGCCGGTACCCAGCCTCACTGTGAGCGCTGTGACAACACCGGCTGCGGTAGTTGCGTCGAGCTCGAGCGACGAGTATTTCTCCCCGCCCACGACGCCACCACCTGTTCGTCGACGTGGAGGACACCGGCCGCCGGACGGCTTAGGACCTCGAGGCCCACTGGCCTCTGATAGGGTCCCAGCTCCCGGCGGAAGTGTGCAGCGCATGAGATGGACACGATCCATCAATGAAAACGTCATGCGCTCATACTATGGGGCTACAGAGGGGGGAAAAAATCTGACCGCGTACCGTGTCCGGATGCTCTCTCTTTTTCAGGTGCTTGAGCCAGCTGTCAACGTTTCGGCACAACGACTATCGGATCAGGTGCGGGTCATCCAACGTAACCATATGTTGGACGACACTGTACTTGATCGCCTGCGAAATGAAATGCAGAGTAGTCATGTCATCGCCCCCCCGTCTCAGACCGTTGTAGTTCTACCACAGTCTAACATAAGTCAAGAAGACGAGGAGAGTGATGACAGGACTACAAACGTAAGTACCCAGTGCAATGAGGAATTGAGGAGTGCTTTGGAGGATGCGATTCGACAATATCGGTTCATATCGCCCGAACTTAGACCACGCTTACCTCGTTTACCCATGCATAACAAAAATAGGGCGCTGGTGGCAGTCCTGGATGCGCAGTTGTCAAATTATTTTGATGACTGCGTAGACCTCGCCGATACTCATTCGATTCTGTACTGCGTGGCTGTAGCGGCGTGTCGTGTAGCTCACGTCAAATTTGCTATTGATTCTAGAGCTACACGACCGAAACCAGCCGTACCAGCTTGGCAGTGCAGAATTGAACGCCGTATTGGTGGGGCCAGAACGCTCATCGGCAAACTAATCTGCTTCAGGGAGGGCAATACTCGCCCTAGAGTGATGCGCTTTGTGAGACGCGCGTTCGCAGGGACTGATATCAACCCTCAGGATTATATGTCCTGTGTCACAGAGCGCATTGACTTCCTGAAGCAGAAAGTGTATGCATGGGCAAACCGTATTCGTAGGTATAAGCGGCGAGTGGAGCGATACACTCAGAATCGCACCTTCCAACGCGATCAAAGGTGGGTTTATAGGGGTTGGGAGCGACCGGATCAAGATGTGGCTGACACGTGCCTACCAGATGATGATGCCATGTGTTCTTTCTGGCGCAATATCTGGTCGGTGCCTGTCAGTCACACCGAAGGCGATTGGGCTCGAAGGGTTGAGCGAGCTTGCGATCCAATACCAGAAATGGGGGCTATTACCATCTGCCCCCAAGATGTAACTCGTGCAGTCCGTCCGCTGCCTAACTGGAAGTCTCCAGGGCCGGACGGACTGCAAAACTTTTGGATTAAATGGTTCGTAAGGTCGCACGCTCGCTTGGCGGCTCAGTACCAGATTGCTTTGGAGTTTGGTTCGCTACCCCAGTTCCTAACAACAGGAGTTACCCACCTGCTCCATAAATCAGGTAGTACTACGGAACCCAAAAATTATAGACCGATCACGTGTTTACCGACGGTCTATAAAGTTCTTACATCCATTTTGAGAGCTAAAATTAACAAACATATAGACACAAACTCTATCATGTCTCCTTCTCAAAATGGATGTAGGAAAGGGTCCCGTGGTACTAAGGAGCTACTCCTCATTGATATGGCCATTAGCCAACAAGTTCGTCGTTCCCGAAAGGATCTGTCGACATGTTGGATAGATTACAAGAAGGCCTATGACTCGGTGCCACATACGTGGCTTATGAGGGTGCTGGAGTTGTATAAAGTAGATGCAACTCTGCGCACCTTCCTGATGTCATGTATGGGGCAATGGAGAACAGTCCTTCACTATCCAGGATGTCGAAATGTCCAGAGGAATAGCGAACCGATAAGGATCGAGCGAGGCATATTTCAGGGTGATAGTTTGAGTCCGCTTTGGTTTTGCTTAGCCTTGAATCCTCTAAGCACACTGCTGGAAGATTCAGGTCTAGGCTATCGGCTGAGGAGAGGTGGTCAGGTTATATCTCACCTCCTTTACATGGATGACCTAAAACTCTTTGCCCCCAACAATTTGCAACTGACGGAGCTACTGAAAGTAACTGAAATTTTCAGTAGTGCCATCAGAATGGAATTTGGTGTGGACAAATGTGCGGTCATGCATGTAAAGCGAGGGGAGATTGTGGAATCCGTTGGAACCCAACTCTCGGATTCCATAAACCTTAGAACCCTCTCTGCATCCGAAACCTATAAGTATTTGGGTATGTCGGAAGCATTGGGCATCAATGGTACTGACATGAAGCAATCGTTAAGGGAACACTTCTTTGGCCGCCTGAAAAAAGTATTTAATAGTCTTCTATCAGGCGGAAACAAGGTACGCGCCTTTAACGGTTGGGTCATGCCGGTTTTGATGTACTCTTTTGGCATACTCAAATGGACTCAGACCGAACTCGACGCCCTGGATAGGAAGGTCCGTACACTGCTGACTGCAAATCGAATGCATCACCCACGTTCATCGGTAATGAGGCTGTATATCCCGCGAAAATGTGGAGGTCGAGGCTTTTTAAATGCTAAGACCCTCCACAATCGCGAGATATGCAGTCTCAGGGAATATTTCTTAGAGGCCGACGTGGGGATGCATCGAGATGTGGTCAAAGTGGACAAGGGCCTCACCCCGCTCTCCTTGGCTAAAGAGAACTGGCGCAAGCCAGTAGTGCTTGACACTAATGATCGCATGGAAGTATGGCAGAGTAAGGAGCTTCACGGACGCTTTTTTCGGGCCCTACATGGACCCGATGTAGATCAACTAGCGTCAGTAGCCTGGCTGCGTTTCGGTGATCTCTTTGGAGAAACCGAAGGTTTTGTCTGTGCAATTATGGACGAAGTTATGATGACAAACAACTACCGGAGATTTATTGTGAAAGACGGCACGGTTGACATTTGTCGGGCATGCCACCGTCCGGGTGAATCAATCAGACACATTATCTCCGGATGTTCTAGTCTAGCTAACGAAGAATACTTGCATAGACACAACCTTGTAGCCAGGATTATCCATCAGCAACTTGCTCTCAAATACACCCTTGTAGAATCGGAAGTGCCGTACTACAGGTATGTGCCCGACCCAGTTCTCGAAAATGGAAATATCACATTGTACTGGGACCGATCCATCATCACTGACAGGACTATTGTTGCCAATAAGCCTGATATAGTGGTGGTGGATCGATTAGAGCGGTGCGCAATGATTGTTGACATAACGGTCCCGCATGACGGGAACCTCGTGAAAGCCGAGAAAGATAAACAAATCAAGTATCTTGACTTGGCTCGCGAGGTTGTCGACATGTGGGATGTGGACTCAGCGATCATTGTACCGATAGTCGTGACAGTCAATGGCTTAATAGCCAAGAGCCTTTTTTTTTTTTTTTTTTTTTTTTGTTCCGGGGTGGAAAATCCTCATGGATGTCCTCCGTCCTGGGGGGGCGGAGGGGTCTGTCAGACTCTTACTGACTAAAAACCACCCCGGTGTTCCCTTCCCACACTTGCACCGGGGATCATGGGAACTTGTGCGCCTTCCACAATCCCCGGCTAGTGCCGGCCCGCCTCTGCGGGCCTCCTCAAGTCCGCGGGGGGAGTGAGGTGTAAAACTCCCACCGCGACGTCCAATAGGGGCGCGCGTGGAACAATACGCGCCGCCGCCTCGGGTCCTGTAATATGTGGGGCGGCGGACGTCCCCAGGTCCGCCGTCCCTCTGAACCCGTTTATGGGGGCCGGAAGAGGGCGCTATCCGCCCTCCGCCGACGCCCGGCACGTCTGCTGCGGATCGGGAGAGTGGCCTCGACCTCTCTCAACCTTTCCGCAGCCTCCTTCTGTGAAATGACAGTTTCACAAAAGGAGATCACCGCATCCCACGACTCGGCGCTCCCGACCATCGAACAAGCGACGGCCGGAAGCGACAAGTCGGCTCCGACTTCTGACACGAGGGCACGGCGCGGCTCCTCCCATGCGGTACACTCTGCCAGCGTATGCCACGCCGTGTCCTCCAGACAGTTGACGCAGTGATGACACCGAGCGTCCGGCTCCCTGTTTATGCGACACAGGTACTTCCCGAAGCAACCATGCCCCGAAAGCACCTGCGTCGCCCTAAACGACAGGGAGCCGTGCCTCCTCCCGAGCCACTCGTTGAGCACCGGCCGGACCGCCTCGATAGTAACGAGGCCGGCGGTAGGGCGTGAAAGCCTGTACCGCCACTCCGTCACCAGGACCTCGCGGAGCTGCGACCGACGCAGTTCGATCTCTCGCTGCATCGGTCCACCGCCCCGCGACCGCACCTCCTCGCGCCACCGGTACAGTGACGCAAGGGCCCTCGCGTCTAAGTCCCAAGGCGGAGATCCGGCCAGCGCACAAGCCGCCTCGTAGGAGATCGTGCGATACCCCCTGATAGCCCTGACGGCCATTGCCCTCTGCGGTTTTCGCAGCATTGCGATGCTTCCGGCCGTCAGGTCTGAGGCCCACACCGGGGCCCCGTACAGGGCCATGGATCGCACGACCCCGAGGTACAATCTCCTACAGGCGGTGCTCGGGCCCCCCAGATTGGGAAGAAGCGTTGCGAGTGCGCCCGCCGCGCCCATCAACTTAGGCGCCAGCCGCCGAAAGTGGGGGCCGAAGTCCCACCGGCTGTCGAGCACCAGTCCAAGGTATTTCATGGTAGACTCGACAGCAATTCGGGCCCCCCCGACCACGATGTGTGATCCCGGCGTCGGCGCCCGCCGGGGGCCGTGAAAGACCACAGCCTCCGACTTGTTGAGGGCCACCTCCAGGCCCAGGCGCCGTATGCGGTTCACTACCTGCGCGACCGCAGCCGTCGCCAGCAACGCTGCCGCCCTGTGCGTGCTCCCCCGAGCCGTGACCAGCGTGTCATCCGCGTAACAAGTCAGGTCCACACCCGGTTGGAGCTCGCCCCTCAGCACCCAGTCGTAGCCGATGTTCCACAGGAGCGGGCCCAGGACCGAACCCTGTGGAACACCGCACGACATGTCGCGCCGGCCCCCGCCGTCGCGTCCCCTGTAGGTGACACACCTTTCAGCTAAATAAGCCCCAACGATGTGACGGAGGTACGGAGGCACCCTATGGTAGCACAGTGCCTCCTGAATACAGCTCCAGGGCAAGGTGTTGAACGCGTTGGAGATGTCCAAGGACACCGCCAGCATCACCCCACCCCGGGACACCGCTTCCTCCGCCAGGACTCTAACCCGCATTATGGCGTCCACAGTGGAGCGCCCATGCCGAAACCCGAACTGACTGTCGTCCAGATCCGGCCCCTCTCTGTACAGGTGGCCGACGAGGCGGGCCGTAATTATCCGCTCAAAAAGCTTGCCCACCTCGTCCAGCAGCACTATGGGCCGGTATGCGGACGGCGAGTCCGCTGGGCGCCCCGCCTTCCTGAGCAGGACCAGTCGTCCTGTTTTCCACTGAGTAGGGAACCGGCCCTGCTCAAGGCAAGCTGTGTACAGTCCTCTGAGCTGGGGCTCTAGCTCTTCCAGAGCGAGGACGAGCACTCGACCAGGAACTCCATCGGGCCCCGGGGCAACAGTTTTGGCCCGGAGCCGCGTTACGGCCGTCCTCATCTCCGGCTGTGTCACCTCAGGGACGCTAACGACCCTTTCATCATCCAACTCTGCAGCTGTGGGCACAACCATCGGCGGCGGTACATGCTCTTCTCTAGCAGGGAAGAGGGTGGCGACCACTTCATCCAGCAGCTGAGGCTGCAAGCTCTCAGTGAGTGGGGGCGCCCAGGCACGAAGTTTACCTCGGACCGCACGATAAGGGCGCCCCCACGGGTCTCCGTCTAGGGTCGCCAACATCTCCTCCCTGGCTCGAGTTTTCGACTCGCCGACGGCCAGCCACAGAGTCTGCTTAGCCGCGCGGTACATCTCATACAGCGCGGCTTCTTCTTCCGGAACCCGACGACGTCTCCTCCGGTATCTAGTGTACTGGCGCCTAACCTCCACGCACGTCACGCGCAATTGTGCGATGTCGGCGGACCACCAGTACAGCTGGCGCCTTGTGGGCTGTGTGCGGATACGGGGCATGGACGCATCGCAGATTTGCGTCATTGCCCCGCGGAACCACTGCGCCTCCGCTTCGACGTCGACGAGTTCGTTCGTCTGCGACTCCCGGACCCAGGCCTGGATTATTGCAGCCTCCTCGAGAAGTTCCCTGTCAATTCGCTTAAGCGACCAGCGAGGACCATCCATTTGCGGGGCCGACGGACGGCCGCTGCCCGTAATATGGGTGGAGACGTCGAATCGAATATATCGATGGTCCGACAGCGTCTCCACTTCTACGGCAACTCGCCAGTCACGTACACGGCTCACAACAGCGGAGCTAGCGAACGAGACGTCCACTATGGACCCGCCCCGCTGCCGCACGCACGTGTACACCGAGCCCCGGTTCAGGACGGTCAGGCCGGTCTCGACCGCCCACTCCTCCAACACCTCACCCCTAGGATCGGTGATCGGGGATCCCCACGCCGCAGACTTGGCGTTTAGATCCCCAAGCAACAGCACCGGGCGAGGGTGGAACCGGCTCACGACGGCACCTAGCTCGACAAGGAACTCCTCGAAATCAGCAAGACTCTTGTTGGGAGAGAAATATGCCCCAATCGTGACAATTCCGTCCGCGAAGGCGGCCACCCAGCCATGTCCTCGGGACGGGCTGATAAGAGTCTCGCCAATGATGGCCACCAAACCATCCAGGTCCCCTGCCCAGTTATCACGGGGGGGGACATAATACGGCTCGGTGACCACAGCCACGTGGATCAACCACTCTGCCATGCTCTGGAGCAATAGATCCTGAGCTCTGGCAGCGTGATTGATATTAGCCTGGAGGAAACGGAATTGTGCCATCACTGGTATTCCATTTCCTCGGCTCCTCCTTCCCTAGGCCGGGAGTCGACTGTTGGGTTGCTAGACTGTGGGAGGGGCGCAGGTCCTCCAACAGTCCCAGTCCTCTTTTTTTTGGCTTTGGGTGCCTTGCATGCTTTCCCACCAAGTCTGTGCTCCGCGGGCTTGCCTGCGGCTGCGCAAAGACTGCATTTTGGTGCCGCGGAGCACTGAGCCGCCTTGTGGCCGGGTTGACCGCAGCGAAAGCATAATTCACTGCGATCAGTCTGCGCAGTGCATTGTGCCCGGACATGTCCCTTTTCCAGGCATCTATAGCACTGCACAGCCCGCTTTGGCAGGAGTTTGACCCTGGCAGACACCCAACCCACCAGCAGCCGTCCGCCGTCTACCACCTTATTCGCAGCCGCTACCGGGCACCGCACCCAAACCGTGCCCAGCCCGGTTGCGCTGCTGCGAATTTCGCCCGCCCACACACTCTCAGGCAGACACCCGCCGTTTCGGGCGATGGCCGCCACTACTTCCTCCGGGGTCACCGAGTCGTCCAGCCCATCAACGCGCAATTCAGCCGTTATAGTGGGCCTTGATACCCGGGCGTCCTCTGGCTTGAGGACTTCCCGGAGCTTGGCGGCCAGAACGTCCGCCCTCTCCTGCCTTGTAGCACCCGACACCTCAAGCACCCTGGCACCCGTGGCTGCCGTTCTAAAAACGAAGCCAGCCGGGGCGCCAAAATCACCGAAGTTCAGCTTCTGCCGCATCTCCGCTAGGACCGACTTATAAGTCACTCCCCTGTTTGCAGCTTCGGGTTGCAGCGTAATAACTACAGCCTCCGAGCGCGGGGGGGGTGACCTTGGGTGGCCTTGTGCCCTCTGGAGCCGGTCTCTTGGGGGCTGCCTGTTGTGCCGCCTTCTTCTTGCGACCCCTCTTCACCACCGTCGTCCAGGCCTCCTGGGTGGGAGGTGCGGTCGCCGGGAGCGCGCTCTTTTGGGAAAGGGGTGCATCTGCAACCCCAGTCTTTCCTTTGCGGCGGCCCCCTTTACCTACCGTTGCTTGGATGGGAGAAGCAGTCGCCGGCAGCACGCTTGCTTGGGAAGGGGGCGCGGACGCACTCTTCGCGGAATTTTTGGTCCCCTCCACAGTCCTCATCCTGGTGGACTCCTCCGTTCTCCGCTTATCCGCCGCAAGCGGGGGTCGGAGTATTTCGGCTGGGGGGAGTCGTGATTCCATGACCTCTAGTCGGGCACTCACCATGCTCCCACACTGCAGCATGCATATCCTTGCCACCCTCTCAATGTCGTGGTCCGACAGGGCAAGTGCAGATACAGGCGGTGATGCAGGAGCGGGGGCCGAAGAAGGCGTGGCGGGTGAGAGGCCGGTAGCCCCGGCAGCTGCCTGCCGCTGCCCGACATTCTTTTGAGCGGCAAACTCCCGCTTCAGTTCCTCCAGCTCGGATTGGAGACGGCTGTTCTCCTCCCATAACTTCGCCGTCTCCTCCGAGGTCGTGCGGTTAAGGAGGACCTCAACCGCCTCCCTGATCCCCTCTGCCGCCTCTTTAAGGGCACGCGTGAACGAGCCCTTCAGGTTACCGGACTTGGTGGCAACCTTCAGGACAACGTCCACGCCGTCCAATACCTGGCGGCTGAGAGCCTTTGCTGTTGAGCTCTCCCCTTTAGCTGCCTGAGCAGACCGCCGTTCCCGGGCCTGACGGGCCATTTCGGCGACCTCGTCAGCAGCGACCGCTCTGCTCTGTGCACGCTTCGCGGCGTAGGCCTCCGCTTTCGTGCTCACAAGTGAGACGGTGGCCCGTCCCGGCTCCTCAGTTGAGACCCCGGATGAGACCCCGGGGTCACTCTCTCCACCAATTCCCGGCGTATCAGGCCGCTTGAAGCGACCCCGCGAGTCGCGCGACGACATCGGAGTGGGCGCTCCCAGAGATGTCAAGCAACCTCTCCCTCTCCTCGCTTTCGCTATCTTAGCGGCCGGAAGATTTTCCTCACTTGAGGATAGACCCCTCGACACTGCGAGGTGCAACTCACAGTCGCGCGGACGTTTGCCCCAAAATTTGGAGCCCCCGCGTGAGTCCTGGTCGGACATGCTTTGGTCCCGTGAGGGACAGGAGCCTCCTCGGCTCATGTTGCCATCGGCAAGCGGAAGACATTGGTTGCCCCCCCCAGAATACGAGGGGCATGACGTTCCCGATGGGAACGTGGCGGATTCTCCGGCTGCTGAGCAGCCGGTACCGCCCTGGGGTAGTGTTTTTCCCTTTGTCTTGTTTTCCATGATTTTGTTTTCCTTTGAAAGGTATGGTCCCTATTCTCCCGTTTTAACCCCCCCCCCCCCCCCCCCCCCAGCGCTAGCGACCGGATCCCCTCCGGCCATTCATCCCCTCGGCACGCTCGACCTTGGGATTGAGGTAATTTTTTAAAGAGGTTGTCTTCCTCTCCCGCTCCCACTGTACGCCTACCACCAACCCTCTGCAATCAGAGGGGGTGTAGACGTAAGATGGCCATCAGGCCTACCCCTATGACGGACTCGCCGTCCCGCCCCTAGCCCGGTTCCCTTCACCGACCATCTAGGATGATAGGTGATTGGAACCGTGACCCTTCCCCGTTTGTTGAAGATTAGCCGCCAGCCCCAATTGTCCACCTCCAAAAGCAAGTGGGCAATTGGAGCTGACGTTGCCCAGGGTGCGCCACGAGGAGGCTCTTCAACATGCACCCCAATAGCCAAGAGCCTCGACCAACACCTGAGGAGGCTCTCGTTGGGCAGCTGGATCAAGGGTTTGATTCAGAGGGCGGTACTTCTAGACACGGCCCGCATTGTTAGGAGGTTCCTCTCTCTGGAGCCCTGACCGCCGGTAGCTTGGACCCTGTTCCCGATACCGGTGGGCCACTATTTTTTATATTTTTAAATGTTTTTATATTTTTTCATATTTTAATATTTAAAAATATAATTTATATGTACAATAATGAAATAAAGGATCATAATAATAATAATAATAGACACAAAAAAAAGAAAAATAAAATAAAAGAAAAATCATACAACAAGCCGAAAACCAAGTAATCACAACACAATTTAAGAAAAATAAAATAAACCATAATTTTAAAGTAAAGACTTCATCATAAAGGTGACATCTGTCATGCCACCTCCGTAAAACAGAATGCTTGAAAATTAAAATATGTTGACGAGGTCACGATCAGCAACAACACGAGCACGCCCACCACCTCCGGACTCTTCGCTCAGCTCCGCCTCGCCGCCGCCGGTATCCAGCACCACTGGGAGCGCTGTGACGACACCGGCCGAGGTAGTTGCGTCGAGCTCGAGCGACGAGTATTTTTCCCCGCCGACGTCGCCAACACCTGTACGTCGGCAGGGGAGAGGCCGGCCACCGAGGAGTTTGGGACTTAGGGGCCATCCGGCCCCGAGCCGGGTCCCCGCTGCCGGTGGTTGTGTGCAGCGCATGAGATGGACTCAGTCTATGAACGAGAACGTCATGCGCGCATATTACAGGTCTACAGAGGGAGGAACTAACCTCACTGCGTACCGTGGTAGGATGCTGTCTCTATTTCAGGAACTAGAGCCAACTGTCAACGTCTCGGCCCAACGACTGTCGGATCAGGTGCGGGTCATCCAACGCAGTCATAGATTGGACGATACCGCACTTGATAGGCTGCGCTCAGAGCTGAGCAACCATATCGTCTCGAATCCGGCACAAACCGCGGTACAAACATCAACCATTTATGAAATACCGCCGCGGTCTAATAATAGTGTAGAAGTGGAAGATGATAGGGTTGCTTCAGTAAGTAGCCAGTGCAATGCTCGATTGAGGAGCGCACTGGAGGATGCATTTCGTGAGTACAGATCCACTCCGACCGAACTTAGACCCCGATTACCACGCCTGCCTATGCACAAAAAAAATAGGGCGCTGGTGTGTGCCCTGGACTCGCAGCTTAAGAATGTGTTCGAGAGCAGCGAGGATCTCGTTGATACACATTCGATCCTGTATTGTGCGGCTGTTGCGGCATGTCGTTTAGCTAACGTCAAATTTCCAAACTGTGACGTGGCTACGCAACCAAAACCAGCCGTACCAGCCTGGCAGTGCAGGATCCAGCGTCGTATCGATGAGGCCAGGGTACTCATCGGCAAACTATACTGCTTCAGGGAGGGCAATACACGATCACGAGTGATGCGCTTTGTAAGGCGGGCATTCTCGGGGACTGGAATCAGCCCTCGAGAATACATGTCCCGTGTCACAGAGCGCATCGACTTCCTGAAGCAGAAAGTTTGTGCATGGGCGAGTCGTATTCGGCGGTATAAGCGGCGGGTTGATCGGTACACACAGAATCGCATGTTCCAGAGCGATGAGAGATGGGTGTATAGAACTTGGGAGCGATCTGAACAAAATGTGACAGACGAGTGCCGCCCGGATGATGCCGCCACGAGTACATTCTGGCGCAGCATCTGGTCAGTGCCCGTCTGTCACTCTGAGGCTAGCTGGATATTGGATGTCGGGCGGGCGTGTGAAACTGTACCAGAAATGGAAGCAGTTTTAATTACGTCATTAGATGTTGCCAGAGCAGTCCGTCCGTTACCGAATTGGAAATCACCGGGACCGGACGGATTGCACAACTTTTGGTTGAAATGGCTAATTAGTTCACACGCCCGCCTGGCATCTCAGTTCCAGTCATCTTTAGAGTCTGGGTCGCTTCCGCAGTTTCTAACAACAGGCGTTACCCACCTGCTCCACAAGTCAGGTAGTCCCACGGATCCCAAGAATTATAGACCGATCACGTGTTTGTCGACGGTCTATAAACTTCTTACATCCATTTTGAGAGCGAAAATTAATACGCACATTGAAAGTAACTCGATTATGTCAACCTCTCAAAATGGATGTCGGAACGGGTCCCGCGGTACTAAGGAGCTACTCCTCATCGATATGGCCATAAGCCAACAGGTTCGTCGATCCCGCAAGGATCTGTCGACATGCTGGATAGATTATAAGAAGGCCTATGACTCGGTGCCACATACATGGCTCATGAGGGTGCTGGAGTTGTACAAGATAGATGCAACTCTACGCACCTTCCTTAGGTCATGTATGGGGCAATGGAAAACGGTTCTTCGCTATCCAGGGTGTCGACAGATCCAGGGGAGCGATGAGCCTGTATGGATTAAACGGGGAATATTTCAGGGCGACAGTTTGAGTCCACTTTGGATCTGCTTAGCCCTGAATCCTTTAAGCTCACTACTTGAGGATTCAGGACTAGGCTATCGGTTGAGGAGAGGTGGTCAGGTCATATCTCACCTCCTCTACATGGATGACTTGAAACTCTTTGCCCCCAACAAATTGCAACTGATGAAGCTACTGAAGGTAACTGAAACTTTTAGTAGCACCATCAGTATGGAATTTGGTGTGGACAAATGTGCAGTCATGCATGTAAAGCGAGGTGAGATTATGGAATCCGAGGGAATTCAACTTTCGGATTCTATACACCTTAGATCTCTCTCCTCATCTGAAAGATATAAGTATTTGGGTATGTCAGAAGCGTTAGGCATCAACGTTGCTGACATGAAGCAATCGTTGAAGGAGCGCTTCTTTGGTCGCCTGAGGAAGGTATTAATTAGTCTTCTTTCAGGCGGAAACAAGGTGCGCGCCTTCAACGGTTGGGTCATGCCGGTTTTGATGTACTCTTTCGGCATACTCAAATGGACTCAGACCGAACTCGACGCCCTGGATAGGAGAGTCCGTACATTGCTGACCGCAAACCGGATGCATCACCCACGATCATCAGTAATGAGACTGTACATACCGCGGAAGTGCGGGGGTCGAGGCTTTTTAAATGCGAAGACCCTCCACAACCGCGAAGTGTGCAGTCTCAGGCAATATTTTTTAAATTCCGAAGTGGGTATGCACCGTGATGTGGTTACAGTGGACAAGGGACTCACCCCGCTCTCCATGGCTAAAGAGAACTGGCGCAAACCTGTAGTACTTACTACCGATGACCGCAAGGAGATATGGCAAAACAAGGAGCTTCACGGGCGCTTCTATCGGGCTCTTCATGAGTCCGGTGTAGATTTCTTAGCGTCCGTATCCTGGCTACGTTTTGGTGACCTTTTCGGGGAAACTGAAGGTTTCGTCTGTGCAATTATGGACGAAGTTATCTTGACGAATAACTACCGGAGACATATTATGAAGGACGGGACGGTTGACGTGTGTCGGGCATGCCATCGTCCGGGTGAGTCCATCAGACATATTATCTCTGGTTGTTCTCGTCTAGCTAACGGCGAGTATTTGCACAGGCATAACCAAGTAGCCAGGATTATTCACCAGCAACTTGCTTTGAAATATAAACTAGTGGATTCTGAGGTACCGTATTACAAGTATGTGCCCGACCCAGTTCTCGAAAATGACCATATCACGTTATACTGGGATCGATCTATCATTACTGACAGGACTATTGTCGCCAATAAGCCTGATATAGTGGTGATAGATCGTTTAGCGCGTCGCACAGTGATTGTCGATATTACCATTCCGCATGACGAGAACCTCGTGAAAGCTGAGAAAGAGAAACAAATTAAATATCTCGACTTAGCACACGAGGTTGTTGACATGTGGAATGTTAACTCGGCTATCATTGTGCCGATTGTCGTATCAGCCAATGGCTTGATGGCCGAAAGCCTCGACCAGCATCTCTCGAGACTCTCGTTAGACGGTTGGATCAAGAGCCTGATCCAGAAGGCAGTACTCCTCGATACGGCTCGCATTGTGAGGAGGTTCCTATCTCTGGAGTCCTAACCACCGGTAGCTTGGACCCTGCTCCCGATACCGGCGGACCACTATTTTTTATATTTTTAAATGTTTTTTTTAATGTTTTTATAAAAATATTTAAAAATGTATTTAATAAGTATATAAATAAATAAATGATAATAATAATAATAAAGTGTTGTCTCCTTGTCGCTACGTCACTATGTGCTAGCGACGGTTTCCGGGGGCCCATTATTGAGTGTGCAAGTCACCCCCTGCCATTTTATCCGTGTATTTTATATATAAAACATTGGTCAAGCAGGGGCCATAGCCGTTCCATAGTTCTTGGTAACCAGTCCATCTTAGCCACAGAAACCCATAGTTTAATAATTATTTTTGTTTCCATATTCTGCAATAGTCCAACACCTACCGGGGATTGTCCTTGGGTGCACTTGCACAGTGCATACAGGGATAATCGTCGGTTGGTGCCTCATTACATTTAAAATTGTCTAAAGGGCCTCTGCGAGTTGGCTTCGGCCCCTCGTACGCCTTGCAAAGGACCGGGATCTCATGACCCCGAGCTATGTTAACATATAAAAATAATAATAATAATAATAATAAAATGGCAACACCACCGTGTCAACAAAACGTCGCATTTTCAATTTTCTTAAATTTAATTATATCAGTGAACGCTATTTTGACCCATTTTTACCATAGTTTTTCCTGTAAAATCAGAACTTAATCATCAAAATCATTAAAACTCCAAAAAAAAGCCATAATATACCATAATGAAATAAAATAGATCAAAAAGTACAGATTCGGAGGTGACATGACAGTTGTCACCTTCAAAAGGCAACAATGAAAAAATAGTATGAAAATGATGCAATGTTGACAAGATCGGCCACACTACGAGCACGCCCACCACCTCCGGACTCTTCGCTCAGCTCCGCCTCGCCGCCGCCGGTACCCAGCCTCACTGTGAGCGCTGTGACGACACCGGATGCGGTAGTTGCGTCGAGCTCGAGCGACGAGTATTTCTCCCCGCCCACGACGCCACCACCTGTTCGTCGACGTGGAGGACACCGGCCGCCGGACTGCTTAGGACCTCGAGGCCCACTGGCCTCTGATAGGGTCCCAGCTCCCGGCGGAAGTGTGCAGCGTATGAGATGGACACGATCCATCAATGAAAACGTCATGCGCTCATACTATGGGGCTACAGAGGGAGGAAAAAATCTGACCGCGTACCGTGTCCGGATGCTCTCTCTTTTTCAGGTGCTTGAGCCAGCTGTCAACGTTTCGGCACAACGACTGTCGGATCAGGTGCGGGTCATCCAACGTAATCATATGTTGGATGACACTGTACTTGATCGCCTGCGAAGTGAAATGCAGAGTAGTCATGTCATCGCCCCCCCGTCTCAGACCGTTGTAGTACTACCACAGTCTAACATAAGTCAAGAAGACGAGGAGAGTGATGACAGGACTACAAACGTAAGTACCCAGTGCAATGAGGAATTGAGGAGTGCTTTGGAGGATGCGATTCGAGAATATCGGTTCATATCGCCCGAACTTAGACCACGCTTACCTCGTTTGCCCATGCATAACAAAAATAGGGCGCTGGTGGCGGTCCTGGATGCGCAGTTGTCAAATTATTTTGATGACTGCGTAGACCTCGCCGATACTCATTCGATTCTGTACTGCGGGGCTGTAGCGGCATGCCGTGTAGCTCAAGTTAAATTTGCTATTGATTCTAGAGCTACACGACCGAAACCAGCCGTACCAGCTTGGCAGTTCAGAATTGAACGCCGTATTGGTGGGGCCAGAACGCTCATCGGCAAACTAATCTGCTTTAGGGAGGGCAATACTCGCCCTAGAGTGATGCGCTTTGTGAGACGCGCGTTCGCAGGGACTAATATCAGCCCTCAGGACTATATGTACTGTGTCACAGAGCGCATCGACTTCCTGAAGCAGAAAGTGTATGCATGGGCGAACCGTATTCGTAGGTATAAGCGGCGAGTGGAGCGATACACTCAGAATCGCACCTTCCAACGCGATCAAAGGTGGGTTTATAGGGGTTGGGAGCGACCGGATCAAGATGTGGCTGACACGTGCCTACCAGATGATGATGCCATGTGTTCTTTCTGGCGCAATATCTGGTCGGTGCCTGTCAGTCACACCGAAGGCAATTGGGCTCGGAAAGTCGAGCGAGCCTGCGATCCAATACCAGAAATGGGGGCTATTACCATCTGCCCCCAAGATGTAACTCGTGCAGTCCGTCCGCTGCCTAACTGGAAGTCTCCAGGGCCGGACGGACTGCAAAACTTTTGGATTAAATGGTTCGTAAGGTCGCACGCTCGCTTGGCGGCTCAGTACCAGACTGCTTTGGAGTCTGGTTCGCTACCCCAGTTCCTAACCACAGGAGTTACCCACCTGCTCTATAAATCAGGTAGCACTGCGGAACCCAAAAATTATAGACCGATCACGTGTTTACCGACGATCTATAAAGTTCTTACATCCATTTTGAGGGCTAAAATTAACAAACATATAGACACCAACTCTATCATGTCTCCTTCTCAAAATGGATGTAGGAACGGGTCCCGTGGTACTAAGGAGCTACTCCTCATTGATATGACCATTAGCCAACAAGTTCGTCGTTCCCGAAAGGATCTGTCGACATGTTGGATAGATTACAAGAAGGCCTATGACTCGGTGCCACATACATGGCTTATGAGGGTGCTGGAGTTGTATAAAGTAGATGCAACTCTGCGCACCTTCCTGATGTCATGTATGGGGCAATGGAGAACGGTCCTTCACTATCCAGGATGTCGAAATGTCCAAAGGAATAGCGAACCGATAAGGATCGAGCGAGGCATATTTCAGGGTGATAGTTTGAGTCCGCTTTGGTTCTGCTTAGCCTTGAATCCTCTAAGCACACTGCTGGAAGATTCAGGTCTAGGCTATCGGCTGAGGAGAGGTAGTCAGGTTATATCTCACCTCCTTTACATGGATGACCTAAAACTCTTTGCCCTCAACAATTTGCAACTGATGGAGCTACTGAAAGTAACTGAAATGTTCAGTAGTGCCATCAGAATGGAATTTGGTGTGGACAAATGTGCGGTCATGCATGTAAAGCGAGGGGAGATTGTGGAATCCGTCGGAACCCAACTCTCGGATTCCATAAACCTTAGAACCCTCTCTGCATCCGAAACCTATAAGTATTTGGGTATGTCGGAAGCATTGGGCATCAATGGTACTGACATGAAGCAATCGTTAAGGGAACGCTTCTTTGGCCGCCTGAATAAAGTATTTAATAGTCTTCTATCAGGCGGAAACAAGGTACGCGCCTTTAACGGTTGGGTCATGCCGGTTTTGATGTACTCTTTTGGCATACTCAAATGGACTCAGACCGAACTCGACGCCCTGGATAGGAAGGTCCGTACACTGCTGACTGCAAATCGAATGCATCACCCACGGTCATCGGTAATGAGGCTGTATATCCCGCGAAAATGTGGAGGTCGAGGCTTTTTAAATGCTAAGACCCTCCACAATCGCGAGATATGCACTCTCAGGCAATATTTCTTAGAGGCCGACGTGGGGATGCATCGAGATGTGGTCAAAGTGGACAAGGGCCTCACCCCGCTCTCCTTGGCTAAAGAGAACTGGCGCAAGCCAGTAGTGCTTGACACTAATGATCGCATGGAAGTATGGCAGAGTAAGGAGCTTCACGGACGCTTTTTTCGGGCCCTACATGGACCCGATATAGATCAACTAGCGTCCGTAGCCTGGCTGCGTTTCGGTGACCTCTTTGGAGAAACCGAAGGTTTTGTCTGTGCAATTATGGACGAAGTTATGATGACAAACAACTACCGGAGATTTATTGTGAAAGACGGCACGGTTGACATTTGTCGGGCATGCCACCGTCCGGGTGAATCAATCAGACACATTATCTCCGGATGTTCTAGTCTAGCTAACGAAGAATACTTGCATAGACACAACCTTGTAGCCAGGATTATCCATCAGCAACTTGCTCTCAAATACACCCTTGTAGAATCGGAAGTGCCGTACTACAGGTATGTGCCCGACCCAGTTCTCGAAAATGGAAATATCACATTGTACTGGGACCGATCCATCATCACTGACAGGACTATTGTTGCCAATAAGCCTGATATAGTGGTGGTGGATCGATTAGAGCGGTGCGCAATGATTGTTGACATAACGGTCCCGCATGACGGGAACCTCGTGAAAGCCGAGAAAGATAAACAAATCAAGTATCTTGACTTGGCTCGCGAGGTTGTCGACATGTGGGATGTGGACTCAGCGATCATTGTACCGATAGTCGTGACAGTCAATGGCTTAATAGCCAAGAGCCTCGACCAACACCTGAGGAGGCTCTCGTTGGGCAGCTGGATCAAGGGTTTGATTCAGAGGGCGGTACTTCTAGACACGGCCCGCATTGTTAGGAGGTTCCTCTCTCTGGAGCCCTGACCGCCGGTAGCTTGGACCCTGTTCCCGATACCGGTGGGCCACTATTTTTTATATTTTTAAATGTTTTTATATTTTTATATTCTAATATTTAAAAATATAATTTATATGTATATATCTATGAAATAAAGGAAATAATAATAACAATTATCTCACACCTCATCTATATGGATGACATTAAGTTATATGCAAAAACCGAAAAAGAAATGAAAAAGCTTATAGAAGTCACGACAGAATTTAGCCAAGATATAAATATGAAATTTGGATTGGATAAGTGCAAGACATTACATATCATAAGAGGTAAAATCAAACCTGGTAGCTATACAGTTAACGACACCGACACAATTGCGGCAATGGAACCATCAGATCTATACAAATATTTAGGATACAAACAACTTAAGGGACTCGACCACACAGCAATTAAACAGACACTAAATACAGAATACCGAAGGAGAGTTAACGTAGTTTGCAAAACACAACTATCAGGAAAGCATCTTATTAAAGCCTTGAATACTTTTGCCATACCTATATTGACATACTCATTCGGAGTAATAAAATGGTCCAAAACTGATATCGAACAGTTAGAGAGAATAACGCGCACAATACTCACAAAACACAACAACCTGCACCCTAAATCTGCGATCGAACGACTCACCATCAAAAGACAGAATGGAGGGAGAGGCCTAATCGACATCCATAACCTTTGGCAGAAACAAATAACTAGACTAAAAACATTCTTCTATTCAAAATCTCGCACAAGTAACATACACAAAGCTATTTCTCTAAATGATTTTAACTACACCCCACTTAACTTAAATGAAAAAAATATACAAGACACAAATAACCCTGATCCACAGAACCAAAAAATTGAAAACTGGAAGAAAAAAGTCCTTCACGGTAGACACCCTCATGATTTAGAACAATCCCATATTAACATAGTGGCGTCTAATAAGTGGCTTAAAATAGGAAACCTGTTCCCGGAAACAGAAGGCTTCATCATAGCGATACAAGATCAAATCATCAACACCAGAAACTATAGGAAATTTATCATTAAAGACCCTACCACTACAAACGATAAATGCCGCAGATGCCACATTCAATCAGAAACCATACAACATATAACTGAAGCATGCACAACCCTTACACAGACAGACTACACTCACAGACACAACCAGGTTGCAAACATTATTCATCAAAAACTAGCACTCAAACACAGTCTCATACAAAACTCTAACACTCCTTACTATAAGTACACACCACAAACTATCCTAGAAAATGATACACACAAAATGTACTACGATCGCGCCATACTTACAGATAGGACTATCCACTATAATAGACCAGACATAACCCTACAGGATAAAATAAGAAAAATCACTTACCTTATAGATATTGCAGTTCCTAATACCCATAACCTACTAAAAACCATATCTGAAAAAATAAGTAAATATGCTGATCTTAAAGAAGAAGTCACAAGAATCTGGGGACAAGAAAAAGTGAACGTTATCCCCATAGTTCTCTCCACGACAGGCGTAATCCCCAACCATCTTCTCCGTAGCCTGAAATTAATAGAGTTAGAAGAATCCGATTATATTAACCTACAGAAAGCTGCCATCTTAAACACCTGCAGAATAATTAGAAAGTTCATGCAGTTAGAGGAAGAAAACACACCCTCATCTTAAATACACACCACACGCTGCATTTACTTGGCTTTGGCCCGTAAATGTAGCTAAAACCAGCCTAAGCGCTGAGAAAAAAGACACTCCCAAAAATAATAATAATAAAAGTTCATGCAGTTAGAGGAAGAAAACACACCCTCATCTTAAATACACACCACACGCTGCATTTACTTGGCTTTGGCCCGTAAATGTACCTAAAACCAGCCTAAGAGCTGAGAAAAAAAAACACTCCCAAAAATAATAATAATATATTTATTCACAAATTTGAGACAACCATACAGAGTAACTTAATAATAGACACAAAATAAACAGATCGTTGAATGTGAAATGGTACACTGTAAATATGTTGGTTTGGCTGTCTTTAGACTGATTCGCCCTATCCACTCGTACTAGTATAAACTGTATCACGAGGGGATAGTCTTCCTCAACCCTAGAACAACAGATTCCCACAAAGTTCCAGTTAGTCACATAGCAGCAGTTTGATTACGTACTGTATAGGTAATTATATTAATTATAGGTAATTATATTAATTAAGTTACAAACGATAATAATTGTCTGTGTTTGGGTGTATGTATATGTGTATATGTTTTGTTTTATGTGTGTATATGTTTTATGTATGTGTGTATTTCTGTATGTGTACAGTTAAGAGTGCTTTATTATATTTATTTATTTATGTGCCCTGATCACAACAACGTTCTAAAGTAGTTTTTCAGTGCTGTCGTAGTCTAGTGCTTTCAAATATCTTTCAATAGCTTTTTTGCATGTATGGCTATCAAGATTCTTCAATTTTAGATCTTTGCTTATTTTGTTGTAAAGGCTAGGACCGAGATAATTGTGAAATTTATGTGCAAAAGATGTTCTAAATTTGGGTATGTTATAAACTATATCTAATCGCCGCCTCCTAGCAAAGTGCGGTTTTATTTTATGCTGTGCCATGATCTGTTGCTTAATGAATAATTTTCTCACCGTAAGGACTCCTAGTTCTGAGTAAAGTAGGTGTGTCGGATAAGTGTACTTTTTGCGAGAAATTACTTTAAGTACTATGCGTTGGGCTCTTTCGACAGACAACATAGTTGTTTTTGAGGTTCCACCCCACACATTCAGGCCGTATACCAGTATGGATTGGCATAATGCTAAATAGATTTTTATTAATAGCTTAATGTCACATGCATTTCTAATCGTTTTAAAAATATAAATTAACTTTCTTGCGCGATTATTTATCTTAATGACGTGTTCTTTCCAGTTTAAGTTTTGGTCTACTATAACACCGAGATATCTTATGGAATTGGTTCTGGTGATTGGGTTACAATGACAAGTAGTTCGATTGTTGCAATGGTGAGTTTGTATAGTTATTGCGTTAGGAGGCGGTTGAGTTCTACTGTTAATTGTGAATGTAATATATTTCGTTTTGTCAAGATTAAGTGTCAAAAGATGATTGTCCAGCCACGATGTTACTAGAGCAAAACCTTTATTTGCTGCTTCGGTTACATCTTTCCACGAGTTAGATCTGAATAATAATACTGTGTCATCTGCAAATGTTATTATTTGACTATTTTCTAGAAGCAAATTGCAGAGGTCATTAATATATA
Organism: Dryobotodes eremita; assembly: GCA_917490735.1. Taxonomy (NCBI): domain Eukaryota; kingdom Metazoa; phylum Arthropoda; class Insecta; order Lepidoptera; family Noctuidae; genus Dryobotodes; species Dryobotodes eremita. The sequence goes on from OU823248.1 coordinate 6,298,440, forward strand.
TTAAAAACAGCGTAGGACCCAGTGCACTGCCTTGAGGCACTCCGAAGGTGACATTTTCCTCATGGCTTATACTGTTATCAATTTTTATAACCTGTTTCCTGTTTGTCAAGTAATCTTGGAAAAGTTGGAGAGGAATTCCTCTAATATGTCACCTGTAAATATATAATTAAAACCTTTCAAACGTTAAATGTTAAAAAGACCGCAGATCTATGGGGTAATTCTGTGGACGTTGCCAAGTCGATTATAAACATTGTATCACCTACTTTAGCTGTTATTTTTAATAATTGTGTTGACCGTGGTGAGTTTCCTGATCTTATGAAAAACAGTAAAATAATACCGTTGTTTAAATCAGGTAGTACATCAGACCCTACTAATTATAGACCTATTTCAGTGCTACCTACCTTTAGTAAAATTTTTGAGAAACTTATTTTGAATCAAATGCAAAGATTTTTTAAATAAACACAAATTACTGCATAACAAACAGTTCGGTTTTACAAGGGGTCGTTCGACTACCGATGCCGGAGTTGAACTTTTAGGACATGTTTATAATGCATGGGAGGACAAATGCGATGCTTTGGGAATCTTTTGCGATTTGTCCAAGGCATTCGATTGTGTTCTTCATGAAACATTAATCAGGAAACTGCACCTCTACGGAATCCGAAACGCTTCTCTGGATCTTCTTACTTCTTACTTAAGTGATAGGATTCAGAGAGTTGATGTTAACGGAAACCGATCACCCGGATCTGTAGTAAGAATTGGGGTTCCCCAGGGCTCAATTCTTGGTCCATTTTTATTTCTTATTTATATAAATGACTTGCCTTACCTCATAAAGGATAAACATGATAGTGTTGTTTGCAGACGACACTTCACTTTTATTTAAACTCAAACGTCAGCAGCTGGTTACTGACAATGTAAATAGCGCTCTCGCAATAGTAGTTAACTGGTTTAATGTTAATAACCTACTTCTTAACGAGAAGAAAACTAAATGTAATAAGTTTACGATACCTCATGTTAGACAAGTAGAAACTAGTGTTCTCATAAAGGGTGAAGTGTTGAAACCCGAAGATACCACAGTATTCTTAGGCATAACTTTAGATGCCAAGCTTCAATGGGGCCCCCATATAGACAAATTGTCGAAAAAGCTTAGCTCTGCAGCATACGCCGTTAGAAAAATTCGTGATTTAACTGATTTAGAGACTGCCCGTTTAGTATACTTTAGTTATTTTCAGAGTGTGATGTCGTACGGTATTCTGTTGTGGGGAAATGCTGCCGATATTCAGACAATTTTTGTTTTACAAAAAAGGGCAATTCGTTCAATTTATAAATTAAGTCCCAGACTCCCTCAGAGATAAATTTAAAGAGATTAATATTATTACTGTGCCTTCTCAGTATATTTATGAAAATCTTTTTTATGCACATAAAAATATTAATCTGTTTAAAAAATACAGTGATATCCACAATATAAATACTAGGAACAAACACAAATTTCTAGTTCCTACAACCAGGCTCAAGAAAATAGGTAGCTCCTTTAGATGCCAATGTATACGTTTTTATAATAAACTTCCTAGCCACATTCAAGATCTAAGCTTTAATAAATTCAAATCTTTTATAAAGTGAAAACTATGCCAGAAAGCCTATTATACATATATTATTATCAAAAAGGCTTGGGATTGAGCTGCTCCAATAAATTAACACAGTGAATGTTGATTTTAGTTTGCTAACTCTTTTAGACATGAATATTTACTGTAAAAAGTATTATATTATTTTCATTATTGTGAATATGAGGACTATGCGGGTCATTGTTTCAGTTTTATTCTTGGTCTGGCAGTTTAAGTAGTTTATGCAGCCTACCCAAATGTCCTTTCTTTGGTATTGTTCGTCGAATCGTTGAGCTCCTTAAGTTCTGAGTTGAGCTACCCGGTTACTGACAAATGCGTGCACTGACTGGACAGGTCCACTTAATCTGTGTAGTTTTTTCCTCAAAAGACCATTTCAGACACCGATCTACATGGTCTTCAAACATTATTACCGAATTTATATATACACATTGACATTGATAAATTTTTTATATACAATGACATGAGTATTTACTTGTAAAGTATTATGTTATTTTAATTTTTATGAATGTGAGGACTATGTGGGTAATTGCTTTCTTTTTTTTCTAATTTAATTTTAATTATGATCTGGCAGTTTGAGTAATTTATGCGGCCTACCCAAATGTCCTTTCTTTGGTATTGTTCGTTGAATCGTTGAGCTCCTTAAGTCCTGACTTCCTGAGTCGAGCTGCACGATTACTGACAAATGCGTGCACTGACTGGACAGGTCCACTCAATCTGTGTGGTTCTTTCCTCAAAAGACCATTTCAGACACGAATCTGCATGGTCTTCGCATGACCTGACCAAGATTATGTGTGGACTTTAAAAGAGACTGTGACCTCTGAGTTTGTTTCGGCTTTTCTTCTCAGAGTAGTCAGATAGGAAACGCCGACCTCATCTAGTTAAAAAAAAAACATGATTGACGTGTAAAAGTGTTTGTACAAACCTACTTACAGAAATAAAATCATTTATCATTTACATAATCTAGATCCTCCGTGCCCCGGAAAGTACGTTAAGCCGTTGGTCCCGGTTGTCGTTTGTAGATCTTTGACAGTCGTTACGGGTGAAGCCCAAAAGTCAGACAACATGTCTCACCAAGGGGTATTGTGTAACCCAGCTACTGGGTTGTGGAGGTCAGATAGGCAGTAGCTGCATGTAAAATACTGGTATTCAGCTGCATCAGGTTAGACTGGAAGAAACCCCAACATAGTTAAGAAAAGGCAGGCAGATTGATTCAGGTATTTCTACGAAAACCTGTTTGTAGGTTTCAGCTGTATGTGTGTGTCTGTCATTCCGTGTTATTTAGTTGTTTTTAAAAGCAGTTTTTTAAGTTATTGCATAGCTTTTATCGCGGGCTTTGAGCGCGGCGACCGAATCAAGAAATTCCGTAACGAAAATAAAACCTAACATCCCCCACTCCGCTTACCATGTAGCTCGGCCGCGCGTTCGCTTACTGTGTATGTATATGGTACGACTGTACTTGAATTAATATCAAAGAAAAAAAAACTGCATAAATAAAAAATAAATAGATAATTATAATTGCATAAGTTAATAAAAACTGCTAAGCAATATAATAGCTTTACCGCGGCAGTCCCCGAGTGCCACACGTGTATTTTTTTTATTCTTAATAACCTAGAATAATCTTTTATTTAAAAATGTACATTATTTAGATAACTATGGGGCTTAAATTGCGCAGAGATGCTTCGAGAAACATAAAACATTATTTAGAAAGAGGAATTTAAATCCAATTTTTAATACTAGTCTCCATCCAAAATAGTGTAGCTCTTAGCCTAAATGTCATTTTCATACGGCTATATAAAATAAAAAAAGTTATTAGACCCTATTTTTTAAATTAAAAACAAATGTACCAATAATTATACAAAATTAGTATGTATAACAACACTAGGAATCTTGTACCAACAGCTATAATTAGTGAGTCGTTTTAAATGAAACCGCGGAGAAGTACTAAGAAAGTTTAATTTTGCAGACGTTCAGGCGACTGGCGAAGTAGTCTGGTGTCTAAAAGTAGTCATCTGGAACCAAAGTTGATAAGTTTTGTAGTTCTTACGAAATAGCTGTACCTTCTGCAATGTTCCCTGGAGATTTTACCGTTCTTTTATTACATTGCTAGCTTCTGCGCCCGCGAATTCGTTCGCGTGGAAGTCGTAAGACGGCGCAAATTACTAATACATTTTTATAAAACTTACCTGTATACTACGTTTGTAGTTTTGGTCTCAGCAGCCAAAATATGAAGAGAGTCAGGACTGACGACGCGGGCGCAAGCGACGTACAGTTGTCCGTGTGAGAAGCAGCTCGTCCTGAGGTCGACACCCGCAGCCTTCAATAGTAATTTCCCATTGCTTGCAAAGTTTTTCGCTTTTAGCCTGCGTTCCTGTAATGGCACAACACTGGTACTCTGACTGGTGCTTTCTTACAGTTTATTCCTGACGAACAGCTATCACTAAAGTAATATAACAGTAGATTGTAAACACACGGGATTTCTCATTAACAGTCACCTAACCATAGATATTTATTTTTATTATAACAAAAGATGACAGAAGAGGCCTAAAATTTTTGTTTTTCGGTATTCGATTAACGAAGTATCTTATTACAATAGTATAACAAAATGTAAAAAAGGAAGCACAAAAATATAAATTGTTGGGAATCGAACACAGGCTTTCAAAGCATTCGTCGAGCCGCTAATTTGCGTCGTTGAAAGTTGACTAAAATAGCTGTTCTTATAATATTATGTCATGATTGACTGCTTAGCTCCGTAAAGGTATAGTGGGATGATAATCATTTAAAAGGACAAATCTGTAACTATCTGCTATGTTCGTTCCCTATTCAGTCAAGTGAAGTAATGGAATATTACATTGGTAAGTACAGTTTTCTCTCTTCTCAGTCTCATTTCCTACGAAATATATGCGAAGTTTTTTTTGCGATTTCTGTCTTTTCTAGTACTCAAACTTCAATTGGTCCGATGGAGTTTTTTGTTCCTTATAAGAAACATGTAAGATTAGCATCACAAAAATTTGTTGTGAAAAGTGCCCATTTTATTGCTGACTGTAAGTTTTTTTTTCAAACTCCGTGAATGCAGATCATGTTTCAAAAAGTTAAGAACAGTCTTCTAAGACGGTTTTCTTGCAGCGACAATGATTAAGATACCTACCCTTATTGCTCAATCTCAAAAATCGACCCTGTATAACAAAACAGACCAACAGACAACATTTCAAAAAATTATATATTTAATAAGTATTAGAATCGTACCCAGACCTCACAAAAATTACTTAAAAAAAAAAATGTACGGTTTTAACTTCGTTATGATTTTATTACATGTATAGATGGTATTTTTATCTCACGAAGCGACGCGCGCTTTACTTGTGGTTACCAAGTGTACAAACACGCTGTGAATCTGTGTGTAAGCGCCGGGGCTCTCAGTACGTCCGAGACAATGGCGAAGTCGGAAGTGTGCGTTTGCGTGTATGTTATGTGTTGACGCTAGTCGCACACATTCACAGCATGTTTGTACACTTGTTTAGGTGCTATAAGACAAGTAAAGCTCGTGTCGCTTCGTAAGTTAAAAATACTGTTACTTATAATTTTGTACCCGCGGTTCCTTTTGGAGAAGACTACAAGTTGGGTCATGTTGAGAGGATGAAAGAAAGGCAACTATCAATAGGTATTTACAAGGCAGATGTGAGTGGAAACGGCGGGAGGGGACGCCCTAGAAGGACATAAATATTGACCTTATTGGTGATGTTCTTTAGAAAGGTCAGGTGCGTACTACTCGCAACCGGCGTGAGTGTATAACCCGATGTAAGAACATAAACAAAGCAAAAAGAGTATGTAAGGATCGTAGCAGGAGACGTTCTGTAGTTTCTGCCTACCCCCATGGGAAAAAAGCGTGAGCTTATGTATGTATAGTACTTAGGTTCTTACGCTAAACAAATCTTGTAAAAAATCTGTCAAGAATTTTGTGAGCAACAATAAAAATGTTAGTGATATAACCATAGATAATATCGACCCTTACAACAAACACTTGGGCAAAGAAATACCTACTTGTAAATATACAAAGACTAGTTGTCAGCAAAGAACCGTTTCTTTTATTTTGTTTTCCGTGTCTGAAAAAGCGTTTATGCATTGACAGCTGTGCATCATTAATTCATCAGACACTAAATAGCAAGTGGATGGTCTCGGCCTTTGCCACTAAATTGTGCGCAAGACAAGTCCGCGCGCGTGTTTGACCTTCAAAACTATTTCCCTGCCAGCACTTTTAATCACTTCGGCATAATGATGGCGATTATTTACTTTGGAAAACACGGAACAGCACACTCTTGACACCTGATATAAATGACGAGATGGCGGCAAACGATTATTTCTGATTTCGGCCGCGTGCAGACGTATTTTGCGCGCTCTTTAATGCATAGTCAACTAGAAATCGTGCCAAGAGCCTAGGCATCTTCTTGGACTGTATTACAGTAAGTTCTAGTGCGAAAAGGATGGTGCTATATATCCTGTGTAGCTTCTTTTCTTTCGCTGACTGAAACAATGATAGTTCTAACGGGTCCTAAGCAACAATGACGCGATATTTCAGCACTGATTGACACAATTATTAATTCATAAATCGTTTAACAGAAGACGTTTAACGGCTTAATTTTGTCGATATTTCTCATTCTACATCTTTACTTTCATACAGTGTTTGCACATAGATAAGTCAAGCTAACTCCACCATCTCTACAATAAAAGGTTAATAACATTTACAATCAGTTCATGGAGCAAGTTTTATGACCCATTAAAGATATAAGTCAGGATTAGCTGGAGTAATTCGCCACACCCCGCAATCAACGTTTTGTGGTTGACTAATAAAGCGCTGAAGTACGGTACAGCAAATTCTTGTGGATTACAACACTATCAAGGAAAATTTCTCGTTGAATGTAGGCTAAGAAAAGATAATTAATGAAGGGAACAATGTAGAGGTTTCAAATTGAAACTATAGAAATTGAATTAGATACTATTCTATTTCCATGCAACTGTTATTATTACAAGCTTTTATGTAACTTGCCTTGTTAGACAGTTAGTTAGTATGTATGGGTCAAATCTTGCAAGCTGAATTAAAACAACTTCCTCTTTATCCTACGGAGTTGAAATTTTACATGTTGTTTTTGTTTCAAAGATAATGCATTTTTGCATGATGCATGACCTGATTCTATACCCAGGATTGGCTCCGAACGAGGGAACTCCTTAACTGTCACAATAAAGACACGAAATTTTATATTCGTATAGGCAATAAATTTATATATTCGGTTCTAAAGTCCACCATAACCTGGCTGCTGCATCCAGGATTGGTTTCAGACGAGGAAACTCCTCAGCGGTCAACAGCAGCGACACAAAAATTTGTTATACGCATTTAATTATGATAGCCCGTTCTTAAGTTAACCATGAACTGGCTGCTGCACTCAGGGTTGGTTCTGGAATAGGCGACTTCTCAGAAGTCAACCTCACAAGCATTCAATTTTATCTACTCATTCATACACTATGACCTGTCTGCTGACCCGACATTGCCTCCATATGAGAGATCTCCTCTGTGGTCAACAGCAGAGGCACGAAATTTTGTATACATACGCATTAAATTAGATAGCCCGTTCTAAAGTATGGAATGATTTGAATAGTGCAACTTGGTTGCTTCACATTGTGACTTGTGTAAAGCCGTGTTTGGGTCCGTTGGATTTGTCTTTACAAGTACCTTCAAATGAAGGTAGAACAGATATTGATACAAATTCTAATGCTCAAAAGTACAAAATAAAATTTACGTAGACATACAACTTTAAAATTTTCTTAAAAGCTTGAGGCGTGAACGTCCTTCTTACACATTAAGATTAGCCTCAAGCTTTTAAGAAAAAATAAAGCTGTATGTTTGCGTAAGTTTTATTTTGTACTTTTGAGTTCATTAAAAGCTGGTTATTAAAGAGGTTTTTCTTAAATTTTATTTCTATCTCCTTATTAAATCAGTACGAATTCAAAAACACGATACCTCAGATAGGCAGTCGCTCCATGTAAAATACTGGTATTCAGCTGCATCCGGTTAGACTGGAAGCTGACCCCAGCATAGTTGGGAAAAGGCTGGGCAGATTATGATAAAATCACTACAATACTAACACAAATTGTAGCAATCTGTAAGTGTTATATTAAAACTAGCTTTTGCCCGCGGCTTCGCTCGCGTTAATTTAGACTTTGACTATCAATTCGGGTTATAATTCAGTCATGATTCGAAAGACACGTGGCGCCATCTATAATCATAAGGACGTTATTGTTGTTTTCTTCGGGAACAGTACGTTTTTGCGGGATGAAAGGTACCCTATGTCCGTTTCTGTACTCCTGACAACGTATATGCAAAATTTCAAGATGATCGGTTCAGTGGTTTAGGCGTGAAAAGGTAACAAACAAACAAACAAACAAACAAACTTACTTTCGCATTTATAATATTAGTTAGGAAGTTAGGATAATGATTCTGTCTTAGAACCTTTACTCATTATATAAAATGCGGTCTTTATGTTTCATAAAACAATTATTTAATTAATATAATCTGTCTACAGTCAAAGATCAATGAATGACAGCCGGGACCAACAGCTAAACGTGCTTTCTGAGGCACAGAAGCGTCTTGGTATGTAATGGATGGTCACCCATCCACGGAATGACCACGACGAGCGTAGCTTAACCTTCGGTCGACCCGTGCGGCCTTACCACCTAAGTTCACATGGAATGCAATAAATAAAGTAGTAGTCCAAAGTATATTTATGAGTATTAAGTATTGTAGGCATTACCTACGCGGTCAAAATGTTTAGAATAGCAAAAAAATTTTTAGATGACCGACGAAAAATTTCAACGCAGGGGTGTCCGGTAAGGACCAGGCCCGGGTCGGCGGCGCGTCGTGTTCCACGCGCGGCTCAAAGAGATGTCAGCACAATTGACGGGGTCCGATAGGGCCGATGCCTGCCGGGGCTGCGGATTGTTCGAAAGAGTTACCGTGGCCCTGGCGCACAGGCAACTGAAGAAACACGGGTGGGTTTTAGTCAGTAAGAGTCTGACACGCCCTTCTGCTCCGCCCAGAGCGGGAGAGGTCATTTGATGATTTACCACCAAAAAAAAAAAAAAAAAGGCACACGTAATATAATATTGACGGTACCTAGTAACCTAAGTATTTAGGTGAATATCTCTCACAGCTCTACTCATCTTTCACAAGAAAATGCGAACTAAGAACATTCCGCATTAATCAATTATTTCTTTCTCGTTACTTACTTAGAAAGAAACAGACCACAAGAAGACATAATTCTAACAAATATATCGCGAGTTTCAAAGCCAGCTAGACGCTTCTGTGACATTGTGATTAATTCTCTACAAACAACCATTTTAACTTGACCTCCGTAGTGGAACCACACTGGTATATTATTAAGGGAAATATTTAACTGATCATCTAAAAACTTCTTGCGCTTCTACTGATGGACACTTTTTTAAATTCAAGAACCTTTAAAAACTTTTTGCGCTTCTAATAATGCGTACTTTTTTTGGTAATTGAGCCTTTTTTTTAACTCATTGGTCTTTTCTCACATCGTTGGTCGCAGTAACTAAGCTAGGACACCCTACCAAATGAGTTAGGTAAGGTTAGAACAGTGACCAACCGCTACATCCAAGTTGGTCGCAGTTAAGTAACTATGTATTTTTAAGACCCTAAAATAGGAGTTATTTTAGGCTCACAAAAAGAGGCGCAATCATTATATAGAGTGTTCAATAATATTTTTAAGAGCGCAAAATGGGAATTATTAGAGGTTCGAATTTTAGAGAAGGTGGATGTAGATCTTCTTAAGATGGTCAAAAGGTACAGTCGTGTACATCAATCAGTGGGGAATCACGCCTTGCCAGCGACTTCGTGAAACAATGGTTTATAAATGAACAGTTTATTGTACATTTTGGAATTTATTGTTGAGCAAGGACAGTACTGCAGCCCAACCCTAATTAATTATGGCCTAGTTTAATACAGTGAGAATTCGTAAGTACCTGCCATTTGTTTGAAAATTATATAATAATAAAAAACCATTTATTTCAGGTGACACAGGCCCATAGATAGATACCTTAACCTATACATATGACGGCGCTTCGATGTTTTGAGAGTGTCAAGAAACGTCAAAAATGACAGCGGACATTTGACAAGCGTGGATAGACGTTTCTTCACTCTGACGCAACTCCGGGCTCTTTTAATAATAATAATAATAATAATAATAAAGTGGACAAGGGCCTCACCCCGCTCTCCTTGGCTAAAGAGAACTGGCGCAAGCCAGTAGTGCTTGACACTAATGATCGCATGGAAGTATGGCAGAGTAAGGAGCTTCACGGACGCTTTTTTCGGGCCCTACATGGACCCGATATAGATCAACTAGCGTCCGTAGCCTGGCTACGTTTCGGTGACCTCTTTGGAGAAACTGAAGGTTTTGTCTGTGCAATTATGGACGAAGTTATGATGACAAACAACTACCGGAGATTTATTGTGAAAGACGGCACGGTTGACATTTGTCGGGCATGCCACCGTCCGGGTGAATCAATCAGACACATTATCTCCGGATGTTCTAGTCTAGCTAACGAAGAATACTTGCATAGACACAACCTTGTAGCCAGGATTATCCATCAGCAACTTGCTCTCAAATACAGCCTTGTAGAATCGGAAGTGCCGTACTACAGGTATGTGCCCGACCCAGTTCTCGAAAATGGAAATATCACATTGTACTGGGATCGATCCATCATCACTGACAGGACTATTGTTGCCAATAAGCCTGATATAGTGGTGGTGGATCGATTAGAGCGGCGTGCAATGATTGTTGACATAACGGTCCCACATGACGGGAACCTCGTGAAAGCCGAGAAAGATAAACAAATCAAATATCTTGACTTGGCTCGCGAGGTTGTCGACATGTGGGATGTGGACTCAGCGATCATTGTACCGATAGTCGTGACAGCCAATGGGTTAATAGCCAAGAGCCTCGACCAACACCTGAGGAGGCTCTCGTTGGGCAGCTGGATCAAGAGCTTGATTCAGAAGGCGGTACTTTTGGACACGGCCCGCATTGTTAGGAGGTTTTTCTCTCTGGAGCCCTGACCGCCGGTAGCTTGGACCCTGTTCCCGATACCGGTGGGCCACTATATTTTATATTTTTAAATGTTTTTATATTTTTATATTCTAATATTTAAAAATATAATTTATATGTATATATATATTGAAATAAAGGAAATAATAATAATAATCATGATGATGATGATGCTGGAGTCGAGTGTGATTTATCTCCTGTACTTCCTCTTACTGTGGCCAAGACACCCTTAGCCGTCATCGATCCTATGAGTCTGTGGGATCGGCAGTAAGAAAACCATTTCCTGTGTACATTGCACGACGTACACAAACCCCTATTCCTTCCCAAATTCCGTCTGTTACCGTAGGTCTCCTCGTAACAGACTTCCCGCACGTATAACCAACGTAACTCACGTTTGGTATGGTTTGTATGGTAAGGGTAAGGGTGTTAGGATAACTAGGGTGCTAGGTCAATTTATACGGCTAGGTTTTTAGTCATTAGGGTCGTAGGTAGCTATTCGGTACCAGGCTCGATTGCCTTAAACATAGCCACACTGTACGCATTTGGGATAAGGCCGTACTAAGTTAGGTCCTGGTGCGTACATCATCATAATAATGATCATCATCTTTTGCACGCAGCCGTCAGACGGGGATAATCCGTTTGCATCGCGCTCAAGCAAGACGTGTTCGGTGGAGTGTCGCTGTATTTCGATTAATTAAAAAGTGCTGATTATAATTCTGTTAATAGTTTGTTAAAAATAATAATCGTGCATCGTTGATTATCTTCAACACGTGGTTTTAATTCTCCTCGCCCGCCTACCCACGATAGCTCGGCAGCCGCAATGAACCCAGAATTGATTAATAGTGGCCAGGTGCCACATACATATTTTAATATAAACAAAAGTTACGTTATTAAATAAGGCTTAAGACTATGTCAGTAGCACTTCACTTTGCACCAGCTTAACTTTGTGCTGTTGTGATAATGGCACTGCGCCAAGAAAACTGAGAACAAGGTTAAAATAAAATGCTAAAGCCCTAAACTTCTTCTATGCCACAATTACTTCTAAAATCTCTAAAATCAAAAGAAATAAAAGTATTACAACTTCCTGTTATCGCAATTCACTACATGTGCAACATTATTATATAATAATAATTATAAAACAATTCAAGCAACCTTTCGTTTGATTGAAAGCAAAACAGATATGGGCCCAGTTAACCACTATCAATTTTTAAAAGGGTTAACTGGTCGGCGGGCCCAGTCCCATAGTGGGCCGAATGACCCCTAACTCACCGAAATACTTAAATTTTCAGCGAAAACAATGAAAATAACTAGGCTTTAAAAGAGCTAGACAAAAAAAGGCTATAACACTCACGTCACCACCAATAAAACGTATCAATCCAATTATATCCTCTGACTCATACATGTCAGGAAATATTCCCGCCGTTTTTCATAGCAACAGCAATCAACGAGAAATGCCCAAGCTTAATTTCAATATTCCGATCACTCGTTCTGCCGTCAACGATATCTGATTAATTTTAAATTCAACAGACCGCTTTGTCAGGAAAAGTTTGTAATTAAAGTCTGTTCGGGGTGTTCAGGATCTAACTTCTTTTGATAGTTTTACTTCAAACTTTTTACTGTTCCTGACAGATAAGGAATTGGCCTTTAAATGTAGAAAAGTCAAGATCGGGTCAGTTGACAAAGCAAAAAAAAACAAGTCGTACAAAAAATGTGATAAAGAATTATAATTCTGGAACGACAAGATCGCTTACTAGTATTTAACTTAAAAAATCTTGTAAATAAATTTTATATTAAGTATGTGCCTGTGCTTGTAAGTGAAGATCTCGGGAAGATTCAAACTAGAGGCTAATGTGGAACCATCTATGATCGAAAATGGGTACTCTCATATCGGAAGCCAAAGAAAAATTTTGGTTCGTTAAGAATGTAGCAAATGGGACCAGTCGAGATTCAAACTCACGACCTCTCGTTCAGCGCCCTAGCTACAGGTCTCCCGTTCCCTGACCCTTGTCATATTACGATTATTTATTTGTACGTCTTATAGTTTTTCTGTATTGCTACGATAAAAGTGTTAACCCATGTTAGAGCCAGACAAATTAAATTTACAGATACGCTTGTAAAAATATTTATCAAAATATATTGCAAAAACACACGTCATTTTGTAAATATTAAACCTACTCATCATTTTCAAAAGTACCTAAATGATCAAAGTTTATTTAAAAACGATAAATGGAATCACCGACACGACGAAGGACGAAGACGACTACACGCTTCTTCCAAATGACTAGATTTCATAACTTTCCGAAGTAATATACCTATACTCCATTTGAAATAAGATTAGAAATTTAAATAAACCTTGTTTACTGTCCGTTCAACCGATTTTGACTTCTATTCCGTAGGAATAAGGATGGCAATAAAAACAAAAACGTGGTTACAATACCAACTGTTTACTGCAGCTGCCATTTGTCATGCCATCAACGCAATAGAAGTCAAAATCGGTTGAACGGACTGTAAAAATGGTTTATTTAAATTTTTAATCTTATTTCAAATGAAGTATAGGTGCCTATTACTATAAATAAATAATGGATGCATATTTGCTTTCGACATAAACCAGCGACCGTTTGCAAACCGACGACACCGTTTCTATAATTATTTACTTATTATTCCAAAACAACTAGCATTACAGGTTGCCCCAAATCGGTAGCGTGTTCTTAAAAATATTTTTTCTATTACAGCTTATCACATATAAAGTAATTTTTGTGAACTCATTCAGAGAACAAGTAAATAAGTCTACCCTTTCTGCGATTTCGTTAAGTGTACGCAAGGCGCGCGTCAAAGGTGCTTTACCCAGCAGGGCCCTAATTCACTATGACCACTTAACGATTCCTTACTTCGAAATCACGTCAATTACTTATCTAATCACGACATCTGCTAATAACGTATTCTCTATGATACAATAAACGAAACCGTTTCTACAAGACACGATATTGACGTGGTAAGATTACGCGGGGAGTAATAATTACCATACAGAATTTGGGCCCTGGTGGGTCCGGCCGCGAGGAACCGCCATTGACCGCGGTCTCCGTCGCCGCGCCACGTAATTACATTAAGGCCTGTAATAATGCCAATAACCTTGAGCATTTGGGCGGAGCTAACGACCCCTCTCCGCGCCACCCGCATGCAACAGAAAACGTGCTACGTCGCGCGCGCCGCCACGCGCCACCACGCGTTGTTCGCCTAGTCTCGTCAAAGAGTATCGAAATCACAGAAGGTCAAGTCATCGTGAAAGTTAAATTAATTTTTATGTGTACCGCATATAAAGTGTTCCAATTTTGTTTTTGTTTATTATCTATTGATATGGATGTACTTTTCGGGCTATGGTTACGAATAAAATTGTTAAAAGCTCTCGAGGCCGTGAGTAAAAGCTATACCTTTCGTCTAAATCAGCCTGGCTTGCAACATGAGGTAAACAACTTAATGTATCTTTTTAACTAAAATTAATGGCTAATTGTGCTGCTAAGCGCAAAACTCAAGAATGGCTTGACCAATTCGTTATTTTTTTTAATATTCGTTGAATTCTTGGGAAGGTTTCTATGAAGAGAAAAAGGGTAGGTAGGTAGGTAGGGTAGGTAGGTAGGTAGGGTAGGTAGATAGGTAGGTAGGTAGATAGTATAATTATCACTAGTGTATGTCATATTATTTGTTAATTTTTTTATAAACAAATAGATTATAACTAAAATTCGCTGAAATTTAACTTTCTTTCACCAAGTATTTTTATTATTTTGGTTGGTTGAACTTCTTCATCCTCATTTATATCTCCGTGTTCACATACAGGGTGTTTGGCAGAACGTTGAACATACGAAAATGGTGGATAGGTGGGGTCATCTGCTATTTACTCAGCCCTAATTTATTTGGCCCTGGACCCTGCCTTACATTGAGGACTCTACAATTTTTATAAAGTTCTGTGGTTGGAAACAGAATAGGTCGAAATATTACAATTTTCAATTTAGCTCTGTGGGACACTTCCAAAGGTTTAAGGGCAGTTTTAGTGGCGCCACTCCAGCAGCTAATACAATAAGTAATAATAGATTGACGTAAGGCGTAATATACAATGCGAATAACACACTACTTAACGACGTGTGGAAGAGTTTAAAAAATATATATTAATATTCTGACCCTGCCTGTTACCAAGTTAATATGGTGACTTATAATTCAAGTATCGATCTAAAGTTAAACCTAGGTACTTAATATTATCAACTGTGTCAATGAATGAACATTGACATGTGTGTATTGTAACAGGAGTGAGCCTTTAAAGTGATGGAAATATCAGGTTGTGAGATCGGTGAGATAGAGAACGTCATCAATTTCGTCTTGGATGTGTTAAGTGTTAGAGCGTGGGATCGAAGCCGGTTAAAGGCGGAATTAAAACTGTTGTGTACAATAATCTGAAGTTCTGACTACGAGTTAGCGAAAAAAGTAAGAGCTATATCAAAAGACACAATTTTTGCATTTGTGATATTGAGATTGCAGAGGTCATTTAAAAATATAAGAAACAGCGTAGGACCGAGTATACTGCCTTGCGGCACAACGTAACAAATCGGGAGCTCGTTACTGAAATGGTCACCAATTTTCACCATTTGCATTCTGTATTTGTCAGATAGCTTTTAAAAAGATCAAGCTGCAATTCTCTGACGCCTGCTCTCTCTAGTTTAAGTAAAAAATCCTTTTTATAAAAAAAACAACTGACTTCCAAAAAAAACACAAAAATAGTGAAATATGACTTTAATTTCGGAAGTCGTTGTCTTTGGTTTTGTATTTTCGTGTTTTGCCACCGACTTCCGAAAATAAAGTTATTTTTCACTTTATTGTGTTTTTTTTTTGTGGTTTTTGGAAGTCGGTTGTTTTTTTTGTAACAAAGATTTTATTTTTCACTTTTTAGTTGTAGTACCTACCCCACACAAATTCGTATACCAAATAATCATCCAAATCGATTCATGTAGAAAAAAGTTCTGAGCTAACACATATTAAAAAAAAAGCGTAAGTCGAATTGAGAACCTCCTTTTTTTAAGTCGGTTAAAAAGGTAGAAATGGGAACAGTGTCGAAGGCCTTAGCGAGATCAAGAAATACTTAAGCACCTTTTTGCGACTGTTGATTTTCTCTACTATGAAAATCGTCACTTGATGAACTGCATCACAGGTTGACTTGTTCTTCCGGAACCCAAATTACTGAGAAAACAAAAAAAATACGAAATAACCTAACAATCTCTCATTGATTAGGTGCTCAAGCGCCTTAAGAGGGTGTATTCCCTTTTTCTAAAGCTAACGGAAAGACAGCAGTCCCAAAACAGAGGTTAAATATATGGTTAAAACTGGCGTTAGAATGTTACAGTATCTCTTAAGTACCGCAGGAGAATACCATTCCATCCAGTGGCTGCAGTGGATCTCAGGGACTCAATTACAGATTTGACCTCATCAATCCGTGTGATCCAACACAAATGATGTTGAAGAAAAGGTAGTGTGTGAGCAAGGTGTGCTGGGTGAAGTACGGTCGTTGATAATATTATCAGCAAGTTTTTTTACCTATTTCAGCAAAGAATTTATTAAGATTACTGCAGGACTGAAAAAGATTGTCAGAGTGTGAAAGTAGTTGTGTAGATGCATGTTGCTGTTTTTGTATTCGTTTTATAGTTTCGATCCGAAATAACCTTAGAGTTATTTCCAATTTTATCGAGCACTTGGGTGTCAAATTGTCTTTTGACCTTTTTTAATATTTTATTGCTGAAGTTTCTGCATTGTTTAAAGAAAATTTCGAACATGATATTATTAGGCGATTGTTTCAATCTTTTATGTAGCAGATCTCTGTGTCTCATACACCGCAGCAAGCCCGGAGTGATCCAAGGTTTAAGGATCTTCTTGTTAGATGGTAATTTTTCGGTGTAAGAGTTTTCGGATATTGCGGTAACCATGAGACCAACCAACACATTGGAGTCCGATATAGAATAGATGAGTATAAAGTCTAGAGTCGCCATAGTCTTATCCATGGCGGCAAAGTCAATTTTGGTGAAAGATCTAACAATATTACCATGTGGTTTTTTGCTGGAAATGCATAACAAGGAAGAACAATGACCAGTGATAGTCATATTGAAGACTAGTGAGACAGATGTCCTTGTGGTTTTTAATAATAAATGGTCCAGGCAATTGTTTCTTCTGGTCAGAAAAGTACGGGTAGGATTTTTTTTGTAAGGATTTTTAGATAATGTTTTGGATGTTTAATAAACATTTTAGCCTGCTCCGGGGTGCAAGCGTGTGAATCCGATACAGAGAAATCATCAACAGTGTCCAACAGTGTCAAGCATTCTTTTATGATAAGGACAAGGGTCGTATTTTGCCTATAAAGCTTGGAAAACAGGTCCAAATAAATGACGTATAGAGGTATAAGGAACAGGGTGTAAAGCTCACTCATACTATATGAAAAAGGGACGATCATCCAACCAGACGGGTGTCGTATCTGGTGGGCAACTGCCCGACGTTTGATGTCGGGACGTTGTATATAATCTAGTTGCGCGGTAAACTCTGCTTGCGCGATGCAGGATCTTGCGTGACGACAGTGTGACGTGTAGCTTGCATGTGGCGCTGTAGATACCGCTACAAACGTAACAATCATTTTGTATGAAATGTGAGCGTGTAGTGAAGAGTATGGACTGACGTTTAAAATTAGACTTGTTTGCGAATGTTTGTGTAAACCACGAGTTAATATTTACCCTAAAAAAGTGAAACAACCTGTGTGTAACTAAAATAATGAGAAACTTAAAATGATCACAAAAAACATAATTACATTTTGATCTTACTGTAATTAGTCATGCATTAATGGGTTGCGACATTTGCAGTTGTTGTTGTTCGTTTTTCGTTAACTATTATGTATAACTGACCACCAACGTTTTTCTATTACATGACACGTCCATTTCACGTCCAACAAAACACGATATGAAGTACCTAAAGTACAAACCAATACGATTTTCACTTATTTTTGAATAATCAAACTTATTTTGTACTACAGTAGTACCATTACATTTCTTTCTTTTCCGCTGAAACACCATAACATTTGGCGGTCGTCGTTATAGTAAAAAAAACATTTTTACAAAATAACAACCGACTCCCAAAAAAAAAACACTAAAAAACGTGAAAAATAACTATAATTTTGGAAGTCGGTGTCTTTGGTTAGGTATTTTCGTTTTTGGCCACCGACTTCCGAAATTATAGTTATTTTTCACGTTTTTTTGTGTTTTTTTTTAAAGATGTTTGTTATTCTGTAAAAATGTTTTCATTTTACACTTTTTAGTTGTGGTACCTGCCCCACACACTTTCGTAAACCACTACTTGATATGTAAATAACCGTGACAGGAAATTATTATGACATCATCAATATAAACTAAGTGGAAAAAATACGCAGTATTAAGGATAACTCAAAAACTGCTGGTTGGAACTTGATCAAATTTAAATGGGACCACATGTGAAACACCAGCTTTCAAATAAAAAAAGAATCATGCAAATCGGTTCACCCAGAAAAAAGTTCTGCGATAACACACATTATAAAAAATTAAAAAATACTGTCGAATTGAGAACCTCCTCCTTTTTTGGAAGTCGGTTAAAAATAGCAATAAGCCAAGACCTTTTAAATGAGATATATCTCAAGTCTGTTGACTAAGTTTTGTTATCGGCTTGTAGGCACACAATCTCTACCTATACCTACGTGCTACACAAGCGTGCATATGTTATGTCATGGAAAATAAAATACAATATGATATGTAAAAATAAATACGATTTTCAAAAAAAAATTGGCATTCAAACATATTTTGTACTACAGTTGTACCATGACACGTCCAAAAAATGCAAATCCATAAAAATTTGGCGAAGTTTCTAGCTGCGTAGAACAGTTTTTAGTAAGCGGTGTAAGCTGCTCAGCAATATAGATAGGTGCCTTAGGTCCATCAAAGCCTAAGTGAGTAGAATTGACTTTATTCGTAGGGTAGTTGATAATAAACTGTATGTTATAAGCCCCGTTAGGGAATTAACGTAATAATTGAGTTACAAACCTTCAGCTTTCGCATCATTAGAAGCCCATTTTATCATATTCAATGTCAAACAGACAAACCTATTACTCATTTGAAATGTCTATTAATGCAAAAGCATAATTTATCGTGCAACTCGTTCTCGTGTTTCGCACACACCATCATCTGTCGGTTTTATTTTCCCATGATAGGCTCAAGAGTAATGGTTTTCATGTTTTAATGCCTATATTAGTTCAGCTAACGCCTATCTCTGACTGGTTTATAAGTGATTAGGTACCTACCTACCTTTATTAGTATTAACAGTGAACTATCATCAACAAGAATAGGTTCTATCACCAACAAGAATAGGTTATCTATCACCAACAAGAATAGGTTTACTACCACAAACAAGAATAGGTTTACTACCACAAACAAGAATAGGTTTTCTATCACCAACAAGAATAGGTTTTCTATCACCAACAAGAATAGGTTTTCTATCACCAACAAGAATAGGTTTTCTATCACCAACAAGAATAGGTTTTCAGATAGATATAGATCTTGAATCATTCTTTTTTACATGGGTGTGAAAGGTGAAATATATTTTTAATGTTTAGTAAATCCGTTTTATTTTTATTGATAAAGTAGATGACCCGGTGAACTTCGTAAACACACGAATAAAAATTCGATATTGTCGATTTTGGCTGTTCCTTTGGATTTTTCCTAATTTTCTTTTTTCCTAAATCATCCCAGTATAGCGGCGAACAATACAAAAAAAAAACATTAAAATCGGTCGAGCCATTTTTGAGATTTTGCGAGACCAACGAACAGCAATTGATTTTTATATATAGATATAGATAGATCAAGAGTTATACATTAATATGTATTATACTATAAATAAGTTAGTATGCAAATATACGTACTTATCTAGCTTCTCTAAGTAATTGAGTTTTCCAAAAACAAGAGCATCGCCTTCATCAGCCACCTCGCTTCTGCCACTGAAATCCTGAAAAATAACAAAAAGTAACTGATACACTTTATTTTAACTGGATCTAATTTATTTTGAGCTTAGAGACACATACAAATGTAGTTTTTTGTCGGCTATAAATTACGTCATTTAGTTCATCCGCTCTCTGTTCGCGTTTACACCGTCTCGAAATACCGGAACAGCTGGGGCTCGATGAATATTGAACTTTGCATTACAAATTTTTAAAGGGGATGTGCTAAGGTACACCGCGAAATTCAAATATGCTTACGTTTTTGCAATTTGCAGGTCAGCGTCCGGTTGTAAGTGGATTAAAATATGATTCGCGACCGTAACAAATATGGCTTTACAGATTTATAATCATTAGAATCAGCAATACAACTCCTGATGTTAAAATTGGCCTCAAATGTCATGATTTCATGAAATAGTCATTAAATAGGGTAACACGAGTATGAACTTAGAGAGATGTATTGATGAGTTTTATGATTATAATTCTATAAATAAATATTTGATACGGCCGCAAATCATATTTAGATCAACATACAACCTGATACTCACCTGCAAATTGCAAAAAACGTAAGAAAATTTGAATTTTGCGGGCTACCTTAGCAGATCCCCCTTAAAGAACAATCATCGAACGTCTGGTAGACCAGCAAGATATTGTTATAATGTCACATAGTAAGCCGTAGTTTCTTCGCAAAGCAAATTCATTTGAATAAATTAATTAATTACTTACTCTTGATTCTTTCAGCTCAAAATAAGGGATTACTCCACCCCTAAGACGACCCACGACCGATTTATTCTGTCACGTTTATAATATTCATCTGGAACTAAAGAAAAAACAGTTTAAAAATTGCTTTATTTATTTAAATTCGGCCATAAAATGTCCCAATTCGTTATGTGACGGTGTGACAAGAGGCCATACCTTAAAATAGGCCACTTTTTCACACAGTCCATGTATTGTCAAACACAATACTTCAACTGTCAATATATTTTTCGGTAGGTGGTATCAATATATCGGTTTATTTAACACCGACTATTAATTCAAGCGAATGATTGCCGCCATTTTGATTTTTATTATTGTTTACCGCCTTTTCACATTTTTTTCGTCATTTCGTTAGCAATTGCAGCACTTTATCAAATAAGATTTTATTTGAAGAAGGATTTTCTGGGGATTTTTCTGAGTTGAGTGAAATGCGTCTTGTTTCTTTATCGTATAAAGATTTCTAAGTGAATCACACACTCAGAAGCTTTTTGTCCCAATAAAATCTTTAAATCAACTTGATATATTACATTTTTATTAAATAACGCAGACTCTACGACAACATTCTTTGATAGTATCAAAAGAATTAAGGTACTGCTAATTTATTTTCTTCTAAAGAAATCTCTTTCAAGATACCTAGGTACCCTAAAAAAAAGCAATAAAGAAATCTGACAACGATAAAACTTCTGAGCTGCCAAGCTAAATTTTTTTTTTTAAAGGGCCCAACTCAGTAGTTAAAAAAAATCCCATCTTGCGAGTTTATAACGGAAAATGGAAACTTCATTCATGTAGAATACCTACATCTATATCTACAAAACATTAAGTATATAGACGGTGTCGTATAAGTTCAATAATTATTCCTAGAAACCGTTCTTTTAAATTTTTCCCTCTTTACTTGGCTTGGCAGCCAAATCTGTCGCTTACTTGTTTTCTATTACAATCTTAAACTTTATATCAATGTTAGTCTCGTATTTCTTCCATTTTTTTTCCGGACTCGCAGATTTTGCGTGTAAGCACCAAATAGGCTATAACCTTTACATTACATGTAATTTTGTGATGTTACCGTGAATTCCTATATTTATGTCGTGTAAGGATAATTTGCGTTTACTGAAGCTTTCGATGTGTCGACTCGACAGAGGACTGTTTTGTGGTATGGTATCTCCACATTTGTTGTACTTACATACTACTACACTGTGGACGAGTTGCAAAGCAAAAAACATGAGGAAAAAAAGGGATTGAGGAAAACATGCAAGTCTTAGACACTAGACAGTTTACAGTTATTACACATACGTGCATAAACTCACGCCTTCTTCCCATGGGGCTATAGGCAGAAACTACAGAACGGCACTTGCATACATACTTACCTTTTTAGCTTCGTTGACGTTATAAATCTGGTTACAGTTATATTACAAAATAAAGCGTAGAAGTATTTTAAGTTACTAATTGTAATATAATAATTTATAAATGTGAAAGTTTGGATGTTTGTTCCCCAATCCTTTTTCCTAATCCAGTTCATGATCTACCCATGTGCCAAATTTCATGGAAATCCGTTCAACCATTTTAGCGTGAAAGCGTAACAAAGAAACATATAAAAAATCAAATCTTTTCTCTTTATAATATTTGTTTAGAGTTGTACCTCTTACAATAACTTCAAGAAAAGAAATAAACTTAAACAGTGTTATCCCTGCAGTGCAGATAATTAAATACCTAGCAAACAACAAAATTCTAGCAATTTTGCCACAAAACTCGTCCCATTCCGAGTTAATTCTAATTAAAAACAAGGGACATTGACATCGCCAAAGTCCAGTTAATCTATTTTACAGGCGACCCAATTTTATCCAGGCAACACTCACATTTGTGTTGCCAAAAGTGAATATTCGTGTCATTTAGAATTTTTTGTTACAAGAGGAAATTATATTCTAGTGGCATACTAATTAAATGGTAATTTTATTTCATTTGTGGCTTGCTGCTTGTTGACAGTTTTGAAGATTTACTTTTTCGCTTCGAATAATCCGCTATTCTAAACAAGCCCTTTTTAAAAGTTGTCGTGTTTATTTGGTATAATTTTATGTTATTTAATCTGCTTTAGTTGGTGTTTTTGCTTGTTGTTGTCATTTGTAGTGGAAATACCGAGAGAGAACGCCCTAGGAGGACATATTTAATATAGTGACCTTATTGGTGATGTTCTTCAAAAAGGTCAGGTGCGTAGTATTCGTAACCAGCGTGCGTGTATGACCAGCGGGGTAATTGCGTAACACACATTCAATTAAAATTGATCACAATGGGTTCCATTTTGACAGTTCATCCACGTTCATTGCGTTATTTAAAAGAAAGAAAGAAAAACATTTTACTTAAGACACGCACAGGAATACCAAACAAAAAAAAAGGGAGACGAATGGAACGGAGGAACAGACGAATTTTTCAAACCTGTGGAGCAATGAATTAGGAATATCTTTCAAAACCCTCAGATTGTGATTGAAAGCATGTTACGCAATTAGGGTACAGAGGTACGAACGTAAACGAAACAAAAGGAGTATCTAAGGATCGTAACAGGTAGCGTTCTGTAGTTTCTACCTACCCCCATGAGAAGAAAGCATGAGTATATGTAGATTGTAGAGAAATAATCATTCTTACAGCTTATTCCTCTGATCACAGATTCAAAGGAATCTGATCGACTCCCAACCTCAATTTACAATAACTCCCAATTAATTATAGGAACTTTTAAACAAAGGCCTCACCATTAGGATACCCCAATCGATACCCGATTCCCATTGACACCAATGTTCATAGGGCGACGATTTGTGAAAGGGAATCGAAGGGTCTACTATACCCTTCAATTTCAATGCAGGTGTAGGGTTTGTAGAATCGTCTTACAAATGTTGTATATTCTACTAACATTAACTTCGTAGATATAGACACCCATTAATGAGCAGTGAGCACAATACATATATGAAATATGCCCGTTCTTGAACAAAAACGAGAAAATATAAAATATTCTTGACATGAAAATATGAATACACTACCTCCCTTTGAAGTCTGCCACAGTTGGGTAGTAAATAACACTATAATTTAGATACCAACAGTTTCACAAGTTGTATTCAAAGGTTTTCATGTTATTATTGTTAAACAATGCCTTTATTCTCTGAAAGTCTTGAAACTTGTTTATGTATTCTTAGCTGTGGCCATTCCGAGCATCAATCGGACTCAAAAGTTTTTGTACTGACGATGCAAATTTGTTACCACGAATAAAATTAAATCGACGAAAAAAGAAACTGAATAGCGAAAAATTCAAACAAATCTTTTAGTCTGACTAAGCTCCTATATTAATGTAAGCAACAAATTTTGAGACAAACACAATATCGACGTCGCTCGTTTTAACATTTTCTCTAAAGTTATCATTAACATGAATGAAATAAACCCAAACACAATGTACCCACTGTAAATTGTAGAGGACCTCTCTCGACTGACTTACGTCTTCATAATCAGATCAACTCCAGGTCACCATTATATTGTAAAGTTATCAGAACTAGGTACGGTCACCAAAAGTGATAAGTATGCAGGGTCGCCGGATATAATTGAAATTTAGTAAGAAACCGATGTTCTTTTTTCGAATAAAATTAATTTCATTAAAAGAAAACAAACAATAATTTATCAAATTAAATTTCATTCAAAAACATCCAGTGGTTTCTTACTAATACTCAACTGGATCCGACGACCCTGGTCTGGTCTGGTGGATCTGTGTTGGTGACTATATAATTATGTGTGTCAAGTTAAATATACAATATATGAAAAATTTGTCAACCCCTATTTTTCTATATTTTAGGGATGGATTCAATCTTAAATGAAGTTATACCCAACTTCGAGTTATACCAAATCCAATAAAATAAAAAACTTCAATGTCGGACTACTCCGCAAAAAGCTATACGTGGTCGTATATGTATAGACAAAAGATAAATCGCGTCGGCTTGAGAAATGTTAAAATATTCATATTCATATTCACCTTTTAACTGCCGGAAAAGGCTCCTTTTTACCCGACTGCGCACCGTAAAGGAGGGTAATATGTGTATCTCCTCGGTTATAAAGGTATTTAAGCTTGATAGTCATTTACGTAGTGTAATTTTAGTTAAAATAGCATATGTCACAAACGATGGTTCACCTGAATTCACGTAATTAAAAACATTCAAAATCTAGTCGCAATCTCATCTCAGTGACAAATTAATCAAAAACTTGTTAAAAATTTAGGAAAATATGGAGGGGATGCATTATGACGGATTGACTTTGAAATTAGAATGCGAACTTTCTTAAAAATACGGGAATTGCCGCTCTAATATCGTGTCTTGCATGCCCTCGTGCCAGTACGTTACGGGAATTGATGAACGATACTGATGGCGCCAAAGTAGTAGAGCCGACAATCTATGAATCGGCCCAGAACTTAGTTCTAAGTTCTGGGCCGATTCATAGATTGCCTCAAAAGACCATTTCAGACAAAAATCTACATGGTCTTCACATAATCTGACCGATCTGATCTGATCTGGAGTTTAAAAGAGACTGTGACCTCTGAGTTTGTTTCGGCCTTTCTTCTCATAGTAGTCAGATAGGAAACGCCGACCTCATCTAGTTTTTAAAATATGATTGACGTGTAAAAGTGTTTGTACAAACCTAGTTACAGAAATAAAATCATTTATCATTTATCATTTGCCATCAACATGCTGCAAAGAAGAAAGTAAACTTGAGCCCATAAATCCAATATCAAACCTCAATACTTTCGTATCTTCAATAGGAGTTGAAGAAATATTGATTTAATTCGACATCTGCGGAAGAATGGCGTCCTTGGAACAACTTCCGCGTCCAAGTTTTCTCTTTAAACCTTTCAACAAGTTTACACAATCGATACGCTGAACCAAGTTCTGACAGCTAACGACTCTTAGTTATTTTGATGACACCACTGAATCAACATTGATTTCTTAAGAAGATTCTAATAAAGTTACCTACTTTTTGGTTAATATTCAACTGATCCTCTAAAAACTTATTGAACGAATGATGGACACTTTTTTGAATTAATAAACCTCCAAAAGCTTTTGCGCTTCTAACTAAATACATTTTTTAATTAATTGACCCTTGAGCCACTGCGCGGCCGGCGAGCGATCCAAGTTCCAAGTGATCCAAGTTGGTCACAGTTAATTGGCTATTTAGTATTTTTAGTAGCCCGAAATAGGAATTATTTGAGGTTCTCAAAAAGAGGCGTAATCATTATATTAGAGTCTCCAATCATATTTTTAGGAGCGCAAAAATTTCAATTATTAGAGGTTCGATTAAATACATATTGAAGCTGGATATAATTTTAGAAGCTGGGTTTTTTTATGTACCTAAAGTCAGAGAAATGAATTGTTTATCAAATTGACTAATAATTGTCCGTGAATTCAAATCACAATTGCCATTCTTTGACAGTTGTATGAAATTACTGTAACACGACAAATTGACGAAGTGTGTCAATTTGTTAAACATTAAACCCAGACTGTACCATGAAAACCTTTATATAATTCCTGCCCCATTTGCCTCTTCAATCTCAGTAATTAGTTAACTTGTAATGACTATACTCTATCGATAGGCACTTCGTACTTAGGAGACTGAAAGTCACCCTAAAGGCAATGGAAATGGCTATGCTTGGAGTTCCACTATGTGATCGAATCAGAAATGAAGATATACCCAGGAGAACCAAGGTAACCAACACAGCCCGAAGAATTTCCAAACTTAAATGGCGGTGGGCAGGCCACATTGCTCGCAAAACACACGGCCGAAGGCGCCGAGAGGTTCTGGAGTGGCGACCACGTGCCGAAAGACGAAATGTTGTAAGGCCTCCTACAAGATGGACCGATGACCTGGTGAAGGCCGCAGGAATCCGCTGGGTGCGAGAAGGGCAAAACCGGTCGAAGTGGCGGTGCTTGGGGCAGGCCTATGTCCAGTAGTGGACATCTTTCGGCTGTAATGATGATGAGGCACTTAGTGGGATCTGTTCAGTGGATATTAACGGTACAAATAATTAAATTTTGGAATTATCCACTATCATTTATTACATACCTTAATCAAATCTGCCTAGCATTTTCCCAACTATGTTGGGGCAGTTTCCAGTCTAATACCAGCATTTTGGATGCAGCTGAATGCCAGTATTCGCCACAACCCAGCTGGTTGCCAGACTTTTGGGATTATGACTACCATTAATGACAGTCAAAGATCTACGAATGACAGTCGGGACCAACAACGGCTTAACGTGCTTTTTGAGGCACGGAGGTGTCTCCATATGTAATTGATGGTTACCCATCCACGAACCGACCTGCGAACCGTGCGGCTGTTATCATTTAACCACAAACAATAGTTTTTACACACATAATTTCTCCCGCTGTGAGCGGGAGGGCGTGTCAGACTTTTACTGACTAAAACCCACCCATGTTCCTTCAGTTGCCTGTGCGCCAGGGCCATGGTAACTCTTTCAAACAATCCACGACCCTGGCAGGTATTTCTTGTTTTTTTTTTTAATAAACTAAATATCACGCGTAGGTATGTATTAATCGCTACTTAATTTGTTTGATACACCTACTCGGCCATTAATTAACATAAATTAAAAGCACATAATTAGTAAATGCCATTGAATATTAAAATAATAATATATATTGCTTTACTTAACTATTTTAACCAACTTTTAAATCACAAACTTTTAGAATAATTAATTAATTACACACAAGTACTCCTCTCTACTCCTACAATTAACTTTTAAGCCCATTCAATAAATATGTATGTTAACGCCAGAATTATTACGCAATTAAAAATATTTTGTAAAACCTGTCAAAGTACTTTATTGTTGTTTTGTTTTGACGTAACAAACAATAAAGTACTTAGTTTTGAATTCAAATTATTATACACGATAAATCTAATAATTCATGGACATGGAAATTAGCATTCGTTTGTATTCTGAAATGCGGTGATTCCCGAGGGTCATTAAGAAAATAGTAGTACTGTACTTACTTACTTACTTACATTGTTTTGAGCATATTGATATTTTCTATTGTTAGTCTATCAAATATAAGTGCCTATGAAGGTTTTTTGAAGCATCAATAGCTCAACAATCCAAGATAGCTAAAACTGCTCAAACGCAAACTCAAATAATAAGAATCATGTATTTGCAGAAGTTACCAGTTGTAAAAGTTGGTGGTTTAATGTACAGTCCATATTTTGCCTGTTTCAGGCATGCAAATTAATTTTACATGAATACCTAACAGGTCCTACTTATTTTAGTAAAATATAGAGAATATACAAATAGAATATTAAAAAAAATATATATAAAGCATTATTTCAATTAAGGGCTGATTTTACCAAAGTCAGTTAACATATTTTATCCGTAGAATAAAATTGACGTCTGACAGTTCTTATATGGAAAAACTGTAAAAATTCAAAATTTATTCTCAGAATAAGACTTATTCTGAGAATATTTTTTATTCACTTTTTAATGAGAAGAAACGGCAAGAAACTCAACGTAAGTTACATTAAACACACACGTACGTTTAAGAAATCAAAATAATATGTTACACAATATTGGTTTCATCGTTCATAATGAATATACATAAACACTGCTTTTATTTATATAAAGCAGAACAGAAAATTAAACACATGTAACCCAAACACATTATGAAACAAGATATTTAACTTTTGGGAGCGTTGCCGGAGGAATTTGGAAGTAAAACGAGGAGTCTTACTCGGATGGTGGTTTATTATAGACTAACTTCCTAAAACATATTTCTTACACTAGTTTACTTATCGCTAATAATTCTTAACCTATGTCTGTCAACAGTAATTGGCAGACCCTTAAAAACTCGTGGAGTGCCATGAGAACGAAATAGTGCAATCAGTATCGCGGCGACGGCACTTCAGTACAAGTGGGCCCTTTTAACACAACCAAACATGAATTATTGCTAACACAAGGACGAGATGCATAACTAGATTCACCTATGATGGTGGCATATCAGATTACTGTTGATAATGGATACGACAGGGCTGGCACGCCAGTACGCGCCATTACCGGATATAGGTTAATTAATTACGTCATGCCCAAACGCAGCTTTATTAATTAGGACACCCGACCTCACACGATATTAGGCACGTTATTTATAACTTGTTATTAAATGTTTATAATACCGCAAGCCAAAATTGGATCAGTATTATGGGCTTGTAAATATCCCCGCTGAGTTTCAGCTGATTTGTTGTCAATGTTGAATGATGAATGCTGAATCGTAGTTATTATGTGACTTGGTTGTTGTCTTTTGGTAATAGTAGTATTTTAGTGTCTAATAGCTATTTCAAGTATGTACACAAAAGTCGGTATCCTACTAATATTATAAATGTGAAAGTTTGTGAGGATGGATGAATGTTTGTTGCTCTTTCACGCAAAAACGACTGAACGGATTTGGATGGCATTTCGAACACATATAGTTTATAACCTGGATTAACACGTAAGATACTTTTTATCCCGGTAGTACGTTCCCGTGGGATGATTACCAACATCCACGCGGGCGAAGCCGCTGGCAAAAACTAGTATTCTATAAAAATTTGACCGTGAAAACTTAGGTAAAGTGAGCTTGAACTAAGCTATCAATCTCTAGTATCACTTCAAATTCACTTCAACGTCACGGTGAGATTTTACAGAATAGATCGGCTGATACAGGGACTTGTACAATAATTATAGACATAGGCCTACTTTCTTTTTTGGGTGGGAAATCATCAAATGACCTTTCCCGCTCTAGGTGGAGCGAAAGGGCGTGTCAGACTCTTACTGACTAAAACCCACCCGTGTTCCTTCAGTTGCCTGTGCGCCAGGGCCACGGTAACTCTTTCGAAGAATCCGCGACCCCGGCAGGCATCGGCCCTATCGGACCCCGTCAATGGTGCTGACATCTCTTTGAGACTTAGGCCTACTTGCGCCGCCAATCACTAAACTCGTTTAGCGCTAAACGAGTTAAAAACATAATTCTGATTCTGTCAAATGTTTGAGGATGACAGAGACAAAAAAACTCGTTTAAAACTGTTTAAAACTCGTTTAGCACTAAACGTGTTAGTAATGGGCAGCGCAAGTGGGTCGTAATGTGTTACATACACACAACTGACATTCATATAGAAAATCATAGTAATTGACGAAGTTATTCTGAATTCCAGATGAGGTTGGTCTTATAGGTAGGTATAGTAGGTGGTCATGCATGGGCGATCATCATTATCTTCTTTATCATAACAACAGATGTATTCAGGGCTAGCCCCAACTCCGAACTTCAAAGGCAACTTAGAATCATTTTGAAACAGCATTAAGTACTCTACAAAACTACTGGCAACTTATTTGAGTTCGAAATTAAACCCGTGTTCTCGACAGTCAGGAGAGCTCGCACTTGGAGGGAGCTGGGTCAGTTCTAGCGCCGAAAGTTAGCGGGTGCGTGGGGATTCAAGATTTAAAAACATCTATCTTTCAATACGGCTTTTACTTATTGTTCTTCACACACATACAAAAATTAAACTACAATTAAACTTAGTAGAACATTATTTGGTCAATGCACAAGAATAACAGATCTCTTCATCCGCAGCTGTACTTTCGAAAATAATTTGACCAGTGAAGTAGTGTTCACTAATAGGGGTGCAATGGAAGCCATCTTATCGGAGACAGAGGCGGAGGTAGAAAAACAAAAGAAAATAAAGCCTATTGATATTTAAAATGTTTGGGGGCAAACTACATATATTTCACATACAACAATTTTGCGGCTTTTGTCACCTTGTAGGCGATTTCTTAGTGGTTCATTAATTAAGCCGCCTTCACAATAATATAGTCCTCCAGACCGTATTTCGGCCATAGCGGCCAATCTCGACGTATACCCTTCGGCGCGAGAGATACTATAATGCACAAGAGTGTGCGCAGACGCAGGTGCATTCTCTCTTCCCTCACTTTCATAACAACCATCATTCCAAATTTTTTTTTTTCATTCCTTCACAATAATCAGTTGCTTAAGCTACAGTTTCCTAAGACTGCGGTAATTTTTTTCCTTTTTTTACCGTCATATATCGTCCCTGAAACGTTATTCATAGAAGTAAAGGTGTGTTTTCCTACAAAGTGTTTTTTGACACCGAAAAGTCAAACCCCGGTGCCATCATTTTCATGACAGCTGTCATGTGGCGGCCACCGCTCTCCTAAGAAACCGTAGCTTTACTCGGTACCTACTGAACCTGGCTGCGGCGGCGATGACATAGAAGGAAAATCTTGAAACTTCGAATAAATACAAATCAAAACAAATACATCCTATAGTGTTTAATATAATTCCATCATAACATTCATTACCTAATGCGCCATGTTATTTATTACGTAGTCACTATGTCAAAATGTCAAACCTATAGTTTTATTTTTATTTTTTTTATAAGTATTTTTATGGCCTGGTTGCTAAGACCTTTTAGCCAAGTCTGTAGTTTATTTAATTTCCTTCACTAAATTTCTTCGAAAGTGTTTTAAATATATTTATATATTGCTCGATAACAAGTCTTATTTTTTAATAATTCTGTCAAGCGGCGGCAGGTATTATTTAGCACAACACTTTCACTACACAATTCACTTAATTCACTCGCTAAAATCAATCTTTGGTTTGGGCTTGATAATTTAGGTTTCCACTTTTCCAGGTACAAACTTGATACAAAGAACAAAGAATACTTAGCTAGATACTTATTTTCCATATTTCTTGACAACGATTTCCATTATTTTCAATTATTTTTTATTTTTGTATTAGTTTCCTTCGTCTTATTCCCGCCATTTTCCCCACCCCCCCTTTTTATACCTATAGTTTTATGACAGCTACGCGCACAGATTATTAAGGCTGGCGGCGCATGAGTCGTTGCTCAGAATGTTACCGCTTTATAAATATTATATTTATAGTAACATTTAGAACTAGATATAGTGTGTTTATTTTATTTCTTATATTTTTGTTGTTTTTAATTTTCGTATGCTGCACTGGTGGACGTCATCACGTCAACGCCGGCTGTCGCTGAAATCCAGCCCCGGGGCGCTGTCTCGTATAGGGTCGTAGCATTATGCTGAGTAATTGCTGTTTTCCGTGGATGTGACGTTTTTACCTAACTTGTTCTTTTTTGCATGCAGACAAGCTATTAAGTAGAAGTTCGTTCTCAAAGGGCTTATGATGCAAACTGCATTGCAAAAGACATTTCATTTCGTATCGTTGCAGGTTTATGCCGACTGTCTAAATGAATTCATTTGCAAAATTAAATGCGGGTCCTGTTTTAATTAAACGTGGCATGTAGTTGTTCAACTAATCTCTTATTGTAGGGTAGGTAATAAATATATTTCTGTGTATAAACGTGGATGAAAAGAATAAGTGTTGGATCGTAGCACGTGATGTCCTGTAGTTTTTCTCTGTCTCCATGGAAAATAAATGTGTGTATGTATGAATGTACAGTCACCAAAAGAAATAAGTAACCAGGATCATCGATATAGTTGAAGTTTAGTAACAAACCGATGGATGTTTTCAAATCAAATTTAATTTGATAAATGAACATTGCTTTATGGGCTCTACAATGAAAGTACTTCTGTAAACACTGCTGAATAATATTTATATGTTAGAAATTATTCAAAAGTATTTTAAAAAGTCTTTTGTATGGCCAAGTCGCGTTATTGGAGTTCGAAGTTTAAAAACAGTAGTAATGTAATCAAAACGACTTGAAATATTATTAATAGTGTAACGGAAAGGTCTAGGAACCGAAATACTGACTACAGCCTGTCCATTAATCACAATAAGTGTAATAAAATCAGACTCACAAACTACCGCGGCCTTTGAAAATTTATTTTCAGATATTTCCGTTTCAACGACTGAATCCATAAACTCATCACCTTCTGTTGCTGAGTATTTGCTTAAAGAAAATGTTAACCTTTGCGATTCGGAATTTAATTTTGAACATATTACCTGTAGAGATAATTAAGACCTTTCACACTTTAAATGAAAAAAGACTGCAGATCTGTGCGGTAATTCTTTAGAAGTTGCTAAGTCTATTATTGACATTGTAATACCTACTTACGCTCTTACCTTTAATAATTGTATCGACTGTGGGGAGTTTCCTGACCTTATGAAAAAAAGTAAAATAATACCTTTGTTTAAATCAGGTAGTACTTCAGAGCCCACAAACTATAGACATAGCATAGCATACAGTTCGGTTTTACAAGGGGTCGTTCAACTACTGATGCCAGAGTTGAACTTTTAGGACATATATAATGCATGGGAAGATAATCTCATCTTTTGTGATTTGTCCAAGGCATTCGACTGCGTTCTTCATGAAACATTAATCAGGAAACTCCGCCACTACGGGTTCCGGAACACCGCTCTGGATCTTCTTACTTCATACTTAAGTAATAGGACTCAGAGCGTTGACGTTAATGGAAAAATATCTCCCAGATCTATAGTAACAATGAGAGTCCCGCAGGGTTGAATTCTTGGTCCTTTCTTGTTTCTTATTTATATTAATGACTTGCCTTACCTCATAAAGTATAATCATGATATAGTGTTGTTTGCGGATGATACTTTTGTTTAAACTTAAACGTAAGCAGCTGGTTACTGACGATGTAAATAGCGCGATCTCAAAAGTAGTTTACTGGTTCAATGTTAATAATTTACTTCTAAAAGAAAAAAATACCAAATGCATTGAGTTTACGCTACCTCACGTTATACGGGTGAAAACTAAGACATTGATCAAGGACGAAGAATTGAATCCTGAAGATAGCACATATTCTTGGGCTTAACTTTGGATGCTAAGTTTCAGTGGAGCCCACATATAGATAAATTGTCAAAAAGCTAAGCTCTTCAGCATACGCTGTTAGGAAAAATCGTAATTTAACTGACATAGAGACAGCCCGTTTAGTGTACTTTAGCTATTTATATAGTGTAACGTCATACGGTATTTTGTTGTGGGGAAATGCCGCCAACGTTCAGACTATCTCTGTTTTGCAGAAAAGAGCTGTTCGATCAATTTATGAATTAAGTCCGAGAGAATCTCTCAGAGAGAAATTTAAGGAGATTAATTTAATGAGTGTGCCTTCTCAGTATATTTTTGAAAATCTTTTATATGTCCATAAAAATATAAAATTATTTAAAAAATACAGAGATATCCATAATATAAATACAAAGAACAAGCACAAATTTGTTGCACCTACAACAAGACTCAAGAAAATAGGTGGCTCGTTCAGATCTCAATGTATACGCTTTTATAACAAACTTCCAAGACACGTTCAAGATCTAAGCCTTAATAAATTCAAATCATTAATTTAACGTTAGTTGTGCCAGAAAGCCTTTTATATCGTTAAAGATTATATTGAGGACAAAAAGGATTGGATTTAAGTTGCTCCAATTTTTTTATACTGAATGTTTTTTATTATTTTTATTTTTCCTATTATACTTTTTTATTTTAAATAAACTTTGACATTTGATAATTATTATATATACAATGACATGACAATTTACTTTGTTAAGTTTACTATCATTATTTAATTATTATGAATGTGAGGACTATTTGGGTCACCTTTATTTTTTATTTTTTTCACTTTCTCGGGTAGTTTTAACGATAATCTGGCAGCTTGAGTGCTTTATGCGGCTTACCCAAAAGTCATTTCTTTGATATTGTTCGTCGAGTGGTTGAGCTCCTTAAGTTCTGAATTGAGCTTTACGATTACTGACAAATGCGTGCACTCATGCACTGACTAGACAGGTTCCCTCATTCTGTGTGGTTTTTCCTCAAAAGAACATTTCAGACACCAATCTCCATGGTCTTCACATGATCTGACCAAGATTATGTCTGGACTTAAAAAGGGACTGTGACCTCTGAGTTTGTTTCGGCCTTTCTTCTCACTCACATCTAGTTTTTAAAATATGATTGACGTGTAAAACTAAAATGAAAATCGCAAAACTTAAGACTAGAGATGCCGATGCATTCCAGCTTTCATGACAAGTCTTTTACAGTTCAAACAGTACGGTTATGGAATGCCTTGCCCGAGTCGATAAGGCGTGCTCAATCTTTGTCCACTTTTAAAATGTTGGTTAAAAAACACTTCCTCTCTCCTTAAACATCATCTATACATTTAGTTTCCTTGCTCTTGTTTCATGTTTATTATTGTATATATTATATGTAGATAAGTATATGTTTTATGTATGTATGTATTTGTTGTATATGTAAATGGTACACCACTGACTACCTGCATTATAGTCTCTCCTTCTACCTTGAATCCATCCAAAGGTTGTCTGTAAAAGATCCCTTTTAGCGATAAGACCGCCCATTGTTTCAACCTGTGTAAAATGTCTACATTTATATCTGTAATTTTTATGGTGTACATAATAAAGAGTATTCTATTCTATTCTATTCTATTCTAAAAGTGTTTGTACAAACCTACTTACAGAAATAAAATCATTTATCATTTATGAACTATTTGTTTTCTATTAATTAAGTTAAATTTTATTCGAAATTACCATCGGTTTCTTACTAAACTTCAACTATATCCGGCGACCCTGCATACTTATCACTTTTGGTGACCGTACCTATTTTATTATTTTCAAGTTATGTATACACGTTCGAATAATCGTAAGAGAATATACTTAGGTAGACCTTACTCTATTTTTCTGATGACAGCCGGTAACTCAAATACAAACCTTGCACAAAAATCGGTACCACATGGCTTTCAAACGCTACACCTTTTTATTTTCCTTATTTAGGCCACGAAGCGATCCTATTCCGTTTCGGAAGACACCTGTCTCATCTTATGAAGCCGGCAACCGATCCTTCACTTAAAGTGTACTGGGATTCTCTTAGGCCGAAGACACACAGCTAGGAGCTTCGCTTGATGAGTGGCGTAGCTGGAATCGTGCAGTTTGGCTTGCTGAAGTAGGTGCTAGGCACAGAACACGAAATCCTCGCGCTAGCAGCGACTAGAGATGAAAGTACTACTCCACAGACTAACTGAAGTGTTGTCTTTCCTTATCCCATAATCCATCCAAAGGCTGTATTTAAAATATATCTTTTAGCGATAAGACCGCCCATTGTCACCCTGTGTATTTTGTACATTTATATCTGTAATTTTATGGTGTACATCTATACAAATAAATAAAATTGAAGTGTCTGTTTGTAATGTCAAAATAACAGCATTTTACTAAATGCATATGAAAGTATATACGGTACATAGAACAAAAACACAATTCTTAACTTTTTTGTATGTCTGTCTATCTGTTTGTTTGGGCTAATCTCCGAAACGGCTGGACGGATTTTGACAGGACTTTGACTGACAAATAGTTGATGTTATAAGGTGTAAAATAGGCTACTTTTTGTCCCGTTACATGTTCCCGTGGGATAATTTCCGACATCCACGCGGGCGAAGCCGCGGGCAGCAGCTAGTAATAACGGTATTCTAATAAAATTTGTAGCGCTGACCACATTAGTTCTGTCACGGGTCGCAAGTCAAAGCAGTCAGTTT
Source organism: Dryobotodes eremita (assembly GCA_917490735.1). Taxonomy (NCBI): domain Eukaryota; kingdom Metazoa; phylum Arthropoda; class Insecta; order Lepidoptera; family Noctuidae; genus Dryobotodes; species Dryobotodes eremita. The sequence continues at coordinate 6,334,494 of OU823248.1, forward strand.
CTATATATCATTTGACTTTCTGTTGTTATTTTAATTTTACTTATGTTTTATTTTGATTTTTTTGTTTTGAATGTATTTAGTTTAATTTAGTTTGTGATAATCCTGTGCGAGACCCAATAAATACTTTTTCTTTCTTTCTTTCTTTATTTGTGTCGTAGTGCAAGTAAACGGTGACGCCGACTGACCCGCGTGGCGTTTATGGAAAGTGTTTAGGCCTGCATTCCTCCTGCGCTGATGTCGGTCGCGTACTTCGCGTCGGACGCGCGTACGAATATACATTATTTTCTATATAGCACCACACTGCGCCGCTGACGACACCGGCGTGTACGTTGCTACAACTGGTACGCGACCGACATCGGCGTAGGAGAAATTCAGGCCTTACAATTCCGCATGCCGCCTCTAGCAGCAGCCGCCAGGCATTTCCGTGCTCTTTGGTGGTAGGTGGTCTGCTTATGTATCCGTCCTCCATCTTGTTGATCTGGCGCCGATGCGCCTGTTCACTCGAAGACTCGCTTTGTGACTAACTGGCTTCTGCCCGCGACGTCGTCCGTGTGAAATTTCTTGTCACTGAACTGATCGTTATAAAATTAGACAGAAAGTTAGGAACCTGGAGAAGGACATAGGCTACTTTTTGTACATACTTGTACGTAAACTCACGCCTTCTTCCCATGAGGGTAGGCAAAAACTACAGGACGCCACCTGCTACGATCCTTACATACTGCTTTTGCTACGTTTGCGTTGACACATCTGGTCATACACACACTCCGGTTGCGAGTACAACGCCCCTGACCTTTCTGAAGAACATAACCAATAAGGTCACATGTATGTCCTTCTGGGGCTTGTTTTAATCCTGGGTATTTGTATTAAAAAGTGAGGAAATAATTATGTACAAAATACGCGCCACAGCAAACCATGCTTTCTTCGCTAGAGCATGTCACATAGCATGCAACGTTACTCTAAGCAACAAGCATAGCTCCTACCTGTGTGTCTATGGCCTTACCGTGTACTGGGGTTCCTTTAATAAATCCATTCTAGTAGGAATGTGAGAAGCAGGGATTTGTCAGTTTTTACTGATAAATTACTCGTTGGGACCCTTTCGAGCGATCCGTCTCCAGAACTGTCTGCCTGTGTCAAGATTGTGTATGAGTTAGGAAATATCGTCATGTTTCGGGTTTCTTGAATTGGTTTCAAGTTTGTCTCGTTTTTTTCCTTAAACCTGTATATTATTCAGATAAAGTGAAGTTAAATAAGGTATAACGAGCATGAGAAAAAATTTATTAAAGACGTGATGTGGGTATTATTAATTAAATATTCGTGTTGGCTAGGTTTAGCTGCAGGTTGAAATTTACCTGTTTGCAACACACACATACATACATACATAACCCACGCCTTGTCCAATTGCGGTAGGCAGAAACTACAGAACGCCACCTGCTACAATCCTTACATACTCCTTTTGCTACATACACGTACCCTTATCAAAGTCTCGTATACACTCATGTTTATCATATAGACCCGAAATAATTTTCACTCAATGAGACAGCGTAGTTCACATTCAAAGTTTTTATAAAATCGCTGTACAGGATGAATTCAACACATGAATCTGGGCCCTCTACCTAGCGTAGAAATTTCTCGTCAGTTATCAAAAAATGAATCTGCTATTTCATAGAAAAGTGCAATACCTACGCGGTCGAAATGTATGGAAAAACTAATCTAATAAAAATATAACTGACGAAAAAATTCTACGCCTGGGGGTATAGAATCATATGCTGAATTCATGGTTGCAGTTTGCGCACTGGTTAAAAATGTATCCTGTATATTTATTTATCAGAACAATTCTGCCTGGCAGAAAACACTATATACGCTGATTACGTCACAATCCTGTATTGTGCGTAAATTAGGTACTTCGCGCAATATAAGTTCATCTTGATTTGAAAATAACTAAGTACCTTTATTCGAAGAAAATAATTTTGTCTTACGATTTTTGATGAAAAGAGCCCTTCACACATTTCGTTTTGTATAAGGACCTAATTTTACATTCATCCTTTCATATTCAATTCAAAAATAATAATTAGTACTTACTTGGTTTTTTTTTTTACTTTACTAACAGAAGTTGTATTATGAAACTATGAATACACACGGTAAGGTAAGTAAATGTAGGTACATACCTAATCAGTTTTGCGATAAAGACGCTGATAGGGAATCAGTTGGAGTATAATGCAATCATTTGGACACCACATGAAACTAAATAAAGTCTCATGTTGGAACGCATACAAAATAAATTTATAAGGTATCTGAACAGAAGAATGGAGTAACATTTGTGTTACAATCTGTAAAATAAGTATAAGCTAAGTACCACCCTATCGCTTTGGGATATCCTGTAATGATAGAAGTATTGTGTAAATAAACTAAAAAAAAAATATAAACAAAATTTTCAGCCATTGCCTAAAACAAAAAGTAAATAGCATAACAACATATTGTCTAATTCAGAACAGTGGAGGCCCAGTGGTATCGGCCCCGTCTTACGAGTTGTAGGTCGCGAGTTCGAACCCAGACAGGCACTTTACTTTGTGTATTTAATTGCATCACCACTGCTATCAAAACGGTGAAGCAAAACACCATGAAGAAACCAGCATGTCCTAGTTCCTAAAAATTGAAGACATGTGACATCCGTGAGCCCACGTGGTGGATAATGGCCCACTTCTTCTCATAAAAGAGGAGACTGCGTCCCAGCAGTGGGAACATTATAGGCTGATTATGCTATTTTGTCAAAATCACCTGTATTCACATCCTGGGCAAATAAACATTTCACACACGCATCTTTTCATTCACATTCTAATTCTATTCAAAATCATTGTGTTTATCAAAATCAGCTCAGGAGAAAAACATATGAAGCAAAACCAGTAAAGATGTTCCTCAATCCGTTCCTAAGTTCGTTCATAAAGGAAGTTAAGTTCAACACATTCCGGTCACGATCTCAATCGATTATTGTTAATTGTTATGGACGGTAAAATTAGTGGTATAGAGTCGATATTAGTTTTATTGTATTGTTGCGAAGGTCTAATCAAAGCATTTAGAGGAATCAGACTTATCATGGGGATATTGTAACTGTTAAAGTATATTTAATTGAAAAAATGTGTGTGAAAATCTTTTTACATACTTCGATTTCTGCCGATCTATTCCGTAAAAATCTCGCCATGAAAGGTGAAGTGGGCTGTCGTAAAGTGAACTTAAATCTCCCGCAGACAGGCGCGACGCGACAGCGCGACACAAAGGCGCGACTCGTCGCGTGGCAAGCGGTGCCTCTGTGTCGAGCGCGAATCGCGTCGCGTATCGCGCCTGTTTGTAGGAGCCTTTATTCTAGGGATTGATACTATTCACAGCTCCGGCCCTAATTTTTTATGGTGACACCGGCTTTTAATTCCTTTGCTCATTTAATTTTACTACAACTGCTTCAGCTGCTTGTTATTCTAGTCAAGCCCGAGGTGGCCCGCTAGAGGGCCAAAACAATAGATAATCAATTGTATCTCACTAACGATGCTTGATGAGTTAAGGTTCCTATAGTGTGTGTTTATTTATTGAAAATTTAAAGAATTTAATTTAGTCACTAAACTATACTAAAAAAATGTGTGTATATTTATTTATTTTAATTTAAAATTTCTATTAAAACAAAAAATATTTTATTTCACATAAACCTTACATGGGCACTTATGAGACGTCAGAAGCTAAGTACACGGTTCCAATTGGTCGTTTTTTAATTAGATATTATATAGGTATTTGCATAGCATAATCAGCCCATAATGTTGCCACTGCTGGAACACAGGCCTCCTCTCTACGAGAGGGAGTGAGCTGTAATCGACGTGGGCCCAGTGTGGATTAGTAGATGCCACATGTCTTCGAATTTTTTGGTTATAGGACATAACGGTTTCCTCACGATGTTTTCCTTCACAATTTTGAGAGCAGTGGTGATGAAATGCCTCGGTTCGAAACCACGACCTACAACTCGTAAGTCGGGGCCATTTCCAAGGCCACCACTGCTCTGTATGTATTTGCATATTATATACATATTACAAAAAAGTACCTATTAGTATTTAACGCCCAAAGACACCGCCTGTCGCGCGACGAACGGTGCCTTTAAGTCACGTGCGATTCGCGCCTGTTTGAAGGAGCCTTTAGGTATTCATGTAAAATTAATCCAATCAAAAACATACAATTTAAAAAAATACAAGTCTCGCAACGCAATTCTTTCACTACAAAAAGTTGTGAGATCTCACATGTCAGTTATTTTAGTTAGTATCTATGGAAGCACCTATTCAACAAGTTTGTTATAAATTCTTATGTAATCAATTACCTATTAAAAATTTATAGTGACCGTATCAATATTAGACACCTTTATTTCTATAAAAAATATAATGACTTGGCAATTGCACTAAACAGGCAAACTATGGACTATATTTATATGCAAACAAATGATTCTTATTCTTCTTCTTATAAATAAGCAATTCAAACGTATTATAGAACACAGAAATTCAGTTCCCCATTGTTATCAAGTTGTAAAAATCCTTTTTTACCATTGTCACTCGAAAAAGGGCATTCGATTCATCGATAACAGGGAATAAAACTCTCTATTACTCACTGAGTGAAAAATTCAAACTGTTTTGAATTTGGAACAAGCACGAATTATACGAATTATGTACAAAAAATAAATAAAACGTGCTAAGAGTACCTACTGGCTGGTTAAATGGAGCTATTCCATAGAGATATATCACTTTTTTTTTTATATATCCCGCCAATTTTAGTTAGGTTCTTTTCTATCTGTTATCGTGGTTGTTTTATGTTATTGGAAATTCTATTAACCCAAAACAAATAATTCTTTACACTTTTAATCCTTTGTTCTTTTATTACCGATTATATAATAAAATGTGATAAATATAAATACTATACTACTATTTATTTTCTCGCAGTCAATGGTAAAAAGTAGAATTCACAATTCGTTAAAAAAAAAATACATCTCGGTCCTTGTATCCCTCGCTCCGCTCAGGATTCTAATCTAGAACCCTTCGCTGCCCTCGGGTTCCCACTTAGTGCCTCGAATTAAATTCCCTTTTTTTGACTTTTTGTATAATCTACTATTATTCCTCAAAGTTCGAATGACAATTTGAAATAGATATATTTTTTCCTTTTTTACACAATACGTGAATGTTTTGTTTACATCAGAAACAGGGCGTTTGTCTGCTTTGCAATTTTATTTGTATTTGTAGTATCAGCATCATTTCGCATTATAAATAAGAAGTAACTCTGTCTGTCTGTTCCTTTTTCACGCCTTAACGGCTGAGCGGACTTTGATGAAATTTGGCACACAGCTAGACCATGACCGGGGTTAGGACATGGGCTGCTTTTTATCGCGAAAGTACGTTCCCTTGGGGCCATTTCCGACCTCCAAGCGGGCTAAAGTTAATAATAACATATAAATAACTAAAATTGCCTATTAAACTTCAAAACTTAGGAGAAGGGTTAAGCTCTAACTTGTCTGAATAATGTACCTATAGGGGTAAAAACACTATATGAATACGAAACAAATCACGTTCGTAAAGTTAAATTCACTTTAAACCTGAAATTGGTTTTCAGCCAAACTCGAGCACCAAAAACCACAAATAAGTATATAAATCCCCGGCTGCAATTTAAAACGTTTAGTTTAGCATCACTGCACGTTTTCTTCTACCAGCTATTTGCTGGATAAAACATTTTCAGCCTTATAGTCCAGTCATTAGGGGTTTCACCTCAGAATGAGAGATAATAAGCTGGAAACTCGTATACATCTTCATTTTGGCGTTCTAAAAATTGTCTCAAATGTCTCTTAATAAAATCTCGTGTCTGCGTCGTAAGTTAATCAAAGTCAAAGATCACAAAAACGGTTTTTCGCGATTATCTAGGTTTGTATAGTTCCAATTATGTTAACATCCGATAAAAATTATAGAACATAATATTAACATTTTTTCAAGCGCTCAATCATTTTTGAGATCTATAGAAGGAAGAGACCGCGCAGCGCTTAGCCATACATACTGTAATGCAAAGTAACCGTGAATTTCGGTGAATAATACCTTGTTTAAAGTTATTAAAATATTATTAACAAAGAATGATTTGTATTATTAAATGAAATGTAAAATTAAGATATAAGTACATTAAGTATTTCATTTAATGAGTTTTTAATTACACAAAGTGGTAAGAATTATTAAACGAATATATTAGATTGATCGCACGAGTACGTCATCTATACATGTAATAAAATCGTAGCGAAGTCAAAACTTCACATCGTTTCTTTTTTTAGTAATTTTTCCGAGGTCTTGGAACGATTCTAATGCTGAAAATAATTTTTTTTGAATTTTTGTCTGTTTGTCTGAATGTATGTTCCCTATGATATTCCCTATAAGTCAGGTCAGTCTGTAAGTTATATATTATCAGTTGCATGACTGTGTCATCGTATCGTGTTGTTTACTTACAAATAGGGCAAATTTCACCAATGAAACTGACCGCGCTCAGCTCTTTTCATACTTCGGTTCACACCGCGAACTATAGTAGCGATTCAAACTTAATGGCGGCTCGGAACATGAGGCGAGTCACTGTGCAGTTATCTTAACCAATATTAAAAATGCGAAAGTAAGTTTATTTGTTTGTTTGTTACGCTTTCACGCCAAAACGGCTGAACGGATTTGGAGGCACACAATATATAACCAATAGAGAGACTATGACCTGGGTAAGGACATAGGCCACGTTTCATCCTGGTTCGCAGACGAAGACGCGGGGAACAGGTACTATTCATATTAATGGGCGCGGCATTCGCGTACTCGTGTGACAACTGCTTTCGGTAATTTAGGACGCGACCTAAGCTGTCAATTTTGTATTTAGAATTTTATTCCATTCGGAATATGATTCGAAATACAAAAACTGTCGGGAAGGTTTAAGTTTGGAACAAAGTGGCTTCACTAAAACGAAGAATTTAAGATGATCGAGGTCAAAAGCCACAGTGCCTACGATGTTCGCAATATGAGCCCTTGGAAATTAGTCTCGCACTCTTTGAAGCGTTCAATAGAGGTGAACATTCTTACGCCCACAGCTTTAAGGTCGGGAGTTCATGATAAATATAGACAATAAACGAGGTATACAATTTCTACTCGTAATGTAATATCACTCCAGATCGAATTAACTGGAATTTATTCAGAAAGGCCTTTTTCCAGCAGTGGATCATACAGGCTGATAGTAACCAGTACCTAATTGTAAGTAATAATAATTACTTTAGTAATAATAACAATTAAAGAATAATTGAACAATAATACATCCGGAAATGTTTATTATTTATAAACCTGTGCAATAACATCCTGAAAACATTGTACCTGAAACTGCTAGAAACAATAGTTGTGAATAAATACACCCGCATTTCTGTTGTTTGAAACAACTTTACAGCGGTAAGCTGCGTCGGTACATTGTTTTCATGCTATTCTGAAAGTCTGAAACCTATACAAGGATATCCACTCCATTGTTTTAATAATTAACACTTTTTTTTTTTGTCTGGGAAATCTTCAAATGACCTCTCCCGCTCTGGGCGGAGCGGAAGGGCGTGTCCGACTCTTACTGACTAAAACCCACCCGTGTTCCTTCAGTTGCCTGTGCGCCAGGGCCACGGTAATTTTTTCGAACAATCCGCGACCCCGGCAGGCATCGGCCCTATCGGACCCCGTCGATGGTTCTGACCTCTCTTTGAGGCGCGCGTGGAACACGACGCGCCGTTGACCCGGGCCTGCACCCTAATTACGTAACACACCATCTATCACAGTCTGAATCATTTTGAAGCCTATTGCTAATCCATTGCTTCATATGTTCGAAAAATTTTGTCTGCTCAAAGACGTAAATAACACAATGAATGTTGTTGAACTGTCAAAATGAAACCCATTCCTACTATTAGTGTGTTACGTAATTACCCCGCTGGTCCTTACTGGACGGCGAGGTGATTTTTGTACACTTGAGGTGCAATAAAAGAGATGATGTTGATACTTGAGCATGTCACGCATACTTTTGGCATTCAGTTACATAACCAACATTACTGACTTTACAGTCCAGCCGACGAGAGAATGAGTTCTTGACAACCGTCAACGAATACGTGTTTTGCGAACTTGATCTTTATTAGTTACTATAATTGTCGCACAGACAGGTGTTAGGAACGCATTCTTTCGACCGCCGGACTGTAGGTACAATACAACTATTTTCTTAATGTCCCTCGGCAAACTTCGTGTTTCGTCAGTCGTCGGATTTCTATCAGTTGCCTTTACACTGGGTGCAGACCGGACGCTCTCAATCGACTTGGGAGTATATAGAGTTGTTAATACTCTTTTAACTTAATTTAATTTACTGATAGAAATCCGACGAAACACGAAGTTTGCCGAGGGACATATACAAAATAGTTGTACTGTACTTATCTATTTCACCGCGACATTAGCTGATTGTCATATCATATCTAACGCTATTACGAATGTAGAAGAACAACGAACTTAGTTGATCAGAGTTCGTTGTTTGATGCCCTTAGGAGCTTAGATAAAGTTTTTACTGCTATACCCGTGAGTACGATTGCCAATTGGAATAATATGTTTCTATGACCTACTATAACTCCCTATAAAGGTGCCTACAGATTTGCTCTATTTTTGAAGATTATCGACGATTTATGGATCGACAAAAACAATTCAAGGTGTCGACCGACAAAAAACACGATCTCGATCGACTGCTGCTTATACATTTACCTACTCGATTTTGTTCGATCACACTTGTCGATCGTTAAAATCCAGCCAATCAGTCGGGACCTTAAGAGCTCACGATATAGGTAAAATATGAATACTTATGGAGTACCTAACGTAAAAAATTGACAAAGATATATCTGCCTTAAATAATCCGGAGTAGCTACTACCTTAGAAAAACAAGTACTCTGAATAAAAGCGAAAAGACTCGACCTAATTAGGTAGGCATCTGGCGTTAACGACTTACAACGAGACATAATTCTAGGCATTTGTAGGCAGAGCTCATTTCTAGGAGCTGCCTTCTAAATGTAAGAAAATAAGGCTAATGTAAGTGCTGTGCTGTGCTCAAAGAAATTGATATACTAACTCTCTGCCTTTTCTTTATATCTTAGAAAGTATTTTGTATGTTCGCAAAAACTTAGGACTTTCAAAATAAGAAGCAATTTCGATAATATAAATACACGTAGTAAAAATGAAATTGTGATACCCAAATTTAGATTAACTAAAACAAGCAAGTCATTTCTTATAAACAGCATCCGCTTTTATAACAAGTTGCCAAAGTCAGTTACAGAACTTAGCGATGGAAAGTTCAAAACCCACAGTAAACATATCCTTATCACAAATGCATATTATAAGATTAAAGACTACGTTGAAGACAAGGAAGTTTGGCAATAATTCCTTCTGCACATATGGCTTCCCTGGTACCTCATTAACGGCATCACTATGTAAATGTCTATTAACTGCTCCCAAATTACGAAGTTTATTGTGTTTTACTTTCTTCTTTGACATAATCTTCTCATTATTTGACCTTACATTGCTGCAATTCTTATTTCAACTCCTTATTTCTATGGCTTTCGTTGACAGGATTTTAATTCAGATTTGTTACAGTTGTAATGACAATCATGTCATTTGGTTTAAATAGGCTTTTATTTTTATATAGATTCTTCTATACATTATGAATGTGAGAACGTTGTAGGCCTAACTTGTAGACTGTAGATTTGTAGACCTTTTCTATTTTGTCGAGTACCTGTTACTTGTTGACAGGCCTACACTGTCCTTCCATACCTATCAACATTATAATTTGAAACATTGTAAAAGCCCCTTATTTTTAAAAGAGTAACCGTGGAGTTTCTTGCCGGTTCTTCTTTAGGAAACAACCAATTGGAACCGTGCACCTAGCTTCTGACGTTTCATAAGTGCCCATGTAGGTTTATGTGAATTAAATATTTTGGTTTTGATTTTACTGATAAAATTATATGTAATCACATCACATAATCACAAATATTAGGAACTCAGTGACTTTGTTTGTGATTTTTACTGTTAGTGAAAGTTTCAGTTATATATTAAAAGTTTTACTAACAGTAAACATCGTAGTTTTCCACTACGAGATTAAAAACTTTCAGTTAAATAAAATGGCATCAAAAGTGGTATCAAAAGTGACCACTGACGCATTCCAATTCATTGTTTTACTAAAAAATGTTACTTAATATTAGATTTAATTTAATTGAATTAATAACGAGCTGCGGGGCAATTACGTAACACACTAACAGTAGGAATAGCTTTCATTTTGACAGTTCAACAACATTCATTGCGTTATTTACTTTGTTGAGCATACAATTTTTTCGAACATATTGTAACAACTGATTAAACACAGGGTTTATAATAAATGAAATTCAAACAACCTTAGTAAATTACTTTAATTAGTTATTAATGGAAATCACTGCAACTTATTTGAATTCTAATCCGTTACAATTTAGTCACACGAAAATCAAATTTAACAATCACTAATTTACCTAAATTACTTTACATAAATATTTAACTATAATCAATTTACTAAATACAATATAAATCAAAAGATTATACTTATCAGGTTTTAATTATTAGCACAACAGCAATACAAAAATATAATCCACACGTAAGTTGACAGAGCTTCGACCGGTCAGTTGTCCTTGTGAAAAGAGAGCGATAATGAGACGTGCAAGCTTATTTATGCACCATTTCCCGTCATGGCGTTATGAAGTGCGTGGAGGGGCTTGACAGTGGTGAGCGCACGCTGACAGTGTTGCCAGCGTCTTAGCGGGCCAGTGTAGTTGTAACAGCTCGGCCGTCCTGAAACAAAGTGTCCACACGATGTGCATTAGTTAACTTTCCAATAGATCTATAAGATCTTCTGTATCTAATTGACTGTCAGCATCATCACTATCAGAACCAACAACAGCTACATACGGCCTCAAAGAATCTACAGCCACCACTGTACTAAACTTCTTGTACCCTCTAAATCCTTTAACGCTGTGTATCATATACCTGTCATGACCAAGTGACTTAGTTATTTTATACGGCCCGGTATACGTAGCATCAAGCTTCGTATTTACTCCAGACTGACCATAGCCTTTTGGATTACGCCATAAGACCAAGTCCCCTTTCTTGTAGATTCGACCCTCTTTACGTTTCTTATCAAATTGACGTTTCATTAACAGTTGTTTACGTTTAATATTAGCAGTGGCCTTTGCTCTTCTATTATCTATATTTAAATTGCTTTTGCTATTTTCCAAATTTGATACTTTACTCTTATGTTTGAACATTAAATTAAAGGGGGCTTGACCTGTGGTTTCATGGCACGTGTTGTTAACACCGAAAACTACATCAGGCAGGCAACAGTCCCAGTTACTTTCCTCACTGCTAGTTCTTAAACCATTTAAAATTGTTCTATTGACCCTCTCAACCTGACCGTTAGCTCTCGGTGTTGCGACTGATGTCAGCACATGTTTTATAAGGTGTTTAACTGCGAAGTCTTTAAAATAACGGCTACAGAATGCAAGGCCACGATCGGACACTACGGTGGAAGGGAAACCAAATAATGAAAATACATCATGTAAAATATAAATAGTTTCAGCTGAACTTAAGGTGCGTGTTGCTCGAGCAATAACAAATTTTGAGAAGGAACATGTAATTACTAAAATATATTGATTGTGTTTACTAGACTTAGGGAAAGGCCCTAAATGGTCAATATGTAGAGTATCCATTGGTACCTCAGGTTTTGGGATAGGATTTAATTTTCCTTCTAGTTTTCCATAATGTCCTTTCCGAAAAGCGCAATCCAGACACGAAGTGACATATTTTTTTAATGAACTTGGTCATTTTAGGGAACCATAATTTTTCTTTTATAGTGCTATCGCATTTCTTTAATCCACTATGTCCCATATTATCGTGATATTTTTGCAAAACCTTCCAACGAGCATTACAAGGGACTAACAAACGATCCCCATATAAAGTTTTTTTATACAAACGTTCATTACATATTTTGTAATTATTCAATATGTCTGGATTGGCATTAGGTCCACGCAATTGGTTGATAATGTTACATAGCTTAGGATCCTGCATTTGAACAGTAAGAAACCAATCATCAGCAGACAGAGCATAAACGTGGGCATCTACTGGGTTACGGCTCAGCGCATCAACGTGCCTCATTTTGTCTCCAGCCCTATATTCTATTTCTAAATCGAACTCTTGAATTTGCAGCCACCAGCGTGCAATTCTCGGAACTAGATCTTTTTTGACAAATGTGTGACGAATAGCAACACAATCCGTTAATATTTTTACCTTAATACCTAACAAATAAACTTTGAACCTTTTTAACGACTCAACAACTGCTAGTGTCTCCAATTCGTAACTGTGATAATTCTGTTCTTCACGCGTAGTTGTGCGACTAAAGTACATTACAGGTTTTAAAGCGTTATCTACTTGACGCTGAAGCAAAATTCCTGCAACACCGAACTTACTTGCATCCGTATGGAGTTCTGTGTGCAAATTTCGATCATAGATTGCTAAAACTGGTTGAGAGACTAAACTAGACTTAAGATCTCTAAAAGATGTCTCTTGGGCTTCTCCCCATGACCAGGTCATATTTTTCTTTGTAAGGTCTGTAAGGGGTTTAGCAATAAGGGAAAAGTAACGTATGAACTTTCTAAAGAATGAACAAAGACCAACGAATTGCCTGACTTGGTGAACATTAGATGGGGTAGGAAAATCACGCACAGATTTTATTTTGTGATCACCTGGCTTAATGCCATCCTTGGAAACGTAATGACCGAGATAATTTAATTCAGTTTGAAGAAAAGAACACTTTTTCATATTGAGTTTAAGATTGGCCTCACGTAATACTTTCAGGAGAAGTTCTAGTAGCTCTAAACCTCGTGGAATATCGCCGCTTGGTAATAAAATATCATCCATGAATGCCAGAATATGGTCGCTATCACCCATTTTCTTAACCTTATTAATAATTTTATTCATTAAACGTTGAAAAACTGCAGGTGAATTGGCTAAACCGAACGGAACCCGAACGTATTCATATTGCCCGTCCGGTGTAATGAAGGCAGTTTTGTGAATCGAATTTTCGGAAACCGGTAATTGATGATAAGATTGTGACAAATCTAAGCTAGTGAAGAAGTTTTTACCTGTTAATTTTGAAATTTCACCATCAATTATAGGCAAAGGAAATCTATCTTTTATAGTTACAGCATTCAGGGCCCGATAATCCACGCATAGCCTTACGTCTCCATTTTTCTTTTTAACTAATACAACGGGTGATGCAAAATCTGAATTTGATTCCCTAATAATGCCGGCTTCTAAAAGATCTTTAACTTTTTCACGAACAGTTGAAAGTTCTGGTAATGAAAGTCTATACGGGCGATGATACACAGGCTTATCAGTGTTCAATTTGATTTCCATCTCTGCTAGGCCTGTGAGTCCCAATTCCAACGTTTTAGACGCAAAACAAGAACTATATTGAGACAAAATGGTAAACAAACGTAGCTTATCGCCGTCGCTTATATTACCCACGTTTATGTTTGCCAAATTAACACCACCAATACACATACTATCAGCACATAAACCATCATTAACTAAACGTATATCCTTTTGGTCCAATTTTGTCACATCTGCATCAGCAAAATTCGGTACGAAACCACCAACAGCTATATTATTTTGGCTTTGAAGCCCAGCGTCAGAATTGGACCAACAACAAAGAAAGATTTGACTCACCAAGCCAGCTTCAGCTTCTTGCAATATTCCGGCACAGCATTGCCCTCTTGCCACCACCTGGCCAGTTGCAAACTCCACAACTTTTGAACCCAGGTTGTAAACTCTGAGCAAACCCTCGGAGCCCTCCACCACAGACGCCGGGATAATGTACTCTTGATCTGAGAGGTTGAAATAACGAGGATTAGTATTTACTACTCCCTTTGATCCCCCATTAATTAGCACCGGAACCATTGCTGCTTCGTTAGGTAGAATAGTCAAACTATTTTTGGAAACGAGGTCTATTCTTTGTTCAGTATTTTCTACGACGATGCCTTGGATATTATTGTGATGTTGGGAAAGGATCACAGAATTACCACTTATTACAAGGGATACATCATCTCTATTAATGACAGGCTGCCCTAACAATATATCAATTTTTCCCAAATCGACATGAGTAATTAAAGCACTCGTTTTTACAGATAAACCATCCAAGGAAACATTGATTTTTATTTCGCCCAGTGCGGGTATTGGAATGCCAGTAAAACCTTTTAAAATTTTATCACTTGGTTCTATAATACACTGTAATAATTTTGCAAAACTATAACTTACGACATTACTTTGTGCCCCAGTATCTAAGTATGCAATAGCCTTTAATCCATTAACAGTTATATTTTTAAAGTATAAATCGTTAAAACTTTGTATAACTTTCACTTCTTTTATTTTATTCGAGTCAGTGTGAACATTCTGCCTACAAAATCTTGCTATATGACCGGTCTTCCCACAGTTTTTACATAACCGAGTGTCAGGGTTAGTGCAATCCCTAACCAAATGGCCTTCATTATTACAGCGGTAGCATTTAATTGTACTGGAAGGAGAATGGCCTGATTTTGTTTCAGCCGGCTTCGAAGTATTGTTAGCATTAGAATAATGTCTCAAAGCACGTTGATCATTCTCACGAAATCGCGTTGAATACGACTGATAGTTTTCCATTGATACCAAAAACTGACAATACAATTCTTCTGGGTTTGTACTTTTCAAAGCTTTAGCGCTAGCTTGTAATTCAGAGGGTAGGCCGCGAATAATACACGAGACCGCGGCACTGTCATCGAACCTACATCTACGGCACATTGCTAATTTATCGTAAAAGTATTTACTCATAGTCTCTTTTGGTTCTTTCTTACGACTGACTAACTCTTCAATTAATTCCGCAAATTCAAACATCCTAGGAAACGTACGTTTCAAAAGTTCCTGCCACTCGCACCACGTAAGATCGTAATTATCCAGCCTATTATACCAACGTCTAGCTGAACCATCTAATCTAGTCTGCATGTAATACGAGCGCTTTGCCTCATCCCAGCTATAAATATCACCCAACTGGTTGATTTTCTTCAGCCAAACAAACACGTTATTATCTTTATCATCCGGGTCAAATAACGGAATTATTATGTCGCCTTTAACACTGTCACTTCTATTTTCACGTGTTCTGCTAAAAAATTTGTTCATCATACCTTCAACTTTTTCATTTACCAACTGTTCTAGCTTACTACTCGATGATTCTCCGCAGGTAGACGGTACTGCCCGCTTGGCTGCGGCTTGCACATCTGAATCATCAGATTCACTGCTACTGCGTCTAGCTCGGTGCCTCTTCATGATGAGCGGAGTAATCCCACTTCTGAAACTGTAACAACTGATTAAACACAGGGTTTATAATAAATGAAATTCAAACAACCTTAGTAAATTACTTTAATTAGTTATTAATGGAAATCACTGCAACTTATTTGAATTCTAATCCGTTACAATTTAGTCACACGAAAATCAAATTTAACAATCACTAATTTACCTAAATTACTTTACATAAATATTTAACTATAATCAATTTACTAAATACAATATAAATCAAAAGATTATACTTATCAGGTTTTAATTATTAGCACAACAGCAATACAAAAATATAATCAACACGTAAGTTGACAGAGCTTCGACCGGTCAGTTGTCCTTGTGAAAAGAGAGCGATAATGTTTTTTTTTTTTTTTTTTGAAGGGCAACTCGCAGTTTTGACCACTGGGGGTCGTGGCTGCTTAACCGGTCTGTCCTGTGGTTGCCTTTCGGATTTTACTCTAAAAGGCCTCCAGCCAGGAGCGGAAAAATTTAAAACTAAAACTTAAATGATAGATGACCGCACGCTAAGGGCACCCCCTGTGGGGTACGGACCTCGGCTTAGGGCGTCATCGGGAGAGGGCAGCGCGATATTGGGGACGGGCTGGATCAAAGGGTTTATAGTATCATGATTATTAAACGGGGAATTTAAAGCTACAGGCTCAGCTACGGCGCGGGCTGAGGCCTCATCGGACTGGGGACGGGGGGAACGGATGCGGGGGGGTCGTCGCGTGGGACCTCGTCGGCGAGGTCGGAACGATGGCGGTCTGTGTTTGTGCACTGTACTGGTGGCCCTACTGCTCTCCTGGAGGAGGGTTATGGGGTCATCGGGGTCGACTAGGACATGCCGGGGACGGCGGGTGTGACTGATTCGGGAGGGGACATAACTGGCGGCCGCGACAACCAGAGGGTTGCGGTGAGTGGCGGCGGAGTCGAAGAAACGCTTGGATAGGCGTTTCATGAACTGACTGATGGTCGGGATTTTAAGATCGAGATGGAGACTTTCGTTCCGAACGAACCAAGGGGCACCGGTCGCCCTGCGGAGGAACCGGTTTTGGAGGGTCTGCATCCTATGGATGTGATGGGGCTTCGCTTGTGCGAATACTACGCTCGCATAGGTCATGATGGGGCGAATGCACGCTGTGTAAATGCGCAATTTGCACCTAAGTGACAATTTGCTGCGTGCATTCAGGACGGAGTGGAGCCTACCGAGAGCGAAAGCGGCGCGCGAGCGCGCCTGCTTTATGTGCTCCGAGAAGGAGAGGTGCTGGTCTAGGACGACGCCCAAGTATTTGGCTCGCTTCTCCCAAGGGATAGGCTTGCCGTACATGGTCAGCGGACGGGGGAGGAGGGGTCTGAGTCGCGGTTTCGAAAAGAACACCGCTTGACTCTTATCGGGATTGACTTCGATTCTCCACTTCCTAAACCAGTCACCGAGCTGGTTGACTGAGGTTTGGAGAATACGAGAGATCGAGTCGCGGCCGAAGCCGGTGTAGTAAATGGCCGTATCGTCTGCGAACAGAGCCAACTGAGCCTTTCTACTTTTGGGGATATCGCTGGTGAATAGCGTGAAAATGAGGGGGGCGAGCACGGAGCCCTGAGGGACTCCGGCGCGGATTGGGCGGGGGGAGGATAGCGCTCCTTCGATGCGATAGCGAAACGTGCGATTCGACAAAAAGTCTCGTAAGATGAGCACGAGACGATCTGGCACTTTAAGTTTGTACAGCTTATATAATAAGCCGTCGTGCCAGACTTTGTCGAACGCTTTCGCTATATCGAAAAACACGGCACCGGTCAAAGAACCGCGTTGGAAACCGACGCTTATGTGTTCGATGATCCGGTGGACCTGTTGCACGCGTGTGTTGGGTTCGAAAACCGAACTGCTCGTTGGGAATGAGGTCCTTCGTCTCGGCGAAGTCTCTGAGACGCTTATAAATAAGCCTCTCATAGATTTTGCCGAGGACGTTGAGCAGACTGATGGGGCGGTAGCTGGAGGGAGCGGATTTGGGCTTGCCTGGCTTGGGAATACCAATGACAGTGGCCTGTTTCCACGATTGGGGGAAGATGTTATTGCTCATGGCACCATTGAAGATGGTGGTCATGAGCATGATCAGATGAGCGGGGAGGAGCTGTATCACCCTATTGGTGATACCGTCCGAACCGGGGCTTGAGACCCTTTATGAGATCGTGCACTTCGTCGGGAGTGACGGGAGGCAGAGGAAACTCGGGGTCTTCTACGGGGGGGAGGGAAGCTCTCCTTTCGACTTCGGCTTCCACCTCAGAGAGGTGGGCCTGATCTACTGGTTGAGTGCTGGGCGAGCATTGGGCCTCTAGACTATCGGCGAGGCATTCGGCCTTGTCGGCATCGTCGAAGGCGACGGTGCCGTCAGGGCGGGTCAGGGGGGGCATGGGGGCTACTTCTCGGGATTTGAGTTTCCTCTGAAGCTCCCAGAATGCCAGGTGGGTGGGCTCTAGTTCGCTCAGCATCTTGTCCCAGCCCGCGTTACGTACTTCCGCCACGCGGTTCCTTACAGTTCGCTGCAAGTAGCGCATGTGGGTTCGGTTCGCGGAGCAGGGAAAGTTGCTGTACGCACGGACGGCCGCGTGCTTCTCGGTCAACAGCTCACGTACATCGTCCGGCAATTTCCAGCGATAGTCATCTATCGCTGGAACTTCCCTTGAACAATCGTTCAGAACGGATTGTACGTGTTCTGTGAACGAGCCGATCGCGGCCGTCGTGTCTGCGACTGAGTCGAAGAGGTCGGGGATAGAGTCTAAGTGGGGGGACGTGTTGGCTTCCAGGCGTTCGCTTACTAACCTCCAGTCCGTTACCACTCTCGTGAGGGGGGGTTGGTCGGGGTCGGGGAGACCTATGCGAGGGGCTAGTCTCATTACGACTGGTCGGTGGTCAGAGTCTAGCTCTTGTAGCACTTCTATAGAGGCCAACCGTAGGTTGATATTCTTTAGGAGTGCTACATCGAGCACGTCAGGGGCGTGGTCAACGTTAGCGGGGAAGTGGGTGGGGGTCATCGGGGCGATGACGTCGAAGTTAAGAAGAGGACTGAGGTCGAACAAGTGTCTCCTTCGGATAGAGATAATGGCACTATTCCAGGCGGTGTGCTTGGCATTGAGATCGCCCGCTATGATAACGGAGTCACTCAAGCCGAGCGGGAGGGTCAGGTCGTCGGTCAGTAATTGAAAGTTCTCTGAGGTATTGGTGGGGGGGAGGTAAGCCGACACCAGAGTGATCGGCTGGTGACCCGTCATGCCTAGTCGACATATAGACACTTCTAATCGTGAGAGGGGAGGGGGGTCTATTGGGATGCAATAGAGCGAAGCCCTGTAGTAGATCAGGGTACCGCCCCGGTGACACCGAATCCTGTCGTTGCGGACTACGCGATAGTTTGCGATGGACGGCCTACGGTGATGGGGTTTAAGGAACGTCTCCTGTACGAGGAGGACGTCTATATTGTGATCGCGGAGGAAGGTCGCGATTTCGTCACGCTGACCTATGATGCCATTGGCATTGAAATACCCCAGTCTGAGGGATCGGGGTTTAATACGCGCAATGATTCCTTTATCCATTAATTGATTTTAGGTTGGTTGGAGAAGGTCATTAGGGTTTGCGTTATCTCCGGATACGCATTGTAAATTTGCTGGATAGCGAAAAGGTCACAGGAATTTCTTGCTGTGACGATTTCGCTAGCCATCTTTCGGGCGCGAGGGGTGAGGAAGACGAGGAATGTGCTCGAGATCACATTGAACGCGTCGAGAGGGTTAGGCCCGACCACTGGAGGAGTGGGTGCGGGCGGGCGGGGTGCGACCGGCGCGGGGGGAGCGGCTTTTGGAGCCGGGGGTGGGTTAGCGCGAGGGGGCGCGGGCACGGGCGCGGGCGCGGGCGCGGGCGCGGGTGCGTGAGCACGGATGCGGGGGTCCATCAGCGGAGGGATGGGAGGAGGGGGAGGTTGTTGGTAGCGCCCCAAGGCCGGGAAGGCCTGTTGGTGGTGCAGGAGATGCCAAGGACTGGGTCTTTGGGGACTCAGTCGCTCGGGAAGTTGAGAGGGGGGGGCTTCCCTTTGCTGACGGGCGTCGGTACGCTTCGTCAGCTTAGGGGCGGTCGATTTTGGGGCTTTAGGACAGCCACGGTAGTTGGCTGGGTGCCCGGAGTTCCCGCAGAGCACGCAGCTGGGTGGCTCCGTGCACAAAGTTCTGTCTTTGGGGCGGGAGCAGTCGGAAGTGCCGTGCTCGCCCAGGCACTTGACGCACCTGGGTGTCGCATGGCAATTCCGCTGGGAATGGCCATAGAGTTGGCACCGGTGGCATTGACCGACGATGCCAGTTTTACGCGGCTTCTGGATATCGAATCCAGTAAGGCTACAAATCGACTTGATCGTAAAGATCGGGTGATGTCCCTCGACGGCGGGGCATACAACAAGGATCATATTGTATGCCTCTCCGCTTCGGGCGCGGTGCATGCGGTGCACTTCCGCGACGGGGACGTTTTGCGACAGAAGGTCGTCTTTTATGTCTGAGGTCGCAATCTCTTTTGGGATGCGATTTATGACCACGCGGGTCTGACGGTCCTCCGGAAGGGAGTATGTATGAAACGAAACTCCCCTATCTCTGAGGAGTTTCGTGAGAGCCCTATAATCGGAAAGAGCGATAATGAGACGTGCAAGCTTATTTATGCACCATTTCCCGTCATGGCGTTATGAAGTGCGTGGAGAGGCTTGACAGTGGTGAGCGCACGCTGACAGTGTTGCCAGCGTCTTAGCGGGCCAGTGTAGTTGTAACAATATGAAGCAATGTATTAGCAATAGGTTTCAAAATGATTCAGATTGCGATAGATAGTGCATGTGTTACGCAATTAGGGTGCAAATAGCAGCAGCAAGTCTTTTAGAATCTTACAGGAGGCAGAAATATAATTTGACGGCATCGTAGGTACTATTTATTCGTTTGGTTTCCGCAATATGGATGCCCATTCGGAGTAAACATGTGTAGAGCCTGCTACAGTATCATTAAGCTTCTCCCCTTTACCTAATATTAAAATAACCATCTTCATTAACCGACATGAATTAATCACTGTTTTCCTGTTTGTTCGACCATGTACTTAATTAAGATTAATGTAGTCATAGACGTCTTTCTTGGACTCGTAGAAGGGCATCCTCGGATTTATTGCCACTTGTCAGGTTGCCAAATTGAGCAGCATCATACTTAGGTACCTATACGTTTCTGTATACTTTTTTTAATTTAAGTATTTATTTATTAACTAGCTGTGACCCGCGGTTTCACCCGCAGAAATCTCGATCCCGTGGGAATATCGGGAAAAAAGGTATTCTATGTCCTAATCCAGGTCATAGTCTACCCATGTGCCAAATTTTATCCAAATCCGTTCAGCCGTTTTAGCGTGATTGAGTAACAAACATCCAAACATCCACACTTTCACATTTATAATATTACTAGCTTTTGCCCGCGGCTTCGCTCGCGTTAATTTAGACTTTGACTATCAATTCGGGTTATAATTCAATCATGATTCGAAAGACACGTGGCGCCATCTATTATCATAAGGACGTTATTGTTGTTTTCCTCGAGAACAGTACTTTTTTTCGGGATGAAAGGTACCCTATGTCCGTTTCTGTACCCCTGACAACGTATATGCAAAATTTCAGGATGATCGGTTCAGTGGTTTAGGCGTGAAAAGGTAACAAACAAACAAACAAACTTACTTTCGCATTTATAATATTAGTTAGGATATAGTAGGAAGTAGGATTATATATTATATATATAGTAGGAAGTAGGATTAGTAGGATAATCATCATATATTTACAGTTTGCACCACAAATACAAGTTATCAGTCAATACTAGTAATTACACATGCAATCATAAAATTTGGTTAAATTTCATACAAGTAGACAAAATTTGAAAAAATTTAATGAAGTTAGACAAAATTAAATAAAAATTAGACAAAAGTGGATAATATTAGACAAAAGTGGATAATTTTAGACAAAAGTGGATAATATTAATTAAATTAAGATAATATTGGATACAATTAGATAACATGAGATAAAATTAGAGAAAAAGAAAGATAGAATTGTGACAAAATTGATTGAGAGTGAGATTGTACTGGGAGTAGCAATGGACTCCGGTAATAGATTTATGTTAATCATTGTCCTGAAAATTCTTCCTCGAAGTCGATTTGTATGTGAGTTTTAGAGATTTTGTCTGTCTCTGATTGATTGGTATATTATGCATGAAGGCTCGTACACACAGGCGCGACGCGACGCCCGACACAAAAGCATCGCTTGTCGCGCGACGAGCGGCGCCTTTATGTAGCGCTGTCGCGTCGCGCCTGTTTGTGGGAGCCTTTATGCATACTGTGTCTGTTATTTCTTGAAATAAGTATTGAATAAAAAGTTAGCTTAACTTATAAGTCATTCATTCATTTGTTTAATATATTATAGCGAAATAAAAAAAAGGATTCACCATATAAACACGTACAATACATAGTTATTAAAAAATGCACCTAAATTACAAATATAAAAAAGTAAAAAACTAAACGAAAAAAAAAATGCGTAGGTATGTGGTTGTCGATATTTTTTATAAAAAACCGGTCAAGTGCGATTCTTATTGCCATAAAACATTCCAAGCAATGATGTTATATAGGACTAGATCAGCAATGTACGGCGCCGATGCGTTACTACGTCGTATATGTCCGCAAGCATATATGACTTGCTGCGGATTGTTCGAAAGAGTTACCGTGGCCCTGGCGCACAGGCAACTGAAGGAACATGGGTGGGTTTTAGTCAGTAAGAGTCTGACACGCCCTTCCGCTCCGCCCAGAGCGGGAGAGGTCATTTGATGATTTCCCACCCAAAAAAAAAAAAAAAAAAAAAGCATATATGACTTCACTTATCAGCTTGACGTCAAGTGAGCGATTGCTTAGCGCTAAAAAATATCAAAATGGTGAAATGTGCGGATAATATTTGTATGTCACAGTCTGAAAAGATCAATAAAGATGATGGCGTTACATTTCACAAGTAAGTTTGCTCAATTTTCTTCAGATTATCCAAAAAAAACATTACGACACGACATAAATTGATCAAACATTGTTTTTGCCATCAGTGTTACCAGTAAAAACGATTTTGATTTTGCTAAACTGTTGGGAGTTTAGTGAACGACGAATGTATGTTCCTGTAAGTCTAAATTATTATTGTAGTCTGTTTGGTTTAAACATATATACTGTACGGTACCCAAAAACTCACTAAATGGAAAAGTAACACATTCACGTGTATGTCAAAGGTTTTAACTTAATATATCACCACTTCTTACACCAAAATTAATTTTATTAGCAATAAATAATCTTAGACATAAAGTTAGGTTATATCAACCAACCATAAAAATCAACCAACCATTTAGTTCTACGATATTTTTCTGCAATGACAACCATTGTAGGAAAATTTTGCTCATCAAAAACAGAATTTCTAAACTTCAAAAAATTCAAGAACAATATTAATTGCCGGTCAAGTAAAGCTTAAAACACGTTGAATATGTTTTAAACAAAGGAGGAATATTACAAAAGTTTTAATGCAGATATATAATACTGCAATATGTACAATAATAATGGTACGTATATGAAAACTGCGCTATGTTATGTCAGAGGGCGTACAAATGTTTGTAATTAAGAAATCAAACTTTCACTAATTTAATTAAATAAGCATGGACAGTAAAAAACAATTATAAAGAATCTCACATTTCATAATACAAATGATTTAATAATAAATAGCAATAGAAAATATCTATGTCAATAAAAAAGAAAATAAAACCATTGCATAGCATTTTTTATCAACTTATGCAATTATAATTATTTATTTATTTTTTATTTATGCAGTATTTTTTAAGCTATCGCATAGCTTTTATCGCGGGCTTTGAGCGCGGTGACCGAATCAAGAAATTCCGTAACGAAAATAAAACCTAACACCCCCCACTCCGTCTACCATGTAGCTCGGCCGAGGGTTCGCTTAACGTGTATGTATATGGTACGACTGTACTTGAATTAATATCAAAGAAAAAAAAATACTGCATAAATAAAAAAAATAAAAAAAATATTATAATTGCATAAGTTGATAAAAAATGCTTTGCAATAGCTTTACCGCGGCAGTCCCCGAGTGCCACACGTGTTTATTTCTTTGATATTAATTCAAGTACAGTCGTACCATATACATACACGTTAAGCGAACGCTCGGCCGAGCTACATGGTAGGAGGAGTGGGGGGTGTTAGGTTTTATTTTCGTTACGGAATTTCTTGATTCGGTCGCCGCGCTCAAAGCCCGCGATAAAAACTATGCCATAGCTTAAAAATAAAAAAAATGTCAATACATTCCATGTCAAAACAAATAATAAGACTATCTCAATATAAAATACAAATTTCAACATACAATACTGATGTCAATTTAGACAATACTAATGTCAATGTCACAAAACTTATGTCAAGGACAACAATACATGTACTTTATTAGCATGTCAACACTCTGTCATTAGATTTTTGTCTGTTATAAATTCCGAAATACTGTATTAAGCTTTGTTCACCAGTAAGGATTTTAGCCGTTTCTTAAATAAGCTCATGTTTAATTCTTTCATTGAAAGTATCAATGGACTATCATCTTAGTATACATAACCAGCCTATAATGTTCACACTGCTGGGACTCGGGGCTCTATGAGTGGGAGCAGATTGTAATTCGCCACGCGGGCCCAGTGCGGGTTGGTAGGTGTCATATATGTCTTTGAATATTTTGTTTCCGTATTAGAAATTAAATGTCAGTGTGTTTTGGACAAGTACCTACCTAGTTATTAAAATTAGGTTCGTGTTTGACCAGTAGCTCACGTTCGCACGGACGTAAAAAATCATAGCGGAATAAAAACGCGTGCCGCGCTGGAATGGAACAAATAGAAAGCGGTACATCTGTTCACACGGCCGCGATTTTTCCCCGCCACGATTTTTTTTCGCTCGGTGTTCTATTTTCAACGATCGGCTCGATTGAATGTTGAATAAATACGACATACGAAGTTCTGTACGTGTTCCCACGAACGCAAAGAAATCACGCACGTTGGTCAGTACGGCGGCGGCGCGCCGTCTGTTAGGGGGCGAACGTGCCGTATACCCAAGGCTTTAGCGCACGGCGATGTCCAGCGGAAGGACGCGTAAGTACATAAAACATTAGAATTATTACAATTTTTCATTTTCGGGATAATCAGTGGTTAATGAAACACGGAAGTTCCGTAGTTTCGTTTCCATAGTTCCATAGTTTTGCCGAACACGTCGTACGTCCGCACTGCACGAACAATCAGTTCGAAATGATTTTTAACGCCCGTTCAAACACTGCTGAAGGCGAGAAAAAATTGCACGTGGGCTTACTTTACATGATGCGGACCTATAGTCTGTTCCAATATTATCTAATGAAAATGTAAACAAATGGATCAGAAAACGTACCTGTGGATGCCAATTTGTAGTGTCACTTACAAATTGAATGCTTTGATTTGATTATTTGAATAATTACTGTACTGTATTATATTGAGGTTATCCGCCAGAGAACCAAGGTAACTGAAATAGCCCAAAGACTAAGCAAGCTAAGTGGCAATAGGCTGGTCACATGTCTCGCAAAACCGACAATCGTTGGGGAAAACGAGTTCTAGAGTGGAAACCGAGTTTAGGCAGACGTAGTGTGGGATGCCCGCTGGCCAGGTGGAGTGACGACTTGCGACAGGCGGCTGGCAGAAACAGGATGAGGAGAGCCGAGGGTCGGGCTTAGTGGCGTCCACTAGGAGAGGCCTACGTGCAGCAGTGGATGAATATAGGCTGATGATGATGACGATGATTGTATTGCGTAGTTTTTGCTTAACAATAACTGGTGGAAAAATAATCTGTACCTAACAGTGTTTTTGGAACAATAACAATTATTATTAATAACTTGACGAATATACATAGTCAGTTTCCGTCATTGGTGTGCAAATCTTAATTGAAGGTTGTTACCAAAATGAGTCATAACTTACTCGGTGGATGTACGCCTTTTTTTTGGGTGGGAAATCATCAAATGACTTCTCTTATTCTGGGCGGAGCGGAAGGGCGTGTCAGATTCTTATTGACTAAAACCCACCCGTGTTCCTTCAGTTGCTTGTGCACCAGGGCCACGGCAACTCTTTCGAATAATCCGTGACCCTGGCAGGCATCAGCCCTTTCGGACCCCGCCAATGATTCTGACATCTCTTTGAGGCGCGCGTGGAACACGACGCGCCGTCGACTCGAGCCTGGCCCTTATCGGACGGCGAGCTGTCCATTGCTCGCCGTCCGCAAGCCCGCGCCTACGGTGGCCGGGAGTCGGCAATCGACTCCCGACGCCCAGGGCGTCTCCTCCTGCGGCGACTTGGGGCGTGAGGGCGCAACGATTGCCTCTCCCTCACCCGCTCCGCCTCCTCCTTCGCGAGCATTACTGCTTCGCAGAAGGTGACTGCTTCTGATTCCCTCTCGCTCCGTACCATGGCCCGGACCAGGACCGGACGCGAGAGATCGCCGCCGCCGATCGCCGCCACAAGGACACGACGGTGCTCCGCCTAAGCCGGGCAGACCTCCACCGTATGCTCGTGTCTGGATCTGCTCTGATAGTGAAAATAGTGTTTGTGAATAAAATGAGATTAACGACGACTTTTATTATTTCCCGCGTCAACGTTCGGCACTTACCTTTGCTGTTTCGTTTGGCCAACTAGTACTTATTTTATGGAGTAAAAACTTTACTAAACAATAAACTACTTTTATATTTAATTTAACCCGAAATTCTAATTTTGACAATTATTGAGATTAATTTTATAATCTAAGTTTTCGTCGATGTTTTTTCAATTACGGTTATTCAAAAAATAATTGTTGGAAAAAGTGGTGACATAAAAAAGTATTAACCTTCTAAGTGCAGATGAATGTGTTAGGTACTAATTCCGTTTAGTGAGTGATTGGGTAAGAATTTAATCCAAACTGGTTTGTTTACCCTTTTATCAGATACTTTTGGAATAGACTATACGTTTAAACAATTCACATCGACCAAGCGTGCTTGCAGTCTCTCTGTCAAATCCTGTCACCTATCCAATTCGCCAATAGTCGGAAAATTCCGGAACGTTACCGAACAATTGAGTACCCTCGTGTCACTTCCGGCCGCCGAATGTGCGTAATGTGAGCCAATTACAGCCACTCAATTCGTTTGTAGCAATCCTTTGAATTTGGAACTGGAATATTCAAATGAACCACTAATAAGTATTTAACTATGTTAGTGGCGGTGTCTTTATTAGTAACTAACGATGTTTTAGAATATGAAAACACTTTAATACAAAAAAAAAACAACCGACTTCCAAAATAAACACAAAAAAGTGAAAAATAACTTTAATTTCGGAAGTCGGTGTCTTTGGTTTTGTATTTTCGTTTTTTGCCACCGACTTCCGAAATTAAAGTTATTTTTCACTTTTAAGTGTTTTTTGTGGAAGTCGGTTGTTTTTTCTGTAACTTTATTTTTTTTTATTTTTCACTTTTTAGTTGTGGTACCTACCCCACACAAATTCGTATACCACTACTTGATATGTAAATAGAGTGACAGGAAATTATTAAAACATTATCAATATAAAATAAGTGGAAAAAATACGCAGTATTAAGGATAACGCAAAAACTGCTGGTCGGAACTTGATCAAATTTAAATGGGACCACATGTGAAACACCAGCTTTCAAATAAAAAAAGAATCATCCAAATCGATTCACCCAGAAAAAAGTTCTGCGATAACACACATTATAAAAAATAAAAAAATACTGTCGAATTGAGAACCTCCTCCTTTTTTGGAAGTCGGTTAAAAATAGCAATAAGCCAAGACCTTTTAAATGAGATATGTAGCAAGTCTGTTCACTAAGTTTTGTTATCGACTTATCGTACTCGACTCGATCTATATCGACGATCGATATCTATATCGATCGATATCTATATCGACTTATAGTAGTTTTTGAGTTATCCTTAATAACTCAAAAACTACTGCTCAGAAATTGACCAAATTTATATGGGACCACATGAAAAGCACCAGCTTTCAAATAAAAAAATAATCATCCAAATCGGTTTACCTAGATAACAGCTCTGAGCTAACACACATTAAAACCCTGCGTTTGTGTTTCCGAACGCATACAACCCAAATCGTTTCAAAGTGAGAGTGACCAGGCTTCTTCTGGGTAAGCTCACTCCATCGTCGACTTTGCCTCTGTCATCTCTGACCTAGAGCCGAAACTACAAAACTATAGTCAAGAGCAACCCCATCTAAATATAAAAAATTTAAAAAAGTACAGTTGAATTAAGAACCTCGGCTTTTTTTCGAAGTCGGTTAAAAACACTGACAAATAGCCTTGTCCTGAAGGTTGGGGTAGGCTTCCAGTAGCTTGATGCTTTTAAGTGTTTACATGGTGTGGCTGTCAGCAAAATACTTTAATTATGTACAATTGGTCTGGTATCACCAAGACCGACTTCCATGAAAATTTAACCCGGCAAAATTCATGTAGCAATTCGTCTTACTGCCCGTGGAGCCTACAGGCAGTAAAATGTAGATGAGATGAGATGATGATCTACAAAGTGCAGCAAATTGTCAATGAAGTGTAAGAGGAAGGCGCCTGTGTCTGTAATACAGTTTATATTAGCACAGACACAGACTTTCACTGTCTCAAATAATGCATAGCATTGTACTTCTTCTTATGTTTGATTGAGATGGACTAATTGTATTTGGCTTGATAATAAGGATTATTATTATGAAGATGTGATGATGGGTATGATGGAGTTGGATTACTTTGCATAGCATGACACCATTCACTTAATAATACAATACTGTCACCAACATAACGAAAATATAATTAAATAATACTGCTAATAATTCATTCAGCTGCATATACCATTCCCTATTTATCAGGACACGGGATTGGCAGTGTTCACTAAAATTTGGTATTATTTATGAAGCCTCCGTTATGACGCAATTATCCTGCAGAGCTGCGGTTAACCGAGACGCTGCACGGCACAGTATTATTTTACACCGTGCGAATTTTAATAAGTGAGTTAGTCGAGCAGCTCATATTTAACGGCAGCTTTTATTTTTAGTGTACTTTTATATTTCTATATAAAAATATCGTCGGTTAAAGTGGCACTGGGTATTTCCATCAAAAAATTCTATGTAGCTGCGAAATATGATACGAAAGCCAAAAGCCAGTTCTCATAAAATAAAAAAAAACACAAAGTTAAAAAAATACCAGATTGGTCCCGCTCTTAATTTCTCCAGTATGTTATTTTTTTTATTAAAAGTTTCTTAGTTTCAAATACGGGTACTTTAAGTCCTGTTACCGCTTTTATTATGATCAATAGTGTTTAACTGAAGACATACACTGATCCTATTGGTGATGATGGTGATGTTCTTCAGAAAGGTCAGGTGCTCGCAACCGGCGCGGCGTGTGTGTATAATATGGTGTACATGATAAAGAGTATTCTATTCTATTCTATAATATAAAAGTAAATGAAGCAAAAGAATATGTAAGTATCAGCAGGTGGCGTTCTATAGATTCTACCTACCCCCATATGAAAAATGCGTGAGTTTATGTATGTGTATAATGAAGCAACTCCATCTGTTTACAGTAGAATGAACTGCTTCAAAGCCAGATATTCAAAGCTTACCAAAACAGCTTATAATAGCAACCTACATTTCGATAGATTTCCACAAAAGGAAATGAAATGGTTTCTTACATTCTCTTTCTATTTGAATGTTCCCGTTTCAGGAAATAGGACAGTACCTGATCCAGTGCATTGTTAAAGTTGTTGCAGTCTGATTTGAACTTAGGTGTTGAACAAAATGTCGAATTTGCTTATATTTTCCGCTGAGCCCGGATTCGGAAGCGTGCAAAACAAACTTGTTTCTAGAAACGGGATATGAAGTGAGATAATTTGACAAGACATCCTTCCTTACATCCTCAAAAGGCGGGATTATACGTCGGAAGTACAATTAGGTAGGTACCATGTAAGTATGTAAGTTTCTTTTGAGGTTTGTAAGCTTTATGCTTGTATCGACCTGATTATTTACTAGTGGCTCTGTGAGCTGTAGACTTCGCGAGTCTAATGTCCACCGCGCAACTCAAAACAAAAAACGCGTGCAAAGAGCGCTAAGTGGCTGAAATATGTTTTTTTTTACGTTTTCAACCCCCATATCTCTGCCATTTTGAAAATTTTCGAATAACTGAAAAGACAAAAAAACCCATATAATTATCGAACCTGCTCACAAAATTTCACGAGAATCGGTTGAGAAATGCGACCTATAAAGGAGAACAGCCGGTCATCCGCCGGATATCTGGACATACGAAAGCATTTTTGCCCAAACTAAAACGGTGACGCTTCGCTCGCGCTACGCGCTCGCTCGGTCAATAAATATTTCGAATTCAGCGGGGTAATTACGTAACACACTAACAGTAGGAATGGGTTTCATTTTGACAGTTCAACAACATTCATTGCGTTATTTACGTTGCTGAGCGGACAAATTTTTCGAACATATGAAGCAATGGTTTAGCAATAGGCTTCAAAATGATTCAGATTGTGATAGATCGTGTGTTACGTAATTACGG
The DNA here is from genome assembly GCA_917490735.1 of Dryobotodes eremita. Lineage (NCBI taxonomy): Eukaryota > Metazoa > Arthropoda > Insecta > Lepidoptera > Noctuidae > Dryobotodes > Dryobotodes eremita. The sequence goes on from OU823248.1 coordinate 6,364,608, forward strand.
TGCAGGTGTCTGTTTATAATACGAATACATAATTATCTTACATAAACAGCCTATAACATTCCCACTGCTGGGACACAGGCCTCCTCTCTGTGAGTGGGCCGTAACCGCAATCCACCACGATGGCCCAGTGCAGGTTAGTAGATATCACATATCTTTGATTTTTTTCTATTCTAGGAGATGCCGGTTTCCTTACGATGTCTTCCTTCACCGTTTTGAGAGCAGTAGTGATGAAATTAAAAACACAAAGTAAAGTGCCTGCCTGGGTTCAAACTTGCGGACTACAACTCCTAAGTAGGGGCCAATACCACTGGGCCATCACTGCTCTCTAAATACTAAAATAACACTTACAATCTTCGGTCACGTAACTCTTCAGCACTAGCTGTATTATGACTACCTCATTGGTCCAATGATCGCAGGCGCTACTCCTGCGCAAGACGTCCGAGGTTCGATTCCCGGGTCAGGCAAAGTGATATAGGATGTTTTCACCAGAAATTTATCTGCTCGGAGTCTGGATTTGTGTCCGGTTGATGGCAATAGGCTCGCCTCCAATTACATGGGGCTTAAAAATAACTGGCGAAATGTGGGTGTACAATAGGGTACACCTCTGCCTAACCCTTCGGGGATTACAGCAGTGATATTATGTGTTTATCCTAATCCTAACTAATATTATAAATGCGACGTAAGTTTGTTTGTTTGTTAACTTTTCACGTCTAAACCACTGAACCGATCATCCCTGAAATTTTGCATATACGTTGTCAGGTGTACAGAAACGGACATATGGTACCTTTCATCCCGCATAAAAGGACTGTTTCCGCGGAAAACAACAATAACGTTCTTATAATAATAGATGGCGCCACGTGTCTTTCGAATCATGATTGAATTATAACCTGAATCGATAGTCAAAGACTAAATTAACGCGAGCGAAGCCGCGGGCAAAAGCTAGTGTTTTATATATTATGGGAATAGTTCATGTAATAGTAAAAAAAATTGCGAGTCAGCGAGGTGTTGTTATATCTTGTCGTAAATAACCACTGAACTAATAAAACGTGAGCAGTGGTGGCCCAGTGGTAACGGCCCCGACTTACGAGTTGTAGGTCGTAGGTTCGAATCCAGGTAGGCGCTTTACTTTATGTAAATAATTTCATCACCACTGCTCTCAAAACGGCGAAGGAAAACATCGTGAGGAAACCAGCATGACCTAGAACAAAAAATTCGAAGAAATTTGACATCAACCAAACCGCACCGGGACTGCGGGTACATTAGAGCCCACTCCCCCTCGAAGAGAGGAGGCCTGACGCACAGTGGAACGAATGTATGGGAGAGGTTGGACGTAGACATCTCCGAAAAATAGGAGTTAAATTATGCCAAACTAATGATGCCATCTTATTCGATTACCTAATGCCTTCATAACTTGTGCTTATAAATTTCTTCATAACTCCCATATTTCGTGAGTAATTTGAGAAAATGTGATATTTTACTATGAAAATGAGTGTATCGAGCTCTCTCTCTCCCGATTCCGGCCTTGTTTCAAGTAGCGGTCTCTAATATCATAATGCTAATACTAAGAGCTATATTTAATACTGAGACACATGGTGCGCCAAATGTGCACTTTCTGGGATAAAGAGTGATGTTTATTTTAGAACACAAAAATATTATTTTTTGTTTATTTTGTTGATTAAAACCGTTTTTCTAAAGGTTTACCTTATTACAATAACATTTCTGAGCAGCCAATTAGAGAAGATATAAGCTAATTAGGATATGTGATTAGAGACTTAAGGTTTACATATAAAACTGATGCACTAATGATTACTGATAAGAAGATTGCTATTATTTAATTACCAAATGGCTCTTAATACACTAATTTAGCATGCATCATTTTCAAACTAATTACCTTGCAATATTTAACAAATGAGGGTACCTCGATTAAATATAATTAGTAACTTTAAAATCAGTGTTGATTTACACCTCGTTGTAGCTACGCTAATTTCGAAATGTATTTTCCAAATTTTAATACAAATCTTGATCTTCAAGTTGCTTTATGCGCACGCGCACATAAAGATCTATGCGACTATAACATCTGTTCAGTGTTTTAAAAGATAACAGTTGTGTTCAGTTATGTGAAAGTTTTGAAACAAGTCTAAAAGACTGGTGTCGTCGATTTTGCTACCGCGTTTATGCAAAATGGACACAATCTGGAAGGAGCACAGATAAGTTTCGGAAGAAACATGAGATTTGGCTACAGGCTGCAATTCAGTGGCCGGAATTTTTGAATGAAAATATTGAATCTTCTACAGAAAATGTAAGTGACGTCATCAAGCCCATAATTTTTCCTGCTAAATCTGATGCTTCAACTTGTACACATCCTAGTCCTCGTAAATCTCTTGAGGACCTTAGTAACCGGAAAAAAAGAAGACGCACTGAAGATACTCTTCCATGCAGCAGTAGCAGCGCTGAAATTGTGTTTTCGGCCGAAAGGGCGCTTCGAAAGGCAGGAGAAAGCGATACAGCTGATGTAATGAAATACTTGATGGAGAATCCAGAAGAGGCCTCAAAAATCAAAGCCTTCATTGAAGGTAAATCGATTCAGGTACGGGAAATATCCCCTTTGAAGGCATTGGGTCTTTATGTTTCGATGAATTTATCGAAATGGCGCTACAACACTCTTCGGGATTTCAACACCCAAGAAGGAACTCTTAAATACCCGAGTTACAACATGTTGGTTAAAAAAAAAATTAAGTGCTATCCGGCCAAAGAAGATCTCACAGTTACAGAGAGCTCTGCAAAAATCAAATTACAAGCCTTGATGGATTTAACCTCAAGAAGAGTTATTAGGTCGTTAGAAACCCCTGTTGATCTTAATCAACAGCTCGTTGTGACTAGCAAATGGGGTTTTGACGGATCATCTAGCCAAAGCATTTATCATCAAAGGACGAGTGAAGATGAGCAAATCGATCTTGCTAGTAATTTTATGATTAGTCTTGTACCACTGCGGCTCGTCTCAAAAGGTGTAACAATTTGGGAAAACGAGCGACCATCTTCCACTTCATTTTGCCGGCAAATATTGTTAAGGTTTATAAAGGAAACCAAAGAAAATGTGCATAGAGAAATGGCTGAAATCGAAGCGGAGATTGAAGCCTTAACTCCATCCACCATCACTGATGGAATTAGTGTCAAACACCAACTGCTGTTGACAATGATTGATGGTAAAATTCATTCCATTATATCCGATACAGCAGCTTCAGTGTGTGACATATGCAAGGCTAGTCCTAAAGAGATGAATAATTTAGAGTTAATCTAAGATAAACACGCAAACGAGGACTTGTATAAATATAGCTTAAGCTCCCTTCACGCTTGGATTCGCTCAATGGAATGGTTATTACACATTTCCTACAAATTAGACATAAAGTAATGGCAAGCAAAGAGTGATATAGCAAAAAGGCAAGTTGATGACAGGAAGAAAAGAGTTCAAGAGGCTGTAAGAAGAGAAACGGGCTTACTTCTCGATGTTGTGAAACAAGGCAGTGGATCCACCAACAATGGCAACTCGGCAAGGAGATTTTTTGAAAACTACACTAAATCTGCCGAACTGACCGGAATAAACGCTATGCTTTTAAGAAAAATCTGTGTGATCTTGCAGTGTATTTCATCAGGAGAGAAGATCAACGTAACGAAATTCCGAGAGTTCTGCTTTGATACTGCTAAGCTTTATGTGGAGTTATACCCATGGTATTATATGCCTTCTTCACTTCATAAAATTTTAATGCATGGGCCAGACATAGTTCAGAACTTGTCAATTGTGCCCATTGGTTTTCTATCCGAAGAGGCATCTGAGGCTAGAAATAAAGATTTTCGAAAATATAGAGAGGGGAATTCTCGAAAGCATAGCAGTATCTCATGCAATGAAGATATTATGCACAATCTTTTACTGTCTTCTGATCCACTTGTTACAAGCATAAGTCCAAAACTAAATAAATTTGTAAAAAAATCTTCTTTTAAGGAATTTTATGAACTTACGGATTCTGAGAAAAGTGATATCGAATTTGTTAACATAAATGATTTAGCGGATATCGATTCTGAATTTGAATTGATTGACGATGATAATTAAATGTTGATATTGTTTTAAAATATGTAGCTTAGTAAATTAGAGCTTACATCTTAATTATTTATTGTACTATTAATTGAACTAGGTAATTTATTATTTTCTTATCAACTTATATCTAAAATACAGTGTTTTTATTTATTGTAAAACATAGATAAATAAAATATTATGTGAAAAAAGTCATACTCTCATCTGTTCTTATGAATTTTTTTGTAAATAATACACAAGATTTTAAAAAACAATATATAGTAAAATATCACATTTTCTCAAATTACTTCCGAAATATGGGAGTTATGAAGAAATTTATAAGCACAAGTTATGAAGGCATTAGGTAATCGAATAAGATGGCATCATTAGTTTGGCATAATTTAACTCTTTTTTTCGGAGATGTCTACGTCCAACCTCTCTCATACATTCATTCCACTGTGTGACGCCCAGCAGTGGGAACATTATTAGGCTGATTATGCTAATAAAAGGTTGATTCGGAGTTAAAGCAGAACCGAGAATTAAATGAAAATAAAGCGTGTCTTATCGTAGCTCGACTGGGTAGTAAGCGTCCGATACACTGAGTGTTTTCGTTTCATCAATATAGATGCGTGGGTAAACCCAGTAGATTTTGCAAGTAGATAGAACAATCAATATTGATTTAATTAAGACATCGATATATATCGACTAAGCCAGCGGAGTAATTACGTAACACACTAACAGTAGGAATGGGTTTCATTTTGACAGTTCAACATCATCCAGTGCGTTATTTACGTTGTTGAGCAGACAAATTTTTCGAACATAATAATAATAATAATATAATAATAATAATAATATATTTATTTGCTTAAAACACGGTATAAAAAGGTCTTACATAAAAATGAGATCATACATGTTTAGCTTAAAAATAAAGCATGCAAAATTGTTAAGCACAAGCAAGTGCAAGATGCAAGTGTTGAATGTTGCTAATATTAGTGTTCTAGGAACTCCTTAATACTATAGAAATTATTTTCATTCAACCAATTGTACAATTTAAATTTAAATAGTCTACAATTTAATTCTTTCAGCGTCTTTGGTAACTTATTAAATACACGTACACACATAGCTACACAGTTTTTATTATATTTAGTACACCTAGGCAGTTCGTCAAGTACAAGTGTGTATTGGTCACGCCGACTTCGTGAACATACTTCTTCTGCTGTTTTAAATAATTCTTTGTGTTTCTTTACGAACATACACATCTCATAAATATATAACGATGGCAACGGTAGCAAACCAAGCTTTTTAAATATCGGTTTACACGATTCATCGGACGGAATTCCGTATAAGGCGCGTATACATTTTTTTTGTGCGATAAATGCCCTGTTGTGTTCCGTACTATTTCCCCATGTTATTAGTCCGTACCGCAACGAGGACTCAACGTACGCTCGATAAGACATTACAGCCGTTTTTATATTAGTTACATATTTAATTTTTCTAAGGGCATATACAAATTTATTTATTTTATTGCATACGTACTGAATCTGCGCCTTCCAGTCTAAATATTCATCCAAAACAATACCCAAAAATTTAGTTTGTTCGACATGTGTTATTTTACGTATATCCATTTTTAAATTAAATTTATTATTATGGTGTTTATTAAATTGTATGTATACGGATTTGTCGAGATTTATAGAAAGATTATTATTGTTCAGCCAATTAATTAGAATGTCAATAGTATTATTTATGTCAGTTTCATGGTCAGTAATTGAATTATATTTTTTGTCAGCAGTTACAATTATGGAAATATCATCCGCAAAAAGAAAACATGTGTGTTTAGTTATGTCAACTATGTCATTTATATAGAGAAGAAATAAGATGGGACCCAATATGCTACCTTGGGGCACGCCGCGTTTTACACATTGATATTCAGACGTATGCATTATCATGTCTCTATTTTCGTCCAGTTTAGTAACTAAGACACTCTGTTGTCTGTCAGTTAGGTACGACGATATCCATTGATGCGGCAGTCCTCTGATTCCAAGAGCTTCTAATTTTTGTAATAAGTTGGTATGTGTAACAAGATCGAATGCCTTCGATAAGTCAAAGAAAAGCCCCGTTACCAACTGATTTTTATTTAAATTGCTCAGTATTGTTTTTAAGAGTGAGAATATGGCTAATGATGTAGATTTACCTTTTTGAAATCCAAATTGTTGTTCCCTTATTATGTTAAATTTACTGCAGTAATTTATTAATCTGTGATACATACATTTCTCGTATATTTTTGAGATGATAGGTATTAATGTAATAGGGCGATAATTGTTCACATCACATTTATCACCCTTTTTGAACAATGGTTTAATAACGGATAATTTTAGAGCTTTTGGGAATAAACCTTGTGAAAATGACAAGTTGATCAAATATGTCAATACTTTACTTATTTCATTGGTACATGTCTTAATTATTCTAGTGTTTAGTTCATCGTAGCCTTCAGAATTGGTGTTGTTTAATGATATTATCTGTTGCCTCACCTCACTTTCAGACATAGGAGTGAGGAACATCGAGCTAGCAATAACGTTGTCATTGGAACAACTATTTATTTGATTTTGTGTAGGGAAACAGTTTATGAAATGGTTGTTGAAGGCAGAAGTTATTTCCGCTGGATTTGTTAGAACTGTATTGTCAACCTGTAAACATTCAATATTATCTTTAGGGTTATGTTGGATTTCGTTTTTTATAACTGACCAAGTGGCTTTACATTTGTTTTTATTGTTGTTCATAAACTTGATATTAGCATTCTGTTTAGCATTATGTATACAATTTTGAAATATTTTAGAATATGTGGTGTATTTGTTCTTGTTGGTTCGATTTTTGTTTTTGTAATATTGATATCGTAAGGATCGTTTATTTATTTATTTATTTATTTAAACTTCTCGCACACAATAACATACAAAGGCGGACTTAATGCCTTAGGCATTCTCTACCAGTCAACCAAGGGTGGTGTAGAGATAAGATGGCAGGTGCTCTGCTTAACAGGCGTTAATAATAATAAAAAAATATTAAAAAGATAACATAATTAATTATACATGAAATAGGTATACAAGTACCTAAATAGGTTATAAACTTATAATACACATACATATATATTTACTATAATATATACCTACATTATATAATACATATATATACAGTATGGAAACCACATATATGCAATAAATGAAACCACAAGTAATACTAGTCCACAGAAGTATAGCAAAATTAAATATTAAATAAAACACCGTAAATTAAAAAAGTGAAATTTTCAAACAAAATAAATATCAAAATAAATTCTATAAAAGTAAACACTCTGTTTAGAAAACGTACCTTGACCTCAGGAAGAGCGGCAACTACCTACGCACGCGGGTGACATCCAATGGCGGCTTTTTTGTCGGCACCGGCGTTTGATCGTTTGTCAATGTTCGATGAAATCAAAATTCACTTAGTTCATTTTTACCGCCACGCTTTTATTTCGCGATAACTGAACTAACTAAATTAACTATTGCACATTAGTAAAAAAAGGAAACTTAAATTTTCACATTTTCAAAATGTCCACCACGTTTCTGAATGCACAAGTTACATCGCCGCACAATGTTGTCCCGAAGCCTGCTCAACAAATTTCGTTCAGGATCCAGAGCCATGGCTTTTAATTTGTCAAAGGCAGCGACAATACGATTGCGCAGTTCATCTTCGGTTTCGGAGACCCGCGAGTAAACTTCATTTTTAATAAAGCCCCATAAAAAGAAGTCTAGAGGAGTGAAGTCGGGCGACCGAGCTGGCCACCTGCGGGGGCCATAGCGCCCAATCCATTGTTCGCCGAACATGGTGTTAAGCCGCTCTCTCGCGACGAGTACGGAGTGTGGAGGAGCTCCGTCTAACTGGAACCATACCCGCCTGAAAGCTACCACAGGCAATCTTTCTAAATATCGTGCTATCGGGCCGTTAAGAAGATCTAGAAACTTCTGTGCATTCAGGTTTCCGTTGATAAAAACAGGGCCGATTATTTGATTTCCGTGAATGCCTGCCCAAACATTAACGGAAAAACGGTACTGATGAGCTGATTCTCTAAATAAATGGGGATTCGTATGGCTCCAGTGACGCAGGGTTTGTCGGTTCCACATGCCGTTCCGAGTAAACGTGCTTTCATCTGTCCAAAATACATCTGATAAAAAATGTTGGTCTTGAGAGATTTTTTCAAGTACCCAGCGGCAGTAAAACTCTCTAATCGGCTTATCACGGGGCAGCAGCGCCTGAACCTTTGCATATTTATAAGGACGTATTTTGTTCCTTTTCAGCACTTGATGTATTGTTCTATGGCTCACTCTAAACACACGCCCAGCTTGTCTAAGGCTGTAAGTTGGGTTCCGATCGAAATGGTCTAAGACTCGTTGTTCAAAAGAGGATGGAACGTGACGCGGAGCAACTCCTTCATGAGTGTTCGGCACTATGTGCTGATTTTCTCTGATCTTTTGGACAGCCCCCAGGATTGTCCGGACATTAGTAGGGCAGACACGAGTTGCGCCGTATCTCTCACGATAAGTACGTAGAGTTAAGGCTGAATTTTGGCGGCATGCGCCATACAATAAAACCATGTCTGTATACTCTGCAGCACTGTAAAAATGCTGTTGTCTTGGCATTTTGTTAAAAAAACACACGGGTACACACACACAAAAGTCAAGTACTTAGTGTCAATTTCACCGTAAAAAATAAATACAAATAAACTTATAAACACTATTTATACACACACAAAGTCAAGTAGCAAATAAATGTCAACTTCAACTTAAAAAAAGGACCTATTTATCAGTTTAATTTGCCAAAAACACTTGAAGCAATGCGCACAAGTAGCTATGAAATCTCTGCGAAAGTCACGATACACTATCCCGGAAGACAGCGGTGAACTGACAAAGCGAGACTTCTCAAAAATGGCGAAAATAATAAAATTCATAATTTAGGGTTAACGGCGCAATTATCGTTTATCAATACTTTTTACACTTACTTACCTACTACCAAAACAAGGCATTAAAATACAAGCATTTTTGTGTTATTCGATTGTTTTAATATTTTTAACAAATTATTGATTGGATTAAGTATTAAAAAACGTTTTAGTAATTTTGTACAATGGACTGGAGTGACTTTCTGACTAGCAAACGTGTAAGTAGGTACGATTTTTTTAATACGTTGCTTCTACGTCACTTGTAAAATTGTTATTGTTTACTTCTACTTCATTAATTTTATCTCTAAATCTACTGAATATTTAACAAGAACTTACGCAACACACTTAAACAAAGAAGCTGTATAGCTATACATACTTAGGGCATAGTGTTTTTAGAATTATCACAAGAGCACGATAATTCTAATAAAAACACTACGCCCTAAGTATTTAAAGCTAAACAGTTTTTTTTGTTTATCGATCATTATTCCCTAATAGTCAATAACAGGTGTCCTTACCTACACGCACCCCTCCTTCCCTGCCGCCCGCAAAATTCGTTCACAATGACCGCCGCCTTTGAAAAAACGCCGCATGTCTCGAGCCGCCTGTTGTAAGATACCGCCAAAGACACCGCTGCCTACGTACACCCGCAGGAAATGTTAGCGCGTGCCAGTGATAGTTTATGTTTGTGTAAATTGCAAAACAAAATTTCGGCCGTGGCAGGTCAAAAGGCAATTCCAAATTTCCAAGTACTAATCAGCTTCCAGTCTAACCGGATGCAGCTGAATGCCAGTATTTTATAAAATTAATTTCAAGTACTCATGTATCGAAAAATTTTAATAATCAGCCTATAATGTTTCCTGCACACTTTGACTGCACAGGTTTCCTGTCTGTGAGAGCAAGTGGGCCGTACCGTCACAGTATTAAATTCCATACATTTCCGAAACGAATGTATTTGCGTAGAGCAACGGCGGCGGCGGAGATCACGCGGGGAGTCGGGCGATGCTGTCCGCGGCCTCCATACACACTTAGTTTGCGCACTCAAACGTTGAAATAAAATGTATTACATTTTAATTTTCTTTTTCTTTTGTAATTGAATTTTTTTTTTTTAAATTCCAGCTTGTCGTTTAGGTGTACCGATTTATATTTTAGGCAAATAGGTAAGTAGAATACGTACAGCGTCGTGATAGTTTGCACAGCATGGCAACGTCGCTTTTCAATGTTCAAGGATTCAAGGTCATTGAATCATTGACCTAGTTATCCAATTCTACAGAGTGTTCAAATTTGATCAAAATTAGAACTCTAGTTTTTTAGTTAATTACTGGACCGATTTCGTCCATTTTTTGTGTATGGTCAGAAAAGGCGATAACAAGTATGTGGTTTCATTTATTGCATATATGTGGTTTCCATACTGTATACTATATATATACACTAAAAGGGAAGGAGGTAAATGAGATGACTCTACACTATTTATTTTGAAAATAACTCTGCAATTTTCGCTTAAATGCATACCGACTGGTGGCCGTCCTGATATCAAGAGGAAGCGCATTCCAGAGAACAATGGACTGAATATGAAAGGACGAATGAACGAAATCAGAAGTATGAGGAGGGCAGAGTAGGAGAAGATTATTGGAAGAACGCAGATTCTTAGCGTGTGAAGAACATAAATATTGAAAGTGAGACATAAGATAAGAAGGAGGGGTGGGGGAGTTGAGAAAGGAGAAAAGTGTGGTCAAAGCGCGCAAACTTCTCCTTTGGCGAATGGACATCCACTTGAGCTCAGTCCTATAACTCGACACATGGTCATATTTCCTAAGGTTGAAAATGAACCGGATACCATTGTTGAGCAGTCTGTCGAGCTTATCTAGCAAAACCGCATTCAAGTCAAAGTAGCACACATCACCATAGTCAATGATGGGGAAAATCAAAGTCTGCACAAGCATAGTTTTCGTCTTAGCGGGCAAAAAGTTTCTCAAACGATATAGGGATCGCAGAGTACCATTGACCCTTTGACTAACACTAGAAACCTGGCGCTGCCAGCTAAGTGTCGAGTCAAGATGCAAACCGAGATCTTTCACCGTAGGGGTAATAGGTATGATGGTACCATTAAAAATAAGAGGAGGAAGAGAGCTAAGCGCCACCCTACCCATCATGCGCGAGCTTCCAATTACAATGGCCTGACACTTCAAGGGGTTTACTGACACCCCAAAACTATCAGACCACTCCTTGATAGCAGCTAAATCTCGGTTTACATCAGCTATAGCGTCCGATAAAACTTCGACCCGCCCAGCTGTATACAACTGTAGATCATCAGCATAAAGATGATACGAACACCGAAGACAGTGAGTTATAAAATTGATGAAGATGGAGAATAACAATGGGGAAAGAATACCGCCTTGTGGAACACCAGCATCCAGGTCGCGCCAACTCGATGAGCTCTCATCAACACGAACCGACTGCTGACGTCCCCGAAGATAAGAAGAGAACCATTCCAGGGCCTCGGGTGAAACCATAAGATGAGAGAGGATAGAAAGGAGAATATCATGGCTGACGGCGTTAAAGGCATTGGAGAAATCAATTAATACCAGAACGGTAATCTTGGTATCCTCCATCGCTTCTCTAATGTCACCAGTCACTTTAAGGAGAGCGGAGGCTGTACTGTGCCCAGGCCTGAATCCAGATTGAAAAGCGCTAACAAGGTTGTTACGGTGAACAAAACCAGAAAACTGCTTGTGTACACAGGCCTCAAGCACTTTAGATAGGAATGGGAGAATGGAAATAGGTCGAAAGTGGCTGGATAGGGAGGGATTTGAAATTTTAGGGAGTGGGCGGACGTAGGCCATACGCCACAAGGATGGGAATTGTCCGGAATCGAGAGAAAAGTTGATGATGTGAGTAATCGGAGGGAGAAGGATATCGAGGATCCAAACGACCATATTGCGACTGATGCCGTCACAGCCCACAGCCTTGGATTTTATGGACATAATGATCTTTTTAATTTCGTCCAAGGTGACCGGGGAGAAGTGAAATGGTTCTATGATGGGGCTAGCTAGGCCCGTAATGAAATCGATCGTCTGGGACAACATTTGGGAATCAAAATGGCAAGAGCTTGTGAAGTGACGGTTGATATCATCAAGACCAATCGTATTAGGAAAATCCACATGACGTGGTCTACCGATACCAAGAGTACCAAGGAACTTCCAGATATCAGCAGGTGAAGAAGAAGATATGTTCTCGAGAATATGGCGGCGTTTTGCGTTGCGTATCATCTGATTACACCGATTTCTAGCAGCTTTGAAAATGTTCCTATTTTCTTCACTACGATCCTTTTTAAATTTACGAAAGGCCCGATCCCTGCGCCTCATCGCCATTCGAACACCTGTCGTCATCCAAGGAGCAGGAGGACGCCGAAGTTTAATCTTCTTAACAGGAGCGTGTTTGTCGTACAGAGCAAGGACCGTCCGATCGAAAATACGCAGTTTTTCGTCTACAGCTGCCGCCGCTGCTAGGTGTTCCCAACTGAGGTCTAACGCATCCTGACGAAGCTTCTCAACGTCCATGCGCGCAAAACATCGCATGTGCAGAACTTTTGGGACAGGTTTAGGCGGTTTTAGGACATACGAGAGGAAAACGAGGTCATGATGGGAAAAACCAGGAGCAGGACATTGACCATGAGAGGAAACAAGAGAGGGAGTGGATGTAAGGATTAAGTCGAGCCAGGTGTCGTCGCCTGAGATATTGAAATGGGTAGGTTGCAATGAAAGTACATAGAGACTAACGGACTCGACGATATTAAGGAGTTTACGGGATCGAGGGGTGTGGTGAGCAAGGTCAGTGTTGAAATCGCCCATGATGATGCAATGTGCATACTCTGACCCTACGGATTCTAGCGCCAATTCGAGTTTGGAGAAATAGTCAACGGCGGTTTAGTTTTAGAACACAGTTTAAGACCCTTAGTTATCCACGTTTGTTTAATTTTATTGTTTGTATTTACTTTAACTCTTACTTTTGGAAAACAGAGATTGTAGAACAGGCATATTAAGTTATGGAAGCTATTGAATGCCGTATTTGCATCATTATCCATGTATACATCCGTCCAAAGTAAGTTTTGCAAACATTCCTTAAATTTAAGAGTATTATTTACACTGTAATCTCTTTTGTAGATGTAATATATTGTGGCTTTTGATTGAAATCGTAAGGGAAAGCTTAGCATTTGCGCTGTATCGTGGTCAGAAAGATGTAGTGGTAAGACGTTAGCAATTGCGTTGTGTATATTACTTAGTATATGATCTATACAGGAAAATTTGCACGTGGCTACGTTAATATGAATGTTCAAGTTGTGTGTGTGTGCTAAGTCTTGAAAGTCTTGGGTTATTTTGCCTTTTTTCAATGTATTTATATTAAAGTCCCCAGTTAAAACTATCCGCGTTTTCGGTTTATATTTTTTGTGTAAATGTTGTAGCATATTATCTAATTTAGTTAAAAATAGGTAAGGGTCTGACTGAGGTGTTCTGTATAAACAAATAATTACTAAATTCTCAAATGCTAACTCTATTCCGCATGCCTCAAAGGTATTTACTGATGCATAATTTTTTACAAATGCTAGTTCTCTAAAACTTATACCCTTCTTAATTAGTATGCAAGTACCACCACGATTTTTTTCCCTGCAAAAATGTGTTGCCATGTCATAATCCGATAACTTGAGATAGTTCTCATATCCTTTTTTGATAAATGTTTCGGAGAAGCAAATTATATGCGGGTCATTCTGTAAATCTCTCATCTCCTGTAACGTTAATTCTAAAAGTTCCTGTTTTGATAGTACGCTTGCAATATTTTGGTGGAGTATCCTAAAATTGTGAGAAGTAGGCATCGCGATTTTAGGCACGAAAAAAAGTGTCGTTTTTAATAATTGGAGGAAAATAATAAGGTATGGTACCTTTTTTAGGTTTTTCAGTAGAAATATTAGAAACATTATTTACTCTAAATTCCTTACTGTTGCTACTTTTGAAGTAAAACGGAATGGTCCCTTTTTTGGGCTCAATTACCGTTGTTTTTGGCAAAAAGCTTAGTTTACTACTGGCAAGGTGCTTCCTGATCTCGACTGGATCTAGAATTTTTTTGTTATAATCTTCACAATCTATTAGGTAATTTATTGATTTACAAATGTCAGGCAAGTTATATTTGCTATTGTGTGTGAATTTACAATTTTTATAATATTTACAGATATTTTTGATACTATTGTTTAGTTTATTGACATTTAGGTTGTCATTTTTCAATACACTTAAAACAACAATACTATTTTTAACAAATGTCATAAGTATACTTTTGAGTTGAGATAATACATTACTAATATAAAGGTCATTTTCGCCCAAACATATTACAATTTTGTCTACTGGTCGGAGGTTAACCTTAGTACAGCACTTTACAATTTGGTCGCTATGTGCATATGGCATCGTTTGGGCAAAGACTCCATACTTTTCATATTGTGTAGACTTTCTTGAATGAAGTAGAGCCGCAGACAGGCCTACGCATTGTTGCGCGCCAAAGATAGCTATGGTTTTTCCAAATAAACACTGTTGCTGGTTTGAGGTAAAGTCTGTGGTTGGATGGGTCTCAGTAGATAATGTTTGTTTTGGCGTCGTCCTGAGAGACTGCTCTAGTCCCTGTATTTTTGTATTTAGAGCTTTTATCTCTTCTTCAGCGTTTTGAAGTTCTTTATGTAGAATAATAATTTTTTGTTGTAGATGTGAATGAATAGCGTCGGTGTTGGTATTTGCTGTTGATCTCGGCGAGGAAGGTGTAGATGACACGTTTTGACTGAAGCGAGACTGTTTTTTCTTTTTTTCAGTGTTTATAGGAGTGCTTTCTATAATTGTTGAAGATTGGCAAAGCGATTTTATAAAGCAATGGTTTAGCAATAGGCTTCAAAATTATTCAGATTGTGATAGATAATGGTGCCGATTCTCTTGTCCACCAAACTAAACTATCACTAAAATTCCTTTGAGGCTATGAGAATCTCAAAGCCATTCTGGAAAAAAAATTCTCTAAATTTAAAAATAATTTGACGCAACTAAAATTTAATTTGACAATTGCGAATCCACGTGGTACTTGTTTGCCCTACCCCGTGATTTCTTTTTTACAGCCGGAGGCGCGTATGGTGGCCAGCCTCGACTTGTTTTGTATGGAATTTTTCACTTTTTGTACGGAAAAATATTACCTACATGTAGAGTTTTAAGGGTTTATGGATAACATAAAGGGTGTCGAAATTTTCATTATTTTTGCGATAGGACACACCATTTTCGAGATATAAGCAAAATGAGATTAAAAAAAGATACAGTGATGTTTTTGCACCTGAAATCGAGGTGTTGAAGTGAATTTTAGTTTGTGACAACTAATTTTATTCCATACCTTTTTAATCGCGATTAAAAATAGCCAGATTTAGTTATACAACCAAAATTTTAGGTGAAAAACTTCAAATTCAGAATAGCAAAATTGCAATTTTAACTAAAGTAAGTAACTCAGCCATCTTAGTGCTGCCAAACTAAAATACAGTTAAGTTGTATCACTTTAGTCTATTTCAGAATGAGAAATCGTCGTTTGACAGGAATAAACTAAATTTTTAGTCTAGTTTAGAGAATTTTGTGACAAGAGAATCTGCACCAGTGTGTTACGTCATTAGGGTGCAGTTCTCGTAAAGTTTAAGGAGTCTTCAATAATCCTATACAGGGTGTCCCGTAAATTATGGATCAAACGTAACGGGTAGGCAGTAGGGAATGCAATCCCGATCCCGCGGGATCCCGATCTCGCGAGATCTCGTGTAATTTTTCGGGATCAATCCCGACGCATCATATGACGAGATCCCGTTCAAGATTGACGGGATTGGGCGGAACAAGGGGGCGATTTTTGCAGTTTGCATATAATTGCTTCGCCACGCTGTTGCCAACCAGTGTTGAGTCGGAGAGGGCATTCTCAGCAGCGGGGTACATTGCAACGGAAATTAGATGCCGTTTAGCAGATGACACTATTAATACCCTTTGTTTTTTAAGGAGTAATTTTCAAAATCACTCATAGGTAACTACTTCCTAATTCCCTTGAAATATGCTTATTGTTTTGATTACCTAATTTACCATTGCTAATTTCCTTAAAACCTGATAATTATTTATTTGGTAAGATTAAAGAATAAAGGTTTTTATTTTCTTTCGAATAATATGTTATTTTAGTTAACCTCACTATCACAAACCAGCAGTTATTAGCTTTTTCAGTCATCCGAATTTAACATTTTTTTTAAACTAAACGGGATCCCGATAATTCCGGGATCCCTCGGCTTTGATATTTCTAATCCCGCGGGATCTCGAATTTGCAATCTCGAATCGGGATTGCATTCCCTAGTAGGCAGCTCACCTGATTTCCAACAACTAATTTGAATAGCTTAATTATTTTTCAATGTTGGGCTTTTGATGGTAAAAAAACCATTTTTCAATTCAAGTTTTTTTTTTTCTAAGGCAAATAAGACGTTAATTCAATAAATGATATCTTATTACATTAGTAAGCTATTTTAAAGAACTTAAGGTAAACATAAAAGTTAAACAGTTAATTATTTCAAACAATTCGGAGCGAGAAGTGACAGACAAACAAAGTTGTTTGTTTTAAAGAGTACCTACGTATGTACCGAAATAAAGTCCTAAGACTCCTAGCGTTGTTGATATTTACTCCAGTTTGTCTCGTTTAATCAACATTATACAGACTTAGATACTGTAATGAGCAGAATTTGTCGTCAGAGCGCGAATACACAATTTATAAGAGTCTGCGAAAATTTAGGCAAAATAAATTAAGACTTTAGGTACCTAAATCACATACTTTAGGTTATATTATCTTGAAAAACACCTATTTTTAACTAACTATGCTAGATGAAACGCTATGCGTCTTTCAGGATATAAAAATAACACGTTAGATGTTCTGCTATACATTGATCTGGCCAGGACAATTCCTGGACTTTAAAAGAGACTGAGACCGCTGAATTTGTTTCGTTGATTTTTTCTCAGAGTAGTCAGATAGGAAACATCGACCTCATCTTTATACATATTACCTCTGAGTTTGTTTCGTTGTTTTTTATCAGAGTAGTCAGATAGGAACCATTGACCTCATTTATATACATAGCACCTCTGAGTTTGTTTCGTTGTTTTTTCTCAGAGTAGTCAGATAGGAACCATTGACCTCATCTATACACATAGCACCTCTGAGTTTGTTTAATCGTTGTTTTTTCTCAGAGTAGTCAGATAGGAAACATCGACCTCATCTATATGCATATTACCTCTGAGTTTGATTCGTTTATTTTTGTCAGAGTAGTCAGATAGGAAACATCGACCTCATCTTTATACATATTACCTCTGAGTTTGTTTCGTTGTTTTATGTCAGCAGAGTAGTCAGATAGGAACCATTGACCTCATCTATATACATTTCACCTCTGAGTTTGTTTCGTTGTTTTTTTCTGAGATTAGTCAGACAGGAAACATCGACCTCATCTATATACATATTACCTCTGAGTTTGTTTCGTTGTTTTTTCTCAGAGTAATCAGATAGGAAACATCGACCTCATCTGTATACATATTATACATTAAAGTCGCTTTTCGTGTCTGTCTGTGTTGTTCTTCTAAAGCAACAGACCTTGATTCGGTTTTCACCATCATTCAGAGAATGTATTCTGGAAGGCTTATGTGTATAATAAATTCATATGAAACTTTCATATATTATAGGTAAAGAAACAAGTCAGGGAAGCCCTGGATGAGACTTGCACAGACCAGGGAAGCATGGCACGAAAGGGAGAAGGCTTATACTTAGCATTGGTTGAGTCAGGGCTCTAAAGATCGAGGTGGCGGCGCGTAATGTTCCACGCGCGCCTCTCTTAGACGTCGCGGGGGAGTTAAATGCCTCACTCCCCCCGCTTGACCAGACGGGGCCCGTAGAGGCGGGAAGGCACTAGCCGGGGGTTACGTTGAAGAGTGCTTAAGTGTCCCCGTAGCCCCCGGTGCAAGTGTGCGAGGGAACACGGGGTGGTTTTAGTCAGTAGAAGTCTGACAGACCCCTTCGCCCGCCCCAGGGCGGAGGACACCCATGAGGATTTCCAACCCGTTAAAAAAAAAAAAAAAAAACGTCTCCAAAGATGATGATAATGATTATAAAGAAATGTCGATGTTTTGTCAAGTCGCAAAAGGGCAAGGGCTCTACGCACTAAGTCCGTCGGCGAAGATACCTGCCCGACCGAAACTAATTCGAAACTTTGAAGTAAACCGTACTCCCGATTAATATACTTTTTCTGACGGGCAAAACTAAAGAAACTTAAAAATATGCCATTAGTCAAATTAAAAAAGGCACTTAATAAGTTGCTTAGTGACAAGTGTTACTACACATTAGATGAATTTTTGAATGATGGCTCAGTATAAACAAAATAAAATTACTTATTATTAAAATGCGTCAATATAAACTGTGTGAATTTTTTGTTCGCTTTGTTTTAATGTTTATTGACATTTTTAATTATATTGACTTAGATATTTTTTAAATAAATAAATAAAAAATAAAATAAAAATCTTTTATTTCGGACCCATAAATATAGTCCATTTGGTTAGTATACACACGACTTAGAGACTAGTGTTAGTACTTACATCTACCAGAAAAACAACACAACTATTCATTAATTATACGCCACAGTGGCATGTAGGCGTATCCAATGTCCCAGTATGGGGCTGTCCCACCTATCAGCTATAGTTTTCAGGATGCTGTTGGGGCTGGCGCGTACCCTGCGCATTATGGAAGCGCAACGCTTGCGCATGATGGCGTGAAAGCCATCTATTCTCGCCTCTGCGAACATGCCGGAAGCACTGCAGTAGCGCGGCAACCCCACCAACACCCTGAAAGCATTATTGTATTGTACGCGCAGGGCGCTGTATGCCCTCTGCGTGTAATTGACCCACAGACTGCATGTATAGAACGACTGACAGTACGCTGTAAATAGTGTAGCCAAAGTCAGTCGTGCATTTTGCAAATCTGCGTGCCAACATATTGCAGCGGACAGCCAACGCCCTGCGCTCACGCTCAATATCCAGACTGTCCTTTAGGTCTTCGGAAACCCAGTGGCCCAGATACTTGAAAGAAGTGACTTGAGTTAAGGAGCTTCCACAAAGTTTCAAGGGTGGTTCAATAGGGTAAGTTTTAGTGCCCGCCTTGAACACTAGTACCTCACTCTTCTTAACATTGTACCTGAGCCCATGAGTCTCCACTTACCTCTCACATATCGTAAGCAGGCTTATCATTGCGTTAATCGAACGGCTCAGCAACACCATATCATCAGCATAACTAATATTGTTGACGCATACTCCGTCCACATAACAACCCTGATAGGTGTTGCTGAGCTCGACGATCAACCGGTTTATGTACAGACTGAAGAGGCGAGGGGAGGTCAGGCCGCCCTGCCTCACCCCGCACTCCAGTCTATACACATCCGATAACGAGCGTGCCCACCTTACAAAATTTATCTGATTGTTATACCAAAACCGTAGAATTGATATAACTTCTCTATCCACTGAAGTATCAGTCAATAGTTTCTGCCACAGCAACACGTACGACACCAGATCAAACGCTTTGGAAAGGTCTAGGAAACACGCATTAACAGGCGTTTTCCTAGACGTATAATACTGGACAGTATGCTTGAGAGACAGTATGGCAATTTCTGTGGAGAGACCAGGTCTGAACCCAAACTGCGCATCATGCAGTTCGATGCGGGTCGCCATATGCCTATCATAGTGTTAAATAATATTATCTAATTTTTCAATTTATTTTGCTAATTAAATACCATAATTATGCATGATTTTCAAATATATTTTTAGAAACTTTAATTTGTAATCTTGAGCTAGATGCACAACATATTTCTACGCCTCCTGGCATAACATAGCGCTCTTTCAACAAATATAAGATCTGTATCTCTTTACCCGTGTTAACAAATAAAAGTGATTTGATTTGATTTGGAGTAAGGACCACCATCGAATCGTGTTATCATTAATTTTTAGTTCGAGCCCCGAACTAATCTTATTTCCGTAAGTGATAAGGCGTACGGAACTCCCGTAACTTCGGCCGAAACTACGTACTGCGTGCTTAGGGAGTCGGCCCCCAGGGGCGGGTCACTAGCCTATTATATAACAATATTTTTGTAGTGCAAAAGTGTTTGCACAAACCTTCTTAAGGTTTTTATAAACACTGTTTACCGTAAAAAAAATGTTTTTCTTCAAAAATACTTAAATATCTTTTAAACATTACCTCACTGCGATTGATTTTCGAGAACGTAAACAACTCTTGTCTATCTGAAAACCGAAAACTGTTACCAGCTGTAATCAATCGACATCAGAACTGTAACCAAAATAATTACGAGGAAATGAAAAGCGGGGGTGAACTAACAAATTAAATTAATTAGTACTTATTGCTTTCCGTATCTCGATTTGACGCCCACAGTTTGGTTCTGTAATTTAATTAATAGTCCCGTTTTATCTTATTGTATAGGCCATTGGTTTATCATAAATAACCAGAGCTTGGGAATAGTAGGTATTCTCTTTCAAGTAAGTATGGGTTGCAAAGAATCAACACAATCTTCATTTTAGCATCTGTTAACAAGGTGGCAGGGAGACAATCGACGCGCAAACTATAACCATAAATTCAGCACATGATTCCAGACTATCAAAAGAAATTCACCTGTTTCATACGGGTCCATATTGGCTCAACTAAAGTTCTCTACCCGAAATTGTTCTTCCTAATGATTTGTAATCCGAATGATCACTCTTCCTAAAATTTTTCATCCTAAAGTTTTCATTCATACTATTTGTAGTGCTACCGGCGATGTTCATAACGCTCATGTTTCCGAAAATTGTAATGAATAATATCATTACTGTAAATATATTTAAACTCCTACTGTTTTTTATCATAACGCTTTTATCCCTAAACATAATTACCATAATATTTTCACTCATACTCAGAAAGAAACATTTACCAAGTGTAACAGAGTGTCGTCTTGGGGGCACTATAAAAAAAATACTTAGAAAAATTTCGCGACCAATTTCGAGATAGCGCTCGCCGGCCGCTACCGCGGCACCGCTCGCTTCGCTCGCTCGGCTCGCGCGTAGTTGGTCACAGTTCTAACCTAACCTAACCTATAAAAAGAAATCTAAACAAAAAAGATATGACTTTGAATAATAGTGTAAAAGATGGTTATATTGAGAAAATATAGGAAAACAAATAAAAGTATAATAGATGTTTATAGCTACTGACATTATGAAGTTGAATGCTTCGGAATTGTGAACAGTAGAGACAGAGTAGTTAGGAATTGTGATTGTTAGGATGAAAAATGTTAGGAAGAACATTTTCGGATTTCCAATTATCGGAGTTGAAAATTTAGGTGAACTTTGGCGCACCCGTTTCATACATAAGCGCAATACTTACGCGGTCAAAATGTATGGAACAGCTTATTTATTTTAAGTAACCGCCGAAAAAATTTAACGTTGTTGGTTCAAAATCATGTACCAAATCCATGGTAACAGGTTTTGCATCGATGTCCCATTTTTTTTTGGGTGGGAAATCATCATATGACCTCTCCCGCTCTGGGCGGAGCGGAAGGGCGTGTCAGACTCTTACTGACTAAAAACCATCCGTGTTCCTTCAGTTGCCTGTGCGCTAGGGCCACGGTAACTGTTTCGAACAATCCGCGACCTGGGCAGGCATCGGCCCTATCGGACCCCGTCAATGTGTGCTGACATCTCTTTGAGGCGCGCGTGGAACACGACGCGCCGTCGATCCGGGCCTGGTCCTTACCGGACGACGAGCTGCTCGCCGTCCGCAAGCCCGCGCCTGCGGTGGCCGGGAGTCAGCAATCGACTCGCGTCGCCCAGGGTGTCTCCTCCTGCGGCGACTAGGGGCATCGATGCCTGTATATGATGCTAGAGATTATTTGCAGCTTGTACAAAGTTATATACGGAGCCTGTTCATTTTATCATATCCATCTTAACCAACTATGGGTACACCTCTCCCTAACCATTCGGGGAAAAAAGGCGTTATGTTATATTACATAATTTAAAATTAAAAAAATATTATTCATTCAATTATTCCTGACACGCCATGTCTTAGACAATGATTACAATTCACAAGTTATAGAAAACAAAGATTTTCTACCTTCTCAGAAACCATATTCATCCTCGTAACACTACTAAAAATTGCTTATCATGAGCAAAATATATGAACCGCCAACTACACGAAGAAAAATACATTAGTACTTCACTTTCCTTAGTAATTTTGTACACTCGCTTCAAAGTAGACTGTGCCTTAGCTGTTTATGTTTTTATTTTAAGGCGAATGTGCTGACGAAGCCCATAAAATTCTATTTCTTTCACGTTTCTTGTAATTTTTTGTTCTGTATCAGGTTGTAACTTAATCAAAATATGATTCGCGACAGTAACGAATATATACATAACATAAACATAACATCACGCCCATACTCCCCGAAAGGTTAGGCAGAGGTGCACCTATAGTACACCCAAATTTCGTCAGTTAATTTTATGTCGCATGTCATAGGGGACGAGCCTATTGCCATCAACCGGGCACAAATCCAGACTCCGGGCTGCTACTGAGAAATTCCAGATGGAAAAACCCACTAACACTTTGCCCGACCCGGGAATAGAAACTAGGATCTCATGCTCAGTAGTAGGGCTTGCGACCACTAGTCCAATGAGGCAGTCTCCGAAAATGTATTTACAGGATAATAATCATTATAACTCACTAAGTTATAATTGGTAGGAAACGTATTATTGTAAAGGAGATGTTCTAAAATGTATGGAGCTTGGGCCAGGTCCCGTACACTATCCTTAAAAATAAGGAAACATATTTAAAACAGTTCTCAACTGTCCAATTACTTTAAAATGGGTTTGATTGCTGGTAAACCACAAGAAATTACACTTCGAATTTGCAACACACAACAAAAACCCGTCATGGCGGTAAGCTGTCATTTTGATGTTTGACCTCTGCGTAGAAATTTGTATATTCTTTGCGTTTGACATGTTTATTGAAACTATTGTGATAGCTGATAGTTCTATTTCTATGATCAATGGGCGATCTATGGTTTACAGTCATTGTTTTGAAGCACAGAGTAACTAAATCAGTGGGACGCCATGTTGAAAGTCGATAAAAATAACTGATAAATATAAATTTATCACCACAACAGTATACATTTAAATAAATAATCTGTATTTTTCCTGAATTCTACGGTTTTGCTCTTTATTTTGAGGCAGTGTACCTAGACCTGGCCCATTTTGAAATATCTCCTTTCGACAACTTTAAAACGTTAGAAGAATTTCGCGGGCTACCCTATCAAGCTCGCCCTTAACCAAGAACACGCATTTTTTAGTGTTACCTTACACGTTCATCATACGGCCATAATAACCTTTGTGCTTCTTTGTTAAGGTTTACACACAGTTTTGATATAAAAGAGCCTTCATTCATTTAGTACTTTAAGAAGTGAACTAATTATTTTTTGTTGGGAGATATCGCGCTTAATTTTCGCAAATATTTTTAATGTGTTCAAGTGTTTCACAAGGTGATATTCTCTATGAAGATAAAGCAGTGACATTAAAGTTTTCAAGAAATTAAAATAATTGACGAAGTCGGTCTATAATAAAAACAGTAAACTTTTCCTAAGGCACACGGCAGTGACGTCGGCACATGGACACTAACGATTACCGGATGATTATAATTTTGGCCCTAACTGACTTAATGCGTAAAGGCAGCGTAGTCAACTGAGGTCAAAAATTATTCCACAATATCATTTCCCCACATTTCGCCATTTATGTTAAAGTATATGTAATAGGGGGGCGAACCTGTTGCCATTGTTCTGGCGGGTCTTACTATAAGTACACCTCTAAATACACACATACATATCACACACACCCAACTCACATATAACATACACAAAACACACACTCATTTGAATAAGCTGATATAAAATATTAGTTTTCTGTAATTCTTTTTTGTGTTCATTTTATTTTATTTTTATGTTATTTTACTTTCTCAAAATTATATAAATAGTAGATACTGGCTTCATTTTTGTATTTGAACGTACATTACGTAAATTTAAGTTGCGGAAGAGTGGAGTGTCCTAATACAGGCATTTATTTGCTTAAAAGGACACTTCTATCACTAGCTATGTAGTATAAAACCTTGTAAAGAAAAATAAACTATTTGTATTTTGTATTTAACACTTTCCCTGACGTCACGGCCAGAAGCGTATTTTTTTTCATGTTTGTTATGACGCTACGCCCCCAGACGTTTTTTCGTGTTTAATATGATGCTACGCCCACAGACGGTTAAATTTACCAAGTCAAAACAGACACACCGCCCATAGCCGTGTAAATTTGCGTACATCACTAAGAAGCCATGTGATTCAGTGTCATATTGCACTCACTTAATTTTTTCTAGTGTCATATTTACCTTGACTTGTTTTTTACGGCAGTCCGGGTAGAGGTGTGGTATTATTTTGTATGATTTTATTTTGTATCATTTTCGGAATTTCAACTTCAGCTCAGTGTCCGTGAAAGTGTTATATATCCTTCGGGGATTGCAGGCGTCATGTTTATTGAATATCATACCAAAAACTGCACTCTACATGCTAGTTCTGTCCATCCCCCAAAGGGACATACTTTTTTGTTCACAGTCAAATCTAAGACATAGTGGAGCCGTTTAGTGTCGCAACTTACTCGGAATAATGAATAATTAAAACCTTTTTCGACAAAAAAAATAATACTTCGCCGTTCTCCGAAGGATAGACAACATTTATTCTGCCGTCCACCAACTAAAAGGCAGCTAAGTGCAAAAAGTAGTTTTCGAGAAAACGCAAAAATAAGTGGAATTGATGTCTCTTGAAAAGTATGCTAAGGTTGCAAGTTATATACGTAGTGCAGTATAATTCCTGCAAGTAGATACTTTTTGTTGTCATTTCGATTAAATTCTTTTTACGAGTCATTCGGTCAGCTTTTTTACTTTTTCGTTTTTTTTGAAATATTCAAAAAATTGACAATTGTTCTGTACATTGTCAAGAAGAAAAAAATGCAACGCATTCTGTCGTTGGAATTCCTATTGTGTGGATATTTTATTCAATAATATTTAATCTTTCTTCGAAAGTTAGTTTCAAATTTTAACCACCACTATATGTGAGTAGCCAGCGGATACGTTCCCTGGAATTTCTCGTCCCTTTTTTCTTTGGTGAGTAATCCCTTTATAGGTTCCGTATTCTTGTTACTTGTGCCTTCTTCTTTAATCTAAGAAGATTTCCTTTTTCTTAGATTGTTTGAAAGGCCACCTTTTTTTTGGCCTTACCCTGCCATTTATTGTTCGCCTGTCTTCTTCCTTCGTCTGCCGGCCGCAGAAGTCCGAGCGAGCTTGCGGAGAGAAGCGCAGGATCGTTGCCGAGCAAGGTCGACGATACAGGTGCCTAACGGACACATCAGGTGCTAAATAAGACATTTGTGTGGCGCAATAACGCCCAACCATCAATATAATAGAAGTTTTCTGTGTTATACCGTCGTGTGACATTTTAATTTTAAGTTGCTTTCCTAAATTCTTAATATCAGATCTTATTCTCTTTAAAATTTATATTAACGAAATTATGTAAAGAAAAACCTTAATTTTGAGCTTATTTGTGTTAAATAATGTATAGAGCGGCACGAATTTCGTACGATTGCAATCGAATTTAAATTCGTCTATATACTTAAATTCCTAAAAATTTGGAAACATCCATAAGTTTTTTCTCCAAAAATCTTCTTGTGATATATTTTTTTTGGTAGCCTTATACAATTTCCAACGACTAAATATTTAAATTTTTTGACTTATTTCTTAATTATTTCGGTTGTTCTTTTTATTAATAAATTTTACGTGTACCAGCTGCGTGAGTTTGATTTTTTAGCTAGCTCACGTCGGGGTTCGAGTCCCCGGCGTGTTAGCAGCCAGCTCTACGCCGCAATATGGCGCCCGATTTTTAAAAGTAAGTACTATTTACATATTTTTTTTTGTTATATCGTGTGTGGTGCTCCCTCTGAGCAAAAAATATTTTAATCCCCGTGTCACCATTGTTATTTACAGATTCTGGAATCCGACTAGCTTGTATACTGTTTCTTTCATTCGAATCGGCACACGCCTTGCGTTCGCTCAGCAGAAAGTGGATGCTCTGTAAACTTTGCGCTGCGCTGTGCTGTGGACAATACTTCGACCAGTTTGCATTACTTACCTGTTTATTTTTGAAGTGTTATTTCTATAAAATAACCCTGTAACTATATCACATAGCTGACTATTTATTACTCTCCCCACAAATATATTTTTATCCTGAGTTTAATTTCTCTCCTGTAACTTAGCTGTAGTTTCCCGTAGTGTGTGTCTGAAGTGTGAATGTTTTAGGCCTCGTGACCGAAGGTAAGCTTTTTATGCTCGGTTGTTTGCTTGTATCTATTTCATTTTTTGATTCTAGTCCAGCTGTCCATTGATATCTTTTTTGCTTGTGTCTATTTATTTTTTGATGCTAGCATACCTTTTTCTTTGGCGGTTGTTTGCTATTATCTATTTGTCTTTTGATTACTAGCCCAACTGTTTTCTTTGTTGTTGTGTGGCCATAACATTCCTTCATCAGCCATAAACCTCAACATGGTCACTTTCCAGCTTCGTACAAGGAGATTGCTCTATTTTGTTTGTTGTCTTTTTGTGATCTAACAGGGCAGACTTTGGCTTCTTTTTTTGCCCATTTTTTCGACGTCTGTTCTGTGCCTGATCCAGTATCAACAAATAACACGCCTTTCATAATAGTCCACATTGTTTCACGGAGGTTCGCATATTTTGACCTTGTTTTACCTCGAAATTTCCCTTCTATTAATCTTATCCCTTTTTATGCATTAAGCATTTACTTAATTATCCGTATTTAATCGGAATATTAGTTTTACATATAATTGCAAACAGAGATACCAAAATTATCTCAATACTTACGTAAATAAAATTTTCATTTTCATTTTCTATTTACGTAAATATTCTTCTTCCAACAGTAATCAAAAATTTTTACAAAGGATAACGCCCATTTTCGTAAATCCTTTCTATAAAGGATAATGGTCAAAATTGTTACCTACTATATCTCAATTCATGCATTAACTTTGCCACTGGTTTTACACCAAACTTTCTTATGTTTGGTAAGAATTTTTTATAGATTCTATTCATGCTAATTAGTCAGACTCTAAGCGTTAATTTAGCTGAAAGTCGGATTCAGCATGCGTTGATTTTTTTTATTTCTTCTCCATCACTCTACATCTTGGTTAATGGTATTCTATGGAGACGTAATTTTTTTTTTCTAGATTTTTGCCATTGGTTATTTTTTGGTTGGCAAGCTGGCTCCTCGCTTTATTAAAAACCGTATCTTGACTAGTTTTCTTTAGCTCCACCCACATATTATTTCCTCCAGGCTTTCGGTTATGGTTTATGTCAATCTAAGGTTCCTTTGACTTGAGTCGTCTGACTGAAGTCCCTGTTTTTGACTGAAGTCCCTGTTTTTGACTGAAGTCCCTATTTTTGACTGAAGTCCCTATTTTTGACTGAAGTCCCTATTTTTGACTGAAGTCCCTATTTTTGACTGACGTCCTATTTTTGACTGAAGTCCTATCTTTGACTCAAGTCCTATCTTTGACTCAAGTCCTTTGTTTGACCCTTTGATTTCCAGTCTTTTTTGTGTCAGAAGCCGTATCTTCTACTGGAGTTATCACTTCAACTTGAGTTGTGACTTTGACTTAAGTCGTTACTTTTAACTTAAGGCTAAAAATAGACAGCGACATCTAGTTGTTAAAATAAACTTTTTGTTGACAACTTCTTGTTTACTGCCACTATTTTGACCACGCCCACATAAGGCGTTACTTTTAGTGTTTAGTGTTGGGACACTGTCGATAGATTTTTGTCGATGATTTGAATTTCTATTACAAAGTGTTTAGTGTTGGGACAATGTCGATATTTTTTTGTCGATAATTTTAAATTGCTTAACGAAATGTTTTCTTACTAAACCTTTCATCTTTTATCATCAAAACTTATCATACACTCTTTATCATCCTGTTATTTTCTTATTTCGTCTGAAGAAGTTTTTTTTTTTTTTTTCACAATTTATTATTAGTTCTTTGACTGATGTTGTTAATTTGTGTTTGGTGGATATTATGACTGAGGTCGTATTTTATTCTTTGTTTTTGAATTTATCTAAGGGATACTATGATTTAATTAGGCTAGTTAGGTACTTCTAGATTAATTTATATCCTTTAGTTCCTAAGTCGTTAGTTTTTAGGTTATTCATAGGTTTAGAGGACACGTCAGGAGCTCGCATTGGTAACGTTTAGATTGGAGGCGCTTCAAATTTATTCTTTATCTGCTGCACTTCGATGCTGCTAATTAGGTTTATGTAACTTATCTACTAGACATATTTAATTCCTTATTTTTTTTATTTTTCTTTTCTTCCCTCTTTCACATACTTCGTACACATTCTTCTATGGTATTGTCACTCTTATAGTGATATTCCTATTTTTTTCATAATAACAATCCTTTGGTGTTGTTCCTAATTTTAGTGATGCGACTCATATTGAGTTGTTGTTCCTTTATCGACATATTTTTTTTTTTTGCTGGAATGGGTGTGATGCAGTATAATTCCTGCAAGTAGATACTTTTTGTTGTCATTTCGATTAAATTCTTTTTACGAGTCATTCGGTCAGCTTTTTTACTTTTTCGTTTTTTTTGAAATATTCAAAAAATTGACAATTGTTCTGTACATTGTCAAGAAGAAAAAAATGCAACGCATTCTGTCGTTGGAATTCCTATTGTGTGGATATTTTATTCAATAATATTTAATCTTTCTTCGAAAGTTAGTTTCAAATTTTAACCACCACTATATGTGAGTAGCCAGCGGATACGTTCCCTGGAATTTCTCGTCCCTTTTTTCTTTGGTGAGTAATCCCTTTATAGGTTCCGTATTCTTGTTACTTGTGCCTTCTTCTTTAATCTAAGAAGATTTCCTTTTTCTTAGATTGTTTGAAAGGCCACCTTTTTTTTGGCCTTACCCTGCCATTTATTGTTCGCCTGTCTTCTTCCTTCGTCTGCCGGCCGCAGAAGTCCGAGCGAGCTTGCGGAGAGAAGCGCAGGATCGTTGCCGAGCAAGGTCGACGATACAGGTGCCTAACGGACACATCAGGTGCTAAATAAGACATTTGTGTGGCGCAATAACGCCCAACCATCAATATAATAGAAGTTTTCTGTGTTATACCGTCGTGTGACATTTTAATTTTAAGTTGCTTTCCTAAATTCTTAATATCAGATCTTATTCTCTTTAAAATTTATATTAACGAAATTATGTAAAGAAAAACCTTAATTTTGAGCTTATTTGTGTTAAATAATGTATAGAGCGGCACGAATTTCGTACGATTGCAATCGAATTTAAATTCGTCTATATACTTAAATTCCTAAAAATTTGGAAACATCCATAAGTTTTTTCTCCAAAAATCTTCTTGTGATATATTTTTTTTGGTAGCCTTATACAATTCCCAACGACTAAATATTTAAATTTTTTGACTTATTTCTTAATTATTTCGGTTGTTCTTTTTATTAATAAATTTTACGTGTACCAGCTGCGTGAGTTTGATTTTTTAGCTAGCTCACGTCGGGGTTCGAGTCCCCGGCGTGTTAGCAGCCAGCTCTACGCCGCAGTAGGCATATTCTTTTTGCACAATATGTGATATATTTCATTCATTTATATTAATCACATTTTATTTAAATTCATTTTCTAACTTTTAGCTAAGCAATTTTTTTCATTTTTACATAATATACTGCACTATAAGGCCGCTAACCATACCTTAACTGCTTTATAGTATTTATTGTATCTCTAAAACTATAAATCATAGAAAAATGATTCTTACACCAAAAGATAGAGCATCGAAAGTTGTATAAGACTACATTACAAAGTGAAAAACGACCAACTGTGGCTTAACGGCCTTTTAGTTAGTGGACGGCAGTATTTACTTTCTGTACCATTACACGGTTTGATGGGGCGACGCGGCGTGAATGGGACAGATATCTGGGACCTTAAAAAATAATTAACTCACAAGTCACGTCTAGGACGAAAAAAACTTGAACTGAGGGAGGTACTTATGTAAAGTGAAGTGTTGGTCATGAAACTTTGGTGTCTACAATTAACTTGATTCAAAAACCGAAAATGGTTTTTACTTTGTTATTTTTTTTTATATACAGTACGGTCTTAAAATGCTTACCACCTTAAGTTTTATAATTGCATGTACACAACTATGTCATAAGGTCGATGATATAATCTGATTTGATTAGGTATAGAGCATAGATTTTTTTATTTACACATCGTCTAGGATAGATAGAAAACCGTTTTTGTAGAAAACGACGATAAAATATTAACATATACGGACATTAACCAAGCGAGGTCGAACTTATTACAAAAAATGCAAGAATAGGAAGAAATAATAAAACAAAACGTTTTTTTTTTTTTTTAAGGACATATTTTATTTAAATTCTATCAACGATTTATTTTTTTAATAAGTGGTATAGCCATGAGCAGCTATGGCAACACGTAGTCGATCTCGCATAGATTAGACAAGGCGCGCGCATGAACCTCATGCCAGTCCCTCTGATATCATCCCATGTCCGTGCACAATGTGATCTGAATGAATGAATGTGTGTGAGCTTCAGGGTTTCTTCCTTTCTAATAATCCCAGCGTTGAACCATTATGCCCCCACAGATTTTCAATCGGGTTCATATCTGCTGACCGAGCAGGCCATTGAATGAGACGAATAAAAGAAAAAAAGAAAAGAAAGAAACAAAATACATTTATTTGCGGTAAACATGACGCAAAGAAAAAACACACAAACACAAAAAAGAACGAGTTAGGGGAAAATATGCGTCAAATGTCACCGTGCACGTTGAACCACGCCATAGTAGACCAGGACGTGTGTATCGGTGCATTATCCTGAACGTAATCAATTTGTGGGAATTCTGCTGCAGGATACGCACAACAACGCGCACAATAGATAGCATCACCTCTCCCAAAAGCGACACATAATTATTCACAGCAGTCCTACTTTCTAACGACATCAGTTCTCAGATGTATTCGTGGCTCATCCCCATAAGTTGACTGCTAAGCGACCAGCACCCTAATTACGTAACACACTATCTATCACAATCTGAATCATTTTGAAGCCTATAGCTAACCCATTGCTTCGTATGTTCAAAAAAATTGTCTGCCCAACAACGTAAATAACGCAATGAATGTTGTTGAACTGTCAAAATGAAACCCATTCCTACTGTTAGTGTGTTACGCAATTAACCCGCTGATCTTTTTGAGGCACGATATGAGCTTCATCAGACCGGGTACGAATATAGCGCCATAAAATTAGTCTTCCGGTTTAAAAGCTTTTTCGTCGGTAAACATAATAATCGACCAAACAAAACATTTTTACAAAAAAAAACAACCGACTTCCAAAAAAGACAGTAAAAAACGTGAAAAATAACTTTGATTTCGGAAGTCGGTGTATTTGGTTGTGTATCTTCGTTTTTGGCCACCGACTTCC
Organism: Dryobotodes eremita; assembly: GCA_917490735.1. NCBI lineage: Eukaryota > Metazoa > Arthropoda > Insecta > Lepidoptera > Noctuidae > Dryobotodes > Dryobotodes eremita. The sequence continues at coordinate 6,396,308 of OU823248.1, forward strand.
GAAATCAAAGTTATTTTTCACGTTTTTTACTGTTTTTTTGGAAGTCGGTTGTTTTTTGTAAAAATGTTTTTATTTTACACTTTTTAGCTGTGGTACCTGCCCCACACACATTCGTAAACTACTACTTGATATGTAAATAACCGTGACACGAAATTATTAAAACATCATCAATATAAACTAAGTGGAAAACATACGCAGTATTAAGGATAAATCAAAAACTACTGGTTAGAACAAATTGATCAAATTTAAATGGGACCACATGTGAAGCACCAGCTGTCAAATAAAAAAAGAATCATCCAAATCGGTTCACCAAGAAAAAATGTATTAACTATAACACAAAAAAAAATACTGTCGAATTGAGAACCTCCTCCTTTTTTGGAAGTCGGTTAAAAATCAAGATATTGTCGCGCAAAATTAAGTTGGGCAGTTTTGTGCTTAGGTTTAATTAATTTCCACTTTAATAGCATGATGTCTGTAGTGTAGCCACACTCGATGCAAAGTTCGTCGAACCGTCCGAAGACACATCTTACAAAGCAGCAAAATGACTTGTTAGTGTGAAGCCGTGCTCTTCATAATGTAGGACCATATCAGTTATTTGTGCGGCGTCTGGTATCGGCCGTCGTACTGAATTGCTTCTATGATCAGTTATTTGCACTTTTTCACCATGACGCCTAATCGAAAATCACGGTGTTTCGAGATATGTTGAGTTCTCGTGATATAGCTCTAATATTCAAGCCATCTTCATGGATTAATAATATTCCAACCCTTTGTTTCAGGGTTAAACTTGCCATTTTATTTTAATCAATCAGTTTTTGTTATATATCACACCTAATATTTTTGATAAATATCATTGTAGCAAATGCAATTACTTATATAAACTTTTAATTTAAGTAATGAGTTTCATCATCAAAAAGTTTTAGAATAGATGCTTCACAACTATTAAAAAGTAATGTGTACCTAGAGCTAGATATAGCATTTTAGACTTTAATACACACAGTATGTTATAGAATCTAATTTCAAAACGAAAAAAAAAATTGAGACCGCGACTTACATATTTAACAATAATAAGTTTAAAAAACTTTAACCCGACTACGGAAAATACGAAACAAGAAAATATTTCAGACAGAAATCGAGACATCGCATCGGTACAAAAATGGCCAAGGTAAAGCCGTCGCCGCATGCCAATTATAATTTTATGGGTGTTTTTGGCATCCTCATGATATACAGGCATGCGGTCAGAATTTTCATATGAAAAATTCTGAAAAAAATTTGGTGGAACAAATTTCCAAAGTTTGATGATTGATATGAAATTGATGATTATTATTCAGTAAATATATCATTCCTACAGTCGCGAATCGCATTTTGATCAACATACAATTTGCAAAAAACCAAAGAAAATTTGAATTTTGCGGGCTACGGCTAAGGATCCCTATACACGAAACCACAGCGCGCTTTATTTCGACGCCAACACCATCCAGCGAGCTTCAAAGAAATCCAAAATCCTTCTTAAGAGTGGCATTACAAATCGTTAGTACTTATTAAGGTTTGATTAACTACGCCTTGGTAACATTTTAATCATGCTTTTTTTGTATAAGTAGGTAATAGGTATTAATTGTACGAGTACAGCCGCGCTGTACGTAGCACAGTCTCACTTTTGCTTGTTTTTAACAATTTAAAAACCCATTTATTTACTTACACAATATGATATACATAGAAATGTCGGAAATACGTTAAATCAATCGTTTGACTTTGACTAATCGGGACACCAGCGCCACCAGGTGGCGCTCAACAGAGTCTATAACATAACGCTTGACCAAAGTAAAAGCAGAGTTAGTTGTTGGCAGCTAAGCAGTGAACACGTTCAGAAACTGTCGCGCGTTCTGTATAGTTGTGTCGTGTACCTACAGTGTACGAATTGCTAATATGATTAGTTTGATCGTCAATTATAACTTGATTTGAACTGCAAACGGTTTTTCTATTGCGCAATAACCGACACTACCCATAGTACGCCCACAGTAGTTAAAATATGGCCAATGATAACGACAGAGACGTACCTTATCCGTCATATACATATTTGTAATTAACCTTTCTTTTATACCAATAATATCATGTTTATCTCAATTTAATTTGTATCGAGGTCAGGAATTTACGTGTAAAGTCCACCATATTAAATATAGGGAGAATTTATATAGCCTAGTCACCCGAACCATTATTATAAATCTTTTGATACCTTATTCATCAAAACCGATTCAGTAGTTTAGGCGCTATGGTGAAACACACGTAAATACAAACATACACACATAGACTGCTAAAATTATAACTCTTTTCTTTTTAGCTTTGCCGTAGTCGGGTAAAAAGTTAAACCAGAAAAGTAGGTTTAACATTCAAAAAAAGTTTTGCCACACAGGTTTGTTTTTTCAGTTTAGTTTAGTTTAGTTTACCTTTATCCATGATGATTTTAAATCGCTTCAACTAAACTGACATATTTAAACGGAATATTACATGTACTAACAAACCACAATAAACAAGGAAACCCTTTTCACAGCAAATTGCAGGATTTAATCCCATTACTCACGATACCTTTAACTTTTAATTTGAGTAAAACACTCATTTTTAAGTAAGACCTTCGAAATTCTATGGCGTATTTCCGGGTCTTAAATACGTTTTCAAAAGATACACATCCAATACCTTTGATCCCGACATCACCGCAAAACCCGTTGTTATTAAAAACACATAATATATTTCGCGATGTCAATCGTTCTTGACCCATTTCTTCCAACCTAAAGTAAACCTCAAACTCTACCACATAAAGTGCTTAATAGATGAATAGTTGGCGTTAATTATGAATGAGTTTCGCAAAATCGGAAACATCGAATACATTTTTCTGAGGGTTTCCTTTTATATAACACTTGGTTGGATAAAGTGATGTCGGAGGAAAATTGTATCTTTTTATACGTATAGTAAACAAAAGGGGGTGGAAGTAGTGGGTAGGGTAGCGTATAACCGGCTCTGTTGATACTTTGATGATGTGGGTTAAGGGTTAGTGAGACGGTGACGTATTGTGAGATAAGCAGCTTGTTTGCTTAAAGTAGTTTATTTGCGTTTATAAGGAACTTTGAACGTAGATAATTTTACCTAAATAGACAGATGCCTATCTGTGCTAAAGGTTACATACCTATGCGTGTTAGCATCAGCTATGTGTGTTAAAATTTATAACAGGTTACAATCGGACATTCAAGAGCTGCCTCTACAAAAATTTAAGAAAAAGCTTAGAGCAACTTCTTAAAAAAAATATTTACTCAATAAATGAGTAGTTACAGGAATAATGTGTCATATGTTAGCGTTAAAAAAAAATACTTTTTACTGATACTGGACAGTATAGTTGGCCAGGTATAATTGACATGCCTCAAAGAGATGTCAGCATCATTGACGGGGTCCGAAAGGGCCGATGCCTGCCGGGGTCGCCGGAGTTACCGTGGCACTGGCGCACAGGCAACTGAAGGAACACAGGTGGGCTTTAGTCAGTAAGTGTCTGACACGTCCTTCCGCTCCGCCCAGAGCGGGAGAAGTCATTTGACGACTACACAACCAAAAAATAAAAATATGGTATAATTGACATTAGGCACTATGAATCTCAGAGACATGGATTGATTATGACTAAATACCCATCCTTTTTGTATATTATCTACATCTACATTATCTTTAGGCGACATTATATTATCTTGCATGATTAAGCTTCACATGCCTTACTAAGGCTAAATAGAATATAAGACCAAATAATGTAACATGTGAAACCACCGATTTTACTAACTCTATTTAAATGTGAATAAATGAATATGAATATGAATATATTTTGGCCTATGTAGACATTAAGAAACTCTAAATTCTCCTATATTATTTTTTATTGGAAAATAGCAGCAATAAAACCAGCAGCAGTGGTCTAATAGTTTACTATATATATTCGTGGTCAATATTTTTCACACAAGTGACAATGTACAGACATAAACAGAACCGTAACTATGCTTATTTAAAAAACGGTGACAGACAGGTGTAAATATGATTATCATACAGGCCAGTGTAGTTGCCATACCATATATACGACCTCCAATACGCCCCCTTAATCTATTACACATGCGTATGATCACTTCTGTATCTGTCAGTACTCGGTACATAAAACTAAATAAATCACTAACACTTCTGTGTTCAACTGTACTACGCTGTACCCAAAAATAGAGTACAAAAACAGAAGAAATCTAACAAAATAAAGCATGCATAACGAGAAAATTATCTATTACACAAAACACTTTAAAAAAAAAAAACATCAAAACATCTAACTACTTATCCGCCCCCTTAATAGAATAATTTGACAGGGATAAATCCTTTAAAAATTCTCTAAGTTTCGGGCTGTGAACACTTTTAGTTAAGATGTCCGCTATCATCTTATCAGTTGACATGTACTTTATTTCAACTTTGTTAGCCAGTACACACTCACGAATAAAATGATACTTGATATCTATGTGCTTTGTCCTATTATGCATCATTTTGTTAGCTGCAATTTTATGCGCCGACTGATTGTCATTATAAATGACTACCGCTTTACTATCCACAGCTGTCAAACTGTTTAGTAAACTACGTAAATAAAGCGCTTCCTTCGAAGCTTGACTCAATCCTACGTACTCTGCCTCTGTGGAGGACAAGGATACTGTCGCTTGCTTCCTACTTTCCCATGATACTATATTTTTACCTAACTTGAAAATTAATCCTGTGAAAGACTTTCTATCAAGTGCCCCTCCCCAATCTGCATCAACGTAGCCTCGTAAATCTAAATCTTCCGACTTCCTAAAAGTAAGACAAAGGTTAGACGTACCCTTTAAATACCTTAAGACCCGTTTCGCACATTTAAAGTGTATTTCATCATAACATGAATTAAACTGTGAAAGCTCACTTACCGCATGTGCTATGTCTGGTAGCGTATTACAGGCCAAATAGTTTAGACACCCTATTAAACTTTGATATGGCAGATCGCTATGAGAATATGTCGATCTTTCTAATTTCATACCGACTTCCATTGGGGTTGAAACTGGCTTACCATCTGTCATGTTAAATTCATTCAAAATGTCCGTAATGAATTGTTGCTGATCTAGACAAATAATATCTTTATCTCTCCTCAGCCTCATGCCTAAAACATGCCTAGCCGCACCTAAATCTTTAACTTTAAACTTGTCAAGCAAACCGGTTTTTAATTTTTGCTTTTCTTGTTCACAATTTCCAAAAATGAAAAGATCATCTACGTAAATAACGACAATTAACTTCTTATTATTTTTAAGCTGCTTTTGATACAAACAAGGTTCTATTTTTGATTGTAAAAAGCCTAAATTCAACATCTCTTTGTCTAATTCCTTGAACCAAGCATTCGAAGCTTGTTTCAATCCATACAAAGAACGCTGCAGCTTACATACTTTGGTCTCTTGACCTTTGACTAGTGCTCCTTTCGGCTGAAGCATGTAAATGTCCTCTTTAATCTTGCCATATAAAAAGGCAGTTGTGACATCCCACTGGTCAATAAACCAACCGTATTCAACAGCTAGCGAGAACAACAATCGTAGAGTAGAGCTTCGAACTACAGGAGAATAAGTCTCAGTATAGTCTATACCACATACCTGTGTGAAACCTTTTGCTACTAGTCTAGCCTTGTACTTCGTTACCTTGCCGTCGCTATCTCTTTTGATTTTGAACACCCATTTGCACTGGATAGGCTTCTTATCAGCTGGAAGATCCACCAATGTCCAAGTCTGGTTCTCCTTTAGTGACATGAGTTCATCATCTATCGCTTTTTGCCATAAGTCACCATCGGATCTCGCCAACGCTTCATTAATAGTCAATGGATCACCATCAAGATTGCTCTCCTTGGCATACATAACATTGCATCCGTATCGATCGACTTGTCTTCGTTCTCTTACAGGATACCTTCTTTCTGATTCAGGTACTGTCACTTCCTTTTCAGTCAATATGTCATCAGGTACTTGCTCTAGTACTACTGGTTCAGGTTCTATCTCCACCGATACTTTTACGTTCTCATCTACAGCATCACGGTACACATCATCGTGAGCCTCCAAGGGTTCAGATCTGCTTGTAGATCCGTTGGGTAAACTGAAAGGAACAGAATCTGTATTCAGGTTTATGATTACTTCCGACTTTTCCACATTTTCTTTTTGGAGAAAGACGTTTTCCAGGAATCTGACATCTCTCGCAGTTGTCACTTCACCTGTCTTAGGATTCATCAAACGATAACCCTTCTGATTATTTGGATATCCAATAAAAATCATCGGTTCCGTCTTCATGTCCAGTTTGCGTCTCTTTTGTTTTGGTATCAATCTATACGCCAAACAACCAAAGATTTTTAGATGACTGACATCAACATCTTTTCCAGTCCAAAGCTTTTCTGGTACCGTATTGTTCAATGCTTTCGTGGGGCTTCTGTTTTTTAAATAAACAACAGTATTTACAGCCTCGGCCCAATACTTCTTGCTCAGGTTCGATTCTGACAGTAATGTTCTTGCCTTTTCTATTATAGTCCGATTCGCTCTTTCTGCGACAGAATTTTGTTCCGGCGTGTACGGTACAGTCGTCTGGTGTCTTATACCTGCAGACTTCAAAAAAGATTTAAATTTACCATTACAGTACTCTGCACCGTTGTCAGATCTCAGACATTTAATAGATTTACTCGTCTCATTTTCAACTTCCGCTTTGTATTCACGGAACCTGTCGAATGTTTCACTTTTGTTCTTCAAAAAATAAACATGAGTCTTCCGAGTATAATCGTCGATAAATAGAAGAACATACCTCGAACCACCGAACGACGGTTCCTCGATTGGTCCACAAACATCGCTAAAAACCAACTGTAAGACCTCGTTCGCTCTCGTACCTTGGTTTTTGAAGGAACTTTTGCATGTCTTTCCTTCGATACATGGAATACATGGCTCGCATAAATCGGTACTCTTAAATTCCATACCGCTTACTAAAACTTTCATTTTATTCATATAATTACGCGATAAATGAGCTAATCTTTTATGCCAAATGTTCGAAATATTTTCATTTTGTTTTGACAGTGTCAAATTCACGACGTTATTTTTAAATTCGGTCAACTCATAAATTCCGTCGACCTCCTGACATCTTACAACAATCTGATTCTTATTTTGAATCATGCAACCTTCTTTGTCAAAATTCATGCAATAATTCTTCTTGGTCAAATCACTCACCGAAATTAGGTTCATGGATAAATCAGGAACATGTAAAACGTTTTCTAAAATTAATTTTTCGTTTTCGCTGACTCGTGGCTCAGCATTTCCTCGTCCTTTCACCAATAATTTCTCGCCGTTTGCTACTGCGATCTTCATGTTGCCTTTTTCAGGTGTATAAGACAACAATTTGCTTTTATCGTGGGTTATATGATTTGAGCACCCACTGTCTAAATACCACTTATCTTTGTTTATCGCCTCTTTCGTATTCAGGCAGATATTCGCGGTTTTGATCCGCTCCTTGCATTCAGACGCCTTATGTCCTTGCTTGTGGCATTTAAAACACTTGTAGACGAACTTCTGCTTACGATCATTAGTTTTAATGTAAGATCTTGCATCGTTCTGTACTTTACGTGTAATTAAGGCTTGTTCGTACTCTGTGTTCAACTTACTCTGTCTACTGTCTGTACTGTCTGTCTGTGTGTTCTTGTAACAATTTCATTTTTATTTGCTCTAACGTGATCTCTTGTCCACTATTATCTACAGCCATGATGAGATGGCTGTACTCAGTGGTCAATCCACCCAGCAAAATCGATATGATCCAATCATTAGGGATTTGAGCATCAATATCGGTCAATTGTTGTGTCAGGAATGTAATTTTGGATATATAGCTTTCCATAGATTCGAAATTCTCTAATTTACAGTTGAAAAGCTCTCGCTGAATAAGTATTCGTCTTCCCCAACCTTTGTCTTCATACGCTTTCTGTAAGCTGTTCCAGGCACCTTTCGCAGTATTCGCATTGTAGACATGGGTAAAGCACTCTGGTTCTAACAACAAGCATATTGTCGTTCGTGCCTGCCGGTCTATGTCAGCATTTACTACATCTGTAGAAATTACTCCCCACCAGTTTTTATTCTCCAAGTAATTTCTCACCAAGAACTTCCAATTTGGGTAGTCGGACGATCCTTTCAGCTTCTTAATTCCACTTATGCCAATTTCATCTGACATAATTGAGATTTCGTAAGTTTAGATTTACAAGCACACAATTAATATTTTAAACCACTCAACTTATTAAGCCATGTTCTGGGGCCATAACCTATTGGAAAATAGCAGCAATAAAACCAGCAGCAGTGGTCTAATAGTTTCTATATATATTCGTGGTCAATATTTTTCACACAAGTGACAATGTACAGACATAAACAGAACCGTAACTATGCTTATTTAAAAAACGGTGACAGACAGGTGTAAATATGATTATCATACAGGCCAGTGTAGTTGCCATACCATATATACGACCTCCAATATTTTTTACGTAGTGCTACGAAATTAATTAGATGCGAAAATATAATTGAAGATCTGTTTGTTCGTAACTTAGTATCAGTATTATTCCTAATTATGAAGTATTCTTCATTATTTTAAGTAGGTGTGATAAGTTAGAATAAGTTAGGTGTCGGAGTAAGTTAAGTTTTATGTAATATATTTTTTTATCATTAAATGTTCCAATGTTCAAAACTATGAACTTAAATGCCGTTAGCAAACGAAGTTATCTTTAATGAATTTTAAATAAAACTTGGTAATAACAAGTGTTTTTTTCTTAAGGGAACCTTTTATGCGAAATTCAAACAGAAAAAAGATAAAAATTTGTTTTTAAAGATGGTTACTCATTTCTTTACCGAAATAATTTTATGTCGCACTATCTTTTGAATAAAACGACAAATAAAAATTGTATCTATGTAAATAAAGTTATTTTTATTTACATACAATTTTGTTATCAGAGAGTTTTTAAATTAAAATAATATTAATCTGAAGATATATAGCATGTCTATAAAACAATATACATTTTTGTGTTTTCTCATGTATTTCTTCTACCCAATTAGAGGAACTTTCATCTTTCCTGGAATCCTGCATGAATGAATGCACTAAGCATGCAAATAATTCAATTTGATTCAAACTTTTGTTTTTGCCGTGAAAAGTAAGCCACTTTCTTTAAAAAAGTAATTCACTGTTTCTCTGAGATCCTGCAATCAAGTTTTGAAATTTTAATCCTTCATGGCTCTCCAACGGCCATTTTTTGTAGGTATCAATCTATCAAAACGTGACCAAATCTGTATGCTGCGAATAACTCTACAAATATTTTACAGTCACCAATGAAAAAGCATTATTTTAAAACAAAAAAAAACTTTAAAGATGCAGTCCTCTATCATTTCTTTTCAGCGATGCTAATTGCTGTTCATACATTTTACAGATAATGGAAGAATTAATTATATTTCGCTGAACTAATATTTAATATCGTGTTTTAGTACCTACGTGACAAGATAGCTTATATTAGAGAAGCCTTAAAGCTTTTATTGACTGCCATTTGTTAAGGTACGCAGTGCGATACGTAGAACAATAATTTAAATAAATATAATTATAGGACTACCTCGTCGGCCAAGTGGTCGCAAACGCTACTACGGAGCATGAGGTCCTGGGTTCGATTCCCGGGTCGGGCAAAATGCTACCGGGGCTTTCCATCTGCCATTTCTCAGTTTTTTTTTTTTTTTTTTGGTTGGGGAATCATCAAATGACCTCTCCCGCTCTGGGCGGAGCAGAAGGGCGTATCAGACTCTTACTGACTAAAACCCACCCGTGTTCCTTCAGTTGCCTGTGCGCCAGGGCCACGGTAACTCTTTCGAACAATCCGCGACCCCGGCAGGCATCGGTCCTATCGGACCCCGTCAATGGTGCTGACATCTCTTTGAGGCGCGCGTGGAACACGATGCGCCGTCGACCCGGGCCTGGTCCTTACCGGACGGCGAGCTGCCCATTGCCCGCCGTCCGCAAGCCCGCGCCTACGGTGGCCGGGAGTCGGCAATCGACTCCCGACGCCCAGGGTGTCTCCTCCTCCTGCGGCGGCTAGGGGCGCGAGGGCGCAGAGAATGCCTCTCCCTTTCGCGCTCCGCCTCCTCCTTCGCGAGCATTACTGCTTCGCAGAAGGAGGTGACGGCTTCCCATTCCCTCTCGCTCCGTACCATGGCCTGAACCAGGGCCGGACGCGAGAGGTCGCCGCCGCTGATCGCCGCCACGAGGACACGGCGGTGCTCCGCCCAAGCCGGGCAGACCTCCACCGTATGCTCCACCGTGTCCCCCGGTCGATCCACACAATGGTAACACCCGGGCGTTTCCTCCCGCCTTATCCGAAACAGGAACCTCCCGAAACAGCCATGTCCGGTGAGGACCTGCGTCAGGCGGAAGGTGAGGACGCCGTGGCGCTTCTCAAGCCACTCCGCAAAGAGGGGTCTTACCGCCGCAATTGTGGCGTGCCCTGCGCTGGGTTGCGACAGTCGCACTCTCCATGCCACCATGAGATCCCGCCGGAGCTCTGTCCGCTGTGCCGCGATTTCTCGCGGCAGCGGAGTTACGCCCCGGCGTTTCGCCTCCTGGCGCCACTCCCAATCGTGCGCGAGGACCTTTGCCTCCAGATCGGCGTACCGGCGTACGGCGTCAGTACCGCCATCATGGCGGTAATCCGGCAAGGAGGCTCGCCGCCTCGCAGGAGACCGTGCGGTATCCCCGTACCATCCGGATGGCCATGACCCTTTGGGACGCGTTCAACCGGTGGGCTGGCCGGAGCCTCAATGAACGCGCCCACACCGGCGCCCGGTAAAGGGCCATGGACCGCACGACCCCCGCGTAGAGCCTCCGGCAGGAGGCGTTTGGCCCCCCCAGATTGGGCAAGAGCCGCTTCAAAGCAGCCCCGGCCCGCTGCAGTCTGGGAGCCAAACGTCGGAAATGCTCCACGAAGTTCCACCGGCTCTCAGTACCAGCCTGGAATCTGGATGTGTGCCCGGTTGATGGCAATAGGCTCGCCCCCTACTACATGGGACTTAAACATTTAAACTGATGAAATGTGGGTGTACCATAGGTACACTTTTTAAACAGGTACTTTAAGAGTTTCGCGCTCTTGCAGATAATAGCACACCTAATACAATTCCTTCTCCGCATTAATTGCGGCCAGGTCGACGTTCGGTCTGACACATTTAGGCAACATTACGTGCCAATACAACTATTAATTATGGATTCACAAACACAGGAGTCAGTTTGCGGTAAGCGGGATTGATTGTACTGCGCCGACCACAGTGAGCACGCTGAATTACTTGCATGCAAATTAGCGATACACAGAGAACGCTCGCAAATTGGTATTAATAGATTCACTCGGTATAAGCTCATAGACGCTCTATTTGGACTAACCTTAATTGAAATGGGATATTGGTCTGCTTGATATTTCTACACCATTGGCTTTGGCTATTATAAGTATTAAAGTTACATGCAGAGATCGGAATAAGTTCGGTTATGGTAATTACGCAAGTGATAAATCATTAGAATCTGAGGAAAACTAAAGACATGAGGAAGGGTTCGCCCAGACGCCTAGATTTTTGTCGCTTCAATAAATCGAAATTAAAATTGTCTCTCTCCATCTATAAACACGAGCTGTAGTTAAAGAAGATTACTCAATTATCCCCATTACGTTACTGTCAATATCTGTCATGAAATGTACACCACGTGACATGTGATGCCCGGGGTTTGTTGGACATAATATATTTTACAGCTCGCTGGTACTCGTCCGATTACCACCGCTAGTGGGTACTAATTTAAATGCGAGGCTCCGTTTTGCTTTTAAATATGTTATTTGTAGATTTGTCGTGTCGTATTTCTCCTTAGATCAGTAGGTAACAAAACTTTAAAATATTTTCACCCATTTCTTACCCAAAACGCAAAGGATTTTCTTGTAACCCAAGATCACATGTATTCAGTAATCGTGTATTATTAACTTGTGCTGCACAAGACGCTGTCGAGCTATGCCAACATTCATGACGAGCTCCGCCCGGGCGAAATATTATAATAAGCGATACACCGTGTTACATGCATGAGTATGCAAGCTTACAAAGCCTGGATAAGTATGTCGAAGATAATAAGTAATAACATTGTAGAAAGAAGTATAATATTTATCTATTTGTATCATTCTGCTTCGTTTGTTTAAGGCTAGCGTAAATTAGGGCAAAAAAAAATGCAAACATTCTCTTTCATCGCTTCATATATTTTCAACGAAACAACGCCCGTACAGGCGGACCGCACCGCGCTTTTTTGTACGAGCATGTGTTGCGCTGCGGCCTGTTGCGGCTGTAATGTATCGATTACTGAGCGTGGTCACATTGCATTAATTACAGAGTCTGGCAGTAATATGTACTGGGTATTTTCATCAAGTATTGTTCAACAGTAGCCAATGACCATAATGCCCTGGAAGTTAGGCAGGCCTTTGGTGTGGGATGCAACGTGTGTCGACACCCTTGCGCCATCCCATCTTCCTAGCACGGCGGGCTGTGCTGGGGCGGCTGCTGCAAGTGCGGAAAACCTCAAACGGCGAAAATATTCGAATCTTATTGGGAGTTATATGTTCGAGCCGTTTGGGGTTGAAACACTAGGGCCGTAGGGTCCGAGTGCCCACTTGGTTTCTGGAGACATCGCTAAGCGGTTGGTCGACTCTTCACGTGACCAGAGGGCTTGCCTATTTTTTGGCCAAAGAATCAGTATCGCCATACAACGTGGCAATGCTGCCAGCCTTTTGGGCACTTTTCCTGTCGACAGCGATGCGGATGAATTTTTTGATGCCCTATGATTCTTTTCCTTCTTTCTTTTTTATTTTTATTTATTGTTATTTAGTTGTACATACTATTAAAAATAGAATTGATTCTAGTTGCCCTTTCCAAAAGGTAGTTTCGTATGGAGTAGAATGGGCAAGAAACTCCAGCGTTACTCTTTTAAAATGTTTTACAATATTATGTAAGTTCACATTAATACAGTAGCCTAAATTAATTTGTGTCCAGTTAGTGTCAAGAGACTCGTCGCCCTTTTAAATGTGACGTTATCAGGTGAAATCTTGATGTAGATACTATATACATCTCTGTCGACCTTGCGAAAACATAAGCGTGATGACGTGATTGACTTGTAAGGCTCGTTTAGCGTTGATGTATGCTAGACCGTTGAACTCGAGACATTAAAACGATAAGCCACTGTACAAATGAACATTCTAAACCCTTAATTAGTAACGCTAAGTATATTTACATTTATCTACTAGATACATACATACATAAACTCACACCTTTTCCTCGTTTACTATCCACTGATTACTGTTTCTACCATTTACATGTAAATAAAACCAATTCACCTTGAAAACGAACCCATTAGTAATACAGGCACTACCAAACTAGTCACCACTTAGCAATGATAAAGCAATCAAATGAAAACAATGGGAAAACCAGCCGAAGTGGTGACAATTAATGTTCAAGGGGAATGTGATTAATCAACGTGTAACCTCGAAAGAATTATAAAGTCAGACACATTAGCTAGTTAATTGGTGTGTGCAAAGTTCACTCATACCTCCATAGAAAAGGGAGGATTTCCCGATCAGACAAGGGTGTCGTGTCGTTGCGCGGTAAACTCTGCTTGCGCGGTGCAGGATTTTGCGTGACGTCAGTATGACGCGTAGCTCGCATGTAGCGTTATAGATGCGCTACATACATAAACAAATAATAGGTCTTACAGTAATTGTCTTATTTGTAAGATATGTAGCTGTGTCGCTTCACACAAAATAAGTAACCATACTGATGTCAAATTGTTTAATATTTTTTTTTTTTTAGAACTTTACGACATAACGTCATTTATTTACATTTATTACAGATTCTACAAATAATATTAATAATATATACATCTAAATAAAAATAAATAAAATAAAAAAAGAAAGAGAAGAATCATAGGAAATCAAAATATTCGTCTGCATCGCTGTCGACAGGAAAAGTGCCCAAAAGGCTGCCAGCATTGCCACGTTGTATGGCGATGCTGACTCTCTCTGGTCACGTCAAGAGTCGACCAACCGCTTGGCGACGTCTCCAAAAACCAAGTGGGCACTCGGACCCCACGGCCCTAGTGTTTCAACTCCAAACGGCTCGAACATATAACTCCCAATAAGATTGGAATATTTTCGCCCTTTGAGGTTTTCTGCACCTGCAGCAACCGCCCCAGCACATAAATTTATTAATTCACTGACAGACAACACACGGCCGAAACCGCTGGCTCTAGAAGCTTGAAATTTTCCACAAGAGTTCCTTACAAATAACGAAGGGTAGCACTAAGGAGGGATTTTTAAAAATGCATCCCTATAATGGGATAAATAGGGGATGAAAGTTTGTATGGAGGTTCGTCATTTTGGCCGATGGGAAATCCCATCGGGCACTCGGCTTATTGTGTAATAGTTTTTCAGAGCCAATATAATTTCAGAGCAAAATGTACAGCCACAAAAACCATGGCTTCTTTGTTGTCAAAAACGCAAATACTGTAAAAAAACAACATTGTAACTAACTATACCAACAGTGGTTATCGAAAATTGCTCATATAGAATAAAATGAGCCTTACAGTGTAAGTTTAAAACACGTCGTCGGTCAACTGAATTTTAGTACCTAAGATCGTATACGAGTACTACGCGATACTACATCGATATACATAGTGTAGCTATATAGAAAAAGGAAATTTACCACATAAACACGTAAAATTTATTATTATAAAAAATCGCATCCAAAATTATATATAAAATGTACAGTTTAAATATTAAAAAACTTTTTTACAAAAAAACAACCGACTTCCAAAAAAATACACTAAAAACGTGAAAAATAACTTTAATTTCGGAAGTCGGTATGTTTGGTTGTGTATTTTCGTTTTTGGCCACCGACTTCCGAAATTAAAGTTATTTTTCACGTTTTCTAGTGTTTTTTGTGGAAGTCGGTTGTTTTTTTGTAAAAAACTTTTTATTTTTCACCATTTAGTTGTGGTACCTACCCCACACATATTCTTATACCACTACTTGATAATTATGTAAATAACCGTGACAGGAAATTATTAAAACATCATCAATATTAACGAAGTGGAAAAAATACGAAGTATTAAGGATAACTCAAAAAGTGCTGGTCAGAACTGGATCAAATTTAACTGGGACCACATGTGAAGCACCATCTCTCAAATAAAAAAAGAATGATTCAAATCGGTTCACCCATAAAAAAGTTCTGAGCTAAAAAACGTAAAAAAAAATACAGTCGAATTGAGAACCTCCTTCTTTTTTTTAAGTCGGTTAATTAAATACGTAGTTGCGGAATAGGTAAATTGGTCAAAATGTAACGAGAATACGAGAAAACTTAAAGTATATCGGACGGTAAATCTTTTTTACGCTGGTTTACGAGCTAGGGAATCGATTACAATCGGGTCTTAAGCTCGTTATCACTAAATTACGCAGACTTTAAAATGAATATTATCTCATTAAGATTACCTAATATCCCATTAAAAACAGTCATGGTTAAAGATTGACTAGCATTAAGGTATTAAACTCGTAAGAGTTAATGATAAAATTTGGTGAAGGTGGTACTTTGCTGGACCCTGGCGAACCGCGGACTCGAAGGACACCACAATAGATAAAGGTGACAGTTTCCTGGACCCTGATGAACCGCGGCCTCGAAGTGCAACAGCACGACGATAATGTGTCGTAGATCATAAAGGGCATGCTGGTCTCGAACTTCAAGGATTCTACGCGGCAGGCATAAGCGGCACAATAGAACCGCAAGGCTGGTAAATAGTCCGGTACCCGGAAAACGGCCAGAAGCTGCCCTTTAATTGGTTCTACACCTACGACAAATAAAATAGGGTATTACACCAGAAAAAAAGGCTACGACTTCCGCTGAGAGAGCAGATCAGGAAAAGTACGTTCCAGATTCAAAGTATGTCGTGCACAAATTGTGTGGCGACTTGGTTGACTGCAAAGCATTTGCAGCAATTTGATAAGGAAGTAACGTCCACACCAGGACTCCGTCAATAATGAAAAAATACTGCAAAATGATGAAAATCGACTCGTCTTGATTTATATTTTTCCACACATGTGGGGTAATTATGTAAAACACTAACAGTAGCAATGGGTTTCATTTTGACAGTTCAACAACATTCATTGCGATATTTACGTTGTTGAGCTAACAAATTTTTCGAACATATGAAGCATTGGATTAGCAATACGCTTCAAAATGATTCATATTGTGATAGATAGTGTGTAACGTAATTAGGGTGCTGTTTTTTTAATATACATCAAATGTTTTGCTTGCCAACGTCAAAATTTAAAAAAATCTGATTAAAAAGATTGATGACCAGACATTAACCAGAAAAGATCCAGACCACCGCAGAAACTGCAGAGGTCACGCTGCAATAGACGGGAATAACTCCACCCAAAGTATACTATTAGCTACTTGAAATATCGTAAAATTGTTTTCAACGTTTGCTACTAATAATATGTTGCACTTTATCTGCATTAAAAAGTTTTATTATTGGACATAAACAAATCCCAAAGTACTGAACTTATTGACTGCCCCATCGAAAAAGGGTGACTTATGGATGATGATAAATGTTTATTTCTTTAGCCACAAAAATATTTAACAAGCTGCCTGACACATTAAAATCATTAAATCTGGACAAATTCAAAAGAGTACTTATGAAAATTATAATCGCTAAATGTTACTACTCAATAAAAGACTATTTGGATGAAAATTATATAATCCCTCCTTCGGGCATGCATGCATTGTTTGACACTCTTGTATTACTTTGATTAATTGACATCAGCCTATTTTAATTTTCCAATATATCCGTCTTATGTTTAAAATAAAATTTTTGCCCTTTTTGAATTTTTTTTTTAATTTGGTACTTGTTTTGACATTGTAGTTTTTATTTGAAATTTAATTAATTGACAAAGGAATATTACAATTGAATTATCCAACACTCTAGCTCTTTCTAAAAATTTTATTTGATATTGTGAAATTAATAATGAAATAATTGAAATTGATACTAACATTTGTACGCCTACTGGCAACGCATAGAGAACTTACAAAAACGTAACATCTCACACACCTGTGTATCTGTAACCTATGTTTACAAATAAATACTCTGAATCTGAATCTGAATCTAGCTTTCTCTAAGCTTTCAGAAACAAACTAGTCACCAAAAAGTGGGATATTGATCAATGAACGCTTCGGACATGGAGGCCGAGTAAAGCGGTCCCATAGGAAATTGAAACGCCCCGACCTCACACTATTACCTCTAAGCGTATTTATGATACTCGTGTATTTATAGTGGTTTTCTAGTAAAAGGAAATACATCATGTTTCTTTAATGAAATGAATGAGACGTGCAAATATTCCTCGCAGTATTTTAATAATATAAGGACGCCAGTAAACCGATCGACTTAGAATTAATGTTCTTTATTTGAAATTCATTAGCAAATCTTAAAACAAAAAAGAAAGATAAATTATGCATCGTCATTTTTTTAAACATGTAGGATCCAAAACAATTCTTCAAAAAAAGTCCCATAATATATTGTAGGCCAGGAAATCGTAGCACTTGTGCTACGGCGTAGCAAAGCGCGCGAGCTACGCCGTAACTGTGCTTCGTGTGACGGGCGATTAAAGTAGCACAACACAATGCAAATGGAGCAACGGTAATGGCGGAAACTGCTATAAATAGGTTGTTACTAATGCAAAGTCACCTTTAACCAACCTATAGAAAACATCACCACAACTCTACGTAACATTCATGTCATTATAAACTCTTTAACAGAGGCCCTAGCAACACCCGAAGTAAAGGTAACGTAAATTTAAACGATTATTGAATCGAAAATACAACTTTCCTGTAGCATTTTAGTTTAAAATTCGGCAAGCACAATTAGTATCACCCATAGATATGAATAACGTCTAATAACCAGGGACCGTACAACCCCGGTTAAGGGTTAAGCCTTTCGAAAGGGTAAGCCATTTATGAGGTTACCTTTATCATGGTGTAACTCCTTGAATGGGTTCTATGCCTAAAAGCCAGTAAAAGGGTTAGCCTTTCTATATGGATAACCCATTGAATGGGTTCTATGCTTGAAACCCAGTAAAAGGATTACATGATAACCCATTGAATGGGTTCTATGCTTGAAACCCAGTAAAAGGGTTACATGATAACCCATTGAATGGGTTCTATACTTGAAACCCAGTGAAAGGGTTACCCTTTCATTGTGATAACCTATACAATTATAAGAATTTTGTTCGGGTTACCATATGGTTATTCAGTAAAGTATGCTAAGTAGGTGGTTGGCAACTATGTAGCAATCGTTTAATATATGTATACCTACGGGGTAGACAGTTGTCATTATTCATTGCAATTGCAACAACGTGCAAGTAGGTAAATAATATTATTTTGTTGTAAATTTTTCTGTTATCGAATAACGTATCGTATTAAAATCAACTTTGTTCCAATCAGTTAATATATTATATAGTAAGTATATTATATATTAGTATATTTTATACCTAATTAAATAACTTTTTCATTTATGAGAAAAATAAAGAACGCTCTCTTTCTTCATACATTTTCTACTCGCGGTTAGTCATTCCGATTTCCGTGCGCAGGTTCAGACACGCCCTAGGAAGGACGGGTGTATCGCTATCTTGCAAAAACAAAATACGATCAAAATAATAATAAAGTGAGTGCCGTGCTGTATACCTACTGTGGTTGGAAAAAGTTGATACTTTTCGGGCTAAAAGTACGAGTACCAAACTTATTACCAAAAATTGGTTTTGAAAAAAACTTTTTTACAAAAACGTGAAAAATAACTTTAATTTCGGAAGTCGGTGGCAAAAACGAAAATACAAAACCAAAGACACCGACTTCTGAAATTAAAGTTATTTTTCAATATTTTTGCGTTTTTTTTGGAAGCCGGTTGATTTTTTTTGGAAAAACGTTTTTATTTTTCACTTTTTAGTTGTGGTACCTACCCCACACAAATTCCTATACCATTACTCGATATGTAAATAAAAGTGATTTCCTAAGTGGAAAGGATAACTCAAATTTATATGGGACCACATAAAAAGCACCAAATTTCAAATAAAAAAATAATCATCCAAATCGGTTCACCCAGAAAAAACTTCTGAGCTAATAACATTTAAAAAAATAAAAACCGGCCAAGTGCGAGTCGGACTCGCGCACGAAGGGTTTCGTACCATTGACTAGGTAAACAACGGTAGGCACACAAATTAGGTGCCTACCTGTTAACATTTATTGATATCGAGCAAAATAGGCAAAAAATGGCGTTTTTTGTATGGGAGCCCCCTTAAATATTTATTTTATTTTAATTTTATTATTTATTATTAAATTAAAAATACAACTGAGTATTTTGTGAATATTTCAAGTGCCTACCTGTTGCCATTATTCATATCGAGCAAAAAAGGGAAAAAAAATCGCGTTGGTTGTATGGGAGCCCCCCTTAAATATTTATTTTATTTTGTTTTTAGTATTTGTTGTTATAGCAGCAACAAAAATACATAATTTGTGAAAATTTCAACTGTCTAGTTATCGCAGTTCTTGAGATACAGCCTGGTGACAGACAGACGGACGGACAGACAGCGAAGTCTTAGTAATAGGGTCCCGTTTTTACCCTTTGGGTACGGAACCCTAACTAGCTCCGCGCGCACGAGTGTCAACGACGTCTGCCCTCACGTGTCTGCCCGCTCCGGTAAGCGCAGTCGGGAACCTGCCCCCCGCGCGCTCCGCATCCACTACCGATCAAGCCACGCCCGCGCGAATAATAATTATTATTTACTTAGGCACCTATTACAGATTTATTATTAGAAAATAATGGTGCACGGTTTATGCATAAGGTTTATGTTTATGAAATTAAAAGTTTTATTTTATTTTTATATTTGAGTTGATTGAATGAAGGGTAAATTGCGGTTTACGATTTATGACGTATTAAAAAAAAAACTATATACTAGATCTCGTTCAAACCAATTTTCTGTGGAAGTTAACATGGTAATGTACATCGTATATTTTTTTTAGTTTTATCATTCTCTTATTTTAGAAGTTACAGGGGGACACACACATTTTTTGGAAGTGTCTCTCGCGCAAACTATTCAGTTTAGAAAAAAATTATATTAGAAACCTCAATATCATTTTTGAAGACCATCCATCCATAGATACCCCACACGTATGGGTCTGATAAATTTTTTTTTTGAGTTTCAGTTCTAAGTATGGGGAACCCCCAAAATTTATTGTCTTTTTTCTATTTTTGTGTGAAAATCTTAATGCGGTTCACAGAATACATCTACTTACCAAGTTTCAACAGCATAGTTCTTATAGTTTCGGAAAAAAGTGGCTGTGACATACGGACGGACAGACAGACAGACATGACGAATCCATAAGGGTTCCGTTTTTTGCCATTTGGCTACGGAACCCTAAAAAACAATACAGTCGAATTGAGAACCTCCTCCTTTTTTGAAGTCTGTTAAAAAAGCTGTTTTAGATCTAGGCAAGAAAAATTTCGCCAAAGGACAGGTGTATGTTGCTCTGAGTCGTGCAAAAACCATGGAAGGAATATCGTTGTCTGACTTAGATTTAAACATATTATTGAGTAGGCCACACGACGAAAGAGCATTGCTAGAGATGACGCGATTACCCAACTTAAATTCAGTCTCAAATTGACGCCTCAGCACGACTAGTAGGTAGTGGTTGTCCTATGTGAAACTTCAATCTTAATTAGGTATTATTTTTGTACGAACTGAACATTTTGGCATATTGAACCGTATGAAGTAAGCCCAACAAAAGGTAACTGCTATTAATTGTTGAGGAATTCCCTCGACAGTCTATGGTCTTCATCATCAGACCAGTAATGTTACTTATAACCCATATGGGTGCAAAGTTCTCATCAATATAAATGAAAAGTCCAAACACAAGGTAGCTACTGTAAACCGTTGAGGAGTTCCCTTAACTGTCCTTCGTCTTCATTATCAGACCCCTAATCACAGTCACAACCCATTTAGATGTAAAGTTCTCATTAATACAAATTAATCAAGCCCAAACACAAGGTAACTGCTGTAAATCGTTGAGGAGTTCCCTCCACTGTCTTTTGGCTCCATCATCAGATCGACTCCAGACCTTTCTTAAATGGTAGTGCTTTAAAATACTTAATGAAAAAATTAACAAACGCACTAGTTGCCCCTACGATTTTCGAAGGTTTCCCTCGATTTCTCTGGGATGACATCATCAGATCCTGTTTCTTTATCATGGGACTACCCTTGGGATATCTCCTTTCTAACAAAAAAAGAATCATCTAAATCGGTTCATGAACGACGAAGTTATTCGCGAACACACATAAAAATATAAAATAAAAAAATGTGTACGGTCGAATTGAGAAACCTCCTCCTCTTTTGAAGTCGTTTAATAAATAAATCAAATTCAAAATGGCGGAAAAACTTCAGATTTTTTTAAATTTGTTTTGGTAGTCATTATTGGAGATTTTGGAGATAGTGATGATTATGAATACGTATTCAGTTTTATAATACAAGATGGCGGATCAATTTTTTTATGATAAATTGATATGATTATCCATTTTTGGTGTGGCAATTACGCATGACATCCATTATTTAATTCAGATATACAGTATTTTGTTTTATAAAAAAAATTGGACATTGCTTTAATTTTTAAGGATTTTTAGGATAGTGATTACGAATGTGTCATCCATATTCTATTCAAACACGGCAGGTGTTTTTTTTTTTTTATAAATAGTCATCAAAGTAATCAATTTTGGAAATTTTGGGTGTGGTGATTATAAATGTATCCTACTTGTTTATTTAAGATGGCAGATGAACTCTTTTGAAGAAAAGTCGACAAGGGTATCAATTTTGGGAGTTTTGGTATAATGATCATTGATATTTAACGTCAATTTGAATTTTTATGTAAATCTAAAAGGTGTAATCTTTCCCTTTAAATACCTTGTAATCTTTTAATTGTTTTGATGTGAAGTTGGTAATCAACTCTCAAAAACTTTGAAAATTTAAAGATGTCGTTCATTTGGAATTATTGACAGATAGTAGAATTAATATCCTGTGTATTTTAAAACGATCACACCGTTAGTATACGGTTATCGGTCGGTTATATTTGTGTAATGTCATGCTCCAAAAATGGTAGGTAAAAATAATATTTATAGTATTTTATTGTCAGCCCTCGGTTTTTCTTTTTCTTTATGGCTTGAACATTTTTTGTACCTACGAATTTCAAATAATTCCAAAAATAATGATGATCATGCTTATAATACTTAGTTACTGTTACCAAATACAATAAAGTTACTACTAACTTTACTCAACAAGTATAGTAAATATAAAAAAAAAAAACTTTCAAGTACCCAGATTAGTTACTAATGTATAAATTCGAACGGACGGCGGTTTCAATGTGTGCGTGCGCGTAATGTTGTTGTGTTGCGACTCAGATGCCTAAACTTCAGTGTTTCAAAAATGTGATAGCGTTCTCTAAGACTTCAGATTTCGTAATTGAAGTGAAATATCTGAGTAGCACCATCTCTCTCACACCTGTATTTGTTTGCAAATTTGCTTATTCGCACCCGTGGGTCGTCGCGTTCGGTTAGTCGTCATCTCACCGCGCATTTGCAGTTACAGAGTTGACAATAATAATAACATCAATAATGTCAACGGGATGAGTTGGGAGTTTAATAATTCATTATAAATTGCGTAGGAATAATGCATTATAGTCAAAGTCAAAGTCAAATTCTAAAGTCAAATCATTTATTTCAAATAGGCACATAAAAGGCACTTTTGAACGTCAAAATTTACAAAAAAATAGAATTGATTCTAGTTGCCCCTTCCAAAAGGTAGTTTCGTATATTATTTGTTGTTACAATAATATCCACCACTACTTACATCTCATACATCCGGCGACGCCGTTATATTTGTGCCACATGAGAAGGAATCAATCTATTTTCGATCTTTTGGCAACTTATATTTTTTGCAATTTTTACGTTTAGTGACCAATAATCTATCCATGACATAGATCACGAATGATCAATCAACAATCAAGTGGTAGGTATAATAAGACATAGCATCGTTGCGCATTGTCCTACGTATACGTAAGTACGTACGTACGTGTATGTTCCTTTGTTTTTTTCTAGTCCGTGATTGATAAATTAACTTATCTACCTACTTATTGTAAGGAAGGCAGTGAAGGCAAATTATAACAAATAATTAAGTAGGTATCACCTTACCTTTAATAAATTTCCACATAAATTACATTTACTTGTATTATTTGATGCATCATATAAATAATAGCGATGTACGGCATCTCGTCTCGGTTTTGGCATTTTAAATTGTTAAAAATTTGCACTGAGTAATATTCGGAAAAGAACATAATCCGGTCCGGGTTCAAAAATCAAACGGCAAATATGACAATTGTACGATTTGTAAGGTCCCTGCTGCAATAAAGTAATAAACAAGTACAGACATGAAAAAATCATAATATTATGTCATTCCGATATATGGCCAGCAAAGCTAAAATGAACTCTATAATACATGCCATAATGACCATAGATCCCTGTTTACAAGCCGATCGGTAAGTAGCCACAAAGGCGCCGCCGCGGCCGCTTAACGCGTGCTATTCCATTTTGAAACCTATGCCCAACATAGAGAGATCATATTACTTTTGTTCGGAATTGATATGTTACGCTGTTATCGTTTTAAAGAGAGTTGAAAGTATGACCCTTTTGAATGGCTTAAATTAAGCCTTTCAAAAGGGTTACCCACATCGTATGGGTTTTTAATTAACTGCTTAGAAAAACCCTACCGAAAACCCTTTCAATGGGTAACCATAATTTTACTGGCTTAAATTAAGCCGTACAAAAGGGTAACCCACATCATATGGGTTTTTAATTAACTGCTTAGAAAAACCCTACCGAAAACCCTTTCAATGGGTAATCAAAATTTTAATGGCTTAAATTAAGCCGTTTAAAAGGGTTACCCACATCGTATGGGTTTTTGATTAACTGCTTAGAAAAACCCTGTCAAAAACCTTTTCAATGGGTAACCATAATTTTAGTGGCTTAGTTAAGCCGTTCAAAAGGGTTACCCACATCGTATGGGTTTTTAATTAACTGCTTAGAAAAACCCTACCGAAAACCCTTTCAATGGGTAACCGAAATGGTCCCTGCTAATAACTAAGTAAATATCATTGTGTGAATCTGGTATTTTAAAATTTAAATTCTTTCGAATTTTCTTTCCTCCGCACGTTCGTGCTGACACAAACACATTATTGTTTTTGGAAGTCCGATGTATGTATGTATGTGTTTTTTTTTTCACATTTTTGCTTTGGTACCTACCTCATACCTATTCGTATACTACTACTTGCTATGTAAATAACAGTGACAGAAAGTTTTATAAAATCAATATACACCAAGTGGATTAAATACGTATTATTGAAGCTAACTCAAAACTACCTCCGCAAGTCCATAAGCAAAGAAGTTATGCCCGAACATATACAGGGTGGCAACGACATCGACACCAGGATGAGACACCCTGGGCGTCGGGAGTCGATTGCCGACTCCCGGCCACCGTAGGCGCGTGCTTGCGGACGGCAAGCAATGGACAGCTCGCCGTCCGGTAAGGACCAAGCCCGGGTCGACGGCGCGTCGTGTTCCACGCGCGCCTCAAAGAGATGTCAGCATCATTGACGGGGTCCGAAAGGGCCGTTGCCTGCCGGGGTCGCGGATTGTTCGAAAGAGTTACCGTGGCCCTGGCGCACAGGCAACTGAAGGAACACGGGTGGGTTTTGGTCAGTAAGAGTCTGACACGCCCTTCCGCTCCGCCCAGAGCGGGAGAGGTCATTTGATGATTTCACAACCAAAAAAATATAAATGGACGTCGACACACAAACTATAAACATGAATTTAGCACATGATTCTAGACCTCCTAGCGTAATAACTTTTCGAAGGCATATATGCTTTCTCATAGAAAAGTGCGATACCTACGCGGTAAAAATGTATTGAACAGCAATTTTTTTTTATAACCGCACCACATGAGTTTCCTTCAGAATCATGTACTGAATCCGTGGTAACAGGCTGCACGTCGATGTCCCTGTCATCCTTTATATATAATATATACAGGGTGGATTTTTGAGATGGGGCAGCAAGGGCAGCTACCTTAACCGTTGTAGCTACAGGAAATCTGTCTTAGGAGACATTTATTATTTTTTATTTATATATTTATTTGGGATCACCAACAAAGGATACACATAAACAATATAAATTAAAATAATAAAATTCGTTCTTTTACGTGTGCTCCTTCAATTACTATTATATATTTTATTATTTCTAACCTTTTTGTGAAATTTTGATTTGCATTCACAGATATTGAAAAAAAAGTACAGTCAGCAGGAACATGGGCAATTTTCTCAATTTGTTTGTATATATACAATATACAGGATATTGTAAATATACAAACAAATTGAGAACATTCTCCCTTACGAAAAGTCTTTAGCTAGTATAAATTTGTTACAAATTGAAACCTAACTGGAGGTCCATTTATGTACATCAACTAAAAAGAAAATGGACGTAAGGTGAAGTTATAAATTATAAGGTTCAAATACCCTCCATTCGTCAGAACGCAAGGGAACAATACGTAAAGAATCGCAATGTTACAGTCGACTGCCTTCAAAGATAAAGAAAAAAGATTTATCGTCATTGTTAGCTAGAAGCAGTCAAGGGGATCGATCAGTCTGTGATGTTAAGGAACACTTACCGCGACCGTCTCTGGATGGGTGACCAATTCTGACGAGAAAACCTATTCCAGTTTTTTTGTTTGGACCCACAAACATGCCCCAGGTTAACGTTTGATGACGGCGAGCAATGGGCAACTCGTCGTCCGGTAAGGACCAGGCCCGGGTCGACGGCGCGTCGTGTTCCACGCGCGCCTCATAGAGATGTCAGCACCATTGACGGGGTCCGATAGGACCAATGCCTGCTGGGGCTGCGGATTGTTCGAAAGAGTTACCGTGGCCCTGGCGCACAGGCAACTGAAGGAACACGGGTGGGTTTTAGTCAGTAAGAGTCTGACACGCCCTTCCGCTCCGCCCAGAGTGGGAGAGGTCATTTGACGATGTCCCAAGCTAAAAAAAAAAAAAAGGTTAACGTTTGTTAGTCGGTTTTAGTTACAAAGACAGTTGTGAGAGGCAGTCAAGAGCACGAAATAGAGTTATTTCGATATCGGTATTTTCCCATTAATTGGATTTCTGAGGCAGATATGAATATTCAATCATTTTGGGTTAGGATAGAATCCGACCCTAACATTGTAGGGAGGCTAGGTAGGCGATAGTAGGAGTGCCTCAAGCTAGAAAACTGTCTTTGGAATTCCGTTATATTAACAACAAGTAAAAAAATTTGCAATTTCATTATTAATCATTCGGGAACATAAAATATGTCAAATAGTGCGACTACGCATCAGCAAAGACAGGGTTATGTTTTTTATTACACAATAAATATAAAAAAATATAATTTTTAACCCCCTGACGCAAAAAGAGGGGTGTTATAAGTTTGACCGCTATGTGTGTGTGTGTCTGTCTGCGTGTCTGTCTGTGGCACCGTAGCTCTTAAACGGGTGAACTGATTTGAATGCGGTTTTTTTTTATTTTAAAGCAAGTTTTCTAGCGGTGGTTCTTAGATATGTTTTATCAAAATCGGTTGAGCCGTTTCAAGGTCATCAGCACTTTTTTGTGTCAGAGATTTTTATTTTTACCTATTATTTACCTAGTGCTACTTCAGTAAAATTTTGAGTATTATAAATGTTACAAAATATAAAAAAGCATCATGATATTCACAGACTAATTTATTTACTTATAGGCAATTAATAATAATAAGTTACAACGTTGGATTTTTCATTTATAATTTAACTATAAAATAAACAACTTTTCAGCACCATTTAACGTGTAATATTAATTAATCAACAGCATTTCTACAACATAGGTAATTAACAACAAACAAAACCCAATATTATATTATTCATCCTTTTTCAAACATACATTGATTTCAAGTTAATTAGAGAAGCTCCGCGGTGTGACGATGTAGAAATAATTGTGTGAGCACCCACCCTACAAGCTTGTGCGTACCTAATTAAACTAGGCTGGGTACATACGGCAGGCAGGTAAACGAATTTCGGCTTTCTGAAACTGGGTACAAACCACGTTGGTTCGTCTCCCGGTTTGGTACATTTCAGGGCTCGTTTTCACCATGTTTCAATAAAAATAGAGGAAAAAAGGCATGCAATTTATCACGTTTTCCGCCTGGTTTTATGATAAGTAATTTTTTAATCGTAATTTGGACCGGATTCAAATTGGAACTGACCGGCCTTTGTGAAGTTAGCTAGAACACTGTATTATCGAGCATATTCTCATAGGACAATCTAAGAATTTTATTAAATTTATTAACTATCGAGGTATTTTTCTTTAAACTATTCTCGTCAATATGTCTAACAAAGTAACCAACAACTAAACATTGATGCCACCATCTTGATCACATCTAAAACCGTCGGTAATAAAATATGTGGCACCGATACGACCCCATGACCCAAATACGCAATATCCATAGATGCATCAAACTGAACTTAAGTCCAGTTAATACAAATTAAGTACGCAATTAACGCCCAATACAAGATACAGTCGCCACCGACTTTATTGGCAATAAAGGGACGAAATAAAATATTCTTTGAAGTCACAGTCTTAATGAAAGATTGTTTAATTAATTCGATTATACTAAAGTTTGAGATGAACATGATTTTTGATTGGATGAATTTTAAATCTAGCACTTTTATTGCTCCAATTTTGTTCTAGAGGACCATGAAAGACTGGTAGATATTTTACTTGATTTTTTGTTTATCGCAAATTAATCCCTTCTTAAAAATTAAATACTTTGAATCATATCATAATTGATGCAGTGGTGATTGTGACTAACTAAAAATTTTATAAATTAGTTTAGACACATTGTTCTCCTATCAGCATCTTCCGGCTCTTGTCCCGTGTAACATGTGGTAGACGCAACACGTTTTTAACGGACTTCAAAAAAAGGAGGATGTTCTCAATTCGACGGTATTTTTTTTAATTTTTAATATGTGTTGCCTCCAAACTTTTTTCTAGGTGAACTGATTTTGATGATTCTTTTTTATTTGAAAGCTGGTACTTCTCATGTGGTCCCATACAAATTTGATCAAGATTTGACCAGTAGTTTTTGAGTTATCCTTAATAATGCGTATTTTTCCAGTAAGCATATATATATGCTTAATGGAAAATAAGAAATTAAAAGTTATTTAAACATCATCTATAGATGATGTTTTAATAACTTCCTGTCACTGTCATTAATAGTAGTTAGTTTAACCCTTTGACGAGCGTTGGCAAAATATTTGCCACAGCGGTATTTTGAATCTAGCGCGTAATCGATTTGTAAGAATAATATTTTAAATCTACGTACATCAAAATTACAAAACAAATATATTGCCACCCCCCATAAAAGTAAATGGGGATATCTAAGGCAAAGAATTGTTCAGAAATGTTTTGTAGGGGGCCTCTAACTACGTTAACACTCAAAACTACGTACTTCGTACTGCCCGTTAAAGGGTTCAGTAGTAGTATATACGAATTTGTGTGGGGTAGGTTATCAACTTAGCCGATTGCAGTCCACTGCTGGACATAGGCCTCTCCCAGGCTGCGCCACAACACTCTGTCCTCCGCCTTCCGCATCCAGTCTGTCCCAGCCAGTTTTTTGAATTCGTCGGTCCATCTAGCTGGGGGCGTCCCACACTACGCTCACCGGTAAGTGGTCGCCACTCCAGGACTCGTCTGCTCCACCGGCCATCGGTCCTCCGACTAACATGGCAAGCTCACTGCCACTTCAGCTTGCTTACTCTGTAAGCTATGTTGGTAACTCCGGTTCTTTTCCGGATAACTTCGTTTCTGATTTTATCCTTAAAAAAAAACCCCGAGCATAGCCCGCTCCATAGCGCGTTGAGCGACATTATTTTGTGGACCAGCCCGACTATCAGTGTCCACGTTTTGGCAACGTATGTTATAACGGGCAGGACGCACTGGTTGAAGACCTTAGTCTGCAAACATGTTCAAATTGCCGTGGGATAGGTACTACAACTAAAAAATTAAAAATTAAAAACAAAAAAAAAAACAACCGACTTCAAAAAAAAACACTAAAAAGTGAAAAATAACTTTTTCGAAAGTCAGTGGCAAAAATTAAAATACCAAGCCAAAGACACCGACTTGCGAAATTAAAGTAATTTTTCACTTTTTAGTGTTTTTTTTATAAGTCAGTTGTTTTATTTGGTTCATCCATTCTCTCCTGTCAAACGTAACGTTATCATTCACTCTCTTCTCTTTCATATCATTATTCTCATATAAGTGAAATCAATTTGTCTTTTTTGAGAATAAATATCTTTAAACCTGACATTTCGGCCTATTTAGGAGGTCAAGATGGAATGATGTAATGATTGTGTGATGATGAAAACTCAAACTCAAAGCATTTATTTCAAATAAACCAATTACAAGCACTTTTGAATTGTCAAGGGGTCGGTCAGTCAGAAAGATGAAGCTAGTTGCTCATTCCAAAGCGTAGTAGGTACCTATGGAGAAGAACGGGCAAGAAACTCCATGGACACTCTTTTAAATCAACATATGGTTACAAAATATTGGTTACATCATTCATGTTGAAATTATGCACGTGAGAACGATGCAGAACGTTAAAAGCGTCCGTAATAAAGAGACAAAAACAATTCAAATATTAAATTAAATTAAAATAAGACGTGGCAGCAGGCTGACCAGTCC
The DNA here is from genome assembly GCA_917490735.1 of Dryobotodes eremita. NCBI lineage: Eukaryota > Metazoa > Arthropoda > Insecta > Lepidoptera > Noctuidae > Dryobotodes > Dryobotodes eremita. The sequence continues at coordinate 6,426,289 of OU823248.1, forward strand.
CTACTGACGGCGCCCGTTCGCGAACATGACGTATGGATCAGCACCATTCAGCTCAAACATTTCGAAGGGAACACACACGCCACCACCAGCGTGACATTTGAGTGAGCATGACATACATACTCTCAGCTGCCAGGGCACATTCAAGTCAATGAAAGACTGAAGATGATAAAAATGTTAATTAAGAATCCATCGTGTAGTAGGTTATCTGCAAAAGTCGACCTTATGTTGTGCACGCTGGAGTAAAATAACTCTAGTTAAAAGTATTCGAACTGTCAAGCGAATTTAGAATGAACTTTCATATTATTTGAATTAGATTTTTGTTTGAAAAAACCAGTGAAAATATAAGCACGTTGATGTATAGACGAACGCTTAGAATAAACGTGTTAATTAAATATAACGCCTATCCGTACTACGTCTCCGTAGTTAGTACAGTACCTACTAATCAATCTCTATTACAATGGTGGCGCTTGAGACTAGTTACAAGACTCTAATTGTCAAAAGGAACCAATTAATTGCTTTAAGTCAAGCGAATTAAAATAAAAGCGGTTCTAATCTGCCGTCATCTTTTAAAGCATAGTACGCTACCCTAGTAGCGAATAATGTCAATAATGTCATGTCAACATTTTATTTGATTTAATTCGTAAATCAAATAAAATATTGGCAGTTTCCCGAAAGTCAATTAGTCTTTTATCTGAAAATAATCCGTTCTTATAAAATATCGGTCTGGTTCCGTCGTCTTTCACGCTTTAGTCATAAACTATTTTACGCAAACTAAATAAGAAATTACCTATTCAATATTTTTTTGTTATTTTTAAGGTAAATAGTATTTAAGAAAACTAGGTACTTATAACATAATTAATTTAATTTTGTCACTTTTTCAAGGCTTCAAATGTTAAAAAATGTTAAGAATTTTATAGTCCTACAATTACCATAAGGCATGAGCTCCTGCTGCCTGTGGTTCAGGTTTATCCCCGTCAGTTGTTTAACTGATCTGGTAACATTATAATACCTTTGTAAATTATTTCTATGATTAAAATGTTAAATATTTTACCAATTTTTATTTTAACTCTGAATAAATATTTATTAATATTTAAGAATAGAGACAAGACATTAAAATAGTATACAATCTTGAATCTACTAACCAGGGTGATGATGGTTAAAAATTTTACATAACATTATAAAATAGCACATTTTCATACACGAACAGGTTCATATATCAAATAATCAAATTGAAAACTCAAAAGCTACAAAGGAACATCCAGATGTCTCGAATAAACTCCAACTCAAAGCCTTTGATAAAAGCAAGTCTCATCGGACACAATATGTGAGAACTTCAAATCGCCGAGCCAATACTTTCCAAGACTACTTCAATATTTTTCACTAGTACTGGCGTGAAATTGGTTCAATATGTAGCTCGAGCTTTTAGTTGACATGGTACAGATAATACAGAAAGGTTACCCACAGCATATATTTTAAACGTACTACTAAGCCTCAGGCCCCGCACCCTAATTACGTAACACACTATCTATCACAATCTGAATCATTTTGAAGCTTATTGCTAATCCATTGCTTCGTATGTTCGAAAAATTGATTGGCTCAACAACGTAAATAACGCAATGAATGTTGTTGAACTGTCAAAATGAAACCCATTCCTACTGATAGTGTGTTACGTAATTACCCCACAGATCTAAAAACATTACTAATCACGAAGGGCATTTAGGGTAAGCCTTATTCCTGTCACTGTCGCACAACTTTCAAACTGCAAGTACACGACAGAGGCGGGAATATGTCTAAGTCATAGCACAAAAATATTCCAATCTTATTGGGAGTTATAAGTTCGAGCCGTTTGGGGTTGAAACACTAGGGCCGTGGGATCCGAGTGCCCACTTGGTTTTTCGAAACATCGCTAAGCGGTTGGTTGACTCTTCACGTGACCAGAGGGCTGGCCTATTTTTTGGCAAAAGAATCAGTATCGCCATACAACAAGGTAATGCTGCCAACCTTTTGGGCACTTTTCCTGTCGACAGCGATGCGGATGAGTTTTGATGCCCTATGATTATTTTCCTTCTTTTTTTATTTTTATTTACATGTACATACTAGTATTTGTTAGCTTATATTAAACTTGTTTATTATTTAGACAAATTTAATAATAAAGCACGAAATAGGAAACATTTTTTGATCTTGGTCTTAAGCCGCTTGCCCACCGCCACCGTCAACGAAAACGAGATGACGGCGCCGAAGTAGCGATACATACATTTACTATGGCCGCGTGTCCACTGCACGTCCGTCACCCGAGCGCCGCTCGAATAACGTGGAAGATCCTTTATAAATCATAATATGCATACAACGAAGCAAAACATTATTTTTCTGTGAACGTATAAATTCAAACATAACTTCTGAGCTAGCGTCCCTGTGCGCTGTATGCAGTCTGTTATATACCGGACGTAAATGTGTAGTGCCTAGGTATTGTGTCGTGCACAATCAGTCCCCATTGTGATAGAATTGATTCTTGTCGGTATTGCAGCTTTGATTTCAGTTATCTGGAGCCCGTATTTGTTGATAGCAAAGATATTATTGAAACAGATACTGAGCTTCAATTGTTTTTTGAATTTTGTGATGTAAATTTTATTCGAGAGATGACGAGAGATGTGCTGAGAGTTTTACTAGTAAGTTCCTATCCGGGACAAAGTGGAACGGGTTGTTCCAATAGGAACTTTCTACCAGAAAGGTAAATGAAAAAATTTAAGTAAAACCTTTTTAAAAACCGACCAAGTGCGTGTCGGACCACGCACAATGAAGGGTTCCGTAGTTGGGATGAATTTATCCCAAGAAAAAACTTAACATTGTAGTTGAAAAACATGTTCTCCCATACGTTCCAACTGCAAATGTAAGTTGATCGACTATTACTCGTTAACTTATAAAGCTTACTTAGCTGTGATAGTTTTCCTTTTAACTTCGTTAACTACTGTAAACTTTCTTTTTCACATATTTAAAAACAACCATTTAGCTGGCAGGTGGGGGGGGGACACTTGACTGTTACAAAAATTTGCACTTTAAAGATTAATATTTCACAAACGGGTCCCTTTTTTTTCACAAACCCACAATATTTTGAAAGACCTATCCAACGACACCCCACACCATGGGGTAGACGAGAAAAAAGCATCCACATTTTACACGGAGAGGTACCCTAAAAGATTTTTTCTTTTAAGATTTTATTTTACCACTTTGTCGGCGTGACTAATATGTATACCCATGCCAAATTACAGCTTTCTTGTACTACGAGTCTTCAGTGACTCATCGCACGCAATTTAGCTCAGGCTAAGTTGCGGACAAACAGACGGACATGGCGAAACTATAAGGATTCCTTGTTAACTACAGAATCCTAAAAATAAGCCTTTAATAAACTTAAAAGTACAAAATAAAACTTCCGTAAACATACAAATTTAATAATTTTCTTAAATTGAGGCTAATCTTGAAGTGTAAAAAGGACGTCCACGCCTCAAGCTTTTAAGAAAATATTAAAGTTGTACCTTTACGTAAGTTTTGTTTTGTACTTTTAGCATTATAATTTGTTTGAAAGCTACTTGTAAAGACAAATTCAACGAACTCAAACACGCCTTTACATCAGTCATGGTGTGAAGCCAACCAAGTTGCACTATCCAAGTCGTGCCATTCTTTAGAACGGGCTATCAATTGAATGCATAGGTGTACAAAATTTCGTGCCTGTGCTGTTGACCGCAGAGGAGATTTCTCGTATAGAGCCAATCCTGGGTCAGCAGACTGGTCATGGTGTATAAATGAGTAGATAAAAGTGTCTATGCGATTAACCGCTGAGGAGTTTCCTCTTCTGAAACCAACCCTTGGTGCAGCAGCCAGATCATAGTGAAATTTAGAACGGGCTATCATAACTGAATGCGTATATAACATTTTGTGTCCCTGCTGTTGACCACTGAGGAGTTTCCTCGTCTGGAGTCAATCCTGGGTGCAGCAGCCAGGTCATGGTGGACTTTAGAACGGGCTTTCATAATTTTATGCGTATAACAAAATTTTGTGTCGCTGATGTTGACCGTTGAGGAGCGCCCTCGACTGGAGCCAATCTGGGGTGCAGCATTCAGGTCATGGAGGGCTTTAGAACGGAATATCATAATTTATTGCGTATATGAAATTTCGTGTCTTTGTTGTTGACCGATAAGGAGTTCCCTCGTTTGGAGCCAATCCAGGGTTTAAATCAGGTCATACATCATGCGAAAATGCATTGTCTTCAAGACAAAATCTACATGTAACATGTCAACTCCGTAGGATAAAAGGAAGTGGTTTTAATTCAGCTTGCAAGATTTGACCAATACATATTAACTAGCTAACAAGGCAAGTTAAATAAAAGCTTGTAAAAACAAAAACTTGTAAAAATAAAAGCTTGTAAAAATAAACGCTTGTAAAAATAAACGCTTGTAAAAATAAAAACTTGTAAAAATAAAAGCTTGTAAAAATAAACGCTTGTAAAAATAACGCTTGTAAAAATAAAAACTTGTAAAAATAAAAGCTTGTAAAAATAAACGCTTGTAAAAATAAACGCTTGTAAAAATAAACGCTTGTAAAAATAAACGCATGTAAAAATAAACGCTTGTAAAAATCTCATCGTGAAAACTTAGGTGAAGTGAGCTTGAAGTGAGCTGTCAATGGTGTCAATTCCTAGCATCATTTGGAATGACAGCTGCGGTGAGATGTTTACAGAATAGATCCGATGATCCTGACATTTTAATGTCAAATATCGTACTGACCAGCGCGTTGTGAACGGCCGTTATCTTTATCACTAGTGACGCGATGCTGTGTGTTTCACAAACACACTTTTGTACCGCTGTTAAAAGTCGCTGTGTCTAACTGGACTTAAATATTCGTAGTCCCCAATAGCTTGTCGGTCATTAAGCCAGATATAAACCAGGTTTATTAAAGTGACACGGCTGGTAGTCAACATAACCCTGAACCCTATAAATTAAACCTTGAAGTACGGGTCAGGATAACAATAAAATAATTATGGGTAAAGTTTACGAAGCTTTTGTAGGTGATTTACATACAGGTTGTAAAAAGACCCATCACATAGCCGTCAACTACGCATTCTGTACATCAAACTTAGTAACATTGCACAAAAATAATTTCTGGGAAACGAATATTATTTTTGGTGTGAAAAATCGCTGTTTACGGTAATGCGCAACGTTACGCACGCAAACCATTTGTGCTTATGGGTGCATGCAACGGTACAATTGTCGTGGGGGTATTTAAAGTTGTGTTATAACATTAAAAACTAGATTTCGTAAGAAAACGTCAGTAAAAGTTGGAATTTTATCCTTCAATATCTCCGTAATCAGAAGGTTCCCAGGTAAGGTACAAGTAGATACAAGTGACTCTCGACTTCGTTAAGTGTCTTTTTACACCCGTTATGTATTAGTATTAGCATGTAATTTTTCTATTGTGAAGCAAAGGCCTCTTCTCACTAAGAAAAGAAACGAGCATTGATGAATAAGCACATTGTATGTTGGCGAGCTGATCATTCATCATCATTATTTCAGTCGAAAGACGTCCACTGCTGGACAAAGGCCTCCCCCAAGCACCGCCACTTCGACCGGTTATATGCTTCCCGCATCCAGCGGATTCTTGCGACCTTCACAAAGTTATCAAATCTCAAATCATTTTTTGCAATCCATAAGGTACACTTACAGGTGGTAAATAAAAAATAATAGAAACAATTATGGACCCTGTCGGGCACAGCAAAATTTTAAATAAATAGATAGAGGAAGAGCGCTTTATTAATTTTCCTTGTTATTAAGTTTGAATTATTTTATATCCTATTAAGAATTTTATATTTCTATTCATTTATTATTTATTTGATTATATTTAAATAATTTAAATAATGCTTATTTGGTTTGGTACGTCGTCGGTCCACCTTGTGGGAGGCCTTCCAACGCTATGTTTTCCGGGACGCGGTCGAGACTCCTGAACCTTTTGGCCCCATCGGCCATATGTTCTGTGAGCAAGGTGTGCCCACTTCCACTTAAGTTTGGCAATTCTTCGGATTATGTCGGTTGCCCTGATTCTTCTGCTGATCTGTTCATTTTTGATTCGATCTCATAGAGAAACTCCAAGCATAGCCCTCTCCATTGCCCTTTGGGTGAATTTTAGGCTTCTAATAAGGGCCATTGTGAGCGACCACGTTTCAGTGCCATAGGTCATAACTGGCAACACGCACTGGTCAAAGACTTTCGTCTTGAGACACTGCGATATGTGAGACGAGAAGATATTGCAAACCTTCACGAACGCTGCCCAACCGAGTCAGATTCGACGATTGACCTTTGTCTCGAAGTTGGACCCACCTAACTGGACAGTTTGTCCTAGGTAAACATACTCGTCCACAACTTCGAGTGTAGCGTCTCTGATCTTCATGAGAGTAGGTGTTACAAGTGCATTTGACATGACCTTTGTCTTGTTCATCAACTTAGTCTTGATTATTCGTAGCTGATCAACATAGCAGTTTTTTACTAACGCCAAAAACACATATCATCACGCCTGTATTCCCCATTGGGTTAGGCAGAGTTGTAGCTATAGCAAACCCACATTTCGCCAGTTATGTTTAAGTCCAATGTAATAGGGATCAAGCTTATTGTCATCAACCGTGCACAAATCCCGGCTCCGGGCTGCTACTGAGAAATTTCAGACGGAAAAACCTCCTTAACACATTGCCCGTCCCGGGAATCGAACTCAGAACCTCACGCTCAGCAGTAGCACTTACGAGCACCAGCCAAACTAAGTCGTATTTTATAATCTTTACTTCTAATGAGTTAATATGGCTTGTCTTATTAGAATAATAATATACCTAATGCATTATACAAATCTAATTTGTAACAATGAATCGATTAATCACATTAAATGTCATTAAATTAATGCGGTTTGTTATTGCACTAAATAATACAAAAACATTTCAGTACTATTGAGTATCGAGTGCGCATACGTTGAATAAGTTAAAAGAAAAAAAAATGAAGTTGTTATTCCCTTTAGTTCTAGCTGTAACAACTTGTGTGACACTTGCTAAGAACGTTGGTCCTGATGATATTTTTGATTTTACTTGTGACTACGCGTATGGTAAGTACGAAATTACATTTTTTGTTTTCAAATTTCTAAAGTTGACGATGTCGTATTGACTATTCAGCACGCATAGCATAACCACCATAGCAACGGGTTTTGTCGTCGGAAACATAGACAAAAAGACAGATTGTGGAAAAAAATTTTTAGACATCTGTCAACAATCTGTCATTTTGTCTATTTTTCCGTCGACAAAACCTGTTTCTATTGTGGTCATGCTTCGCGTGCAGTTTCATAGATCCCAGTACTAGTCGACATTTGGACCAAGCCCCACAAACTTTTGCTCATCGTCCTTTTCCTAAGTTTGTTTTTTGTTTTCAGGACAACCCTATTTATTTCCTAATAAACGATATTATGACACGCATTCTACGCTAGTTAAAGGATCCAAGAGATTGAATGTCATTCTACCGGTAAGCAAAGTAATTGAGCTCCTGTTACAGTGCATTATCCTCTGCTGGGACACAGGCCGTGTGAGAGGGAGTGGGCCGTAGTCCACCACGCGGGCCCAGTACGGGCTGGCGGAAATCACGTCACGTCTTGGAATTAAATATTGAGACCTTAATCTATATAATTTCAAAATTCAATATAGTACCTTATTGTATGCGAGAAATTTAAATAATTAAGTATACAGTATTACATTTTATTTTTCAGGAATTTGGACCTCTGTCAGCTGTAGCGTTTGTGTGCGTCAACATAACGGATGTTGATACAGAAACTACGGAGGTGTCATTCTCTGTCACTAACGACCGCTTTGTTACTGTTTCGGTGACATTAGATGAAGAAGCACAACACAATATACTAGTAGATATACGAGCCATAGTTGTTCACAAGATGTGGCTAGTCCTGCAGAAGTTGAAATAAAATGGCCCTTTTTTGGCCTAAGTATTTTGTGAAGATTAGCTTAAAATGTGGTTTGGGGTAAAGAGCATATCTACCTACCGTAATTGGCCGTATCTTATTGCAGTTAGGTATATTAGATAACGTGATATGAGTCAAACTATACAAGATAAGGTATTTTATAGAGAAAAGTTATATTAAAATGTAACAATGTACCTATAGTTTATTTTTTTCCAACTTACATCTATCATTATAGGAGTAACCTAATGCGATAGTGTACTTATCTAAAGTCTCATCCTAAGTAATTATTAAATTATTATTATAATTAAATTTTGTTACTTATTACAAATAATGCATTCTTTGTGAATTCACTCAGAGAACAACAGGATAGGTCCGAGTCACTAGCTATGAGGTTGAGAGTGCGGAGTGCGCGCGTCAGTGGCGCCTCACTTTAAAGATTGGTCCGAGTGCGGGGCTCCGCCAGCAGCCGTGGCTATCGTCGTCACCACACGTACCTGTCCGGAACACACAAACCTATGTGCCCTAAAATGTCCGCATTATGTAACTTCCCTCTAAGTACTTTCAATATGTACGAGATGAGTGCGAGATCCCTCCTAACCCTCAGTGTTTTAATTACATCGAGTTCTATTTATTAAATATTAAATGAAATGAAAAAATGCTGTTGCCCCTGACTTCGTCTGCGATCCAGGATTAAAAGTAGCCTATGTCCTTACCCAGGGCATGGTCTATCTGTGTGCCGAATTTCATCTAAATCCGTTCAGCCATTTTAGCGTGAAAGCGTAACAAACAAACTCACTTTCGCATTTATAATATTAGTTAGGAAGTTAGGATAATTATAATTATATTACATTTTATAGTTAGGCGGATGACACGGAAATGAAGACAAATTCTCCGCGCAGAAGCGCGTTTTTATTAAACTTGTATGTACAAAACCCACGCGCGGGGGCGCGTTATCTGCGCCATATCGCATGGCGCGTTTTAGTGAGTAATCCGCCTTAGGATTAGGATTTTTTTTTCCATTTAAAAGCTGTAATTGACAACGCCAAATCCTTGCTTCAGAAACCCTGAAATGAAGCTTACGAAGTAAAATATCATAGAAAGAAGAAAGCAAGAAAATAAATTAGTTGCGTCACATGAATGACTTGGTGGCAGACACTTTGTAAACGTTTTATTTTTGGTAAACATTCGCTTTTCATTCGTTCCAATAGTGAAGCTTTTTGAGTGCTTTGAAATGTTAAAAAAACCTTTTGTTTGTGAGTCCGATAGTTATATGCCGTTTTTTTTTTTTACGAGGGTTATTACGAAAACCTTTCAATTTGTATCTGCATCAGGATTACAGAATTAGCGACAAGTGCTTATAGGGACAGATTAAACCTATTTCTTTCGTTCCAATAGTGAAGTGTTAAAAATACATTTTTTGTGTGCGAGTCCTATAGTTAGTGCGGTTAAATTCTTTTACGAGGGTTATTACGAATACCTTCCACTAACCTTCATCAGGATTACAGGATTAGCAATAAGTGCATAAAGGAACCGAGATTAAAGCTACTTATAATTTCTTAAAGCTAGATAGGTACTCATTTTTATAAACAATAATTGCCACTATTATTTGTATGCAGTAGATGAACAGTGGCAGGTATTGTTTTTAGAACTATTATTTCTTTTAAATTCTAAATTATCAGAACCAACACTTACAGGCTCTCGCAAACAGGCCCGACGCGACAGCGCGACGCGACTGCAGTAGAACAATTTCTATGAAAATTTCTTGGAAATTATTCTGCAAGACTCGCGTCGCGCTGTCGCATCCCGCCTGTCTGCAGGAGTCTTTAAAGCGATTGAAAGTGTTTTCAAAAAAACTTTACGTAACCCACCTCATACCTTAATGCACATCTCACAAATCTTACTTCGTTACTCAACGCTTCAAATACATAACAAAAAAAAAAATTCAATATTTAATTACTTCGTTAAACTATTCATTTATGGCGTCAGTTCATTTAAATTCCGGTCTGACTTAGCTCGGCAATAATCCGAGGCTTCTCCTAAATATTCGCTATCAGCTGATCGAGTTTCGAAGTGGGTAGATTGCGTGGGACGAAGTTCGCAAACAGATGGTAGGGACTTTTTCACAACAATGTTCGACAACTTTTCCATGTTCCAGACTTAGGAGTTTTCGACGTTGTTATTTATTATTTATAAGAAATCGATCCTCTTTTTGGGTAATACAATTTCAGGTGAAACTCAATTCAACCGTTATCAATACAAACAAAAACAATCGGACGTTACAAGTATTTTTAGATTTGTCTCATAGGTATCTTTGCCCTTTTTATACGACTTAAAAAAGAGGAGGTTTTGAATTCATTGGATTTTTTTATGTTGAACTTAATCTACTCAGCCTATCGCAGCCCACTTCTTTTAATGTTTGTTCATCGATAAATAATTAATTACCACGTCGACCGATTTCGACGATTCTTTTCTACGCACCTACAGGGGAAACAGAATAAGCAAATTGCATATAAACCACTGATGATAAAAACATCAGTGTTTGACGTCATAAAACCAACACTAACTACGTCCCAATACACGTCAAAATATTTGTGCCACAGCCTAAAAATACCAGCACATTCACCTTTATTCAGAAACGGTTGTACTGTGATAACCAGCCAGGGTCATTATTTCACGTTACACTGCGTATTTCATTTTTACAAGGTTATTGAACAACAGGATCTAAGGCATCTTGTTCGCTTCCTTGCGCGCGTAAATCGACGCCCACGGAATAGATCTGAAAAACATTGTCTACGGGAAAATCTTGTTTTAGTAGTAGGAATAGGAATTCCAATACTCGGGGCTCGGATATCTTCGTTTATTTATTTATTTATTCACAAGGCAACTACAACAGATGACAATCACAGTTTATCACTGGGTTCACATTATAGGTTTCGACCTGATTATCACCCAAAGCATAATCGCATAACATGACTAGCAACAACAATAGTAATGAGGTTCCCTATCCATTTGCATAAAATGTTAAGACCTAATATAACTTAGCATAATTTTGTTTGGCATAATTATATTTTCGCATAATATAATTACGCATAACAGCTTACGCATAATTTTTTTAAGCATAATTTCTCTAACCATAATAATGATTAAGCATAATATTCTAAAGCATAAATTTATTAAGCATAAAGTTCTAAAGCATAACTTTTTTATGAACAATTTTGTGGGTTTTTTTTCGCTGTAGGAAGCATGAAGCAAGCAAGCATACAGCATGCAAGCAAGCATACAGCATGCAAGCAAGCATGCAAGCAAGCATGCAGCAAACAAGCAAGCATGCAGCATGCAAGCAAGCATGCAGCATGCAGCAGGCAGGGTTTCTGTCACGGCTCCGGCGCTGCGAGCCTCCGGCGGCCCCACGCGCCTACGCGATTTTAAATTACACTCTAGGGGTAGGACAAACAAGACTACGTGGAGTCGGTTTTGCAGCAATTCGGTTCTGTCACTAACTTTTGTTGCACAGCATATTAAATTTTTAACCAACAATATTATGCTAATAGTCATTAGGCCTACTAACGTTATGCGAATCAAATTAATGCCAAAACAAATTAGCCTTTAAGATGATTATGCCAACATAAAATGTATGCCTAAAAAAATTATGCCGAAGTATTATTATGCCAAAACAAATTGTGCCAAAATCGTTATGCCGAAGTATATTAGGACAAAGAACATTATGCGAAAAGAAGGGATCCCTAGTAATGATGCCACTTACAGTAAAACCTATTTCATAAAATTACAGCTACAAGGTCTGTGCGTCTGCCCTCCGTCCGACACACTCCTACTTAGGCACGGAATGTTTAGAAGACCAAACACGCCAGGTAAAGATACTCCTTGGTTTAGGTAAATGATAAATGATAAATGATAAATGATAAATGATTTTATTTCTGTAAGTAGGTTTGTACAAACACTTTTACACGTCAATCATGTTTTTTAAACTAGATGAGGTCGGCGTTTCCTATCTGACTACTCTGAGAAGAAAGGCCGAAACAAACTCAGAGGTCACAGTCTCTTTTAAAGTCCAGACATAATCTTGGTCAGGTCATGCGAAGACCATGCAGATTGGTATCTGAAATGGTCTTTTGAGGAAAGAACCACACAGTTTGAGTGGACCTGTCCAGTCAGTGCACGCATTTGTCAGTAATCGTGCAGCTCGACTCAGGAAGTCAGGACTTAAGGAGCTCAACGAACGACGTAATTAACTAAAAGTTAAAAAAGGCTTTTTATATATGAAACTTTCTTGTTTAAAAATAAGATAGAACAAAATTAAATAAAATTCATTTTCTTTTTATACGATAGATTCCCCTTTTATGTAAGTATATTAATCTATATCATTTATTCTTAAACTACTCTTCGTAGATGTAACTACTTGAGCACATTTTTTTTGATAGATTTCTAATAATAACATAATATTTTGTAATCTGTCTATTGTGAAGAGCCCAAAAAGACGGGTTTCCTAAACCGTTAAAAAAATACAACGATTAGATAACGCTGCTAAATTGAAGAGTACAACTGGGACGTAGCATGACAACTGAAGTGACAGGTATAACGTTTAGTCGGTTTTTTTTATTTAGTATAAATTCACTCGAAACGTTACCTTCCGTTATCTAATTCCGATGCAGCCTGTCCCTTGCTGCCCTCTCCCAGGGACGCCCTAAGCCGAGGCTCGTACCCCGCAGGGGGTGCCCTTAGCGTGTTGTCGCCTAGTTTGTAAGTCTTTTAAGCCCTGGCTGGGGGCCTTAATTTATTAGGGCCACCACAGGCATATCCGGTTAAGCAGCCGACAACCTCCTAGGTTGACCTGAGAGTAGCCAATCCCAAAAAAAAAAACCACCAACGATATCCCCAAAAATAGAAAGGCTCAGTTGGCTCTGTTTGCAGACGATAAGGCCATTTATTACACCGGCCTCGGCCATAAAACGATATCTCGCACTCTCCAAACCGCAGTCGAGAAGATCAGCGCCTGGTTTAGAAAGTAGAGAATCGAAGTCAATCCCGACAAAAGTCAAGCGGTTCTTTTCTCGAAACAGCGACGTAGTCCCACCCTCCCCCGACCAATCATCATGTTTCGCAAGCCGATCCTGTGGGAAAAGCGAGCCAAATATCTAGGTATAATTCTTGATGAGCATCTCTCCTTCTCGAGAGCACATAAAGCAGATTCGTTCACGTGCCGCTTTCGCTCTCTTTAGACTCCATTCCGTTCTCAATGCACATAGCAAATTGTCACTCAAGTGCAAATTGCGCATTTACACAGCGTGCATTCAGCCCGTAAGTTATGACCTATGCCTGTGTAGTTTTCGGACACGCAAAACCCCACCACATCCATAGAATGCTGGCCCTCCAAAACCGGTTCCTCCGTAGGGCAACAGGTTCTCCTTGGTTCGTTCGAAACGAAATCCTCCACCTTGACCTTAAAATCCCCACTATCCATCAATTTTATTCATGAAACGCAATTCCAAGCGTTTCTTCGATACCGCGGCCATACATCGCAACCCTCTAGTTGTCGAGGCCCCCAGTTATACCTCGTCCAATATTAGTAATGTCCGCCGTCCAAGGAATGTCCTAGCCCTGACCCCGATGACCCCATAACCCTCCTTCAGGAGAGCAGTAGGGCCACCAGTACAGTTTACAAACACAGAAAACCATCGTTCCGACCTCGCCGCCCAGGTCCCTCGCGACGACCCCGACCCTTGCTCGATGAAGTGTCAGCCCGCGCCGTAGCTGAGCCTGTAGCTTTAAATTCCCCTGTTAATAATAAATTTCAAATTTTGACCCAGCCTGTCCCAAGTTTCTGTCCTCCCCCCAGCGGCGCCCTATGCCGAGGTCCGTACCCCACAGGGGGTGCCCTTAGCGTGCAGTCGCTTAGTAATATTTAAGTAATTCGCCCCCTAGCTGGAGGCTTTGAGTTCGCTTAAGAGGGCCCTTCCCGGTCCGTCTATCGTCAACGCGAGTATGATTGAAAAGCTTGTTGTTTCATCCAACGCAATTTTTGAAAGAGAAACAAGAGTGAGAATGCGATAACATCGAACGAAAATTGGCGTGCAAGATTTCACAAAACTTGTTCCAGGAAATACGTGTTTTTGAAAAAGCCTTGCAAGTTTTTGGAAAAAATGTTTGTCATTTAAAATCTCCATTACCTGTGCGAGGTTTCTATGAAGATGTTTTCTTTACTTTTACAATTAATGAGTATAGATTTTTGGAGGCTTATACTGAATTTGTTTCTCCAAAATTTGGTTTTTTACTTGTATAGAAAATAAGATAAAGTGCACAAGATACCTATTAGTTCAAAAATTTCAATGAAAGTTGTGTTACGATGCTATAATCACGTACGAGCGTTTCTATGAAAAGCATGACGGGTTGGCCGCTCTTAAGGCAACCACAGGATAGTCCAGTTAAGTAGTTACGACCTCTCAAGGTCAATTACGAGATGCGATACATAAAAAAAAGGATATCATATGAAACTTTTGATATTTTTATATGAAATGCCTAATTATAATACGAAAAACCTAAAATAACTTCGTTATAAGTGCGTGTGAATAGGGTTGGGTTAAATTTCGTTATTTTATGTTTGTAGCTCTGTTCAATTAATAAAATGATTTTAAAATTTGTAATAAAAGGTTTAGCATGGGGTTTTTTTTTTGTTATCTTTTTTTGACTACCTAAACCAACGGAGTACACATACAGTTTATTAAACATCTGCTGGTGAAGCAAGGCGGGTGTATCAAAAACCACTTTAACTGAACAATGTATCCCTATTTCCCGCAATGCGCGCGCCGCCATTAGCATGTTTGTTGTGTATCTCTGAAATTCCTGACACGGCTTTTTGCGTCAAACCCAAGTTAACATACAGCCAGGTTGCAGTTTAAGTGGGTTGAAGGTAAGGGCAAACAGAGTTGCTGTTTGACATTATTACTTTGCCTTTAAAAGAAGAGAGTTTTAATTTATTCAGCCAGGAAGGAAGAAACCAATTTTCCTTCCTGGCCGTGAAGGCTCTTTCAAACAGGCTCGACATGCGACGCGACACAAAGCCACCATCAGCCTTTATGTCGCGTGTGATTCGCGTCGCGTATCGCGGATGTTTGAAGAAGCCTTGAATTGATTAAAAAATCCTGTTGTTGTATTTTGTTTTTAAATTTAGAACGAATCTAAAGTTACACGGATTTAACCTATATTTCGAGTATCTATATCATCTATCTATTAGTATCTATTTTTTTTTACATTCATTTCGCTTAAACTTATCAAGCCTAATCCAAATTAATCTAAATCTAAGGATTTTCACAGCTTTCCGCCTACGTCCATGGTTATTAATAAGTTAGGCATATTTCTGTCGCAGAAAGGTCGCGGGAGTCTATTGGATGCTGGACGTGTAGCACCCCGGTTATTGTGACTATGCTTGGGAGCGGCATAGGTCCAACGGTGAACGTCTTTCGCTGAGCTGAGATGATAATATTTCCGCCTATTTCCCTCCATGCTTGCACAGGAACATACCTATTTCTACTATACGTTCACACACGGTTGGATTTTTTTAAGCTGAAAAATGGGTCCTTTTGTCATGTCGAATTGGTACAACAATTCACTACATGGTCTACTTGACACCTTCGATACCAGTAAATCTATATATATAAAAATGTTCGTTAGTCTCTCTAAAACCCAGAAACGGCTTGACCAACTTGATATATTTTTTTTGGTTCTTTCACCTCTTTACTGAGGTAGTTTAAAAGAAAAGAAAAAAGAAAAACCCAAAGGAAAAATTTTGACAAGACAACGTCTGACGGGTCATCTGGGTAGGTAGGGTACGTAGGTAGGTAGATAGGTAGGGTACGTAGGTAGGTAGATAGGTAGGTAGGTAGGGTAGTTAGGTAGGTAGGTAGGGTAGTTAGGTAGGTAGGGTAGGTAGGTAGGGTAGGTGTTAGATACTTAGCGCTACCCGTGCGAAACCGGGCCGGGTAAAACTAGTAGGTATTTAATATATTTGGTATTGAAAATAGCCGCAGGCGTGGGATTCGAAAGCGATGGACATAAATAGGTAGGGGCATTGTGTCACACTATGTAACATTTCTACATTTATATCTGTAATTCGTATAGTGTACATAATATAGAGTATTATATTCTATTTTACGTACCTATCTATTCTGCACCTACGCACCGCTCTGGCCTTTCATTGCCATCTAGCTCTATGAATATGTTTAACAATATTCTATACCTACCTATATTAGGTAGGTACCTAAGTACTCTAGGGTTAATATTCCCACCACCAGTACCTATAAAAATAGATTCATTGATTTGGTTTAACGGTCCTCTCTATGTACTTGAGCTTGAGCATCTGTGCAAAGAATAATTTTGAATACATGTAAAGAAAATGTATTTCTTCAATATACATTGTACAGCGCTGTATGGCCGGTAAGCAGTTACTGACTACTTAAGTAAACTCATAGATGTCGCTGTCTTTAATGGCGACACACACAGAGGTTATAGCAGATGACGTCCGCCATGTTTGTGCATATTGTTGCAAAGTAAATAAGTTAATAGTTATTATAAAAAGGAATTGAGAGTAATAGACTTTAAATATCGTTTCTTTGTTTTCAGGTAAGATACCTATTTTAAGTTTACAGTGTAATAACATTGTACAATTACGTGTACGTTAGGTACTAAAATAATAAACTTTAGTTTTCAGAGCAACGCCATTGTCCATTTTAAACTTACAATTCCTGTTACAAAATATAAATAGTCTTATATACATATAAGTATTCAACGTTTGTTAAAATAAAGATAAGTATGTAAAACATGTAGAAAGGAATACTGAATACATTTTTATAATTAGTACCTACCTACTAGGTATTCATAATATAATGTAGTTGACGTCTAGACTAAACTTCAATTGTAGGTAGAGAGATTTAAATGTAAAGTAGGTACGAAGATATGAAATAATTCAACATTCTTTATAACTCTGAAAAATACATTACATTTCTTGTTTACATTTATTTGTACAAATAAATTCAGCAAAAAGGCTCCTGCAGACAGGCCCCACGCGCCAGCGCGACGCGAATCTTGTAGAACAATTTCCATGAAACTTCTACTAGAGTCGCGTCGTGATGACGAGTTGCGCCTGTTTGCGGGAGCCTTAAAGCTTAGGTACATTTCATTGGTAGTTAGCACTGGACATGCTAACAGTAGGTATCGGGACGAAATTAAACGCGTATTTTTAGTTTAACTTGCTTATTTATTGTAAATTGTTACAATGAAATTAGATTATCTAACAAACTATTAAAATTAAAATATAATATCCTAACCTAACTAAAACTATTAACAAACTAAAATATGGCGTCGAAAAATTCCTCCGCATCGCTGTCGACTGGTAATGTACCCAAGAGACTGGCTGCATTGCCACGTTGTATGGCAATGCTTAGCCTTATTTATTTAAATCATTTTATATTATTTTACATTCGATGCAACTCCTCCAGCTGACACACAATAGTTTTTTTTTTTCTTTATTTTAAGAGCTTTATGACTGAGCGATAACGTTACCCTGTAACATCAGCACAATCAACTAAACCTAAAAACAGATAACATTTACTTTAAAATAAATAATGTTGGGGGCCCTTTTTACCCGACTGCCGCTGAAAAATGGCGATATTTTGTATTTAAAAAATAATTAAAATTGCATCCAGAGTCAGAAGGTTAACCTGTTATTGCGCCCTTACTTAGAAACTGCAAGAGCGAGCGAAGCGAGGTAGAAAATTCTGACCGGAATACGGGAAGTATTCATAGAAGAGTGAGCGGAGCGAGCTCCGAAATAGGAGTTTTCTGGACCGGGATTGGTAAAGACTTCATTGTTACTTTTTAAGAAAATGCGATCAAGCGAAGCAAGATAGAAAATTGCAGTATTGCTGACTGGGATAGGTTGGATTTGCAGTGCCAATAGCTTGAAACGTTTTTCTAGGTATTCATTTATTACAGGCCGCTTTTCAATAAGAATGAGGTCTTGGGTAATATTTTACGAATTATTACTACATACGTGGGGGCCCCTGTAGCTTGGAAGCCCCGTATCATTAATACGGCTGATACGGCGGTAGCTATGCCCCTGGTAGCCTAGCTTATTCCGATGAAGGACATGCCAGGATAGCATTACACTCTCCAATATCGTACTTATTTGTTGGATCAAGTAAACTAAATCACAAAGCTTCATTCCGCACACACTCCATCAAAACATGTTGCACATCTTCGACTACTCCGCGTTCTTCACAGTTGGGTAACGTAACCTTTTCATCAGAAAACCAAACTTCTTTGATGGAATGTAGCCGGAACGAAGTCTTAGTGCCATAACTAAATCACCTCTGGGAAGCAGATTTTGATCAGTCCATTTATACACTGGAAGCTGTGGTTGGATAGTCTTGTTCCAAATTCCCTTTTCTGTTGACCTCTGGTTAAAGTATTCACACCACACATCTGTGCAATGCTGTTTTATGAATCTTATATAATCTGTATATAAAGGAGGAACATTTATAGAAATTCCATCTGACACGGCTTGGTTGGCCAAAAGATCTACTCTTTCGTTATCCTGAATCTGTACATGAGACGGGATCCACCGTAAAACTACCGAAATTGACTTTTGACCTAATTTGGATATATATAGACTCCAATATCATGTAGGCTAGCGGTACTCCTCGCACGGACGAAGTGCACCGAGCAAAGTGTTGCAGCGAGTTCTTTGAGTCTCTTAAAATAACAAAAACACTTAAACTTATACTGACTGACACTAATTCGAGTGCATTGCTGTATTAGACGAAGACTCGTAGTAGTCGTAGTAGACGTAGTTGTGACCTCTGAGGTCGTGGCTACTTAAACGGACTATCCTGTAGGTGCCTTAAGATTTAGTCAAAGCCTCCAGCCAGGGGCGAATTTCTTAAAATATTAAGTGACCGCACGCTAAGGACACCCCCTGTAGGGTACGGACCTCGACATAGGGCGTCATTGAGGGGAGGACAGCAAGGTGGGACAGGCTGGATCGAATTATTTATAACAACAGAATTATTATTATCGCGGGAATTTAAAGCTACAGGCTCAGCTACGGCGCAGGCTGACGCTTCGTCGAGCAAGGCGGGGGGGGGGGGGGACTCGTTAAGTCAAGGGATGGTCCTTTTATAGATTTGGAGCGTGGGAAGTGAGCGTGTTATTGCGTAAGATTTCACAATATTAAAGTATTTTTGCAGCTGCAGTCGTGAGCGTGGGAAACGAGTGTGATATTTTTGTCAAATTGGAACATGCTCCCGACAGGTTGCAACCTGCTCTCTGGCTCTTTAGATTTGTCTATGTGTGTGTGGGTGAAACAAGTTGGTGTGTGTTACTTGACTATGCGAGTGTTTTGGGGTATTGACTTGGTTTAAATTACATAAAAGAGAGCTCGTACTAACTGTGCTTCACCTACACCAACCCTCGTCCCGTAGACCGCAAATAGTCTTTATTATTAATTGAAATTTTAAGTATTCTCTCATTCAAGGATCTCCACAAATATGAACCCAACTTACGACCTACTGAAAGTTTATCGAGAATGTTCAATAAACTAGCGATATCGACATTATTGTAGGCGTTATTGGTGTCAATAAAACAGCCAACTGTGACGAGGTTTAAAGTAAAACCAAGTTGAATCTTTGTCGTCAAAGTAAAAAGACTAATAAACATGACAGACTTACGAAAGCCTACAGAGAATATGCATATATTTTTGAGATACCATTCCAACCGTTTGTATGAAATTGAGTGAAAAAATTTGCAAAGGCATGACGAATAGGTCGAAGTGAAGATGACAGTCCTGCACGCATAGTATGACCATCATAGAAACGGGTTTTGTCGAAAGAAGAATAGACAAAAATAACGTTCCGTGAAGACAGTACGACGGCAGCAAAGTAGAAAGAGTCAACTGCACTTTTTACGAAATTCAGTAGTTTATTCACGTTTTTCTTTTACTTTGCTTATATCTCGAAAATGGTGTGTCCTATCGCAAATATAATGAAAATTTCGACCTAACGAAAAATAAACATGTAGGTAATAATTTTTCAAATTTTCCACACAGAATGTGAAAAATTCCATTTTTCCATTTCATTTTTATACTTTGTGGCCGTTGAGTAAAAAGTTTTCTACTGTATTTAGCATTGCGATTACAAAATCAAATTGTCTTCACTACCTTAGACAACTGACAGGTTTGGGATAGAAAACTTTCTTCTGAAATAGTCTATATATAAAAGGACCTAGACAACGATCGGTAGAAACGAAAGACAAAATGACGGATTGTAGAAGGATTTTTACGGCGCGATGTCAAAAATTGAGAAACGAAATGTCACTTTGTATAGAAATAGCTATGTCTTGTCTTCCAAGAAATAGAAAGCGTCATGCTACGCCTGCTGAAAGTCCTGAAACTCATCCTGGTTTAGGAATAGGAATTATTTGAATATTGCGCCACTGTCTTGGAACAAAACTAGCATTGTAACATTTATTGTACAGAAAAAGTAATAATAGTTTACCAATGGCTGGGAAATTCTTGACCATAGAAAAGGAAATTTCTTCGCCACCAGGTGCAGTAGCTTTTGATTCTAAGAAATTTATTTAATTCATGAATAGAGATAGCAGCTTCTAATTTGTTATTGCAGGACTGAAAGCAAGGTTCAGGGGGGGAAACGTAATCATGCGTTAAGTCATTAAGAAGCCTTTCGCTAAACTTGAGTCAACGTGTTGATATTTAGATTTACGATCCGTCTCATTTTGCGCCACATCACTAGCAGAAATTGTTGCATCGGTACTTGAACAAGAACTTCTAAAGGAAGCACCTTTTGCCTTACGCGTCTGCCTCTGCGATTCCTGAATGTTTTCCTGCAATAATTAGTAATTTTGAGGCGAAGGGTTACTCCTAAACTTTGCTAATGTTATGTAAACGTCGTGATGCTACCGATCTAGATAGATCAGGGCTCCAATACGGTTTTGGTTTTTAGAGCTGATATGTTGAAAAGGAGTATGTAAGGATCGTAGCAGGTGGCGTTCTGCAGTTTCTGCCTACCCCCATGGGAACAAGACGTGAGTTTTTGTATGTGTATATATGTTGAGGAATAACAATTTATGGGATGTGGGAGTCTGCGGCTTTCTGTAAAGTGTTTTCAAAAAAGTAATAATACAACTGTGGATCTATCGGGGCAGTTGAATCACGGAGAATGCTTTCTACGGACGAAGCATACTTCTCCCAGATTATTTTTAATTTATTTTACGAATGTTTTGTTTACTAACATTAAAATTGATGGATAATTTAATAACCAGGTGGTCGCTCTCTTTTTTTTTTTTTGGGTGGGATATCATCAAATGACCTCTCCCGCTCTGGGCGGAGCGGAAGGGCATGTCAGACTTACTGACCAAAACCCAGCCGTGTTCCTTCAGTTGCTTGTGCGCCAGGGCCACGGTAACTCTTTCGAACAATCCGCGACCCCGGCAGGCAGGTGGTCGCTCCCTAATGTAAGACTAGCCAGAGCAAAAGGGAAATAAAAGTGTTCATGGGCTACCACGTAAGTTTTAAATACCTCCACTTTATCAGACTCAAATAGTCAATTGACAGTTAATATCCGGTGGCGCCATTTTAGCATTTTTAAACAAAACAAATAACTTGTCAAATTATTACTAAATACCTACAATATTGTGTAATTTAAAAAAACAGTATATCATAAAAATAACTAAACATTTATATAAATAGCTAACACTAATTATAACTTTCCAAATAAAATTTAAAGACCACAGAAATAAAAGAAAGTTCAGGAAAGGATTGCTGCACAACATTATTCGCTCATTTTATACGAGTCGGACTACCATAATTAACTGATATAGGTCTTGATCTATCATAGAATCAAATATCTGAGATCCACGGTAATCAGTTTTATATGATCTGTTGGAATGGTTAAATTAAATTAAAAAAAAAAAAAAAAAATCGTTAAGTTCACCTAAAATTGAAGTTTTGTTATTTGCTATTGAAAATATACTAACCCAATATCTTGGTAAAGTACGAACAGTTGAAGGGCAGTAAATATATTCTAAATATACTGAAAATTGAATGTACAATACCTGGATTATAATTATGTAATTACACAATGAGGGCTATCGCGCTTGAGTTCGCCGCTAGAGGCGCTAATGTAGAGTAAGGTCTCTAGCTGTCAAAATGTGTACTGAACTTTCACTGTTTGCGGGATTTTTTATCACGGACTTTAACGAATGATTCATAATAGCTGTAATGGTTGTGCCATTCTTGATTAATTATGGCTTAAGATTTTAAGTAAAAAGTTAGGATCTAATTTGGTAGCACTTGAAGGAAGAATAAGATTTGTCTGCTGCATGCTTGCGAATTTTAGGAACATTTTATTCTAAATATTCATTTGAAGTTTTAATAAAATGTAATAAAATAAACATACTATGAATATAAGGGTACTTAAACATATCCAAAACATCAAATAAAAGTACCGCAACAGGACCTTACTTGACAGTGGCGCCAACTTGTGAGCACAAAAACGATAGCCCCCATTGCGCTTTAATCGATTTGTGAACAATAACAGCTAACCCCCCATAACCATCATAACGGTCCAATCTGAAAAGGTCATCAAGTCTCATTCAAATTAAAGTGGCTGCCTGGTTCAGACCACGTTTCAGTGATAACGGCAATATAAATCTTATCTTTAAATAAAAGCTGTTCGAACAATGCTGATTTCGGCCGCAGACGTGCATTCCATTGTACAATATTGAATGCGAGAGAATTATTAAGACAATCCATTAATAAGTATACTTACAAATGACTTTTCTGGCAAATTATTAACCACAATTATTACAACCATTCTACGATTAACAATAATAATTTTTAATTACATAAGAAAGTGGTTACAATTGTGTGAAGTCCCTGACACTTGTGCTAGGTGGTTAACCTGTGTTACAAGACCCAGTGCCCTATCCCGGGAGGAAATACTATTGAAAACTTCTGCATTAGGATTAACAAAGGAAATAAAAATAATAACAAAAGACTAAAATAATATATATATATTTTTTTAAATTTAAACATGGTTAGAAGAAAGCCCGTAATGTTGATTGTTGTATTATGCGCGTGAGCGTGTGTGTGGGGGTGTGTTGGAGGGTGTGTGTGTGTGTGTGTGAGTGTGTGTGTGTGTGTGAGTGTGTGTGAGGGTGTGTGTTGTGTGTGTTTGTGTGCTTGAAGTATGTATGTGTAAATTGAATTAAATATTCAGGAACGATTGATTGGAATTGCGAGTAAGCGTTGAGAGCCTCTCATAGGGTACAATTGGTGTTACGAGAGCATAATAAAAATTTGGTCTGTTTCATCGTAATTGAGGGACAGTAGCCATGGTTTAAGACACAGCTTGACTTTATGCAGGGTAAGTTTGTAAATTGATAAGTTCTTGTTGATTTTATTGTACATTTGGGAGCTTTAGGCACGATAGTGTCGTCGGGCAAGCGCAGAACGACACTGAACAGATTCACAGATAGACAGACAGGAAACATAAACACAAAGATACAACATAAAGATAGACAAATAGGAAAGCCAATCCGCCGATTGCATAGCATTGCATTACTATTTTATGGCATCGTGGAATGTCGACGCAAGACAGTGCGAAGGACATAGAGTTTTCTCACCGTGAGTTCTTGGGCTTCGGAGTATAATTGGGCTGTGGGGCAGTCCCTCTTACGGAAATACATAACTTTGAAGACAGCCCGCTGAGCTTGTTCGACCCTAAGCATCAAGGTTTTGAAAGTCCCCCCCTCCCCACACCGGGATGCAGTAAGTAATAATCGACTCACACAGGGAACGATATACAAGTGAAGTTGTTTCAATGTCGGCCGAATGTCTAAGTTCTTTAAATAAATATATAAGTTTACGAAGCCGGAATCAGAGATTATCCGTGTGAACACGCCAATCTAGCTTCGCGTCGATATGAACACCTAAATCCTAACTTCCTAACTCCTAACTAATATTATAAATGTGAAAGTAACTTTGTTTGTTTGCTTGTTACCTTTTCACGCCTAAACCACTGAACCGATCCTCCTGAAATTTTGCATATACGTTGTTAGATTTACAGAAATGGACATAGGGTACTTTTCATCCCGAAAAGAAGTACTGTTCCAAAGGAAAACAACAATAACGTTCTTATGATAATAGATAGCGCCACGTGTCTTTCGAATCACGATTGAATTATATTATTATAGAAACTTTAGTTGTGTGTTAAGAGTTTTTTATTTAAGTACCTAATACATTTTGTAAGTCTAGAGTGTCGATAGACCGGTTTTTCATCCTCCTAACTATAATTCCCCGAACAACCCGAATTGACTGTCAAATTCTAAATTAACGCGAGCGAAGCCGCGGGAAAAAGCTAGTATTTAATATTTGAAACCATAGCAAGGCAATTGCAATTACATGGTCAGGCATCATGACAAATATGAGCTGTTATTTTGGTTGAATCCATTGCCATGGATTCTAAGTGTGAATTTTAAGTGAATTTCGTGGTATAAACTGAATTAGTCTTCGAAATATTGGGCATCAGGAGATTAATGGAAAGCCAGTCCATAACGGTTCTCAAGGTGAGTTCAGTTCTAGGTTTAGCTTTGTACCAGGTCTCATCATATATCAAAAGTGCTGTGTCGTCTGCGTAGGTAAAAATGTCACAGTAAATGAGAAGTAATAGACAGAGGTCATTTATATATATTTGAAATAGTGTGGGTCCCAAGATACTTCCTTGGGGTATACCGTAGCTAATAAACTTTTTGTCACTTAAAACGGAGTCAATTTTAACACACTGGCTACGCCCACTGGGGTAATCTTTGTAAATAAACTCAAACTCAAACTCAAAGCATTTATTTCAATTAAACCATTTACAGGCACTTTTGAATTGTCAAAGAGTCGGTCAGTTAGTCAGAAAGTTGAAGCTAGTTGCCCATTCCAAAACGTAGATCTCTATGGAGAAGAACGGGCAAGAAACTCCAAGGACACTCTTTTTAAATCAAGATATTACAAAATCCTGGGTACATTATTCGTGTTGCTTCTATATGCGAGAACAATGAAAAAAAAATATATAAAAAAACAATTCAAAATATAAGATTAATAATAAAAATAAGCCGTGGCAGTTAAGAGATGACCAGTCTCAACTGACGGCGCCCGTTCACGAACATGACGCGTGGATCAGCACCATCCAGCTCAACCATTTTGTAGGGAACCGAATGATCCAACACACGCGCCACCAACAGTGAGACATTTAAGTGAGCATGACATAGTCTCTACTGCCATGCTGTCAAGTCAACATAATTATATAATAAACGAATCCATTGTACTCACATTTACAAAATTGCAATATGCTTCTAAATTATACAAAACTATAGTTTGCTATGTATTTGAGCAATGAATAAAATTTTA
This sequence comes from Dryobotodes eremita, assembly GCA_917490735.1. NCBI lineage: Eukaryota > Metazoa > Arthropoda > Insecta > Lepidoptera > Noctuidae > Dryobotodes > Dryobotodes eremita. Next base: position 6,451,760 of record OU823248.1, read on the forward strand.
CTACATAAAAGAAAATAATCATTAAAATATCTATTGAGTTATTCAATAATAAAACATATTTTATAAAAAATAAACAAACATTAAGTTCGCAATGTCAGAAAAATAAAAGGGGGAATAAGAAAGGAGTATCTCTTCCAAACATTCAAATTTTAACTAGTGCGCCCGGCTGTGGAGCAGGACCAGCATTAAGCCAAGCATTTTTATCTACTATATAGTCATTGAACTTATAATATGCTTGTCTACATAGTCTTTGTCTACGCGTTTAATGCATGTTTTAAATTTCTTCTCATTTAGTTGAAGAATATCGAGTGGTATTTTATTATAACACTAGTTTCTGCCCGCGACTTCGTCCGCGTGGAATAGTTACTTTGGGCTAACGCTAACTTTAACCCGCGACTTCGTTTACGTAGAGTGTGAAAATATATTTAAATAATATATACGTTAAGGAGCTGTTTTAGGTACCTACATCACGCTTTTATCAGTACACGGAGAAAAGATTTCTTAAAATATTCTTGGCGAGTTTATTTTGTTGAGGCGCGGACCGATGAATTTTTCGCGATCATAAGGAAGCGGAGCGCTTCACTATTAAGTCACTTACGAAGCAGCTCGAACAGTCTCTGAGGGTGTTGTCCGAGCGGTGGGACCTGTCTCTGATACAGAGGGGGATGCAGCTTCATGTTAGCGCTTCTCCTCGCATTATTTGACAGTTTTTTATAATTATAATTGTGTATGTCTAATTTTATTATCTGTTTGTTTCAATGTACTTTTCATTCAATTCTAATGTGTATGTGTAATTTTGTTAATTTGTTAAATTTGTTTTTGGTTATTTTAATGTAATGTGTTTTTATCATTTTATTTTTATAATTAATGTATGGACTATGTCTGAATTCAATGAATTATTATTTATGATTTTTACTGGGGCTCTGCATAACACGGGACCATATGCGCAAACCCAAGAAAATTTACCGGGTTACCCAGTACAAATTCTGGGGCAAAAAAAAAAATAAGGTCTTAGAAACTTTACTGGGTTACCGATTAAATTTTTACTGGGGTACTGAACGTCATTTTTGTATATTTTTCCGTCAACAAAACGGTGCTCGTGCTAAGCCTGGTTTTAAATTAAATACTTGTGATGAATAACGTATTTATATGGATACGGATTAATATCATGTTTATAAAAACACTTCACAAATAATGCATTATTTTAGAACAAATTTGGTTAGCATAAAAAAGCTTATAGTGAGCCAACCTTAAAAGATAGACATAAGCTGTCACAGACTTTTTTTTAGAACTTTTAAAGGGGAACAATTCTATAATACATGATTTTTGCGAAACTTTAACCATTTACGCAGCGCACGCAGCAGAAGCTCCCAAAAGGAAAAAAAAACCCAACGATTTTGAAACATTGCTCATTGGTGCTCCGTCCCTATTGGTCTTAGCGTGATGATAATATAGCCTATAGCCTTCCTCAATAAATGAGCTATCTAACACTGAAATAATTTTTCAAATCGGATCAGCAGTTCCTGAGATTAGCGCGTTCAAGCAAACAAACTCTTCAGCTTTATTATTAGTATAGATTTTACACAGTACCCCATAAAAGAAGTACCTACTTTAGATAACCTGAAACGTGGTTGATCTAATTTGTTCCTATTTCTAGTGTTAAAATTATGCCTGTCACTTATCTTACTAAAAAGACGTAGATTTTTTCGAACATACATAATGTATATAATATTTACAATACTTAGGGCCACACCACGTATTCCTATATGCTTCAACTTGGGCACAAGTCTGGGTACGGTTTTCGTTTTTTAGACCTGATATGTTAAAAAGGAGTATATAAGGATCGTAGCAGGTGGCGTTCTACAGTTTGTGCCTACCCCCATGGGAAGAAGGCGTGAGTTTATTATTCTTCGATTATCTTAACCACGCAGTTTTTTTTTTTAATTCTTAAACGAACCTTTCTTCAGAAGTATATTTGTAATATTACTTATTAAATTACCAGATGATGTATCTTTTCGATTATGATCACTTGATCTCTCACTTGATTTCTATGATGATCTCTTGACTTCTTTGGTTTATCGGTTTGTGACGATGTTTCTTGTTCTTCACTCATAGAATTGGTAGATGATGCCTCTGAATCACAATCCATAACGTCAGAGGCCGCGGCCGCGGATGGACGAGATTGCCACCGTTTTTATATTGTTCTGTTTTCGGTTTCAATTTCCGTTTCGAATGCGAACTAGTAGCCTGATGTTGCCCAGGTATTATGACAGCTGTTTAAACTTTATCTGCATATGTTGTCTGATCCTCATATGATTGTACTGGGTTAATATTTTCTAGTGTACTTGTTTGATTCTTTTCCTCTGTCACACCAATATTTTTAATCAGAAAGGCAGGGTAGGAGATGCAGTTACATATAATAACAGGGCTTTCCAGTATGTACAATTAAATTCATTCATGAACTCTCGTAACCTTTTTCTTTCAAATAAGTAGGGCATTTCTTATCTAGGGCTAAATTAATACTCTTACAATTTACACACAAAAATTTAGCTTTATCGCAATTGTCTTGGCTGCCTCCACATTTAGGACAATTTACTTTACTAGACTTACACATCTTTGCAATATATCCATATCTCCAACATTTGGAGCTTGAGTTATGGGCAGTGTGTATCTGTCGATTTTGACTCTCTTACCGTATATATTTACAAAGGAGGGTATATATTGCAGTATTATATACCTGCATTTTTTTTTAATATACCTCCTTCGTTTTATCTACCAATAATAGACAGGTGCTGGCCGTTTGCTCACAAAAAAAAAGCATGTGAGTCCAATAGAATTACATTTTTAATTAAAAACAAATGTAGCAAATGGCTGACATCTTTTTTTGACTAAATTGGCCAGATATAGGAATGTAACTTCGTTTAAATTAACTTCTTTTTTTTCATAGGTATCTTTTGAAGGGCCAAATTACTTCTTTTTAAAATTCTTTTTAACTATATCATTATACTCATTACCTATACAATACAATACAATTACAGTGTAATTTTAATATGATAAGACCTACAATTGTGACACCCAATCTGAGTAAGAACTGTACGATATGGGGAGAACGGAATGCTAGTCAAATAAGTCAATACAAAGAAAGATGTCATACAATGTTAAGGGAAATAAATTTTCCGTTGGAATTTAAAGGATGTGCTAACGGTTGTTGTAAGCATTCCAATCACAAAGTCGTATTGGACAATATGTATAAAAACATTGTATGTATACTTACAGAGGCTGCCCAATGTCCCAGTAATGTGGATGCGGGAGGGGGTAGAAGGAACAAACGTGTTATCGGTTGGAATAGGCATGTTAAGCAGGCTCACGCGGACGCCCGGCTTGCTTTTCAAGTCTGGAGTATGTCTCGTAAACCAACTTCTGGTTCTGTGTATGAACATATGTATGACACGAGAAAAGTCTTTAAATCAAAGTTAAGATGGTGTCAGAACAATCAAGATAAAATTAAAATGGACATCATCGCTGACAATCATAAATCTAAAGATTTTTCAAGGTTTTGGAAAAATACGAATAGATTGAATCCAAGGCCGGGCGTCCCCGTGAGCGTGGCGGGGCAACATGACCCTACTGCGATAGCAAACTTATTTGTGAAACATTTTAAAGTTGCTCTCTCATCTGCCCAGTGACCTAATGAAAACTGTGGTTGTACCTATTGTGAAGAATAAGACTGGGGACACATCAGATCTCTCGAACTATAGGCCCATATCCCTTGCTACTGTCATTGCCAAGGTGCTGGATGGTTTGCTTGATAGGCATATGGCGACCCGCATCGAACTGCATGATGCGCAGTTTGGGTTCAGACCTGGTCTCTCCACAGAAAGTGCCATACTGTCTCTCAAGCATACTGTCCAGTATTATACGTCTAGGAAAACGCCTGTTAATGCGTGTTTCCTAGACCTTTCCTAAGCGTTTGATCTGGTGTCGTACGAGTTGCTGTGGCAGAAACTATTGACTGATACTTCAGTGGATAGAGAAGTTATATCAATTCTACGGTTTTGGTATAACAATCAGATAAATTTTGTAAGGTGGGCAGGCTCGTTATCGGATGTGTATAGACTGGAGTGCGGGGTGAGGCAGGGCGGCCTGACCTCCCCTCGCCTTTTCAGTCTGTACATAAACCGGTTGATCGTCGAGCTCAGCAACACCTACCAGGGTTGTTATGTGGACGGAGTATGCGTCAACAATATTAGTTATGCTGATGATATGGTGTTGCTGAGCCCTTCGATTAACGCAATGATAAGCCTGCTTACGATATGTGAGAGGTACGTGGAGACTCATGGGCTCAGGTACAATGTTAAGAAGAGTGAGGTACTAGTCTTCAAGGCGGGCACTAAAACTTACCCTATTGAACCACCCTTGAAACTTTGTGGAAGCTCCTTAACTCAAGTCACTTCTTTCAAGTATCTGGGCCACTGGGTTTCCGAAGACCTAAAGGACAGTCTGGATATTGAGCGTGAGCGCAGGGCGCTGGCTGTCCGCTGCAATATGTTGGCACGCAGATTTGCAAAATGCACGACTGACGTAAAGGCTACACTATTTACAGCGTACTGTCAGTCGTTCTATACATGCAGTCTGTGGGTCAATTACACGCAGAGGGCATACAGCGCCCTGCGCGTACAATACAATAATGCTTTCAGGGTGTTGGTGGGGTTGCCGCGCTACTGCAGTGCTTCCGGCATGTTCGCAGAGGCGAGAATAGATGGCTTTCACGCCATCATGCGCAAGCGTTGCGCTTCCATAATGCGCAGGGTACGCGCCAGCCCCAACAGCATCCTGAAAACTATAGCTGATAGGTGGGACAGCCCCATACTGGGACATTGGATACGCCTACATGCCACTGTGGCGTATAATTAATGAATAGTTGTGTTGTTTTTCTGGTAGATGTAAGTACTAACACTAGTCTCTAAGTCGTGTGTATACTAACCAAATGGACTATATTTATGGGTCCGAAATAAAAGTTTTTTTTTTTTTTACTAATACCTGTAGGTACCTACGTAAAGTACTTCCCAGACTTTAATCCCAGACGATTGAAAATCTGGTAATTCAACACACGTAGGTACCTAATTCAACACGTCATGTTATTTTCGTAAACCTGCCTTTTAACAGAACTTAACATTAGAAGACTAAACTTTATTAGAGATGATTAATGAAACCTCGGAAAAGTTGGGATAACATTGTATCATGGATGCGAAAACTGAGGGGCATTGGGGAAAGTCGGCCAAAGCTAATTACATGGCGTAATCATAGCTAGGTCCCTACGGCCTTCAATAAATTTGACATTTCGTTCCATTTCGTGTTCATTCACGAGTTTGGTTTTATTTCAACGTTTCGTTGATTTCGGTGATGTCATTATTTTAAATTAAGTATTTGACATAGCAAGTGTCAGAATTTTAAACCTTAAATATTTCCTCGTAATCACTTTCTTCAAAATTATTCCGACAGAACCTCGAACTATGTTTAATTTAAATAAATCTCTACGCTTTAAGGCACAATCTTCTAATTTTAGGATCTTTCGGAAAAAGGCGAACTACCATTTTCGGAGTGCACAACAACAACACAACAGTGCGTCATTTTCGCAAAAATAAAATAAAACCACCTTAGGCCTTTTATTATTAGGGCACGCCACAGTTGCGGCGGTAAGTCCCCTCTTTGAGGAGTGGCTTGAGAGGCGCCACGGCGTCCTCACCTTCCGCCTGACGCAGGTCTTCACCGGACATGGCTGTTTCGGGAGGTTCCTGTTTCGGATAAGGCGGGAGGAAACGCCGGGGTGTTATCATTGTGTGGATCGACCGGAAGACACGGTGGAGCATACGGTGGAGGTCTGCCCGGCTTGGGCGGAGGACCGCCGTGTCCTCGAGGCGGCGATTGGCGGGGGCGACCTCTCGCGTCCAGCCCTGGTTCAGGCCACGGTACGGAGCGAGAGGGAATGGGAAGCCGTCACCTCCTTCTGCGAAGCAGTAATGCTCGCGAAGGAGGAGGCGGAGCGCGAGAGGGAGAGGCAATCTCTGCGCCCTCGCGCCCCTAATCACCGCAGGAGGAGACACCCTGGGCGTCGGGAGTCGATTGCCGACTCCCGGCCACCATAGGCGCGGACTAGCGGACGGCGAGCAATGGGCAGCTCGCCGCCCGGTAAGGACCAGGCCCGGGTCGACGGCGCGTCGTGTTCCACGCGCGCCTCAAAGAGATGTCAGCACAATTTACGGGGTCCGATAGGGCCGATGCCTGCCGGGGCTGCGGATTGTTCGAAAGAGTTACCGTGGCCCTGGCGCACAGGCAACTGAAGGAACACGGGTGGGTTTTAGTCAGTAAGAGTCTGACACGCCCTTCCGCTCCGCCCAGAGCGGGAGAGGTCATTTGATGCTTCCAGGGCCAAAAAAAAAAAAGGCATTATATTATTAGCTTGTGTTGGGAACTAGCTACGACGGCGCCATTTTGACATTTGCATTCCCCATTCCCATATTTTTTCATTCTTCAATCTGTCAAAAACACAATCAATTTACCTGAAAGTACATGCTGCAGTGTTACCTCTGCGGTTGCAACCTATTTCATATAAATGGCCATCAATTTCCATTCTGAATTCTTTCAAATATTGACGTAAAGAAGGCCGCTTTTGGTTATTGGAAAAAGCTTCAGTTACAGAAAATTTGAAATGGTTTCAGGTCGACTTTTATACATTATCGTCTTACCAGTCCTATTGGATTCAAGCAGTTTCTTTCATGTCTAATACCTAATTTTACTGCCGCACTTGGTTCATAGTCAACCTTGGTTCATAGTAATCAAAGTTTTTTATCTTTACACAGATGATGTAAATTTTTTCGAACCTGATGTAGTACTAGTTAAAAAGGGCTGTTTCCAGCCCTTTTTCCGGATACCGGACTAATAGGTACACGATACTTGCGAGCTGTGTGGTCGCTGATACCAGCCACATTAGAATCCTTGAAGTTCGAGACTGGCAAATCCTTTCTGGCCCGCAACACTTGATTGGCATGTCACCTGCGATTTCGTCGAGGCGTGCAATTCTTCGAAGCTACGGTTCGTCAGCATCCAAGAAACCATACCCTTTATATTAATCGTTAATATTTGTAGGTTTTACTTTGAATGATAGTTGATCTTTAACCATGGCTGCTTTTCTATCGGGATAACTTAGGTACCTAATCTTTATAAGATAATATTCATTTGAAAGTTTACGTAATTTAGCGGCCACGAACCTAACAACCGATTGCAGTCAATTCCCTAGTTCGGAAACCAAATACGTAACAAAGATTTACCATCCGATATACTTCTTACCTTACTACTATACTACTTACCTTAAGTTTTCTGGTAAGTTTTCTCTTCGTTGAGGCCAATTTACCTGTTCTGCAACTGTTTTAATACCTAATATTTATTTTAACATTTTGTATTTTATTTAGATTCCATTTTTTTATACTAAAAAATTACACGTGTTAAGGCTCGTACACTGGCGCGACGCGACGCCCGACACAAAGGCACCGCATGTCGCGCGACGAGCGCCGCCTTTGTGTAGCGCTGTCGCGTCGCGCCTTTCTGTGGGAGCCTTTAAAGTGGTAGAATTCCTTTTTTTATTTCGCTACAATACCTACTAATTCCATGATATACCTACATTTCTAGATTGTCACTGAGGTGAGATTGAATTTGAACGATTTTAAGTACGACAATTGGCCTTCTCAGATTGCCCTTGCCCTTCGCTTGGCTCGTCTTGGCGGGGGCACTACCGTGCCCGCAGATTTCAGTGATGTATTTTCGAAAGTCGAATCAGATACATGGACATAAGTAAGTACCTACATAATAAATATTTATTACAAGAAGGAAAATTCCCTATGGAAGCATAAGCAAGTCCCAACCTACATGCAATATTTATTATGTTGTGTTCCCTTTTAAATCTGGTAAAACAATCGAGTGAAGTGAAGTGCTTTAAAGTTTTATAGCATGTGCGACTCGCAGCTCCGGCCACCGAATAATCACGCATAATGTACACTCCACACACTACCGACATCGTATCCACGTTTTATATCCCTTTTGTAAAATATTAAACGCCTCCAAGACATCGTGAGATATTTATTATCACTACGAATCACACCGTTGCCGCGTTGGGGTGTAAGCGACGCCTAAGTATTCCCTTAGGAAAGTTTGGGAAATAGCTCATTCTTTATTTCGGGATAGAACTTACTGAAAATAAAATTTATTTACACAAATTCAATGAAAGATAACTACATTTTCGAAGTTAGTGTTAACGACCACAATGTCTATTTTTTTTCTCACAATTTTCTCGTAACAACAGATCCTTAAGTGTAGATTCGTTTAGAAACTTTTATTAGAAAAAGAAAATGTATATAAATTGTTTAGAAATAAAAACTTGCAAACAGCCTAAATACAAGATGACATACTCGTAATTAAGTAATAATACAAATAACACATTAAAGACAGCGCTCTGTCGATCACCAACTATAGAATATAAACCCTAATAAATACGCAAAATACAGTGTTTCTTGCTAGATCAGTCATTTCAGGGGACGACTTCTGGGTGCAGCGAATGTACAAGTATCTCCCTGGCTCCGGGTTCATGGTAGTAGAAAGAACAGTGGGTCTTTTAGTCGGCAAGAGTCTATAGAGGTATAAGAAACAGGGTGTACAGTTCACTCATACTCTATGGAAAAGGGAGGATCCTCCGACCAGACGGGTGTTGTGTCTGGTGGGCAACTGCCCGACTATTGATGTCGGGTTGTTGTATATATGCTAGTTGCGCGGTAAACTCTGCTTGCGCGATGCAGGATTTTGCGTGACGTCAGTGTGACGTGTAGCTCGCATGTGGCGTTTGTAGATGCCGCTACAAGTCCGACAACCCTCCGTTCTCCTCATACTTAAGTATCCATGAGGATATACCCACGGAAAAAATAAAGAAAAATGGGAAGGATTTCCTGTTTCAGTGGTCTGAAATTGACACTAGCTAAGTAGTATAGCCTAGAACTAATAATCAGACCGCCAGACATTATACTCAGTTAAGCTATCAAGGCTTCAATGCAAGCGACACAATTTGTCTTATTCGTAGCCATTATCAATATTTAAAAGAGGTAACTGGTCCGCGGTCCCAGTTCCATAGTGGGCCGAAAGACCCTTAATCCTACCTTCTATGATGCACAAGCAAAGCATTGATACCCAAAAAGGGATAGGCGCAGTGCTATAATAACAATCACGCCCGCAGAAGGAGGTAGGCACAGGTTTTAAAACATCAACTTTTCCCCTTGTTGATGAGATTCAGACTGCGGAATACTGAGCATAACTTTCTTATGTTTTTCATTTGTAACATCTTTCCTCTCGCTTTCCTACAATCTGTGGGAGTGATTTCGTCAAAAGGGACGGAAGTGTGTAGCAGGAAGCCGGGGAAGCGCGCGCTACTTGATTTGACCAATAAGAGCGCGCGTGGTAGAGTTAGCCGTTAGATGATACCAACCCATTTTCCAAGAGGTTGGTACTGTCAGCCAACAGTCTGTGCGTGTGTGTGTGTGACGAGTAAAAGAAAGTTATCTAACCAGTGAAAAATTGTCCACCACCACCAGTCTAAAAATTGGCCCTAAGTACACACCGAGGTGAGATGTGCCAATTTTCACGTCAATGGACAATTGGACATAGGACATATCTCAGCCGAAAACAGTCTTAGCACTATGCACGTTTTAACAAATAGATAGTTCTATCCTCTACAGGATTTTAATAGTACAAATTATCTAGATCAGATAAAAAACGGTATAAACTGAAATGAGTCAATGTCATAACTCCTAGTACCGAGGCAAGTTGTAACAGAGGTGGAGGTAAGGTGTGACAGGAAGTTTATGAGATGTAAAGGAAATAAATTACCTAAATTTAATTGGACAAATAAATGTAAATAAGCAACTGAAAACAAAGATCATTTTTTAATAATAAGGAAAATCTACAAAAAATCACATTATTTCAATAGTTTATAATAACTTAAATCACACTTTGGGTACGAAATCGAGATATTTTGTGTGTTTCCTTCGAACACGCGCCTTTATCTGTCTTCCGAATATTTATTTGGCATTCTGAAACAATAAAACAACAACCCATGCAAAAACACACTAAAACGCATTTAGAAAAAGTATTAAAATATGTGAGTTGTTACTACAGCATATCACAATACTCCTAGGTGCAAAAAACATGCTTGGTCCAGAATAATGTCGCATTACCTCGATATGTGCAGTGAAGCAAAGAAGTTAAATCATGAATTGAAACTTAGATATTCAATGCATATAAAGGTTACTAAAAAAATACCAACAACATAACACGTCTCGATGAGTAGGTTATTATTTTTTTTGTGAAAAACTTACATCCATCACACACAACATCGACGTCACACAGTCACATCCACTCCCCGTAGGCTGCCGCGACCAGCCGCGACAAACTGCATCGGTTAGTGCGTCAAGAAAAAGACAACACGATATTGCCTGCTCGTTAACGATGAAAGAATCCGAGAAATGGACTTTGTAACAATTTTCCTCTGTCACAACTCTCCTCGGTCTCCCCTTAAGTGATAAGCAAAGCCTAGATAATCAGCACCCCAATTACCGTCAAACGGGGTGAATAGGGATGCAGGGGTGAATCGAGACGAAATTTTAAAAGGGATTTTAATATTGAAATAATATAGTTTGTTGGCAAAAAGGACTCTGATATGTTTACTGTATTATGATTAACGATTAAGTGCCCTTGTTGGCAACAAACTATATTATTTCAATGTTAAAATCCCTTTTAAAGTTTCGTTCCGATTCACCCCTTTTTTTTTTTTTTTTGGGTGGGAAATCATCAAATGACCTCTCCCGCTCGGGGCGGAGCGGAAGGGCGTGTCAGACTCTTACTGACTAAAACCCACCCGTGTTCCTTCAGTTGCCTGTGCGCCAGGGCCACGGTAACTCTTTCGAACAATCCGCGACCCCGGCAGGCATCGGTCCTATCGGACCCCGTCAATGGTGCTGACATCTCTTTGAGGCGCGCGTGGAACACGACGCGCCGTCGACCCGGGCCTGGTCCTTACCGGACGGCGAGCTGCCCATTGCTCGCCGTCCGCAAGCCCGCGCCTACGGTAGCCGGGAGTCGGCAATCGACTCCCGACGCCCAGGGTGTCTCCTCCTCCTGCGGCGGCTAGGGGCGCGAGGGCGTAGAGATTGCCTCTCCCTCTCGCGCTCCGCCTCCTCCTTCGCGAGCATTACTGCTTCGCAGAAGGAGGTGACGGCTTCCCATTCCCTCTCGCTCCGTACCATGGCCTGAACCAGGGCCGGACGCGAGAGGTCGCCGCCGCCGATCGCCGCCACGAGGACACGGCGGTGCTCCGCCCAAGCCGGGCAGACCTCCACCGTGTCCTCCGGTCGATCCACACAATGGTAACACCCGGGCGTTTCCTCCTTCCGATTCACCCCTGCATCCCTATTCACCCCGTTTGACGGTACGTAACACACTATCTATCACAATCTGAATCATTTTGAAGCCTATTGCTAATCCATTGCTTCATATGTTCTAAACATTTGTCTGCTCAACAACGTAAATAACGCAATGAATGGAACCGTCAGAATGAAACCAATTCCTGCTGTTAGTGTGTTACGTAATTACGCCGCTGATAAAAATGTAGTAGCTTTATGAGACTAAATGAAATCTGACCCTGCTCATTATTGTCTCTACAAAATAAAGTTACAACAGTCTGTGTAATTAATTGCCTATTTAGTATTTCGTATCTATAGACGTACTTATCTAAAGTACCGACCCATAAAGAAGACAGGCTGTGTAAATGTCCAAACTGACCAAAGATAAGTTATAAATGGACTTTAGTCTGGCTAAGATAGGTCGTAAATAAGATGCTTAGTTCACTACCATCTGTTGAACTACCGAACAGGACCTACAAAAGTAAACTGACTGCCAGACAGACCCAATTTTACGTAATCATGACAGTACCTACAGATACCTACCTCTTGAAACCGCAAGACTGGCTTAATAAATTTGGCAAATAAGTTGACCTTTAGCTGTATTAGTCTAATGATTTTTATGAAGGTTTTGCGCTACTTAACAACTATGTGTCTCTAGGAAGAATGTTTGGATTATTTAGAAGATGCCATGCAATGTAATTAATGCACGCTGTTCACGTAATAAAGGTCCTATCCTACACAGAAACACCAACAAAATCCTTCGTCAGAAGCCTCATCAATAAACAATTTGATTGTCTGCCTTTGTCAATTTTCATTGTGATTTCGTTAGTTCCAAATAAACCCATCGAGTCAGATATAATGGAGTTAACCGGAAGCTCGTCATAGCTGGCAGCACTGTTTATCGTCTACAAGCCGCCATTGTTTTGTTTATGTTTACTTTTGTGTCCATCATATATTAAACGAAAACTACTTGGGGTGTAGAACTATTAAAAGACGAGCTCAGGAAAAGGGAAGCGTCTACAACTAGTAAAAAAACAGCTATAGTGGAATCTATTATCTATTACTAATAATAAAGCTGAAGAGTTTGTTTGTTTGTTTGCTTGAACGCGCTAATCTCAGGAACTGCTGATCCGATTTGAAAAATTCTTTCAGTGTTAGATACCTCATTTATTGAGGAAGGCTATAAGCTACATATCATTACGCTAAGACCGAAAAGGACGGAGCACCAATGAGCAATGTTTCAAAATCGTGGGTATTTTTCTTCCTTTTGAGAGCTTCCGCTGCGTGCGCTGCGTAAACGGTTAAAGTTTCGCAAAAGTCTTGTATTACAGAATTGTTCCCCTTTAAAAGTTCTAAAAATAAGTCTGGGACAGCTTATGTTTATCTTTTAAGATTGGCTCACTATAAACTTTTTTATGCTAACCAAATTTGTTCTAAAATAATGCATTATTTGCGAAAGTGTTTTTATAAACATGATATTAATACTTATCCAAATAAATACGTTATTCATCACAAGTATTTAATTTAAAACAAAATTTCCCTTTACATCATTTCATTTCAATGAATATCTTAGGAGATATCGCAGTTTTAAAATAACATCGCAGCAAAATAATGGTGCAAGGCCGGCGGCGGGCGGTCATGACGGGGAAGGGCGGTGGCCCCAGTTATATCTGCGAAATACCAAAAATGACGTTCAGTACCCCAGTAAAAATTGTACCGGTAACCCTGTAAAATTTTTAAGACCTTAAATGTTTTTTGTCCTAGAATTTGTACTGGGTAACCCGGTAAATTTCCTTGGGTTTGCGCATATGTTCCCGCGTTACTGCAGAGCCCCAGTAAAAATTAATAAACTCCCCAGGAATATTTTAAGAAAACTTTTCTCCGTGTACTGATAAAAGCGTGATATAGGTACCTAAAACAGCTCCTTAACGTACGTGTTATTTAAAAATATTTTCGCCCTCTACGTAAACGAAGTCGCGGGTTAAAGTTAGCGTTAGCCCAAAGTAACTATTCCACGCGGACGAAGTCGCGGGCAGAAGCTAGTAGTCAATAAAATATGAACATTTTGTAATTTATAGGTTACTAGCTGCCCGCCCCGGTTTCGCACGGGTGCAATGTAGATAATAATGTGGTGTCAGTGTAGAGTGATTAATATTATTATTATTTATTTTTAAGCTTTTCGCGTTTCTCGGGATCATAAGATCCCGGACCTTTAGTAGGTATACGAGGGGCGGAAGCCAACTCGCAGAGGTTCGTTAGAATCTATAAGTAAAGGAAATGAAGCACAAGCCGGTGATTATCCCTGTATGCACTGTGCAAGTGCACCCAAGGACAACCACCGGTTGATGTTGGACTATTGCAGAATATAGAAAAAAAAAGATATTGGACTATGGGTTTGGGTGCCTAGAGTGGACTAGTTACCTAGAACTATGGAAGGACTATGACCCCTGCCTGATCTATGTTTTATATTATATACACGGATAAAATGGCAAGGGGTGACTTGCACACTCAATAATGGGCCCCCGGAAACCGTCGCTAGCACATTGTGACGTAGCGACAAGGGGGCAACACTTCCTGAGGTGCTTGAGGAGTGGAGAGGTATTCCACGGCTATCAGAACAATCCCAGAGCCCGGAAGATGGTCAAGATCCCTACCAGCACTTATAGAAATACTTCCTTCCTCCGAGCACGTTTGCGCTTGCGAATCTACACTCAAGCCAGCCAATAAAGGCAAGAAAGAAGTGGGAGTTCTGTTCCTTGTCATTGTTCACACCAGCCGGCCAATAAAGGCAAGCCAGAGGTGAGCCAACAAGACTTCTCCCGGGAGATAGGGTCCGTGGGGTCGCTACTGCCCAACAGCTCGCCACATGCTGCCCTGCGGGTTTCTGTATATCTCTTGGTCTGGCTCCTCACCCTAGAACTGTTTCGGCAAAGTAAACTCTACCAGTACAGACCTAGACTTCAGGAGCGCGCAAGCCCCACCACGACGTCAACGTAAAGATACAGCGGTGGGGTTATTATTATTATTATTGCTTCGAAATAAGGGCTAATATCGTCTTTTGGGCAGTTCAGTCTATGGCCTGACATACTTTCTTCTTCCATATATCATTAAAAAATAAAAATATCGTTGAAAGAGACGCTTCTAAAACCTGATGCAAGTTTGCATATGCTCTCAGTGCACTTCAGTTTTTTAAAATCAACAAACAAAATCTCTACATACTATAAAATAAAGTCGCTTTTTGTACATACCTGTACCTACGCTTAGATCTTTTAAACTTCGCAACGGATTTTAATGCGATTTTCATCAATAGACAGAGCGATATTCAAGAGGAAGATTTATATGTATAATACATGCATATTAAACTAGGAAAAAGCCAAGAATTTCAAGGATTTGTAATGTGTGTAATTTGTAATTTGTAATGTGATGTCGTACCAAACATATTTTTGTGCGCTTACATTGCAAACGCTGGCTAAACCTTACGAGATAGATCAAAATAATGTAAGTACTACGGAATTGTATATCTTAAAAAATCTACAAAAAAATCCGCGATGATATATAACTATCTCATAACGATAATCCACAGTACCTAACCATTTTATCTTCTACATATTAGAAAAAAGAAATGGGTTATTTACGAAGCTATTTTAAACAATACAGTATAAATCCTTATCCAATTCAATACTTTAGATACGTTGTGCACATAATATAGATCAAAATTGCCCTTTACAGTATATCATTAAAATTTATGTCTTGGAACATATCACAGATTTACAAGTGTAACATCTAACAATGGGGGTCGATTTAGACCACATTGGGTATAATTAGGTAGTCATATTTAAGATCCAGATAGCAGCAGGTAAAAATAGCTGTAAACATTATATATAAAGATATACACAATAGTATAATTATAGTATTATATTATTAGTATATTCTAATCTTATTAGAGATTTATACCGGGCGACCCTCTAGAGGGCCACCGGGGCTTGACGGTCCGGGTTTATTTATAAGGGGGTCCGGGGTTTATTTTCCTGTTTTATTTATAAGGCGTAGTCGACGGAGCCCCGCCTGGCGGGGCTCCTACTTCTGGGTGGTTTAAAAAGAAATAACCACGAAGGGGATGGCGAGGTCTTTCATACCCCGCCATCCCCTTCTAACCTAACCTGTCCGAGTCGGGGTGCCCCAAGTCCCGAGCTCGCTTCGCTCGCTCTTGCATCCTATCCCACCCTTGCATTTTGAAGCAAACTTATTTTTGGTGAGCCATATAACAAGATTTGGTGAGGAGTTATCCATTTTGTTAGGCAAAAAGAATATAAATACAACACGTATAATTATTCTGATGAGTGTATAATTAGTTTGGAACTTTAAATGTTGTTCTTTAGGCACCTCGGTATAGAATGGGTTTATTTTGTTTGAAGTTAACATATTTTACGTGGTTCTTAGTCTTAGGGCCTCTTTCACCATCCTCAAGTAAAGTGTCAAGTAGGCTAACCGCCAGTTAAAGTCACCCGTAACTGCATGTGCGGATTTCACGACGTTCGAGTAGCACTAATCATAAGATTTAACTGACCCGTAACTTACTTGCCACGACATCTGCCAAATAGCGTATTTACTTTACAGTTAAAAGTTGTGCGTTGTCAAAAACGACAACGTGTAGGTACTTATCAGATATACCAACGATTATTTTAAAACTATGAATAAAAATCGATTTATTTGACTTGGTTGGTCACCAATTGGATGAATCAAAATATTCTACAGCGCAACGAGTACCTTGGATTCGAGTATTTAAATTCCGTGTTGATTATTTTATGGACTTAGAGGAAACAGTCTTTTTTTTTTGCTTAATTTCGTCTATCGAGGTGTGCAATAAACCAAGTGCTTAACTTTATAAAACATAAAATAATCCCTAAATCGCAAAGCTGAGTCGTATTTTTTTCATTATTCAAGTGATATTACTATTAACAAACAAACCAACACAAAAAAAAACCCAAACAAAAGACAACTTTAAAAAAAAGACTACCTAACTTCTAAACAATAGGTAACCATACCCTTGTACACCCTGAAATCGATTTCTGTTACGTCATTAACTAATAAAAAATCAACCAATGACGTTTGACGAGTAACATTGACATATTATTGAACGAATGTAACGTATGATTCGTTACATCATTCACTTAACCAGTAAGTTGTTACTCGAAGCTTTATTTTCGTATGTGAAATTGACAAAAGATACTCGTAACTTTTACTTGCCAAATACCGTTAACCGGGAAGTAACTAATCAACGCTTTACTTGGAGATGGTGAAAGAGGCCCTTAGAGTCTAACAATTATTTTGGTGTGCATTTAAATTATTGCCTTTAGGTAATGAAAACAGACTTAGTTAGAATTTCCCCCCTAAAAGTTTTCAAGTTAACAAATAGAACTTAATCTCGACGAAATATTGGGTTCGCAAATATATTTTTTTCCGAGAGCTTCCTCCTACAGTTTTCGTCTTTTAACACCTGTGACAAATAAATGGATCCCAATATTTCTGCAGTCAACAGCTGCGCAACGGGGCATATTAATTAATTATGCGTAAAATAAGTTGCTTGTTTACAAAAAATATGGATAGTGACAGCTACTATCAAATTCTTAGTCGCTGGATAGTAGCGACATCTGAAGTGAGCAAGTGGCAGTTTTTATCCTCATTGCTATCTATACTCCCAGTACAGGGTACACCATCGATACACAGACCTTGAAACGTCCTTGAAACGTGGAAATACATTGATAACTTCTGCGGAAACAAATGCATAAGATCTTGTACCGGTTTAAGGATGGAACACTAAAGCACCCTTTTCCACGACCAATATATCGCTTGGCTCAGCATACTGTTTTCTCTTTCACACCAATGAAAAAATTATAAAGCTATCCTGCTGTCACTGCGATTAATTTTTAATCTGTTTTCAATTTTGATTTGTGTTGTCATGTCATTAGCATTTGTCATTGTCAGTTTGTCACTGTTTTCTTGTCTAGAAATTTTAAATAATTTTGTATTTAAATACCTCATTCAATTTTCTATACGTTAAATCACATTGAAAACCAAAATGTCAGCACAAAATTCGCCGGTCAAGGCGTCAAGATCGCCAAGCGTAATTGAAACAGCGGAAGACTTTGATAGCCAGGTATTGTGATTAAACTACGCCTACTTTTCTCTTTAAGCCATTGAGGTAATAGTAGTACATATTACCTCAATAATTTAAGCCATAAATACTATTTACTCTTGTGTTTTTTCCAGGATACGCTGTTAAAACACGTTGATATATCAATAGTGGAGTCAGAAAAGCGCGCTAATGGAACTTTGCACGTCCGTGATCATTACACTGTATATCTAATCGATCTGAAGTAAGTGGTTCTATTCTATTGTTTTCTTAGCAAATTAGCCGTCCATTGTGCGTCAATTAGCGTCATTACTCGTGCCCACACCGCTATCAAACGTTGCACAAAGCTGTGATTAAAATGTCACATGCTAATTAGGTCATATCCTTTAAAAAAGAAATTTGCTTTCTTTTTGTTGTTGTTGTCTCTTTCATTTGTTATGTTTTTCATGTAAAACTTATTCGCACATACCGCTAAAAATATTATCTGTTCAGTGTACAAATCCCCTCAATTTTTAAAACAAATTTGATGATAAACCTGTTGATAACACCTCTGCAAGTTTGCTTCTGGCAAAAAGGCATTTGGATGTATTGTAATTATCTAAATTGGTATATTTTACGAGACCAACAAGATAATAAGCATATCAAGCGTCTAATTTTACTAATATATGCATTTGGATTTAAGAATGGTAAATGCAACCCAATATTTTTTATTTGTTCATTTTGTTTAATAAATTTTCATTTATTCCAGAGTGACAGATCCAGACTATAGGCTGGTGCAGTCTAAAATCAGTACAATATGGAGACGATACACAGAGTTTGAGCAGATTCACGACTACCTACTTGTTACATACCCACATGTTATCATACCACCACTGCCTGAGAAAAGGGTGAGTTTATATTCATTTCAAATACTCCAAAAGCATAATAAGAAGCTAGACAGTATCGCTGTGCAGTTGGATACTGTACCATCTTGCTGACTGACCAATATTTTTATTCACCAATGCATGGAAACCCTGTGTCATGCATTTGTCATCAAAGATTTTCTGTGTAAATTAATGCCCTTTGTATTTTCCTAGAAAATATGTGAATCAGTTTGTTTCAGTATGTTTCAGTATAAGCCCTGCAAGGCTATTCTAAAACAAAGTGTAACAAAACGTCTCAATTTAAGAAAGGAAAATTAAATATTTAATAAAACAAATAATAGGTGTTTCTTTTATTAAATATTTAATTTTCCTTTCCTGTTCCTAAGTCAATCATAAATAGTATAGTATTCCTGCACAGTTGCACATTGTTTGCATAATTATCAAAAATTTATTTGTAAACATAGATTTTATCACACTTCTGTTTTATCAGGTTGATGTAATATTTTGCTTAACAGAAATAAATTACAATAGATAATAATGATAAAAATGATATAAGATATGATAAAGTAAGCCACCCAAACAATAAAATAAAACAAAAATAATACAATATCTTGTATAATTTTAATGTTTTTTGGTTATTAACCTTTTCACCGCCACGGACTTCAATAGAAGTTCAGCTGCCTTGAAATTTTAGTTAGATTTACATGTTTTAATGGCACGTACGCCTTTAAAACAAAATAAGAGTGTGTCCTTTAGAAATTGATTTTGTTTTAAAGGCGTACGTGCCATTAAAACATGTAAATCTAACTAAAATTTCAAGGCAGCTGAACTACTATTGAAGTCCGTGGCGGTGAAAAGGTTAATCTTACATATTAAATACAATATCATAATCAGCCTATAATGTTCCCACTGCTGGTACATAGGCCTGCTCTCTGTGAGAGGGAGTGGGCCGTAATCCACCATGCGGGCCCAGTGCGGGTTGGTAGATGTCACACATCTTCGAATTTTTGGTTTGCGTATGAGTAGAATCACCACCTAAAATATTTCGTGTATTCGTAACGAGCCTTATATTTACAAACAAATATATTATCCAGGTAATATATGCTTGGAGGAAGTCAGACACCACAGACCCTGAGTTTGTCGAGAGAAGACGCGCTGGATTGGAGAACTTCTTGCTGCGGGTCGCGTCACACCCTCGACTCTGCTTCGATGACCAGTTCATCAACTTTCTGCAACAGGAGCATGGTTGGCGGGAAACTATTACTGATAGTGGTAAGTTATATTTAGGAAATAAATACTTTAACCATCCGTCCCCTGCTGGCGCAATGTTATCGGGTTTTTCCCATCAGGAAATCTAAGTCTTGTACTTACCTGGACTCTATGTGCTTGCCAAGATATTGGCAATTGTAATATCATCATTGTGGTATACAGTCATGAGTAATTCTGTAAAAGAACTCGAATCATTTTATGACTATACATTTTTTTTCCTACCTCTGCTAAACAAATAATAGTACATAGTTATGTGCATATAAATATTATATGCTATTGATTTCAGGGTACATACTACAGGCTGAAAACAAGATCAAATCATTATCAGTATCCATCAGACTAAAAAAGCCCGATCCAGAGATTGAGAGTGTTAAAAATTATGGGAAACAATTAGAAACTAATTTAGGAAACTTTCTTTATACTAGGTGAGTTTTACTATATTTATCGCATGTCCTTTTTACCCGACTACGGCAAAGCCAAAAGGAACGGTTATGATTTTAGTAGTCTATGTAGGTTAGGGTGTCCCAAAAAAATTAAAGTTGTTTTTTTTTAACGCATACCCTCTTAATTTTTTACTTTTAAGTCAAAACAATTATAAATAAAATTTTAAGAAGGTAGGACCTCGGTAACACGTGCCGACTTACATCAATACATGTCAGTACTTGCTCTCTAAGGCCGACGCGACCTAACGTGTCGATGTGCTTGTGATTACTCGTTATTTAGTTATAGAACCCGCGTTGTTTTCAATCAGTCGACATGTCAGTGCAATTACCCAGTTCTAAAAGGGGTTTATTTTTGATAGGTAACATAAATCATCAAATAACGGGTTCAAAACTTTCGTCTAATGGACAAGTTCTAGCAGTCTTATTTTACAATATCCGTGAAGGGAATTTAACTGTCAATGAAAGCGCGAATCTCACTATTCGCGAGTGTATTATCTATTGGGAAAAGGCGCGTATTCCAAATAAATCTTTGCCTAATTATGTGAAAAAATTTGTAAACATATATCAAGTTTGGAGGAACATGCAAAAAATACACAAAAGACACAAGACGTATTTAAGCAGCACCGTCAAGACTTTGTCAACAATTTAGATAATTTGTTTGACATTGCACACGCCGATGCGCTTCAATTAATAAAAATAAATGAGGATAGAATCTTTTTATAGCGCCAAAGAGAACCAGGCCGACCTGGTCACTTAACAGGAGTGGATAAAAAAATTACTGATAGAGAGGAAAGAGCGCGCTTCAGAACTATCGAAGAAGAAAAACGACGTGCTAAATATTTGTCTGAGCGGACTCCTTCGATATCATCTTATGTACCGTTACAAGACGACTCATCATCTGAATCGAATGAAAACTAAGATTTACAAGAGGCCGTACCCCGAAGCTTGTCGAGAACACGCAACCCAAGAAAACACCTCTGCGGAGAGATTTTATTACTCTAAAATTACTAACACCTATCTAGAGGTGTCAATTGAGTATGAGAGATTCTGTGTTCATTCTTGCAACTCTATTCTTTCTAAACTCTATTTCTTGCAAGCAACTATTGAAGCACTTGGATATAATATTGATGAATTTCCGATAAGTAAGTCTTCCATCCAAAGAATTCGCACAGAAAAACGGAAAGAACGCGCTGAAGCCATAAAAATTGATTTCCAAAATTAGGTACCGGAAGTTGTGGCTGTCATTGGGACGGCAAGCTTTTGCCTGCTTTAAATTTTCGGAAATCAAAAGAAGAACGTCTTCCTATAGTTATTTCGAAAACAAAGAACAACTTATTGCTGTACTAAGACTAGAAGGTTCTACAGGAAGTGAACTAGCACATGCAGTTTGGAACGCGATTGTAGACTGGAATTTAGAAGATAAAGTGCAAATTCTTTGTTGTGATAATACTGCTTAAAATACAGGTCGTATAAACAGTGCTTGTGTGCTTCTTGAACAAAAACTGAACAGAGAAATGCTTATTTTCGCTTGTCGACATCACGTGTATGAATGAATTGGTCTTAAAAGGGGTATTTGAAGCAAAAATCTGTCAAGTAACTACAACCCTTGATATTCCGCTCTTTAAAAAGTTCCGAGAAAACTGGAAAAGTATTAATGCTGATAAAATACAGAACTATAGAGAAAAAGTTACACAGCACCTGACTGACTCCGAAATTGACAACTTGCTAGAGTTTTACCGAACTGAACTGGCAAAAGAAATAGTCAGAGATGATTATCGAGAGTTAATAAGCTTTCTGTGATATTTTTAGGTGGACATATCGAGAAAAAAATTAAAATCCGACCTCCAGGTGCCAGACTTTCATGGATTAATCACTCTTGAGGAGGAACAAAAACAGTTTTTATTACGTTGCGTACAAGAACACCGGAAAATCTATCCTGACTCTAAAAAACAAAAGTTAAAAAGAAAATTTGAACAATAATAATATTTTTTAATGTAAATGAATAAATAATATACTATTTGGGTGTATTGGAGTTTTAATTAAGTAATAAAAATTAAGTTCTTAATTCCTCCTACAGTAAGTCAGTACAAATTTTCATGTCAAAAGTTTGGCATCAAGTCGGCACGGGTTATCGTTGTCCACTCGCAATAATATTTATTATTTGAGTCAATGAGGTCAATCCGAATAAAAATAGAGGGTGCGTATGCGTATTTGATATCGCGAAAAATTTTTTATCCCTTATGTCTTGGGACACCCTAATGTAGGTATATATGTATGTAAGTAGATAAGCATGTAATTTGAATATCTTTATGAAATAAATCATCAAACAAAGCATGACTACATACACATACATAAGTACATAAACTCACGCCTTCTTCCCATGGGGGTAGGCAGAAACTACAGAACGCCACCTGCTACGATCCTTACATACTCCTTCTGCCTCGTTTACGTTCATACATCTGATCATACACGCACGCCGGTTGCGAGTACTACGCACCTGACCTTTCTGAAGAACACCACCGATAAGGTCACTATATGTCTTCCTAGGGCGTCCCCTCCCGGCGTTTCCACTCACATCTGCCTTGTAACAAATACCTTTTGTTAGTTACCCTTCACACACAACGCAAAGACAATGCTTCAAAGCATGACTGTTTGGTATAAATTTATTAAATTATTCAAATTATGATAAAATTCATCAGTTTACGTTAATGACTCAGTATCATAATCATTCAAATCAAATCAAAATGTTTTAGTTCACATAAACCTACGTGGGCACTTATGAAATGTCAAAAGCTTTTACAATGTTTTCAAATTACAGTGTTAATAGGTATGGGAGGACAGTGTAGGCCTGTCAACAAGTAACAGGTTGTTAACAAAATAGAAAATGGTTTACAAATCTACAGTCTACAAGTTAGGCCTACAACATTCTCACATTCACAAAATATAAAAGAATCTATGGCTGGGCTGGAACTAAAGTGGTCTATGTATTTTTGGCAAAATCCATCTATGAGCATTTTTGTTTTTTTTTTTTTAAACTATAATTTTTATTATTTTTATGTTCAAAAATGCTCATAGATGGATTTAGCCAAAAATGTTACATGGACCACTTTAGTTCCAAGCCAGCCCTATATAAAAGATAATTATTAATTAACATTAAACTTATTTTCTTTGTCTAATGGCAATAGTTTTCTAGCAATAGTATTCTATTGTTCTGCTTGATTAAACACTTGTGAAGTTGTGACTAATAAAAATAATTATACTTAATTCTAAAAATATTTGTAATATAATGCGGTTTTCATAATTGTGAGTAGGTTTAGCTCAATAGTTTCATGGAATATGTTTGAATGCCATACCTCTATATCTATATTCTATATCTATATATCTATCCTAACTATCCTTTTTTTTTTTTTTGTTCCGGGGTGGAAAATCCTCATGGATGTCCCCCGCCCTGGGGGGGCGGAGGGGTCTGTCAGACTCTTACTGACTAAAAACCACCCCGGTGTTCCGTCTCACACCTACGCCGGGGGTCGCGGGAACGTACAAATCTTCCGCAACCCCCGGCCGTCTTCCGCAACCCCCGGCCGATCCTAACTATCCTATCCTAACTTCCTAACTTAATATTATAAATGCGAAAGTAAGTTTGTTTGTTTGTTTGTTTGTTTGTTACCTTTTCACGCCTAAACCACTAAACCGATCATAATGAAATTTTGCATATACGTTGTCCGGGGTACAGAAACGGACATAGGGTACCTTTCATCCCGAAAAAAAGTACTGTTCCCGAGGAAAACAACAATAACGTTCTTATGATAATAGATGGCGCCACGTGTCTTTCGAATCATGATTGTATTATAACCCGAATTGATAGTCAAAGTCTAAATTAACGCGAGCAAAGCCGCGGGCAAAAGCTAGTACCTCTATAAGGTGCTGTTCCGAAAGCAAACTCAAACCGCAGCGGTAATGCCGCTTAATCGCAATGACAAAACTCTGCGACACGACTGGTTTCTATGCGACTCTATGTAAACGCTTCCGTAGATGGCGACGTTCCCGGATGTTACCGTTTTTATAGAGTTACATAGAAACAAGACGTGTCGCTGCAATTGCGCGGCAGTTTTAAGTCCAACCAACGCCTTAAGGGGGATGCGCCAAAGTAGCCCGCGAAATTCTAATTTTCTTACGTTTTTTGCAACTTGTAGGTCAGTATCAGGTTGTATGTTGATCTAAATATGATTCGTGGGCGTATCAAATATTTATTTATAGAATTATAATCATTAAAATCATCAATACATCGCTCTAAGTTCATATCACCCTATTGAATGACGATTTCATGAAATCATGACATTTGAGGGCAATTCTAACTTGAGTTGTATTGATGATTCTAATGACTATAATTCTGTAAAGCCATATTTGTTTTGGCCGCGAATTATATTTTAATCAACGTACAATGTGACACTGACCTGCAATTTGCAAAAAACGTAAGTAAATTTGAATTTCGCGGGTTACCTTAGTGCATCCCCCTTAATCATATTCGCTATTGCAACAGCGTTTTCAATATTAAAATGGTATGTTTTAATATTGCAGATCAAAAATTATAGAAAAGAATTACGCCTTGTGCAAGCTACACGCGAACTACGGCAAATTGTTCAGCGAGTGGAGCGTCATCGAAAAGGAGATGGGCGATGGATTGCAGAAGGCAGGACATTACTTCGGTATAATAGTGACTATTTTACTTGAAATTATTTCTTTATGCTTGTTACGTTTACAATCGTTTTCTAGGTATAAACCTAAAACAGTTGCATTAGAGATATCCTTAGGTGCCGATTAGGTAATAAACGCCACATTCATAATCCTCAATTCAATAGTTAAAATGACCCAATGTATATTGTAGTCTCATATTTTCATTGACATAAAAGTTTTACAAATCTTCTTTCATTACTATTTCTCTCTGTTTATCTTGCATCCGATCCTATATGAACCTAGCAACCAACCCGACGTCAGAATGGCGGGAAAAACTAACATGAAATCTTTAATATTTTTATTATTTTTCGTCCATAGATTCAATAGCAGACAGCATAGACTCAGTAGCAGAGGATGAAGAGCAGCTAGCAGACCAATTAAAAGAGTACCTCTTTTACGCGAGTGCGTTGCAGCAACTATGCAGCAACCACGAAACGTTGCAGCGAACGTTAGAGAACGCACAGGACACGCTCACTAACAGGTAAATCAAATAATAAGATAAGGTAAAGGATTTGTAACGAGTCATTAATTATTTTATTTGTGCTAAAAGAGATATTTGATGATTTTCGCCATCTAAATTCTAGTACACTCTGGTTCTGCAAGTGCATCTCGCGCTTTGATCCGATTGAAACCGTCTGAAATATCGATTTTTTTATTCCATTTTATATGCTGGGGTGTGCTCGAACCTGTTCGGGTCGTCATGATTCGGTACGATTCGTTTTTCGATGTTGCTGCCCGGCTTTGCCGAGTCATGCTTATCCGAAGAAGTGTATTATGCACCACCGAGAGTCGATTAAAACACTATTTTTTTCTTGTCACCCTCCAGGGTATCAGAGCGCAGTCGCGCGGCGGCCGGCAAGTCGGGAATCATGTCGCGCCTGTTCGGCACCACGGACCCCGACATCGTGCGCGACCAGACCACGCGCGCGCTCGACGGCAAGATAGTCGCCGATAAAGACGCCATTGAGAAGGCGAAGATGGATTTAGAGTAAGTACTAATAAAAATACAACGGTACCATCATTTAGAACACATTATGTTGAGCCACGCATTCTACTTGACTGCGCGAAAATTCAAATATAATGTATACAACAGATTCGAGATGATTAAAGTACGTGTTTAATTGAATTTTTTGAGAAGATTAATATCCCAAAAATTATGTAGTGTCGTGACAATTTTGTCTTGGTTCTTCACTTGGTTGCAGTAACTGATTCATGTGAATAAAATTTAAAAGTTTCTGAGCCAGACTATACTTTCGCTTGAAATTAATAATCAATCCTGGACCACTTTTTGACGTCAAAATTGACATAACATAGCAATCAATGGTCGAGGTTACCCTCTTTAATCTTTGAGAGGGCGAATCGTGCTCGAGTGTGCTCGAGCGAGGTCGGGTGTGCTCGGGTCAACTCGTGTTGCTTGTTCATCTGCTCAGCGTCTAAGCAGTATTTTCATATTTGAAAAATCAGAATCAAGATTTGGAGAGAGATACATTATTTATAGGGAGTATTACTGCAATGTTCTGGCGCCAGAGTGCAGCACTAGCAAAAACCGTAAATAGTTTTTTGACAAGTCGGTCAAAGCTCTGGATTAAAATTACTAAAATATAATAATTTGAGATATACAAATAAACTTTTGAGTGTATTATCGCTCTGTGTAACCTCTTTTTGTACTACAAAAGTTATTGTTTTCGTCGTATAGTTTTAGCCTGAAACAAGACAAATTAATGAAAATACATTTATTGAAAATAAATTTTATAGATTTCGGTTTGCTTATGTAAGTTAATTATCTTTTGTATCGTACCTTTCCACCAAATCCTTCTTTTTTCCCTTTAAACTCGCACTACGTTCTCGAAGCAGTTTTTTAGATAATCCACTTTTAAATGTCCGTAGGATGCCATAATATCATAAAGGTTTTTAATACATGAATAATAATAAAACTGTTATAATTTAACACGTTTTCGCTAATTATTTATTTGTTACTAATAAATATGACATGATGCATCATAGTGGATTGTTTACGGTTTGTGCTAGTGTCGCCCCCTACGCAGAGTTTTGCGTAATGTTCCCTATTTTAGGCATACATTGATAAGGAATTTTCCTTATAAAGCAAGTTGAAGTGAGTGAGTGTTGAGTTGTTTATCTAATTTTTTGGATGGTTTCCATCTTTGCAGAGAATTCACCAAGAAGGCGCAGGTAGAAATAGATTTTTTCCAAAAACAAAAAGACAAGGATCTCCACGAGTCACTCGTTAGCTTTATTACTCTGCAGGTGAAGGCGGCGAAAAAGGTCAGTTTACTTACAATACGTATAAAAACTTTGCAGTATTTGTGGTACAAAATTAAAGAGAAATTGGGATTAAGTACCCAATAAATATAAGAAAGACCGCAGGTCCGCTGCACACTAAAAGAATTTAAAACCTCATTCTAATTCTGTCAATCTTTGGAAGATGAAAGTTTAGCGCTAAACGTATTAGTGATTTGTGGTGCAAGTGGGCCTCACTCTGGAATATTCGCGAGGTTGGGTTTAAAAACGTGCTGCCTTGGTAGAAATAATGTGAGACTATTTGGGGGTTCTAGAGGGTCTTCTGAACCCTCTAGACCAGTTATTTTGCCGGGGATGCGATAAAAAATAGTTGTATTTTTAAATAAGGAACGTAAATATTTTACGTCAAAGACACAAAATTATTTATTTTGATAAAGTAACAGGTTAGGTTAGAAATGTAATAAATCGCGCGCGAGCCAAGCAAGCGAAGCGAGCGGTGCCGCAGTAGCGGCCGCCGAGCGCTACTTACAAGTTAGATTTCTTAACGACAAATTCCGATTTGTTAACCGCCCCATTTTACTACTTATACTCAAGTACTGTAAAAAATGAATGGCCAGTAAAGATATTGAAATGTACAGTTAGGAAAGTAGTTCGGCAGTTCATAAATATTTACGTTCCTAATCTAAAAAAACACTAATTTTTATTTATCATAAATAAAATAAAACGCGTAACCGGCAAAAAAATTGTAGTGGAGGGTTCAGAAGACCCTCTAGAACCCCCAAATAGTCTTACATTCTTTCTAGCGCGGTAGCACGTTTCTAAACTTTCACCGATTCGTGAATATCAAAGCAATGGTCTAAAGCCGTTCATAGTATGGGCACTTCTCTTCATGTTCCATTTTCTCTCCTGCCAGTGACAAACTTCTGTTTACAGACTCTTTAAACAGCGCATGCGATTTCTTATCTCTTAAATTTTTGTATGGATTTTATTATCTTTGGTTGATCGGTATTTTTACTTATGACAAAAAAAAACTGTTGCTTGTGGCTAAGTAGCACGGGTCGATCGATCAGGTTAAGCTACGCTTACCGCGGTTGGTCCGTGGATAGGTGACCATCTTTAAATACCAAGTCCTCTCCGTGCCTCAGAAAGCACGTTAAGCCGTTGTCCCGGCTGTCATTCGTCAAACTTTGACAATCTTTCCGAGTCGTCTGAAGCCCGAAAGTCTGACAACCAGTCTTATCAAGGGGCATCGTATTACCCAGTAACTGGGTTGTGGAGGTCAGATAGGCAGTCGCTCCATGTAAAATACTGGTATTCAGCTGCATCCGGTTAGACTGGAAGCCGACCCCAACATAGTTGGGAGCAGGCTAGGCAGATGATGATGATGACAAAAAACTGTTATCAATAACCTTTTTCTTTCCAGAACCTTCAAGCATGGACGCAGATCAAAGAATGCCTTCAGAACATGCCGTAAGCCCCACCAAGGAGTTTTTATACCAAATGTACCTACCAACGTGCTGAACGTAACGTTAGTCTTACTACTTTTCTATCTCACTTTGTAAATAGAACGTGAGTGGTTCTAAAATTGAATAAGAATGTACTGACCGTCTTAACAACCAGTTTTTGAATTCGGAATCTGAGATAAATTTCAAGTTTGGAATAACCAACTTAATCTTATGTCAAGACAAAGTACAAAATCACGGTATCTTAAAAAAAATCGGAACCTTTTTATTACATACATTACGGCAACACTCAAATATTAACTTTAAATACACAACGATAAAGTAGATAGTTATTGATTAGCAGTGAAATGTAAATTGTCTGAGATTATGAATTCAAGCATAGTGGAGCAACTATGCGGTTAAAACTCGATTAGGACTGCACTCAAATTCAATATGACAATTATTTTGAAGTGTAAGATGATGATGTAAGTAATGATGTGGTGGTAAGATTTTTATTGAATGTCCTCAACATGCATAAAAATCTTACCACATCATCTTACCTAAAGATGTCCACTGCTGAACATAGGACTCCCCAAAAATCGCCCCAACTGTCCTGGCTTGCCATATCTAGCTGAATTTCGCGAATTACTAGGTCTTCAGGCCTCCTTTTGGGGGCCCTTACCTAGGCAAACTAGGAATTGAATTAATTTCATGTTGTATAGACATGCTAGGAAGGTACTGGCAGCTTTTATAAGGAACTTAGTCAGTTATAAACTTACTCAATTTCGGAACGACATCTGTATGTTTTATCTCTTGATAATAGGCAGTATTACTGCAATGTTCTGCCGCCAGAGTGCAGCAATAGCACAAACCGTAAACAGTTTTTTAAATGTCCGTAGGATGCCATAATATCACAGTACAGGTTTTTTAACACTTGAATAAAAATAAAACTATTATAATTTAACACGTTTTCACTAATTATTTGTTACTAATAAATATGAAATGATGCATCATGGCGGTTTGTTTACGGTTCGTGCTAGTGTCGCCCCCTACACAGAGTTTTGGGTAATGTTCCCTATTATGTGGTTTATACTCATTTGTGAAAGACAATCGATGTTTAAAATTGCTCCTATAGTATTTTTTTACTCCACGTCGTAAACTCGTGACTGCAATCATAATTATAATCAAATCACATAATAATTTTATTATTATATAGAAATGTTTATTTAATTTTGTAATTTGTATAGTTCTTTTTTGAGATTTCAGTAAATATATAAAATTGTATTATTATTCCAATTTATATTGTTTGAGCAAACATGAATACTACCCATTCCATATCAGTAAATATATTACATACCTACCTATATATTCATGTAAAAAATATATACATAGTTTTTGTCAGTTCTACTGATCACAATCATTTTTTTCTCATTATATTTAACACCTAAATGTTCAAATAAGGTATATTAAGTTCTAGGGGCCAATGAGATTCGTGCAAGAGACAATGTGCCGAAATACCAAAGTTCGGAACAGTTTCCAAAAACCTTTTAGAATGCCTTTTACCTAAGTGTTAGACGAAGACATATACCTAGATCTATGTACATACATAACCGTTTTAAATAATAAAAATATATTATCTTAACTACCTTCCCGGTGTCCATGTGAATACACTCACAGATTGCCACAAAATAAAAACATAGGTCTTTGGAAGTAAAAAATTAAAGCTCTTGTAGATAATGCAAAAGAAAATGCGCTATTCCTAATTATCGGGTATCTCTGTCAGGACAAACCTAATTACCTCGATAAATTATCTATAGTCGTATTTCATAATGATTGCTATCAATTTCCATTTGACCCTTTACATCGATAATGCATGTCTCAAATGCAATGCAATGTACCAAAATGTTATTGTGGTTATATTAAGCCAAAAAAGAATCTGCGAAGTGTAGATAACCGAGTCCTTTTCAAATTACTCTGAAGAATCTTTCTTTTGCATATCTTCGACCATTTTGTAATAAAATAAGAACCATAAATTTAAATCTAACATATTCTTCTGATAACCAAAGGTGTATAATGTTCTTAAAAATGTATATTGATAAACTAAATAATCTCTAATACGTGTGTAATTAGGTGCCGATTCTCTGGTACACCGAACTAAACTAAACTAAACTATCACTAAAATTTATAATTGTTGGTTAAGAGAATCTTAAAAGCTATTATACTGCAAACAAGATTCTTTAAACTTAAAAACAATTTTGACACAACTAAAATCGAGTTTGGCAATCGCTAAGTTGAGTAGACTATAAACCAATATTTGTCGGAAATTAAAATATAGAATGAATGAAAATGAACGAAATGTTCCAAAGTATAAGTGTATAGTTAAAAATCTCCGGTATTCTCGTCGCCGTAGGAAAGCCTTATCAAGGACATCTTGAATTTTTCGAGGCTGTCTGTCCATTTTTTATGTCGTGAATCGACAACAGCTGCAATCACATAAGCTTCCATAATGATTTTCAAACTCACAAGCATTCCAACTTTCAAAAACTAGTAGAGAAATGTGCTTTGTAAATTTTAGTTTATGGCAACTATGTTTTTTCTACACCCTTTTTATCGCGATTAAAAATAGGCTGATTTAGTTTGACAATCAAAATTTAAAGTGAAAAACGGCATTCAGAATAGCAAAATTGCCATTTTCACTATATTGAATAATTAAATGACATTAGTGCTGTCAAACTTTACAATGGTTTTAAGTTGTGTCACTTTAGTCGATTTCAGAATGGGAAACGTCGTTTGACAGGAATAAACTAAAAATTGTTGATTTTTAGTCTAGTTTAGAGAATTTTGTGACAAGAGAATCGGCACCATTGTCACTAGATTTGAAAAAGTAAAAAAACTTTCTTTTGATTTGATTTGACTGATTTTTTTTTCCATTGTAATATATTATTTACTTACTTAAATATTTTTGTAATAATGTTGCCTGCAGAAATATTCCTTGCAAAATAGATAGGTAGCTGGATGTTCCTACGTGGAGTAAGTACGATTAATTTTACGAAAAACAAACCTTCGATTGTTTTGAAAACGATTTTTTACGAAACATCAAATGATTTGTTTTCGAGATACGAAAATTTGCTTTGCGAAAAACCAGTGGCATTCCGTACTGAAAATTTTCTGAAATATTTTTCGCAGGTAACGTTACATTGGTTTATTTGCATATTATTTCGTAAATTACAAATTGTTGTCTATCTCAAACATTAATACTCATCTGTGATTGTAAAACGGAATCAGAAATAATAAGTTATAATTTTATAAAGTATAGTGTAGTTTTCTTTACTAGTCTCATTTGGTAAACAAATATGACGTACAGAGATTCCAAATTAAAAAAAAATGTGTTAAAGGGATATTTCGAAGCAGTCGTTGATGTAATCCATCCCGTATGTGTTTCTTACAAAAACAAGACGTTCATAACTTATAATACCAGCCTATTACTGTTCCACTGCAGGACAAAGGCCTCTTTTCATACAGGCACGAGCGTTGGTCACCCCGCTTTCTCAAGACGGGTTGGCGATTTCAGACTTAAATTAACTATAAGTCCAGGTTTCCACACGATGGTTTCCTTCACATATGTCTGTAATGTCCAAGATAAACTCTGAAAGTAAATTTAGTTATACTTACTTCGGTTTTATTGTGCGATTGATGCGAAAAGTCGATTTTCTACCGTATGCAAATGTAAAATTGCAAATGCAAATGTAAAGCTAAAAACACTGTATGTATATTGTAAAGTTACCTATATTATATGCTACGTTGACTATGTTTAATTTACGTTGATTATTTTTGAAGTATCGATAAATCAGTTTTTAATAAAACTCAATACTTTTTATATCTATGTCTTTAATTATTTTTCAATCTTCTAGCTGCCACAGTCGCCTGCTCCCTTAATTTTTTATGCTAATCAGTAATTGGAAGCAAAATAATCCTACTATAATAATTATTATAAATATGAAAGTTTGTGAGGATGGATGGATGGATGTTTGTTACTCTTTCACGCAAAAACACTACTAAACGGATTTGGATGGAATTTGGAACACAGTTTATAACCGGGATTAACATGTAGGATACTTTTTGTCCCGATAGTACGTTCCCGTGGGATAATTCCCGACATTCACGCGGGCGAAGCCGCGGGCAAAAGCTAATAAATTATAATACTGATTCGAATCAGTTGTAGATAATGCTTATTCGAATTGAAAACAAAGAATAATAACGTTATCTGTGTTAGGTCATACGGCGTAGATTTTAAGATTGCTGCGAACTGAACTTTATTTAATACTAGCTGTTGCCCGCGACTTCGTCTGCGATCTAGGATGAAAAGTACCCCAGGTCATGATCTATCTGTGTGCCAAATTTCATCCAAATCCGTTCAGCCGTTTTGGCGTGAAAGCGTAAAAAACAAACAAACTTACTTTCGCATTTATAATATTAGTTACGACTAGCAGACCCGACTAACGTTCATACAAAAATCCTATAGCAAAAAGGACTTTCAGTTTTTCCATTTTCCGGAAAACTTTTCTATTTTTCCTTTCCCTAAAAACCTTATTCGGACTATTACGAACACTTTAAAACAAAAAAAATACCAAATCGGTCCATTCCTTTTCAATTGATGATACGCTTACCAACGAACAGCATTTTTCATTTTTATTCATAAAGAATAAAGCATTTTGATTGAAGAAACGAGACAAGGTTTGTTGTAGATGCCACATCTGAACGGTATGATTGGCCTGCAGCAATGTCTCGCATTGAAAACGACTCGTTAATATCTATATGGAGTGGCAACACCATGGCCACTAATGTAACGCCAAATCATGAGATTGAACAAGAACAAGAAGCTTGTCCTAGCATCATATGAGTTATTCGGAGCAGATAATAGAGAAATAGTGCTCATAAAGCCAGTTCAGTGACGTTCAGTGCCAAGACCCTTCCTGGAGGGCTCACTCCAGTTTTATATGGGATGCCGATGATCCTGGAGGGTCCACTTTCAATATGTATGGCGACACGGCTGGCATATGCGCTCTATGAAAAGTGGGTGGAGTTGAAAGTGTTAAAGAACATGATTCAAAGAATAAAATAAATAAACACTCGCTCTCGCACGTACTTGAACCATAAAACTTGCTTACAACCTTCCAAGGGCAAAGAAAACAAACAGTTTTATTTTCTTTTAACAGGCAGATCGATACAGGTTACTATTTGCAGTAAGTTCCCACGAAGCGAGACAAAGGAAGACCCTGATAAAATATGAATGTTATGCGGTAGTGATATCAGATATATGAAAGAATTAGTTGAACATTTCCACCGTATGGCACAGTTGTACTGGCCGTGGGTTCACACGTGATAATTACCCGTCAGCGATGTTCTACCTATTGATTTATCGATTCCATGTGCTCGTAACATTTTTACGAGTGGTTGAAGGTATTTTATTGGTGTATCTACCTTTTAGGCAAACACTACGGTTTTGTAAGCGAAAGAGGTGAATAATGATAGGTAAGTAGGTACAGTTTCCTGAGCAGGCCCTGCGGTCTCGACATGAATAGCGACAAAATTCAAAATTATGCTTTGGAAATAAAGTTGAAAATCTATTAAAGGAATTTGACATCGATACGACTTAGCGACAAATTTTTGTCGCTATCTAATGTCGAGACTGCAGGGCCTGGGCCCTTAAATTTTAGCTCGAGCTATGCTCTCTGTAGCAATTGAAATATAAAAACATACAATTAATTTTGCAATCGGGTAGGTAGATGAAGTACCAATTCATTATACCTTGGCATCTAGGAACCACCTCATATTCATATTCATATTCATATCTTTATTTGCATTCCATAATGTAGGTATAAGGTGTTATAAAGGCCTGTGTGTGGTGTTGTTTAAACCTCGAAAGGCCTTTCACGCGCCAGTGTTAAGATGGCATTATCAGAGTAATAGAAGCACCCACAAAAATCAAGACCAAATGAGGGAAGATGAAAAAACATTCGGCCGAGCCCGGTGCGATTAGTTCGAAACGACGCGACGGAAATAAAAGTTATCGTTCCTACGTTTTACGAGTATATCAGGGTTTTGCGAAATAGACCTGAGTGTTGTTAATAATATTTTAATAATTCTCGATTTTCCTCAAACGTTAGCCATGCAGACATGCGCTAATAAATGCAGTGCACAATCATGCATAACCTATGATGACGTAAGATCTTTAGTGAACAGTAATCGACGACGGTTGGTGTGTTCCTCAGATCATAGTGTCTCTATGATCTGAGGTGTGTTCAGTGTTGCCCAGGCTAGGCTCGGAGCTACACAGCGAATGCAATTTTATGGTACACAAATTATAAGGAAATTATTTATTTTCATCTAACACCATGAACGGAACAGTCAGGCAGTTGTTTACACAAAACTGTACCCAGTTACCTACCTACCTACCTACCTACCAACTTGTTTTGGTTAACCATAAATAAATGACAATCGTTTTTAGGATAATCTAACTCCTTGACACACTTGGATCAAAGTAGGTACAAATAAATACGTTGTAGCTAACATTGTTAGTTATCAATTCTGTGATAATTTCAAGGATTTGATAAACACAACTCCCCTATTATATTATCGTTATGTAGTTACAATTTTATTTGTCTTCAACACGGAGAAACATCTATTTGTCTCTGCAAGGTGAGCAGAGCGTTGTACGATATTGTATTACTAAGAAGCTATTGTGAAACTTGAAGATATCAAGATAGTGTAAAAGACATTGTCCTATTGCGTTAAAGATACGCAAACAGTTTCTAGAACTTTGTTACTGTAAAACATAGCATTGTAGCGGCATCTACAAACGCCACATGCGAGCTACACGTCAGACTGACGTCACGCAAAATCCTGCATCGCGCAAGCAGAGTTTACCGCGCAACTAGCATATATACAACATCCCGACATCAACCTTTGGGCAGTTGCCCACCAGACACAACACCCGTCTGGTCGGAGGATCCTCCCTTTTCTATAGAGAATGAGTGAACTTTACACCCTGTTCCTCATACTTCTATAGCATCGTCAACATGATTCTCTTGCTTGTCCTCATCCAATTTATTAGGGGTCAGAGCAACATGTCTGTCTTCCATACTCCTCTTTTAGTCATCATCTCGGTAGTCATCCCCAATCTAGCTATAACATCTTACATACAGTCCATCCATCTTTCATTCATCGTGTATAGCATAGCAAAAAGCTGGCTATTTTAGACTTTGCAGTTGAATGAATGTGAACCAACGTGGAAGGATTTTGAAACGTACCGGCTCAGTGCACCGGCCTTACAGGCGACTAGCTCAAAGCTAGGTATGCTACCTTAAATATAAATTTTAGCAAATGCAAATAGACAGAACTTCGACAGAGACTCAAAACCAAATAGTATTAATATCATACAAATCAAGACGGGGATGCAATAATTACAATACGATGCTTCGTCTTGCACAACGTGCAATTGCGTGCACCTTTGATTATGCTTAATTCGTTACTTCGATTTGGTTGTAGTTGAAGAACTAACAAGCTTTTATAAAGCTAGGAAAAGGACGTGTAAGGGAGTGGGTTGTGGCATAGAAGTTATTAGCTATCCAAAATCTCCCGACTGCTGCATTGTATTGTGATTTATTCACACCCGTACAACAATTTAAAGAATGTGTGGTCGCCTTTTGCAAATAATTTCAAAACAATAAAGCTGCATGCTATGTGAATGTATTAATAGGGATCAGACTCCGGAAGAAATACCTATGATCGGTCTTATTTTGCATTGTTTTTCATTCTATTGGACTCGACACTTGAGATGCTTGGGATACTTCTGTATCTATTTAGTCAGAGAACAATAAACTCGAATACTTAAGATATTTAGATTAAGTATGTACCTCGTTAAAACTCCACCTTGACCAAAATATTTCATAATTATGTAGATACCAATCTAGGTATCCCTATTCAACAGTAAAGTTAAACAGTCGGATAATTAAGGGGGTAGCTCTAGGGTGGTCCGCGAAATTAAATTTTTCTTAAGGTTTTTTCAATTTGCAGCTCAGTATCAGGTTGTATGTTGATCTAAATATGATTCAGTATCACGAATCATTCAGATTCATGATTAAGTATTCATAGAATTATAATCACAAAAATCATCAATGCATCTGTATAAGTTCATATTACCCTATTGAACGACTATTTTATGAAATCTTAACATTTGAAGCCAATTCTAATTTGGGAGTTGTATTGCTGATTCTAATGATTATAATTCTATAAAGCCGTGTTTGTTACGGCCGCGAATCATATTTTAATCAACATACAACCTGACACTGACCTGCAAATTGCAAAAAACGTAAGTAAATTTGAATTTGGCGGACTAACTTAGCGCAAATCCTTTGGGTGTTGCCAGATTGCGGCTTACTTCACGTTGTTATATATACTAAGTCCTGTACCTAGATATTTACTATCCTCATGAGAAGAGATTAGTCAAGTTACCTACAGCTATTTACATTTACACTCACCTACTGTGTGCCATATACTTTTAGAACATGCAGTCTTTTAATAAAGCATAGTGACAAAATCTCAGGATCTCCTCTCCATATTCATTTTCGCAAAAACAAAGTGCCTCTATTTTAAGAACTTTATGAGATGTTGTGAGCGTCGGAATTAGACCAACAGCTCTTATCGGGCGTTGCCCTCGCGAACTGACTCCCAGTTCAGATAATTAAGAGGTCTAGACTCATGACTTTACCGACTGTAAGGAGGACAGAAAACAGCTTTGTGTCATAAAAAAGTAAGCACTTTTGTTCTTCTGTCGATCGATCATATTAAGTTAAGTAACAATAGAAAAGTAATTGTGTCTCATTAGCGACAGTTGAGCGTACTTCTGCGAAAGTAATCTACCTAGTCTTCTTCTCTGCTTACCCCATTTTCGAGGCAAAACTACTAAACTGATAACATTTTGTAGAGCTTCGTTCCTGGAGAAGGGCAGTAGGTTTCCTTCTTAAAGTCAAAAACATGTGAACACTGCTAGTATTTTTCTAAGAATAAAGGTTAAATAATTACCTACTCGCATTTGATCTTAAACGCATGCTGCTGGACTCGTAGTCCTGCGGGGTAATTGCGTAACACACTAACAGTAGGAATTAAAGGCATTCCTACTGTTAGTGAACATGAATAGAACATGTTTCTATCGTAATATTATATATATATATATATATATATATATATATATATATATATATATATATTCTATAATCTTCGCGCCTGTTCACGTAGGACCAGCGGGGTAATTGCGTAACACACTAACAGTAGGAATAGCATTCATTTTGACAGTTCAACAACATTCGTTGCGTTATTTACGTTGTCGAGCAGACAAATTTTTCGAACACATGAAGCAATGGATTAGCAATAGGTAGGCTTCAAAATGATTCAGATTGTGATTAATAGTGTGTTACGCAATTACGGTGCTGAAATTAATTGATAACAATCTATTTCTTTCAATAGTAGCCCAATATTCGGAATTGTTGACGATAAATGGCAAAATATCCAAAACAGTAAGGTAAACAGTCAACCCCTCTGGAAAAACTATCATAAAGCGTAGATATTTTTTTGGCAAATACCTACGAAGGCAAGGTATCGGTACCAGACGTTTTGTGTTTTTCTCCATACCATTCCATTATTCTAAATATTCATTAAGTTCTGAAGCAAAATGAGAATTTACAATGCAGGCGCTTTTTACGATAAACAATAAAAACATTAGTGTTGCCTGCAATGCTATTTAGAGAACGAATCTGCGGTTATTTTTTATTAAAATAGGATAACAAAATAAATAGGTAAGGTTGCCTACCTACTCTACCTTCTTAGCATTGCGGTTTTATCATTACGGTGCAACGTTCTTCCGATGACTTTCCGCCTGAAAATGAAACTAAACAAAAACTTGAACCTAGGTAGTAGGTAGGGCTATATCGATTACCTCTACATTCTCTCTCTTTTCTCTCTTTAATTAGTAGTTACATAACAAATATATTTATTAATGATTTTGGGTTTCGTTGCCCATTTTATTTGTAAAAAATAGTCGAAAATTTCTTCATTTTAGCTACCTACCCTCCAAGTTGCAGCTGAAATTGTAGAGGTACAATAGGTTTTTATTAGGAGCAAGGAAAACTACATTTTGTTTTTCTAAATAAAATCTTTTTATTAAAATCATACCCATCAAAGTTGACCACGTCTGGCTGCATCAATTATTCGTGAATCTACGACCACATAGAATCGATAGAGAAATGGGTCACTGTCATAAACACAGCCGTTTCTTACGGACCATTACTCACGTGGCCATTAGACCGCTACGACATAAATCACTTTCAAATACTTTCAATAAATAAGACCATAACATCTGTTCCAAATACAAAATAGACTTGGAAAAACGCGCGAAAATTTGGAATTTAGAACATTATAGAAAAGACTGTCAATATTCCACTTTTAAACCAGCTCGTTCCAATTTTAATTTCAAAAATGAAGCACCAGCAAGTCAGTGTGGATTACTGGGCAATGCTAAAGTCTATGGTGATGTATGGAGTGCTGACACTGCTAGGATGGATAATGCTGAGGCTGTTCAATGCTGTGTTCTCGCTGCCAAGGAGGTTGAGGACGCAGCAGGAGAATATACAGGCTACCTTGGAGGAGTTTCAGGTTAGTGCGATTTACGTTAATGACGATACAGGACTGACTCTGCAACGATTTATCTTGGTCTCTTCGAGTGGTCATTAAAAACTTTTTCTTTCACTCCAGAATGGAGTCTCTTTCTTCAGCAGTTAACCTAGATACCCATCTAGATTTCTTTACTTTTGTAAATCACAGTACCTCTTAAATATTTCCTCGAGAATGCGACAGATTTTTTAAGCTACTTTGCTTTCTAAGTGTTCCATCTCTTTTTTGTTGTATCTCCGTTAAATACAAGTTGTACTTTTATTAGTCTTTTAAACTGGACAATGGACACAGTAACTTGAACCACATCTCCACTATCATGGCTATTACATCAACGGACTTATAAATTCTAACAGTAGCTATATTTATTTAATCACTACCTTTTTATCACCCTTATTTCATCACACTTCCGAACCTTATTCATTAATAGGATAATATTTGTTTCTACGCTCTTTTTAATATCAGTTATCACTTTGGAACTAATAGTAAACATTCAGTAAAACAAATATTGATTATTACGGTGGCAGAAATATCGACACAGAAACTGTTACCATGGAAGTACATGATTCTGAACACCCCAGCGTTGAAATTTTTCTTCGGTTATAAAAAAAAATTGCATTTCGATACATTTTGACCGATAGGTAGGCGTAGGTATTGCACTTTTTTATGAAACAATAGATATCTGTTGTTCCATAAAAAAGTACGACCGAGTGTACGTAAGACCGTAGAATTTTTTTAGAATTCTACGGTCTATAATCATGTGCAGAATCTATGGTAACAGTTTGTGCATAGGGCTGCCACCCTGTATAATACAATTATTTCACGCGGATTTCTTGAAACTTGGATTATGTGGGTAATTCAATATTATAAAGTACATAATAAAGAGTATTCTATTCTATTTTATTATAGGCTAGGTAATGTTCTTGAATTACTATTATTGATCATTCCTGATTTCAATTGGTATAATCAATCATACAGTGTTGTTTGTTTAGATTAAAATATTTAGATAGCGACGGAGTGTCTTGTTTGGATTTACCTATGATTTGGTAACCAAGGGGTTAAATTCATAAGTTTACAAATGATTGAAGACGCAGTAACTTCTATAGGAAAGCTGATAAACAAATGGAGGGGAATAGGGAAAAGTCTCTTATGTTAATATCGTACCAAAGCCAAAAGTAAACTATAGGACATTCTTCCTCCATCTCCGTCCATAGCTGTTCATAAACTTTTTTTTCTCTCATGATCTGCCTTTCCCAAATATGCCAGTCTAACCGGATGCAGCAGCAGACCAGTTTTTTATATGGAGCGACTGTCTATCTGACCTCCACAACCCAGATTAGTAAGTGGGTTATGAAGGTCAGAGGTATGGTTGTCAGACTTTCGGGCTTCTGACTACCCGTAACGACTTTCAAAGTTTTACAAATGACAGCCGGGGCCAACTGCTTGATGTGCTTTCCGAGGCACGGAGGTGTCTCGATATATCTAATGGATGGTCACCCATCCATGGATTGACCTCCGCAAGCGTAGCTTAACTTTCAATGGAGCCGTTCGGATGTTATTATTTAGCAACGAGCGAAGCATTTCATTGTTTTATTACAGTGATAATATTACTTAGCAACATTTAATATGAATCCACAGATCATTTGTAATAAACTTGCACTCGTTTCCAACAATTCACAGAGGCGGTACCCAGACCTGAGCATAACAGAAGATGACATAAAAAATGCTGAAAAAGAACTAGAAGAATGGAGCAAAGAAATGGACAATAAACTAAAGACAGATAAAGATGAACCAAGTGAAAACGAGGCTTCGACTGAAAAATCTGAAACACCACCTGTTATGGCTGCTATTGAAGACTCTGACAAGAAAACTATTTAATATAAAATAATAGACACTGAGGAGGTACCTACCTACGTTTTCTTTTCAGGGTTATTGAGTAAAATCGATAATCTATTATCTACTTTCTAGTGAATATATACTCGTATAATATATAAGTAGGTATACTGTTTTTAAATGATGGTTAATACTGGCTAATTTTTCAATAGTCAAGTAATTTACGAGTAAGTATATGTGAGGAATATCATCTGTCAAATAAATATGATGGTTTGACAGAATTTATATTTTAAATAAAATATGTCAAACCGCCATATTTATTTTTAAGTTAAAGTTATCTGACGATTTAAAAAGCCCTTAGTTGCTTGTGAAAGCTTGTGTATTGTCGCAGGCAACGTCATAGTGTCAAAGGCTCTTCAGACTAAAGTCTCGCTACAGTTTAGTTTCTTGCAAATTACTTTAAAATTACAGGCGCCGCGAGCAAAATTTCAGCAGCGCCTCTCTCTTGTCTCTCCTCTTGGAGAGTAGAGGGGCAAAAATTTCAGCACTCCGCCTAAGTTTTCTTATATCCATTTATAAAGAAATAGGAGTAACTTTGTCGGCTTATGCAGAAAATTTTGAGAATGTCGGATGCAAAAGCAAGCAAAGTGATCTCATTTTATTTTATAAATTTTCTAACTCCAAACGAACTAAGACAAAAGTACTCTGCAGGCGCTAGAGGTGAAGGGACGCCTAGTCACAGCCGCTTCAGCGCCCCTTCACCTCTGGCAGCCTGGGCGGTCGCCCAGCTGCGCCCTACCCTAACGCCGGCAGTGGTTTCTCGTTAAAAACTTGTGTAACGATATTTTCTAACACAGTCGTGCCTATATTTATAATAGGTAGGTACCTAGTGCTCGATCTCTGAACAACTTCTGCTTCTATGACGAAGTGGTCGATTTAGTTAAATCAATAATTTGAATCAAAATCACTACTTATCTAAAAAAGTGCAACTCATTAAAATTTCGTTGTTAATAAACGAGAGCTACCATCAACCATTAATTAATTTGTACCTATAATATAATGCAGATTTTAAATACTTATTTATGCAAGTAGACATGTAATTAATTAGTTTCATTTTTGTAAAGTGAAAAACTACTTACAACAGTTACCGTATTATGATGTCACAAATGATGATTAAAATAAACTATATTCATTAATTTTCTTTTCATTCGACAGCTGTCAAATAACTTTAAAAAAAAAGTTGTAAAAATCTAGTCATCTAATCATGCAGCTAAATGTCATCATTATAGTGATGCTTCTTATCAGTCCATAAACCATTACTTCCTCACTTTACTATCAATGATTAATACCATCAAAAACAAACGGTCATACCATAGGTGTCTATATTAGCGGGCTAGCAGACGGCGAGCAATGGACAGCTCGTCGTCCGGTAAGGACCAGTGGGGTAATTACGTAACACACTATCAGTAGGACTGGGTTTCATTTTGACAGTTCAACAACATTCATTGCGTTATTTACGTTGTTGAGCAAATCTATTTTTCGAACATACGAAGCAATGGATTAGCAATAAGCTTCAAAATGATTCAGATTGTGATAGATAGTGTGTTACGTAATTAGGGTGCAGGCCCGGGTCGACGACGGCGCGTTGTGTTCCACGCGCGCCTCAAAGAGATGTCAGCATAATTGACGGGGTCCGATAGGGCCGATGCCTGCCGGGGTCGCGGATTGTTTGAAAGAGTTACCGTGGCCCTGGCGCACAGGCAACTGAAGGAACACGGGTGGGTTTTCATCAATAAAAGTCTGTCACGCTCGCCTGGTCCGCCCTAAGCGTCAAGGTCATTTGATGATAATCAAACCAAAAAAATAAAAAAGGTGTCTATATTAACACCACGTTTGTCAGGTGTAGAATATATTGTGCAATTGCACCAATTAACAAACGAGAGTATGCTAGTGCCAGTCATTTTTACTTATGTATGCCAAGAGGATGGTCTTAGTGAAAGAACTATAATATTGCTATTTTTTGTCTCTACATCACCCTTAGGTAGACTGGGTGAAAATGCCTAAGGCATTAAGTCCACCTTTGTACGGTTATTTTTACTTGTGCATAAAGTTTTGATAAATAAATAAATAAACTTTACCGGTCGCCTGTATTCCCCGAAAGGCAGAGGTGATTATTACCCTCACATTTCATCAAATTTACCGGCTAACATAATTATACATAGTGGAATGAAAAAATATATACAATAAATCTCTATGGTTATAGAGTAATTTTATAAGCAGTATGCACACATTGGGTGGCCCAGTGGTATCGGCTCCGACTAGGGCAGCAGTGGCTCTGACTTACGAGTTGTAGGTTGTGGGTTCGAACCCAACTTTACTTTGTGTAAATAATTTCAACACCACTGCTCTCAAAACGGTGAAGAAAAACACCGGTATGTCCTAGAACTAAAAATTCGATTACATGTGACATCTACCAACCTGCTTTGGGCCCGCGTAGTAGATTACAGGCCTACGTCCCAAACGGGGGGAACATTATAGGGTGATTATGCTTATAAAATTACTCTTTAAGCATAGGGATAGGGACCGATGGTCTCTTTGCCCGGTGACAATAATAGAATGCTGCAAAACTCGAAAAGGCACAAGGTCAAATTGTTAGTGAAACTTCACAGTCGAGATGTGCATCGATATCTAATTGCATTTTTTTTTTTTCAAATGTGCAATCGACCGCACGTACCTGGTACCTAATACTTTGACCTTGAGTTGGCCTAGCGTAAAGGCTCCCGCAAACAGGCATGACGCGACTCTAGTAGAACAATTTCTATGAAAACTTTATGAAAATTGTTCTACAAGTGTCGCGTCGGTCGCGGTGTCGCGTCGCGCCTGTCTGCGTAAACTACGTATTACGGAGTTTCAATAGAACACGAGGCCTGCTTATATTGTTTGCTTGTTTTGTTACCACTAACGTGCGGCCTACACTGTCCAAGAAACAAATGCTCAAAGCCAAGGAACAACATTAAAAAATTCTTGATTTTCCGCAGTGCCTCTCCAATATACCGTGTACATACTTTATCATGTATGTACCTACCTATGTATGTATTTGTGTTTACAGAACACAATCTCGAAATTGATTTGGGAG
This sequence comes from Dryobotodes eremita, assembly GCA_917490735.1. Classification (NCBI taxonomy): domain Eukaryota; kingdom Metazoa; phylum Arthropoda; class Insecta; order Lepidoptera; family Noctuidae; genus Dryobotodes; species Dryobotodes eremita. The sequence continues at coordinate 6,496,095 of OU823248.1, forward strand.
TCAGTCATGCAGGCTGCAGATTTGCATTCAGTAGAGTTCATGGTTGGATTCACGCCGTGGTTCACAGTCCACCGAGCTTGGTCGACGCATGGGGAAGCATGTGCACTTCCTATGTGGCGACGATGAGTATTTAATTATAATTAGTGACTGCATGATTATTTTGACGCCTCAGTGATACGTGTTAATGGTGAACGTAATAAAGACAGGCCAGTCTATACATATTATATTGTATTACATAGAAAATATACCTACTTAAGTTTCTACTTACCTAGGTAGTCTAGTTGCTCAAGCAAATAAACAAATAAGGTACAAGTAATGTTAGTATTCTTCGATACAGTTTTCGCACTAACGTGGCATGTCACAAATTAGGCTAAGAACAGATAGTTTTGGAAAACCATAAGTTTACGTCTAATAAACGATTTTCCGAAGCTATCTAGAAAAGCCGCTTCTAGTTTCATTAGATCGAACAGCTGTTCGATCTAATGAAACTGAAAACGGCTTTTCCAGTGCCGTAGGAAACTCTCCTGGGACATTTTAACTGGTAGGTAAATAGAGAGCGAGAGATCAGATTAGGTGTATTATCGAGTACGTTGTCTTCAAAATATTTGCAAAAACTAACTACCTACTAAACTTAACATTACCTATCTATATTCGTTTGTGAGTTGAAGTAAAAAATGCTGCCAACATGCAGTGCTTACCTACACAATAGTCAACAAACGAGATCTTTCATAGTGGATAAAAAGATGTCATCGATATAAATCAGGCTAAAATAAACACAGTTCACATGTTCAACTGTTTATTTTCAATGTCAGCTGTAGGTCAATTCTTGCAGCTGACTTAGAAAAAGAGGATTGTCTTATTACTCATCACTGTGAGCAACTCGTTCGTCTCTTAGGTAACTTACGGTAAGCTATTTTTAAGTACTTATCACATACCTAGATGAATCACTGATTTCTGCCGAAATTTATCATTTTCATAAAAGGTACTCTATATAGGTACTTATTTGTTTACAATAATTATACGTAATAAACAAAAGCCGGTAGGTAGTTATCAAATCCAATGCCTTTATCTGTCAATATTGTCGATACCCTCCCTGTATAGGACGAAAAACATCCTGGCAGTTGACCGAAAAATAGACCCAGAAAAATGCCGAGCTAGGTTCTATTTTTAAACTCCCTCAGCTGGCCGCGCAATCAATACTTGGCTGGAGCACTCCACTAGATTACAAAGGACTCGTTCAGGCGTTCACCCCATGAAATTGAAGTTCAAGAGACCACCGTTAGATGGCACTAAACTAAACAATACAAAAAGCTCGCGAAACCGGCCCCCCGAGGCGTGGTTCGAAGAGCTTTCACCCTAGCTAAAACTTTATTGATCGCTAGCCAGAGTACCAATGCAACAGTAAATATACAGTCGTATTCGGCGTGTTTATTGTTATCATTTGAGTCGTATATATGAGAAATATGTCCTCGATGTATAGATAAGTTATCAAGAGCCGGTGGCGTAGTAAACAGTGGAAGTGTTAATCAGTCTGTTGCATGGTGCTCGATCCGTCAGGCGCGTCGATTGCTCAATTAACTGTATCGTGATTAGTGATGTGTTGTGAACTGAGGTGGTGACCAGGTGATCATCATGACGAGGTCCAGCTACCGTCCCCTGGTGCCCAGGTCTTCCAATAATTCCTTGGATACAAGAGATATTGGGTAAGTTATTCAATTGTTTAGATTTATGAATATTTCCTTTGGATTATTTTTCTTTTTATCGTACATTATTATAACAAAAAAAATAACTATGAAGGTAAATATTTCATAACTCAATTAAACTAATTAGTTGGGTATTCTATTTATTGTTTCACGTTCAAAGACAAGGTTTGGTACCTGCATAATGTAGGTATTTAAATTATTATAGTAGTGACATTTCAACGAGCTCCATATCAGGTTTTACAGAACCTGACTGCTCACTGTTCAGGAATGTATGTGTCCACCTTTTTACGACAGTAATTTAGGTACCGACACTTAATATTATCCGCCCACTTGGCAATATGAGAACGAAATCTTAAACTGGATTATTGAGAACAGACATAATTATGCTTACTCGTTACAACTATATTTATTATTACTAATCAGTAATTTTCTAGTTATTGTGCTAGGATAGGCTACTGAAATATCCACTACTATTATATCAGACTACTAATCACGTTTGTTATATTCATCGATAAGTACTTTAAGTTGAACTCGTCTATTTTTGGGTAAACAAACTGCAAAGTATTTTAACCTCTGTACCTAACTACTTAGGTTGTATCCCTAGTCTCATAGCTCTTTCATAAATATCTAAATTCCTCTCGGTGGTGTTTCTTATATCTATGGTGGTGACTCTCCTTTCTAACTCTGAAGACGCAAAGAAGACAACTCCTTCAATAAGCCTTTTACCATTCTTTGCTCAGAACAAAGAGCGGTCATGCAAGAAAGTCTATTCAAAAAAAGCATGTATCGACACGTTCGTACATGCATCATGCTGAATATAGTCATCCAGCACCACTTGTCACGTTAAGGATTGATACCTAATATGACATCCCCTCACCCTCAAACATAAAAGTAAATTCAAAACTTTAGTTATATCCCTTGGTGGTATAAAATAAAAATTAAAAACCCCCGACACAAAAAAGAGCTGATGACCTTGAAACGGCTGAACCGATTTAAGTAAAACATGTCTAAGAACTACCGCTAGAAAACCTGCTTTTATATAAAAAAAACCGCATCCAATTCGGTTCACCCGTTTAGGAGCTACGGTGCCACAGACGGACGGACACACAGGCAGACACACACACATAGCGGTCAAACTTATATCACTCCTCTTTTTACGTCGCGGGTTAAAAATAGCCCAGCACCCTAATTGCGTAACACACTATCTATCACAATCTGAATCATTTTGAAGCCTATTGCTAATCCATTGCTTCTTAAGTTCGAAAAATGTGTCCGCTCAACAACGTAAATAACGCAATGAATGTTGTTGAACTGTCAAAATGAATGCTATTCCTACTGTTAGTGTGTTACGCAATTACCCCGCTGGTCCTACGTGAACAGGCGCGAAGAGTAAAGAATATATATATATAATATTACAATAGAAACATGTTCTACAGTCACTGTTTTTGTATAATTTACTAACAATGCGTACTAAACTATCTTATCATGTTTGTTTACAAATAACTCCTACCTATAAATATTTCATGTAATACCTTCGACATTATTTACTTCCCTATTGCTTTGTTATCATCTAACAAAAGAAATATTGTGCATTTGTCAATTGAGTGTCACATCATTGACTAGATACCAGCATAAAAATGTAATACATGTAAGGAACGTATAACATAATTCTTTGAAATCCAAAATCAGATTTTGGAAAATCTATGGGGATGGAGCAGTTTCTTGACATAATCATAGGGGGATCATAGTGAACATAATCCTCATTATATCTCTGAAGACAGCCCCACATAATTATATCTGACTAGCTTCTGCCCGCGGCTGCGCCTGCGTGTATGTCGGAAATTATCCCACGGGAACGTGCTACCGCGACAAAATTAGTAGCCTATGTCCTTCCCCAGGATGCCATTTATCTCCTTGCTAAATTTTATCGAATTCCGTTCAGTGGTTTAGGCGTGAAAAAGTAACATACAGAGAGTTACTTTCGAATTTATAATATTAGTATGTATGGTTGCTCTTCATCAGTTCTGTCCCAACGGCGCACTTTATTTCAGGATCTGTCTCCATCTGCGACTGAAACAGAAAAAGTCTTCCTTATTTACCTACTTCCTCCTTGAAAACGAAGCAAATAAAACGAAGGGCGAGTAGGTACTTTGCTTTACATCACTTTTATTAGATTCGTCCTATCCGTATTTAAAAGAAGGATCACTTGGTTGCCCGGTCATTCGGGGAAAATATTTGTGACCTTCAAGAACTTTTAAGGTTACTTGGCAAGGGAACAGAAAACTTATTGTTGGTAATAAAGCTTGCATGGCAACAGACCAGAATATCTTGGAACACGAAAAAAGTTTAGGGAAACGAATTGGCAAACTTTGTGTCTTATAAAAAAAAAGTTGACAAGCTAGTGGCAATACAAATTGGACTGCTGAATAACAAGCTCATAATTATGCCCATTTGTAATAAGAAATATTCGTGGTCTAGAGGATTGTAAGCCCGCTTTTAAACATTTAAATTGCAGGATTAATGCCTACTTAACAGCTATATTCAATTTTTAAATTAACTTAGCGGCATGAGTTATAAGAAAGCGTGGTGTTCAATGCTGCATCATTCTTCGTGTGACAAAAGACCATATATATCCTGCCGAGGAATAAAGACAGGCCGATATAGGTACAAAAGTTGCACATTTATTACTTCAATTCAAGCAAATATCACCACGCATATCTTCACACGTCACAAACAACAAATATTATCTTACTTATTTGAATTATTCAGAAAACATCTATCATTCAAATGAGAAAAGCAACAAAAACTGAGTTGAAACGTGTCGAATCGTCTACGCTTCCATTGAAAAACGGTTTCATTGACAAACTGTCACGATTAATCCGCCATATTTTAAAGACAAATGAAGAACGACTAATAATGAACAAAAGACGCTAGATGTGCGCTAGTGACGTCATGGTTAATAAAAACACGTAAGTATCGTCCTACTAAACTATGATAAATTAAGTCTACGTATAGTACCAGGTAGTTCTTGTCACGATGTGTTAACTGGTTACTTGATAAGTGAGTAATGCACGTTGGGTAGGTGATGACGGTCACTGAACGGAATCAAAGTGCACTCACATCAAGTATTTTATACATTACTAGCCCGCGACTACATCTGTGTGGAAGTCGTATACACCACAATATACTTAAATAACAGCCACATTTTTATAAAACTTCCCTACGTTTATACTTTTTTTCTCAGCAGCCAAAGTATACAGAAAGTCAGGACGCGGGAGCAAGCGACGTATAGTGACGCAGCTCGAACATTATATCTTTGTTACTAACACATATATGTACAGAACATGAAGAATTGTATTTCAAGTATTTATTTTGGTCTGTGCCTTCTCTGGTACCGAAATAAACTCATCAAATCGACATAAAATTCTCTTAAATGCTGCTCTGAAGATTGTGAACGAAATGGGACATAAAACAAGATAGGACACTTGCATTGCTTTGGTCGGTTTACCATAATAGGGATGATGACTAATATTAGAAATGTTCCAACAAATAATTTGATTTCAAAGAGAGCATAGTAAAATGAGAGAATCGAAAAAATCTGTAAAAAATATGGAAATATGGAGAAGCTACACGCTTTAAAAGATTTTGGAAAGGATTATTCCCCTTCTTGTCGCGCGGTACTGACAATATATGGCGCTAGTATGAAGTTAAATAGACGTGACGTCACTTATGTGATAGCCGACTATGTGATTGCCGTCTTTGTGACAGCCGTCTTTGTGATAGCAGTCTTTGTGATAGTCGTCTTTGTGATAGCCGTCTTTGTGACAGCCGTCTTTGTAATAGCAGTCTTTGTGATAGCCGTCTTTGTGATAGTCGTCTTTGTGATAGTCGTCTTTGTGATAGCCGTCTTTGTGACAGCCATCTTTGTGATAGCAGTCTTTGTGATAGCCGTCTTTGTCTAGCAGTTATTTTAAAACGTTTATAATTTGGCAATTTATAAGCATAAATAAATATTGTTTGCACCATTTGAAAATAAATATTTATTGGAATTTAAAATAAAAAAAATTGTCAACATCCTTATTATCTGTACAATTTGTAAGTTGTAATTCAACTGATACTACTTACTAATGTAGTAAACTATACTAAACAAGCTCCATTACTGTAATCTTACTGGTTATAAAATATCAGCTTGTAAAATGAGTTTCAGAACATTTTGACGAATTTCGCCGTAATTTTCAATATTGACAGGCTCTTTTGTTATTGTTTGAAATGATAGCGTAAACACACAAACATTTAAAAAAATAATCTAAGGAGGAAACCTAAATGAAGCCTACAATCAGTCACACCTTTTAATTGCACTTTGTTAATCTTAGATTAGATAGAAAACCTTGAAAATAATCTGTCAGCAATCATTTGTCACTATAATTATATGGAATTAAAATCACTTTTTATTTGCTTGCTTGCTTTATTTTATATTGCTTACAATATAATTATGATTGATCTATTATACCTGTATTGACTTTAGGTTCATAATACCAAGCCTTCACAAACTTCATTTCGTAAATTCAGCTGAGTAGACATTTTTCGTAGACTAAAGTCTGAAAAACGGCGGCGGCGGGGAAATTGCGTAACATTTTGACAGTTTAACAACATTCAATGCGTTATTTACGATGTCGAGCAGACAATTGTACTCGTATCGAACGTATAAAGCAATGGATTAGTATTACTAACACCCTATAGGCCTCGATCCCTGGGAATTTGGTTTTTTTTATTTTTTTTATTGGCAATGTCCTTCAAAATGATTCAGATTGTGATTGATAGTGTGTTACGCAATTAGGGTGCGGATCAAAGTTACGATATGTCCTCAGGACACGGTTTTATCAGAATATTGGATAGGCTTAGGCACAATGTTTTAGTAGACTAAATTGAGTGTTTTAGCGTAAGTCGATTTTCGTTACAGAAATGATGAGTTAGACGTAAGAGTAGATTAGATGAGATTTCTGTCCCAACAAAGCATTTTTACTATAGGCGCAAAAACTGAGTAAGTGCGACCAACCCGTCATAATTCCCATACAAACGCTTGAACGTGATTCATGGCGTTATAACTTTCCCCCTTTGAACACAGATATCTTGTGGTTTATGAGTGAACCTACCTAGTCAGTGCACGAATTTGTCAATAATCGAGTAAAGGCTCCCGCAAACAGGCGCGACGCGACAGCGCGACACAAAGGCACCGCTCGTCGCGCAACACACGGTGCCTTTGTGTCACGCTGTCGCGTCACGCCAGTGTGTACGAGTCTTAACTCAACTCAGAACTTAAGAGCGGCCAACCCGTCATGCTTTTCATACAAACGCTCAGACGTGATTATAGCGTTGTAAAACAACATTCATTGAAATTTTTGAATCAATAGCTATCTTGTGCACTTTATCTAGGTTTCTATGCAAGTAAAAAATCAAATTTTGGAGAAACAAATTCAGTATAACTCTCCAAAACTCTGCTTTTATGTAAAAAAAAAATACCTGAACTTTGGCCGTTCATAATGTACTCATTAATTGTAAAGGTAAAGAAAACCTCTTCATAGAAACCTCGCACAGGTAATGGAGATTCTAAATGACAAACATTTTTTCCGAAAACTTGCAAAGCTTTTTCAAAAACACTTATTTCCTGGAACAAGTTTTGTGAAATCTTTGCGCGCCAATTATCGTTCGATGTTATCGCGTTCTCAATCTTGCTTCTTTTTCAAACATTGCGTTGGATGAAACAACAAGCTTTTTAATCATGCTCGCGTTAACGATAGACGGACCTGCACCCTAATTACGTAACACACTATCTACCACAATCTGAATCATTTTGAACCCTATTGCTAATCCATTGCTTCATATGTTCGAAAAAATTGTCTGCTCAACAACGTAAATGACGCAATGAATGTTGTTGAACTGTCAAAATGAAACCCATTCCTACTGTTAGTGTTTTACGTAATTACCCCGCGGGAAGGGCCCTCTTAAGGAGCTCAACCACTCGACGAACAATACCAAAGAAAAGACTTTGGGTAGGCCGCATAAAATACTCAAAAAGTTACCATACATTTCACAGTATCGATAATTATCCATGTCTATTGGTGTCCCAGGCTTAATTAGCTATCGTTCACACGCTGGTGCCAACGCGACAGCCGTTTAGACAACAAGCAAGGTAATTAGTTTATCGATAATTGATAGAAAACAATGTATGGGAGATTATGTACTTATAGGTCGTAAGTAGAGGTCGACAGAGTTTTCTCCTACACAATACCTAACTTAGCAATTTAGAAATTACAATGACTAGATAAGTGGCAGTATAAAGTGGTCAACACTTTAACCGCTATATTGTGGTAATTTTTAATAAATTACCAGAAAGTTCATAGTGATCATAGTATGTACTTATCTAAATTTTGAAGTTTCGTACTATTATTCCTTAAGATTTTGTCAATTATATTGTATAGAATAGAGAGCAGTGGTGATCAGTGGTAACTGCCGCGACTTACAAGTTATAGGTCGTAGGTTGGAACCCAGACAGGCGCTTTACTTTGTGTAAATTATTTTCATCTGTCATCATCATCACTGCTCTCAAAACGGTGAAAGAAAACATCGTGAGGAAACCGGCATATCCTAGAACCAAAAAATTCGAAGACATGTGACATCCACCAAGCCGCACTGGGCCAGCGTGGTGGATTACGGCCCACTCCCTCTCACCAAGAGGACGCCTGTGTCCCTGCAGTGGGAACATTATAGTCCGATTATGTATTGCATAGAACTATATAATCCTTTTTTTATTTATTTATTTTATTTGTGCACAATTTATTACCATAACTGTTGACATTACAATATATAAGGCCGCCAGTAACAGTCAACCCCTCCGTACTAGCTGATACAGTATTACAGTGGGGAATTATTCCTCATTTCTGTGACCCGTAGAGTAACAAACGAGTATAATACACAGAGATGATAGAATATGTTCTATTGAACACCAAAATTTAACAACGGCGCGGGCGGTCTTACCGCTAATAGCTAAGGTACCAGACCACCTTTGAATGGACAGGGAGACAATAAAATAACTAGGGTAGTCTACTGCAATTATCAAACCTACAGGTATTAAGAATATATACAGGCTGGCAGGGACATCGACCCACAAACTGTTACCATGGTTTCAGTACATCATTCTGAACGCCCCTGCGATGAAATTTACCGCCGGTTATTAAAAAAAAATATGCTGTTCCACACATTTGACCGCGTAGGTATTGCACTTTTCTATGAAACAGCAGCTTTTTTTTTGTTAATAGACGAAACATTTCTACGCTAGGGGTCTAGAATCATGTGCTGAATCCATGGTAACAGTTGGTTCGACGATGTCCACCCTGTATACATATATAATAATATACTGCGTTCCTTGCGAAATATGTGTGGTGTGCAACGGTGCGGTTTGAAAGAAGATGTAGTGACAAAAATTTAAAAGAGTATGCTTGGATGATTTGGTCATGTTGAGAGGATGAATGAAAGGCGACTAACAAAAGGTATTTACAAGGCAGATGTGAGTGGAAACGCCGGAAGGGGACGCCCTAGGACATATAGTGACCTTATTAGTGATGTTCTTCAGAAAGATCAGGTGCGTAGTACTCGCAACCGGCGTACGTGTATGTCCTGATGTATGAACGTAAACGAGGCAAAAGGAGTATGTAAGGATCGTAGCAGGTGGCGTTCTGTAGTTTCTGCCTACCCCCATGGGAAGAAGGCGTGAGTTTATATATGTATGTATGTGTATACTGCACATAATACATATAAGAATAATAAAATGATAATACATATTAAAATATTTATACTAAATATGTATATAGCCATGAACCTAACCCGACTAGTACTTAAAACTAATTGTGCATAAAATCCTATGCGCCATTGTCATCAGTTTATTCGCACTTTGACTCTACACATGTCTTATTATACCTACATATATACAATGTATATGTACGCCACGTGTATAATAATATGTTGTATAATGTGTCTATACATAAATGTTCGTTTAAAATGCTATACACAAACAACGGTGCTATTCTCTAAGGATACAGCCTTGCGAACAGCGCTGACGCTGCGGCGAATCAACGTGTTTCGTCGCTGCGGCAGCGCTGCGCGCAAGTCTGTATCCTTAGAGAATAGCACTGCAGGTATGCCTCGTTGGTCTAGCGGTCGCGGAGCATGAGGTCCTGGGATGGAACCGCAGGTCGGGGAAAGTGTTATTGGGTTTTTCTATCCGGATTTTCTCAGTAGCAGTCGGAGTATGGATTTGTGCCCGGTTGATGGCAATAGGCTGGCCCTCTATTACATGGCTTAAACATAACTGGCGAAATATCGGTGTACCATCCATGCTAAGGTACCTACACCTCTGCCTAACCCGACGCGGAATCACAGTCGTGATGTAATGTTATATAAATAGGTATGTATGTTCCACATAAGTATATGTACATGCTTTATTTTCATCACCGATATTACATTTGTGAAATATAACAAAGTATATGCTATTTTAATTAATTTAAAATGCGCCGTTTCTATTATGCTATCATAAATTACGCTCTACGTATGTAATTATGTATTTGCATATTCTATTAAAAGAATAATTCAAGTGCATACAAAGTTTCAACATTAAATACATGCATGTTAAGAGTAGGTACATAGATGTTACAATCTACGTAGCTAGGTACATAGTATCTCCTACCCTTTCAAGGCCGAAATGTCGATCGGCCGCCATATCAGTGTTCATTACCTTCCTTCATCATTTCTTTGGTCTTTCCTTCTACCTTCATACTCAAAATTTTGTCACGACATACATGGCTCTAATACAATAATAATAATAATAATAATTCATTTATTGTCAGGCAACTGAGACCCATAGATAAAATACACAAATTACAAAATAACAAACTAATACATAATAAATCTAAAAGTTGTGTTAATAAATATTGCTTACAACTATGTTAGTAGCACTTCACTTCACTAGCTAATTGTCCTTGTGCTGTCCAGTGGTATTTGCCCGCGGAATCGACGGAACACCACGTCCTGTGGCCAAAAGTCTTCTTCCAAGACGACGGACAAGTAGCAATTTGGTACTCGCACCACGAACGCTTTGAAGTTGACGTTGCGGTGCGACTCCAGTAACTGCACCCTCGCCATCTCGTCTTCTGGTGCACGTACTCCACGATGTCCTCCGCCTTAGTGCAATGGCAGTTAAATAAAAGGTGCCGCAGTGAATTGCATCTTTTACCGTCTTCATTAAGAGGAATAAAATTTACTACTGAAACTGATTTGTCTCAGAAATGCAGACGTTAAAAAAGTCAAAGTAATCAACACGACTCTTTTGAACGTTTATTTAAAGTTAGTAGTACATTTTTCATCTGAAACCAGCGTTCCAGTATTTCAGCTTCAGCGTGCATTTTTAATGAAGTCTTTTCATGAAAATATTGAAGCTTAAAATAAAGTTGAACGCAGGAATTTGCGTTTGCGTTTAATCCAGAATTCGACCACGAGCTGTTGAATAATCGTATAAAGTTAATTTCACGTTAACTACTAAAACTGTTCCGTGCATATAAAAGGGAATTTTAGACTCTAATCTAGTTTAAGTAGGGTTTAATCTTTGGTAAAAGTCAAATAGTGGCTTGTCTGTGTATTTGAATAGGAGTCAAAAACTCTTCAGAGTCGGTTTGTTCGATTTCAGCCACAATTATTTACTTACTAGCTGTTGGCCGCAACTTCGTCAACGATCCAGGATGAAAAGTAGCCTATGTCCTTACCCAGGTCATGGTCTATCTGTGTGCCAAATTTCATCCAAATTCGTTCAGCCGTTTTAGTGTGAAAGCGTAACAAACAAACAAACAAACTTACTTTCGCTTTTATAATATAAAGTTAGGAAGTTAGGATTTCTGCAACCAAGCATCACTGAGCAACAAGTGCTATTCTTTGTTAAGGATTATTTTTACCAAACGGCTCGCATCGCATCGGATCGGAACGAATTTTACAATCTTTAAACGATATTAAACCGTGTTTACCAAGCCGCGCACAGAAGCTTGACCGCGGGCGTCTTCCGTGACACGCGATCGTAGCCGAAAGTATGCTGCGGCGCGCGATCGACGCCGTTCGCCTGTGGTCGTATCGTCGTATCGTCAACACGATAGGAATTAAACTATTTGACTAGGCGCAGAAACGGATACGTTTGCAAGCGACAGTACTGAGCCAATCGTATGCGTTGACATCCTGCTTGACGCGATCGGCTGTCGCCGCATGCGTTCGTATCCTTTCCGATCCGATGCTATGCGAGCCGTTTGGTGGAAATCATCCTTTATACTTATAAAAGCTGTGTTTTACTTTCAGTGGTAATAATTCCGGTAAAATTACAGGCTATGAGCCTGTAATTTTGACTGCTCAACTTTGTCTCCAAGGTTGCCAACGTATTGACAGTAATGTGATGTTCTAGAAGTCTATAAAAGCAACCACTTCTCACAGCCGTAGACCTGTTACCTTATCCATAGGGTCGTGTATCAGTTAGGGCTGATCTATGACCATTCCTTTTCAAAGAAATGGCTTAACTTTGTTAAACTTATAGGGGTTTATTTATAAACGTTACTTAAAGTTAAGTGACGTTTAAACTTCAAAAATGCATGGTTAAACAGTCGCTAATCATTACTTGAAGGCTCGTACACACTGGCGCGACGCGACGCCCGACGCAAAGGCACCGCGTGTCGCGCGACGAACGGCGCCTTTGAGTAGCGCTGTCGCATCGCGCCTCTCTGTGGGAGCCTTAACTTTAAGCAACGTTTACCTATGAATAAACCCGATAATTCCTAGATTCAAAACCTAAACAGTTTTCTCTTTTTTCTAACTTCCAGGTGTACTCATTTGTTTTAATTTCAGTTCGACACTGAATGAATCCATCGTCATTATGTTTGTGGACAGTTACATAATTAGTTATACAATAGTCAACTTTGTTGGCTTCTCTAAAATAAAACTACTACCTATTGATCACTGGGAGTTTACGTAAGTTGAATATCGGTTACGTACGAATTGCTTAATTAAGTTTCATTTATTTGGCGAAGCCTGATAAATGATTTGTATTTTATTGACGCTATTTAGGCCAAAGCCGCGATTTAATGTTATGATTACAGCTGCCCAAACTGGGGTTTTTACGACTAGGTTTATACCTACCTACGCCTAAGAGCTTTTGGCATAAGCACCTTATAGTTATACAAATGTGGAGACGACAATAAATCAAAATACTATTAATACTAACGCCTAAAGGCTCCTACAAACAAGCGCGACACGCGACGCGAATCGCACGCGACAGAAAGGCACCGCTCGTCGCGCGACAGGCGGGGCCTTTGTGTCTCATCGCGTGTCGCGCTTGTTTGAAAGAGCCTGAGTAAGTTGGAACTATCAAATAAATCTCAACATCGAAATAAAAAGGGATTAAAAAAATAAAAATTGTCTGAAGGGCCCGACTATGGATTTTACTAACCATATTGATAGGTAGGTATAATTGATGGATTTCGTATGCAGACTGGGACCGTCATTAGATTACGGAGTTTAATAAAATTTAAGGCTCGTAGACACAGGCGCGACGTGACGCCCGACACAAAGGAACACCGTGTCGCGCGACGAGTGGCGCCTTTGTGTAGCGCTGTCGCGTCGCGCCTGTCTGTTGGAGCCTTTATTGTCATATTGTCTCCACTTTGTAAAACCAGACAGGTTTCATAGATCCCAAAATCACGTTGCCCAAGAGTTATTTTTTTTTCATTTATTAAAAATCTGCATTAACAATAAAGTCTGCCAAACTGCATAACAGTTCGTCGGCAGTTGTTCTTGACTAGCAATGGATTACACATTTTGAAATTTTGAAAAATGTGCTAATACTTAGTTGCTAAATAAAATGTGCTAAGTACGTAAACTATAAAATAATATATTTACAGCCGAAATAAAAAATCTCACATTTTACTAACAGCCATTTACGCAAAATTGAGGTTTGTTACAAACATAGCTATGGATACAATGCATAGACATATGAAATAATGTAGTGTTTTTCCTAGCTCAATGACACAGCGAGAGTTAATCTTTTGTATTGTCAACAGTTTGTACAACTTAGATGCTTATCTGCAAACCCACCTATTTAAAAACCATTGCTACACTACACTAGACAACATAAATCCCCAAACAATATTAGCCTAGGTAGTGGTTTTGGCAGCAAGCCGTAAATGCTTCGCAAAACTTTATTTAGAAAACGGAAGCCCGGCTTCCGATCAGCTTGTCTTGTTCACTGAACTTTCCATTTGCCGCCACATTACAGCATAGCATGTACGGATGAGTTTGAACAAGTTGACTGCTGACCGTAATCCTAGTGCTGCCGATATTCGACCTATTTCTGCTAAAAATGCTGAATAGTTTTTATATTCGTAATAGCTTTCGCCCGCGGATTCGCCCGCGTGGATGTCGGAAATTATACGTCATGGCTTATCCCAATCCGTTTAGCCGTTAAGGCGTGAAAATGTAACAGACAGACAGACAGATAATACATTCAAATTACTTGAAAATAATAATAAATACCATTACTTTGAAATACTCTAGCGCCGCCATTGACCTCGTAATACCTACGTGAATACAAATGTTGTCCAAATTATTTTATGACGTTCAATTATAATAACTTTTGACCGGGTGGACCGATTTTAATGAAATAAAGACTAAATATTACCTCAAGATTCGGACTATGACTATATTTCCAATCCCTTTAATCTATGAAAAAGAGGTACACAAGAATTTCAATATTACATGTGAATTTTAAAATCATCCCCTATTTTACCTCCTTGGGGGATGATTTTTCAAAAACGCTGTTACATGTAAAAAATTTTTCTTACCAAAACCATAAATTTGAATTTTAAGAAATGCTGGGTTTCCCATACAAACTTTCAACCCCCATATCAACCCATTTAGGAGCCTATACCCTTCCCCAGGATCCCAACTATCTCCTTGTACAGTTACTTTCGATTGTATAATATTAGTATGGATGATAAAAGCCGGCTGTCAGTCACTTTTCTGAAATCAGCCCAGATTGCAGATGCAGATTTCTGCCCTAACCTTTTCCCAACTATCTTGGAATCGGCTTCCAGTCTAACCGGATGCAGTCGAATACCAGTATTTAAAACGGATCGACTGCCTATCTGACCTCTACAAACCAGTAACACGATATCTCTCGTTAAGACTGGTGGTCAGATGTTCGGCCGTCTGAAGACCAGTAACAACTGCCAAAGATCCATGAATGACAGCCAGGACCAAGGGCTTAACGTGGTTTACTAAAAGAGATCCAGGATTTTTCCTTCAAGTCTAGGTCTTACTTGTTGAGGACTCGGTAGGCATAGAGTGCACAGCATTGTAGAACAAGAAATGTAACGCATTTTCTTTGATTCACTTCGAGCAAAATAAACATGGCCAAGTAGCACTGCTCTAGCCACTCCCTAAGGTTAAAAAGGTTATTTGCCACGTGTTGCTTCAAGTGATGATAACGTGTTAGAATTTATTGTGACGCCTTTGTCAGATGCAACAGGCTGATCAAAAGCTGACTTAAGGCTCCTTCAAACGGGCGCGAAACGCGACGCGACACAAAGGCATCACATGTCGCGCAACGAGCGGTGCCTATGTGTCGCGTCCGATTTGCGTCGCGTATCGCACCTGTTTGAAGGAGCCTATAAATGTATTTATTTTAAGCCAGCTCGATTAGATAGGCACATATCATAATCAAAGTATGATTTATTTAATATACCTAGGCTAAATTTAACAAGAACATTTTGTAGTTTTCAATAAAAGGTGTCCTCTACAATTTCCGCTCTTCGCTCCGCCAGCCGCTGCAGTGTAAAGTAGCGTAAGTAATGTATATATCAGGATAGGTACCTAGCTAATTATCTGTCTCCTACAAGTGGATAGATTGATCCCTACCACATAAACAAACCGAATCGTATCATAAACTACAAATTAAATTAAACAATATTCACACACGTTCGTGTTGGATCATTCAGTTCCCTACAAAATGGTTGAGCTGGATGGTGTTGATCCATGCGTCATGTTCGTCAACGGGCGCCGTCAGTTGAGACTGGTCATCTCTTAACTGCCACGGCTTATTTTTATTATTAATCTTATATTTTGAATTGTTTCTTTATATATATATATTTTTCATTGTTCGCACATATAGAAGCAACAAGAATAATGTACCCAGGATTTTGTAATATCTTGATTTAAAAAGAGTGTCCTTGGAGTTTCTTGCCCGTTCTTCTCTCTAGAGATCTACATTTTGGAATGGGCAACTACCTTCAACTTTCTGACTAACTGACCGACTCTTTGACAATTCAAAAGTGCTTGTAAATGGTTTAATTGAAATAAATGCTTTGAGTTTGAGGTTGACACCCAACGAAAAACATACAGCTTTTATCTAAATCAATTAACAACTTCAGTGGAAACATACAGAAGCACACAAACAGAGTAATAATAGTTAACTACCTATTTACCTTTCATTATTTGCTATGTATTATCTCTTTATATAAGATGATAAGAGGTAATATAAGATGATAAGAGGAAACAAGACATTTTGCAATACCATTACCAGAGAACTCTCCCGAACATTTGCAACAGCGGAAGTTCTTGTTTTTGAGATAAATATTTGAAGACGATGTCTTGTGTCTTGTGTATCAAAATGTTATGAAAAGTGGATAAATGATAAATGATTTTATTTCTGTAAGTAGGTTTGAACAAACACTTTTACACGTCAATCATATTTTAAAAACTAGATGAGGTCGGCGTTTCCTATCTGACCACTCTGAGAAGAAAGGCCGAAACAAACTCAAAGGTCACAGTCTCTTTTAAAGTCCAGACATAATCTTGGTCAGATCATGTGAAGACCATGTAGATTTGTGTCTGAGATGGTCTTTTAAGGAAAGAACCACACAGATTGAGTGGACCTGTCCAGTCAGTGCACGCATTTGTCAGTAATCGTGTAGCTCAACTCAGAACTTAAGGAGCTCAACGATTCGACGAACAATACCAAAGAAAAGACATTTGGGTAGGCCACAAAAATTACTCAAACTGCCAGTGGTTAGAGTTTTGTTATGTCTACCTGAGAAATTATATTATTTATTATGTGATGATGTATTTATGTAGAGAGTGATCCTTACTGTGGATGAACGAGCTGAGATGAAACTGATAGCCAGTCTTACCAAGGGGTATCGTGTTACCCAGGTTCCAAAAAAAAATACTGGTATTCAACTACCTACATCCAGTTAGGCTGGGAGCAAGAGTGCTATTCTCTAAAGATACAGCCTTGCGCGCAGCGCTGCCGCAGCGATGAAACAAGTTGTTTCGCCGCTGTTTCGCCGCTGTTTCGTCGCTGCGGTAGCGCGTTTCGCAAGACTGTATCCTTAGAGAATAGCACCGCAGGTCCCAATATAGTTAGGAAAAGGTTAGGCAAATGAACTAGTATAGTATTTATCTCACGAAGCGACGCGCGCTTTACTTATGGTAACCAAGTGTACAAACTTGCTGTGAATGTGTGCGTAAAGACGAGTAGCGTCATCACATAACACAACACGCACACGCACACACACGTCCGACTTCGCCATCGTCTCGGACGGTACCGCGAGATCCTGCACTAACACACACATTCGCGGCGTGTTTGTACACTTGATAACCATAAGTAAAGCGCGCGCCGCTTCGTGAGATAAAAATACTGTAGCAGATAGTGTATGTATGTAACTTGGTTATGCAGTTAGCAATTTAGTTAAAGATTTAATAACGAAGAATGCAGCCACATTTGGAAAAACATGTACTTATTGCAGGATGTTTGCAGGACATCATCATCACCTTCAAATGCTTTTTTATATATTTTAGTACCTAATATGTTGTTGTTATTGCACAATATGAATACAGGCTTATCTTAGGCTATATCTAAGAGCAAAAATAAAATAAGATGCGCATGAGTTTCGCGAAAATTGCCGTGAAGAAACGATTAGCCAGTCAGGAAGGTTGATATATCTAACTGCACAACGCGTGTCAGTACCCACTTGAGTATCTATGTATATCTATACATACAAATTAATAAAATTGAATAAATCTGTTTGTAATGTCAAAATAACAATTTTTTACTAAATGCATATGAAAGTATATATGGTACTTATAACAAAAAGTCCTTTTTTAAATTTTTTGTCTGACTGTTTGTTTGTTCCGCCTAATCTACGAAACGGCTGGACCGATTTTGACAGGACTTTCACTGACAGATAGCTGATGTTATAAGGAGTAACATAGGCTATTTGTCCGGGTAGCACGTTTCCGTGGAATAATTTCCGACGTACACGCGGGCGAAGCCACGGGCAGCAGCAAGTCTTCAATAAATTGTAAAGACTCTTGATCTTATTTATAAAAGCATTGCACCTTTTGATATGACCCGAAAATAATCCGTTGATACATTTCATATTTATTTATGGCTGTTCCTATATCAATATACCAAATCAATAGATAAGCTATTCTTATCACAGTGATAACAGTTTTTGGGCACGTTTCAATGACGAACCTGATTTGGTCACGTGTTAGATATTCCCGAACACGTGGGGTTTATTAATTAAATCATTATGATTGTACCCTTCATATGTTAGTCTTATTGTGAACCTACCTCTAACTCTTCCATAAATTTATTACAAACTAGCTTTTGCCCGCGGCTTCGCTCGCGTGAATTTAGACTTTCACTATCTATTCGGGTTATAATTCAATCATGATCGGAAGACACGTGGCGCCATCTATTATCATAAGAACGTTATTGTTGTTTTTCTCGGGAACAGTACTTTTTTTCGGGATGAAAGGTATCCTATGTCCATTTCTGTACACCTGACAACGTATATGCAAAATTTCAGGATGATCGGTTCAGTGGTTTAGGCGTGAAAAGGTAACAAACAAACAAACAAACAAACTTACTTTCGCATTTATAATATTAGTTAGGAAGTTAGGAAGTTAGGAAGTTAGGATGATGTTTATTTATATATTTTATGCAAGTTTATACAAACACTTTTACACGTCATTCACCATCTGCCTAGCCTTTTCTCAACTATCTTGCGGTCGGCTTCCAGTCCAACCGGATGCAGCTGAATACCAGTATTTTACATGAAGCGACTGCCTATCTGAGCTCCACAACCCAGTTACTGGGTAATACGATACCCCTTGATAAGACTGGTTGTCAGACTTTCGGGCTTCTGACAACCCGTAACGACTGCCAAAGATCCACTTTTACACGTCATTACTCGTCGTTTCTCGTCATTTTTTTTGCAGTCTGTTGTTTCTGTCTTCCCCCATGGGAAGAAGGCGTGAGTTTATAATATATATAGTACTTATGTAATATATTAAAAACTAGATGAGGTCGGTATTTCCTATCCGACTACTGTGAGAAAAACCACCTAAAAAAATTCAGAGGTCCTCCACAGACTCTTTTAATTATCTTGGTCAGATTATAGAGGACCATGTAGATTAGTGGAAGGAAGGAATATTCTTTCTAAACACCATTGTATGCTGCTTTCTTTCTTTACAAAATGATAGCATAATAGACTCAAACTCCACTCAAACTCAAAGCATTTATTTCAATTAAACCATTTACAGGCACTTCTGAATTGTTAAAGAGTCGGTCAGTTAGTCAGAAAGTTGAAGCTAGTTGCCCATTCCAAAACGTAGATCTCTATGGAGAGGAACAGGCAAGAAACTCCAAGGACACTCTTTTTAAATCAAGATATTACAAAATCCTGGGTACATTATTCTTGTTGCTTCTATAAGCGAGAACAATGAAAAAAAATATATGTTAAGAAACAATTCAAAATATAAGATTAATAATAAAAATAAGCCGTGGCAGTTAAGAGATGACCAGTCTCAACTGACGGCGCCCGTTCACGAACATGACTAGCGTGAAGAAGGCGTGAGTTTATGTATGTGTATGTCAATTCTAAAACTTACATACACATACATAAACTCACGCCTTCTTCCCATGTAGGGTAGGCAGAAACTACAAAACGCTACCTTCTTTTGCCTCGTTTATGGTCATACATCTAGTCATACACGCACGCCGGTTGCGAGTATTACGCACCTGATCTTTCTGAAGAACATCACCAATAAGGTCACTATATGTCCTCCTACGGCGACCCCTCCCGGCGTTTCCACTCACATCTGCCTTGCATCTCCGTTTAGAACTTCTTTCAAAGTAAAACTAAAAAAAAACTAGGGCTACATCCTACTCAAAAGTTATGTTACAAACATAAGATAAGCGCACGTTATAACTGAGGCGAGCCGCAGCGCGCTGCGTTGCAAAAATGCGCCAACGCATATAAGGAGCCACGGCGGGCTGCACCGCAACGCAACGCATTGCAAATATCTTCCTGCATCACTTTAGTACACCACACACTACGACGCCACATCGCAACGCAAAACAGTAGCCGCAAAAATACGCCTGGCGAGCGATCCGTCAGTGCGTTGTGCTGCGGCCCGGTGCGGCCTGCGTGTACGCGTTTGTGTGCGTTGGTTCATACAAAATGTACTAAAGTGATGCAAGAGCATTTTTTGGAATGCGTTGCCATGCAGTGCGGCCCGCCCAAATGTGCGAGCCTTTATTGTCCTAAACAAAAACCGGATTAGCCTTATTTTAAAAAGGGGAATAAGTATACCATTTTACTCGCGTGTGTGTGCGTTGGTTCAGACAAAATGTACTAAAGTGATGCAAGAGCATTTTTTGGAATGCGTTGCCATGCAGTGCGGCCCGCCCAAATGTGCGAGCCTTTATTGTCCTAAACAAAAACCGGATAAGCCTTATTTTAAAAAGGGGAATAAGTATACCATTTTACTGGGACTACAGGACCTAAACGCAAGTTTTATAATGCCTATAATTTTTGGCATTCTAAAACTTTTTTACTGCAAACTTTAAGATTTACAAAATCAGAAAAATATGTGATAATATTCTTCAGGATATATGCTAGTTAGATAGTGTATTGAAAACATAATACAACTAATTTAATACTATAGAAAAAAATCACGAAGATAGCTCTAAAAAAATATTTTAACGATTAACAACCATACTAATATACATGCAATCGTTCTGATTATTTGTCAGATTATTCTAAATACAAGCAACATATTAACGTAGTAGCGTTTTATTTTTGTAGTCCAATCAATAGATTTTTTGTAAATAGATAATAGCTTCATATTTTGCAATAAACTACCGGTGTTGTGTCATCGCGCTTCTCTTTCTTTTCTATGCAGACCGACAGTGACCACGCTATAGCTGTTGTCAGCCTCTTAAATAGCTGCCAAAACTCATCAAGTTCCCCCAAATCATGACTATAACTACCACAATCTCCTCATTTGACAAAAGCTGTTGACCTTAATGACATTCAAAGTTCTGTTTTCAGGGCGGGTCAATAAATTTTATGACTTTGGGTACGTACCTACGTCAAAGTACTTGCAAAGTTACGAACAAAGGAGGGTAGAAGAACTTAGTTCGATCTTATCGGCCTGATTGTTCAGAAGTTAGGAGTTTGCCCTATTTTCTATGCGAGGGATGAGTGAATAGGTCTCCCACTTGACAAGTAACGTTAACAGGTAATTTTAGACATTGCTTGAGATTCTTGTCATTTGTCATCGTTAAACCTATTAAGGCTACCCTTAATAGGTTTAAATTTTAACAAAAGGGACGGAAGTGTTAATATACTTTTGTTTTCATAATGACACATTTAAAATTGCACGAAATTATAGAATACTATATTAGCAGAATTTACACGTACATATATTTTTATTTGCGAAACAGGACTTTACTATTTAACGGCGTACTATAGCCTTCACCAGAAGTGGTCATCGTGTAAATGGTAAAACAGCTCAAATATCATCAGGATTGTGCCGGAATATAGCAGTTCGTCGTGGACGTGGTACGATAGCCGCTCCCCTGACATCCTCTCTGTCGTCAGAAGACAGCCGCCACGCAACCATCGATGCGACGCTCTGCTTGACTGTCACCAATCAGTGTCAGTGTGACCTCTTCGCTGGTTCCGACAGGTTCCATAATTGATTCGATGTTTTATTTAACATACCAACTGTTTTTATGGTTACCACCCGTACTCTAAAATAGAGTATTGTCCTCTTTTCCTGTCGGTGTACTTTATAATTTATAACACCAATAAAGTACGCTAAAATACTCTATTTACGTAACTCTGACTGTCACTGACTTTTTCTCCTATATGAATGTAAAGTGGAGAGACGAAAGGAACAAAGCTTCCCTAAACGTAATTAAAAACGATCTTATCGAATATTTCAATTTAAAGTTTGATTCTAAAGAGGCTGTAACAAGTAGGGTCTACCCTTTATAGCAGAACTTTTTATGTCATAATATTATTTTGCATAACAGCGCATAGCATAAACTTCATTTCGCAGAAAATCGTTTGGCATACACTCATTTATAATACATTAAAAACGCATAATTTTGTAAGTCAGAATCATCTTTAGGCATCAATTTCATATCCATAATAATTAAAAGTAGAACCATCATATTGCAGAAAGTTCACTGTCAGAATCGTCTTTTGGCATAAATTTCATATCCATAATAATTAAAAAGTAGAACCATCATATTGCAGAAAGTTCACTGTCAGAATCGTCTTTTGGCATACATACATTTCATATCGATAATCATTAAAAGGTAGAACTATCATATTTCAGAAAGTTTATAATTAGAATCATCTTTTGGCATACTTTTCATATCCATAATAATTGAAAGACTCATCTATCACATTACGGAAAATTCATAGTTAGAATAATTTTGTATGAAGCATGACAGAAGCATGCAAACATGCAAACAAGCTTACACCATGCATGCATCAAGCATGTAGCATGCAAATATGCAAAAAAGCACACACCATGCATGTATGCATCAAGCATGTAGAATGCAAACATGCAAAAAAGCACACACCATGCATGCAGCATGCAAGCAAGCATGCAGCATGCAAGCAAACATGCAGCATGCACGCAAGCATGCAAGCAAGCATGCAACATGCAGCAGGCATGGTTTCTGTCACGACTCCGCCGCTGCGGGGCTCCGGCGGTCCCACGCAAGCTTCTCGTCGCAGATGGTTGTAACGCTCACCACAGCGGCTTCGGCTTGCTGGCCGGCTTTGCCGGCCAGCCTCAGCCGCGGCGGCGACCGTTAAAACCACCTGCTCCTCAGCTCACAGGCCGCCTCGCCCCTCCACGTCTACGCGGGCTTAAATTACACTCTAGGGGTAGGGCAGACAAGACTACGTGCAGTCGGTTTTGCAGCGATTCGGTTCTGTCACTTCACTAACTTTTGTAGTACAACATATTGACTTTTTAAGACAATATTTTAATTTTAATTTAAGGTTAAGAATATGATTACATTTTATAGAAATTACAATAATTATGCCTAATAAAATTATTCCAAATGATATTCTGCCATCTTCTTAATATGCCAAGTGAAATTATTCCAAATAATCACCGCTCTAAATAAACGTTATGTGAAATGAAATTATGCGAAATTAAGCTTTGCCAAAAGTAATTATGCCAAATAAAATTCTGCCATCTTAAAAGTATGCCTTTGTAAATTCGGACATATAAACATTGGGCCAAACAATAATTATATTAAATGATTTTTATTCCATATATATATTCGTTTAAAGAAGACTATGCCAAGTGGGTTATGCCAAATAAATTTCGGAGCATCAAAATTCTGCCAGATAGAGGGAACCCGTAACAAGTATTGTAAGAAATACAATATTTGTTGAATGTTGCGAAAAGTAACGAAAAGTGTTTTTATTAAACATAAATAAGAAAAAAATAAATAAGTCTCTCTCTTTTTTTATGCTGTGTACTTTTTGTCGTTCTACCGAAATTAAGAAATACTTTATTCGTCCAAAAAAAAGGTGGCAACCCTAAATGCAATAAAGTATTGAGTATTGAGTATTGAACTTCGTAACAAAACTAGACGGCGCCACTTGCTGCGCCGTCATATTTAATGCAGTTTGTTTTACTGCAAAATAGAGTAAGAATGCAATTTAGATGCAGTCTGGCCCAACGTAGGCAATCTACTTTATAATCATAATTAGTATGCCTTTAAAGAACCTACTACCTAGGTAGGTACTTATTGCTTATTACCGCTGTGAATTTTCCAATCTTACCAACAAGTGACAAACTGAAAGATATAGACGCTTATTGCAAATTAATGCTAAATCAATAAACAGAATAATTAATTTGTTTTAAATGAAGTAATGTTGCACCATCGAAATTAATTTATTATCTATATCTACGAATTATTTACAAATGGTCGGCGGGTTACCTACCGGTAAAACTAATTCACTTTTTAACGTCAACATTTATAAACCTACTAATCAAAAAACCATACCAATCTACCTCCAAACCTATGACCTCATAAGCAGGCACAGAAAACACTGCAAAAAGCCTTCTTCCAAATTCATAGCTTACAACAAACATAACACATATACAATCCACCTACTAGGACCATAAATTTCTCATTTTACGACACAATCCCATCATACGTGTAGCTCATTCCAGAATTAAGCCCTGCTAACAGAGAGATTATCACGCGACCCAGATTAGAGCGGCGAGACACAAGCAAGAGCCGTTCTGTATCAAGAGGATACATGACCCCGCATGATATTACAGATCTAGGTTATTTTAGATTATAGTAGACACGTAATAAGTACAAGAAGGTAATGTAAAAGGCATAGTTTATGTATGTAAAGTAATGTAACCAAATTTTAAATATCCAGAAGATGGATAAGCAACGCGTCATAGCAACAAAAATGTAGATTGTCATTAGAGCGTGGTAACTTTTTGTGTCCATAATTTATTAACCTAGAATCATTACAGAATAATAATGAGAATGGATTGATAACAGCACCCTAATTACGTAACACACTATCTATCACAATCTGAATCATTTTGAAGCCTATTGCTAATCCAGTGCTTCATAATGTTCGAAAATTTGTCTGCTCAACAACGTAAATAACGCAATGAATGTTGTTAACTGTCACAATGAAACCCATTCCTACTGTTAGTGTGTTACGTAATTACCCCGTAGATCTATCTACCTGTCCAAAACTTATGGAAACAGAAGTTCCCTCTAATCAAGTCGATCTAGCTCGGCAATACACCCTTTTCTCGGAGTAAATCATAATTCGCCAAGTAAACGAATTAGGACCATCTGTGTCCAACATTAGATTTCCTTTGACAATTGTGTTACAATACATAACATTACATCACCCTTATATTCCCCGACGGTTTAGACAGAAGTGTACCTATAGTACACCCACATTTCGTCAGTTATGTTTAAGTCCCATGTAATAGGGGGCGAGCCTATTGCCATCAACCGGGCACAAATCCAGGCTCCGGGCTGCTACTAAGAAATTCTAGATGGAAAAACCAAATAACACTTTCCCCGACCCGGGCATCGAACCCAGAACCTCATGCTCAGAAGTAGTGCTAGCGATCAATAGAGCAAAGAGGCAGTGTTGGCAATACTACACACATTTATTATAACTTCATCTTTATAATTATGATCCTTATAAAACTAAATTCAGCATGGTATAGTAACACCATAACACGACATTAGTAAACCACAACAGCATTAGAAAACTTTATAACAAACATTGTGTTTATGAGCGTCATTAACCTCTTTTCCCGGTTAAAGCTTGCGTAACTGAAGGAAAAAATACGTTCAAAATGTTCTTGTCTAAGTACCTGTAGATACGAATCAATCCAGTAAGTTTAAATAATATAATTTTATACCTTCGCTGCATAAAACGGGCTTAATTGTAACATTTGTAACCTAACTGGAAGAAGTCACTGGCTCCTGATATAAAGATAGGTACTCAAACCTAGCTCTAGTGTCAGGAATTCTCATTTTTTCTGTAACCTGTGTGTATTATATAGAGGTATTATGAGAAACAGGGAGTAAAGTTCAGTCATACCGCCATAGAAAAAGGAGGATCCTTCGACCAGACGGGTGTCGTGTCTGGTGGGCAACTGCCCGACGATTGATGTCGGGACGTTGTATATGGCTAGTTGCGCGGTAAACTCTGCTTGCGCGATGCAGGATTTTGCGTGACGTCAGTGTGACGCGTAGCTCGCATGTGGCGATGTAGATGCCAATAAAGCCAATACGAGATAAAGAATGTATTTATTTATTTATTTAATAATCCTGTAACTAACATTACTAAAGGATCTTAGGGCTTGATACGTCATTCTGCTCAGTGCTACGCTAACCTGCTGAGCTGTGATTAACTGTGCTACGCTATTCTTCGCTGTGTAAGGCTTTGCAATCTCCGTTACTAGCAAAGATTCAAGCGTCCTAACCAGAAATAATGATTCGATATTGGATAGGATCCAGGGATAAGATGAAACAAATCCTTTTTATATCATAAAATAAATCGTTTATGTTCGACTGAGCAAGTGTCCATCACAACTGTCTCGTAAAACTCAGCGCCTAAACGCTTGTCGGCCATATTTCATCCATAGAACATAATCTTCTGCTATAAAAACTTTTTAGATTAAGGTTGCACTAGTCGATATTTTTTCCATACAAATTTCGGAAAGGTATTAATTACTCCACTGTTTGACATTGTACATCCAAAATTAAATATGATATTGTTTTGTCTCATTATTAATTTTGTTTGTGCGGAAACAGAATAGTAAAATAAAAGCTATTATAAAGTTATGAGCCAAGAAATATTCGTTTTTCTTGCTCATTTTAACGCAACTTTGGGCGTTAATAAGTAATAAAAGAAGTGTAAAATCTCCAAAACCAAGTCGGCACCGACAAAGCTCAATTATAGAAGAGTTTAATAAACTTTATTTGTAATTGATTTATACAGGCATTTTTCATAAAACTCGATTTTCCAAAGGACTTTTCGTATTTTTTTACGCGCTCGTTTCACTATGAATGAAAATAACGGTGTTTGTGTGCGTGCAAACTAGACGTTGTGCATATAGACTAGCGTCTTACTGCTCATCACTGATACTATCTCTGTCGGACACGATGTCAGGTGACACAGCATGCTTTTTGACCACGCCCACCAGTGAGATCGAGCCCGCGACTAGTTCAACCTTAAGGAATGTTATAAAACCAGGGTACCTACAGTGAACGGGGATATACATAGAGTATTCATGTGTACCAAATTTGTTATAATTTAATTGTGCTTCTGTATGTTTTGCTCTTTCTTTTGTGTGTATTAAATAAATGGTTTATCTATCTATAGTCTATATGAAGTACAAGATTTAGCTGTTAATCGTTTAAATACAACTTGATTTCGGTGTTTTTTTGCACTTATTAATATTATTATATAGGAGACCATTGCTATAGTCGATAAGGCCATAAAAGTTTTGTATCGTGCCTTTGGCAAAGGCAAAAGTGATTAGGTCATTTGCTATCCAAAACATTTGATCCTTACACCAATATTTTGCTGCTGAATCTAGGCCACGTTATTATACGTTACGACAAGTAAATCCATATCAACATCCATCAAGATTAACTTGTATGTATGTCAATGCCTAAGGCTTTCTCCTCTTTTAGACTACCTACTCGACACTATCAATCAGAATCTGAATCATTTTGAAGGATATTGTTAATCCATTGCTTCATATGTTCGAAAAATTTGTCTCCTCAACAACGTAAATAACACAATGAATGTTGTTGAACTGTCAAAATGAAAGCCATTCCTACTGTATGTTACGCATTACCACGCTGGAATGTCCATAAATCTGTTTATTTACATGAAAGTTGATTGTGAGAAAGTAGGTTACAACTTACAGCTTGGAGCACACGGATCGTAGGCACTGAGCCAGCGGGCACTTCAATACATATTGCGAGCTTTGTGCCTACGTCAGCACTAACAGGATTGCTGTTTTCAATAAAATGTTGACAGGAAATAAGTTGAAAACGTGAGTGGTCTTACATAATACGTCGATAGTATCCGTAAATAGCTTACGTAGTTACCGAACTGCCCATATTTAGTCGGTACGTACCTTTAATGTTCCCTAAGATGTCGTAAGGACAGGCGTTTAAGGGGGAAGCGCAAGCGTAGCCCGCGAAATTCAAATTTTCTTACGATTTTTGCAATTTGAAGGTCAATGTCAGGTTGTATTTTGATTAAAATATGATTCGCGGCCGTAACAAATATGGCTTTACAGAATTATAATCATTGGAATCAGCAATACATCTCTCTAAGTTCATATTACTGTATTGAATGATTATTTCATGAAATGGCATTTGACACCAGTTCTAACTTACGGAGTTGTATTGCTGATTCTAATGATTATAATTCTGTAAAGCCATTTGTTAGGACCGCGAATCATATTTTAATCAAAATACAACCTGACAGTGACCTGCAAATTGCAAAAAACGTAAGAAAATTTAAATTTCGCGGGCTACCCTGAAGGTTCCGCCTTAATGTCTAACAATTTTGGGGCGGTAATGTCCTACGGTCAAGTGTGTTATAATCATAACTCGATTCGGCATTTTAAGTACGGTCGGCCAAGAAAGTGCGTACCTATCAGTTTTGACAACATTTCCTAGCAATAAAATATATACGCTAGCTGGACCTATATTTAGCGTATATATTTTTTTTGCGGCGCCGAAGAGGTTGGATAACAAAAGTCATACTGGCTGATTCCTGTCACTTTAGCAGAGATGACAGATCTCCCTAAGAGTGTATATGTTCTGTGGGACAGATGATGTCAGGGTAGCAACTGTCATACCACGTGCACGACGAACTGCTATATTCCAGCACAATCCTGATGATATTCAAGCTACTGAAACACTAATATGATCACCACTTCTGGTAAATGCTATCCTGCTCCGTTAGGTACATACCTACTTAACTACACAATTTGGAAACATATTCCCCCAAACTTTGCTTTATCCAGGATTGGTTCTTGTGATTTGCAGCTCGTTTATGGGTGTACTATTGGTGTACCTCTGCCTAAGCCTTCGGGAAATAAAGGCGTGATGTTATGTCATGTGTTATGTATACTCGTAAC
The DNA here is from genome assembly GCA_917490735.1 of Dryobotodes eremita. Lineage (NCBI taxonomy): Eukaryota > Metazoa > Arthropoda > Insecta > Lepidoptera > Noctuidae > Dryobotodes > Dryobotodes eremita. The sequence goes on from OU823248.1 coordinate 6,524,927, forward strand.
TTCGTAAGTGACGCAATTGTCTGATGTATAGTGATAAAATAAAGTGTACCTGTATCAAGCGCATTACTTCGTGGGACACGTCCACCTGAGATGTGTGCTACGTTTCATTGCATTGCGCCTGTAACCTAGAAACAAAGTAGAAAAGTCTCGAGTGGCTATTTCACTGAAGTCCGTAAAATTAGGTTAGTAGTACTATCCTGAAAAAGCTCGTCCATAAGGAGCTGTACAGCAAAGTCAAATTCAAACTATACGACGCTGTAAAGGTACCTTATTTTCGCAATATTGGTTATCCAGCACAGGGTAAAATAAAATTGAAGACATCCCTAACTCGGCGGACGCCCTTTGCAAACTGTGGCAGGATAGTCTTCCTTCTCCTACTCACTTTCTACCACCAAAGGATCATCTTCCTGCAGGCTGTAATCTTTCAACTAGGAAGTCCCTGAACCCTCTGTCCTGAGACGGTTCGAAGTGGGAAGATGTAACTTCAATTTCGTAAAGTGTGGCCATCTTGACGGAACGGCAGGAGGTTGTGGATGTGGAGGTGTGTCGTAAATTATGCTCCAACTTCTATCCTGCCCTCTGGGTTCCAAAAAATACAGTCAAAGTGACCTCTGCGCTGTTACCTCCGGCGACGACGCGCGACGCTGTGGCAGTGGCGAAGTTTTGGGCCAATAAAATTTTAAATACTGTCGTGCTAGCGACATGAAGAAGAATATTTCTATAAAATAAAAAAAAAATAAGATATTAACATGTAAACTTTAATTCGTTTAAGAGAAGATAAATTGCAAATAAGTACATTTATCCAGCCGTATCTTACCAATCGTCAAAATGTTCAACCGAACTGTTAGTTGTTTATGCCACCTAAATCATAATTCTTACGTCGTGCGTAAGTGAGATAAGTATTTCACTGTATATTGCGTCTGTGAGCTAAATAAAGACAAACTATGATAAACTCTGGGGGCACGCACAGTGTGAATAACACTCGGCCAAAATAGTGTTGGGTCAACGGTAAGCTTGAGTAAAGGTTGGTATATGTTTGTAGATTGACGAAAAGCTTGTCTTAATTTTATCTGGATATGCTCTACTTTCTTAGCTGTTCGAATCTACTATGGTTAATTTATATGCTCAGAATTGTATTTTATGACCATGACATAGGCACTCATAAATAAAATATTACGTAGGCAACCCAAACATTTATGAAACCCACCCTTAATCCCTTTGACAATTTCACGCATTCCTACCATAACTAAAAAAAAAGTACAATCCTGTGGCTGGATTCAAAATAAGAACACGTCAAACAGTTTGACGTGTCCCCATGTCATGTGGTCCCTTCAATGACCTTTTCTCTCGTTTGGCCAAAAATATTCTCGCCTTTCGACTTTTCTAAATTGATAGGTAGTACCTACATAGGTGCTGACTGCAGCAAGGATTTTTACCCATTTTCATGTTCAGCAAATACTTGCCACTAGTTATTATAATTTGTTATATATTTAATAATCAGTAGATTATAGCGGAAACTTCCATTCGTAGAAATTTTCTCGATCGATGCTGAAAGAAACCTTTAAATCTACATATACATGAAAAAACGAGCCACAGCGATGGATGTTACCTCGAAACAGAAGTCAGAAATTACATTAAACATTCTACATTTATCCGCTGGTGATGGTTTTCGCAATAAACAATAGAATTTCTTGCTGAATTATTCGTTTTTTTTGTAGGGTCAGAAACAAAAGTTTATTAACAGTTCAGTTTTTTTAAACATAATTATTTAGCAAAATATTCATAAAAATCTAATCTCACGTTTTGTATCAACAATTTGACGACTCATTTTGTATAAGTTTAGTCGACTTTTGTTGCTGATGCTACCAATATTATAATGAGAAGAAGTGTTAGCTGACTAGTTGGATTTCGCTGATATCTAGTAGTTTCAGGAATGCAGTAATGCAGTTTCAGGAATACCGACTTCATTTAATGAATCAACTGAGAACAAGCAAAAACGCTTTTAAAATACATGAAAATCTTAAACGGAAACATTTTCCTGAAAACTTAATAATTTCAGCGAACAGTTTCACGTTGTTAAATGTTAATTTTCCGCCATTTTTCTCTTTCAGCAGCTTTTGTTTAATAGAACCTCATTCAAAAGTATAGCCAGCAGCATAAAATGTCTGAAATGAATATAATGAGAATTTTTAAAAGTCCTTTTGAAATGTTTGCAAACTGGCTTGGGGAACAAGGTACTTATTGTCCTATGACTCTTCGTCTCGCCATCTCATTAGTTTTTCAATTTCATTAACTTTTCCCTGTTGTTTAAAAACCTATTATAAAAAAATAAAAAATGCAATGTTTTTAAGAATTTACGTTAAGAAAATACTAAAAAAGGTAAGGACCCTTTGACTTTCAGCAGTGCTTATTCGTATTCCGTCATTATATTTTTCTTTAGCATTGTTTATAGTCAAATCTTCAGGTTTATTTACTTTTGCGGACCACCAGGCAAGATCAAAACATGACACTGCCCACACAGGGTACCACGTAGAAATCTTCGTAGTTTATCGCGGAGCTACTAGTATAAGGCAAAAACACAGGGCAGCTGAGACATCATCGCGCAAACTGAAACCATGAATTCAGCACATGATTCTAACCCGTAGCGTGAATTTAAAAAAAAATATTAAGTTCTGTTGTTTCATAGAAAAGACGAATACCTACACGGCGGTCAAAATATATGGCAGAGCGAAAATTTTCAACGCCGGTGGTTCAGAATCCTGTCGGGGTCACGGATTGTTCGAAAGAGTTAGCGTGTCCCTGGCGCACAGGCAACTGAAGGAACACGAGTGGGTTTTAGTCAGTAAGAGTCTGACACGCCCTCCCGCTCCGCCCAGAGCGGGACACGTCATTTGATGACTTCCCACGCAAAAAAAAGGTGGTTCAGAATCGTGTACTGAATCCATGTTAACAGGTTATGCGTCGATGTCCCTGCCTCCATGTATAAGAAAGGGCAGAAATATTCGAAATAAAAATAACAACTGGTGAAATTTGGGTGTACTGTAACCTAACCTAACCCTTCAGGGAAAATAGACGTAATGTTGTGTACAAGATGTGTACAGTATAACTATTTTCTCGGGAATCATCGGATTTCCGAATACAAACGAATGCTAATTTCCATGTCCATCAATTATTAGATTTATCGTGTACAATAATTTGAATTCAGAACTAAGTACAAAGTACTTTATTTTTGTTTTAATTAAATCTAACAATTGATAGACATGGAAATTAGCATTCGTTTGTATTCGGAAATCCGATGATTCCCGAGGGACATAAAGAAAATGGTGATACTGTAAATAATAACTTTCTAACAGCAATAATTCTTACTTTTAGTGATAGCATAGTTCTTTATATAGCCTAGTGTTTATCAGCCACACTGGTGTGAGTGAATGGTTTCCGAGATGTTGTAGGTACCTACCAACCTACCTTCATCCTGCGTCATCGGATGTAAAGCGCAGTGGCGCAGATAAATTTTATGGCTTACTGTAAGCTACAGTTATTGCCGATAAGTTGTGTTTGCTGGTATTCATGTTGTATGGAGAAAAACAAGGATACGAAGTCAGCTAGGATTTATATAATTTGTTGAATTCTCTTCCTATAAGTTTTGACAGCGTCTTTAAACGGCTGACTGACTAAGATAAACGCGTGAACTTAAACTTAACCAAACTTGCCAGTTTGGTAAGTCTAAGTTATATTAATGGCAAGCTAGCTAAATTGCGGTTTAAACTTCAAAAACTATTTTACGTTAAACATTTTCTTAGCACTTGAACATCTGTTGAACATTGATCTTGTTATTCACATCTCATCTCAATCTCACTCAACATTCTCGGACACACTAATACGATGAAACAAAATTATATAACACACATTCTGTGTTGCTACAAAAAGTAGGAATTTGGCTAAAATACTGTCACTACTAATGATAATCTACACACTTTATGGCTTCTAAAAACCTTTGTCATTTCAACGAAGATCACAGTACACGACAAAAAATATATCTACAATGTCACCCAGAAATATCTAGCTACTGAAACCATTGTATTATTTTGAATTGTAGAATTCTTCTCACATAGTAAGAAAATAAGGTCAAATATCAGACAGATAAATTCTACCAAAAATATCTCGCTAGCAAGAAATTCTGTCTTTAATTACACTCAAGGGAATCCTTCGCGCCGTCATTACCATTTTAATGAAACACTGCGAGCCTACGATGTGATGGAGGCTCGTCACTCACGCTCGTTTCGGTGTAAATACGGCCGGGCTGTTAATTTCAGGGTACTGGCGGCCTGCCAATACTTCGTTATGACTATTGTCAGTTTTGTTGTCAAAGAGTCGTAAAGGAAAATGGTCGGGATGTGGTTGTGAATATTTTGATATCATTTTAATATTCGAATTTGTGGGAGAAGAAAATATAGCAAGGGTTGGCTTTAATTAAGTTTTAATAGCACCAGTGGTAGACAAATGGAGAACCCGTAGTTTCTTGTACAGTCACCAAAAGAGATAAGTAACCAGGGTCGTCGATATAGTTGAAGTTTTGTAAGAAACCGATGGATGTTTTCAAATGAAATTTAATTTGATAAAGGAACTCTTTGTTTTCTATGAATTAGGTTAAATTTTATTCGAATATATCCATCGGTTTCTTACTAAACTTCAACTATATCCGACGTCCCTAGTTATTTATCACATTTGGTGACAGTACATAGTAATACTTGTACATAGTAATAGGTATATTACACCTTATGGGACATAACTATGTATAATGTGAATATATATTAAAGAAAAAGACCAAATTAGCCCTTACGGTTCCTACAGCAGTTGTTCTTGGTGATTTGTCTTCTTCAAGCAGTTTAAGTGTTTAAGATGAATCGAAGGACAATTAATGACTGCTAGAGACACATTGTGTCGACCCACAGGAAAAACAGGACAAGGGAAGCTGGCTATACTGTACCATATTTTTAAATCGTTCCGTATAGATAAAGAGCCAACGACCAAAACCATGTTCTCATACACATACATAAACTCACGCCTTCTTCTCATGGGTTGATTAGAGGATCATGAACCCGACTGGGTGAGCAGTAACGGTCAAATCGTCACGTGTCGCGTTTGACCTAGGCGTATTTTATAAATGTAAATTTTTGTAGGTTTAGAATAATCAACCTATCGATTCTACAAGGCTTTGACCGTATTGCCAAAGTGATTTTTTTTTCTTCAACTACTCATCAAGTATGTTCGTAATATGACCAGACTAAAAAAATTGCTTCATTTTATTTTGCAAAGACTCCTCTGGAAAGTACTTGTTGCTTGTACTTCATGAATTATGTACAATGTATACTTGCTTGTAGGTACGGTCTGTAAAAGCACGTCTATATAATTTTCCCGGAAACACTAGCGTAAATTAAAAGCATCAAAGAGACTCATCACGACGCCTTTTACAACGAAGAAAATCAAAAGAAAAAAAGAAAGAAAAATATTTTATTTGGCACGCGCACAGGAAATACGAAGAGTAAAAATAAAAAGGAGCATTTAAAACTAACAAAATTAAGAATAAAAAGAATATGTTTCCTTGAATCTTTAAACGATGTACAGCTACTAAAATAAATTAATTTTAACAAATTAAGTTATACATAATATTACGATCCTTTTCGTGTTAGCACTGCCAAATTATTTTCAGTTGTAAGGTTTCCTCGATCTCTTTAAATTCAGCCTTATATGAATAGCTTTCAAGATATATATTTATTAATCAAGCCTATCTGTTGAATTGCTGGACTAAAGCATTGCCTTGTCACCTACGATAAGTAGTGGTAAACCAAAGATTCTTGAGTTCACAAAAATAAGTATTAGAATTTCACTGGCATTGTCCACCACTACGCAAGGAACACCGAAAGACCATAATGACATCGAAATTATGTGAGTATTACAGGGTGTAAAAAAACCCATCACATAGCCGTTATCTACGCATTCTGCCGATCTATTTTGTAAAACACTCACCGTGAAAACTTAGGTGATGTGAGCTGTCAATAGTGCCAATCCTTAGCATAAAGGCTCGTACACAATGGCGCGACGCGACGCCCGACACAAAGGCACCGCGTGTCGCGCGACGAGCGGCGCCTTTGTGTAGCGCTGTCGCGTCGCGCCTTTCTGTGGGAGCCTTAAGGCGGAATTACAAGTTTTCTCGATGAGCTTTTTATAGAATAGATCATCTGTAGATCCAACTAAGTAGGTATAAACGGTAGGTATTAGCTTCTGGCCGCGACTTCGTTCGCGCACAATTTCTTGGTCCCCCGACCCACCGCGACGCATCGCATCACCCGCCCACCCTATTACTTCGTTTTCTCCAAAGCGTTCTTGTTGTTCGGCTCCTAAGGGTCGTAGCTTATAATAATAATACCATTTATTTCAGGCGACACAGGCCCATCGAAAAATACCTTAACCTAAAAATACATATTTTTATATAAACAAAACTTGTGTTAATAAAATAGCTTAAGAGTATGTTGACTTATGTTCCTTCCTCAAGAATTGGGCTATCAAATGGAAAAATAATTATTGAAATCCGACAGGTAGTTATTTAGTTATTAATAGATTAGCGCATTCAAACAAACAAAGTTTTCACCTTTATTATTAGTATAGATTAGTAAATTCTGTAAATAAATAAATTTAGTAAATTTGTAAATTTTGTAAATAAACATATTTAGTAAATTATTAAATTCAGTAAATTAGTAAATTTTGTAAATTAGTAAATTTAGTAAATTAGCTAATTTTGTAAATTAGTAAATTTTATAAATTAGTAAATTTTGTAAATTAGTAAATTTTGTAAATTTGTAATTTTGTAATTTGATATAGGTATATTAATATTAATAAGTATTTATAGTATAGATTAAACCAAATAACAATAAATCAATAAACTAATCCATAAACTGTGTAGAGGAGAACGTGTATGTGACAGTTACAATGTCTTATTATAATTATTATCCACTTAATAGTGTCTCTACAACGTACAATGTAATTTAACGAGTTGTCTCACATTGTACAACTTCCTGCTTCACCTTATGAGACACCGGTGTAGCACTAAATTAGTTCTGCACCCGGTATAAAGATACCATCATGAGTTATTTTATTACCACGAGTTTTCTCGTATAACTGTCTCTCTAGGCAAGAAAATACTGGATTATGACTTGTACCTGAGTCAATGGTTCCTAGGACATTGCACCTTTACAAAAACGGTAGTCAATATCCAAATATGAATAGGTCTAGCAGATAATGGAATGCTCTCCTTTCTTAAAATATTTGACATGCTCATTCTTTTCATGAAGGTGCTTCAGCCAGGTTAAAGAGAGAACGCTCAATTCTCGGAAGCCCATTACATGAGGATCTTTAACTACTGCAAATACTGCAATACACACATTTTATACCTACTGTACATTTTATTCCTGCCAATCTTTAGAAAAGGGAAATCGTTATGGTTATAAATCAATATGAATAGTAAAAAAATGCTCATTCGTCGCATGAAAGCTTTGATCAAGCTAAGGAGTATGAACAACTATCGTAGATAAAAATGCTCATTCTCCTCATGTAGGTGCTTCGGCCATCTTAAAGAGAGAACGTATCCTAGAAAACACATAAAAGCGGAATCTTTTACTACAGCAATAAACACATGCCATACGAGCGAACACCTACATATAACAAGTTATATTCCTGCCACTATAAACTCAAGGACTTAATCGCCAGACACTCAATTACACACAAAAATAAAGCAACAAATCTCTTCCACTTATTACCCACATCCATCATTAGATTACTCACACGTGCGCAGGGGGGCCTCAATCCCGACAGCAAGCGGATTGGAGGTCTCAAGGCCGCTCTACTTGTGCCACAGGATACGGCAATCGTCACCTTACCTTTATACAATGGGATGAGGATCATCAAGCTATTTAACATGTCAAATTGTCACCAGTAACTCTTAGACTAAATCATAGGTTTTCAACCTTATCTTGCCCACCGCCACCAAACTTTGAGTTTTTTTTTTCTAGAGCACCCCAATTTTTTTTACTTATCATCTGTCGCGAATCTGAAACAGCTCTTGCTACGATTATATTTAAACGTGTATCTAATGTTATATAGTTGTAAGATCCCATCTCTACGCCCCCTAATTTTCTCTGGGTCTTCTACTGCCCCCCTGAAAGTCTCAAACGCCCACGAGGGGGAGTTATCGCCCACGTTGAGAACCTATGGACTAAATGGTGTACATGGTCTAGTTACAGGTTTGACCCAATAACCTACACAACTTCAAAAGTAAAATTAAAACTCATATAAAGAAGAGATAAAATTGTTTGTTTGTTCGTAAGAGGTTGTCTGGAATTACTGATCCGTTTGCAAAAATTATTTATTTGATAAAAAGGTACCTACATTATTTCTGAGTGCAATTAGATATGTTTTATGGTACTTATAGTAGACTTACACGCGGACGAACTCACGCTAGTTTTCTTTAAACCCAATAGAACTTTACTCTTCAGGTTCTCGTATCGTGTATCTCAATTTATCAAACGTAATTCCAAACCCAGGCCATCATTTAAGTCTTATCAAACGGAAAATCCTAATTACGCTTGTTGTCCGATTTAGTCCCGACTATGCAATTAATCTAGGTCCCCAAGGTCCCACAGCCGTTCTATTTACCTAAAGAAATATATTTGGTTGTACTTACCGGCAAACACACGTATATATAAGATTTTCTATTTATTCAGAAGTTCAAACGTTCCCAGTAGCAGCCCGTAGTTTGGAATTGTGCCCGGTTGATGGCAATAGATTTGCCCCCTATTCCATGGGACTTCAACATAACTGGCGAAATGTGGGTGTAGCCATACAGCTGTTCCCTTCGGAGAATACAGGCACAATGTTATGTTTAAAAAGTTAAACTCCATGTGACGTTTAACGCCAGATTAAAATTAAAACCAATGAATTTATTTGCATATTCAGTCACCAAAAGAGATAAGTAACCAGGGTCGTCGATATAGTTGAAGTTTAGTAAGAAACCAATGAATGTTTTCGAATAAAATTAATTTTAATTAATAGAAAACAAACAGGTCATTTATCAAATTAAATTTCATTCAAAAACATCCATCGGTTTCTTACTAAACTTCAATTATATCCGACGACCCTAATTACTTATCACGTTTGGTCACCGTACGTTTAACGCCAGGTTAAAATTAAAACCAATGAATTTGTATACATACAAAGTAACAAACACACACTCAAACAGCTTTTCAACTTCGAAAAGAGACTTGGTGCAAGAAAGCAAGAACTGGGTTATGTCAACAGCAACCTGAATTTTCGCTCAAAAGTAGGTCGGGTGTAACTTGTTAATGAGTGGGCTGCAGTCACCCAATATACAAGCTAGGCTTTTAAAATTTAAATGTAGGTAAAGTTTCGGTAAAGGTCTATTTTTTGCCATAATAATTTTACTGAGGTAACGGAAAAAGTCATAGGTAGGTAATGAGATTGGTTTTAGGTACTGCCAATACTGGTCAAATTGTGAAAGAGATTTTAACCCTCGGATTTCTTGGAAGCAGCCTGAGGGTTGGAATTGTGCCCGGGAAATAGCGATAGGCTCGTCTCTTATTTGCTCAGCTTGTTTGCTCAGACTTAATTCTGTGATTGCTAACTAACTGAGAGCTCACAACAGAAAATCCACACGTCCTATCGATTGGACTTAATCCTTCACAGACTGAAATACAAGTACAAATGTATAACTATAATGTAGGTACTGTTATACCATTCTCAATATATGAAAGTGGGGGCCGTATGAGAAAGGAAACTATATTTAATGTTTAATTAAATTATTATATTTTATCAAGGAATTTTCCTAATTACATTGACAGGCCCTAACCCTGCCTCTCTACTTTCTAAACAAACTACCATCACTTTTCCTTCTAAACCTTATTTGAAACTTGCTTGACTGCTCGAGAGTCACCATCGATAATATAATTACCAGCCAGTCAACATAAGGTTGACACATGCAGATAACCTCTACAGTACGTACATATTTCGCACCAGGAGCACGTTTTTCAAAATTCTCATATTCAGGGGCTCATTTACTCAATCCCAAGGTCAACCTTAACAAACTACCCAATTGAATCTCCTAAACACAGACCCACATTCCCTTGAATTTTCGACATATCGATCATCTATCTTGTTATCAGTCCCCTGTCATCATCATTCCCCTGGTGCGACCTCGTAACGATAGCAACGATCGAAATTCGTGCAAAACATTGAGTTTAACGTAGAACACGGCCCATTTATCCCGTGGCAAGTTGTCCAGGTACGGTAGGCTGCACATCAGTGGAGAAAAGCCAGTATAAGCTGGCCTCCTATTCTATTGAAACTTGGTACTATTCTATACCAGCTCAAGTTCAAAGTGATACCACCGACGAGCATGCAGTCGACTTTACCCAATAGTTATTTATGTCCGGCACATTGGCCAGGGGAATGACAGAAACGTGGCGAATGGTCCTCCATTAATTAAACTATATTTCTTGGCGTTTTCCCCTGTTTGGATAAATTAATAGATTAGTTTCTATGGCAAGGTGTAATTGACGTTTATTCCCTGGATGGGTTCTTAAGAGATCTAAATGAGGTGTTTATAATTTAGTGGCTTACTTTGATTATTTTTCGGTTGAAGGTTTGTTTGTTATAATATTGTAAAACATTTGAAAAATAAAGTTTCGTAACTGAGAGTTTAATAATGCACTTGATGTATATGGTTCTGCAAGTGGTCTTCGTATCTTTTTACCTTTCCCAATAAAATAACCAAGATGTAAGCAGGCTAATAAAAACAAATTAGTCATCTACTATTAGCTCAATGTGAACTTTAAGAAAATAACGAAGAATAAAGGCAAATTGTTGAGATAACATCCGCAGCTTGGCATATAACAGTCACCAAAGCTGTTTTAAAAAATAAGTTCCTTTGTTGTTTAATCAGCATCGTATAAACAAAACACTTTCTCATAAACGCGAAGTACATTTACAACAAGTATAAAATTCAGAATAACCATAAATTCGACCATCCGCGTTTATTAATAAGGGGGTAACTGCCTATCAGAACACCGGTAGGGGTTCTCACCTGCCTATGTAAACCCTACTTTATAAATGGGATAGTAGGTGTTATAAGTTCGCATAATCAATTATTAATTCCTTCTTAGAACGACAACTATTCTCTACCTACTACTAACTAAGCTCTGTGTAAACAGAAATGGAAATTCAAGATAGAAATCGTTTGGTAGATGTCTACCTTGTAGTGTAGTGTATGTTCGCCGTAACAGATGGCGCTACTGGTCTGTAGTATAAGTGATGGTTTATTGCGTCTGGTCGCTGAAGGTGTTAGGTACTCTAAGCAAACCCCGGCTTTCAGCTATCATAAATTGCTGAAACATGATTTACATAACTGTCTAGATCTGCCTTTGAATGAACATAGGGAAGGACAATACCTATATATATCGAACGCTGAAAGCAAACGTACAAACAGATTCCAGTTCTGCACAGTTATTAACAATCATTCGACAGGTGGTCGAATCGAAAATGACACATTTTCAATTACTAATTTGCCTTGCCCCCGACACCAGACAGCTGGCGGAAGAATAACGGTCGTCTGTTTGATTTAAACTGACAAAATTTGCGGTTTCGAATTTGCGAGCAGCCTTTAGAGGACACTCTTGATAACATTGATTGAAGTCTGATTCGGCACGGAAGCGTATCGAACGGTTGTGAATAGCTATGCTGGTGACTGGTTGCAGTTTATAGGCGAGTGTTTTATTTTACATGCATAATGCAATAATGAGTCATGTCATGTGGATTTATTAATAGACCGATGTCTCATGTCACGCCTGTAATCCTAGGAGGGGTAAGTGGATCGGTACTTAGTAGTCTGTCACATAATAATGAGTCACTACCTACATCATGCATTACATGTACCCACATACAACAAGTAGAACCTCAAGAAGTCCTTTGACCGGGTCAGAAATTTACGTTATTTCGGGATACAATTCTCTGCTACCGAGCATTACCAGATATAATATTTTGGTTGGCTTTATCCTCAGCACATTATACGGCCATGCACTAATCCAATGAGACTGTTTATCAGGTACCTACAGTTTAGATTGTCTGCTATTAAAATACACATTTAAAGATGACAAAAAAGTTCGTTTTATATCCAAGACAATTAACAAGAAAAAAAATCTCCGATATTCATCAGAATGAATACAACGTGTATCGGAAAGGTGTGGTCATATCAACTAGCCCATACAAAACTTCAATATCTTCTCGACCAACATGTATCGGACAGCTGATAATTTTTACATGATTACGATATTGGTCACATGGAGAAAATTGTTCAGTTTGATGGTCTGCACCACAGCCTTAAAACTCAAACTCAAACTCAAAGCATTTATTCCAATTAAACCATTTACAGGCACTTTTGAACTGTCAAAGAGTCGGTCAGTTAGTCAGAAAGTTGAAGCTAGTCATCCATTCCAAAACGTAGATCTCTATGGAGCAGAACGGGCAAGAAACTCCCAAGGACACTCTTTTTAAATCAAGATATTACAAAATCCTGGGTACATTATTCTTGTTGCTTCTATATGTGAGAACAATGTAAAGAAATATATTAAGAAACAATACAAAATATAAGATTAAAATAAAAATAAGCCGTGGCAGTTAAGAGATGACCAGTCCCAACCGACGGCGCCCGTTCACGAACATGACGCGTGGATCAGCACCATCTAGCTCAACCATTTTGCAGGGAACCGAATGATCCAACACACGCGCCACCAACAGTGAGACATTTAAGAGAGCATGACCTTAAATATGACCACACCTTTCTGATACATGCTGTATAAAAACTATCAGCCTATTTAGCTGTAGCATAAGATATTCATCAGAATGTATATCAGCCGTTCTTGCCGATGGATGAATGGTAGCTTGGATGTTACACAACCGTATGCAAATGATATGAATAGTGATCACCCTGCCAGAGTATTGGACGGGGTCCTGACGGGAATCGTGCTGACAACCGACAGTACATTTAACTTGGGCTGGATTATGAGCGAAATGATGTTGGTTTTTATACCGAATATGTAATTAATTACGGGGTCCTTTTTAATGAGGATTTTTTTATAAATGTTACAATTAATTTTGGTAGGGACCTACTTACTTTAGACTAAAATAGGACGTAAGTTGTAGATTAGATAATATGTTCATGAACAAGTCTTCTGAAATACTACAATTTGAGCTTCACCGCAGAATTAATGATTTGATAATTAAAGTTATGCAGTCATACGAGTAACGATTACATTTCGATTTCGTTTGTGTACCTACATGCCAAATTCGATACTTTGACATTGGTAGTTAATCGATTTCAGGGCAGTTATTACTGGCTACATAAAAAATGTGTTTGATTTGTGAAATCACTAGGTACGTACCTACTCACCAAATCAATTACTCTTTTTCTTTGCGTAACCTACAGACTTAAGGTGACCGATGACTAACATTTCTTTTCAAATTTCGATACAACTCGGTCTGAAATATTATAATTATAATAGAAGTTAATTTTCATAAAACCAGACTTATCTTATTTTATAATAGCTTAGAGGCAGTAAGCAGTAACATTATATTGTAGTCTCGCCCTCTATTAATTAGTTTGGTGGTAACATTGTTAAAAGTTTTAGTTTAATAATGAGTACCTAGAGCAATTCGTTGTTATTTTCATTATAAAAACCTGTCTGTGAAAGCAAAACTTAATAAAATTCCTATGAACTTGTTGCATTAGAGCTTAGGTTTTTATAGCAAGTCTAGCATCTGGCGAGTTTTCGAAAGGGCAAGTATGGATAACACGTTCACTGCGGGAAGCTCCTCAGCAAACTTTCAATATATGCGTTACCAGGTTGTATCGACCCAGTTAGTACCTTTGCCACGGTGCGTACCAGCGCTCTAAAGCCTGGTAATTTAACAAAATTAAAAAGTTCGAAATTTCACTGAAATCACGTCCAATTTAAAAAAAATATTGATATAATCTACATTAGTTGCTTGTCTAAACCCTGCTGTCGTAGATAAATCTGATAATTCTTTATGTTAAAAATAATGCAAAAACTTTGCAAAAACTTTAGTGATGTGCTAAAGAAAGTCGATACTATAGTCGATATTCAGTCTGTTTCTGAGTCATAAAAACAGCGTGCAATAAAAGGGCTATGAATGTTATAGAAACGAAGCGAAAGTAGTGTGTAAGGGGGGCCGTGTCATGTGGCGCTTGGTTCTCTCTGCAAGGGATTTCGCGTGAAGACATAAATATAAATAATACAATATTATTGGTATGTCATTTGGACACGTATTGACAGGTCAAATGTAAAAATTCGGACAATTTTCTTTTGACTTTCCATGGAAAATTTACCCCATCAGCGGACGCGATTTTACGGGAAGTAAAAAATAAAGGCCGAAGTATTTGTTTACACTATCAACACTCACTCAGGAATCCGGAGTCAGGATACGTGTCCAAATGACGAACTAATAATATTTCACCTCCCAGAAACACCCGTACACACCTACCTACATTTATATCACTACTTCTAACAAGTATTATACCCGCAGATGTACTCAAAGGCGAGTAGTCAGACGTGATGGGATGACGCTCATTATTCATGATCATTACAGTCCCCAGAAGGCCACTGCTGGACATAGTCCTGCCCCACAAATTTTCCTAACACGCCTCATCGAAACACGATATATTAGGTCTTTACCTATGAAATTGCCGTTCTGCAGTACTGGCCATTTCAAATCAAAATAATTTTTGTTTGGCTATGAATTCTAATTTCAAATTAATTTTATTTTAAAAACATGGATTTTTTTTTCTAAAAGTAGTCATTTCTTTATTGATTAGTGTTACATTTTCATCGCATTTCAATCTTTTTCGTCATCATGGATACGTTAAAAATTCGAGTAATTATGGAATATGAGTACCGTCGTGGCAGCAACGCGGCACAAGCGGCACGCAACATCAACGACGTTTACGGAGCTAACTCTGCAAACCAACGCACCACCTGTTATTGGTTTGCTCGCTTCCGTTCTGGAAATTTCGACCTGAAAAATGAACCTCGCGGTCGTCCGAAGACTTTGGTCGACAATGACGAATTAAAGGCGATTGTGGAAGCTGATGATACACAATCTACGGCTGAATTAGCAGCAGCTTTCGACGTTAGCGTCAAAACAATATTGGTCCATTTGCGTCAAATTGGCAAGGTAAAAAAGCTTGACAAATGGGTGCCTCACGAACTCTATGATCGCCAGCGCGAAGTACGCGTCGAGACGTGCCTTGCACTGCTCAACAGACACACAAATGAAGGAATTTTGAACCGCATTGTTACCTGCGATGAAAAATGGATTCTGTTTGATAACCGTAAGCGCTCAGCAAGTTGGTTGGATCCTGGTTCAGCACCTAAACAATGCCCTAAACGAAAACTTACCCCTAGAAAAGTGATGGTCACTGTTTGGTGGTCTAGCGCCGGTGTGATTCATCACAGCTTCTTACCAAACGGGGTGAGCATTACTGCAGATGTGTACTGTGAAGAACTGAACACAATGATGGAGAAGCTGGCGCATCTCCAACCAGCATTGGTCAATCGCTCGTCTCCGCTGCTCCTGCACGACAACGCGCGACCTCATACTGCACAGCAGACGGTCTCCAAGTTGCAAGAACTGGGGTTGGAAGCTCTCCGTCATCCGCCCTACTCACCAGACCTTGCGCCTACAGACTACTACTTTTTCCAGAATTTGGATAACTTCTTGGCGGGAAAAAAATTTAATACCCGAGAGGCAGTACAAAATGCCTTTGAAGAATTTGTTGCCTCCCGTCCAGCTGATTTCTTTAAGAAGGGCATCAATAAACTGCCACTGCGATGGCAAAGATGCATTGATTGCATGGGTGATTACTTCGATTAATACAAATAAAAAATTCATGAAAAAAATTCGTTTAAATTTTTTCATACAAAACGGCAATTTCATAGGTAAAGACCTATTATATAGAAATATTTTCTACCTTATTAAAACACAACTTATCTCGAGTACATCACTGTTGCAAATAAACCCAACTATCAGGTCGGTTATCAAGTTTCTGATACCAGTTCTAAAAGACCAGGAACACGCACTTGAAAAAAAAAAATACGATCTATCGGAGCCATGGCTAACCGACTCGGTATAAGTTTTTACATAAATCTAGTCATAATTGACGAGACAATCCCAAAAATATATTTGTCTCTTTTCTATGCCTTCTAGTTCCTAAGATACAGCTCCCGCACCAGCGTTAAATTTGCTTCTTTCGCCCCCGCACTGAATGCAAGGTACATAAGGTACGTACCAGTTCTAAAGTATGTGGTAACGCAGTGAACGTGTTAAGGAAAAATAAAACATTAAAAATAATATCTAGGTATGCTGTAAATTATGGGTTCTCTTGTCAACAATAGGACTTTTGCATTCTTAAACCAAAATTTTCACTCAAATTCAAATTTCGAATTAGAATTTGAACTGTCCAATCCCGTGCAATGAGGCTGCGTACATTTGGGCGGGCCGCACCACAACGCAGCGCTTTGCAAAAATCGTCCTTAATCTGCTCACTTTCGTACATTTTACATCTTTGCCACGGCACTCACATCGAAACTGCCCTCTAAACCTATTTTGGGCCAAGTATTGATGCACTTTGTCACTATTTTCCAAATTACGACAGCAAAAAGCATCGCTCTGAAAATCTAATTGCAATAGTGTTTATAAACATTATTATGAATAATAATAACGAAACCATCACAATTTATGCATTACCTACGTTATAGTAACCACATTACGAGCGCACATGATTTGGAGTGCTACCTAACCACTTAGTGTGGTTATCGCAGACTATTGAAAACGTGAGTGTATTTGCTCATTCGAATAAATCTCGTGCTGGTCTTAAAAGTCGGGCGAAAAGTATTGTTGGGTTTTCCTGAAGGGACTTTTCCACTGTGGAAAGTTCTTTGTTTCTCAATAAGTTCAGAGTGGATAGGGTCACCTGAACAGCTCAACGTTTTATCCTAATAACGCCTAACTAAACTGCTTTATTCAATCTTTGTCTGATTTATCCCTCATCTTCTGCAGTAAAAAAAACAACATTTCGCTACCCGCAACGTATTGTATAGAGGGAGGCATTATTGGAGAACTTTCTTCTTTTTTAACCGACTTTATCTTCAATGTTTTTCTGGCTTGCATAAAATTGAATTTCGAACTTTGACTACGGTTGCCCAGAAAAGCGTTTCCGTCATATTTATAACAGACGTCATGAAAATCTGTAATTTTCACCAGTATTTATTTATTTATTAAAACTTTATGCACAAGTAAATAAATATTGTATAAAGGCGAACTTAATGCCTGAGGCATTTTCTACCAGTCAACCTTACGGTGATGCAGAGACAAAACATGGCAGGTGCAGTTTACGGGATAAATTGCTCGGAAAGAACTATAAAATACAAGAATAAATACTAATACATAGATACATACATATAAACTTTATCAGGAGAAATAATGATTGGTAGAGGAGAAAACGAATGCAGCAAATCAACGCTGAGATGTTTCAGCCAACTTCTGACGGATATGCTCACGATTTGACATCAAGGTGTCAAAAAATGCTCTATATTTGGACATTACAGACGCATGTGGTGGTCACCACTCTTCTAGGAAACCATAGCATTAGAGGTACATACATTACAGGGTGTCCCATAAATAATGGATCAAACGTAACGAGTAGGTAACTCACCTGATTTCCAACAACTAATTCGAATAGTTTAAAAAAAACCGTTACGTTAACAAAATATTATTTTCATCGTAAAACAAAACTTTTCAATTCAAGATTATTTTTCTAAGCCAAATAAAACGTTATTTATAAATCATGATATCTTATAACATTAATCTATTCAGAAATGTGTAGCAAAAATCATACCTAAAATTGTTATCAAATGCACCGACAGCATTAAAAAAAAACTGAATTCTGGTAGAGAAAATGGTAAAATTCGGAGATAACAAATCTTGGTTACCGTAACGGTTTTTTTACACTATTCAAATTAGTTGTTGAAAATCCGGTAAGCTAGCTACCCGTTAAATTTGATCCATTATTTATGGGACATTCTGTTTAGCGCTAGCACTAAGTAGGTTTAACAAGTTCAACATGAGGATCTATTAAAAAATAAACTAAATATCATAGAGCAAAGTACGGACTGCAGACAGTGGGACTCCTTACATAATACTACGTGGTCAAGTCACGTATTCTCGCAGTTTACAAGCGTGACACTTACTACGTTATACCGCGTAATAACATTAAAGCTCCCGCAGACAGGCGCGATGCGACGATGCGACGCGATTCTGGTTAGAACAATTTCCATAAAGTTTAAAAAAAAAATTGTTCTATTAGAATCGTGTCGCGCTTGTCTGGGGGGCCTTTAGAGTTGGTTCGCACTGCGGTGCAACAAATTAGCGGTTTGTCGAGTCTGCCGGAATTAAAGTAATTGTTGTACTTAATTGGGTTGTACACGAGTTTGCACTGAGCTTTTTAGCTGTGGTCGCAGTTTGAAGCTTGTTTGGGTTTATTATTGTACCTATTTACGGCACTGCTTAATGTTGTTCTAGGACATGACGTTCCAGATTCTACAGACTTTTCTATCCATATTTATGAAGGGTATCAACCAATGCAGGTGTTTGTACAACTAATTTTCCTGGGTATGTTCGATTCACTTTTCAAAATACTTACAAAAATCATGAATGCCACGAAAAAGTTAAAGGCAGCTCGAAAGGGGGAAAACCATCACTTTGAAACAATTCGGGGTGTAATCCCAAGGCTTTTTGCCGCCTTTAAAACTAATCCACCCTAGCTATCTCTTAGTTATTAATCTCCAAACAGAAAACGCAATCCAAGCTGAACTATATAAACTGTGTGATAATCCTCCCGAACATAATTTTCAGTTACACCGCAGTGTAAAGTAACCTTTCTACAACATGTATCGTATCTGGTGGCTTGCCAAATGGCGGCGAGGCAGTGACCACTGCTGTATGCAGCCAAACCACGATGCCGCTCTGCTATTAAATAATGCAATACCACTTTGATATTGGTTCTGTGTTCACAACGTGCTGTTGTATATCGATTTGGTTTTGTTTACAGTGGTTCTATAGGACGCCATACGTTCAAAAATAAAAGAAAATCGAATGTTCTAATTTTAAAAGGCTGAGCTGTTTTGGTAACAAAGTTATGGCTAAAAATATATGATTCAGGAGGTCTTCAAAAATTTATAAATTCATATCAGAAGGTTTTAAGCCTCATCGAGTGTCCGATTGGTATGTCTGTTGTCGTCGACCAAAATAAAAATTGCTATTATACAAGGTGGTAGGGACATCGACGCACATACGCATATACTGAATCCATGGTCATCCACCCTATATATTGATTGCACTCATTGGCATGACATCATTAACGTGTCACGGCAATTTATTAATAGGTAACTAATAATTTTAAACTCTCGATTTAGCCCACATGACAAACTTAATTATGAGTTCAAAAACATTTCTTTATACGTCAAACTAGAGTGTGACCTCGTGACGTTTTAATTACAAGTCAATGCCTCGATTTGAGGGTACTTTTGTTTTAAAAACGGTAAAACTTAGGTAGGTCCTGATTAGGGGGTAATCACAGTGTGTATTGTAGTATTGTTCGTCGAATCGTTGAGCTCCTTAAGTTCTGAGTTGAGCTGCACGATTACTAACAAATGCGTGCACTGACTGGACAGGTCCACTCAATCTGTCTGGTTATTCCTCAAAAAAACCATTTCAGACACACATCTACATGATGGTCTTCACATGATCTGACCAAGATTATGTCTGGACTTTAAAAGAGACTGTGACCTCTGAGTTTGTTTCGGCCTTTCTTCTCAGAGTAGTCAGATAGGAATCGCCGACCTCATCTAGTTTTTAAAATATGATTGACGTGTAAAAGTGTTTGTTCAAACCTACGTACAGAAATGAAATCATTTATCATTTGTGTAGATAATTATTCTACAATTTGGTAACACGTAATTCAAACAAAGCTAATAGTTTTCAATCGTCAATCCCAAACATTCTTGATGTTATTTAAGCACTACCGCTAAGCATGAGGTCCTGGGTTCGATTCCCAGTTCGGGCAAAGTGTCATTGAGATTTTCCTTCAAGAATTTTTAAGTAGCGACCCGGAAGTCTGGAATTTTTTTATATAGAATATTGCCCCATACTAGGATTTTCTCCTGTGCTGTGGGTGCGTTTACAAACATTCAAACTCACATACACAAACAGCCAGACCGGGTACAACTACTTGTAGGTCATACAAATATTTGTTCCGTGCGGGAATCGAACCCGCGACACGCAGCGCAGCAGTCGATCACTTAACTAATACGCCAACCGTGCCGTCAACTTTAGTGAGTGATTGCGTAAGAATTTAACCAGCACCCTAATTGCGTAACACACTACCAATAACAATCCTAATCATTTTGAAGCCATTTCTAGTCCATTGCTTCATATGTTCGAAAAATTTGTCTGCTCAACAACGTAAAGAACGCAATGAATGTAGTTGAACCGTCAAAATGAAAGCCATTCCTACTGTTAGTGTGTTACGCAATTACCTCGCTGGACAGGGTTTGTTAGCACTTTTATCAGATACTTCAGGAACAGACTATACCTATAGGAATGTACCCATGGAATAAGAAGATATTATGCAGCGTCGACCCTCTAATTGGGATAAGGAAAGAATTAAGAATGATGACCAAAGGTACTTTCACTAATGTAATTTCTTATAACTATTGTTACAGGCTGAGCTCTCGAAGGAAATACTCATATACAAACTCGTTCCTGCGATCTATTAACGAGTTTGTTTATACCATTCTACCATTATATTTACCAAAACGGCTAAAGTTAAGTGTACTGAGAAAAATAGCAGTTCAAACGTATTAAAGCTTTTGTTGTGAACGCTTACAAAGGATTTACTTCGAGAATTTTCTTTGAACGTAGTTAAATATTTATGAACTGGAAGTAAGTACGATCTCTTTTGTTTTAACATAGATTAAAGGGTGATCTTGAAAGATCATAATTCACTGATGAATCACACAGAGTGGTTATTATTCTGACTTTTTAATCATTTAATTTCACATGGGTTTTCCTCAAAAAAACTGGAACAAACACCTCTAGATGATGAAAATATTTAAGAATTTTAAGAAAAACTATGTTTTTAATTACGCGGGAAACGAGTTTAGGCTGCACACACAATAAAAAAATAAAATAATAAATAAATAAAAAAGCTGTTTATTTCAATTAAAATACAGTTTATACAATTCTTAACTTAATCTTAAACAAAAATAGAAAAGATTTTACAGTTAAGGAGTTGCTATTTGCTTACAATTCATTAAATGTCGCTTGAATATGTTATAGGTCTGCCTTTTATTTTTGTTTTCCAGTTTACAAACTATGTGTTTTGGCAACTTGTTTAGTATTCGGGCGAGACTGACATTCCATACTCTCTCACCATAATCGTTATGACATTTTGGTATTTCAAAGGTCGGGAGGTAGTCTAGTTTACGTAATGTGATTAATCTTTTTGCCCTATTCAATTTACACATGTCACTACTGTACTGAGTTACAATTGCTAAATCTCTCTTATCAAATATACTCAAAACCTTACAATAATGAAACAAGTTGTGGTAATTATCTTTGTTCATGAGTTTGACTTTTAAAGGAACAATTGTTTTTAAAATTCTAATCTGCAAATTATATATATCATTTAGATACGTTTTATACGTTCTTCCATAGCTAGATAAGCCATAACTGATGACAGAATCAGCTAAAGACATATACATAAGTCTCAGTGTTCTATATGGCACTTTATGTTTGAGCACACATAGTTTTGACAAAATAGCTCTTAGCTTGTTGCATATTAGGTTAACATGTGATCCCCAATTAAACTTATGATCTATTTTTAGGCCAAGGTAGGTGTGTTCTTTCACGATTTCGAGCTGCTTACATGTACACGCGTTATTGTTTAGATGCATGCAACTGTGCTCATGGGCGACGATCATCGGCAGCGAAACAACTTTTTTGTAAGGCGAGTGTATGTACATTAATTTAGTTTTGTTATAGTTAATTGATAAACCTAGATCATGAGCCCATTTGCACAATGTATCAAAATCTACAAAATACAAACATACATTCATGGAGCATTCATACATGGACACATTCTTCAAAATAATAATTTATCGGAGATTGAAAATTTATTCAACTTCCAAGCACTGAACCTTAAGATAAGATAGATATAATTTATTTGTCAGTAAATGATACATTAAGATCTTAATATTAATAAAAAGTTTCACATTTACTACTGTAGCCGGTGTAGACATATTCAAATTATAGTACAATTAATATCCCCATTAACAATAACAGACATTGTGATTATTGTGTAGGAAGATGCAACAAAAAGAGAACCAGGAGTCTGTGTACCATCCATGCAATGTTGTGCAAGACCCAACTATCGTTCAAACCCAAATGATTATTATAGCAGCACCATCTATCACTTCGCAAAAGACGAATCTACAGTAGCGTAGCTACATCTCCAATCGATTCTTTTTTTTCTTCTGGAAACCCCTTATAACAGAATTATTAAGATTAACTAGCAAATTAGATAGGTACCTAATTTTATTTAAAACTCTAAAATCTCTGAGTCGAAAAATCAGCAAGTAATTATAAACAAACAGATTCGACCTACATAATACTGACTCATTCGACAGTTCTTTCAACAAATTCAAGGAAATCTTATTTTTACCGGAAACATGGTTTACCGAACTGACGATTCCTGAACTTCATGAACACGACTTCTTAATAAAATTGAATTTCATTTTCCTGTAACCTCATTTCTTAAAAACCTATAAATTATTCGCAATTTGCGAATTTACATCGTATTTGTACGAGTATCAGTGGTAACATTAAAAGGAACATATCCCGAACAATCTCGGGATATAATCCAATGAATCGTAATTCCAATGAATTACGCTTGATAAATTGGCATTGGCCGACTGAGTGACACTTATTATCTCCGTGCTACTATCAGATTAAATAATTGTGGGCGCTACAATGGTATTACTAAACAGACAGAGGGAGAATCCAATGATGACACTGTCAAATTACTTCCGTTAGGCAATTTTAACGCGACTCCTATTTGTTAACATTTTTAGAAACCTTACTATTTTATTTAGTTAAATCGTTGAATATTAGTGAGTAGGTTACGTACGTCGATTAAATTATTAATAACTTTGTCGCACATCGCGTTGCCGAATGGGAGCAAAAGTGCAGGAAGCGTAAGATGTTTAGTGCATCCTAAACACATTGTTTGACACAAGAAATGTATACATCTCTGCGTATTTTAAATTAAAGTTGCTTTTCCGCATTCTTCTCCTAAATTACGCAACGCATTTTGATGCGGTTTTCACCATCATTTAGAAAATTTATTCCGGAAGATTTATGTGTATAATACATTATGT
Organism: Dryobotodes eremita; assembly: GCA_917490735.1. Lineage (NCBI taxonomy): Eukaryota > Metazoa > Arthropoda > Insecta > Lepidoptera > Noctuidae > Dryobotodes > Dryobotodes eremita. The sequence goes on from OU823248.1 coordinate 6,548,563, forward strand.
TTATCATACATACATAACAATAGTATACCTTTTATTTACAATACTGCACATGTATGATGTTTTGTCAATTGTTGTAAAAACCGTGCGAAGCAGGGGCGGGTCGCTAGTTTGAATATATTTATGTAGAGGAACTCTAGCCTCTAGTTGTTATCATACAGTAGATACCAAATATCTATTTCAACAGTGTGGTAAGTTAAACGAAATTAATAATTTAAGGGATTGTAGTAGTCAACGAAAATTAACTACAGAAAATGTCAGTCGAAAACGAACAACTTTTTAACTACGACACCAACCCAGAATCGTGAAAAAAAATCTGCTGCTCCATGCCTTTCATGTTCGCATAGAGACCTAACTCGACAAAATTTAGGTAACAGCTGATGTATTTTTACATATTTCGGACTTGATCCCATAGTAAAAGTTTACAACGGTCCCTTAAACTATTATTTTAAGATAAAACGGCCAAGGCCAATTACATTAGCTAACGACACAAACACACAACAAGTATGCAACTACTCAACAGTCATACGCTCATGTCACAATACTCCAGACATACTGACAAGATCTTCTTTCATTTAAGGCTCCCACAGACAGGCGCGACGCCACAGCGCGACACAAAGGCGCCGCTCGTCGCGCGACGAGAGGTGCCTTTGTGTCGCACGCGATTCGTGTTGCGTGTCGCGCCTGTTTTGTAGGAGCCTTTACCCGCGCACACATCTCACATGACTATGACCCTCTTTTAACCTAACACACTGTATACACAAGTAAAGTAGAGGAGATTTCCCTGAAGTTTTCAACAGCGATTTTCCTGTAAAACCAGGAAGTTTACGAGTGTGTGGCTTCTCTTGAACCGAGGTCGACTTTCGACCTCGCTGAACGCCTGAAGAGCTCATGAATAAAGTCTTGAGTCCGAAATACGAGCGTGAGTAAAGCCGAGTAGAATCCTTCAACGTGAACTGTCACGTTGCATGAGATCAAATAAAATTAACCAGCGAAACTGCACAATGAAGATGGGTATTTAAAAAAAAATACTTGTTGCGCCCCGCGGTTTCACCCGCATAAGTCTCGATCCTGTGGGAATATCGGGATAAAAAGTACCCTATGTCCTATGTCAAGTCATGGTCTACCTATCTGACAAATGTCATCCAAATCCGTTCAGCCGTTTTAGCGTGAAAGCGTAATAAACAAACATACAAAAAATATTTTTAAGCTATTGCATAGCTTTTATCGCGGGCTTTGAGCGCGGCGACCGAATCAAGAAATTCCGTAACGAAAATAAAACCTAACACCTCCCACTCCGCCTACCATGTAGCTCGGCCGAGCGTTCGCTTAACGTGTATGTATATGGTACGACTGTACTTGAATTAATATCAAAGAAAAAAATACTGCAGAAATAAAAAATAAATAAATAATTATAATTGCATAAGTTGATAAAAATGCTATGCAATAGCTTTACCGCGGCAGTTCCCGAGTGCAACACGTGTTTTTTTTTTCTCTTTATATTATTTTTTTAGATAAATATTATTTTCTTATTTATTTATTTAAACTTCTCGCACACAATAACATACAAAGGCAGACTAAATGCTTATTTATTTATTTGTTTAACCATTTATGTACACATTTATAACGAAGAAAAGAACAGAAAAATACGTACAAAGGTGGTGGTGGGTGGTAACGTGATCTTATCATAAAATCATAATTAACAACAGCTGATTACGGGGTCAACGGTCGCTGGCAGTGTCGCTTGAAATTATGAGTTTGGTGTTTTTTTAATCATCAATAGATATCGACACACCTCCCGTCTGTGAAGTTTTGCCAATTCATTTAATTTGACACTTATCATACCATCACGCTTTGTTTTTCCGAAGGATTGGGTAGAGTTGTACCTATAGTACATCCTCAGTTCGCCAGTTATGTTTAAGTCCCATGTAATAGAGTCAGGCAATTTGGCCTTGATAATAAAAAGTACTTTTGTCACCTTTAAGGCCTGAGCAGACGATGGACAATTTGTCCGCGACGATAGAACGTATGGAAATCTATGCAATAACGCACACGTAGGACAAATAGACTCCCAGAATTTCCATACGATTCCAAAGTGTCCGCGGAGAAATTGTGCATTGTCTGCTCAAACCTAATGCTTGCGCATAAAGACCGTTTAATGAGAGCTGCAATATTAATAGTCATTATTAATAGCATAGGTACTGCCATTATCTACAACACTGGACAGAAGAATTGGCAATCGCGATGTGTTTCTAGCACTAAGAGGGACGCTGATAAATCATAACTAAAGACATGTTTACAACACCCACGTAGAAGAACATTGATTTAAGTATTCTTTGCCAGTGGGTAAAGACATGATCGTTTTCTCGAGATAACTCTACCCTCAAGAAATACGGGAAACACTATAAGAAAAGCCTCTTAAGTCTAGAGGTCGCAAACGCTAGCGTTGACCATGAGATCCTGGGTTCGATTCCCGTGTCGGGCTTAGTGTTATTGGGTTTTTTTTTATCTGGATTTTCTCAGTAGCTGTCTGGATTTGTGCTCGGTTGATGGCAATAGGATCGCCCACTAATACTTAAACATAACTAGCGAAATGTGGATATACTATAGGTGCACCTCTGCTTAATCTTTCGGGGAATACAGACCTGATTTTATGTTATGTGTTAAAAGAAAAACGCTCACATCTTTCCGATTGACTAAGTTTCTAAGAACGCCCGCGATGTTAGTTAACACATTTCTCATTATCACCGCATTTTCTTTGGCTCTCAACCAAAAGTGTGGACGAGAGCCGTAGCAGCTCTGAATCACATCTACATTGCATGGATGCGTGTGCGTCGTCGAACGCGTTTCTCAAATATTAATCATGTTCTTTGTTCAAATTATGCGCAACATTATGAAACAATACGAACTATTTGAATGTTTTCAGTATGACGTTGAACGTTAGTTCGTATTATATTTTTGATTTCGCCTACGCGAGGGAGTAGGTAATGTTTATCAACGTTTTATGATAATGTCTAATCAGTTCTATTCGGGGAGCCATAACAATGCATCAATTAGACTTTCAGGCATTTCACAATTTAGTATCATCCATCAGCTATGTAAATAAACAGTCACTTTTTTGAGAAAAATCTAATCCCAGAAAAAGGTATCTGAGATATTTGATAAGCGGTTGACTAATCATCGGAGATCGGATATTCGGATGCATATTTACCTTAAGTTAATTTTTAGCTATGAAAATATGGAAGCGGCTTATAAAAATATTTTTTTGTAAAAAAATCTGTTGCATATTTATTTAAAATTATTTTTTAAACCCTGATGCAAATATGTGTATGTAGGGTGTACGATGAGGGATGGTGTGTGTTAGTTGAAACAAAAAAAAACATAAATTAAAATAATTATTTTTATTAAGTATAGTATTTTATTAAGTAAGTAAGTACTATATCCTGATTATGCATCCGAATATCCGATCTTTGCTAATCATTGTAGGAAGTGTCTATAGAGTGACGGACGTGTTCTATGTGATTTTATAATATTTGTAATTAAACGTGTTGATTTGAGTATAAAAATTATTTAATTAATAACATTTAGTAACTATCTTACTATGTATTGGAATTCTCATAGTATTCGTAATACTAATACCTAATGAACCATGCCAAACACGTTAATTAATATTATTAGACAATCGGAAAATCTACAGGTAGGTACATATACACTGGCGTGCAATAAAATCGACCCACCCCGTGCTCTTCGATTTTAAACAATATAATTCAACAAGGTTTACTAACAATAACCTCATATATTGTATTCTAAAACCTTTCTGAAACTATGTAGATTACGTTACCTAGTTAAAGAATTATCAAAACTGATTTATAAATTTATGAAATAATCACGAACTTACAAACATGGAGGCTCGAACAACGAACCTCCTTTTTTTGAAGTCCGTTAAAAAATCAAGTTATATTTTCATTAAACGAACAGAAATAAACAAAATTATTATTTTGTCAATTTCATTGGCAAAAAAAGTCACGCACTTTATCCGAGCAAAAGTGAGCGATGGGGACATCTGAAGAATTGACTCGATCTTGTCAAGAATATTGCTTTTATCCAAATATAGGGTATGTGCAAATAGACTGTACCTTACCTACCTTAAAGAAAAAAGAAAAGAAGGAAAGAAAATACATTTATTTGCGGTAAACATGACGCAAAGACAAAACACACAAACACAAAAAAATAACGAGTTGGAGGAAAATATGCGTCACATTCACGCAAAGACAACCACCACCACCACACAATATAAATTAATAAATTATATTCATTAAGATTTTTGTGATATCGTCTCTCAAATTGAAACCACGGGGTGGGCCGATTTTTTTGCACGCCAGTGTAGATCTATGCGTATACAAGCAGACGTCGTCAATCAATCTGCTTCTTTTTTTTTTTGGGTGGGAAATCATCAAATGACCTCAATCTGCCTAGCCTATTCCCAACAACTTTGAGGTCCGCTTCTAGTCTAACCGGATGCAGCTGAATATCAGTATTTTACATGGAGCGACTGCCTATCTGACCTCCACAAACCTGTTACTGGGTAACACGATACCCCATGGTAAGACTGGTTGTCAGACTTCTCAGGGTTTTGGGCTCTTGCGGGGTAATTGCGTAACACACTATCAGTAGCAATGGCTTTCATTTTGACAGTTCAATAACATTCATTGCGTTGTTTACGTTGTTGAGCAGACAAATTTTTCGAACATACGCAACAATGGATTAGCAATGTTCTTCAAAATGATTCAGATTGTGACTGATAGTGTGTTACGCAATTAGGGTGCTGACCCGTAACCAATGTCGAAGATCTACGAATGACAGCCAGGACCAACAGCTTAACGAGCTTACCGAGGCACGAAGGTATCTCCATATGTAATGGATGGTCACCCATCCACGAACCGACCGCGGCAAGCGTAGCTTAACCTTCGATCGACCCGTACAGCTGTTATTATTTAACCATGAGCCCCTCTACTAGCAGACGTCATTGTTAACTGTAATGATGGCGCCCGCCGACGACATTTCTTTGATCGTGACACATTTAACTAATCCTAATTTAAATAAACGCACATTTACACACACCTGCCAAAACGTGCGTACAATATTAATCATATACATGAAGTAGATAAAAACAGTCAAGGCAAGGTTTTTGAAGCAAATTGACACCCTTCGTCAATTTACCGTGTTATAGCCATTTCATGCAACTGTCAGAAATGACAGTTGTGATTTGAATACTTATACGGTCAATTTAACTTGGTAGTTAATTTGCTTAACAATTTATTTGCCTGACTACATATATCTGAAATTCTAAATTGGAACTCCAGTATTCTACGCAGTATTTATCGTGAATTTTGACGTCATTTGTACAGTTGTTTATCCAGGAAACACATCGGTTTTTACGATTACGAATCACTATTCCGTTAAATCAAAGTAGATAAGAAACAGATTGTCTTTATATTCTCGATATCTAAAAGTAATCAGAACTCATTTCGCACCTAACTTCGCTTAGGTTACCATTACTCCATACATCCTACTAATATTATAATTATAAATGTGAAAGTTTGTGAGAATGGATGGATAGATGGATGGATGTTTGTTACTCTTTCACGTGTAGCGGTATCTACATCGCCACATGCGAACTACACGTCACACTGACGTCACGCAAAATCCTGCATCGCGCAAGCAGAGTTTACCGCGCAACTAGCATATATACAACGTCCCGACATCGAACGTTGGGTAGTTGCCCACCAGACACGACACCCGTCTGGTCGGAGGATCTTCCCTTTTCTATGGAGGTTTGAGTGAACTTTACACCCTATTCCTCATACCTCTATAAACGCAAATACTACTGAACGGATTTGGATTAAATTTGGCACACAGATAGACCATGACGTGGATAAGAACATAGGCTAGTTTTCATCGTGGGTCGCAGACGAAGGCGCGGGCAACAGGTAGCATTACAAACATTCGTGTTTACCTACATAGTCTTAACAAATCTTATCTTATTATTATACTATCTAAGCTAATATTACAAAGAGGTATTTGTGAGTTTTATGTAGGGGATAATCTTCGAAACTACTGATCCGATTCCAAAAATTCGTTCACTAATGGGAAGCTACAGTATTGCCGAGTGTCAAAGAATAATCAAGAAATTTCCCGTGGACGAAGTTGCGGGCAGAAGCTGGTCCTATATAATTATGTATAAGCAAAAGGGGTTTTCTTTTTTTGTTTTGTGTTGTAAATCATCAAATAAGTTCTCCCGCTCTGGGCGGAGCGGGAGGGCGTATCAGACTTTTACTGACTAAAACCCACCCGTGTTCCTTCACTTGCCTGCGTGCCAGGGCCACGGTAACTCTTTCGAACAATCCGCGGCCCCGGCAGGGATTGGACCTAGCGGACCCCATCAATTAGTGCTGACATCTCTTTGAGGCGCGCGTGGAACACAACGCGCCGTCGACCCGGGCCTGGTCCTTACTGGACGGCGAGCTACCGATTGCTCGCCGTCCGCAAGCCCGCGCCTACGGTGACCGGAAATCGGGTATCGACTCCTGACGCCCAGGGTGTCTCCTCCTGCGGCGACTAGGGGCGTGAGGGCGCAACGATTGCCTCACCCTCACGCGCTCCGCCTCCTCCTTCGCGAACATTACTGCTTCACAGAAGGAGGTGACGGCTTCCCATGCCCAAGCAAAAGGAGTATGAAAGGATCGTAGCATTAGGCGTTCTGTAGTTTCTGCCTACCCCGTTGGGAAGAAGGCGTGAGTTTATGTATTTATGTAAATATCTATTAGCCGATGTTAGCATAAACTATTGAACATGGGCATCCGAATGACCGACTCTTCTTCTTTCATACTGTAAAAAGATTACGTCAGACAGCAAGATTAGCAGCAAACCTGACTACTATTGACCGCAACAAGGAATGATAATTGAATTAAAATAATCAACACGTTTCATTGACACGTGTGTACCTTCGTAAGTATTGATCGCTCAAAAGGTAGAGGACGTAATCTCATTAGTATGAGATAGATTAGATATATATATATTATATAGCTTATATATTTATATATATAGAATATATATGTCGTAAATACGTAAAATCAATGGTTTGACTTTGACTAATCGGGACGCCAGCGCCACCAGGTGGCACTCGACAGAGTCTATAACATAACGCTTGACCAGAGTTAAAGAAATAGTTCGATGTTTAGAAACTGTCGCGCGTTCCGTATCGTTGTGTCGTGTATCTAGTCTGTGATTAATTTGTTCGTAAATTATAATTTGATTTGAACTGCAGACGGTTTTTCTATTGCGCAATAACCAACATTACCCATAGTACGCCCACAATAGTTAAAATATGGCTGATAATAACGAGAGAGACGTACCTTCTCCGTCATATATATTAAATAGATTAGATATGCATATTCTGCACGAGTTTAAAAGGTGTGGCCAACAAAATCTTTGAATTAAACATCACCCTCTTTATAATAGCGGCCCACAAACTTCCTCTGCTGTAAAATACCCACTAAACGCTACAAATCAAACCAACTTATAAAATTGTTACATTAAAGAAATACGCAGCTTATGCATGATCTTTGTATGTGATAATATTTCCGCCATAATCCAATAGATAAAGGAACCTTTTCAGCAAGTTTCAGATAATTCTGATTGAATATGAGAGTTTATTAACCCTTACAAAATACCTTTTCATCGGACATGATAGGGTGAATGCTTCCCTCTTAAGCATTTTAAATCCTCGATCGTCATCCTAAGGCCTTTAAAAGTGTAATGACCTCTGCACTAAGTGAAAAAAGCTGTCTGAATTGTACCTACTAATAGGTTCTGAAGTTACAGCTAAGCTGTCTGATCGCCAGCTAATGAATCCATCCAAAGGAGGATGACGTAGAAAATTAGATTAGAAGGAATTAGAATTAAGTGAGTTTTTTTGTTGGCTAAGATAACTTATGAGAATTTGTTCAGTAATTTATCTAAGTTGAAAGTCAAAAGGTTAACGTGCTGAAATAGTGAAAAGTAATGACGAACAGTGCTTATTAAAACGATTACCCTGAAAAGAAGAAAACATACCTACAATTATAGGTACGCATTCTTTGCAATTTCAAAAAACATTTGTTGAAAAAGTATTATAACTCTTAAGTAATTACTAAGCAAAAGCTTACAAAAATGTTTATTTTGTAAGAGGAAAGTTTTCTTTTATTTTAATTCTTTTACGTCCTGTAAATCTTAAGGCTCTTACACATTATACCGACGGCACAGCCGGCGGGTTTTTGCCGCGCGGGTATGCCGCCGACATTATCAGGCAAGCCTGCGGGCTCAAATACCCGCCGGCGATGCCGCCGGTTTTGTTGGCGGCATGCTAGCCGCGCCGGCCGGGCCGCCGACATAGTGTGCAGGAGCCTTAATGTGCTACCTCTCGTCTAAACTTTCCAGTTGTATGTACAGTCAACAAATGAGATAAGTATCCAGGGTCGCCGGATATAGTTGAAGTTTAGTAAGAAACCGATGATTTTATTCAAATGAAATTATATTTGATAAATTAGCAGTTTGTTTTCTATTAATTTCATTTTATTTTATTCGAAAACATTCATCGGTTTCTTAATAACCTTCAACTACATCTGGTGATCCTGGATACTTATCTCTTTTGCTGACTGTACCTGGCTATCTCCTGTCACATTTCCTTTCTTTTGGTTGCTCTTGTAAGTAGGTAACATAGGTATAATCGCAAACATCCCTCTTTTGCTGACTGTACCTGGCTATCTCCTGTCACATTTCCTTTCTTTTGGTTGCTCTTGTAAGTAGGTAACATAGGTATAATCGCAAACATCCAAATAGCGTATTCTGCATTCCGAACTACATCCTGGAAGTTTTCAAGTGCCGGGAGAACTCGAGATGCGCATATTAGACAATTTTATTACACACGCCGTTGAAATGGAATGTGAAGTGGTTTATTTACATAATCTAAGGTGCCATTTTGTGTTGTTTTTTCCTATTGTTATGTATAGAAGTGCAGAGGTGCGTGATGTTATGATGGTACGTAGTCTCTTGGCTTGGCTTAGCTTTTGAATTCAGTTGGCAGATGTATGAGTGCTGTATAAGTTTAACCTGGTAAGACCCAACCTAAATTTAGGTGGATATACAATACGACCCAAAGTACTAAAAATAGGTGCAAGTAGTTGCGGCCCAGAACTTTGATTTAGTAAAAAAGTATCAAAAAGACAGATTATTGGTTCTAAAATGTTAAGTTGACATTGACAAAATTCGAGATGCGTTCAAGATTAATAATTTGTTGATGGCAGATTTAAATTGGCGGGATTATTGAAACCACAAAATACGTTTAAATATCATGTCATAATTTTAGGTCGCTGGGCCGTAATTTAATGATTTTAAAAAGTGCCTTGGGCCGGAATGTCAACATTTTTTTGTCATTAAATTAGGTCGTTGGGCCTAACGAGGTTAAGAGAAATGTGGCCAGTAAACAGCCCGGAATAGACAATTGCTATACGGAAGCCTTTGGATAGGATGGGCTGCGGCAAATTACAACCCTATAGATATTCGAGAGGGAGTCAAATTGGTGGTATTGTCGATACCTTTAGCATCTATTACTTTAGTAAAATACCTTTCACGACATTTATTCTACAGGAGGGAAAAGGGGCCAGTGTCGTTTATTTCCTGGAAACTACTCAAGTTTATTATTAATCATGTTTTGGTCGATTTGATGATGAAATTCTGGAGAAAACAACGCTTAATATATTTCTTTGCACAGGAATCTCAAACAGTTCCAATTCTTGTCACAGACTATTTTAGTTCAGCGTCGTCAGAATTCCAGAAATCCTATCTGATGACGAATCTGACTCACCCATTCATTTTCACTCTAATGAATATCCAAACAGTGAAAATTATTTAAGATTAATACGAAAACCATTCCAAGCTTTTCCTTATTGTTTCGTAAGTCTATAATTTTATATTAAGGTACATTCCATGAATGCAACAGTTTACTTCACTTGATCTTGAATGTATATTTTATGACCATGTAAGGATTTCCAGACAAATAGACGACAGGGAAGTGAGTAAACAAGGCTTAGGTCCGACAGAATTTCAATAGTCACACATAACGGTCAAAAACGTCATTATGGTTAAAAACACTTCCTCTCTCCTTAAACATCATCATTACATTTAGTTTCCTTGGTCTTGTTTCATGTTTATTATTGTATAATAATATATATGTAGATAAGTATATGTTTTATGTATGTATGTATTTGTTGTATATGTAAATGGTACACCACTGACTACCTGCATTAATGTCTCTCCTTCTCCCTTGAATCCATCCAAAGGTTGTCTGTAAAAGATCGCTTTTAGCGATAAGACCGCCCATTGTCTCACCCTGTGTAAAATGTCTACATTTATATCTGTAATTTTTATGGTGTACATAATAAAGAGTATTCTATTCTATTCTATTCTATAACGTAACATAACATCACGCCTGTACGCCACGAAGGGTTAGGCAGAGGCCCTACAATACACCCACATTTCGCCAGTTACGTTTAACTCCCATGTAATAGGGGGCGAGCCTATAGCCATCAAACGGGCACAAATCCAGACTTCGGGCTGCTACTGAGAAATTCCACATGGAAAAACCCAATAACACTTTGCCCGACCTGGGAATCGAACACAGGACCTCATGCTCAGCAGTAGCGCTTAATAGTTTCAATAGTCGGAGTGCTCTAATCGATGTAGGAACCCATTAGCCATAGTTCCACCAGCGAGGTAGTTGCGTAACACGCTAACAGTAGGAAAGGCTTTCATTTTGACAATTAAACAACATTCATTACGTTATTCACGTTGAGCATTTTTTTTTTCGAACTTATGCAGCAATGGATTAGCAATATCCTTCAAAATGGTTCCGATTGTGACTGATAGTGTATTATGGAATTAGGGTTCTGGATCTAACTAAAATATACACTCATATTACCCTGCAATACAGCAATTACAGACGTCTATTTATAATGATGAGCTTTCTTAAGCGTCTTTGAAACTGCAATAGACACCACTCCCACCATTGGGATTGATCTATATGACTCGCACGGTATGTGCAGTATCAAAAAATTATTTATATCCGTTTTAGTGTCGCCGTTTACTGAGACGGAATGTTCAATAAAGGCTCCTGCAAACAGCCGCGACACGCGACGCGACACAAAGGCATCGCCATGTCGCGCGACGAGCAGTGCCTTTGTCGCATGCGATTCTCGTCGCGTGTCGCGCCTGTTTGAGGGCGCCTTAAAACTGACTGCAGTTTAGAGATGTTTTATGTTGTTTATTTTGTACATAGAATGCTTCTTTATCTTGTTAAATTGTGAAACGGATTTTTTTTTTAATTTATAATCATATATTGAGCTTTTTGGCTCTAATGTCTATAATTAATATTATGTGAATGCAATTGAGGGTGGGCGCTGATACCTATATTACAAGATATTAAGTTATCTTTAGATATTCGTTGCAACTCTAACTTGTAAAATAACGTAACTATATTTCGACCTATTTTATTGTAAACCTGTTTCTTTATGTTAATTTTGAAGCCGCAAATAAACATTTGCATTATTATTATTATTATCATATTCACTTTTTAATGTTTCGTATATAAATTTCAATAGTAGCATCTCTCGTTTTAATACCTAGCAGTAAAGTACCTAAACGTGTAACATTTAACCAACGATAGATTAATAGGACTGGGGAAATGTGGGGGTTACACCTCTACCCAAGTCTTTTTGGAATACAAGCGTGATGTTATGTAACGTGTAGATTAATAATACATTTATTTGCAGTCATCTGCATGACAAAACCCGCTAGAGTAGTCTAGAATTTCCAAGATTGCGTAAAAACACCCAGTTCAGCAGGTGTTTTTGCTAGAATTTCGAAGAAAATGAATGTCTTATTAAAAGCTATGTTCACATCTTTGAAATGTTACTTATACTGGAGTATAATCTTTACCTGTTTAGAATAGAATAGAATACTCATTAACATGTACCTACACCATAAAAATTACAAATATAAATGTAGAGATTTTACATAGGCTGACACAAAGGGCGGTCTTATCGCTAAAAGCGATCTTTTAAGGACCTTTGGATGGATTAAAGGGAGAAGGAGAGAACAATAATGCAGGTAATCAGCAGTGAACGGAAAAAGGTGAGCTAAAATACCTAAAGTTCGAAAAAGAACAGAGACAAAGTGGAGACGCCTTACGACAAAATATACTTTAAGGACTAATGTTTCGGGTTTCAGAACATTACTTAAGTACAACCAAACTTAATAAAGTAAAACAACTATCGAATTTATTTCCTGATTCTGTTTAAAAAAAAAGAAAATGCACGATTTTTATTGTTTCCAAAAAATAAACGTAATCTCCTTATCTTCGTTTGAACGATGTAAGTAAACGTTCTCCTTGTTTTGAAGTCGGTTAAAAAGGAAAATGAATTCAATTAGTTTACTGTATTAATAACATTAATAGTAAATGTACTTAAGTGATGTCCCGAAAATCCGAACAAATATTCCGAAAAAAAAAATTGTCGTGAGAAAGTCTCCACGTTTTATCTCTGTTCTTTGAACTTTAGGTATATTAGCTCTACCTATTCCGATCACTGCTAATCAGTGGTGTATCATTTACATATACAATAAATACATACATACATAAAACATATAATATATACAATAACACAAATTAAACAAGAGCAAGGAAACTAAATGTAATGATGATGTTTAAGGAGAGAGGAAGTGTGAAGAATGATCTTCAACAGTTTAGTAGCTAAAAATATCAATGCAGCTATGGATGACTAGTCCAGTCAGTAAAGCTAATGAATAATTCCAACAATGTTTTTAGTAAAGCGATGAAATATTTATAAGTACAGCAATCTTATGAATCTAACATAGTAAAAGGAGGTTAGTTTTCTTACGTTTTTTTCGATTATTTATAACTCTTCATTGATACTTAACACCGACCACGTTGCAGTTACGAAACAGACAAAATAAAAATGTCGGCATCCTCTCGTTTAAAAATAGAATGTTCCTGCGACACGTCTCGAGGTCGTTCAACTTTAAAAATGGTAAGAATTTTATGTAGTAGCTAGGTAGGTAGGTATTATAGGTTTTGTATGTAAAGCGTTTAGAGTTTTTATTGTAAAGTATCGTTAAAGCTCCCACAGATAGGCGCGACGTGACTTTTGTAGGACAATTTCCATGAAGTTTTCATAGGAATTCTTCGAGGGACCTAAGAGATGACGCAATGTTTTTGTTTTTATCTAGAATTTTTGACATGAATTGATTTTAATTGTTTTTTCTTTTTGTTTTTTGTTTATGTGAATTTATTCGAGAATGCTACAATACTAACATTGTTTTTAAGACCTTTGTTACTTACATTATATGGACAATTTTTTGTTATGTCTGAAATAAATGTATTTTATTTATTTATTTAAGCTCTATGTATGAAAATTGCAATACCTACGTAGAATGATTTGTGTAGGCATTCGGTGGAAACCATTGAGACAAATATCTACTCAAAATCAATAGTGGAAACAGTTTCAAAATTTATGTAACCAATCACTTGATTTGTTTCACACAAAAAATCTTCGACCCTGCAGAAACCCCGAAAATCATAATTAAAATCGAGGTTTCAATTATGAAAGCAAAACACAATTAGGGTCTGTATTGTGCCCGTTAATAAACGAAATTCAATCATCAATTTTCAATACCATCGGAATCGGATCCCGAGTAGTTAAGAGTACGCAACAGAAAGATGAGATGACACGATCACCCATCCAATTACCGGCCATACAATCAGTAACTGAACGCCATCGAGTGGCCGATATAACGACCCACTTACTCCTACACATACCTAACTATACGTTACAAAAGGTGGCCATCCTAAAACCAGCAGTTATGCTAGCTTACAATAATGTGTCCATAATGATGTTGACAAAACGCGCAATACTGGTTTAATTACTTTTTTTCCGAGAACATAATCAAAATCAAAATATTTTTGGGCACTTATGAAATGTCAGAAGCTAGGTGCACGGTTCCAATTGGTCGTTTCCTATGGAGAAGAGATGGCAAGAAGCTCCACGGTTATTCTTTTAAAAAATAGTGGCTTTTACAATGTTTTCAAATTACAATGTTATTTTATTAGGCATGAGAGGACAGTGTAGGCCTGTCAACAAGTAACAGATACTTAACAAAATAGAAAAAGGTCTACAAAACTACAGTCTACAAGTTAGGCCTTTTTTGGTTTATTGTTTTCGGGGGAAACCTTCAAAAGACCCCTGGGAAGGGAGGTCGGGGAGTGTGGGATTTTTACCTCACTAAAACCACCCCGATGATCACCATCAGCACATAGAGGGGGTCCCGGTTCCTCTTAAAATACCAATTCCGGAAGCCCCCCTGTGCAACGCCTGTAAAGCACATCCCTTTGGAACAAGTTAGGCCTACAACGTTCTCACATTCACAAAATATAAAAGAATCCATACAAAAGCTAGATAAAATAAAAGCCTATTTAAACCAAATGACATGATTGCCATTACAACTGTAAAAAATCTGAATTAAAATCATAGTAAATGGATACCCAAATTAATATAGATTTTAGCATGTAGGGAAACATGTTTTTGTTAGTACACAATCTGTTTCATAATCTGGATTAAAGTACTGTGATTAGATAAGTGCCTGTATTTTTAGAACGTAGTTTTTGAAGTGGATGAATCATGAAAACAAAATAACAGCACGCCTGCATTCTCCAAAGGTGTAGACAGACGGTGGATAGTAATCTCACATTTTGCTGTTTCTAGTTTATAGGGGCGAGCCTATTGTCAGGCACAAATAAATACCTACAGAGAAACTGCTAATGAAATTACACTGAGGCGGAGCGCGAGAGGGAGAGGCAATTTCGGCGCCCTCGCGCCCCTAGTCGCCGCAGGAGGAGACACCCTGGGCGTCGGGAGTCGATTGCCGAGTCCCAGCCACCGTAGGCGCGGGTTTGCGGACGGCGAGCAACGGGCAGCTCGCAAACCTAAAACACTTGCAACCCCTAGAACCGACGAAGCAGGCTGTATGGAAACAAGTTGAGAATACTTCAAAATAAACTTAAATATAAAAATGAAATAATAATGAGTAATAATAAATAATATGAGATAATAATGAGTTAAGTACACAAAAACAACAAAGAAAAGGCACCTTGCGCCTCCTGTCTGTTTTCTTTAATTACGTCACTGAAGATAACAAATGGATGAACTCATAGGAATGTAAGGAATACGCCGAGGGTCAGATCAACATAAGTGAAAACTCAAAAACTAACGAGACTTTACTGACAAAAGCCGTGATGTTATAAATATAGGAACCTATAGTTGTATTTTTAATTCACTGGAGAAAACTGACATGTTTCAGCTGTCACTTTTTATATAATATTTATTGTATTTTAGACTGTATATTTATTAATCACATCTTACACTTAATTACTAAATGATCACTATTATTTCACAAACTAACAATTGGAACCTGTTAGTTTTCTCCAGTGAATTAATAATACGAGTTTAATGCTGCAGAGAGAAGAATTGTTTGTAAGAATGTAAAGAACGGTAGAAAGGTAGAAATAATTTTTAACTCAGCATCGGTTTAAACATTTTGATATATTTTCTTGATATATTTTCGATTGATGAGTACCACAACAAACCACGCCAACTATGATGCATGAACACAAATGAGTCATCTTAATAATGATAATCGCTAAATACTTAAGAGGCTGACAACAGCTAAGGCGCGGTCACTGTCGGACTACATAGAAAAGAAAGAGAAACGCGATGACACAACGCTGGTAGTTTATTGCAAAATATGAAGCAATTAACTATTTACAAAAAAGCTATTGATTGTACAAAAAAATTAAAACACTATTACGTTAATATGTTGCTTGTAGAATAATCTGACAAAAAATCAGAATGATTGCATGTATAGTAGTATGGTTTTTAATCGTTAAAAGAAATTTTTAGAGGCATCTTCGCTATTTTTTTCTATCGTATCAAATTAGTTGTATAAAGTTTTCAACACACTATCTAACTAGTATATATCCTGCAGAAGATCATATATTTTTCTGATTTAGTTTACTGCAGTGGATCATATACTTTTCGGCATTATAAAATTTGCATTTAGGTCCTGTAGTCCCCTTAATAATCTTCTAAATTTAACAAGTTTAGTATTGAACGTTTTATGAGAAAATATAATGTTCTTTAGTCAGAGTCGTCCTACGCTCTGTATCTCATATTAAAAACTGATTCATTTCTTAGAATACCATTTTACATACCGGTTCAGTTTTTGGGCCGATCGTCATTTGTTTTGTGACGATATTAGAATTAGAATTAGAATTGATTTATTTGTAAGAATGTAGTTTTAATAGTATGGTATTAATATTTTTTTAGGTTCTATACATTCTACCACAATAACTACATATTATATATAGCCGACTATAACTGTAAATTATTTCTTGTATTATGCCATATCCTTAGATAAATGTAACATTTTCGAAATTGCTGATGCTATCTCCGAAGGTAAAATCGAGTATGTTGGGTACATCAATAGAGGCATAACCTATATACAGGATGGCAGGTACATCGACGCGCAACCTGTAACAATCTATTCAGTACCCTATTCAGTATTCTGAACAGTCCCTTTTTTTTGTGGGTATGAAATCATCAAATGACCTCTCCCGCTCTGGGCGGAGCGGAAGGGCGTGTCAGACTCTTACTGACTAAAACCCACCCGTGTTCCTTCAGTTGCCTGTGCGCCAGGGCCACGGTAACTCTCTCGAAAAATCCGCGACCCCGGCAGGCATCGGCGCTTTCGGACCCCGTCAATGATGCTGACATTTTTTTGAGGCGCGCGTGGAACACGACGCGCCGTCGACCCGGGCCTGGTCCTTACCGGACACACCCCTGCGTTGAAATTTTTCGTCGGTTATCAAAAAAAATTTTTGCTATTCCATACATTTTGACCACGTAGGTAATGCACGTTTCTATGAAAAAGCAGTTTTTATTTTAAAACTGGCGAAAATTTTCTACGCCAGGGAGGGTCTAGAATCATGTGCTGAATTCATGGTTTCATTTTGCCCGTTGATGTCGATGCCATCCTGTATACAATTTCATCTAACAACGGTACCCTGATCAAATTGAGTATCGTTTAAATCGTATTCAATATGAGCTATTGCGACATCCTTATAACCAAAAATTGGTCTACGTAACCTACACCTTAATTACGTAACACACTATCTATCACAATCTGAATCATTTTGAAGCCTATTGCTAATCCATTGCTTCATGTGTTCGAAAATGTTGTCTGCTCAACAACGTAAATAACGCAATGAATGTTGTTAAACTGTCAAAATGAAACCCATTCCTACTGTTAGTGTGTTACATAATTACCCCGCAGAATCTAAAAGCAGGTTTGCTCCTTTCTGATTACTGCCATCACTTTCTTATATATATATCCCAAACAACAAACTCAGGAAAAAAAACAGTAGCATAATTTTTGCTATTACAAGCTTGCTCTGCAATAAAATGTAGGTAGGTACCTACTGTACCAATTTAAACGCAGCCAAATTAATTACTTTTACAGCCAACCCCTTTTTATACGAATTTATAAGCACGTTTCCCTTAAAACGTGTACCAAAGTATAAAGAAAAAAAACGCGGCCTGAATTACGAGAAAGCGTAAGTTTATTCGCGTCCCGCGTCCGCAAACGATCCTACTAGGTTTATGGAGGTAAGCGATACGAACGCGGAACTCGGCCCTTGTTGCTAACTTGCGTAATGCTAATGTATTTCTACCGGGTTTCTGAGATTTAGATCTTTAGAGCTGTGACCGAAGCACAGTCGACGTGAGAAGTTTCCTACTCAGTAATCTAGAATTATTAATCAAGTGGCAATCACTTTCAAAAAGTTTTGTATTTTGATGTGAAACATCTATAGCCCCGGGTAAAACCGATGGTTGTCGTGGCGACGCATGCCGTGGCGACGCGTCGCCGCGCTATATTTTCTATACAAAATAGTTTCGATGTTTCATATCTGCCAGGCGTCCCGCGACGGCTAAAATTTTTTCTTCGACTTTCGACAGGAATGACAGAAGTTTTCAGTAGCTATTGTCAATCCAATAATTTTTTTGATCCATCATCGTTATCGCTGATGAAATGTCACTGTGTCTCGACCCTCAGGGTAGGTATAGATTTCCTCCATTAACCAGTCCTCATTTTCTACTTCTTTCTCCCATTCGAGTTGATGGTACTTTAGGTGGTGGTAGGTAGGTGACTACGTTAATAGGCAGCATCAGAGGCCTTCATCAACTTCTCAAAAGTGCCGATATATGGATAGTTAGCTTGTTTTAATAACAACGATACATAAAAACAAAAAAATCTAAAAGAGGAAAAAGAAAAAGGTGATAAAAATTGCCAGATGGGTGTGTCAACGGAAAATATTCACATTTCAACATGCAATGTGTCTATATTGCCAGCGTCTAACGCATACTTCATCGGACTAGGTGTCAATTCACGTGAACATACCAAAGAATTTCAGCTTTAGCGAAGATCGGACAATATCAGCCTGTCAATACCGCAAATGTTTGAAAATGCCGGTCAGAAGCCAGTTAAAACTATTTTCGATAAAAAAATCAGTTAAAACGAACTTCCATTATGCAATGTCCGGATAATGTAATATTATAGTGTGTTCGGAATTTAGTTTCCAAACACGTAAACAAATATGTTTTTAGAAAAATAAATTTAGTCCCTACCTATACCCACACATTTAGTTCAGTTTCCGCTACAACTTACTTTTTTTTATAACATTCAATAGTACCTACTAGTTATTCTGAAATCAACTTTCTTAATACTTATATAAAGTTGATACTTGTTTGAGTGAAACAAGGATTTGATATACCTAAGGAATATATATTGATGTAATATCGGGAAAGCTTCTTGACTGTGCAGTAGGAACTTTCTGAACAATGCCCTCGAGTCTCCAAGATTGTAAGTGCTCCTTGTGTCCAGAGACAGTGAAGCCCCACTTGACGATAAACTTCGCTTTACCGCCGCATCTTCAAAAATCGTTGATATCTTCGACATCTTAACACTTTCCAACCTGACAAGAAAATTCGTTGTTACGTAAAATCTTAATGGGGATAAGCTATTCGATAAAACTGGTCGTTTAAAAAAGAGAATGAAGAATGCTCTGTTGAAATCCAAACGTAAATATTACTTATTGACTTTTAGAAAGAGACTGTCAAACTAGAATTGAGTGACAGAGATGATGCTTTACAAAGCTTTTTCTGAAAGTTGATGCGCCATATTTATTATTTAGTTCATGGTTCAAGAAAAGCCAAAGCATAATCAGCCTATAATGTTCCCACTGCTGGGACACAGGCCTCCTCTCGGTGAGAGGGAGTGGGCCGTAATCCACCACGCGGGCCCAGTCCGGGTTGGTAGATGTCACATCTCTTAGAATTTTCTAGGACATGCCGGTTTCGTCACGATATTTTCCGTCACCGTTTTGAGAGCGGTGGTAATTAAATAATTTACACAAAGTAAAGTGCTGGTCTAGGTTCGAATCTACGACCCACAACTCGTAAGTCGCGGCCGTTACCACTTGGTCACCACTGGTCTGAAGAGAGAGCCTTTATACAAACAAAAACATTACCCGAATAAAATAGGATAACAAGGTAATTTACTTTAATTTAGTATGATAGTCTGTGCAACGTTGCGCCTATGTAATATGTAAGGCCACTGCTCGAATGCGGCCTGCCGCACTTTATTAATCATTCACAGGGCCGGATTTAGGGGAGGGCATCCGTCCACAAAAGAGGGGCCCCCGCAATTGAGACTTCGGAAAAAAATCTTTCAAATTCCGACGAGTAAACACTGGTAAACAACTTTTCCTTTGTTATTTTTTTTCACTGTTTTACACACGGTGTGTAGGTACAACGGTTAAGGTACCTTGACCTTACTGCCCTATCTAAAAAATCCACCCTGTTTAAAAATGATTGAAAAAGGTGTTTTTTTTTTTTATCGTCTGTTCCACAACATTTCCTGGGCCTACACTTTTTGGTTGCCCCAGGGCCTCCACACGCTTAAATACGGCCCTGATCATTCATTTTATATAGAGGATGGTTGCGACACAGTTTGTGATAAAACAAGGAAGAATAGGTATTAGGGGAAGGCTTATATGCACAGTATCCATATAATGCTTACCTAAATGACACAAAGACGCTCTTTAAGAACACGTCAAAGCTTCCTTCAGTCCAATATCAACTCAATGGAATTAAATTTGAATGAGTTTTGGTTTTTATTCTATGGAGTTTAAATATTAACGGATAATAAAATTAGATTGAGTTGTGATTTGTAGAGAATAATAACAATTATCTATAGCTGAATGAAATTTATAACAGCCTACATCTTGGCTATGAATATGACAACACGACTTCAGTGTCACAGGTTATTTTAACGTTAAACTAGTTGCGACACTCTCTAAGTCTACACGACAAAGCTAATATTAGTCGCTCTGAAATCTATTTCAGTACTAAATCCGCTTGTAGCTAAAGTTTCTTGACAAAAACTCCAGTCAATGACACTTTCAATCAATTATTTTATGAACATCTCTCTGTTGAGGACAAATTCAAATACCTTATTAGATTCGCCTGAAAGATTTTTCTATAGAGTTTTTCGACTATCAAAGTCGTTGCCCCAGGTAATAATCTGTTTAACATTATGAACATACTTACTTTGTTATCTTCATATTAAATTGCTTTCGGTCTCGAAACATAGCAATGTTTTGCGATAAGTTTGCCAATTACGAGTAACCATCGTTACAGGAAAATTGTTCCTTTACCTGTGTGCTCAGTTTATATTTTTCGACTACGACGTGTACCTTTATTTTTCTGTCCAGAAAAATATCGGCTTTGTAGTCCTTAAGGCAATTCTCTATCTAGTTCAACTGTTTAAATGATTTTCAGGGATAACCGAAATGAGTTTTGAACTTGAAATTCCTCTAAATTCGGCAAAATCAAATCTATAAAAGTGTCGTTAAACTGAGTACCTAATAAATTCAAATACCCAAAACGTCCCTATTCGAGAACAATATAGCACGAATCACGTGAATGCGATCACACCAAAATCCATTTTCAAATATCGCACACGGAATCGGAACTCAATACGTGTCCATTGCCGGCGGCGGCGTTCACTAAACATTCGTCGAATGGATTTTCACAGATTTTCGTACATTTTCGTGGATTTTCGTAGCCTATATGACGTTTCCTTCGATGCCCGAGGCATCGACGAACCGAAAAGCTACTCGGCGCTCTAAAACAACCTTAATTTTGTTTTTCGGAAGAGGGAAAATTTCTTTAACTTTTTCCTGTCATTTTGAAATCGCGATGTTCCTGACAGCGCTATTTCCGTTACCGACAATATGAATCGGGCTTATTATAAAACTAGCTTCTGCCCGCGACTTCGTCCGCGTGGAATAGTTACTTTGGGCTAACGCTAACTTTAACCCGCGACTTCGTTTACGTAGAGGGTGAAAATATATTTAAATAATATGTACGTTAAGGAGCTGTTTTAGGTACCTACATCACGCTTTTATCAGTACACGGGGAAAGATATCTTAAAATATTCCTGGGGAGTTTATTTTGCTGAGGCGCGGACCGATGATTTTTTCGCGATCATAAGGAAGCGGAGCGCTTCACTATTAAGTCGCCTACGAAGCAGCTCGAACAGTCTCCTGAGGGTGTTGTCCGAGTGGTGGGACCTGTCCCTGATACAGAGGTGGAAGAAGCTTCATGTTAGCGCTTCTCCTCGCATTATTTGACAGTTTTTTATAATTATAATTGTGTATGTCTAATTTTATTATCTGATTGTTTCAATGTGCTTTTCATTCAATTCTAATGTGTATCGGTAATTTTGTTAAATTTGTGTTTGGTTATTTTAATGTAATGTGTTTTTATCATTTTATTTTTATAATTAATGTATGGACTATGTCTGAATTAAATGAATTATTATTTATGATTTTTACTGGGGCTCTGCATATCGCGGGACCATATGCGCAAACCCAATAAAATTTACCGAGTTACCCAGTACAAATTCTGGGGCATAAAAAAAAATAAGGTCTTAGAAACTTTACTGGGTTAGGTATCGATTAAATTTTTACTGGGGTACTGAACGTCATTTTTGTATATTTTTCCATCAACAAAACGGTGCTCGTGCTAAGCCTGCTGGAATATTTCAAGAAATCTTTTCTCCGTGTAAGAGTGGAACTTTAAAACGTTAGGTAAAAAGTACTGGGTCTTATAATCTTATATCATGTAGATTGTCAAAACTAATGTTATTTTAAAGTACTTCTGCGTACACTATATTTTTAGTTTTGTTTCCATCCGGAAGGTATCTCGCAGAGATAAGTGAGGCTACCGCCCTTCCCCCTCATGAACGCCCGCCGGCCTAGCAACATTATTTTGCTGTGATGTTATTTTAAAACTGCTATATCTCCTAAAATATTCATTGAAATCAAATGATGTAAAGGGCAATTTTGTTTTAAATTAAATACTTGTGATGAATAACGTATTTATATTGATAAGGATTAATATCATGTTTATAAAAACACTTCACAAATAATGCATTATTTTAGAACAAATTTGGTTGGCATAAAAAAGCTTATAGTGAGCCAACCTTAAAAGATAGACATAAGCTGTCGCAGACTTTTTTTTAGAACTTTTAAAGGGGAACAATTCTGTAATACATGATTTTTGCGAAACTTTAACCGTTTACGCAGCGCACGCAGCAGAAGCTCCCAAAAGGAAAAAACCCCACGATTTTGAAACATTGCTCATTGGTGCTCCGTCCCTATTGGTCTTAGCGTGATGATATATAGCCTATAGCCTTCCTCGATAAATGAGCTATCTAACACTGTAATAATTTTTCAAATCGGACCAGCAGTTCCTGAGATTAGCGCGTTCAAGCAAACAAACAAACAAACAAACTCTTCAGCTTTATTATTAGTATAGATACGTCTTGCCTGCCTACTTTTTGAACCATTTATTTTTAAGAAGTAGGTATCCGTAATATTCTTTTCATCCGACATTTTTGTGTGACGGTTGTTAATATAAAAATGATGGTGCAGCAAATGGCGCCGTCTAGTTTGGTTCTTAAGTTACTAGAATCACAGAAAAGGTCGGGTAGGAGTGACACTGGCTGATTACTGCCAATATAGCAGAGCGTCGCATCGATGGTTGCGTGGCAGCTGTCTTCTGATGACAGAGATGATGTCAGGAGAGCCGCTGTCGTACCACGTCCACGACGAACTGGTATAATTCCGGCACAATCCAGCCACCAATACCATGATCACTTCTGGTAATTATTTGATTTTGGAGCAAATAAAATGAAGATGAAATCGCTTTTATTGTTAGTTTCCATACTAACTGTACAATGAGTGTGCATAGTCCTGTTTCTATTCCGAGTACCTAGGTAACAGCTTCAATTTAAGCACAGGTGTAAAGTTACCTGCTTTCATTAATCAATTAACACTCTATGAACCAGGCTTCTGACCTCAAATTTTGTATGTTTCAATAATGGCGGTTACTAGGTAATGTAATCACGGCAGTTTTCGCGAAAATTTCCAATTACGACGCGACGCACACAAAATTCAGAAACAAAAATGACTAATGCACATAAAAACGGGAAAAACAATGTATTTGTGCATTTCGTATTTCTTTTGTTTCGAAACGTATATCTTCGTCTACGTGGGAAGTTATTGTTTTTTTGGAAAACAATTTATATCCACGTAAATAATTTAACCAAATACAATCTCTGATTTACAAACAAAATATCTACTTATCGATTTGAGAACACAGACGTTTATTTGCCTTAGGCTTAAGAAATCGAGTTGGTATCGATTCGATTCGGAATTGAAATGGACAAGTTATCGGATGATGTTGACTGTGTAACTCAGTAACTGTGTAGGTATATCATCAATAATTTGTAAACTCATAACGAAATGGAACGTGCACACACTCACACATGTGTATATATCTATTGTTACTGTACTATTGTTTGCAAACTGAAAGTAACCTGCGTGAAATTTCATTTGTGATACAATGAACGAATCGGTTTTGTAATCAATGAATGGTCTGCAGATGACCAATTATGTTCGTCACTTTTTTATCAAAGTTGCTTGCTAGGTTTTCTACTACCGGTCACTAAAATAATATGCTCTTTTTTTGGGTGGGAAATCATCAAATGACTTCTACCGCTCACAGCAGAGCGGGAGGGCGTCTCAGACTTTTACTAATTAAAACCCACCCGTGTTCCTTCAATTGCCTGTGCGCCAGGGCCATGGTAACTCTTTCGAACAATCGAGAATCGGCTATCGACTCCCGACGCCCAGGGTGTCTCCTCCTGCGGCAAATAGCGGCGTGAGGGCGCAACGATTGCCTCACCCTCACGCGCTCCGCCTCCTCCTTCGCGAGCATTACTGCTTCGCAGAAGGAGGTGACGGCATCTCATTCCCTCTCGCTCCGTACCATGGCCTGGACCAGGGCCGGACGCGAGAGATCGCCACCGCCGATTGCCGCCACGACGACACGGAGTTGCCCCGCCCAAGCAGGGCAGACCTCCACCGTATGCTCCACCGTGTCCTCCGGTCGATCCACACAATGGTAATACCTGGGCGTTTCCTCCCGCCTTATCCGGAAGTGGAACCTCCAGAAACAGCCATGTCCTGTGAGGACCTGCGTCAGGTGGAAGGTGAGGACGCCGTGGCGCCTCTCAAGCCACTCCTCAAAGAGGGGATTTACCGCCGCGATTGTGGCGTGCCCAGCACTGAGTTATGACAGTCACACTCTCCATGCTGCCATGAGATATATATATACCATATTTGTATATATATATCCACATAAGGTAACTATCCACGAAAAACATCGTGCTTATTTGCACAAATTGAGTATAAACCTCAAAAAAAATCTTTCAACAGGACATCCTTTCTGCTGATTGTACACCATAATCAAAGCTTAGGTGTCACCCTTAAAATAGTGTAAAAGATGACCTTCGAAAATGAAGATCATCCCTCATTTTTAAAGGTGGCCTTTACTGACAGTCGCCGTCAAGGACAGTTAAATCAGCCTGTGACCTAAAAATAAACCTCTAGACCTGTTAAGCACTGGAGCTGTTGAGGCGATTATAATGAGCGATAAAAACACAATTTATCACTGTCTATCGTTGCGCAGTATCTTTAAAGTTAACCACGGGAAACGAGCTATGCTTCCATTAAGTTACCTAGTAAACTAGTTATTAACACCAATTTATTAGATATTTGCTGTAACGGATTTACAGATCTTTCTAAACGACTGTAGGGTAAGTAGTGTAATTTTCTGAAGATAGCTAGAATATTAGAACGTGAGAACGTTGTAGGCCTGTAGAATCATAGCAGATGCTCCGATTTGTTGATCATTTTCTATTGTTTTAGGTACTTGTTGACAGGCTTACACTGTCGGCTCATACCTATTACCTACACAGTGTAGTTTGGAAAAGTTGTAAAAGCCAATAATTTTTAAAAGAAAGAATGAAAGAAACATAGGTTTATTTGTCACAGAAACACGTGCATACAACAAAGATAATTAGCTCTAATCATAAAGAAAAATAAAAACAAAATATGTAGAACCCAAAAGAGTAATCGTGGAGTTTCTTGCCAGCTCGTCGCCATAGGAAACGACCAATTGGAACCGTGCACCTAGTTTTTGACGTTTTTCTAGGTGCCCATGTAGGTATATGTGAAATTAAATATTTTGAATTTCAATTAACACCAAAGTTAAAGGCCAGAGGGGTAATTGCGTAACACACTAACAGTCGGTATGGCTTTCGTTTTGACAGTTCAACAACATTCATTGCGTTATTTATGTTGTTGAGCGGACAAATATTTCGAATATGGATTGGATGGCAATGGATTAGCAATATCCTTCAAAATGATTCAGATTTTGATTGATAGTGTGTTACGCAATTAGGGTGCAGACCACAACACATATTTTTTTATGACAGAAACAGATGATGCCTTTGTCTCATAAAAAAATAACAAGCCACAAACCAATAGATCACCGCGCATGACGTCTGAACACATTGCTTTTGTACCGTATTGTTGTAAACAAAAAGTAAATAATACATAAAAGACAGTTAATTTACGAGTTAGCCGAATTACATTTTGTTGCGGAGCAATATGAACATGTGTTAGCACTCACGCAGTGCAACAAACACTTATTTGTAAAGACAAAGGAGCACACGCATGGCAACAGCCTGTCATTCATATCTCGTGTCACAAGTTACGACCTCTCTTTCTTCTGTATTTGTAAATCATCGCGTGAGGTACAGGCAGATAAAGACACACATTAAGTTTTTGCGCTTCCTAAACATTGTTGACAGAGATGAAGTTTAGTTTGCGTCATGGCCTCGTTTTTGCCGATTAGCTTAGGTTATTGGCATAGTAATTTTGGTTTCCGTGCCTGTCTGTGAATAAAATTGCCATGAACCGCTTTTCTGTGCTCGCAAATCAGGTTCATGGAGAGAAAAAGGTTGCATGATGGAAACAATAGCGAGCCTACTTTTCCATAGTCTCGGACGCTGAAGACATTCTATGAAGTATGATAATATTCCAAGTGTTTTGGGGTTGGCAGGTCAGACTTCCCAAACGTAGACTATCGGAGATAGTCCCTTTTGTATGGACATGACGGCTGTCACAGGTAAAGAATGGGTAAAGGACTGTTCTCTAAAAAAGCAAAATATATGTCTGCATAAGATTTTAGAATTCTAATCTTAAAGGACAATAAAAACTTTTTTACAAACAAAAAACAACAGACTTCCAAAAAAAAAACGTCAAAAATAACTTTAATTTCGGAAGTCGGTGGCCAAAAACTAAAATGTGAAGCACCAGCTTTCAAATAAAAAAAGAATCATCCAAATCGGTTCACCCAGAAAAAAGTTATGAGCTAACACACATACAAAAAAAAAAACATACAGTCGAATTGAGAACCTCCTCCTTTTTTTGAATTCGGTTAAATTGAAGACGAACTCTGTCCAATAAGAACTAATCAAATGAACTAAGAAAATGTGTCGGAACAAGAGCCATCCAATCCAAGCATGATCAAAATACTAATGTACCATAGCTTGTACGACTCAAAGATAATTTGTGTTAGCAACAGCAACTACAAAACAACAAAAAGTAACGCTATAATTATATGCGTACTTATAAAAATAGTGACGTATATCAATCATTCACCAAACTCGTAGATTAATAATCATACACATTAATGTGTCCACAATTTTCAGTCCAACGCGGTAGAATTTTATCAATTCATTAGGGAATTTAACATAATGAGCGTAATAATCACGGGAATCAAAGGGCTTAAACGCTAATTAGACAAAATATTCCATGTTTATTTAATCAAATGTGCAATATTATGAATTTGAAAATTGTAAAGTTAGGTTATATATAACATGGGTTACATAACATAATATTTTATTTTATTTATTTTATTATATCTGCACAATTTATTACCTTAAGTATACTGTTGACATTACAATATATAAGGCCGCCAGTAAAAGTCACAATATATGAGTCTATAACTCATATATTATGTTTGTTTTATTTCCCAATGCTAACTCAACCCTGAATGAAAAATATAGTTTATTAGTATTGATTCTCATTCATTTCTAGGCTAACAACCTCACCATAACCTGTTGTAGTCATGTTAATTTGTACTAATGAACTGCCCTGATAAACCACAGATAGGTACGATGTAATTTAAGTAGGACAAAAATCCTGTTAGAATCTGGAACTGCATGGGCTTCAACGGATCAGACCAAAATTCTGGAACTCTTGAAGGCCCTTGATCACTTCAGACTTTTAGCGACTTCAAGTTCCAAAAAATTGCGTGTTATATTGTTTATTTACATAATTTAAAAACTAACAATTTAAAATAATAATAATAATAATAATATTTAAATTTGTCAAAGGGGTCTCTGCGAGTTGGCTTCGGCCCCTTGTATGCCATCCAAAGATCTGGGAACCGAGGATCCCGAGATATGTCAAAGACATTTTTAAAATAATAATATTATTATATACAAGTATATAAAAAGGGGAGATGAAAGAATAATAGGGCCTCAAAAATTCGTCCGCATCGTTGTCAACAGGAAAAGTGCCCAAAAGGTTGGCAGCATTGCCACGGTGTATGGCAATACTGATTCTTTGGCCAAAAAATAGGCCAGCCCTCTCGTCACGTGAAGAGTCGACCAAGCGTTTGGCAATGTCTCGAAAAACTAAATGGGCACTCGGACCCCATGGCCCTAGAGTTTCAACCCCAAACGACTGGAACATATAAATTCCCATAAGATTGCAGTATTTGCGCCGTTTAAGGTTTTCCGCACCTGCAGCAGCCGCCCCATCACAGCCCGCCGTGCTAAGAAGATGGAATGCCGCAAGGGTATCGACACATGTTGCACCCCAAACCAAAGGCCGACCTAACTTCCAAGGCATTATGGTCATTCCGTCTGGCCTCTTCCCATAGTCGTGTGCCAAGCCACTGGAATCTAGAACAGCTAGCACCCCGGCGGTGACAATAAAATAGCACGACGGATGCTGCCATTGGTGCTGGCATGCAGTGCTATCCGGCCTGTGCTCCTACTGCAGGATAGGCCATGGTGTCCGAGGCCGTCGACACCTTCACCGCATTGGCAGCGATGTAGAGCCACGCAAGGTGCGCCCAGACGCAGACAAATAGCGAGCCGGAAGGTGGTGTCACACAGCATAGTGCCTATGTTGCGTGAGGGTAGCGCCTGCAGCCGGAGGCCCGACTCCCTTTCACCCACAGCCAGAAGGCGGGCACCCTCAGCAGTATTGGTGGACGTATTAAGAAGATTATTCCGTACCAACCTGCAGAGCGGCTCATCCCACTGCCTCTGGGAAGATGGGTTCACGGGCCAATCTGTATCCAGGAACAAATAGAAATAGCTAGTAACTAGACCTCATTTAAATAATACTTATGAACATTTTCTAATTTATCTACCCACACTCGTTAGCTCCACAATCCACAGTGATCTACAGATTCAACACTGATTGAAGTCAAATCAATGTAACCGAGTCTAAAGACGCAGATAATGAAGAACTAAAATGAGATGAATTGCACAAAATCTAATTATGTGCTTGTTTAGACTACCGTTCAACTTCCATACTTGAAAGAAATGTTGAAAGATGATGGTAATACAAATGTTTGGGATGTGTTCAATCACTCTGTCAGCGCTGCCACAATTGACTGGAAGCATCTTGCGGTGCATGAGTAAGTTTTGTAAACTATCATCCTCATGTTTTGCGTTTCGTCTCATAATAGAAAGACAAACAGATTGTACTGAGACAAACAACGTACATAACTGTGGTAGGTATATACAGGATACACAATGTAGGTACGGGTAATATTTCTTTTTTACCTTCCAGGGACAGTTTGGTTTTATGTATATTGGATATAATACCGTTAGAACCCTTAATATTGGAATTCTTTGTTTCATGTTGGGAATTAAATTAAGTTTACCTTCTTTCATGGTCGGGGATTTTCTTGGCAACATCTTTAAGAAATATGAATTTATATTGCGGTAGTGTTGTAAAAAGTGTTAAAAGTGGTTTTAATTAGCATTCATTGATCGCCGAATTCTGGTCGAAGCTTATTTAAAACATATAAATGGAACCATCGATACGACGAACAAGAAGAAAAGATAAGCATTCATCAAAATATTTAGGTAGATCCAAGATCTAACATGACAAATTCCGCGAAAAATGAAGAGGCTAATGATTTTGATAAACAATTCGATAATCCAAATTATCTCGCATGATTATATAATATGTAAGTAAAATCGAAGGCAATTAGGCATATTAGTGATAACATCCTGAATTGTAGATTTGTTGACCAAGCAAAATAAGACGGTAACTGTTTAGCTTTTGCGAAGTGCCTTAGTTTCCTCTTTCTACCGTGCTATCATCGTCTTCGTTAATCCATATAGTATTTGCGTAAGAATATCTCAAAAGGGATCGTTCTAAATGTACGTAAATTGTGTTACAAAAGTCTGTATTATAAATATTTAATGTTAGTCCAATAGTCCGTCGAATACTCATATTGTTAATGTTGAAACAGCTGTACAGCTGCAACGGCTCAGCCTACCAGTCAACATATAGTACCACTACCAACAGACAAGTCGCTTAGAACCGGTTAAACGGTTCCAATAGATCAACTTTCCTTTTTATTTGAATTTACTTCCACGTTGAGAATCAAAGCATTCATTATGATAATCAATTTATTTTTATTCTGTTTTGTTTACAGGTAAATATTCCACGTTCCTGCACCAGCATCTGATATTTCGGTAACTAGAAAGTCACCTTTCATAACAAAAATATTTATACTGGAACATGGTTTGTGGTTATGAGCTTCATTTCGAAAAATGGAGTCGGTGCTGGAAAAAATTAGATGTACTTTTTAAAGATGTAAGCAAACGTGAAGTCAGCTTCACGTTTGCTTACAGCCCCAGCAAAATCAATGAGGGCGGCGGCTTACGCTGTGTCACATTAATTATTTAATCATGAAACAGCAGCGACACTGACCGCATTTCGATTTGCAGCCTGCAGCATCCAACACGGGGAAATGCACCTACTTTCTTTCCACTGCAACTAGCGGGCTTTGGCTACAATCACCAGTTCTGTGCCCGGTCATAACAACACATGTTTTTTTAGTTAAATCTTCTTCATCATCTCTATCTGCATCTTCGTAGAGTTCATATTAGTTTGCTCTGTTTCGATTTAAGCCGTATACACACTGCGCACAATCCCGTTTATTTTTCCGTAGCGAGATGGGTGTACTCGCCTAGCGCGGTTAGTCGTCCGTAAGCCACGGCGCGGTCGGGCCGTGTTCGCGGGTGCTCCATATATTAAACTGACGATATTAGTGTGAGATCTGTTTTTTGGAACATGTGCTGTGTTTGACAAAGAAGATGACCGGTGAAATTTGCTGCAGCCAAAAATGGTATGCGTTGATTTGTGCGCGTAGCTGAAAGGAGAGATGCACTTGCGTGCTCTACTCTCACTCGAACGGACAACCGCCGGCATGAAGGGCCAACCGGTTTGGTGAGATCTCCTCCCGATCCACACTCATGTAGAATAGAAAGCCCTTAGCTTAGACCATTATGTCCTTGTCCATCGTTCGCAGTTTGAGCATTGCTTTATATTTTTATTTTTGCTTTTCTTCGGAATAAGGAAGCTGTATCATAACATCATGTATGTGGATCACGTCATTAAAGATTTTGTTTGTGTTTCGGCACATCTTTCTTATTGGTCACGCAACGTTTATGCGAAGCTTTTTATTTCTTAGCAACATTATATAATTACAGACACGTTGATGTCAATCGTTGAGAGTTTCATTAGTGGGTCTACATAATGCGCGCTTAACAATGAAAGGCACAATGAATACGATTACGATTACAAAGCCGAGCGCCAAAATTAATAGAAGACGCTTTTATAAAATTGGTTTTAAGAGATGATTAATATTCTTGTCATATTTCGCTTCAAGTATTTGTATAACATCATTTGTTTTAACGTTCGACACTATCGGTATTGGATATAATCGAATTATACGGTCACTCTCTTTGATTAGTTTGAAATTATTCGTCTTTGATGTGGCAGTATAAATTATTATGCGATGTCCATTAGGCATAATTAATAGTTTCCGCACCTCTACTTACTGCTTAAATGACTTCTGAATGCAAAAGTAGGTGCAGCTTGTTATTAATTCGTTTTCAGTTATTATCATTGCACACGTGTAAATTCGTTTTCAATTGAAAACGAAATGTGTGTGAGTTATGTGTTGTGTGTAATGTTATTATGTTAAATTACTTCGTCTACAATAATTTTAAGAATTTTATCAAACTTAGTTTTGGTTGCTTCGTAACGAGAAGTAAATGACGGTTAATTGTTTACCTATTACATACTTACATAGAGATTACTCTGTGGATTGTGTTTCTTTACTTTAACGAACATGACTTCCATATTATTATCTTACCTTCTGTTTGTTTTAATTAACTGTGTAATTTGGTAGGAAATTCACGAGAGACAATTTTACACGATATGAGAAAATAAGGAGCTGAACAGTTTCATTAATTCATTTCTCTGTTTCTGAACAGAATTAAATCTGTTGGTCAGAAAATTCATCCAATCCAACTCTCATGTAAATTGGCTCCGATTTAATTTCGCTGACGCGGACAAATCTAACTGATCTGGAATTTCCCAAAGTAGGTAATTCAATTATAATTTGTCTTCAAAGTTCAAGAGCTATTGCTAATCAAATAACAACTGACGGATCTTTGGCTCTCCCTTCCCCTTTTTGGCAGAAGTAAAATATTTATCCATAAATACAGTAAGTCAGTTAGCAGTCTTACCAATGAAACGTAACTACAATTTAAAAACTAAACAATGATTGCAGTGTTATGTATAGTAAGGTCATTGTCCATCTTCACATGCTATAACTCAATCTCTCAGTCGACTTTCTCGATCGTCATATTTACCAAAATACTTACTTACTCATTACGCACTTGGTTAAACTAGAACATTTTATTAAATTCTTGTTCTATTTAATTGAACTTAACTCAAACTCAAAGCATTTATTTCAATTAAACCATTTACAGGCCCTTTTGAAGTCTCAAAGAGTCTGTCAGTTAGAAAGTTGAAGCTAGCCCATTCTAAAACGCAGATCTCTGTGGAGAAGAATACTAAATTCTTCATTTAAAAGTATGAATTCACAAGGTTCTATTCTAGGGATAACCCATACAAACTTTCTAAAGAACACGTTGACTGAACACAAGCCTTTGATTGCTTCGGACTTCCAATATTGTCCTCTGAGCAGTTCTAAGCTCTCCTGTTTATTACAACCCTCGAGCTTCAAGTCGAATTGTGAGAAATATTGTATTGGAAGCCCGATAGTAACGTATTGAAATGCTTGACTCGGTTTTATTGTGTTGTAAATTATGTTTTAGAGTAAAACTAATTGTAATCTTTTAGTAGGTAGGTATAAGGCTATAAAAATAAATACGACAATTTATATAACAACTTAAATATTACTCGGTATCCTCCAGACAACAAACGTTATCGCTAACGTAACTAATTCAAAGCTATCTGTGTAAAATCAAGTCCGAACCAATAATAGATCCATGGGGAACTCTTTACACCCTCATTCAAGCATATCGACATGTATCTTAGTAAATACACACCTGGGAACAGGTTTCTGAATCACAAGTCAAGAAATCAGAATCCGAAAGGTAAACAGAGCCCTAGGTAGATAAACACGTGCCTCCAACATGTGCCAGCTGCAGATCTATCTAGAACTCTAGATCTTGTGGTGATGTGGTCACGACTCTCAGGTAGATCTACACAACCTGGGTCACGTGACATAGGAAGCTATCACGTTGCCTTTACAAATTGAATTGAAATAATAAATGCACTATATTCCACAGTTGCTTGCTATATTTCAATATGATGCAAATCTTGAGAAAGTAAAGTGGCGTGTAAACTATTAATACCTACTATTATTTAGTTATGTTCATTCTGTTTAAAATCAGTTTCCTTGAAAATGTGCGGTAGTGTTTTGTCAATTGTCATGCTTGCTTAATATTCTTGACATGTGGGTTTTACATTGCCGTCGGCAAAAATGACGTCTTTGCTGGATGTCCCCTTCACCCCAAAAGTCATATTCATATCTACGTATTTTGAAGACATTTTTGTAAAGGCTGAGCCCTAAAAGAGCAGAAGAGTGTAAGATTAAAGAGTCCTAAAAAAGGTATAATAGCAAACATTCTAAGAACCGCTTAAAAGCTAGTTAAACAGTTTAATGTGAAAACATTGTTTGAAAGCTGACGTCACAGCGGCGCTCGAGCGCTGCAAACCACAGCACTTATCAAAAATAAAGCATTTAGCTATCAGCTGTTCTGCTGTTGTTACAAATAAATCCGTCGGTCATTTGTAAGTCCGTTTGTACTAGACTTGTACTGTTGCCAACATCTCTTACTTTCGTTTCGACTACGTCAAAGTTGAATTAAAACATTTCTTTGCTGTTTCGCATAATGTAAGTAAATGTTATGTCGATAAAAGTATGTAATGAGAAGTTAAACAATTTTGTACTAGGTAATCGAATCTGAATGTAAATTGTATAACCCATAG
This sequence comes from Dryobotodes eremita, assembly GCA_917490735.1. Taxonomy (NCBI): domain Eukaryota; kingdom Metazoa; phylum Arthropoda; class Insecta; order Lepidoptera; family Noctuidae; genus Dryobotodes; species Dryobotodes eremita. The sequence continues at coordinate 6,582,890 of OU823248.1, forward strand.
ATGTCCCATAGCTGCACCTGGATTCATATAATCCAATACCATCCACATTTCTGGCATTACTTCGTCATTTTTGAACACATCCTAAAGAAAAACAAAAACATTTTGTCACACTTCAAAGTCGCTAAAAGCTTTTCATGTTATCGCTATCCGAATCCTTTAAGAACCCCTTTTCTGTCCTTTATTCGCAAAAAAAATCCTTAACCTAAAACTTTGTAACATAAAGATCCTGATTTTAGATAGCAAGGAATGGAAGGGGATCTATTTTAATACTTTTAATTCAACCTTTTTATTCCCTATTATGCCAGTAACAAAGTCTCATGTTATCCGATGCCTTATCGACATTCCTTTCCGATTTGAATGGCATCCATGAGATACATGGCCGTGAATCGTGTGTTCAACCTATGCGTCATAAAGGACACTATAAAAGAAAAATAAAATAGGAACATGGCGGGACCCGAAATTGGATTGCCACGCTCGCAGACAAAAAGATTTTTTGTTGATAAGAATATACCCTATTAATTTGTCTGGCAGTGTAGACTAACCACAGAGAACAGAGACAAACATTTTTGATTTAAAAATAAAACGTTCTTAATTTCAAATTGGATCTTCTGAATGAATGAAAAACTTCATTCATTAACCGTTACATAAAACGTAATTTAAATTCCCTTTAGAGTGAACGTAATTGTCATTTGTCATCATCAGATGGTAGGTACAGGAAGGGGACAGTGTAGAGAACCCTTTCTTAGCAGTCTCATTAAAATTACTAACGAACACTGTCCATTGTTCACTACATCGTGCTTGTGACATTCTACTGTTACGCAATGGACAATTTAAAGTGTTGTAAGGTGAAGACGACACGTTAAACAATGTTTTAGAGTAAAACCAGGCTTTAGGTTACGTCTTTACGAGTGTTCTCGGGATTCTTGACGTTTTTTTCAAATGTAGGGATGGCACCGTTAAATTTTATAAGTTCTTTTTTGTAATTTGTTTCCCTAGTAGAGGCTATTATTATGTAGATAATACCTTCTGCCCACGACTTCGTCCGCGTTTTTGTTGTTTTAACATAAAATATGCAGGGTTGTTACCATGGATTCAGTACCAATGGCGAAGGTTCCATTCAATTCGATTCCTACCGTTTTCCCTTTGAAAAATGGCACAGTCAGTATTCTATAGACAAATAATATAATCACATTAAAGATATGTACTCCGGCTTACCTCTTACAAAAATTGACCCTTCGCTACTGATCAGTACATGATTCTGAAAGCCCCAGCGTTGAAATTTTACGCCGGTATTAAAAAAAGAAATTGTTATTCCATACATTTTGACCGCGTAGGTATTGCACTCATCTATGAAACAGCAGATTTTTTGTTTTATAACCTACGAAAAATTTCTACACTAGGGGGTCTAGAATCATGTGCTGAATTCATGGTAACCTTGTATATCCAATGACATTCGGCAATACTCTTCCCATTACTGAAGAATTTTTGGAATCGGATCTGAAGATTACCCCCTACGTACCTAATATAAACTCACAAAATTTTACCTCTTCTTAATATTAGCACAGATGTACAGTACAACCATTTTCTTAATGTTCCTCGGTAAAATTCGTGTTTCGTCAGTCGTCAGATTTATATCAGTTGCCCTTTGCACTTAGTGCAGACCGGACCCTATTGAGAGCGTCCGATCCAAAATCGTTGTACTGTAAGTAACTGTTACACTTGAACGTTTGTTATTTTGACCCCCTATACAACAAAAAAATTAACAAATAACCTTTAACTGACGATCCACAATAACAAACACTTAAGCTCAAAAACAACTCCATCTCAATAACAAACAGTGCTACAAACCCAGGCCACTTTGATCAATTCATCAGACAAAGTTGAGGCCGCACAGAACTGTCAACAAGGCTTTGTTACCGAAACAGAATATAAATGCTAATACCTATCGCTATAAATATTAACGATGTTTAGTGAGGCTCGGGAAGTCGGGACCCGTCTCTATGTAAGTGAATAGATGGCGAAGCTGGAGACTGCAGCGTCGAGACCCTAATTGACTTAAAGGTATAATGGTGTTAGCACTTCGAAAATAGACCGACGGAGTACCTATGTTTGGAGGTGACGTAGGCTAGCTGGAATTTCGTAGGCTATGCTTCAAGTGTAGTGAGAGTCTGATAATAAGAGAAAACATAGGGAAGAGCAAGGAAATAAGAGGCAATAACGTAAATATTATGAACATGAATCCAATAATTTCTACATGGTTTAGATTGAAGATGTTTTTGGTCATGACTTACAAGCCCAAAGTAAAATCTTGTTTGTCGCACATAACGAAAGAAATAAAAAACATAGTATACAACGTGACTCGTTAAAGACTCCACCCTCAAACAGCTTTGCGGATATATCCGTTTTTTTTTCCTATCTCTCCCTGCCAACAAGGAAATAACCGCGAATATCTTACAAATAATATTTCCCATCATAACGGCCTCTTGTAACACTGAAAGTACCCAAATTTCATCAGGTCGTGACCTCTATATAGACCATTCGATGGTTGCTACGGGGCAGAAAACAAGATAAAAATGCGACCAAGTGTGAGTCGGACTCGCTCATGAAGGGTTCCGTACCACCGTACAATATTTAACACTACATATTTGTTAAATGCTTTAGTAAAAAAAACACTTCTCTTGCATGAAGACCTAAGACCTATTATTAACTTTATTTTATTTTAAAGCGACCATAGTAATAAAAACTCTGTGAAAATTACAAGTGTCTACCTATTACGGTTAAAAAAATACAAACCTGTGACAGACGGACGGACAGCGGAGCCTTAGTTATAGGGTCCCGTTGGCACCCTTTGGGTACGGTACCCTAAAAATATCCTGGCTGGGTGGACTCGGCTCTTATCAAATTGTCAACCAAACTTAATCTGTGAGGCGAGATGGTACTTTGATAAGGCAAAGTCAGACAAAATGGCCAATAAAACCTTCTTTAGAAACAACTAAAGAATATTCTTTTTTTTTGCGAAACAAAGAAAGGTGCAATGACCGAGTAGTGACTAAAACAAACGCAGATTTTCATATCGCCGATAAATCTACTGTAGCCACGATTTTTTCGCAAAAAAGAACCGTGGAACATAAAGATCATTTGGGGTCTTTACGTTAAAAGTTCAACAGCATTTTTGATATTTAAGGGACGTTGGCTCTGGTTGTAATTAGCATCAATGAAATCAAAATAAAGATATTTCAATTTTTTGCTAATATACCTAGGAATAAAATATCCTAAATCGATTAAGAGATTGTAGCAAAAATCCATAATTTTTGGCGAAACTTCGCCATTTTTAGACAGTGTTTGCTGACATTTCTTCAGTGTCAGTTTCTTTTCAACCTTATTTAACATCCTCATTTCATTTCATCTGTGCTTCCGGACATTTTTTTTCTTATTCGCCAGTAAAAGTCGGTTTTCTTGTTTTTGTTGTAATAAAAGTAGACAAATCTAATTGCATCGTTGCATTGTTTGTACACCTGTTCGAGTTCTCGCGCCATAATAACAGCTTCATCTAGCATAGTTACTAATTTTTCAATCAACCTCATCAGAAATGATGACAAGCAAAGGCGTATCGCGCTCTGTCATTATCATTACGCTGATTTCTCTCGTATCAACCTCTTTAGTAAAGTATGTCAACTTGAGCGTAGTCTGAACTTGCAACTAGTACAATTTCAAACTCTGAACTAATTCGTACTCAATCGATTCAACATCGTCCTGCCCCTGTCCTTATTTGCTTGGGGTCGTCGCAGAGTGTCTTTCTCTTCCTCAAAATTCTTTCAGCCGCCATCTATGTTTCTTCCTTCCTATCTTTAACACAATCCACCCATCTTTGGGCTTCCCCTGCTCTTACAGCTATCCACGTCCGTTCTCGAAAATTTCCTTACAACTTGTCCCTCATCCTGCCATCTTCTTCTTCTTGTTGTGTCGGTGACAATCTAAATCATATTAAAATGTAAACTAAAGTATGTACTAAACCAACAACTACTGCAAATAATTCTAACACTAAACTAAGTCGTACTTGATCTAAATAAAATAAACAATTGACTATCGATTAATGTTGTAAATAGTCCCAGGTAACAAATTATAACTCCTCAAGTTTGTAATCCAAACTAGGGGTCAACGTCACTTTAGTAGGCCGTGACCGGTTCCCTTGACACATATACATATATTCATATACAACTAATATAGTAGTGCATGTAGGCCACTTTCCAGGGAATTTTAATAACACTATTAGTCCTGGTAATAAAACGATATTTCAATTATTGCCGGCATAATAATTCAGCTAACATTTCAGGAGTTTTGTGTCGGTAATGGGAAAACATTTCTATGTAAAAAGAACACATCACTTTTAGAAAGTAAGTAACTTTTCCAAAAGGTAGCATCAAAATGTCGATATTTTAGAGTGCTCTCTGTTAAAATGATGTTTAAAATATCAAAAATTAGAGTAGAGAACATGACAAGCAATGACGTTCTTAAAAGTTCCAATTATTATATCCTATTCCTAGAACAGTTCAATCAATTAACACAACCTATCGCAGTCCACAGCTGGACATAGGCCTCTTCCAGGTTGTCCCAGCCACCTTCTTAAGGTCGGCGGTCCACCTAAAAGGTACGCGGTTTCCACTCCGGGACTCATCTGCTCCACCGACCATCGGTCCTTCGACAAACATGGCCAGCCCAATACCACTTCAGTTTGCTTACTCTGCAAGCTATGTGGGTAACTCCAGTTCTTTTCCGGATAATTTCATTTCTGATTTTATCCATCAAAGAAACTCCGAGCATAGCTCGCTCCATAGCGCGCTGAGAACAGCTACTGATGTAAAACACAACTTCGACGAGAATTCTTAACAAATAAACTTCGGTATGTAGAGCACACGATGTGCACTTCATCTTGAGAGCAATACAACATCTTTAAAGCCAAGAGAAATAAGAACATCTTGATTGATAAATACCACACATAACTTCATTCTTTCATTCTTTAACTACTGTAAAAATAAATACAGACTGATAAATGTTCCTAATCCTTGTAAGTAATGGTACTTGAACCCCAAACAATAACAAAAATAGACCACTTTATATCTAAACATAAAATATACATTGAATTAATTATTCGGATGAACGAACATAGACCGAATGAAATCAACGAGATAATCAGAACATTTGGACGAACAAACATGCCTCCTAGTATCATTCACATTAATATCTAATAACTAGCTTCTGCTCGCGGCTTCGCCCGCGTGGATGTCGGAAATTATCCCACGAGAACGTGCTACCGACACAAAAAGTAGCCTAAGTCCTTCTCCAGGATGCCATCTATCTCCTTGCAAAATTTTATCGAAATTCGTTCAGTGGTTAATGCGTGAAAAGGTAACATACAGACAGAGTTACTTTCGAATTTATAATATCAGTATGGATAAATATAAAGGCTTTGTCGCTGTCGGATTGTTATCGTAAGCTTACAAGGACATGTGTTTGTAACCTCCTCTTTGGAGTTCGAAGATTTTGATTTAAAAATAATCCCAAAAATATAAAAAATATATTAAAGAAAACATTTTTAGGATCCAGTGTCTGAAGTATACAAATAATCGCCGAATCGTTAATAAAAAACGATTATTATTCCAAGAAGGTCCCAGTTTGGTATTCAAAATAAAAGAAATCAATGCGCTCATGAAGGTATGTATGATGTAAGAGCTTATCATTTTTAAGGCTGCATCGAAAATAAAAGAAATAAGTATAAACGAATTTCGCACGGCGGGATCTAAATTCAATTAAATTTTTTGGTACCTATTTAGTTCTAGTTTGGAGCATAGTCCTCTAACAAAGGTTATAAAAAAAAAATAGGTCTATTGCAGAAACGTGTACAACTTTTACAGAAAACACACAGTTCGTTTACAGTTATTTTTTAAACTTCTGAATTACTAAATTCAAACAATGATGGATGCCTTTTAACAATACCTATTTAACCAATGCTAGAGGATTTCACCTTTAGCCTTGCTTTGCGTCCAAAGTAAACAATAAGGCGCAGGTGGACAGAGTTTGTTGAACAAATATTTTGACATACCATTCAAATTCATATTGCTCATAGCATAGCAAAGGTCGGTTCATAAATATCACGTTGTAGTTCATTCATTCATTCAAAATTTTGCTTCACTGAAATAAATCGCAAAGTATTTTTAAACTGCCTCTTTGGTCTAGTGGTCGCATGAGCTACTGGTGAACAGCATGAGGTCCTGGGTTCGATTCCCAGGCTGGGCAACGTATATTATTGGGTTTTCCATCTGGAATTTCTCAGTAGCAGACCAGATTCAGGATTTGTGTCCGGTTGATGGCAATAGGCTCGCCCCCATTACTTGGGTATTAAACATAATTGCCGAAACCGAAAACACCGAAATGTGGGTGTAGGTACATTTTGGTACACCTCTGCCTAACCCTTCGAGGGAACAGGGCGTGATATTGTGTTGTTTAAGTATTTTATACTACTAACAGATTACAGAAAACATGGTAACATTAATCGATGTGCTTATATTTATAATGTATCTGTTTACTTCGTATATGTGCATAATCATAGATTATCACGCGTGTAAGTAGTTGTACTTCATTATAATTACTAAAGCGATCAATGTACCAAGTTCACATACTAATAACAAAATTATTATTAACCCAAGAATAGGTACTACTAATAGGAATCTACTGCTAATTTATATGATACTGTATTATCATTCACATAGGTATTTTGCCTTTCCAACAATGAAGTTAAACAGGGACTTTATTTAAGTCTTAATTAACATCATATCGTCTCTTTTATAATTAAAGTTTTACTGTTATTTGTAGCGTAAATAATTTCATACCGTAGTTCATTTATAATTTTTTTTTTGCTTCTTATTCGCAAATATTACCGTTACTTCCCATCAGTTATACCGTTACCTAAGACTACGTACGCACAATGTACGTAGTATATTCTATGACTAAGAATTATTAGTATAATTACGATCCATTGAACTGGGCTATCTCTTCTAACAGTACTAACGGAATCTGGAGCTAATAGTCGCCAATTAGAGTAGGGCGACGGCAGGACGGTGAACCAACCTTAGTAAGAGACCCAATTTTAGACTATTCAGATCAACGCACTAAGAAATAAGTACCTAAAGAAAAGCTGTTCTTATAACCTATCTAGTGATAAATCTGTCTTGAAATAAACTTCCCACAAGCGTGAGAAAGGAATGAACGAATGACGGAATGGGATACTGTCAACTTCCTTCCCGCGAAAATATTTGAATTTATAAATCGAAGCGAAAGTGTATCTATGGTGAATGTAGGCCGTGGGCGTTGGTCATGGCCACAAATAATGTCATGTGTTTTTAGGAAAACAAAATAATAGATATTTCCTTCGCGTTCGTTGACACTGACCAGACTGAATTTATTGGTTGGCCGAGCGAGATTTATTGGGGGTCGAATTCGAGATTTGAGGCTGATTTGTCGATAATTGGAGGTGAATAATATCTACACGTCATAGAGAAAACAAAGCCTTTAAAAAACGAAAGTCATAACAAAGAGTTTCTCATGTTATGCTAATTAACGTAAGGTGAAAATCATACAATGATTTACAAAGAAATTAGTCCAGTAAGCTAAATTACGTGTCGAGACAACGGTATACTTACGCCTATGAATCATCTGACTGAATTCTAAACTACACATAGACGATAAAATCTGTTGGACTTCAATTTACAGTCCATTACTGTTTACAAATCTATCATCGAATTTCATATCGATGTGAAACCGTCGTGGTGCATAAAACGTATTTATTATCTGTGTGGTCGAACGGTCGAACCCTAGTTTTCTTGCCAGCCAGTGTTACCAAAGTTAATGTTGTTTATGAACGTCACTACTTCCTCAACTGAGTTACCGTTAGAAGAGCAAAAAATCGCACAGAGTCGAAAACCGAGTCACTGATTGAGATTTCTGGGTCATTTTACTTCTTATTTTGACGTGTTGGTTAGAAATATGAAGCATTGAGCTGGCAGGCCAATTAACTAACGATTGAAAAATATAAAGAAATGTGTTTATTAACGCTGCTGAGTTCAGCTGTATTTGATTTGCGAAAATATATTTCACTTCGGTTTCACCAATTTATTTGTGATTGGTAATACAGAGCACTGAAGTCGTAAATATTTCACGTAAAAATAATTGAAACGTGTTTGCAGATGTGCCTTGTTATATTTAAAGTATTCTCATGGCCGTACGTGGCTTTTCCAATGAATACAAAACAATACAAATTGAGGATACCCGCCGTAAATAAATAATGTTTGTAAAACACCTGCTGACATCCCTACATTACTTACAGACCCAATGGTAATTCAATTTGTTTGGACACCTGCTCCTGTCTCTGAAGCCCGAGTATTTCGTAACAGGTTCACTAAAATAACAGTTCTTTGTAACTAGCTAGAGAACCTTTTGGAACTGTTATTTTAGATACTTTTATACCTCGTTCATGCCTAGTTCTAGTAGAACTCATATTATATATATATAATAAATTACTGTTACGTAAAACCTGTTTTTACGTTTGGCAGATCCCAAAGCTAAAGTTTCCTATTTTAGGAATTAATTCATTAACTTCCATCCCATGCTGTTTATTTACAGAACATTATTCAACGTATTTGAAACAAAATAAATGAAAACAAACATGTTATCAACATTGTAGATTGTTTTTACTTACAAATTGATTAATTAATACCAAATTAGTATCGAACATTGAGCTTCGTAACAAAAACTCGAGAATACTAAAAACTTTGATTAAAATGAATATGTTTACTTATTTAGCATTCGTATAAAAACTTTGTAAAGTCATACCTCCTTACTAATAAATGTTGTATAGCGTCTGGTATGTAAGTAAATATATTTAAAACTTAACCAATAAACTTTTACGTTAACAAAACTTTACAAAAAAAGTCGTCCAATAAAATACACAAATTAATTTGACGAAAAAACTGGTACCTATAACGAATTAAACATTCACCAAAACTTGCATAGACTATCATGAGATTGCCGACTATCATCCATCGCTCGAGGTCAATGAACTATTTTTTGCCGCGTCCAATCACGTTTTGTTTTTTTTTCTTTTGGCAAAAGCTTCATAGCTATAAAGAAACGATACTTTTTACTCGCTTCACTTAAACGAATTGGAAGATAAATTATTCAAAATGTTATTATGTCGTTAATGACTTATTAGCTATTTTAAGAGTTATTTATTTAAGATCATTGGCCTTGATGCTGCGAAAGTCAAGTACCTATATTATTATCAGACCGGTCAGTGAATGTGGTCGAACTTTTACAGCAGAAATATAAATAAATAAATTATTTTATTTTTATTGTTATATCTTTATTTTAATAAATAACTGGTCATCTTAAATACAATATAAAAGTGAACACTAAAATATATATACCTATATAAAAACGAGGAAGAGGGCATCAAAAGTTTCGTCCGCATCGCTGTCAACGGCAAAAAGGGCCCAAAAGGCTGGCAGCATATTATAAGTTCGCGCAAAACTTTATGAGCTCTCGGAAGTTGCACGCGAGTGGCTGCGCAGTATGCATAATATAGGTGTCCGAGGGAACTCTGTCATTCTCACTGAACTGTACCATGCGCGGTTTCGTACTTGGGCCTATGTTCAGAGGGCTCATAAAGTTTTGCGCGAACTTTACTTAAATCGACTGGCTTTTATTTTGTACAAAAATGAAACGTGTACCTCTATTCGAAAACCACTAAAACAAAGCCTACGTTTAATACTCCTGTTCTCTATGTAGATCAAATTCTACATAAAAATAATTCTTCAAAGATAATTACTCTGATATTAACGTACAGTTCAAATGTAATAAAGCGCATTACATAAAGCATGAAGCAACTTTGCACTCGCTTTGCTTTGCCCACAATAAGCTTGAGAAATAGGTACTTCTCAGTATTACGAGTATATAGCTTAGAACTGCTGACAGACACGCCACTGTCGCCATTACTTCTGACTAATAAGTTTCTTCCAACTAATTATCTTCACAATCTAATAGATAAATATCTATTTTTTTTTGTCTTTGAATCTCCAAATATTCTCCCGCTCAAGGCCCTAATTCACTAAGACCACTTAACGATTCCTTACTTCTAAATCACGTCAATTCCTTATCTAACCCCGACATCTGCTAATAACGTATTCTCTACGATACATTGAACGATCCCGTTTCTACAAGACACGATATTGACGTGGTTTGCACGTGGTAAGATTACGCGGGAAATTATAATTACCATACAGAATTGGGGCCATGGGTGGAGCGGGAGGGCGTGTCAGACTTTTACTGACTAAAACTCACCCGTGTTGCTTCAGTTGCCTGTATGCCAGGGCCATGGTAACACTTTCGGGCAAACCCGCGACTCTGGCACGATAATAATAATACCACCCTATTGCTGTCCTACTGCAGGGCAAAGGCGTCTTCTCATATAGAGAAGGCACGAACATTGATCACCACCGTTGCCCAAGCCTGATTCCAAGTTTTCCTCACGACGTTAGCCAGGTTTCCACCGATGTCAGTATTGTCCAAGTTAAATTCAGAAAGTAGTACATATGAATTGAAAAAGTCACATTGGCACTTGTCCGGATTTGCACCTACAGCCTCGGCCACCACGACATATTGAACACATATTTGATTATTTGAAAATCATATCAAATTAATATACCTAGGTAATTATTGTACCCACTTATGATAAATTCACACTCATTAATTTATTTAATGATTAGGTATTCGACGTGCTAATAAGTTCACAGATGGACTTGTAGATAAATAAAAGCATAAGTAGATTCTTTAATAAGAAAAACTCTGTGTATCGAATAAAATACTGAGTTTTACAGCTGCTTCAAATAAAGGCTCCCACAGACATGCGCGACGCGACTGCGAGATGCGACTCTTTTATAAGAATTTCCATGAAGATTTCATAGAAATTGTTGTACTAGAGTCGCGTCGCGCCTGTTAGCCTGGGAGCCTTAAACCATTAACGAATGGAGGAAAGGAAACAAATTCTTTTGATGGAGACAGTTGGATCTTTCTGATTCTGAACTACCGAAACAACTCGATTTATTTTTGCTATTAATTAGTAAAAAATCCGAATCCACATGTAACTCCTAAACTAATTCAAACGATAATTTATATTTAAAGCTAAAGTTTAGTATAAGTTAAACATGACTTATTCTCGGGCGGAGTCCCCCACGGCCGATAAATGCTATATTTAGACAGAACTAAATAGTCTGCTACGTTTAATTTATGACAACTTTAAATAGACATTGCTTTGTTAAACATGCTTTGTCAAATTAAATATGTATTCGATTTAAAAACTTAGGAATATAAAATATTCATACGAATTGGTATAAGTACAACCTTACAAAGGTTTACATACGTAATACCGACGGAAGTCTTTGGTTTTTCTAACGAGCCACATTGGCCGTGAAACAACAGCGCTCCGAGAATGTATTGGACGATAAGAAAGAGCTAGACTGCTTATCTAGTACTTGATTTATTATATCTGTTAGCTAGCCACAAATGGATATACAGGCACGATGAAACTAGCTTTTCCTAACTGCGAAGGCTGAACCGGAACGTCAATGAATCACCCTACCGATAACATATGGCCGCGAAGTGAGTGTGTTTACAGATGTTTCAAAATATTGAAAAACATTGAAATAAAACACCAGTGTTTAAGGTAAAAGTTGTAAACAACGTAATGAAAACAATGTTATTTTCAGGCCGCTTAGCCTTAAACTCTATTCTAGAGTCTTCTACGAAGATCTTGAAACACGTTTTCACTTCCATCGATCATTTTAAATCTGACGTGTTTTGTTTCTTACGTAATTTTGTGATTAAGAGCGTGCGTGTGAGAAAATCGCCGGGAAAATGTTAGACGAGAATCGCGTGTTAGCGGTTTAACCGCACGCGGTGAAATCTGCCCTTTGCAGTGTTAAGCATCGCATTGCGGGGTGCTCACATCCAATTTGCATAAAATACAAAAATGTTACTTAAATGCAAATGAATTTCTTTCAGCTTTTATTGTCCATTTTCTTTGAGATCTTTTTCTGGTAGGGTGATTGCGGCTTTCTCTTTGTTTGGTAATTTTCTTTTGTTATTATTTTCGTGGACCCTAATTTCCGCTACAATATTGTTGGAATGATAGTTCAAATTATCATTATTAAAAATTTCACTATCGCTATATCTTCGGATTGTAGATAAAAGTTCATTTCCATTACAAACTTTGATCATAGATAAATATATCAGTTAAAACCCGCAAAATCACGATGAGAAGTATTAGTAAAAGAAGCACGTGTTCCTACCTACATTTACTGTATTACGTACGAGTATGCATAACGAATTCCGAATACGAATGCACGAATTCTTAGAGAGTACATATCAATTGAAGTTTGAACTTCCAAATATTTATCCGCCTAGATTCGTCGGCGGACCAAAGATATTGGAAGCGCAGCAGTAATCAAATCATCAAAGTAATAAAGGTTTATTCGTTGGTAAACATCCGTTTCCTCAAATGGATCTAGGTCAAATACTCAGAATATTCATCATCTGGGGTCACATTAATTTCTACACCTACATAATAAATATAGTACATAAAACCATCCGATGTTTTCTGTAAAAATATCACCGTGAAAACGTAGCTTTAGGGAGCTTGAATTGAGCTGTCATTTCACCTGATGCTAGGGACTGACATTATTGACAGCTCACTTCACGTAAGTTCTCACGGTGAGATTTTTACAGAATACATCGGCAGGTTTCCAAGTTGTTATGGAAAATTTCAATGCTTTACAGTAAAAGATTTCTCCTTGATACAAATACCACCGGCAATCTTAATAACGTCAGTAATAAAAGCAATAAAACAGGAAAACATTGAGTGTTATGTTCGGCCTATTTTATTTTACTATAACATTAACACCATTCGCTTTTAGCCCAGAGAGTATTGCTATGTTAGCACTGGATGCATTTACTTCACTTTTTATTCAAACGTAATCTGCCGATCTATTGCGTAAAAATCTCACGGTGAAAACTTAGGTGAAGTAAGCTGCCAATAGTGTCATCCCAAGCACCGTACTAGCATCAGGTAGAAGACAGCTCACTCCAAGCATGAGCTAAAGGCTAAGGTAGAGTGATCCACCTAAGTTTTTACGGTAAGATTTTCACAGAGTATAATAGACCGTCTGAAATCATTAAGAAGTTTCAAGAATTTTCATTGCTGTTCTTTGAGTCTTACTGGAAAAATGAGACACGTGCTGGCTAAAACTATGTCAAAGTTTGAACTCAGTATTGTATTAATTCAAAGTTTTAACAACGTGGAACCTTAAACAACTATGCGGCTGCATAGTAAAACAAAGAAAAAGTATTTAAGTATTGTGTTTAAGTAGTAAGTTATTTTAATATAAATATTATTATGAAACGAACATCCAAAGCGCATGTTAAAGAGGTTGACACAAAGCCTCCGTGTTCAGTTGTATAACTGAGGCAAAGGCTACGTCGCCGACTGCCACGACACCGACCTTCACCACTCGAGGGTCATGGCTTTCACGCAAAACGACTAATTTCAGAAGAACCACCATTTAAAGCTGTTCCTTTTGCACGCCACGACTTTACAATTTACCGTATTATGTCTGCAAAACACGAAATAAATCGCGTACGTCTACTACGAGAACTCGATTCTTGTTTGGTGTATTTGAAGATAAAACAAATGTTTACATTACGCTCAGCAGATGAGCAGATGTGGCCTTTTCGACACCCGAATAAAATACACAATCACAGTAAGCAGGTTATAGCACCGGTCAACCTATTTTAACGCAAGAGAATTATTTGTTCTTTTATTGTTTTGCGTTTTCAGGAAATGTTCTCATAGAATGTGTATTTTACTTAAGTAAGTGCATCTAATAAAATAGGCAACTGTTATTATAGCTCTACATTTCGCTATTTGATCTTTTCAGACTTCTGAAGAAAAGTGTTACGAAAAATTGAACTAAAATAATAGTTACTTGTACTGTTTCATATTTCATACTGAAAACATATACTTATTCCTTTCGTAACTAACACACTAGTTTGATAACTTTTATTGCAAACAACGACAATTAAACTCTACAATATTACTCAATTAACCTTTCTATTCACGCAAAATACTTGAAATAATTTAAAAAATCTTTTGTTTCGAGTCAACAAAGCAACTCTTTTTTTTTGTGCATGAAACCAACTATTGCGCTTTGCTACGGCGTAGCACCGTAGCACATTCGTAGGCTTATTTAAAAAGAAAACATTTTAATTATTTTCGACTATCGTAAACTCGTAGTAATCCATTGCCTAGTAATTTTTATAAGATTTAATCACGAAAGCCGTGACCCTGAACGATATTGCTAAACGCGTAAGCCTGAGCTTTCTTACTTAATTTATTAATCGTCTGCTAAAGCATGAAAAAGCAGGTTCTAGACAGGATGATAAATGATCATCTTGTGTTCGTCACAGTTATCTGATTGACCAAATCAAGGCTTTTTGTGTTTTTCTATGGAATACTAGCGATCCGCGTCTATTTCGCACGGTTTTTACAACTTGAAATAACATCGAGATATCTTTATTCTAAGCTGGTTTAATACTAATGTATTAGACGCATAGACCTTCCGGAATAAATGATCAAAATGATCGTGAAAACTGCATCAAAATCCATTGCATAGTTTAAAAGAATAACGCGGACACACAGACAGACACGAAAAGCGTAAAATCGGTTTTCGTTTCTGTCTGAATGACTGCTTATAATAACATAAATATACATACAGGTTGTAAAAAGACCCATCACGTAGCCGTCAACTACGCATTCTGTGCATAAAACTAAGTAAAATTGCACAAAAATAATTGCTCGAAAACGAATTTTATTTTTTGTGCAAAATTCGCTGTTCGCGGTAGTACGTAACGTAACGCACGCAAATCATTGTGCTTATGGGTGCATGCAACAGTACAGGGGTCGTGGGGGTATTTAAAGTTGTTATAACATTAAAATCTTGTTTTCGTAAAAAAAAACGACGGTAATAGTTGGAATTTTGACCTTCAATATCTCCGTAACCAGAAGGTTCCCAGGTATGGTCCAGTACAAAAAAAAAATACAATGACGCCCCGTCATTGTATTTTTTTTGTAGTACAAGTGATTCTCGGTTTCGTTAAGTGTGTTTTTACACCCGTTAGATTATCCGGTATTATTTCTTTCATTAATGTAATAGTTTTTATTTGTTTTTCTGTAGCAATATGTTTTGGCTTTGGTTATTTTATGTGTTTTTTTCCGTCCGCATAATTTATAGTTTCTTTTTTAAATTGTTACATGTCTTTGTTCATAGATTATTTGATTTATGTGGGAGAGTTATGAATGAGAAAACTAAAGAAACAGTCTGGATATTATAAATCTTGGCTAGTGAAATGATAAGTAGGTATATGGACGCATTAATCAACATTTTGTCAGAAATCATTTCTACACTATTCTTTTATAACTTCTGTGTGCGTAAGCCAAATGCCGACTGTGATAAAAGAAATACTTAATCACCCGACATAAACATCATTAGAATTACAAAGAGTACTAAGACAGGATATGAAGGTTATTTATTTATTTATTTGCATAATGTACACTCAGTTACAGGCTAGGCTAAAACATTTATTTATTTGCATAATGTACACTTCGTTACAGGCTAGGCTAAAACATTTATTTATTTATTTGCATAATGTACACTCAGTTACAGGCTAGGCTAAATCTTAAGAGTGCATGACCCAGTTAGGGCGCAGCAAGTATTATTACATTTAACTTATATCGAGGTTAAATACTTAAAAGTTATATACCCCTTTATTTACGAACTTTGCTTAAAGTTAAGTAGTGCGACTGTTTAACCAAACATGTTTGATGTTTAAACGCCTCTTAACTTTAAGCAACGTTTATAAATAAACCCCTTACCTATTAGATAACAAGATCACAACATTCATTATTACTACTAATACATACACTATTTCTAACCTAATATATTTAATTTATAACAATTAAAATAGTTTAAATATATAGTAACAGCCTGCGGCTTCGCCCGCGTGGATATCGGAAAGTATCCCACAGGAACGTGCTACCGGGACAATAAGTAGCCCATGTCCTTCCCCAGGATGCCATCTATCTCTTTGCCAAATTTTATCGAAATCCGTTCAGTGGTTTAGGCGTGAAAAGATAACATAGAGACAGAGCTACTTTCGCATTTACAATATTAACATGGATTAATAAAATTAACATAGATACATAACATTTGTGCTTTATTTTAGCTTCTTTATCTTCCATAAACTCTTTAACTCTATAAAAACGTTTTCCTAAAAGTAATGACGTAAGTCTAAATTTAAATATGAACAGTGTTTTTGTGGATCTTATATGTTCAGGTAACTTCTATATATTTAGACGCTTCGGTATTCTGGACTATTTTTATACATCTCTAGTCTAGGTACTGGTAGAATTAATTTAGTTTTGCGGCGCTCATTCTTATTAATTAAGTTAACAATGTTAATAAGGTTATCAAGACTTCTGCAAAATGTGCTCAATTTAAGTGAGAGTCGATCATTGAATTGTAGAGGGTTAATTGCGCTAGTTCGTTGAATGCATTGTTTCATACTTCTACAAGTCTATGCTTTTAAAGTGTAGCGAAGCAAAAGTGTAGCAAGTTCAACGACAAAAGCTTATCGATTTTACCAAGATTTGCATACAGCTGCATCCAAACATTGGCATGATCTATTTATATATCTCTGACGTCACCTGCTTCTAAATTAAGTGAACAGTTTTATACTGACCAACCGCGGCTGCACTTTCACGGTTTGCCCTACATTTTAATTTTAAATAGACTCTGCCCTACATTTCGACCCTGAGAGATGCCAGAATTATTTATAATAATATTAGGACACTCGGTTATAATAATATTTTGGTGTTGATGCAAGCAAGACTACAAAGGGAAGGCCAAAGAAACGATGGATTGACTGTGAATACACGTGGTGGAAAGGTCTTCAACAATGCAATCAGTGCAAGCTAACCGGCTGTGCATATATATCCCATAGAGAGGTTAATATTGAGCTGCCACATAACTACGAAGTAAATATAATTCTATTGTCATTATTGTATTGTATTTAATAAAAATTCTCTTTAAGTTATGGTTGAGTATGAATGTGGATGACTATAAGACTAGGGGAATTCAAATTCAAAATCATTTATTTGCAAATATTGGTAAACAATATGCAGATGTTTTACATTCATGTTATATTTTTATAACAATCTTGGTATCACCATATTTTACCATTCGGCATGCAAAATACATAGAAAGAAAACACAAACAAAATAAAATTAAGAATCGGATCAATAAAACTAGTTTAAAAATAAAGTATGAAAATTAATCTTAGAGTTTTATGAAAATAATTCTATAAATCATATAGTCCTATAGGAAGACTAAAGATATGTTGGATGGACCATTTGAAAGATGATATGGCTAGAAAGGGGGGACTACCGAGATAACGACTAATAGAGAAGTATGGACGAAAAATACATGTTGCGATGACCCGACGAAATTGTGATAAGCGTAAGAGAATGATGATGGTGCAAGCATCGTTTATCATCTGTGTTAATTTGATGACTTGGCTGCATCTGTCTGTGATGTAAAGGAATTGGAAGGGTCCTATCTAAATGATATTGTGTTTTTATCAGTGGCGTAGCTAGTCCTAAAGGGGCCCTGTATCGAAATTTGTTGGGGGCCCTTTTTTACCCGACTGCAGCGAAGCTTCAAAAAATAATACCTACCCTAGGTATTGTTTTTTTTACAAAATAGCACACTGACTTGGAGAGTATAGAATAGAATAGAATAGAATAGAATACTCTTTATTATGTACATCATAAAAAATAACAGATATAAATGTAGACATTTTACACAGGGTGACACAATGGGCGGTCTTATCGCTAAAAGCGATCTTTTACAGACAACCTTTGGATGGATTCAAGGGAGAAGGAGAGATATTAATGCAGGTAGTCAGTAGTGTACCATTTACATATACAACAAATACATACATACATAAAACATATAGCGTATAGCTATTATTGTGAGTGTCTTGCCCGTTCTTCTCCATAGATACCCTACTACGCTTTGCATTGGACAACTAACTAGCTTCATCTTTCTGACTGACCGATCCCTTGACAATTCAAATGTAAATGGTTTAATTGAAATAAATGCTTTGAGCTTGAAGCCACAAACAAATTTCATTCATTTGAATTTTTTCATTAGGTACTCATTCATTACGGGCCTCTTATCAATAAGAATTACGGATAATATTTTACGAATGAATTTTCACGTCGCGTCGCGCGTCGGTGGCGGCGGGCCACTGTAGCAGGAGGCCCGGTAGCTACGCCCCTGGTTTTTATGATTCAACAAAGTGATGTATGTTTGGCATAGAAGAAAGCTCTAAACCAGAGCTAATATAGTCGAGTAACTCGAACTGTGAGCATAATTATGGTGTACAGCAACGACCAGGAAATAGTACCCTTTTCACATACTTTGCTTATCAGCCCAAGCAGCTCACTGAGCTATTTTTCAGGGTAATGTCTGATAACAATATTTATACCCACCATAATGCAGTACAGTTTTTTTCCGTTGTAAAAATCGACGAGTTAATAGGAACCGACATCATTTTCTCAGAAAGTAAAAAAAATCGCTTCTTAAAAGTTTACACAAATATAACTAGGTACCTACCCGAGTTTTTTGTATATATTCGTTAGACAATCAATCTTCGTTCTTGTTATCTATCATAAACCAAATATTGTGATGCATACTTCGGCTAACCGAGATCTGACCGATTTAAAAAGTATGACGGTAGGAACGTGAGGCCCGGGTGGTCAACCCGACGCCATTGTAACATGTTCAAATTACACACACCGACTTTTATATCTGATAAGTGATGATAACAAATGACATGGAATATTTTTTTAGAAAGTGGTACTGACTACTAATTAAATATAAATTAAACTGCGCATCACGCATATGATTTGAACAGGTTCTTTCTCTATCAAAAGGATCGTTTCTCCTCCAATTCGTTTAATTTTGCGGTAGGTACCTAAAGATCTTTGATTAATTATTGGCTTGGCCTTAAGGCTTCCGCAGATAAGCGCGATGCAACTCTTGTAGAACAATTTCCATGAAGTTTTCATAGAAATAGTTCTACTAGAGTCGCGTCGCGCCTTGTTGCGGGAGCCTTTAGGAAAAACTCGTCTAAGTGTTAAGCACCCAATAAAAAACGCCAACATGTAACAACCTCGTCAGAAGTAATATTTTCTAACTGGCAACATTAATCATGTAGTCACGCGCGTAAGGCACACTTGCGACCTCGGCCGTAACCCTACAGGGCTTCAGTAGGTAAGCCACATAATGAACTACCGCAATACATGAACAGTATTATACACGCTTAACGAGCTAAGAGGATTTACTATTGACGTATTTACTGGCTCATTTGAATGCGGTGACATGTTCACAATACAATTTAAAAACGTTTATACTTAGATGTGTGTAAACATGTCTGAGTGATGTCCCGAATTGTAAAATGCATCGTGAAAAATGCAATTAGTTTCGCTATAATTCTGTGAAGAACTAAGTAATTGTTAAGAGTTTTTTGAACATTCGGGACGTCCAAGGTTGGCAGCAAGTAAACAAAATTAACTGAAAAAATTCTGCCGAATTTCAAGACCTATAAATACATAATTTCTATACGGATCTCACTGTGACTGAAACAAAACAGCACTCAGCAGCTGGATTTCCATTTTCTAAATCCAAAAAATCATAGTCCAACATCTTTCGCTTTACTGCGCAGTATGTAATAATGTTGCCATTACAAATAATTGACAATGGTCATCAGCGCCAATCATCTGACTCGACCACCGTTTAATGAACCGGAAGGAGTGATTAGCGCGGGATGAGCACTTTATATTACTGGATAAATGTGTAGGTAGGTACACTAGGTAAAATCTATGAGGACGCAAGTACCTATGGAATATTCCATGGCATGATCAATTAATCCACTTGCTCTTGGTTGACAGCTGACGATTCCAGGATCAGGTATCATGGAAAAATATTACGTGGCTAAGTTATTAGTTCGGTTTCGAGAGTACATAATAAATCCAAAACCTGGTAACATCGTTTAAAAGAAATAGGAACATTATTAATGATTTAATAAAAGGAATAATTTTTAGTTAATAAACCGTTCAGTATTCTGTAAAAATTTGCTCCATTTCAATTTCATACGCAATAAAAATCCTCAAATATAAAGTTGTTTGTTTTTACGGTAAACTTTTCGCCAATTGGCCTGATATCAGTAAACAAACTTCGAAATACTTCCAGTTTGTGTTGCCAAGGCTTGCCTACGTATGTAAATATATTTTTATATCGTGTCACCTCCACAAAGACGGATCTTGACGAAACTTCACGACCGTAACAAAAGAAGTACCGAGTAGATGACGATGTATAGTCGGGACGTGAACGTCAAGCAGGCCTATAAATAGAGCACATGCGACATTGGACAACCCTCTTCAAATTAACAATAGTAGTCTAATTTTTGGTAACGGTATGTATTCATTGACAGTTTATTGGTCTTTGTCGTTATGTAAAAGTCTATTTACTTACAAAATATTATGTTATAAAGGTGACACTGTAGTGAACTCATTCTGAAAATTAATGACAAAAACAGATGCTTTCACAAGCTGTTCAAATAGTACGTTATTAAAAACTAGATAAGCCCATGATACGATATTGTCAAACTTTTCACCATATTATTTATCTAAATAAATCTCCACCGTATCTAACTCTACACACGCATTCTTTAGCCATAACAAATCAATAATTGAGAATCTACAAAACAGCCAGAGATTTATTTTTATAATTGTGTTCTTCACGTCTATTTTATTGGTTATAGGTAAGGTCGGCGCCACAGTATATTGACCTGATATTCTATCCAGCCAGCCCTGCCTATAAAGCTTAGTAAATATTAGCCCCGGATTGATTTACCGTTTACAGTAGAAGGTTTGTGCCACAATATATTAATAACCTCGGTAACTCCTTTGCTCCCAGGAGATTTTGATAAGAAATAGATGAAAATAACCTATTCTACAAATATTTTGACCAACGTTTTAGCTTGAGGCAATCTTAAATATTATCGATGTCACATATTGGTCATATTTTGTTGTTAAAGATAAGTTAGAAAAAAAAAAACAGAAGCGTCAAAGCATCCATTCCGAGGTAATCGGGTGTGACAACCTCCCGATAACCGAATTTCACCATAAATGTTTCCTTAAAGGGCCTGAGCACACCTTCGTCGTGAAAATAATTATGGGAAACCACTTAACGAATTCCGCTATGAAACATTACTACATTACGTCGCGATTCGAGTAGCGGAACATCATGAGAGTCAGTTGAATTGTAGCAATCGGAGCAAAATGGCATTGCTTTCGACTTAGTAAATACAGTATAGGTCTACTTCAGACCTCTTAAATTAGATTTTTCCGTAAAATCAAAATCCATTTTACAAAAAAAAAGTAAGTTTCGCTTTATAAACTTGTCGACTGCTATATTATATACGTGCGAAACAAACGCGGCACCCCGCAACAAAATAGCGGGCTGGGCGTGTAGGTGTAACTGGCTTCCAAGCAGATCGGTGAAATCACGCAGGAAAGAGATAGAATCATGATCAAATCTGTGCGTTAGAACAGGTAGTTTCGCTTCTGTTTCGCTTGTCGTACAACAGACAAGTCACGGCGGAACTACTGCGGTTTCGCTGCTATGGTTTCGCGGCGGAGATGTGATACCCGCTTTAGTACGGGACGCTAAAAGCAAGAAAATAAACAACCCCAATATATGCCACTATACCTATAAGAAATTTACGACACACACCGAGCCAGTCATATCAGATTTTTCCAATAAAATCTCTCGAAACCGAATATTATTTCATTCGATTCCATACGACCTTCTCGAGTGATTGAAATTAATCGGATCATTCGATTTTGGCGTGCCTCATGACATGATATTTTACTTTACAATTTACTGGCGGTAATTGGATCGTGAATTACCTATTTAGTGGGCAAAATACGGTGCTATTATCCCGTGCTTGAACACGTGAGTTTTGTATGTACTTAAACCAATTTAGTAGTTTATTTTCAGATAACTAAAACTAATATTATTACGAGCCATATAGGTACGTAACTCATACTGAACTGGCTGAAACTAGGAACTGATTTGCATTCGCTAAACGAAACGAAACTTTGACATCATATCATGACATGCAAGAGAGAATTAGTTAATGTATATTGTATCTATTTATAACTATAATGCTAATTAATCCTAAACTGGAAATCACTACCTGTTCACATGTTTCACGCTGCAATCTAAACTTTACATCTAATGTATATAAAATATATTATCGATAAATCTACGTCATGCGTAGTCTTAAGGGCGCATAATAGCACAATCAATTAGAACTTGATGAAAATCAGGAGACGCTATACAATTTCTTCGTTTTTACAAAGCTGTAGGTAAATCATGATAATGTGTTTGATCACAACTCAGCTTACCCGAAGGCTGACCAAACAATGACCTTTGCCTAAAGCAGTTTATATTACGAGCAATCAAAACCCTGAGCCAATCTATAAGATACTTAGCTAAAACCCTTGTAACCAGGGTTAGGAATTCGGGACTCGTAAGCTTTATATTACTAAACTATGACGTAACCATTCTTACACTAAAGACTTCAAATTCTCTTCTCACAATGTCTCTAAAGACGGAACGTTTTAACAAAGAATTTTCTTCCATTTTACTAAGAAGAGAAAGAATGTTACAGTTTCCTTTTACAACGTTTACTTTCATGTAATAAAGAAATAAAGGTAGAAAGGTCCTGCCGTTTCGCTGCTCCTGCTTATAGTAACGAGTTTTGTAGGTCCTCGGATGTATTCCACGTCCCACAACGTGAGAAAAACTTTAACAGTTGTATTACGTGTCTACTTAGTTAGATACCAGCACCCTAATTACGTAACACACTATCTATCACAATCTGAATCATTTTGAAGCCTATTGCTAATCCATTGCTTCTTAAGTTCGAAAAATTTGTCTGTTCAACACCGTAAATAACGCAATGAATGTTGTTGAACTGTCAAAATGAAACCCATTCCTACTGTTAGTGTGTTACGTAATTACCACGCTGTTCTGAGGAAGCGGACGAGGACACCATTTTCTTTATTTTTGTTTTATATTCAAAATTCTTTTGCCAGTATGTTTTGTGGGATACAGCAACTTAGCCACGGCTACACAATGAGGACGCTTTTAGGTATATTTTTCAGACGTTTTTCATAAGACTTCTTTCTATTCAAGTCGTTTTTCGTGTCTGTCTGTGTACTCGCGTTATTCTTCTAAGCTACGCAACGGATTTTGATGCGGTTTTCACCATAATTTAGAGAATTTATTCCGGAAGTTTTATGTGTATAATACATTTATATTTAATTTAGATCAATAGATAAATCTCGATGTTCTGTCAAGTCGCAAAAACCGTGCGAAGCAGAGGCGAGTCGCTAGTAAAAAATAAAAACAAATCATAATACAGATACTTTATCTGATCATCTTCATCTTCAGCACTCAGACCAAATAAAAAATCAAGACAGCGCTCTCAACAGTGACGTGAGGCTGGTTTCCTAAACATGTGTGCACTTAGTGAGGTGTAGTTTGGTTGTAAATTGGGTTGTAAATGTGTGCCTGTAAGCGTTTATGCACAGAACAAGGTGTAGTTTTGCATGCTTCACTGTATTGTTCGCAACGCTGCGGCTTGATTTTCGACAACGCTCTTTTAAATATTTTTGCTAAGTCTTTAAAGATAAAGACAGATTATTTTTGCGTCAATAGGTTGGCATCAGTTTTTCTTATATTTTTCCAGGAACCTACCACACCTTTGGTTCTCTTTCATTCTATTATTGACGTTTGTTTGTTCGCTTAGTTCTTTCACAATAGCTATCGAAATCAAGGTTCAGGGCCTGCAGTCTCGACATAGATAGCGACAAAAATCGGTCGCTAAGTCGTATCGATGTCAAATTTCTTTAATAGATTTTCAACCTTACGCTTTCGAGATAAAGTTGAAAATCTATTAAAGGAATTTGACAACGATACGACTTAGCGACGGATTTTTGTCGCTATCTAATGTCGAGACTGCAGGGCCTGGAAAGGGGACTATAAGGTAAAGATCCTTCTATTCAAGCGATGATGGTGGATTCTTTGGTGAAAACTCCATTTATTTAAATAAGACATTAGTTAGACCTTTACATATTGTGCGAAGGTTCGTTCAGTTTTACTTAAATCTAATATATAAAATTCTCGTGTCACAGTTTTCGTTGCCATACTCCTCCGAAACGGCTTAACCGATTTTGATGAAATTTTTTGTGCTTATCCGGTATCTATGAGAATCGGCCAACATCTATTTTTTTTTTTTTTTTTTTTGGTAGGTATGGTAGGGAGTTAGGGAGGTAGGTAGGTAGGTAGGGTAGGTAGGTAGGTAGGGTAGGTAGGTAGGTAGAGTAGGTAGGTAGGGTAGGTAGGTAGGGTAGGTAGGTAGGGTAGGTAGGTAGGTAGGGTAGGTAGGTAGGGTAGGTAGGGTAGGTAGGTAGGTAGGGTACGCCGTAGATAAGTACCGCAACCCGTGCGAAGCCGGGGCGGGCAGCTAGTATAATATAAAATATGAATAACAGTATGTTTTAAAAATAGTTCATGAAGAGCTTTCCTTGATCTTGTAGGAAATTATAAGTTGAGAAAACACACACCAGCATCCATTTCTTGAATTCAAAGTGTGTCCGCTCCAAATGATGTTTTAATTTATGAGCGCTTCCTCATCATCTTAAGTATTAGGTACATTTTGTCTCTGTATATTCATTTACTTCATACCTGTATGTTTAAAGTAATCGTTTTCTTTATGTACCTTCAATCTTAACAAAACATACAAGATATCTGAATGTACGTCTGAACTACGAAGTTTAAAATATCGATGTACTTAATTAAGAATGTTCATAATCGCGATGTAGGTACGGAACTTCGAAAGAATGTCTATTCAAACTTCGAAGTTCAGTATGACATTCTTTCGAAGTTCCGTACATCGCGATTATGAACATTCTCAATTAAATACATCGATATTTTAAACTTCGAAGTTCAGACGTACAGTCAAGATATCTATATGACTAACACAATATTCTCGTGAGATCCTTCAAAAGCCTCGTTACTCCAAACTTTTCAAGTGTGAATTTTTAGATAATATCCCAAACGCGACTCGAAATTGGGTTAGGAAATCTCCATTTAAAACCTCAAAGGTCCAATTAAAGTCGCATCGTTGCACAAAGCCTAATTTCTAACATGAAATGCTTTAATTAAACTATAGTTAGATACGTACTCTGACTCGCTTTAATTAAACTATACATACTCTGATTCTGCTTTTGAGACGATGAAGGAAAACATCGTGAGGGAACCGGCGTGTCCTAGAACCAAAAATTCGAAGGTATATATATGACATCTACCCACCCGCACTGGGCCCGCGTGGTGGATTACGGCCCACTTCCTCTCACCGAGAGGAGCCCAGTGTCCCAGGAGTGGGAACATTATAGGCTGATCATGCTTAGGTACTCTGATTTTGTTAACAATACATTGATATTAGTAATTGGCAAACAACCAATTACTAGGTCGGAAACATGGTTTAATCACATGAATCGGAACATCAGCGTCAATCAAGAACACGGTTATCGGCAAATAATGTGAAAGGCCTGTGCTATGACGTCACTAGTTATGTTCTGTAGACACATTTAACATTGTTACATTACATTACTGTACCGTTTATTGTGTTTACATTCGAAAATAACAAATTCTTCTATCTTCTACAGTAGGTAACTATTTTATTCAGCTTTAATACTACAGCCGGTGAATTCTGTAAAAATCACGCCCTGAAAACTTAGGTGAAATGGTTGTCATTCCACCTGTTGCTTGGAATAGTGCTTGGAATTGACAACTTAGCTGAAGTGACCTGTCACTATTGACAGCTGTCAATAGTGACAGGTCACTTCATCTAAGTTTACACGGTGAGATTTTCACAGAATAAATTTCTACCGGACTGATTCTTAAAAGGTTTATTTGAATTATTTCAGAACAGCATACCTAAACATTTGGTTAGATAAGACTAGATTGCCAAATGCAATTCTCTCCAACAATTTTCATGGAAAACTTAGATAATTTTAGTTAAACAAAATACAATAACCGCAATAATTTTTAAAACCGATTAGGAAACCATTCTACATTTATTTGGAACCTTTTACCTACTAATTGCGAAGTACTGGTGCGCATCCATAAATATTCTAATAAACTGTCTATCTAATGTCCTATAAACTTTCATTCTAACAACCCTTCATTTTTAAACATTTCATTTATGAAAAATACCTCTCATTTAGCGTGAGTACCTACCCTTGACATTACAATAAGTGTGAACTCGTAAATTAACCCCGTAACCATTTGAATATAATTTTCCGTTATTCAAATACGCGCCATTTTGATTGCGCCGATAAATTAACTTCAGCGTCAAATGGTAATTAAAATACCGTTTTATGTATTTTGCTGTTGTTTTGTCTAAATACTATTCTTACGTTGTATCTTGTGTGTCGCTTGTTGTTTGAATTTTTGTGTAAGATAGGTTATTGTATTGTAGTCCGTATTTTTATTCGCGGCGACAGCCCCAATCTGTTGCTAGGTTAAAAACCATCTGACTGTTAATCTGTTGCTAGAGTAAGTAATAAAAACCAGACAAAATAAACAAAAATAAAGCAACAAGTTTTCAGAACAAACTAAATTCATAAAAAACTAGTAATCAAGAATGTCATCAAAAAAGTCTTCAGCTTATTTGAAAAGCTAATAGCTGCAGTCTTTGAACTTTGCATAACTAATTTCTATTTAGTTTTAAATATTCAAAATAGCTTTCTGAGGCACCGTCTCGTCGGCATCGTCTAGCCTTTGTTTCCTCCATATCCTGTTTAAGTGCATAATATTTATAATTATAAGGTTGCACAGTAACCAAGCGCGGGCGCCGCTTCGGACCAGGACAGGGACGTTGAACCCAGTCTGGTTTCCACTCCGTCGCTTCCGCACGTTGGCAGTGTTGCCACTATTTATTCACCTGCCACAATCTATAATCATCTCGATGTTACATGTTACATCGAGTTGTCGGAACGTAATTCACACCTGATGGAACTTTAATGAAGCGAGATTGGAAAATATCATCACTGGCTAGGATGAAGTCGTAAAAAGTTTAATAGGAATTCTGCACCTGTTTTAGTAAAATAAATTAAATAGGTACAAACTTACCTATATTTTATGTTACGCAACTCATACATAAATCTACTTATGTACCTACACGGTACAGCTACGCCCTTTATACATGCTATATGAATTCGTCTTACATTTAAATGCAAATAAGACTATAGGTACTTTGAGATGTTAGTTGTCACAGTTATGAAAAGCCAATTAGTTACACATTTAAATGAAATTGCAATTCTACGTACACATACAGTACAGTTACTTAGTAACTGTAACTTGTAACTTTGCTTTTAATATGACTTATCAGCTCGATAAATTTATCCATTAGTCGAAATACCATAGTACCAGCCGGTACAAAGTCGTCTGTCTGGCTTCTAGATGCTATCATAGATAAATACCAAGATGGCCGCCTTCGAAACTTGAAATTTAAAATAATAAACCAGCCAGTGGCACTATCCCAACAAACGATAAGATAGTTCAGATTACACAAGTTTAAAGTTAGCTAATCTACCAAAATACTACGTCTATTGTTATTAGATAATACTTGAGCTAAGATAAAATTGTGTTATTAAAAGATAACGGAACATAATCCACGATATGACTTTCATGCGACCTATTATTTAATAGTTTCCTACGAAAGCTTGTTATGAACGTTGCATAAACGTTAATAACGCATTAAAACTTTCATAGTACATTTCCAGAGGACTGTAAAAGTTATAGTTACTAAACTTTAGATAATATTACGATTATAATATTTCCAAGTAACAGAATTGCAGTTTCTTTGTACGTTCGCCAAACGACTTATCAAAACTTAGTGCTTTAAACTTCGTCAAAAAGCAACAGTTTAAAGCGCTTTCGACATTATTTTAACAGCTGTTTTATGATAAAACTAAATCACGGTTCAGTTCAAATCTAAAGGCGAATGCAGACGACACAAGTGCAAGAACATCGAACTGGAATAGACATTCCTACTCAGACCAAAAGTACATTAAACTACTTAAGTCATCACGTAAATGGGGGTCCCATTCTGTCCATGCTCTCGGGCGTTAAATATTTACCGCATTTCAAAACGAAGAAACCTTTGAAGAAGCCGAATAGCAACCGCATCCGGAGAATAATCACTAATCACGCACTCAGACTAAACACTCGCTCACGTTCTAAGAACATTTATATCTATTCTCACCAGAGCAATCTCACCACGATATAATTGTTTAGTTTGCAACACTGTAGTAAAGCTGACTTTGAATTCTTTGGCAATCTTTCAGGGGATATGGACCACCATAACTTTGGGGCCAACTTTAAATAAAGGAAAAACTCATCAGCTGTTTCATAAATTATCCCTGGCTCTTGTGTTTATTTTTGCATAAAACAGCAGATTATTTTGGATATATCAGAGTTCGTCCTTAATTAAAAGTTGTTCATCCTCACAAGAACTTTCAGCCCCTAAAATATTAAGAGGAATAATTCTGATCTTGTTGTCTTCGTCTAACCGCGCCTTTACTCAGACCCATCGATCGGAGGGCGGAGTTGCTTCTCATTAGTATTCAGATAACGCAGAAAGTTCCGCTCAGAAAGGAAATCTGTACTCTGTAGTACAATTCTATCGTGTGTTCCGTTTCAAGTGAATTGTGTTTAATTGCTTCTCCGCTTCCTCATCGTTTGTGGCAAGTTGGAGGAACACCGTTATTTGAACTTTGTAGTTGTTTCGTTTAATATTTCTTTTAGTTATTCGTTTTTATTCTGTTTTATCATCACCGCTATTCACGACTATATTTTTCAGCCACACTTAGGTAGCTAAAGACGAAATTTTTGGGTCTCATGCAATTTTTATGAAGTCTGTTGTTATTACAACAGTCTTCATAAAAATATGTCCGATACATAATCATTAACCATGTATCTGACATATTTGTAAGAGTCCCAGCAGCCACAAAAAAAATTGTGCCCGAATAAAACCTGTTACATCTTCCACCCTGGGATTCGAAACCAAGTCCTCGAACACCACTTCTACCGATGATAACCACTTGTCATAATAAAACGGTTATTAATAGCCGTTTTCTCCAGATTAGTTTTATTGACAACTTTTTCAACATACATAACATGACTTCTCATCCATCAAATGATATTAAGGTCAGGTTTAAAAAAAAAACTCGAAAGTTGATACTACCTGTTTTAAACGAAAACCTAACTTTATAACACTCACAGTCTGCTTACACAGATTGTATGTACTTCGAATTATCTCGAGCGGGTTTCCCCTTCTGGGCAAATGCCTCCCGTACTTTAATCCTCCTTTTCTGTCTGGAGCAACTAGTGCAAGCTTAGCTTATGCTATACATAATTTCTTTTACTCTTTTCAGTCTGGCACAAGTGGGAGCAATCTGCTCGTCAGTCTAGCTCGTCCCGCCAGATACAAAAACATTATATATAACAAACCTGTCTGTATCAGTATGCCTTTACGTAATGCAAGCGAAATACGTACGAAACATCACAGTATCAGCTATGCTATCATTTGTTGATATAATAACTTCTGTATGAAATGGTGGCAAGATGTACAGAAATAATGTTTGTGTTCTCCCTCTTGACATTGCTCGGAACTGCTCAAGTGCTTACAAGCTCGTGGATTTACGTAAGAAACTATTTATCCAATCAGAAACATGTTAACTGCAAAGTCATGCTCAGCAAGACCGCAAGAATCTTCAAAGTGTTCTGAAGTTCCAAGTTATTCCAATAAGGGATCTGAGGGATCAAAGCCATGACCTGTCCCTGACGTGGGATCAAATTGTTTCCATAACTTCCCATAATTGTTCCATCTTTTCCCATACTTAGAGACGAATTCCTGCGTAGTTATTCTATTCCCGCACCAATTGGATTGCCTTTTCTAATCTAATTTTAGCTTCCGGCGGCCTCGTGTGAGGCCATTGTGTATTTAAGACGGCAGTTCTTTCTATCCTAAGCTTCAGGATTGGAGCATAAGACGAGCTTAGCCTTAAACCGTAATTTTGTCTCTTAAGCCCTAGCCGACCTCTTTGTTGTTTCTCATTTTATTCCAGAAAATGTTTTTTTTTATTTTTATATGTTTTTTCTATAATCCTTAGCAAAAGCCTTGAGGTGTCGCTTTAATATAAAACGACTTTAAGACTTCATGGAACAGGAACTTTCTTATTTCCTTCTGAAAATTAGTTTGTTCTACGTATAGCTTTGATTTCAGCGTGTCGACATGACAGCCCTCCGTCAATCAACTCGCTTAGCTACGGAATTGCGTCTCTATGTACGTGATTTGATCCCCAAGTGTCGAGAAGGTCGGAAGCGTCAAATAAACAGTACGCCCAATCATCTGAGTCGTCATACAGCTTTGACCGATTCGTCCGATAGAATGAATTCCTAGCTGATGAAACCTTGCTGCTACAAACAGATGGTGAGGAAATAAAAGTCTAAATGTGCTACGAAACTTTACTACAAGCAAAGTAGGATTCGAGAGTAAACACTCACAAATATAAACCATAAAAAAATTATATCAAGCCAATTCGATAAAACCAAACAAGTGTTTGGTAGAGAAACAAGTCACTTCAATAATACGACTCGCCGTTAAAATAGTAATAAATCATAATGTTATCATTTCAGCCTTACGCCATGAAATGAAAATCATGCGATGTAATTTTCATTAGTTTTTTTAAATAAACAACTATTTAAAACTTCCGTAAAGGCTATAATTTATTACGTGGTTTTTTAAATCCCGAATTACTCGTTTGAATTTTACTACGAGATTTGTTTCAATAATAAAAAGAGTCGGATGTAGATCGTAAAATTATATGCGAGGAAAATTGTTTCACAGAAGTGACAGAAGGCACTTAAACCCATCGTTACGTGTGCGTAGATAAGTAAAAATAAACTTACTATAGTCAAATATTCATTAGAACTCTGGGAGGTAAGTGTGAGCCAAGTGCGTCATGCCACTCGCGGCTAGATTCGACGATTTTTATCGAAGTGTTTATCTATAGACATGGATATTTTCCGCAAAAAGGATA
Organism: Dryobotodes eremita; assembly: GCA_917490735.1. Lineage (NCBI taxonomy): Eukaryota > Metazoa > Arthropoda > Insecta > Lepidoptera > Noctuidae > Dryobotodes > Dryobotodes eremita. Next base: position 6,614,361 of record OU823248.1, read on the forward strand.
GTTATGACGCTGTGTCCAATTTTGGAAAAACGAAAAATCATTGTATTTTCTTGAATACTTATACTAAATTTTAATTTCTCACACAGTTTCAGAAAATGTTTTTTTGTATTTTTTATTATTCACAAATATAGGTACATAATTGTTGTTCTTACAATTTTACTGTGTACAGAGTCAACAACCTATCGTAACTGTTATGTCCTCTTATAAAAACTTAATTATGTAGGTAATGTTGTATTGTGTCTATGTTTCTCTTAGTCATCAACTAACACGATAGGCAGAACATTTTATTTTAGCCATACCTAATAGGAATTCATAAGCTCCCATTCAATCGCTTTATTTTTTCTACATATTATTATGATCTACGATCTAAAGCACTTTGCATTTGATGGACGTAAACATTCTAAATCCAAATCGGAAGTGGTTATAGCGGAAGTGTCAATAAGTTTTTTTTACGAAACAATACTTCTTTCTCATTGGTGCATATAGGTCGAATACCTACAGGATACGTTCGTCCGTCACGTCCTCCATTCCTTGATTGTGTGGGGGGGACTGCGACTATTTTTGTACAGACTACAGCTAATGACGGCAAATTGCCCCCTGCGTCTACCAGAATAAACCAACCGAAATAAACGTTGCGTGTAACCACACGAGGTAGTAGACAGCTGATTTACAACTAGAATTATCTTTATTTAATGTAAATCAAAATAATATAGAAATTGCTACTGAAACTGTTGATTGTGATGAGTTTTTTCGTCGGAACACGTCGATCGAATAGCGCATGCCACATGTCGGATTATTTAAGACAAGATACGACGTTTTATGCCAATTTTAACGAGTTTTAAAAATAACTTAGTTTAAAATTATTTGTGATCAAAAATAACTTCAAAGTACCTATATAAAAATAACCTTTCAAAAACCCCTTTAGGTACGGTACTAAACGATGTAAATAATGAAAATAGAAAATATTCAAATTCCGCTGCTGCAATTCTTAAAATCGCCAAACATGTACACAATCCATCATAATAGAAAACAATAACTTTGTCCACGGCCAGTGGATCGGAAACCACGGTTAATTGACGCAGCCGAACCGGAACCACCGTTAAGTTCCCGCCATTATTCTCTTGTCATGTTACCATCATGGCCGCCAATTGATTTGTAAAAGGAACGCTGGAATCTGGACATTGCAGCGGAAACTTTGTATTTTCTCTTTACAACTAGTTAGGCAAAGGTATTGATAGAGCTGTTTGAAATAATATGTGGTGACGAAATTAATTTCAAATATTTTTTTATGTAGTAGTACGTACCTTGTAGTAGTAAGTACCTTGTCAATCATCATAAGCGACATGTCGATACATCAAACAATCTCACATATTAACAAAAAGATTATCTTCATAAGACTTAATGAAACAAACAACGAACATACAGGGTTAAATTAAATTGGCTAGCTAAACTCCGCAGACGCGACGGGTATCGATAAATAAACATGATACTTATAACATGTTAATTATTTTGATGATGATTTTTTTTGTTTATACTTCGCAGACGTGCCCGTCGCGTCTGCGGAGTTTCGCTAGCCAATTTAATTTAACCCTGTATGAAGAAGCTGTTATGTTACCTAAACATGAGAAAACATAACAAACTATATACATAAACATGAATACGTAATAGGAGATTATGCTACGATTAAACCGGTAATCAAAAGTTTTAGTACAACATTAATTTATTCGCTTCATTCCAACCTCATGTCACAAGCAAATAACAAAGCCAAAGACCCCTATATCAACAAAAAAGGGAAGTAACATCCCTATTTGCTCCCCAAATCCTTTTTGTCGTGTCAACAGTAAATCACAATTTATTGTGTGTGTATATTAAGGTTAGGTACGTGCTCCCGCATATTAGGACAGCTTTACGTCTTGGGTAGCAAAGTCAAAAGGTCGCTGTGGAAAAGTTGGACGTATCACAAGATAACCAAAGTCGGGCACAAGACCGTTAATCCGTTAATCGTTAATTAACGAAGTTAACATTTTCAGTAACGGATTAACTTTTAAGTTAACTTAAAAAATTGTTAACGGACTCATTAACTTCCGTTAACTTTCCATAAGTCCGTTAATCATTAATTAAGTACCTATTATTTGCTAAAAGAACAACGCGTGGACCGCACTGCGCCGCGAAATTCACGTTCTGACAATCTCTAAATAAATATTATTACAAATTCTAATGATACTTCTTTTATTAATTTTTCATGTCATACCTAAACTTCCACAGCCCATACCATTTTTTAGGTTTAAAGAAACTTTATTCTCAATAAAAACAATTACATGTCACTTACTTGAGAACAATAACTAACACATAAATAAACAAATTTAGGTTCGACAACATCCATGAACAGAAATACTAATTAAACTTAAAATTAAAACTAAAAACCTGTCCCAGCCAAAGCATTCATTTTTCAAATAATATTTGATTTGCAATCAGGTAATGGCTCAGCTGGGTTTTGAATGCATTAAATGAGTGCAGGTTCCTTATGCGTGATGGTATTTTATTGTATAGCTGTGCTCCCTCAAATGTAAGCATTTTTTTTGCCATAGTTGGTCCTAGTTTTTGGTAAAACCAATAAATACCATTTTTTAATAAGTAAATCACTAACACTACGACATATAAAATGCAATTTCTATCACGGGTTAACGATTAACGTTAACTTCCGTTAAATCTTCCGAAATGTAACGCTTTAACGATTAACGAAGTTAACATTTTTAGTAACGGATTAGCGATTAACGAAGTTAACTATTTGATTAACGGTGCCCAGCTATGAAGATAACTGCGTCAAGAACTGAAACTAGTGAGTTCCAGTCAATGACAGAGGACCAGACACATAATGCAAAACTTATAAATATTTATTTATTTTAGAATATGAGTCGCATTTTAAACTGACTGGGGACGGAAGTGACGCCCAGTGGGTATAACATAATTTAGCGTCCTACACGAGTATTGTTCTCCAAATGGGTAGGGAATGAAGGTACCTATATGTACCAAGGCTACAACCTAATATTGCTACAGACGACAAAGAATGTATGTACAAAGGGAACAATTAATAATGTCTATGTGACCCGTTGCTGACGTAGACTTTGTCTGTTATTTTTTGTATTTTTCTTTTGTCAACTCTCTGCGATCACACCATAAATCCTAGTTTCAGTGGCGTTCTCTGATTGGTTAATTCAGTTGTAGATCTGTTGGTTTGATAAGGGCAGCTGTTCAATTTCAACGTACAAAATTAGCTTTATCGTCGTTACAATCGTTAAGAACCAAAATCAAATATATTTTTCATGAACTCATCAAAACCATATTAAAATCTAGAAACATAGCTTCAACACTTCAACAGTAGCATAGTGAGTATAAATATAACTTTAACGTTTCCTATAGTATATTGAACTATTGTATGCAAAACAGTCATTCAATGATATCCAATTATTGGCGTCTACGTCCATTTAGAAAGTAAGAATTAATCGAGTAGCCATAAACTTAGGCTAGACAATGCGAACTCTCATGATTTCTATAGTTATGGAATTGAGTACTTTATTGATTGATTATATATAGATACATACTATCTTCTTCCAAACCTTGAATGGAATTATTCCTACTTTTTAACCGACTTCAAAAAAGGAGGAGGTTCTCAATTCGACTGTTTTTATTTTATTTTTATGTGTTAGCTCAGAACTTTTTCTGGATGAACCGATTTGGATGATTCTTTTTTATTTGAAAGCTGGTGCTTCCCATGTGGTGCCATTTAAATTTGATCAAGTTTTGACTACTAGTTTTTGAGTTATCCTTAATACTGCGTATTATTTTCACTTAGTTTATATTGATGATGTTTTAATAATTTCCTGTCACTGTTATTTACATATCAAGTAGTGGTATACGAATTTGTGCGGGGTAGGTACCACAGCCAAAAAATTAGAAATACAAACTTTTTACAAAAGAAAACAATTGACTTCCAAAAAAAACACTAAAAAACGTGAAAAATAACTTTAATTTCGGAAGTCGGTGGCCTAAAACGAAAATACAAAACTAAAGACACCAGCTACCGAAATTAAAGTTATTTTTCACGTTTTTTAGTGTTTTTTTTTTTGGAAGTCGGTTGTTTTTTATAACACGAAATAGACAATATGAATGATACAATTGTAGATAAAACACTAAAAATACAAACAGAATTTTCAACTCCAATTAACTGTAATCAACGCACGTGAGTATCGCTTATAAAACACGTTGTTTCAAAGATAATTGAGCGTCGCTTTATTTTGAAATATACAGAAATAGACAGAGTAATATTGATGAGCAAAATGAGTTGCGTTTTGGATTTTTTAAATGAAATATATTACCGAAATTACAAACAATTTTTGTGCCTATAAAATCGGTAGGAAAAATGAAGTAGAATCAAAGCGTAGTGCTAAAACCTAAAACACATAATGTGAACTCTCAATTTAGAAAATATATTACTTAAACTCAAAGTCCCAAATTAGATATGCACGTTCACGTAACAGTCAATCAATAAAACACGTTTGATGACGTGAAATGACTTCTCCTAGAAATATAAACAGAAATGAACCGAAATTATCATTTGCACTTTACAGAATTACTTCAGTAAACATCAATTCCTCGGAAAATGCCAATAAACTCTAAACAGTGACACACAGACCGTTATATTGGGCAATAGTCGTATTATACGAGTTATATGACACGAGTTCAGTGCCAAACTCACGTCACTAATAGAACTACACGTTGAGGGGCACGTGTTTCCAGAATTAATGTACCACTTTTTATGCTAAAAGTGTATGATTTATCACCTGTTGATGGCGTTTAAATGTCTAGCTGAAGTAGCAGCTACTGATAGACATAATAAAAAAGTCACTGATGGGAAACCAGAAACGACGCATCTAAATATTTTCAAAACTAGCGGAAATATTGTTAATGGAGCGAAGGCTTTGGGTGCGTTATGGCGCCCTGTTTGCTTGAATAAAACTCGGTTCAGCTACGTAATTGCGCAACACACTAACAGTAAGAATGGCTTTCATTTTGACAGTTCAACAACATTCATTGTGTTATTTACGTTGTTGAGCAGACAAACTTTTCGAACATATGAAGCAATGGATTAGCAATAGGCTTCAAAATTATTCAGATTGTGATTAATAGTGTGTTTCGCAATTAGGGTGCTGTTTTAGTAATAGATGTAGATTTGTATAACCACACAGTATCCAAGCGACAACAAACACAGAATAAGAATCTTCTTAGTTATTGTTCTTGTTAGTTGCTTGTTGTTGTAATAATGTTAATAAGTTTTAAATTTAGATGCAAAATCATCAGGTCCAATTTGTTTTCTTCATGAACCATAGACTAACTACTCTCTAGACCAAAATAGTGTTGTCATTTTATATCTAACAGTAGGAACCATAAATAAATAAGTAGTTTGGTTCGCCACAAGGTTACAACAATTATGTGTGGATTTAAAAAAATGTCATTAAGTAAACTTGCATTTGGATTACACATTGATTTAAAGGAAGATAAACAATTGAATCAGATCAAACAAAACAAGCCAATGTAACATACGATGACCCATACGATGATCCATCTCGTAACAATGTCCAAACAACAAACAAGTTTGCATTAACATTCGTGAGAGCCATTTCTAAAACGTTTATTTTCATATATAATTCAAAGATGGAAAGGATGTTTAAATTACCATTACTTTAGCCGATAATAATAGTGTTTATGACACCAACGGTCCGGTAAATGTTGAAGTATTCTTGGGAGATAACTTTACAAATTCTAGACTTACGAGTTCCTATAGGATTGTGTGGGAGGGGTTGTTTATTAGTGAACTAAATTGTACAATATTTATTAGTAGCCGTAGCTAGGACTTATAAGATATAGGTGTTTATATCCTAAAATATTCCATACCGATCAATCAAACAAAATATAAACATATCACTTGACACCCGAGCTTTAATCTAGATATAACAGCGTAGTCAAACGAGTTTTACAAATTTAATTTTTACCTACGGTCTTGAAAATCATCTCAGATATTTCATTTCAAAATATTTGTCCAAATCTGACAGAAAATTATCTGCAAAGCCGAATGATTAATGTTTTCATGGTGGTAACCTCAAAACTAAACTGCGCTCATTTCTCAACATGAATAATCTGAGACCATCCTTGGATTAGGTGGTTTTAGGCAAGGAGAAACTAATATTGGTGAAAATGATTACGTAAGCTGTGGCAAACTAAATGAAACCAGTTCGTCTATGTAATTCTGTTTACATAATTTTAATAGTCGTCTAATAAATCGGAATCTCATTACGATAGGAAGATTTATAGAGGCGCTAGATACAAAATATAGTAGAAGACTCTACGAAGACTTTAAAAAGTTAACCATTATTATGTAACGAGCTCAATTCTTACGTATCATTCCAAAATCTGCCTACGTTCTGACGCAAGGTAGTCTAAATAATACTCAACAGTCAGTCAGTTAGCAGTTATTTTGCGTAGGTGATGATATGGGTTGCGCTGCAAAGCGCTTCACCGCTTGCTCGTTTCCCGTTCAATTCTCTGCTGCTTTCTGTTGTTTCGACTTTAAAGCGTTTTTACAAGCTTTTTTATTAACGTCTTCATTGCATCTGGCCATGGTTTACGATTCGCTCAGCCTCGTAAAATTCGAACGTTGATAGATTAGCGGTTAAACTGTTTTTTTGTCGTTTTTATAAAACCGTTACTTCTTTTAGTTTTAACGTTTTATGTCATTAAATAGCATTGAACTCTCCGGAAAATCTCCGGAAAATTGTGTTTTTTTGATTAAGTAAAGTAACTATGAAATGCAAAACAAATCCTCTCTGTCAGTTAGGTAAAGATAAATATTAATTTTAAGATAGCTTTCTCTTGAATCTGCCTGTTACACATAACAGCGACGCGTAAAGACTCCCGCAAACAAGCGCGACGCGACTCTAGCAGAATATTTTTTATGAAACCTTCATGGAAATTGTTCTACAAGAGTCGCGTCGCGCCTGTTTGCGGGAGTCTTTACGCGTCGTGACAGAGTGACATAAAAGACACTCTCACTCACTACTAAAATTCCTCCTATTCGGTAAACTAAGACTAGCTGGCATTTATTCAGTAGAAAAATTATTTTCAAAGTACTAAAAACACCTTACAGGAAAATCCCACATGCATAAAGCAATATGGCGATAGCTAAAACAAAACAGCCAAAACTATAATGAGCAATGAAAGTGGCAATTATCACGAGACGGTGTTACGGTAACAGAAATAGCATGCTCCCTGGTTTACGTTGAACCTTCAAGGTTGAGCGAAGATTATATTAGATACTTCCAACAACGCCAACGAAGTGTTTGCTTTTGCTAAATAATAATTACGGGCGGTGAAATGCCTCTATTATTATCGCTAGATAAATAGAACAGGGAACTCGTTTATGTTGATAATTAATTATGCCGGGTTCATAATTAAATGTGAGTGTTGAATTGAAATAATAATGTTTGTAATATTCATTATTGTTCCTAGATTTTTTAAACATTGAAAGTAGAAAGCAATTCAATTTAAAGCACTTATTCATGCCTGAATTTTTCATTAATATTGCTTTTTCTTTTTCGTTTTGTTTTGTCATGGCATCAATAGACGGGCACAACAAACAGCACTAATTTTTGAAAACCGAACGTCATTCTAATGTTTTTTTTTCTTTGTTGACAGGACTACGTCACCTCCCGGGGAGCCCTTGGTGCGGGCCCCGGTGGGAAAGCCACGATGTCCGCCAGCCATATCTCGTCTCCGCGTAGAGAAGGTGGAAGGTGGGCTGGCGGTCGCTGGCGTCGTTGTCGCAGCCAACTGCCAGATAGTACTACCTATATTTGGATTCCTATTTATGCTCGTCGGATGTGTGTTAACTGGTAAGTTTTTAATGTTCTCGGATAAATGAATAAGATATTTTCACTGCCGTCTATGCAAATCTGATACCGGAGAGGTGGAAAGGCATCGCAGATCCGTTTCCATCCCGAGACTAAGTTGAATTACACCGGCACTCATACCCTTTAAACCGGGACACAGCAACGGGCAACACTGCTTGGTGGCAGTAATAGGTTAGGTGGTGTTAAAGAAAGGGCAACTCTTTTGCGTAGATTTTAAAACCACCACACTGGTAGCATCGCACCATACATTAGCAACTGCAGAACCTGCCTTCAAACGTCAAAAAACAATTATTTTCTCGCCTTCTTCCCAGCCAAAAATAGCTAGTGTTGCCAAAAGTTAAGCTATAGTTTCAGCCACAAATCGTTTCAGCTGGAAGCTAAAACTGAAACGAAACTTTCTTAACTGCGTCGCGTCAAAGCTACAAAGTTTTAGGAAGCAATCTTTCCTGTTTCGTAAAGTATTGTTTAATACATAATATTGTTATGTATTAAACTCATAATGGACATATAGTGACCTTATTGGTGATATTCTTCAGAACGGTCAGGTGCGTAGTACTCGCAACCGGCGTGCGTGTATGACCAGATGTATGAACGTAAACGAGGCAAAAGGAGTATGTATAGGATCGTAGCAGGTGGCGTTCCGTAGTTTCTGCCTACCCCCATGAGAAGAAAGCGTGAATTCATGTGTGTATGTGTGTGTAACTCATAATGAACCTGAACTTGATTAAACCAATAAAGTAATGCACCTCGACCATACATTATAAATACGAGGTAATTACTTCATATTCATTACGGAGACATTGAACAGATACGAAAACAAAATTATTTCCAAACTCAATAGGTATTATAAATTTTCAGATTTCCGTCGCTTAAGGGTCGTGACTAGACTCAATGTGCGCTTTTATCATTTCTAACGTGACGATATTATCGTGGACATCCACGTCCACATCCATGAAATGTATGGAAATACTTGTGGTTATAAAATTATCTTGGACGGAAATTCAAAAGCGCTTATTTACATTGTGTGTGCTTTTCTTTGATCTCATCAAGAAGTTGGAAACTGCAGATTCGCCTACGCTTAATGAATCCATCAGACTGTAGATCATACAGTATCTAACGAACTAGAAAACGTTAAACTGAAAATCCATAATGTACTCTGACCCGGCTCCCACGCCCATCCCAGTTTGGTATCATACAAAAGCGTCTATACAAATAATGAATCAATAAAGGTATCGACGGGGACTGCCAGAATCTTCCAATTTCGCTCCCAATGCTTATACTACCTACATCATTTACATAACTTCTCGGTATTTCAGTTCTTTACCGAAATTTTTCGCTACAAAATTGCGTTGAATACGGTGTCAGAATGTTATGATAGGAAAATAAACACTAATGCTTCCCGTATATTTTTCGCGGTACCGCTAGCATCCTCACGGATATAACTGCGTACAACTGTTATTTATTTCTTAAGAACTATATTATTAGAATAATATTAGCCTCGAGCATCTTCGTTAGACTTCGCACTTTCAAAACTACACATAATATGCACGTAACACAACGTAACTGACGTTCGTCACGAAAGCGGTCTACATGATCTCCAGAATATATTAATTTTCGCGCAGTGGCGACGAAAGATGACAGTGTCAAGTATGACGTGTTTGCAGTTGTGCTCTTGACTGCTATGTTCGAAAGACCACTACTTTACATTGTTTAGAATTTAGATGTTTCCAATGCCTTATAAATGACTTTAATTTTATTAATAACAGCTAAGATTTCTATTGACTATAGTATAATATCTGAAATGACCATAACATTTTAACAGACTAGTTCCGGATGGCGGAGAACTGTGTGTTGTGTTAAGCCTATTTCAAGCAATGAATTATGACAGGGTTTTTGTTTTCGACAGGCTGAGCTGACTAATAATAAAGCTGAAGAGATTGTTTGTTTGTTTGAAAGCGCTAATCTGGAACTACCAGTCAGATTTGTTTTTTTTTTTGCATTTGATAGACCAGTTCTTAAGGAAGGCTATAGGCTATTTAACATCAGGTTAGGACCCTTAGGAGTCGAGCAAAAAGTCAAAAGAACGCTAAGCGAAAATGAAGTAATAGCCTGGGCAGGCGATGCGACGCGACGGTATGGTCGGGGGAACAAAACATTTCAGACGGACGAAGTCGTGGGCAGAAGCTAGTTAATTAATAAACTTCTAGTTAAATAGCACATAATATAAAATTGCTCTATACTATTACAGCGGCATCGTATCGCGGTTGCGGTGAGAATGAAGAGCCTGACCACTACGCAGCCCGCATCGCTTTCACAGGCAACTCGAGAGTGCTGGGCCCTGTGTGCATCGTCGCTGGAGCTCTGATGACTATTGCTGGTATGTATTCGTTTAAATTCTGGTTTAATATTTGTAGTAGTCTTTTACAGTTCAAGAAGTAAGGTTATGAAATGCCTTGCCCGTGTCGTTATGACATACTCAATATTTGTCCACTTTTAAAATTCTGGTTAAAAAACACTTCCTCTCTCCTTAAACATCATCATTACATTTAATTTCCATGCTCTTGTTTCATGTTTATTATTGTATAATAATATATATGTAGATAAGTATATGTTTTATGTATGTATGTATTTATTGTATATGTAAATGGTACACCGCTAACTGCTGTATTGTCTCTCCTTCTCCCTTTAATTTATCCAAAGGTTGTCTGTAAAAGATCGCTTTTAGCGATAAGACCGCCCACTGTGTGACCCTATGTAAAATTTCTAAATTTATATCTGTAATCTTTATGGTGTACATAATGAGGAGTATTCTATTCTATTCAATAGCATGGATTTGATTTAAGTGGCTCGTGAGAGTTAGGGATCATTAGGCCCTAATCAAAGGCGTGGTTTCGCTTAGTGGTTTTCGATAATATTTCTTCCCAACAGATTTAACCTTCATAGGTAATCTCTGTTGGGAACCAATTGTTTACTGATAACTGATACTTAGATACTCATCTGCTACATCCGGTTAGACTGGAGGCTGACCCCAACATAGTTGGGAAAAGGATAGATACTGATGTGAATGCGACTTTAATGTCCTTGAATCACATTGAGAAAAAAACTGTCAAGTAACTAATAAGGACCAACGAGAGTGAAATCAAATTAGAGATTCGTGCAGGAAGCACTTACATCTTGACTTGTAAGAGTTGATTAACGGAAGCAAGTTATTATGGCAATCATGGGCGACAGAGTTGTCTTGATTACACGCTACTGCCGTCTTCGTAGGTAAGTACGTCAAACGTGACGTCAAACGGTTTCAGATAAACATAATAATAGAATGAACTGAAAATGTTACTGATTGTGCTTGCGTTACACTTAATTCGTTTTTTTAACAGCCGGAAATAGTAATTACTACATATGAAATCAAATCGTAATACCTAGTCAAATTATCAAAAACAAATCCCAATATTATCACGCTTGTATTTCCGTAAGGGGTAAGCAGTTGTGTAATGAGCACTACATGTCGTACTTTCCTAATAAGGAACAAGCATACTGCCAAAAACCGTGGGCATCTTTCCAGTAATATAAAAATCTCTTTCTTAAGTCTTTAACACAGTAACCTTTATTTTTTACCAAAGGAGCGCGACTATAAAGAGTAAAGTGCTCTCAAAGACGAGGTCACAATGAACGTTAAGGGTCACACATGAGATATTGATCGCGTTTAGCTCTATTTGAACTAAGACGATGATTAGCATTCATTACTGATTCACAAACACAATATTGTAACAGAGGCAATGATTAACATGTGTAAATGCTTTAAAGCCATGTGCTAACAATTTGTCTTGTTTACATACATTGGTAATTAGGGTGTTCGAGCATGACCTGAACGCTTAAAGCAAGATTGTCCGCGGATTTGCCTCACGAGATTGGATCTATCACTCTTAGACCCGTATTAAAGAACCTTACTCATGATTCAAGCATTACTTAAAACTTGTTTCAACCTATCAAAAGGCTTTAAAAACTAGCTTAAGTCTTGTGCGAGGTTCTGTGACACGGGCCTTGGTATATTAAAAAGTGATGAAGTCCAGAAAGGCGTGGTCTTCTTCTATCGTATCGGGCGGCACGAGGTACCTCCTTATGAGAAAAGAAGATAGTGAGTCGCTAAAAGTTTTTCCAGTCAGCGGGGCTTACAGGCCTGTGTGTATTTAATTTCCACCACTCCTGGAGTCTTTTAATGTCAAATTTCATCGATAACTGCAGTAAGACGTACAACTGGTCAAAAAAACTCTCCCAAAGAAATCCATACCTATCCTAAGCGAACGGCAGTACATTAAACAAGCCACATTTGACCTCCCTACGTATTGGCGCCTTAATTCTCGCCAATACAACAGCTAAATAAAAGGAATGTATTGTCTATTCCAGGTATCGTGTTATGCATGCTAATGCGCGCGGCACAACGTCGGCAACGAAGGCTGGCGTTCCACTGTCCCATTCACGGCGACTTCTACCCACTTAGCCCCCAGAATAGCAGAAAATATTCTCGTAAGTACATAAGCTAACTTTGAACGATACCTTATTAGAACAATGTTTATTTTAGATTTCAGCACCTATTATGATGAAAGACTTTAATGCTTCTGAAATTCAGTTAACAATGTTTGTAATGAAAATATTTTCGTTTATTTTATTGTAAAACTTATAGAAAGAACTGCCAAAAACAGTTGACCAGCAAACAACTCATTTTTTTTTTTTACTTTTTCTGGTCTCCTAATCTTTCTAAGGTTTACCCTATGAATTAATTACCTAATTAGATAAAACGTAACTGGTATAAAAGCCTGATAATTATGATGATGATTACTTTAACTGGAGCGCTGAATCACCCAGGAAACCAAGTCTCTAAAATCCAACAGCCTGTCTCAAAACAGGTATTCGAAGATTTATGATAAATTTTCGCCATAAATATAATACGTATTTGTGTATGCTAAGGAGTAGTGATGGGTGTTGCAGGCACTCCGTCGGGCTTGTGGCGCTGGATGCGCAGCTGGTTGGGGCTGATGGAGGAAGGCGAGGCGGCGCGCTGCCCGCGCTCGGCCGAGCCCGCCTCGCCAGCGCGCGCTGACGCTCCGTGTCCACCTCCCTTACCTTTCTTGGTCCCCTCGGATTCTGTTGTGTAAGTAACTTCACTGGCATCATCATTCATCATCGCTCATCACGAGGATACCCACGTTGCGCATACGTTTTACGACGGAGTCAGAACCACACAAGGAAAGATGGAATACAGCATTAATTTTCTAGCATCATCCATTCTGCCAAGGTACCACCAATTACCGGTGTGAAGTCTTCATTTTTACGTTGAATAAACTTGTAAACGTAAATATGAATACCTCGAGCCGTTAATTGGATAACATCCCCAACATCTGAACTTCTTGGCACTCCCTCCTAGATCCCTAGATGTAGAACTATTTGCAAGCCTCGGAAATTGTAGACTCTAAAAGAACTACCTTATTTTGAACGAGGAAAGGGTTTGTGCAGAAGCTTTTTTGGTTTAATGTGTTTTACTTGTAACCATTTCTCTCTCTCTATAAAGACTTCTAATAAAATAATGTTGTTAATTATTACAGAGGCATGGCGTCAGTGCTTGGAGCTCCTCTTAGTCCTGAACAGACTTTCGGCTCCATCAAATCCCTCGCGATATCGAGGGAGGTCGCCAGCTTCCCTCTATCACGCTCACCGACACCGCCACCATTGAGGTAAATATTTTATAACAGCCTATATTGCGCTTGCCACTTGCACCTACGATCATCTTCAAAAAAGGTGACAAAACCTTGCTAAAGAACTATAGACCCATCTCACTTCTGAGCCACGTATACAAGCTGTTCTCGAGAGACGTCACGAACCGCCTCGCTAGGATACTTGACGAATTCCAGCTACCAGAACAAGCCAGTTTACGACAAGGCTTCAGTACCGAAGACCACATCCATACTGTTCGGCAAATTGTACAGAAGGCCGAGTAGTCCAACCAGCCGCTGTATATGGCATTTGTGGAATACGAGAAAGCCTTCGCCTCCATCGAAATCCGGACAGTTCTGGCATCTCTGCAACGATGTCGAATTGACTGGCGCCACATCGAAGTGTTGAGATATTTCTATGACCCCGCCACGATGACTGTCCAGGTCCAGGATCAGAAAATCAGCCCACTCTAACTGCTCAGAGGGGTGAGACAGGGGGGTGTGATAACCTCGAAACTGTTTACCAATGCTTGGGCATCTTCAAATCGCTGGACTTGACTGGACAGGGTATTAACATGAACGACGCTCCGCGCGCGGTGGTACATCTCACACCTTCGCTTTGCCGATGACAACGTCATAATGGCAGAGACGCTGGAACAGTTAGGCCAGATGCTGCACAGTCTAAATGGTGCTTCTTAAGGTCTCGGCGATGGGGCGCAGCCTGGGAGAGGCCTATGTCCAGCAGTGCACTGCGATAGGCTGAGTTGATTGATCTACAATCATCAGGTCAGCAGATGCGGTATTACCATGACTATGCCATGACTAAAAGCACCTAGCTTTTGAGGTCTCGGGTTGGTCCCGATAAAGAACCAAGAATTCCAAATAGGTGTTTAGACATCCACCACTAATCGTACAAAAACTAATTTTTGTCTTCTATTTACAGTTGTCCACCATTTAAAGAGGAGCCGAGATGTCTCGAGGACATACCGAACGCAGTGATCATACGTCCAGACTTCGACTGTGGATCACCGACGTGTAACTACCGCGTGGTTGAGTGCAAGCTCACCACTACGGAGGAGATACAGCGCAGTGCCCCACATAACAGTGTACATAGCGCGGACAACAAACAAATGAGACCCAATACAGTTTCTATAACGATACCCGACGAGGGGAAAGGTTAACGATACGTTTTAGGTTAGACAATTTTTTAATTAATATTTTTCAAAGTGAGCTGGAATGCGCTATTTGGAATATTTGGCGTAAGGTTGGCGACGACCAAATTGGGCGTATGTGTGTAATGCTAGTTTTATACTCACTGTTGTTAATCGAGAGCCCTCAAACAGCCACGATACGCCTAGTGTGGCCGCACCCTGATAAAAATCGATGTACATATAAATTGTTATAATTTAAGGACCACAATATTATTATTTCTTAACTTTCATCTGCTCAAACGGTCACGATTTGTCTTCCGCTACTGCTCACTTGATTGGACACCTCGAAATTGATCACAATAATTTATAATTGACACAACAACTTGCTGCATTTACGTTTGTGCAGAATTTTCATTTACCTATGCAATCATTACCTGTTATCATGGGCGCCGGGAGCGGAGTGCATGAGGGGGCACTTGCACCTCCCTAGCTTCAAAATAAAACTAAAAAAAAATCCGGAAACGCCTAATACAATAATAGAGAACTTAACCTATCCGAGGCGAGATCCTAAAATTTTCGCACTCTGCAATCTCTCAATTCTAAAGCCTTTGTGCATTAGTCAAAAAAGTACCGATCTCTTATTTCCGAAAGTCTAAGCGACCCTAGGATGAGGGGTGCTAACATTATCGAGCTTGTTTCGCTCGCTCGTGCATCCTATTCTATCTTTATTTTTAAGCTTCTTTGTATAAATCGACACAGTTAGTCCTCTATCTGTTTATATGGACAAATTAAAAGCTATCCTATTCGAAGCGAGAGGAAAAAATTATCTAGCTCGCTTTGCTCGCTCTTGCATCCTACATTCTCTTTATTGTTAAGCTTTTCTGCGTAAGTCGACAAAGTTACTCCTTATAAGAATGGACAAACGATAACCTAACATATCCGAGGTGGAGTGCAAAATGATCGAGCTCGCTTCGTGGAGCTGAAGATGCACCCCCCTGAAAATAAACTTGCCGGCGCCCATGCCTGTTATAGCGCAAATATAGGGTGTGATGGTGAACTCTGGGTCGTGTATGTACCGTTTACAAAGGACCATGTTTTCCCAAATATTCAGTAAAATAAAAGACTATGAGTTGGATGTTTAACCCTAGATTATTAACATCACAGTCATCTGTATTTATTAGCAATATATTGCGCCAAATATCATAAGTATAAAGAGAGATTGGATTAAGAATGTCTATGTCAAATGTTTATAAATGGTAAAGTGTTTAAATGTTATTCTATTTTTTGCTTCCATTTATTTAGAACTGAGCAGAGCATTTCGTTCATTTTACATTATGCATGTTAGGTTTAAAATAGCCTGATTTATGTGATACTAAGATATTTCGGAAGGAAACTCAAAAAGAATCGACGATGAGTCAACTATTCATTGAATTAATACAAGTGTCTTTGTGACCATCCGGACAAAGGAAGAGTTATTCCGATATCAGACCTACGTGCTTTATCAACTGCACTGTTTTTTTTAAGACATGCTTATGTACTACAATAGGCCTCTACGTGCCTAATGTACCTATCTTCTCACATGTTAAATTCTATAGTATCACATAATTAAGGCAGTCTTATGATTATCCCAATGCTCATTGTGTCGGCATTCTAGTCGTATCGTTCTATCTTATATTTTGTTGGTGTAATTAATATACCTTACTCATATATATGAACGCGGTAGAAGAAATGTATTGGCTCAGTAGGAATACCGTTCCTTATTAAATAATATTTGTAGGAAATTGTCCATTACATTCGTTTACACGTAATATTAATGTAAGTATACTATGTAAGAGTACATACAAAACACGTGCCCTAGATATAGTTCCGATTGTGATATTTTTTAATTTTATTTTTCTTTTGAATTGTATGGATACCACGATGCAAATGAAAACGCAGCTGTGGTTGCAGCCGCAGAAAATATAAGAAAATAAGCAAAGAAGGAAGACTTTTCTAGTGTTTCCTGCGGTTATCATGATCAATATAATTTTGTATATAATATTATACATAATTATACTTACCTCCCTATTTTGTTGAATCATAAATCATTGTTTTTGGTGTATGAGCCAAAAGGAAGATGCCAAAATAAAGTTCGTCGCGTCCATGTCTCGTATGATCGTTTGTTTTCACACTAAATTAATTAATTGTGCTCAGAAAAGACAATTGTTTAGGAAACAAGGATGTAGATAAAAAGTTGTAGTTCACGTATAATTTAGTAACTATTGGTACGTAGGTACTTTTTCAAGTTATAAGTTTTGTGATGAAGGCATTTATTGGCCAAGTTATTTGAAATCATATGGAATGTAATTTTTTTATAATCCGTAGGTAAGTGCCACGCCTAAATAATCTATTATATTAATGTATTGTATACTTAAAATAAGCTTATTTAATATTGTTATGAATGTAAGGACGAAAAACTGAAAATACAAACTTGAGTTAAAAACGAGTCCTTTTCTTTGAATTTTTATTCAAATATTTTTCAATCCCTTTAAATATAATATCGTATGAATAATTTGCTTTTTTTTTATTAAAGAATTCCTTAAAAGCCTTATTACACAACGCGATATTCAGGGACCCTTGCCCTAAATCTGGACGGTGTAATAAGAGAAAGAGAGGAAGGTTCCCTATTAAAAAGAAAACACAATATCACCTAGATATCGGGGCCTAAATATTGTGTAGTGTAATAGGGGGGTAGATTTTCATTTTATGATTTATTTTGACAATTTTTGTGAGAAATTTTATTTTCCATCAAAAATTGAAAATAAGCTACTAAATTACGATCTTCTTTAAAAAACAAAGGTTATTGTATATGTAAATTGTGATTTTAATACCCCATTCACGAGAAAAATCGATAAATAGAAATATTATGTTGAAGTGAATGATAATGTGTAGCAGTAAATGACACAATACGTTGAACTCAATGACAAAGTGTTGAAGCTAATGATGCAAATAAAACATACTAAGTATAATCAGCTTTTATTGATGATGAATCACAAGATAAACATAAAAAATATGAATCGAAAAAAAAAAGATTTTAGAACAAAGAAAAATAAACAGTCTCTATAAAATAATCAGTCTCAGACTTTGAAATTGTTTAACTCGAAGTATAAATCACGAAAAACTTCGATGTTTATTAACAAACTAAACTACCTATATTATACGAATGAACTTCTAATAACAATATTTTTTTAACTTAAAACAATATTTGATCATTTAAACAAGAATCCTGCTAAGAATAATGTAATTACAATCAGTCTACTAAAAACTGTGATCATTGAAACAAAAAGCCTCTCCGCAATAATTTACTTAAAAAATTATCGGTCTTTATTAGACTATTATTTAAATATTTTTCCTTTTTTAACTTAAAGTTTAATAAAACAATCTGTGTTGATTTTAACAAAAAAACAAAATAAATCAATTACTTACAAAATATTCTTCACATTAGTAAATATTTTCGATTAAAATTATTTATAGACATTTTGACATGATTTAGATGTAGAAGGTCGGTTCATATAATGCAAGTTCAATTCATTTTGATTTTTGTAAGTTATATCTTCTAATACGACAATTTTCTTGTTGCTCTTATTTCTTTTAGGTGCAGTTCCGGCTAACGTCACTACATTTTCTGAACTATAATCATCATTTTTAACATTTTGTAAAATTTCGTAAAATCCTAGGTGTTTGCCGTGTACGCAACGCTCATCAATATTGCAAAAGAAACAACTTACTTTTCTAAGAGTAATTTTTGTGGAGAACAAATCCCAAAGTACCTGGTGCACAGAAAGGGTGCCTCTAAATGGCTTAAGATTCTTTGGAATTAAATTTTCTTTTTCTTTAATAGCATTTTCCGTTACATTTATAATAATTATGTTTTCTACGTTCTCTTTTATTACTTTATAAAATGTTTCGAAATCACCAATATCTCGTCCGTAGTTTATTATTTTATCTGCAGTTCTTTTTAAAACCGCTCCTACACCATCAGGGGCACCCTTTCCATGCCCCGCCTCTGTATAATTCCAAGTAATTCTGGAAACATATTCAAAATCAGTTCGAATCTGTGATATTACATAAAACATGTATTTGTTTCGATACTGTGACACGGGTGAGTCTGACAAGAAATGTAGCGTCGTGATAAAGGGATTGCTTTCCATAGCTTGTTTTATCAATGGAATTAAATGTGCCCAAATAGCTGCCACATCGTGACGAACACATTTACTGATAGTGCATACCGATATTGGTCGAACTGCTCCTAAAGAAAAATCGTGAGTGTAAATTACTGAGGTATGCAAAGAAACTTGTTGTCTGCTTCCTCCAAAATGAAATGACTGGACTTCTTCAGCATATTTAAGGGAGTAATTTTCGGAGAAATCTACGTGAATAATGGCTTCTGATATTGTCAAATTTTCTTTTAAATGTTTTATTGTTTTATATTGAGCTTCAATGTTATGGATATGTAAGAGAAAAGGTTTTATAACAGATTCTAATTCTTTGATAGCTTCTAATGGATTTGTTGTTATTCGATCTTTAACTGTTAGTACTCTTTTCTGTTTAAGCCCCTTTTTTGTTACTACCTCTTTGGTTGCTTTTCTCCACTTAAAATAAGTCAAATCAGAGTCATTCGAAAACTCTTTGTAGTTAATATTTTTATTTTTACAAGAAGGACACTCTCTTAGTAAACACGCTGGGTTCCTGGGTTCACAACATAAATCTGAGACTAAGTCATGTGAGTTTTTTTCTCCTATAATATTCGCATTACTTAAAGCTTTAATTAATAACTCTATATTGGTGTGTTGAGTACACAAACATGTCTCTCTTGCTGTAGGTTTGGGATAAAGTACCCAAAATGGTCGGTGTTTTGTAAAAAACGAGTAACTTACTTTACTAACATTTGTTTCAGCTATAAATTTTTTGTGTAAAACTTTCAGTGGAGCTGTAAGATATCTTTTTTGCTTACGCGTTTTGTTTCTAGTGATAAATTCTTTCTTACCAGCACAGAGAGTACTAACAGCGTCATCATTGTAAAAATTTTCAATTGATTCTATCACTTGTTTTCGAAGTAAGCGAAATTTCGTATCTTTTCTAGACCGCAAATTTGAAATAGCATTAGTATTTATGCGTTTTTTCTGTTGAGCTAAGTTTTGACCGTTACCTTCAGTCTTATTATCAGATAAGTGACTCTCGTTGAACATTGCTTTCAGTCTTAATATTTTCATTCTTTGGTTCTTATTAATTTTCTGTAGATTTTTTATAATGGTTGTCAATCGTATTCTTTTCTTCAATTCTTGATATCGTACCATCCTTTTTGCTTTTTCTATGTCTTCTTTTGTGAATAAGCCAATGGGATCGTCTGTGGGTTGGGCGATATTTTCAGAAATTTTATCAGCTTCAACATGAATTACGTTTGGAATTCTTGAAGATACCTGTTCAAGCTTACGCTGTCTATATTTCTTCGAATTTTCCTTCCATTGTTTACGCAATTTTCTCTGTTCACGTGGACTTTTCTCTGTGATGGGAATTTGTTTCTTTTCTTCTTTTCGTTTTCTGTACTTAGCACGCTGTTTTTCTTTTTCTAAGGCATATAATTCTGGGTCGTTTTTTATTTCTAAGTACTTGCGTCTTTTGCACAGCCTTTGAAGGGCCAAACGCTCTGCTTTCGTTTTAGCCATACCTGTATAATAAAATAAATTATAAACAAATTAATAAGTTTTAAAACGTAAATTAATCTATATTATATAAAACTCTCCGTTACTGGGTAACTGACTGACTGATTGATTGACTGACTCACAGAGAACGCATAACCGAAACTACTGGTCGTAGAGAGCTGAAACTAGTTTCACTAAGAAAGGGTTTCCCGAAATTCCCACGGGAACGGGAAAAAACGGGATTTCAAAAAAAAGAGCTCGGGCGAAGCCGCTGGCTGGTACTTAATAACTTTTTAGTCAGTAATCCACAATTTAATTATATACAATTAAATTGTGGATTATAAATAATATTGATTTAAAATTATCCAATTTGTTGCTTCTAAATCATTAATCTCGACAATACATCATTCAACACAACAAAAATGTCATTTTCCTCAAAAATTATCATTCACCTCATCAAGAATTACACAGTGAATGATGTTACGATAAATGACGAAACGTTACAAAACAAGTTACAACATGACGAATTAGACGAAGACCTAGACAATTATTATACTCTTCAGTCAGTACACAATACTTAGTATCTATGATCACTCATTTTCTAAATCAAGAAAAATAACTTACCAGAAATATGTCCAGTCGTTTAATGATGAAATTTTCTGACAAACTTATATAAAATCTCTTTAAAACGTAATTTCACAGTCGACACGTGCAGCTTGGTGGACAAATCAACGACGACTGAGGGGCCGCGCGGGGTAAGGCCCCCGGAATGCGTTCGGATACTTGAATTTAGTTCTTTTGATCGACAAAATTTATCAAACAAAAATCGCGGAAGTTAATGATGAAATCTTTGTGACAAAATTTTAAATGGTTAAATAATAACATAAGGGGTAAATTCCGATGTAACTAATATAGTAATTGTTCAGTATACACTATAATTTTTACATATGGGGTGAAATTAAACAAAATTTAGGCAAGAACTTTGAGTATTCATGAGATCAATAAATGTAGTGTAGAAAATAACGGAGAGGTAAATGATTTCCAGGATAGTTTTTTGTAAGTTTAAATATTTTATCATACTTATATTATGATTTTATTTATTACTAGTTACAAAAAAAAATACAAATTATAAACTGAAGTAAATTTTACGCAATGCTTAATGGATATTTAAGCCTTATTGTGGAAGAACAGCAAAAAAATGCTATTTTGAAAATCTACCCAGGGGTTTTTGTCTTAGAATTAGGTACCTACATAACTACCTCCCCCCCTCCAAGAAACCCCTCCTCCTCCTCCCCTAACCAAGAAATAATTATAATTAGATGACTTACGATAAATTGTTTAGAAGTAGGCCAAGTCATTGATATTAGATAGAATATTAAAACGAGCTTAAACCTAGCTACAATAAACATGCCGGGGCTCCTATATTTGCATTGTTGGTGCTATTCTAAAGGGACGTTCGTAAAAAACCTTATTTACCTACCTATATTTTTTCTGGAATAAAATCTCAATACAAAATTTGCGACCCTTCGTCATGTAGCTCGTAAATCAGGATTGTTTATGACAAAAGGTATACGTCTCATATCCCCAAACACCAGCCCCGGATCTAGAATATTTTCGAAGCGGGGCAAAAACTGCAGTCTGCCGCTCCCCGCCCCGCCAATCCTTTAACCTTTTACATGAAGCCTTATTTATTTAAATATACATGTACATGTCGAATAATTATTTAGGATAGGACAGGATATTTGAAATAAATCGTGAGATTATAGCATACTTGGTTCTGTACGCGACTTTGTCTGCGTGAAACTTCGGCCCCCGGACCCACTGCGTCGCTGCGCATCACTCGCCCACGATATTACTTCCTTTTCGCTTAGCGTTCTTTCTGACATTTTTCTTACTGCTCGGTTTCTAAGGGTCGTAGTGTGATGTTAAATAGCCAATGACCTTCCTCAAGGATTGGGCTATCAAATACAATAAGAATTTTTCAAATCCGACTGCTAGTTCCAGAGATTAGCGCGTTCAAACAAAAAAAACTCTTCAGCTTTATTATTAACAGAAGATTAGAATAAAAAAAATACTTTTTAAGCCTTTGATTCTGCAAAAAAATCGATGGCCTTGTTATAATTAATCTGATTGTCATGATTTTCGATTGCTAAGATCACACCCGACTTAAGCAGAAAAGCTTAACACCAGTTAAGACAATCTAGAATGCACGACCAAGCCAAGCGATTTTAGATTTTAGCACTTCGCGTCAGATAAGTTAGATTTTTGAAGTCCGAATTTTTTTAAGAATTAAGAGTCGCTAGGTTGTAAGAGCGAGCAAAGCGAGCTCGACTATTTTGCCAGAAAAATATTCGTAAAATTGTATAGATCGCCACCACCACAGCACTGGCGCAGCTGTTGGATGTTGATGATGAGAGCTGTGATGAAAAATTAAAGGAAATCGTGTCGCCTTTGCACATAAAGGCGTCGAAAAGGGCGGGACGCCCGGCGCCCCCGCTACGCGAAGTAAAATTTCTAAAATAAAGGATTTGTTATATAGAGGTATGAGGTGGGTGGGTGTAAAGTTCACTCATACTCTATGGAAAAGGGAGGATCCTCCGACCACAGGGGTGTTGTGTCTAGTGGGCAACTGCCCGACGTTTGATGTCGGGACGTTGTATATATGCTAGTTGCGCGGTAAACTCTGCTTGCGCGATGCAGGATTTTGCGTGACGTCAGTGTGACGTGTAACTCGCATGTGGCGTTGCAGATGCCGCTACAGTTCCTTAAATTTTTGGCCACAGAGGTGACAGAGGCGCTGATCCTCCTCTCGTTCGCCACGGCATAGATCTGTTGCAAGAGATGGAAGCTAACCTTTTTATATCGCCAAATAAAAGTGGAGCATGTGCTTTAAAAACGGAGAGTTCCTGGCAGAATTCAACTGCTCCGCCCGCAACCCGCTCACACCGTTTAACGATCTATGCCTACGCTAATCACTTAGTGATTTTCTCAGTGTGCCACCCGCAGAGAAAGATAATAATAAATGCTGCGCATCTCACTTATCGCAAAGTGAGTTGCGGTGCGCTGGGTGGTGCACTTGTCTGCCACGCTTGAATTTGCCTCCCCTTGAAGTTGGCGCCCGGGGCATGGGAACCGGTTTGCCTCCCCCTAGATCCGGGGCTGCCAAGCACCAGCACTTTGTTACCTGTCCCCTACTATTCCTGATCTTGTTAATCTAAATACAGAGCCTGAAACAGGTGGTGACTTCAATATTTGTTAAGGGGATGCGCCAAAGTAGCCCGCGAAATTCAAATTTTCTTACGTTTTTTTGCAATTTGCAGGTCACTGTCAGGTTGTATGTTGATTAAAATATAATTCGAAAAAATAAAATTAACAAATATAGGTTTACAGAAATATAATCATTAGAATCAGCAATATAACTCTTTAAGTTAGATTTGACCTCAAATGTCATGATTTCATGAAATAGTCATTCAATAGGGTAATATGAACTTAGAGGGATGTATTGATGATTTTTATGAATATCCTAACTTCCTAATCCTAATCCTAACTTCCTAACTATCCTAACTTCCTAACTAATATTATAAATGCGAAAGTAAGTTTGTTTGTTAGTTTGTTACGTTTTCACACCTAAACCACTGAACCAATCATCCTGAAATTTTGCATATACGCTGTCAGGTGTACAGAAATGGACATAGGGTACCTTTCATCCCGCAAAAAAGTACTGTTTCCGAGCAAAACAACAATAACGTTCTTATGATAATAGATGACGCCACGTGTCTTTCGAATCATGACTGAATTATATAACCCGAATTGATAGTCAGTCTAAATTAACGCGAGCGAAGCCGCAGGCAAAAGATAGTAATTCCATAAATAAATATTTGATACGGCCACGAATCATATTTAGTTCAACATACAACCTGATACTGACTTGCAAATTGCAAAAAACCAAAGAAAATTTGAATTTCACGGGCTACCTTGGCGCATCCCCTTAAGGAAAAAAGTAAGTCAAAAATGCCAAAGCGCTTGGCCCTTGGTTTTGGCTGCACCTTCCTACGTATTGCTTTATCCTTTAGTTGTTACAGAGACAATCAGTATCCTATAGAACTATAAGTTTAACCCTTAGCCACCTGACGTGTTTTTCAGTTACACTACCACCTGACGTCGGTCCTGGAGACCGCTTGCGTATTTTCCATGTTTAATAACCATTATTTAAAATATTACATTAAATAAAAGTCACAACTGTAATTTCATTGTATTTTTATTCATTATAAGTTTTTAAACTAAGCAAAAGTATGCATTTACTTGTCAAGAATCAACACTTAACATAATTATATGAATTTTAGCAAAAAATCTAGGAATATTGAAAATCTGAGATCTGAGTAAGAAATTTCACTATAACTCAATAGTTTTTACTTATTTACGACAAGTTCGATGTATAATCTCTAACTTTAAAAAAAATTGGCACGATTAAGGCACAATTATTACAAAATCACAACCCCAAACTTTCACAAGTTGCGACGACATTCATAAGCACATTTTTTGGCTGCATTCAATACAAATCGGATTCTTACATACAAAACACATATAAGCTGTTTTGCATTTTTTCTTAGGATCATAGGTTTAACATATCTTGGTCAGGTTCCATCGGTGGCATAGTATTGTTTTCATTTTCAATAGGTTGAAGCTCAGACCCGTCACCTTCTACTTCTGATTCGAACACTCGCCCTCAATGATGTGATCCACTGCAACATCTTCTACGTCACTGCAATCTTCATCCGGAAGTTCTGGTACACTCAGGTTTTCCGAATCTGAATCAGCTTCCTCTAGCCATCGTAGTACGTTTGATTCAGACATTATAAATCAATAAAAACAAAAAATATACAGTATAACCAAACTAACGTAACTACCTGACATCGGTCTCACGGACCGCACGCGAAATATAAATGACCAATAATGTTTAATACGCGCAGATCTGGAGCTGCCGAGCGTATGGGGCGTACTGGTGGGGGAGGGGAAAAAGTACATGGACACACAATTGTGTCACGTGCATGGCAACGGAATAATTTGAAAAACAAAATCTCCAGAGTCTCTGAGACCGGCGTCAGTGGTTAAGGGTTAATATGACCCTGCTTACATCATTGCGGATGCTGGAAGCATGAAGATATAATAATATGACATAAAAAACCGGACTGAAAAGCCCAAGCATGACGTAGAAAATTGTGGGTGTTACCATATTAAAGAATTTATTTATTCATAATTTTCTTTATTGAAACGAAACTGTAATCGCGAGTAACCGCAACATTTAGCAAATGGTTGATTAAATCATGATTAGAGCTACAGGGAATCAAGTTTAGGTATGATGTGCACAAAGCTCATAAAGTTCATTGGTTTGGAACGGGGAAGATAAGATGGGCAAGGCAAAGTATTTAAAAGCTGAAAATAGTCAGCTTACTTGTTACTTTCACATATGTAACGCAGCCTCGGTAAATACCCTGTAGAAATCACAAATCAAATACAAAAAAAGAAGTTTATTTGCAAAAATAATTTTTCAAACTGGCATTTTTTGTTTTCTTTGTACGCAAGTCGAGCAGCAGCGCCAGCGAGTTAAAATGTCGGCCATCTTGAATCAAATTTCATAATGGCATGTGTCTTTCCAAATATCAAGTGATAGCAAATAAAGCAATCGAGGAAATAGTTAAAACTTACCATAAAAAATTGCATATTTATAAACTAAAAATTGATCATTCCAACTGGTTTTAAACACTTCAAAAAATTAAAAAGATCACCAATAAAACAAATCAGCTGTTATCCGTCAATCGATGTCAACAAAATTACATAATTTTGTTTAGAAAAACAGAGCTGCCTCCGTTTTTTTAGTGTCATTTTGAAATAATCAAACATGAAGATTGGATCTATGTTTCAATGGACAAATTGATAAAGTAATGTGTACCCAGCGGCTAACAAGTTTGGCGACTGTGATTTTTTGTATAATGTAGTCCGCAGTATTATTTTAGTTATGGATCACAACAATATTATTGAGTGCGGTGGATTTTATTTTATACACAATTTTGACTCTGGAAATCTCGGACATGTAGAACGGGTACCTACGGAGCTAATAGGTAAGCGCATATTTTAATTAACGCAAAGTCCAAAGACCTGCAATAATTTCGGCAATAGTTGCCAATTTGATGCCCTTTTCACGGACTTTTTGTTATTGTTGAGTGCTCGAAATAGATTTGAGGACATTTCAATACATGATAAAAGTGCCCTGGTGCACCAACTCATTCAATATTGACTTGACACAGATAAGATGTACTGACAGCACAGCAAAGAAAGTTAATTTAATCAAATGGAATTTTCCAGTAAACTAGCTAATTAGTTTGCCATATGAAACCAGGTCTTTTATATTTTGCAAAATGTTTCTATTCATAAATCAACATTAACAGACTAAATTATAAACAAAAGCAACACAATGAATAACATAATTCATAAAAAATACAATAATGAGATAGTTCAACACCTTTCACTTATTCTTAAAATAAATCCAAGGTGTACTAAGTACTTAGCCAAGCGAGTACACAGGCTTTTTTATGTGCATAACAAAGAGACAGCTTTTTTTTTGTACAAATTACATCAGCTAAGTATATTATTTCAATAATTTATTTAGCTAAGTTAGCCACACAATGTCCACAAAATTTAATTACCTTCACTCTTCAGTATCTATAGATTCTGTCACAAGCTTACATCACAAATACTTATTAACAAGGCATCTTCTATCTCAGCTCCGTCTATGAACCCGAAGACGAACGTAACAGAAACTCCGGACTATGAATTCAACCTGTGGACTCGGCCCGACTGTGCCGGCACGGAGTTTGAGAATGGGAACCGCACCTGGTTCTATTTCGGGGCGCAGGCCAGTGAATCTGGTGTACTGGTAATTGAGCTTTTTTATTACTCTATTTAAATTAAACTGCCACAAAATAAACAATAAAGTATTTTTTAAATTAAGTTATTCAAATAGTGAAATATGAAGTAAGTGTGCTAATCATGCCTTTTCAATTGTTCCATAAAGACTATGTAGTAAACATAAAAACCAAAGGCATAAAAAATTACTAAGTAATTATTATATTAAGGGAGATGCTCTAAGGTAGCCCATGAAACTATTTTTTTTTAACAATTGGCAGGTCAGTATCAGGTTGTATGTTGATTACAATAATGATTCGCAACCTTAACAATTATGGCTTTACAGAATTATAATCATGATTATAATTCTATCAATAAATATTTGTTATGGCCGCAAATCATATTTAGGTCAAAATACAAGCTGATACTGACCTGGAAATTGTAAAAAAAAACGTAATAAAATTTGAATTTCACGAGCTACCATAATGCTTTTATTATTCGACTTTGAAAGAGAATTGTTTTTACTACATAGATTTATAAGAAAAACAGAATGTTTGCTCATTGTAATTTTTCAAAGAGTGGTGAAGTAAACAAACTATTTCTTTTATTGTTCCATAAAAGCCAATGGATAGTTAAGTACTATACATTCCTACTGTATGTTCTTTGAACAATAAACCGTGATTTTACATAAATAAAGGCTTGTACTATTACAATGATGCTATAAGGTACTTTATGTTCAAAAGAAGCAACAATCAAAATGGTAATATTTTTTTTTTGTTTTTGTTGTGAAATCATCAAATAACTTACCCGCTCTGGGCGGAGCAGGAGGGCGTGTCAGACTTTTACTGACTAAAACCCTTCAGTTGCCTGTGCGCCAGGGCCACGGTAACTCTTTCGAACAATCCGCGATCCCGGCAGGCATCAGCACTATCGGACCCCGTCCATTATTGCTGACATCTCTTTGAGGCACGCGTGGAACACAACGCGCCGTTGACCCGGGCGTGGTCCTTACCAGACAGCGAGCTACCTATAGCTCGCAGTCCGCAAGCCCGCGCCTACGGTGGCCGGGAATCGGCTATCGACTCCCGACGCCCTGAATGTCTCCTCCTGCGGCGACTAGGGGCGTGAGGGCGCAACGATTACCTCACCCTCACGTGATCCGCCTCCTCCTTCGCAAGCATTACTGCATCGCAGAAAGAAGTGACGGCTTCCCATGCCCTCTCGCTCCGTACCATGGCCTGGACCAGGTCCGGATGCGAGAGATCGCCGCCACGAGAACTCACCGGTGCTCTGTCCAAGCCGGGCAGACCACCACCGTATGCTCCACAAAGTCCTCCGGTCTATACACACAGTGGTTACACCCGCACGTTTCCTCCCGCCTTATACGAAACAGGAACCTCCCAAAACAACCATGTCCGGTGAGGACCTGCGTCAGGCGGAAGATGAGGACGCCGTAGCGCTTCTCAATCCACTCCTCAAAGAGGGGACTTACCGCCGCAATTGTGGCGTGACCTGCACTGGGTTGCGACAGTCGCACTCTCCATGCCGCCATGAGATCCCGTCGGGGCTCTGTCCGCTGTGGCGCGATTTTATCGCGGCAGCGGAGTTACGCCCCGGCGTTTCGCCTCCTCGCGCCACTTCCAAATGTGAGCGGGGACTTTTGCCTCCAGATCCCAGTGCGGCAATCCGGCAAGGAGGGTCGCCGCCTTGCAGGAGACCGTGCGGTATCCCCGGACCAGCCGGATGGCCATGACCCATTGGGACGCGTTCAACCGGGAGCTGGTCGGCGCCTCAAAGAACGCACCCACCGGTGCCCCGTAATGGGCCAAGGACCGCACGACCCCTGCGTAGAGCCTCCTACATGAGGCATTTGGACCCCTAGATTAAGCAGGAGCCGCTTCAAGGCAGCCCCGGCCCGCTCCAATCTGGGAGCCAAACGTCGGAAATGCTCCACGAAGTTCCACCGGCTGTCGAGGACGAGTCCCAGGTACTTCATCATCGACTCGGCGCCGATGTGAACCCCTGCTACCGTTATTTGGAAACCCGACGGTGGCGCGTTCCGAGGACCATGAAAACACATGGCCTCGGACTTGTGCAGGGCCACCTCGATTCCCAATTGCCGGATCCTATCGGCGATTGTCGCAACACCGCGTGTCATTACTTTAGCCGCCGCCTGGTGCGACCTTCCCTGTGCCAGGACCAACGTGTCGTCAGCGTAGCAGACCACGCTGACGCCACTAAGGAGGTCGGCGCGCAGCACCCAGTCTTACCCGATTTATACAGATGTGGACCCAGGACCGATTCCTGTGGGACACCGCACGACATCGCACGACATCTCTCGCCGGTTCCACTCTCCCTGGTGACCGGCGTAGATGACGGCCCTGTCCGTCAGATAGCCTCGACCACTCGACTGAGGTAGGTCGGCATCCGGTGATACCGGAGTGCCTGCCTGATGCAACTCCAGGGCAGGGAATTGAAGGCATTAGCGATATCTAGAGACACCGCTAAGACGACCCTATCCCGGGCCACAGCATCACACGTCGTGAGGTCTCGCACGCGCATGGTGGCGTCCAGCGAAGAGCGCCCCCTGCGGAATCCAAACTGGCTCTTCGCCAAATCCGGCCCCACCCACACCAGCCGCCCGACGAAGCGGTCTGCAATGACTCTTTCAAACACCCCGTTAAGCAGCACGATAGGCCAGTAAGCGGACGGAGAGTTCCCAGGGCGCCCCGGCTTCTTAATGAGGACCAGTCTCCCCGTCTTCCAACGAAGTGAGAACTAGCCTCCCTCCAAGCATGCTCCTTCTTAGTCGAGCTCTCAGAGCCTCCAAGGCCAGGACCCAGGCTTTTCCAGGTAAGCCTTTGGGTCCTGGAGCGATATTTTTGGCACTCAGCCTACGTACCGCCACTCTCAGCTCTACCTCGGTCACCTCAGGAGCATCGTCGTCGTTGTCGGTTGTGTAGTCCACAGTGGGCACCGCAGGAGGCGGAACTATGGGCGGGGGAGTATGCTTCCCTCGCAAAGGGAACAGAGCGCTCACCACGCCCTCCACGAGCTGGGGCCGGAGACGAGCACGGGGAGGGAATGGTACCCGACGACGACGACTCTCACCTCCGCAAGGGAGTTGTGGAACTCGGCGAGAGTTCGGTTCGGGGAGAAGTATACCCCTACCACGACAATCTCCCCGAACCGTGCCGCCACGCAACCCGGTCCCCTCTTGACAGCCTCAAGCGACGGGGTACCGGCGGCAGCCGACGAAATTAGGGTATCTGAGCCGCTCAGGTCCTCCACCTAGTCATCCCTGGGCGGAACAAAGTACGGATCAGCAACCTCGGCGATGTTAATCCACCACTGCGCCATGCTCTGCAGCAACAGATCCTGAGCGGCGATGCAGCGGTTGATGTTCGCCTGGAGGAGGCGTAATGGGGTCATTATTGGCACTCCATATCAGCCCCCTCCCGAGCCCCCTGTGAGGGCCCTGCTGCGGTGTTTGCGGCGGTGACGACGGTGGAGGCGGCAGTGCCGGCGGTGGCGGAGGACTTGCCCCTGCCCCTGGCTTTGGCGGGTAGAGCGTAGGCCTTACTCCCAGCCCGGTGATCGGCCGGCATGCCAGCTGCCGCACATATAAAGCAGTGCGGCGTGGCGTTACACGAACCGGCCTTGTGACCGGGCTGACCACAGTGGAAGCAATGATCGCTGCGATCCACCTCCGAGGTGCATTGCACTCCCACGTGATTGCACACCTGGCAGCGGAAGCACCTCAGAGCTCTGGGTTCCAGCAGTTTCACCTGCGCGGAAACCCAGCCCACCAGGAGCCTTCGGCTCTCCCCGGCAATTTTTATGGCCGCCGACACGGGGCAGCTCACCGTAACGGCTCGCATTCCCAAGAGGTCAGGGCGAATGGTGCCTGCCCTCACCTGCTCGGCAGAGCATCCCCAGTCCCTAACGACGGCGGCCACCACCTCAGCCTCCGTCACACAGTCGTCCAGGCCCAGGATGCGAATGTCAATGCTTTTGGTGGGCCTGGACACTCAGGCCTCGTCCGAATTTAGGGACGCCCTAAGGCTTTCAACTTTTATGGTTATACTGACCTTTCAATTAAAAAAAGCTTGTTGCAGCAGTAGTTTCCACTGTAAAAATATGTCCTATTTTAGCACCTTTTTGTTTGTTGTTAAGTTTCACATTCTGTTCACAGGTGCGGTTGAATCTAATAAACCTGAACAAGCAAGGCAAGATGTACAATCAAGGCATGGCGCCGGTGACGCGGACGCTGCCCGGGAAGCCTCAGTGGGAGAGGATCAGGGATCGTCCTGTACACTCGGTATGTATTTAAGAAAAAACACAAACAGCACAACCTATATGGGCATTTTGTCATAAGTCATTTATTTTCTTCATTTGTTTGACATTGGTACAATAATCTTCTAATATATAAAAATCTCGTGTTACAGTGTTTATTATCGAACTCCTCCGAAATGGCTTGACCGGTTTTTATTTAACAATAAAGGGTGTATTTTTGGTAGGTCTGAGAATAGGTCGTAAAGTATATTTCATACCGCTGCGGTTGAAACCGCGGGGCGCAGCTAGTAATGGTATATAAAGATAATAAAGAGTACATTAAGTAATCAAGCCAGCCACGTCTCAATAATTAAATAAAATAACCCTGGACAATAGAAAAATAATTACAAAGAATCAAACATTTCATAATACAAATTAATTAATAATAAATATCAATAGAAATCAATGTCAATGAAAAGGGAAAATAATTTAAAAAATAACACGTGTGGCACTCGGGGACTGCCGCGGTAAAGCATTGCATAGCATTTTTTATCAACTTATGCAATTATAATTATTTATTTATTTTTAATTTATGCAGTTTTTTTTTTTCTTTGATATTAATTCAAGTACAGTCGTACCATATACATACACGTTAAGCGAACGCTCGGCCGAGCTACATGGTAGGCGGAGTGGGGGATGTTAGGTTTTATTTTCGTTACGGAATTTCTTGATTCGGTCGCCGCGCTCAAAGCCCGCGATAAAAGCTATGCAATAGCTTAATAAGCTTCGCTTAGCTTTCGCTAGCATGCTTGCTGAAGCTCATTCACACTCGTCATATTCTTTGCAATCGGAACCGGGTGTATTTCATTCTTCTTAATATGTACTTGATATCAAATTGAATATGGAATTTCGCCTTCTAGAAATATATAAATAGATACAATACTCTTTATTGTAAACCAAGAAAATTAAAAATAGGAACTTTTGAGAGTTACGTACGATGTTACAATGGGCAGTCTTTAGGCGGTTATCACATATCCGCCGCGAAACAAAGCAGCGAAACCGCAGTAGTTCCGCCATGACTTGTTCGTCGTACGACTAACGAAACAGAAGCGAAACTGTCTGTTCTAACGCACTGATTTGTTAATGATTCTATA
The DNA here is from genome assembly GCA_917490735.1 of Dryobotodes eremita. Lineage (NCBI taxonomy): Eukaryota > Metazoa > Arthropoda > Insecta > Lepidoptera > Noctuidae > Dryobotodes > Dryobotodes eremita. The sequence goes on from OU823248.1 coordinate 6,647,197, forward strand.
TCTATCCCGCGTGATTTCTCCCATCTATTCGGAAGCCGGTTAGACCTCCGCGCTCAGCACGCTACTTTGTTGCGGTGCACAGTGCCGCGTTTGTTTCGCACGTATCTGTGGCAGTCGACAAGTTTATAAAACGTACCTTTTTTGTTCGTAAAATGCATGTTGTTTTTACGGAAATACCGAAGAACCTAAGAGATCCGAAGTAGACCTATCCTGTATTGACTAGGTCGAAAAGGAAAGACATTTTACTCCGATTGCTACAATTTAACTGACTCTCATACTCTCATAATAGTTCGCTATTCAAATCACGATTTAATTAAGTAATGTTTCTTAGCGAAATTTGTTAAGCGGTTTTATTCCCCATTATTTTCGCGTCGGAACTGTGCTAAGGCCCCTACCGCTAAAAGCGAAACAAATAGATAGTTTACTGTCACTTTACGAACATAACACACACATATAGTTGTACAAGGACCTTTTAGCGCGTGGCCAAAATCGGAACTAACGCTGCCATCTTATTTTGTTCAATACATCTCACAAAAAAAAGTCGCAATAGTTTACCAACAGCGCCTCTCTGTCAATGTCATTCGAGCGTCAAAAGATCCTTGTAGCAGTGTACTTACAGTCCATTCACAGTTATTTTACCTCTAACAGCAGCAACCCAAAAGCATCCTTATTGTAACCATTATAAAGATCATTGTGAATTTGACAGACTTGTTAATTTCAGCAACCCAACAGCAAACTTATTGCAACGGTAATAAAGATCACTGTGATTTTGACAGTAATGCAAACACAGAGGTAAAATAACTGTAAACGGACTGTACCACAACTTTGTTCTAGACGGACGACAACACCTTCACACTGAGCTTCAAGTACCGAACACCAGAGAACCTGAAAGCGACCACATTCTTCGCGTTCACCTACCCGTTCTCTTTCGCTGAGCTGCAGATCGCTCTCAACTCCATAGACTTGAAGATGCTGCCGCTACCTCCCCCGCAGTCTGTGGACGATATCTACTATAATAGGGAATGTCTTATTTGTTCTCTTGAAGGTAAGATTGAGTTTTGTTATGAACTTTCGTCCTAGTGTTGTAAGAAGACCATGTTTGTGGTACGGATATGGTACTAAAAAAAAAAGCAGAGCTCTGGTAAGCGGCGCCATGCCGTCCAACTGTCTAATTCTCGTGGTGAGTTTACAGTAAAATTTTCTGGTGCTTCCAAAAAGTATGTAGAGGACCCTCTAAAATTAAAATATACACTTATCCATCTTACTTGACAGAAAAAAAACATAACAAGTCAATGATTTTCCAATTGCCATCTCGATTTTCAGCCTTGTTATATGCTGAAATAATATAAAAATGTTTCAAACATTCAGGGAGGCGCGTGGATCTATTGACAATTACGTCACACCACGGGATAACAACTGAGAGAGAGGACAGGCTCAGGAATTTGTTCCCTGACAATCAGGAGAGACCATTCAAGTTTCTTAATAAAAAAGTAAGTCTTTTCTTTTAATATTAATATAAGTTTCATCAGATCTTCTATCATCGATATTTTATATGTTAAGCAGTAACAAACTGTGCCTACGTCATGTTAGGATACCAATAACCATAGCAAGTTTACATAATAAAATCTCAAATATAAGATTGCTCTTGGAAATGTTGCTAAAACCGTGGCGAACACAGGCAATGCCAACATTTCTTTCCATACTAATAATCAATACGCAAATTGACCTCAAATAAGTAATGGAATCCGTTAAAATATTTTTCGCCTTAAAATAGGTCAGGGAAAAAGGTTTTTCGTAATTTATGGGTATAAAGTTATAGTAAAATCTCTTTGGCTGTACTGTTTGTATCTGGCTGGTTTTGATACCATTAAACAGGTCACATTTTAGAGAAGAAATTTTTTAAGTAAAAACCATGGTCTAAAAAAACAAGGTCTGGCATTCCGGGAGTGACACATGCTTACACGAATACGCGAATAAATAAAACACGAATTGTGAAAACATTTTCAGTCACCATTCTGTTAAAAAATATATTTATAGCATTTAAATTGTCGTTTCGTTTTTCTAATCAAGTGAAACTATTCAATTTAAACATATACCATTGTAATTGTTAGTTAAAACCTCATTATTTTATCGGATTCGCACAGGTAATAATGGCGGTTGGGGAGTTATTATTACACACTACTGGTAACACAGCGGTGATGACGTAGGCTTGTGTCACCCTGTGTGTCGGAATGCTATACCTGGCGAAGTATATTATTATACCATGGTAAAAACGATTTCCCTCGATTCTTTTTTATTGTTTTTCTGCCTGCCAAAATGAGTGAACCTAACGAAGAAATTCGATACCTATATTTTGAAGTATTATTACAAAAACGGGTAAAATTCGACAAAAGCCGCGAAAAAAAAATGTGATGTTTATGGACTTAACGCAGTGTCAGTAACAGTAGCACAAAGTTGGTTCCAGCGTTTTCAGTCCGGGAATTTTGATGTCAAAGATGCAGCTCACTCTGGTCGCCCTGTTACGAATAAAGTCGATACCATTTTTGAAAACGTGGAGCAAGGTATTGGTAGTTACGACATAGCTGAAGGGTTAGGGGTTGACCACAAAACAGTTTTGACCCATTTGACAAAAGTCTAGGTGTTAAAAACAGCTCGATATTTGGGTGCCACACGAGCTCTTAGTCTTGAATTTGTATATAAAATTCGAAAGAAGTTTTTCCCTGACCTAATTTATAATGACTTACGTATGAGACAAATCTAAATGAAAATAAAAATATAGCCTGACTTATTGAAATAATAAAAATGAATTAAAGCAAAAACTGACGCACGCAATATTACGATGGAAAATTCGAAGGTTCAAATAACCCTTTAAAAATGGATATTCCCTTCTTTCTTACAGACTTGAGTTCATGTAATAAAACCATCATCCTTTGCAAACGAAAATATCAATCCTAATTAATATTATAAATGCGAAAGTGTTTGTTTGTTACGCTCTCACGCTAAAACGGCTGCACGGATTTGGATGAAATTTGGCATATGGGTGAACCATGACCTTGTGTTAGGACATAGGATTTTTTATTTCGGTAATACGTTCCTGTGGAAAAAAATCCGACCATCACGCGGGCGAAGCCGCGGGCTAAAGATAGTCATTTATAAAAAGCAATCCATTGATAACGTATACATTCGGATGTCTAGCGATTTGCAAAGTATTATGAAAATAGCAATATCTTTCTCACAAAACATACAGTCAGTATCAATCAAATTAATCAAAATCAAGCCAGGTAAAAAATAATTGAATTTAGAGCACCCAATATTCGTTTTATCGTGATAACCCGAATACATCTATGACAATATTATCTACCCGACTATACGCTACTCGGGATACAAATCGACCCTATCGCAGTCTCAGGTCTAATAAAGCTGAGTTTCCTGGTCCAAACTATTTATACCAATTGCAACCGTATGCGAAAGTAAGCGAGTTCAGTTTCAAATGGCATTAAAAAACTACTTTCGCCGCCGCATCGATGAATTAGCTAATACACAGAAAATATTTTTTTTTTTTACAAATAAACAACCGACTTCCAAACAAAACACTGAAAAAACGGGTATATAAGTTTAATTTGTTGTTTGTTGTGTTTTGTTTGGAAGTCAGTTGTTTTTTTGTAAAAAAAGATTTTATTTTCACTTTTTAGTTGTGGTACCTACCCCACACACATTCGTATACCACTACTTGATATGTAAATAACCGTGACGGCAAATTATTATAACATCATCAATATAAACGAAGTGGAAAAAACACGCATTATTAAGGATAACTCAAAAACTACTGGTCACTACTTGATCAAATTTAAATGGGACCACATGTGAAGCACCAGCTTTCAAATAAAAAAAGAATCATCCAAATCGGTTCACCCAGAAAAAAGTTCTGAGCTAACAAACATAAAAAAAAAATTAAAAAATACAGTCGAGTTGAACCTCCTCCTTTTTTTGTTTGAAGTCGGTTAGAAAGTTGTACCTACCTATGATTTTTTTTCCTCCAGGTGATCTTCATATCGGCTCGAGTGCATCCAGGGGAGACACCTTCAAGCTTCGTCTTCAACGGGTTCCTCAACCTTTTGTTAACACGGAATGATCCTATCGCGATTCAGCTGAGGAGACTCTACGTCTTCAAGATGGTTCCTTTCCTCAACCCTGATGGAGTTGCCAGGGGGCACTATAGGACCGACACAAGGGGGGTTAATTTGAACAGGGTATATTTAAATCCCTCGTTACATCTGCATCCTACTGTGTACGCTTCTAGAGCGTTGATAAGGTAAGTTAATTCACTGTGTTTTTTCAAATCTAACAAAGACCTTTTTAACTAAAGTGATAATATAGCCAAGGATTCTGATTAAATTCTAGATTATTTTACAATCTTCCTCTGTAATTTTGTAACTAGTAACTGGGCCATTAAGTTTTAAATAAAAGGATATAAATAACAATAAATATATTTTTGTTTTTTAATGATCTTGGAAAAATTAAAGAAGTATGTGTTATTTTTCTATAGGTACTACCACTACGGCTGTGAAAAGGAGGACTTGTCTGATGACAGCAAGAGTTTTACATCGCGGAGCATCCAGAACATTAGCGAGAGTTGCGAGGTACCTACACAACATCAAGTTGAGCTACACGATTGCATGCACTAGATGGACAAGTCCACTCAAATTTGCATGGTTCTTTCCTTAAAATACCATTTCAGACATGGATCTACATGATCAAGATTATGTCTGGACTTTAAAAGAGACTTTAACTCCTGACTTTGTTTCGCCATCTCTAATCAGGGGTAGTCATATAGGAAATGTCTATTTTAGGTCTCTCCATCTAGCTTATTTTGCTTTACATGACGGTTAAAAGTGATTCCGATATCCTATTTACAGAATAAAAAATTTTATTTCAAGAATGTTGATAAAATATACCTAAGTACAGTACTTACAAATATTTTCTTAATGACCCTCGGGAATCACCATATTTTCGAATACAAACGAATGCTAATTTCCATGTCCATTAATTATTAGATTTATCGTGTATAATAATTTGAATTCAGAACTAAGTACATTATTGTTTTGACGTAACAACAATTAAAGAAAAACAGGCAAGGGACTCCACGGACACTCTTTAAAATCAAACTATTAGTTAAATCATTCATGTTGAAATTATACATATGAGAACAATGTAGAAAGGCATGCTCGTTAAAAGCGTCCGTAATAAAAACAAAAAAAATAAGCCATGGCAGCTAAGAGATGACCAGTCCCTACTAACGGCGCCCGTTCACGAACATGACGCATGAATTAGCAACATTCAGCTCAACCATTTTGAAGGGAACTAAATGATCCAACACATGCCACCACCACATTTGAGTGAGCATGACATACTCTCAGCCGCCAGGGCACATTCCAAGTCAATGATAGACGTACTTACCCATTAAATAGATAGTGCTAAACATGTGCATTAAACACTTCGAACTATACTGTAACACTATCTCTTTTTCACTTCATCTAAACACAAATCTCTCTCCCTTTCCCACAGCTTCTAGACATAAAATCAAAGAAGAAAGCTGCCAACCCTCCGTACAAAGGAAGCGACTACTACAAACGGGACAAGTCAGTCAAACCGATGACTTATAACAAATCATCTACTACCATGAAAACACCGTCTTCGGATAACTCCAAGAAAGAGTTCAAGTCGCTTAGTGGGGAAGCCGCGCATTTGGCTGAACAGGTTAGTATGATAACGTGACTTTATCATTTCGATTATTGTAATTTTAATCTTATGATTATGTTCATAAGTTAAACTAGTGACTCTGTGAGCTGTAGATCTCGCGAGTCCTGTCTTTGCATAGCTTAAAACTGAATAAATGTTCACCGCGCGCAAAGAGCGCGAAATAGCTGAAATATGATTTTTTTTAACGCTTTCAACCCCCATATATCCGCCATTTAGAAAATTTTCGAAAAACTGAATCGGCAAAAAATAATCCATATAATTATCGACCCTGCTCACAAAATTTGACGAGAATCGGTTGAGAAATGCGACCTGTAGAGGAAAACAGCCATCCGGACATACGAAAGCATTTCTGCCCAAGCTGAAACGGAGACACTTCGCTCGCGCTTCGTGCTCACTCGGTCAATGATTCGCGCTGATTTGCTAGAACTACAATAATTTATTTGCTTCAGTAAATTGAGTCTTCTGCTGCTGGCAATATGACTGATATGGATATAGCCTGTCTTTGAGTGTGAAGTCCGCAACTACCTAAATACGAAAATGATGGTATTAGCAAAGATTTAAATCGTTAGATTCGCCCTACCGCGTCAAAAGATAGTCGCGTTTCTTTTTCGTTTTGACACCTTTAACACACAATGACGCAGTGACTTGACTTGATTGTCATGGAAACGCTGTAGAATAATGTCTGAGCTCACTCTTTCTCAGTACGGACACATTTTCGCGTGACTAAGTACGGGGAGACAAAATCTTTGGGACTTGACTATACGGTGTCAAAAACGCTCTGTAGAAAAACAAACCAACTTACTTTCATAATTAACGATTCAGTGACCTTATTCGCCGGTAAATTACAGATGATATGTAGCGGCCAATCTCTAGGAAACCGTTGGTCAATGCTAAGCTATTCAAGTTATTGTTTATCCTGCAATTTTTTAATGACTTTGGAATGTTTTCAAATAATTTCTCCTTATGGAGTCTTTGATCTTCAAGAATATCTTCGATTTAGAACAGTAGTATAAATGCTCGGTTATTATAAACAAAAACGAATAGTTTTGCTTACCAATGGTAGCATTTTTTATTGGCAAACTGGGCATATAAACAGATTCGTAAGCTAATTTTACCTGTAATAACTACTTCCATATGGGAGGGTCTAGAAGAAGAATGAGGGTCTAGAAAGCCATGAAGTCTTTGCTTCATTATTGGTAAAGATAAAAGAGTCTTAATTTTAACCAATAACGGTCCGTAAATTATAGGAATCAGCCATTAAACAATTTGCCCAATGAAAATGAAAACGATATCTGCCTATTTATAAGTACGCCTGTAATAATCAAATGAAAATTTGGCTCGCGTGAACAAAGCTAACAAATCGTAATTATTTTGACAATATTATTGCCTACAGAGTTGTGTATTTAAAACCTCTGCATTCTTGCAGTACCCAAATTACAATGGCACTCGCCCATAATGATCATTTAAAAAAACTGAAACATATTTTTAGAATCTACTTGAAATGCTTTTGGCAATAAACAGTACAATGACTGCCTAATAATTCGCTAAAGAAATGTTACTTCGTGAGCTGCATAACCATTTCAAATATTTGTGGCAAAATTAATGAATATCTCAAATTCTAATGTAGCTGCAAATAGCTTGCTTACAGGATATTTTTTTTTAACTTGAGTATTCTTGAACGTAATTGTGGGTTAAGATATAATCGATGTTTTACATCAAGTTGCCTCATAATGTAATAATAATATATCTAATGATCAATCAAATAAATTATGTCATGTAAGGAACCAATCATTACGGGTAATCAGAAGCCAGAAAGCCTGACACCCAGTCTTACCAACGGGTATCGTGTTACCCAGTAATTGGGTTGTGGAGGTCAGATAGGCAGTTGCTCCGTGTCAAATATTCAGCTGCATCCGGTTAACCAGCAGATGATGATGTAAGGAACCAATCTGCCAGTTTCAATAAGAAATAAATTTCCGAAATTACACCCCCTAAAGATAGCAAAATGGAAAGGCCCGCCCCGCGCATTCTTAAGGCGCGGTACAGCGATATCTGTCAAACTATAGTGAATAAATGGATTTAAGATTTTTATTAAGTAGAATCGCGGTCCACTACTACTGGACATAATTACGGATTTCTAACAAAATTAAGTTATGCTTTTCTTACTTTACATAGTAATGTCGATAACATTAAGAAGTGAACCTGTAACTACGTATTTTTGCTCAAATGGCTCTTGAAAATTATAAGTTGCAAGTCAGGTGAGAGGAGGCTATATTCAGTTTCTTCTACTGTTGAATGTAAAGCAAATATGATCGGTTATTGTTGCTGGACAATAGCCGGTAGATTAAATAAGTAAATCTGTTGTTATTACATACGTTAAAGTCCAATTGGATTTAAACGACATGCGAACATACATACAAATATATCAGAAACGTGAGGATTATCGATAATTAATTTTAGCATGTTCTGATATTTAACTTAATCCTTGTTATAGTTAATTTCGCGTCAAACCATCCGTGATAAGAACATGAATTAATACATCGTAAAGCCTATCTACTCAATTTGGAATAAAATCAGCGAAGCGACGCTAAAGCGGATTATGTTGAAAGCTCTCATATTATCCTCTCGTTTTTAATTAAAACACGATTTGATTAACCTTTTGACGTAGGTATTTATGACCTTTTAGAACGTGCCCTTACAGTCAAACAACAAATTAATTGTTCAGATTAAATTCCAATGTTGTAATAACAACAGAAAAGAGTACGCTTAGTAAGTTTAGTCATGTTGAGAGGATGAGTGAAAGGCGACTAACAAAAGATATTTACAAGGCAGATGTGAGTGGAATCGCCGCGCCCCCGGGAAGAGACGCCCTTAAAGGACATATAGTGACCTTATTGGTGATGTTCTTTAGAAAGGTCAGGTGCGTCGTACTCGCAACCAGCGCGCGTGTCTCACCAGGTGATTGTATGAACGTAAACGAAGCAAAAGATATATGTAAGGATCCTAGCAGGTGGCGTTTTGTAGTTTATGCCTACCCCATGGGAAGAAGGCGTAAATTTAAATATGTATGTATAACGACAGATTTACTTATTTAATTAATATAATTACTTATTTAAATAATTTAACATCGTTAATCAATCGTATTGTACGAAATAAAACGGAATTAACAAGCAGTGACTTAAGTGAAGTCATTAATAACATAATTTAAACATGCTGCTGGAGGGCTGAATGGTTCATGCCTTGCGAAACCGATGTGCCATATTATAGATGTTACATGTGCACAGCTTCCCGCTGTCCGTCGCCCAGTTAAACAAGTGCAATAATAATGTTATATTGCGTTTTTGCCGATCTGGTGGTCTCTGTCAATTAAAATATATCAGCAATTTTCGCAACCGCCTGACTCTATCGCGGTTAACCTCGATTCTCCATTTCCGGAACCAAACGCCTAAGACGTTTGCGAAGGTTTGGTGGCAGCGAGTGATACAGTCCTGACAGCGACCAGTTTAGTAAATGGGCGTGTCGTCGGCGAATATAGCCAACTGAGCCTTTTTAGTGCTCATATATACAAGCGGCACGAGCCAACGATAAAGACAACAGACGGCAGTTGCCTCTGCCGTTGGTGCGTGCCGTACGTGTATATGAGCACTTACTCTTGGGAATGTCGCTGGTGAACAACGTGACGAAGAGGGGAGATAGCTCGGAGCCCGGAGGAACTCCCGCGCGAAGGGGGTGAAGGAAGGAACGTGAACCCTCGATGCGATAGTGGAAGGTGCGATCCGACAAAATGTCTCGTAAGATGAGCACGAGATTGTGTGGCACTCCGAGTTGATAAAGCTTATAAAATAAACCGTTGTGTCAAATGCTTTCGCTATGTCGAAGAATAACACGCCCGTCATCGCGTTGGGCTGGAAACCAGCGCTTAAGTGCTCTACGATGCTGTAGACTTGTTGGATGCTAGAGTGTTCTTTTCGGAAACCAAACTGCTCGTTGTGGATGAGGCTCTTTTCTTTGGCATAGTCTTTGAGACGCTTATAAATAAGCCTCTCATAGATTTTGCCGCGATCATTGAGGAGACTGATAGGACGGTAACTCGTGGGATCAGACTTGGGCTTGACAGGCTTAGGGATACCGATACCGGTGGCCTATTTCCACACATGCGGAAAGATGTTGTTGCTTAAGGTGCCATTGAAAATGGCGGTCATTAGGATTATGAGAGGAGCAGGGAGGAGTTTGTAGACTTTATTGATGATACGTCCGAACCGGGGGCTTACCGAGAGAAAAGTTTTTTAATGATGCCGTGCACCTCGTCTGGAGTGACGGAAGGCCGAGGATCATCTGGGTCTTCAACGGGTTGGACGGAAGCTCTACGTTCGACTTCAGCGTCAACTGTGGCAAGGTGCGCTTGGTCTACTGGTTGAGAGCTAAGAGAACATTGGGACTCTAGGTTGTTGGCTAGGCATTCGGCCTTATCAGAGTCGTCGAATGCGATGCTCTTATCAGGACGGAGTAGTTTTATAAACGTACTAGAACATTTGTTCTTGTTCTTTGATAGGGGCTAGGTGGCCAGGTGGGTTGGCTAGGTGTGCGGAGTAACAAAAGTTGTTACTTTGGCGGTCCATCAAAAAAAGTCACAATTATTGTCAAACTCAAAGCATTTATTTCAAATAAACCAGTTACAGGCACTTTTGAATTGCCAAGGGGAGAAAAACGGGCAAGAAATTCCTGTGATGCGTTCATATATGCTTGCATTATTAGTTTTAATTATGATGATTCGTTTGTTTTGTTAATCGTAGAGTTAAGCGTAATGTTTTATGTATGTTTTACTGTAACGAATGATTTCTTCCCACAATGACTTGAAACTGACCGCCAAAGTAACAATTGACAGTCATGAAAAAAAAAAAAAAAAATGAAAATGAAAAAGCGTTTATTCGTTGTTACATCCGTACTACAAAATATTTTACTCCTGCCAAACTGTAAAACAGTTTGTTGGCAGATGTAGCTCCCATATACAATTTTAATATTGATGTAACTATTTGTTAGTATTATATCAATAACAACTTTTACCTAAAACTAAACACACTTATTTTAAACAAAGGCTGACTATAAGCGTAAAGTTAAAACATTTTAAGTTGCGCAACAGAATTTAAATTCACAACGGTGAAGCCGCAAAAATCAGATAGTATGACATAAATTTAAACAACAACAAACAATCATGAAAAGTGCTTTTCAACGACATACGTCCGGTCGTTATTGGTCAGTGGGGACATCCTGTCGCATCATCCTTTGATTCGTTTTTATATAATTTACTAACTGCATGCATTATTCAAGTAACGGCAGATTTTTTTATAGTCAAATAACTTTTATCTGAAGAATAAATATGATAGTTTGACATATTTTCTATACAAAAGCCGTCAAACGGCTATATTTACTCTTCAGTTAATAGATATCTGACTATTGAAAAATCAGCCCTAATTAATGTCTTTAATAATTAAGTTTACCCTAATAATTAAGTTGGTAGAATTTGCCCTTCAACTTCCTGAACATCTTTTACCTAGGCAAATAAATGATTTTGGATTATCCTCAGGTATACGACATGAAACTTCAAGAGCAGCCGTCACAGACGAGCAACTCGTCTTCCAAGCACTCGAACGAGGACACCTCCACCGTACTTAACGACAACACGCTAAGGACCTGTTTGGGGTCCACGGTCCATTTGAGTACGAGTGATGAACTCAATTTTCAGACGCCCAATCCACTGCGACCGCTTCGTGATACGCTGAAGAACAGTATCAGTCTGCTTATGGAGTCGACGTCGACTGTTACTGGGTAAATATAGGTTATATTTAGAATATTAATAGGTATAATCACCTCGTTATTTCTTTACCATTTTTAAGAAAAACTACCAATAAATTGAAACTTCATTAAGGTCGAATTCTATCTAACTGTCACATTGGTCTTAAAGCAAAAATAAACCTCAATGTCTCTTTCGTATAACGTCAACGTTTAATGACGTACAAGTGACATTCGAAGATATAGTGGTAAAGCAATAGGGTATGGATGTGATTAAAATAAGGCAATTTTTTTTTTTTATAATTCTACCGTATTGCCCGCGATATCGTCCGCGTGGATTTCGTACCTTCCTCTAAAAAATGTAACACCCCCTCCACCCTCCTTGAAAGGTAGTTTACGAAAATTTATGTTTGTGATCTTTATCATTTATTTAGATAAGTAAGTATTCGGGCCAATTTTTAATTTTATAAATTAAACAATAATATTTTTCAAATAAACCATGTCCTCCCTTAGATAAATAAGTATTCGGGCCAATTTTTTATTTTATAGATTAAAAGAATAATATTTTTCAAATAAACTTTTGCCTCCCTTTCCACCACGACAGGACTTTTTGCTGTTGAAAAAAGGGGTGGAATTTTGAAAAATTTTTTGGGTTGTTTCCATAGCTTGACTTAAAGATTATTTATACCAATTTCGAGTTAATCAAGCCACGCAGTAATATACTCTCCTGTAAAATTGCCTACCCATTTTCACCCCGTCAGGGTTAGATTTTCGCAAAACTTTGACACCCCCAATCTTAAGGGGTAGTTTAGAAAAACAAAATAAAATATGACAAACTTTATAATTTACTTTGATAAGTATTCGTGCCAAGTTTCAAGGTTATAAACTCAAGAAATAAGATTTTTCATACAAACAAAATCCCCCCTTTTCACCCCTTTATAGGTAGAATTTCCAATAACTCCTTAGTGCTCATGTATATAACAAAAGGAACACGTGTGCAAAATTTCACGTCCCGAGTCCCAGTAGCTTCGGATGTGCGTTGATATGTCAGTCAGTCAGGTAGTTTCTTTTATATATAAAAAATCCTTCATAATTATGCCTTGCCTAAAACATTGCTTATTAGTCTTATAGGCTAGATTGTAATTAATTATTAAGAACGTGGTTCTTTTTAATAAAGGGAAAAGAAAAATTGTGCCTCCATCAATTTTTGATTATAATTTCTGTATGAGCAAAAACTTAATTTTTAAAAAGTGCAATGAAACTGGGAAATTCAAATATTTGAAAAGCGACGCCTATTGGTCAGAGCGAATGTGACGTAATTCTATGACAACAATAAACGTCAATGTGTTTTATAGGAGTGTTTACGATTCAATCCATTGTCAATGTCATACACTATGACATCGCATCAATGTTATAGACTATGACGTCATGTCAATGTCATAGACTATGACGTCACACCAAGTGCGCCAAAATTGAGGGCGTTTAAGGTGCCCGTGTAGGTTGTGTTTAAAATTGCTTTTTTGGCGTTTTATATCTTTTTACTATTATATAGCAAAGTAAATAATGGAATTAAAAAAAATATACACGCATATTTTCTTTTGCGAGGTCGACTGTACAACAATACTTTTATTAAAATACTACTTTTATACCTACAAACAATACTTTTATTAAAATTATTACGAAAACGGAATCACTCAAGTTGATGTAGAATCTGCATCACCCGAAGATAAAAATTACTCGATTTTAGATACAGATATAAGTCCCTCTGAGACCCACAAAAAGAATCGAGTAACAGCAATGCCAATTCTGTGGATCCTTATAAGTGTTTTATTACTTCTAAGACGTTTATTACTTCAAAAATATTCATCGATTGCTCAAACAATTGTTGCACTGCAACCAAAAGAACAAAATAAAGAAAAATTGTTTATTCTGCACAGACAAGACGCACAAATATTTACATTTCTTATTTTATTGATGTTAATAATTTACACTAATCCTTATAAACCGTTCACAGGGACAGTACAATAGGTGGCCGGGACTCTCGCATGTCCGGCTTGAAGATGGGTTGGTGTCAGGAGTGCCGACTGGCGGTGTCCAAGTTAGAGGACACCATGCCTGGCATCACTAGCATGGTGCCCGGGTATAATGTGTCTCTGGTATGTATTGCATCTACTAACTTTAAGGCCCATTTCTATTTTCATATAACTTTAATCTCAGGATTAAAAATTCCGGTTTCTCAGCTTTTGTATTGAAAATATGAAAGAAAGAAAATACATTTGTTTAGCACAGACTAAAAGGCACACAACATCCATATTAATTATAAATTCGTAAGTTACTCTGTCTGTATTTTACCTTTTCACGCCAAAACCACTGAACGGATTTAGATAAAATTTGGCATGGAGATAGATGGCATCCTAGAGAAGGATATAGGCAACTTTTTGTCCCGGTAGCACGTTTCAGTGGGATTATTTCCGACATCCACGCGGGCGAAGCCGCGGGCAGAAGCTAGTATTAAATATGTAAAATAGCCATATTTTATCTTCAGATAAAATTTATCTGACGAATGAAATCGGCCCTTAGTAAAATAAGTTCAAATGATTTTAATTTAATTTTACTCGATCTTTGTGTCGTGCTTTAATTACTCGAATTTTACCAGACTGCCCCAGAAGCGGAGTATTCTTTTTAGCAAATTAAAGCACAATGTTGTGGTACTAGTTTTTCATGTAAGTCTAACCAGATGTTGAATGAAGCCTGTCTTCGCCACAAAGCAATAAAAATCATTTTAAAACTCTCATATTCAAATCCTCGTGAGCATCCAAAAGTTACTGTAATCAATAAAAAGTTTACTTCTCATAGCCTTAAAAGCTCATTCTCATTGGTCGATAGGGCTCGCATGCGGGGTGCTGGAGATTTCTGTAAAGCATGCCATAGGGCCCGCATCCAGGGAACCGTTTTCATTAGTCGATAGAGCCCGGAGATGTCTGTGAAGCATGCCATATAGCCCGTATTCGGGGAACCGTCTTCATAAGTCGATAAAGAACGATTGCGGTAAACGAAGAACCTGCCCTGCACGTTTGGCAGTTGCTTTGAAGGCTCATTTTCATTGGTAATTTTTATTGGGTGTGAGTCTCCGCATGCTTTTTACCGACCGATGAATTTCATTGGTCGCTTCACCCGCTACGGGGATTCCTCGCAGACGATATACCGACCGCGTTTTCGAATTATGACTTATATTAGTCATTACCACGCCTGCGGGCAGTCCCCGCATGCTGTATATCGACCGAGTTATCGACTAATGAAAATGAGGTCTAACTCAACCTTGGGTAAGCATTGGTTTACAGGCGAGGCACACTTATTTACAAGTATCTTTGTAAACCCCGCATCCATCCAACCTTCTTCCTTTTCCCACCCAGAACCGTCAAGACCTTACGTCATCTTACCACACCTCTATAGACGAGTACAGAGAACACCAGAGACAACAAATCGACGAGCAATCCAAGAAGGTACTATTGAGTCCTTTTATGTTTAGCTGCGCAACTTGCGTTACCTCATGTTACAAAATTGTCACATTTTTATAAAACTCCTTCTGCTCCCGATCCACCGTGTCGCGTCGCATCGCCCACCCGCGCTATTGCTTCGTTTTCGCTTAGAGTGCTTTATGACTTTTTCGTTTTGTTCGGCTCCAAAGAGTCGTAGCGTGATGTTAAATAGTATATAATCTTCTTCAAGAATGGGGCTACTAAATGCAAAAAGATTTTTTCAAATCCGACTTGTAGTTCCAGAGATTAGCGCGTTAAAACAAACAAACTATTCAGTTTTATTATGTTTGTATAGATTTAAAAATCAAAACCGTAAAACACCACTTAGCAGGACACATTTTTATTAGATAACAATTTTAGTGATTTATTTTTGACGAGTAAATACTAACTACATACAGATTCATACAATTATCATCGTTCAGTTGACTTTCCATTATTTTACTTTATTTTTTATTTTATTACATGGTTAAGGACAGTCACATAAACTGTTTGTAACAATTGTCCACAGTCACAGGACGTGGATTCTTTGTCCAAAGATGAGAACATCCACTTCTGTACCAACTGCTTCAAGAGATACGTGATCACGGAGTCCAACGAAGAAATCGTAAGTTTCACTTATACTTCCAATAACCAGATAAAACTGCAATATTTGGATTGAAAGTCCAAGGTAGGAATGTCACCAACGGATATGGATATCTCAACATCAATGATCCAATTGGTTTGCCGAGTAATGTTACAAAATAAAGCATTATAACCAGCGCTTGCACACTCATTAGCTGGGTCCACAGCGGAGGATCCAGTGCGCTCCGATCGGGCGCGGCAGGTGCGCAATCTAAATGCGTACATTTTGGAATTAGAGATTTTGAACATCAATGCTTCATGTCACTTTATACCTCAATAGTCCATACCGGACGATCCAAATTTGGACCGGAGATTCTTTCACACTATCCGTTTTTGGAAATCCGCGATTCTGGCGCGCGGTCTATTGCCAATCTACGTTTTAGCTGGATTAAGTTCAGTTGAATATTATTGCATTAAGAGCGGCCAACCCGTCATGCTTTTCATACAAACGCTCGTAAGTGATTATAACGTTGTAACACAACATTCATTGAGATTTTTGAACTAATTGGTATCTTGTGCACTTTATCTGGGTTTCTATGCAAGTAAAAATTAAAATTTTGGAGAAACAAATTCAGTATAAGCCTCCAAAAATCTGCTTTTTTGTACAAAATTTTACCTGAACTTGGCCGTTCATAATTTACTCATTCATTGTAAAAGTAAAGAAAACATCTTCATAGAAACCTTGCACAGGTAATGGAGATTCTAAGTGACACACATTTTTTCCAAAAATTTGTAAGGCTTTTTCAATAACACGTATTTCCTGGAACAAGTTTTATGAAATCTTTGCGCGCCGATTTTAGTTCGATGTTATCGCATTCTCAGTCTTGCTTCTTTTTCAAACATTGCGTTGGATGAAACAACAAGCTTTTCAATCATGCTCGCGTTGACGATAGACGGACTGGGAAAGGCCCTCTTAACTATTTTGCCTGATCCCCCGATCGACACACAACCGTCGACACTGAGAGCGTCAAACGCCTCAGGTGCCTTTGTCAAAAAACCGACAGCACTCGGATCGGCCGCTCCACGGAGCGCGCACCCCACCACGTGAACTCCGATCGCACGCGGCACGTTCACACTGGCTGATCATTTGGATCGCGCTCCTGCCGCGCCCGATCGGAGAGCACTGGATCGTCCGGTGTAGACCCAGCTATTCGCCAATAAGTCAATGTTCGCTGTGATATCCTGAGTTCTCTTCCATACGAGTGTTTGTCTGTTAATACAGAAGATATGCTCCGTGGTGTCGACGCAGAGCGTGGCGGTGTCTGCGGACGACAGTGCGGAGCACCGCTGCGACACGGACTCCAGCTCGCTGGCCGCCGCCGGCACCGGGGATGTACTGCCGCTCGTGAGTATACACTCATCACTTTTAGGCCCACTTGCACCACAAATTCCTAATTGCATTTAACACTAAACTTATTTTATAGCACTGTGACCTAAACCCGCACTTAAGTCACGCTTTTCTGTGACTTAAGTAGTCCATTTTTACATAGTGCGAAAATCAATCAGCTAACTTCACAAATGCATAATAATAAACAAGAAAAGATACTTTTAAATATTCTTTGATACTTAGAAATTCACAGCATACAAATGTCAAACGAGGCGTACGTTAGCATTTCGCCTAAAAACAGTTTCATGCCGTAGAAAAAGTGACAACGCAATTTCAGAAACGCTAACCTACCACTTCTAAGTTTAGTTTTCAATTTGTAATATTTTCTTAAACCAGTTTGTTGTTCGTGAATAACCATATTTTTTCAGTGTTAACTATGATTTTAATATGAACCACACAGGATGTGAATTAAGTGAAGATTAGAGTGGTGACATTGTCCCAGAAACAATTAGAGAAATGGCCAAAAATGGAACATTGAATTTGTTGCCTAATTAATCTAAAAAATTGTATACATTTGCATGCAATTATTCATTCTTTTTTTTATTTTCTATTGCATTTTTTTTTTCATTATAACTGTGATGGCGGGTTTATATCACACAAGCTATAACAGTAGTTTATGAAAGTCTTGCATAATGAGGGGTATTTTTATTTTTAATAGTATCACACGAGCGTTTTATTACCTATTTATGTGCAGTTTCATACACTACTTTATCTACTCTCATACATTGGGATTGAACCTACTAAATAAAAGTTCCATGGTATAATAATATACTTCGCCAGGTATAGCATTCCGAGACACAGTGGTCACGTGAGAGACACAAGCCTACGTCATCACCACTGTGTTACCAGGGTGTAATAATAACTCCCCAATCGCCTTTAATATCTTTGCGAACCCAATAAAACATTTTGGTTTTAACTAACAATTACGTTGGTATATGTTCAAATTGAATTGATTCGTTTGATCAGAAAAAAGACACGACAATTGAAATGCTTTATATATATTTTTTAACAGAGTGGGGACTGAAAATGTTTCCATAATTCGTGTTTTGTTGCAATAAAGTGGCAACTGGATAGTGACGTAAGCATGTGTCACTCCCGGAATGCCAGACCTTGTTATTTTTGACCATGAAAAGTTCAGTTTCCCACGAAATTCAGTACAACAAAACGTATGAATGGCGCCAAAACCCAGCACATCACCGCGCATGCGCTAAAGCGGGCGCTACCACAGACGAGTAAAAATTGGAATCAAAACTTTTTTATCTCTAACTATTTTATTTTATCAATATGAAAGTTTATAAAAGGTATTAGATAATTCTAGACACATTTACCGACGGTGCTTATTGAGCCGTTATTGAAAATTCCTTCTCAGGCACGAGATAATATTATTTTAAAGGAGTGGCGCTAGTGGACCCGTGTGCGCCCTTTTAACGCCACCCCCCTTAACCCAAAATGTTTTCAGCCTTTCCACCCACCACCGAAAGAAGACAAGTCCAAGTCTGCGCCTCCGAAGCAAGGCAAGAAGAAGTGCGCGCCCGTGCCTAGCAACAGTGCCAACAACAACAACAACGCGCCATTGAAGGTCTCAACCTCTTTGGGCCCGCCTAAAGAGGTAGAGTCGGGGCTCTACTTGTACATAGATTTACACGGACACGCTTCTAAGAAAGGTTAGGATATAAATCGCCTATTTTGTAAGAAAAATATATGTTTAAAATACTGCTAAGCTCGGTTTAGAAAAACCGAAAGTCAAAGTAGACTGAATCCTGTTTTATTTAGAAAAGCGTTCTTTATCTTCCTGTTTTTGCTTCTGGATCTAGAAAGAGTATCTTATTTTGTTTGGCGGATCACATCTCAATGTCCATCTGACGCTGATAAGAAAGTGCATAAAATTCAAATAATATTTCGACAATTTTCAGTTTCTACTTGTATACACAAAATAATAATAATATTTTTAAATCTTTGAATGCCAGTCAGTCAGAACCAATCTATTTACAAATTCTTCACCGACTTCTACATTTTAAAAGAGATATTGCTTTGAAACTTCTAGCTGACTGGTTTTATAAGAATTAAAACGGAATAATACAAAAACCAACTCAATGGGGTCGTTTACTGGAAGCTTAGCCGCAAGAGAACGCCGAGTGTTTGTCACTTGTCAAAGTGACCTTGAATGAAAAGCGACCAATCGGCGACAACACAAAACACTTAGTGCCATCTTGCAGCAAAGTTTTTAACAAGGATCTCCATTGGCAACTGAATGAAAGTAACAAACACTTATAACACTACAAGGTTATATTGACGCGTGGGCAAAATCGGAACAAATGCCACCACCTTGTTATTTGAATACATTGCACAAATGTTTACCAACAGCGCCCCCCCCAGTCCACGTCATTCGAGCGCCCAAAGATCCTTCTAGCAGAGTAGCGTCATCTACGTGGAACTAATTTGACAGTTTTATTCCCCATTGCTTTAACTCTGAGTCCCGAGGTCGCGATATCGGCCGAGTCTAAGATTCAAGAGGTTAAAATCCTCTAAAGTAACCATCAATTTTTTCCCAGGTATATTCATGTACGGCAATCACTTTGATGACTTGGAGAGTTGCGTAGAATGCATGCTGCTGCCTCGCATCATGTCCATGAACAACCTGCACTTCCACTTCTCTTCCTGCAACTTTACTGAACGGAATATGTATCTCAAGTGAGTAGTATATTGTGTTAATGTAATAAAACTGACCTGATTTTAGCCTAGATAGTCACGTCATGTTAATTAAGTCGCTTCTAAAATGATAAAACCTGTAAAAAAATATAATATCGATTTCATTTCACACGCAACTAGTGCTGTACGATGGCAAAAATGATTATCGATATTCTTTAAAGCGATGCCAGTGCTGCTTTTTGTCAATAAAACATTGTATGTCAGAAGAGTCTGTAAACATCGTGGTTGGATTTTGATAATTTTATCAAAGATGTGTTTAAATTAATATAAAATTTCACTAACAAAACCAATATAGTGTGGTATTCTGTTTATCCATGTTAGAATATTATTTTTTATTTATTTTCCTATTATTGTTCACCTCTAGAGCTATGTTGTGGAGATACTATTTTAATGTTGACCCACTTTATTTATTAACCACCTGCAGCAACAATTTATAATATTCTATTATATCAGGGACCGCCGCGACGGCATGTCCAGGGAGGGCTCAGGCCGGGTCGCGGTGTTCAAAGCCACAGGCCTAGTCCGCTCATACACCCTGGAGTGTAACTACAACACAGGCCGCCTGGTCAACGTGCTCCCGCCGACAGTCCGCGATGGCCCCGGGGCCGTCCCGCTGGTCCCCCCGGCCCCGCTGCCACCCAAGTACACGCCTCACATCTTCGAAGAGGTAAACCCCTTCCAGGTTTGTGCGCCGCACGTCATCTAGGTAGATGTTGCGAAGCGTTGATTTTGAGTCGCCTCTGCGAGCCGAAATTTTGTTCATAAAGTCGAAAAACTCTTGTTTTAGATAGCTAGTCATTAATTTCGATTTAATCCAGATTTATAACTGAGCACCGTTCTAAAAGCAAATAAAACATTTCTGTTAAATGTTTTAAACTGTGTTTCTGTTAAACTGAAGTTAAGATTGTTCTTTGTCAAAAATTTTACGTAAAGGCCAGCGCACACCTGGCGAAGAGCAGCTAAGCTCGGTTTTCACTGCCAAAAAATGTCTACTTTACGTTAGTTGAAATAAAGTCGAAAATAAATAAACTTAACTATTAGTCCGCGAGAGCATCTAAGCGACGAAGGGATGAAATGCAATTTTGACTTTGCGATATACTGGTAACATCGATATTTTGGTCAATGAAAAGCGCGCTGCGCTGGCCCAAGTGTGCGACGGCAATTTTGTGACTTTCTGTTACTTCGCTCGCTCGCAGAGTCGATAAATTGTATTTTATAGTATCATCGAAAGTTAACTTTTAGAACACAGGCGAAACATGCTTAGGCCATTTTAATGAACCTATTATAAAAAAAAACTGCAAATTTTTGCAACCACTTGGTCCTGTAGTGAAAGCTATTCATAATAATGAGTACATTAACTCGTGAAAGTATGCCAAGAATTCCAAAACATCTTTTTACCCGACTGTGGCGAAGCCCAAAAAGAGTCTTTGAAATACGGTTTATTAATACGGTCCTTAGAGTGTAAACATATTTCAGATAAGACACAGTCGTGCAAAGAATCTGGAGGTTTTCGAAGAGATAGCCCCCGCTCAGGTTTGTCTTAAACCTTGTAAACACTAGTATACATTATTTTGTAAAATATTATCAACATAAACAGTATTATATTCGCCCGTAAGTATTTGCTTTAAGTCAAGTAGTTTGAACATTGCTTTAGTACATGTACATAAATGCTTGGTAAGATATACCTCTTCAAAAATCTCCAGATACTTTATTATTAATATTAACACTTGCTGCTTAATAAAGCACTTATCTTATATTCGTCAAAATACCCCGAGACTAATTCAAAGGTGACTGACATTACTACAAACTAAGTAAGTAATAGACAGTATAAATATTTGACAAATTATAGCTATTGTCGTCTGGCTTAATGAAAAAATTATGTAATATAATATTAAAATTATTTACTGCCTATGTAAAGTTCCCGAAATGGCAATGCTTGTACAATGTAAATTAAATATTTTAAATTGTTATACATCGAAGATTGTATAATGACAATGATGGTGTTTTATTAATTTATAACTCACTAGCTTCTGCCCGCGACTTCGTCCGCGTGGAATAGTTACTTTGGGCTAACGCTATCTTTAACCCGCGACTTCGTTTACGTAGAGGGTGAAAATATATTTAAATAATACGTACGTTAAGGAGCTGTTTTAGGTACCTACATCACTCTTTTATCAGTACACGGAGAAAAGATTTCTTAAAATATTCCTGGCGAGTTTATGAATTTTTACTGGGGCTCTGCAGTAACGCGGGACCATATGCGCAAACCCAAGAAAATTTACCGGGTTACCCAGTATAAATCCTAGGGCAAAAAAAAAATAAGGTCTTAGAAACTTTACTGGGTTACCGATTAAATTTTTACTGGGGTACTGAACGTCATTTTTGTCTATTTTTCCGTCAAAAAAACGGTGCTCGTGCTAAGCCTGCTGGAATATTTCAAGAAATCTTTTCTCCGTATAAGAGTGGAACTTTAAAACGTTAGGTAAAAAGTACTGGGTCTTATAATATTATATCATGTAGATTGTGGGTTATTCTCAAAAAAAACTAAACGAATGTTATTTTAAGGTACTTCTGCGTACACTATATTTTTAGTTTTGTTTCCTTCCGGCATGGTATCTCGCAGAGATAAGTGGGGCTAGGAAAACTGCGATATCTCCTAAGATATTCATAGAAATCAAATGATGTAAAGGGCAATTTTGTTTTAAATTAAATACTTATGATGAATAACGTATTTATATGGATACGGATTAATATTATGTTTATAAAAACACCTTCGCAAATAATGCATTATTTTAGAACAAATTTGGTTAGCATAAAAAAGTTTATAGTGAGCTAACCTTAAAAGATAGACATAAGCTGTCCCAGACTTTTTTTTAGAACTTTTAAAGGGGAACAATTCTGTAATACATGATTTTTGAGAAACTTTAACCGTTTACGCAGCGCACGCAGCGGAAGCTCTCAAAAGGAAAAAAAGACCCACGATTTTGAAACATTGCTCATTGGTGCTCCGTCCTTTTTGATCTTAGCGTGATGATATATAGCCTATAGCCTTCCTCGATAAATGAGCTATCTAACACTGAAAAAAAATTTCGAATCGGACCAGCAGTTCCTGAGATTAGCGCGTTCAAGCAAACAAACAAACAAACAAACTCTTCAGCTTTATTATTAGTATAGATTTCGCCTTTATTAGTAAGCAGGTAAGAAGGTATAAGGTTATTTGAACCAACTGTGAATATGATACACTAAAACATTTGTGTATAAAGCTAGATTCCCTCGGTTCATAAAAGCTGCTTCAAATGTCTGATAACTAAATTCACTATGCTTGGCTGATTTGAAAGAGTGTCGATGGAGTTTCTTGACCGTTCTTCTCAATAGGAACCTACTCCGTTTTTGACTAGCTTCATCTTTCTGACTGACTTAAATCAGGTAATCAGTTACCAGCAACGAACAAAGTAGTATCTTTGTCTCCTGCCTTTGATACTCTTTTCTAATCTAATTCACGTTGGAGGAAAATTAAAGAACTCATTTTATGATTACAATATTAAGCATCCGGCTCGAAGGACCAACAATCGCGTCGACAGGTCATGATGGAGCAAAATGAAAATAGAGTGGACTGTTGCGATAACATGTTATGCAAAAAGAAATTACTACAACGGTTTTTAAGTAAACCAATTACAGGCACGTCAGGAAGTCGGTGTTACCGACATTCTTGACATAGGTACCTATAATTGGTTTAATTGAAATAAATGCTTTCTGTCTTATTATAAAACACGATATAACTTTAGCCCGACCCTAAGCCTTCGAGCCAGTTTTGGTATTTCGAACATTATGCCGACTTTAGTAAAGTTCTTAATACAAAATTGACAACCTAAGACCGGACTAAGTTGTCAGTTTTTTAAAAGGAACTATATTTTGATTTTTGTTAGGTTCTTATTTCAAAAACAGGCTCGATAGTTTCAACCATGTCTAAAGAAAAACCTTATTTTGTAATAAGACCGTTTGAGTTTGCTTTTTGGTATACAAATAACTTAAACAGCTTCAGAGATTTGATCAAACTTTAAAAAACCGATAGACCAACTCTCAAAATAGATTTTACTCGGTCAGCATAACATACAAAAACATTACTGTGTAGGTGGGTCGTTCTCTCGGCGCATCAATCCTAGACCTTACGGGGCAGCATCCCAACTCGCGCATCCCGTGCTCCGAGCACCGCAACCTGACCGCCGTCAGGGAGTGGCTGCGAGCGCACACACGCACCATGCGGCCACAGGTATGTACTAACAAGCTGGCACGAAGAAAACGTGCTAATGAATGACGGTTTCTGAATGATAAGTGCAGGCTAGTAACAAACTTTGGATTTTGAGATAAAAACTTCGTAAGACCCGTCAGGTGACGATTTGACACGTTTAATGAGGAAAATCGACAGGATTTCGTCACTTAAAGGAAACAAGGGTTAAAACACGATTAGCGTTATGCTTTGCCCGCGATGGCAACAATGCTGAGCCCGTAACGATCACTCAGGAACCGACATAACACACTTATTGTCACTTATACATTACAAATGTCTTGTATGCTAAACATTTTGAACTTACTCTGCACGCTTCAATGCTGTACACATTTTTCTCTGTTGATAACACTACGTTTACTCTTTAATTTTCAGTGTTAAACTACTAAACACAACAAGCGTTTTATACTAGTCGTGGTAAGAATATAATTGTGGGAGTGGAAGTGTGCTGTTCGATGATCATTTAACATACACTATAATTACAATACTAAAGTAACGGAGTGGATTTAATAGTAGCATTTGATTCTTTGTTATCATCAACCATTTGTGAATCATAATTGTCACGTTTTCTGTAAATGTTCGCGTTTCATTCTAGCTGGCGATGTCTCGTCTGCGGCCCAAGACGTCCTCTCCCGTGCGCGTGCCGCTGTACGCGCGCTCCAAGGGGAAAGTGACGGAGGAGCGCAAGGAGAACACGTACGTCGGCGCCAAGACAGACTCAGAGCGCAAGCGCAGCCCGCCCGTGCTCGCACCGCGCTCCGGACACGACATCATGCACCTCAGCATGAAGTTTAGCAAGAAGAACGAGCCCGTCAAGACCACCTCCCGCACCAAGTACCTGAGCGAGAACGAACCCAAGCCCAAAACGTTATCGACTAAACGAAGGAACATTCTAGCGATTCGGAAACCGAACTCGAGTAAGACGCAGGTGGCGGGAGGCGTGGTCAAGGCCAAGGTGAGCCGCCGCTCGGCGGACGACGCGGAGAGCGCGCGCGCGACTGTGGTGTCCGCCAAGCTCAGCAAGCGGAGCTTCTCGCGGAGCGTGCGCGGCTCCGGGCCGCGCGCCAACCGCTGCCGCGCCATGGCGTCGTCGTCGTCGGACGAGCTGCTGGGCGGCACGTGGGAGGACGTGGCGGGCGGCACGGCGCTGGGCGCGGCGCCCGCCAAGCGCCGCTCCTTCGCCGCGCCGGCGCCCGCGCACCTCAAGAAGATCCGCCTCAAGACCGCCATGTAGCGCGCCCGCGCACGCCCCGCACGACCCTCCGCCGCGCGCGACCTGCGACTCACGCACGTCCGTCCTGTGTGAACTCAGGCTTCTTAGGATGAATACTTTCGTGTGAATTGTCCGGCATCTGCCATGAACAATAAAACACTTAGATGTAACGATCAAAAAGCTACATCAATTTTTCTGTACCGTGGCAGGCGACCGACGTGTCCGGCGACTAGACCACTGCACGCCGCTGGTTAGTTACCTAAACAACTCGAACGTTGGCAAAAACAGTGTGTGGGGCAGCAGACGCCAGTCGGTAACTTATGCCATTAAAATTATGTGTGATCTATCTCCTTACTCTTGAACTAGGATATTGTCTCGTTTTAATGTTTAGGATAATAATTATAGTTCCCGACTGCGACTTGCCACCTGCACGAATTCAGACAGTTGTTATACCACTTACATTTTATTTTATAATTTATTATTGATAGTAATATTTTTAATGGCATGAGATATAAACTAATGTGACCTTATTGTTGTAACTTAAATTTTCATTGCTAATAATTATAACTTCTCTTAATTCGTGATTATGTTGACTGAATTAACTAAATTTTTGTGTTCTATAGCATAATGTTTTATATGTAATTTTTTATCGTTTAAAATTTAATTGGAAGTCTGTATAATGTTTTACGATCCTAATGTTGTGGATTGAAATATTTATTTATCAAGAATATTGATTTTACTGTAAGATTTTATAAAGACAATTTTTTTTTGTTTGCGCTGATATAAAGAGATCATCCAAACTGTAGGGTTTGTAGGTGAGTTGAATGCTCGTGGAGCAATGTTTTCAAGATGTGCTAATATACTATAATGTACTATTATTGATCTCATTTATGAAATTTAGCAGGAAGCTGGTTTCAAAGAGTGCTCATATCTATTCAATCACAAATATTTCTGTGTTCATGGCATGTTTCAGAAAAGCTTTAAAAAAATTCGGTAAAAATGGAAACAGAAATAGCAACAGAAACAAAGTGTTTGTGTGATATAAAACAGCTACTTGATTTATAATAGTAGTTTATGAAATTGTTGCATAATGAGGGGTATTAAAACACGAGTGTGTTTAAAAACCGAACCTTAGGTTGGCCGTAGGCGAGGTTATTAACACCGTTTTTTTTACGAGGGTTTTGAAACACTCGTATCACGCGAGTATGTTAATACCTAGTTATGTGCGGTTTCATACACTACTTTATCTACTCTCATACATTGGGATTGAACCTACTAAATAAAAGCGAAATTTAATACCACAAAACGTATGAATGGCGCCAAAACCCAGCACATCACTGCGCATGCTCTAACGTGGGCGCTGCCACAGACAACTAAAAATTTGAATCAGAAATTTTTGTAAATGCTATAAAAATGGCGCCACCCGCATATGCGTTCCATTAGAAAAAAATATTAATGGAAACTCCTTGGCGATATTAAATTATGTCAATATAAACTCTTTCTGAAGTTTATAATATTCGAAGTTTACGATATGAGAGTAGATAAAGGGTTTTTTTAGAATTATGTATGTATTATTAACACGTTAACATGTCTACACGAATAGTGTAAGGGGCGGAATAGGCCCAGCGCGGGTCGGTCCGCTACAACTTAGTGCAATAATTTTATATGAAATATATGTACCAGGAGTTTTTTAAAAAAACGTAACACACTTCAAAATTATAAGTTCTTATGTATTATAAAATGTTTACGGTAGAAATGCGTAGTGTGTATATTTTAAAACAGTAACTATTTATTTATCTGAAATATTAATATATGGTTAATAACATACAATGTTCTCACAATAATTTGTTTTCGTTATTATTTTACCCTGTTATGTTTCTGTTTTAGATATTATATTTAATCCAAGGACAGAAGCCAAACAGTTGTCAACACTAATCGGACATACTGTAGGTAGTTGTCGCGGTGTAATCTTTATGGTAGTCGAGAAAGCCCAAGTCTGACAACCAATCTTACCGAGGGGTATCGTGTTACCCAGTAACTGGGTTGTGGAGATCAGATAGGCAGTCGCTCTATGTAAAATACTGGTATTCAGCTGCATCAGCACGCGTAGCATGACCATCATAAAAATGGCATTTGTCGACTGAAGAATAGACAAAAATGACGTTCCGCGAAGACAGTACGACGGCAGCAAAGTAGAAAGAGTCAACTGCACTTTTTACGAAATAGTGGTTTATTCACGTTTTTCTTTTATTTTGCTTATATCTCGAAAATGGTGTGTCCTATCGCAAACATAATGAAAATTTCGACCCCCTTTATGGAACCCTTACCCCTAAAACTAAACATATGGTAATCATTTTTCACATTTTCCATACAAAAAGTGAAAAATTCCATTTTTTCATTCCAGTTTTATACTTTTTGGCCGTCGAGTAAAAAGTTTTCTACTGTCTTTAAGCATGGCGATTACAAAATCAAATTGTCTTCACTACCTTAGACAACTCAGTTGTCAGTGTGGTTTTGACGTTTGGGATAGTAAACTTTCTACAGGAATAGTCTACATATAAAAGGACCCAGACAACGATCGGTAGAAACGAAAGGCAAAATGACGGAGTGTAGAAGGATTTTTACGGTGCGATGTCAAAAAAGGAAATGTCACTTTGTATAGAAATAGCTGTCTTGTCTTCCAAGAAATAGAAAGCGTCATTCTACGCCTGCTGGACTGGAAGCCGACCCCAACATAGTTGGAAAAAGGCAGGCAGATTGAGATGTGGTGTAGTTCATGAGAAGTGATGTCATCTCATAGAGACCAACCACTAAAGCTGCCAACTTTTAAGACGAAATAAAGTATTTCTGGTTTCAGAGAGGGTAAATAAAGCATACAGACTAATAAAAAAAGAGTACGACCTTTTTGCGGAAAGTAGAAACTTTTCGTTTTTTAGGACGCCGCTTCGCATGCGTTGTCTTTTGACCATTCATTAAAAAATAAGAGTTACTTTGTAGACTTATTTAGAAAAATTTGAGAACCGAGAAAACATAGTATATGTGAGGGAGCGAACCTAGCTCGAAAATGTTAGCACCCTGCTTGATATAAGTTAGGTTTTCTTTTAACAGCCTCTAGCTAGGACACTGGTAGGAACTAGGAGGCCCCGTGGATCGCCAGTCAAGAGTCAATATAAATAGAGTATTTTAGCGTAGGTACTATATTGCTTTTTTAGATTATAACTTACGCCTACGCGAAATAGAGTACAATACTTTATATTAGAGTACTGTTGGCAATCCTACCAACCACAGTTAAAATTACAGAACTATGAAAAATTAACACAAGGTTTATTTCAGAAAAATAAACTTACAAAACTAACAGAATTCGGACAAGCAATCTTTCTCAGGTTGTTCAGATCATTCTGAACAATTTTTCAACATTCCTATATTTTTGTAGCATCGTAAAATAAAAGAAATATGCGGTTATCGGCATAAGAATAAAAAACAAGTAAGTAGGTATATTATCTTCCAAAGGGCTAAGGCCTAAAGACAGAGATATTACCGTATGTCAAGCGTGCTTGGCCAGCCGGGCGGCAAAATATACATTCGATTTTACCGCCCGGCCGTGCCGAATCATGCCAACCCGAACATGTGTAGCAACCCTCATGACAGAAATAGCTGTTTCTAGCACGGCTACCAGTAAAGGTTTACGCTAAAATTCCGGGTGCCCGCTCCGGACGCCCGCCGCGTGCGCCTCACTCATGCAGCGCCGCTACTACAATTTCGTCTCGAGCGTGTAAAGTTGTGTCGGGTAGACTGCCAAAAAAACGGATGTCCCGTTTATGACAAGTAGGTTTTAAGTGGAGAAACGGTGATCTTTTGTGCGTAGCTGAATCTTCTGATGCGTGTGACCCGCGACATGTAGCAGTGCTCAACGTATTTGGAGAAACAAGTCCGCGAGCGGGCGCCTGCTGCGCGCCCCGTGCTCCTGCTCCCGCGCCAAACACCCGCCGCGCGCATACTATATACTCGCATACTATATGTCAATACACACACGCGAGCGTGTACCCGCGCGAGTTGTAGCGTAAGCCCTAAGGGGTGCTACACACAATGTCATGTTCGGGTCGGCAGTCGGCACAATTCGAACAGCTTTTCCCCAAACATAAATATCTACTCGGCGGTGCCTAATCATGCCGACCCAACATGTCTAGCACCCCTCAAAGCTTGTGATGTCTCTGGCGACGAGCTCTTTCGTTGGGTTCCACGAGTGAAGATATAGAGGTAGTTTGATCGCCGCATGCTTTATATCAAACAGCCACTGCCGACTGGCCGCCATCGCAACTTGACACATTGGTACAACTCAAAGATAACCAATTAGAGGTTATCGGCGATAAATGATTACTTGGTGTTCTGCCTACCCCCATGGGAAACAGGCGTGAGTCTTATGTATGTGTGACGTGTGTATGATTACCGACTCACTGTAGTAACTAGTGGGATTGTTTTCAGTGGCGGTTGTGGTGATAGGTGGTGTTTATAATACTGGGTTTCAGCATTCAGTGAAGTTTTTAACCTTTTCACCACCATGTACTTCAAAAGTTCAGCTACCTTGAAATTTTAGTTAGATTAACTTAGATTTACATGTTTAAATGGCACATACGCCTTTAAAACAAAATAAGTGTGTCCTTTAGAAATTGATTTTGTTTTAAAGGTGTACGTACCATTAAAACATGTAAATCTAACTAAAATTTCAAGGCAGCTGAACTTCTGTTGAAGTCCGTGGCGGTGAAAATGTTAATGGTAACTAATAATAGTGAGCATGTTTATGAAAATGGACGAATGTGGCTTTTAGAAGGAAAGACATCTCTCCTGGTGGGGAGAAAGTTAATATAAAAGGGGTTAGGTGATTTCTTATGCCAAGGAACATTAAATCTAAAGTGATTGGATACTGCAATGCTACATGATACGAAAAATTACCAGAATAAAACACAGAAATATACCGCAAACTCCTTTATTCAAAGTAAACAGTATGCTTAAACTAACAGATTACAACCTGCGACCTCTTCGGCCACCCTTCCTGCGAGTAGAGTCTGAGGGCACGGGGGTAACATCCTCAATGCGGCCGATCTTCATGCTGGAACGAGCGAGAGCACGGAGTGCAGACTGGGCACCAGGGCCAGGTGTCTTGGTCTTGTTGCCACCAGTGGCACGCAGTTTGATGTGCAGAGCGGTGATGCCAAGAGTCTTGCACTTCTCAGCAACATCCTAAAAAATACATAATAAGAAGTTAGTGATAAAAGTACCTCTTTGAAAAAGTTTGTTAACCAAACAAACAAGTGTACATCATGTGCAATCAAAAGCAATAGATCTGTTACTATTATTGAAATGCAGGAATCAAATACCATACAATACATGAAACAGGTGGTAGTTCTACATATTTGTGTCATTTTAAATGTTAATTTTTAAATTCAAAACATAATTGGCAAATTGATAAAGGTTTTCGTTGAATTTTAAAATGTTAGTACAAATAAAGACTAAGGCTCCTTAGATGCAAAACTCATTTTTAGGCATCCACGGGCTTCGAGTAGCGATAAGCAAGATTGTTCGACTGATTCTCATCACCCAAATACTGACATAACCTCAAAATGTAAGTCACAAATTATTGCTGATATCATTAAGTGTGAATAGTAAACAAACCTGAGCGGCCAACATAGCGGCGTAGGGTGAGGCCTCATCACGATCAGCCTTCACCTTCATGCCACCGGTAACACGGGCGATGGTTTCCCGACCAGACAAGTCAGTAACGTGTACGAATGTGTCATTGAAAGAGGCAAAAATGTGAGCCACACCGAACACTGTTTCGCCCACCAAGTGCTGCGGGCCCAGAGTTACCTGGACCTCCTCTTTCGCTACTTTGTTTTTCCTCGGTGCCATGGCTCAGCCTGAAAATAACAACACTGTCTTCAGTACCACTTTTGTAACCTTACAATATCTGAGTAATCCTCACACTCTTTACCGCGTACAGAGAATAGATGTTATATATGGGATTTAACTATTCCAAACAGCGATTATTTCTCTATAAATCGTTAAAAATAAGCATATTTCTAATAAAACTTGAAGATACCTTTAGCTTTGAAAGCTGTCAAAAACTAGAAAGAAATCCGGATGTGAATGTTGCCAGGATTTTAGTTTAAAAACTATACTATTCACTTTTAATGGATAAGAGTAATAAAATTAGATCACTATGTCAAAAAGAACACAGTATCTTTTTTCCGATTCTTTACTAGTGAAATGATACAAACATTTTTTTTTTCTGGGTAAAACACGTAGCAGCTTATTTTTTCTAATAGAAAATCTACACCACTTTACACTAATAACATGGCAACACGTTTATTGATGTGTTCAAAATATTAAAAAATTGAAAAAACAGAAAACCTTTTATCTCATGATTCTACAGCAAGTAGTAATTGTTATAAATGTAGGTAGGCTCTAACACAAACACTCAAAATATTGTGGACAAAATTAATTGAATGCATTTCTTGAGCTTGGTATGCTTTATGTATAGGTGTATGGGTGGGCTACAGACGCTATAGATATCTTCGCGATGCGGGTAAGCAGACAGGCCCACTACCTCTGACGGTCCTGGCGCATTATGTAGTCAGAGAAATCAGATCCACCTTTTCGATTAGTTGTGTATATTGTTATTATTTAACTAAAATCGGGTTACTTTTTTATGTAAAGTATCTGTAGTATACCAACTAAACTCTTTAGAGATGTAATCTTATGGCATCTTTGTATTGTTGTCACTTATGTCATATCATAATTTATCAAATTGTGTATCGTCTATTTTGTTGATTAAAACCATTATTCTAAAGGTTTATCTTATTACAATTTAATCAACAAAATGTTTTAATTTTCTTTGCCGCCATGGAAAAATACTTAAAACCTGAACGTTTGGATATTGATCCCGTTGATTGTTCCGCATCAAACAAATGGGAACATTGGAAGAAAACATTTGAAAGCTTTCTTAAGGCTGTGGAAGGCGACTCGATAGGGGAGAAGGTACAAGTCTTACCAACTTCCTGTAAACTAAATCTTCTCATAAATCACGTTTCATCAAACGTTTTCATGTATATCAGTGAGTGTACCACTTTTCCATCCGCAATCAATACTTTGGATAAATTATTCACAAAACCTAAAAATATAATTTATGCCCGGCATGCACTTGCATCTAGGAAACAACTGGGTGATGAAACAATAGATATCTACTTACAAGCATTAAAACAGTTAGCCAAAGACTGTGAATTCAAAACTGTAGATGCTGAAACAAATCAGAACGACAATATACGCGACGCGTTTATCTCTGGAATAAAATCTAGTACGATAAGACAAAGGTTACTAGAAAATCTGTCACTAACACTAGAAGAAACACACAATCAAGCACTGTCACTAGAAATGGCTGAAGTTAATACAGCTAACTTTCACTCTTCAAATGCAAATACTGCTGCTGCCATCGCTACTACTTCCAAACAAAAGGAATCTGGAAAATCTGTTATACTTAAACAATCACACGAGCCTAATAGTACAATAGCAGTAACGCCAACTTACCAGAGACGCAAATGCTTCTTTTGTGGTGGGTATGTCCATCCACGTAAAAACTGTCCCGCTGTAGACTCAATCTGTCAATTTTGTAATAAGAAGGGTCACTATGCTGTTGTATGTCGAAGCAAATCCCATATCAATGCCGCTATTCTCGAAGGAAATGATAGCATTTGTGGTTGTATTGTAGCTGCATCGCCAATTGCATTGAAGAAAGCTACAGTTCCAGCTTACATAAAAGGGATAAAAGCTGAAGCGTTAATCGATACTGGTAGCTCTATAAGCTTTATCAATGAGCAATTTTTTCAATTATGCCAATTAAAGAAAAGACCCTGCAACCAAACTATATCAATGGCTTCAACCAGTCATACGTCACAAGTCGAAGGTCAAACATGTGTGTCAGCTCGTATCGGAGACCATGATTATAGAAACGTGAATTTACTCATTGTGAAAAACCTCTGTACTGACTTGATAATCGGTCACGACATATTAGACGAGCATTCCTTTCTTGAATTTTCATTCGGTGGACCTAAAGAACCACTAAAAGTATGTAACGTTGTTGAAGCGTCTGTCCCTGCTGTTCCACTTTTTACGAATATCAGTCCAAATTGCAGGCCTATTGCGATTAAATCTCGCCGCTACAGTGAAGACGATAAGAAGTTTATTGAAGGAGAG
Organism: Dryobotodes eremita; assembly: GCA_917490735.1. Classification (NCBI taxonomy): domain Eukaryota; kingdom Metazoa; phylum Arthropoda; class Insecta; order Lepidoptera; family Noctuidae; genus Dryobotodes; species Dryobotodes eremita. The sequence continues at coordinate 6,680,748 of OU823248.1, forward strand.
ATCACAAAACTCCTAGCTGATGGCATTATCGAAGAAAGCACGTCCCCCTGGCGAGCTCAAGTACTAATTACAAAGAACGCTAATCACAAGAAGCGCCTTGTTATTGATTATTCACTTACAATAAACAGATATACACAGCTTGACGCTTATCCACTTCCTAATATAGAGGACCAAGTTTCCAATATTTCGAAATATTCTATCTTCAGCGCGATCGACTTACAGAGTGCTTACCATCAGGTACCAATCCTACAAGAAGAAAAACCATATACTGCTTTCGAAGCTGCTGGAAATCTGTACCAGTTTCGTCGCATTCCATTTGGCGTAACAAACGGAGTGTCAAGTTTTCAAAGAACCATTGACTGGGTTATTCGAAAAGAAAAGTTAGAAGGTACTTTCGCATATCTCGATGACATAACAGTTTGTGGGCGATCTCAATCTGAACACGATGCAAATTTGCAGAAATTTTTAGCAGCCGCACAAAAATATGGTCTTACTCTCAATAAAGAGAAAAGCAAATACTCGCAGAATAGCATCGATATTTTAGGCTATACCATCAAAGACCATATCATAAAGCCAGATGCTGAACGGCTGCGCCCACTTCTGAATCTTCCACCGCCAAACGACACACAGTCACTACGAAGAGTAGTAGGAATGTTTGCACATTATAGCAAATGGATTCCAAACTTCTCGGAAAGAATCCACGCTTTAGCAAATACAAGAATATTCCCATTAAATAAAAAGCTTGTCGAAAATTTCAAAGCATTGAAAGCCGATATAGTAAAATCTTCTGTTCACACTATCAAGAACGACATAACTTTTCTCGTTGAAACGGATGCATCTGAACATTCAATCGCTGCAACCTTATCGCAAGCTAATCGACCCGTAGCATTTTTCTCTCGAACCCTAAATAAAAGTGAACAAAACCACTCCGCTGTTGAAAAAGAAGCGTACGCCATAGTCGAATCGTTAAAGAAATGGCGACACTTTCTTATCGGAAAACAATTTCGTTTAATTACAGACCAAAGATCGGTAGCCTTTATGTTCAATAACAAACTAAATAGCAAAATCAAAAACGAGAAAATACAAAGATGGCGTTTAGAACTAGCTCCGTTTAAATATGACATCGTTTACCGTCCAGGTAAAGAGAATAATGTTGCTGACACATTGTCGCGTGTATGCGCTGCTATCGAATCTCGTTCAACAAAGCTTGTTTCTCTTCATGAGATCCTTTGTCACCCTGGCGTAACAAGAATGGTACACTGGACGAGATCTAAGAATCTACCCTATTCTATTGAAGAAATCAGAACTATGACAAACTCTTGTCGTATTTGCTCGGAATTGAAGCCTAGATATTACAAACTAACCGAACCTGGTCCCAATCTAATTAAGGCGACATCTCCACTTGAAAGACTAAGTATCGATTTTAAAGGTCCTATACCTAGTAACACAAAGAATAAATACATCTTGACGGTGATCGATGAATACTCTCGCTTCCCCTTTGCATTTCCATGCTCAGACATGAGCTCGACAACGGTCATCAAGAATCTCAATGAATTGTTTATGCTATTCGGAATGCCTGCATTCCTGCATTCTGATCGTGGGACATCGTTCTTATCATCAGAAGTCAAGCAGTTTCTACACTCTCGCGGTATTGCAACAAGTAGAACAACGCCGTATAATCCTCAGGGGAACGGACAAGTAGAGCGCCTTAATTCCACCCTTTGGAAAACTATCCAATTGGCCTTACGATCCAAAAACCTGTCTATAGAGGATTGGGAAAGGGTTTTGAACCAGGCTCTACATTCTATTCGCTCTCTACTCTGCACAGCCACTAACTGTACGCCGCACGAGAGGATGTTTACACACACGAGAAGATCACCAAATGGTGACTCTATACCTACGTGGTTAACAAACGCAGACCAAGTCCTGATGCGGAGATTCGATCGCACTAATAAATATCAACCAATAGTAGAACAAGTTGATCTAATTCAAATTAATCCGGATTATTCATATGTACGTTTACCGAATGGTCGTGAAACGACCGTATCAAATCGTTATTTAGCACCATTAGGTCAAGACGGAGAAATAATCGAAACCGAAACAGCTGATGGTGAATTAACTGATTCCATCTCACAAAATGAGCCTCCTGTCCAAGATATCGAGGTGCCACCCTTAACTGTAGTGCCATCACAAGGACAGGACGAGGACAATGTACAGGATAATATCCCACACTCAGAGCCCCGGCGTTCAACAAGAGAACGCAGACCGCCTGTTCGTTTTAGAGATTACGTTGTTTCATAAGAAGGTTGGAAGAATGTAGTATACCAACTAAACTCTTTAGAGATGTAATCTTATGGCATCTTTGTATTGTTGTCACTTATGTCATATCATAATTTATCAAATTGTGTATCGTCTATTTTGTTGATTAAAACCATTATTCTAAAGGTTTATCTTATTACAGTATCAAAACTGTTTGAGTCATCGATGACTATATGGACTATTTTTCAATTCCTTTGTAACTTACCCATGCAAACTGACTTATTGAACAGAGTCATACATACATCTTCTAGTAAAAACTAAGTCACACTTAATTAATTAAAGTCCTAGTAAGTCTATCAGCTGGCAGGAACAATTTCAACATTGTTGAAGTGGCCCATTTAAGTTTTGTGATATTACATAATTTAGTAAAAATTATGAAGATAAACATTCGGAAGTATTTTTATTGGGCTTCAATCTAACTACAAAAGGAGCAAATTTATTAATTTTTGATCGCACCCATAAAGCAATGTGACAACATCCGGAAATAGCGTACGTCATTGCCAACAGATTCATATTTCATTGCATAGTAGTTGCTGAGAAAAATCGTCGGTTTTAGCGACGTAACATATTGCTAATAAGTGTGAAATATTGTGATAAACTTCCTTTTAGCATTAGTTAAACTAGTTCAATTTTAAAAAGTGAGTAATTCATTTGCGTTTTTGTGTAATTCAAGTTCGAAGTTTCAAGAACGCGAATGACGTTCTGTCATTCATGTTACTCAATTCAATATTGTATTCTTACTACGTTTTCGATGTCTCAATAAGTTTGATGGCATGTGTGATGTGCGGTGGCATTGCTCAGTGATATTCCACTGCTGGCTACTACGACGTAATTGATAACAAAAAGATTTGCAAGTCATTACTCATCCCATACGTTGATACGTTCTTCTTTGTGATGAAGGTGGAGATGTCCTGAAATAATATAATTTGCTACGTTCCAGATTCAAAATGTTTATCTTGGATTGGTTCACTGGCGTTCTTGGGTTCCTTGGTGAGTACTATTGTTACTAGACTTTTGTGATGTCTTCAAATAGTCCTAAACCAGGATTCTGACATAATGATCAGAATATTACAGCTTTATGGAATAGCAGACTGGTAAAGAAACTACCTAATATAAGACTGAACAATATTAGGAAACAATGCAAGTGCTAAAACTTATCCAATGTTGGTACTTCAGTTATAATTATTGTTATTAATAAACAAACGTAACTTCAATTTCCCCAGTCAATTATTTAATAAAGTGATAATTTTAAAGGATGTGGCAACTAACAAATAAACATTAAAAGTACCAGGGGCACATTATGTTGCATAGTATAATAAATAACTAACATTTAATTACTATCTAGCCTAGACTTATCAAATAAGTGTGTTTAACCATCCGTGTATACATTGTTTATTAATTACAATAGATTTTCTATTTCTGTATATATTTTTAGTTTAATTACAGCTCAGCTCCGAGAAACTTGCAAAAACTAAATAATTCATAGACGATTGAAGCACAGCTAAAGTAACTATTACAAAGTGATGAAAACATGAAGGTCGCTTGTAGTGAGCTTGACATACTGACCTACAAATAATCCTTAGCCTTTTTAAGCTGACATATTGCCTCCTGAACCAAAATATATGGCATCTTTATTCACGAGTCAGCAATAAAATACTGTATTATGTAATAATAATTAGTTACAGTAAAAAAATATGTTTATTTCATTAACTTATATAAATTACATCGTTAAGTTTGGATTTGCTTGTATTAGGTGGTTCCGCTCTTCCAGGTTACATTGACTGTACATATTTAACGTATGTACCGTACAGTATGTAACTTCTTGTAGAACAATGATGCAAAATAATTAAATATTGCAATTTACTTATTCAAGAAACATTTATGTAATGAGTATGAAGTAACAAATGAGGTTTCGTTGTCCAACAGGTTTATGGAAGAAGTCGGGCAAGCTCCTGTTCTTGGGGTTGGACAATGCTGGCAAGACCACACTCCTGCACATGCTGAAGGATGACAGATTGGCACAGCATGTCCCCACGTTGCATCCCAGTAAGTATTCATTCAATGCTGGACCTAAATTTAACGCCCATTGCTACACGTTACTGTTACAGACCAGTCAATGTAATAAATAGCAGGCTGAGGTGCCATCAACAGTTTTTATAACTTTATTTAGTGGTATATTGGTGGTGCTTGCTGACATGCCAAATAATTTAATTTAATGTTTTGTGTTTCGTAATGTTAATTACTTTGCGTAGAATCAAGTTTTTCTTACTGAACCGACAGCTGTGCTGCTGGGGAGTTTGTTGCGCCACTTCTTCCCAGCTAAAGCACTAGGAAGTGGGGAAGGCGGGCGATTTTGGGGGCCTGTTTTACGTAATTTTGACATTCAAAAACTGCTGATTTTCAGCCTAGTTTGAAAATGCTTTTTGATTTTACAAACTGTTTCTTTACTTAAAATACTACTAAGTTGAAAACAGTGCACTAGCGTTTTTAGCATTAACGTTTAATTATATAAGTCTGCTGCATCCTTTTGTAAGGACTAAGATATAAAATGTTTCTCCTTAATTTTAGGCTTAAATTTTAGGCTGTTACATCTGTGACTCTTAATTAATTTGACGGTTCAACATGCGGAAAGTAAAATGAAAAATAAAACAGGCTAGAGGACCTTGAGCATTAATTAATTCTAGACTCATCTTTGATGATTATTTTATCTTCAAACAAGTGTGATTAATTTAGTTTGGATTTGTATTGTAGTAGACAAATCATTATTAGTGCTCACAATGAATGAATGGAATAAAATAAAAAAATATAAACTTAATACTTTATTATCATTTGTTCCTGTCTGTGTTTTTAAAAGAGACTGTGATCTCTGAGTTTGTTTCGGCCTTTCTTCTCAGAGTAGTCAGATAGGAAACGCCGACCTCATCTAGTTTAAAAAATATGATTAACGTGTAAAAGTGTTTGTACAAACTTACTTACAGAAATAAAGTCATTTATCCAGAAGGCTGTAATAATAATAGAGAATATTCAATACTCATAAAAGTTGCATTTACAGTTTTACGAATGTTTTACATTATTTGCATAAATGTACATGTTGTTTCACAAAAAAATCTATTTACACAGCTAAAATAACAATGTTGGTACTTAAATATCAAACAAGTTTTAATCTGCCAGAAAAGTGGTCTTCAATTTTAATAATGAAGGCTTTCAAGGTTGCTAAGCGGTCTAATTTCCTGTTGGAATCAATTATTGTTATAAATATTTAAGGTAGCATCGTCATGATGAATGGCATAATTATGACGACGAATAAAATATGTATTAAGTACGTAAATCGTAAGAGTGTATTGACATTATTATGTACCGTCTAGTGGTTGCAAGCGCTACTGCTGAGCATTAGGTCCTGGGTTCGATTCCCAGGTCGGGAAAAGTGTTATTGGGGTTTTTCATCTGAAATTTCAGTAGCAGCCCGGAGTCTGGATTTGCAATAGGCTCGCCCCCTATTACATAGGACTTACACATAACTGGCGAAATGTGGGTGTACTATAGGTACACCTCTGCCCAAGCCTTTGGTGACACAAGGCGTGTTGTTATGTTATGTAGAGACAGCGGTGACTATTCTTCAAATAATGGCAACCTACATTTTTGTAACACGTTTTTGTATCGATTTCCTGGTTATGTCACATATTTGCATCCACTTGATAAACAAATATAGCATTTTAACCGCCTGAGAGTGTCTGTTATCATGGAAAATTCTTGGTAGTTAATTTACGCACTTATAATTAATTCATATAAACTATATAAAGTATTGATTTGTATAGTACAATAAGATGCAAGCAAGTGTCACAATAAACTATAAAGAAAGTCGGTCACATGGTACAAAATAAAATATTGCTATTGCATGGCAATGAAAATATAACCCATTGATATCAGACATCGAACTTAACGACTTTTATTTCTGAAATAATACAAATTATTACTATACAGACTTTACCCGTGACGCAGTTTTGAATCATTAAAAATTAAAACACTAGCAGTAACTTTTTACTCTCGAAAAAATAGATAAGTTATAAACTTCTTTAAACAGTTAAATACAGGCATTATCCTCATTGACATGCTCTTAATTTCACAGCGTCGGAAGAGCTGTCAATAGGCAGTATGCGCTTCACGACATTCGATCTCGGCGGGCATCAGCAGGCGCGGCGCGTATGGCGCGACTACTTCCCCGCAGTAGACGCCATCGTGTTTCTGGTCGACGCTTGCGATCGTGCGCGCCTCCCTGAATCCAAGGCTGAGTTGGACTCCCTCCTGACTGACGAGACGCTCAGCAACTGCCCCGTGCTCATCCTCGGCAACAAGATCGACAAACCCGGTGCCGCCAGTGAAGATGAGCTCCGTCAGTTCTTCAACCTCTACCAACAGACTACTGGAAAGGTTTGTCATGCATATAATTCTTCTTTGATTCTGTTATGCCCGGTTTCTGAGGACGTTACTTCGCACGTACGCTAGCTAAGCGTTATTCCTGTCACCATCATACAACTCAAAGTCAAAGTCAAATCATTTATTTCAAATAGGCACATAAAAGGCACTTTTGAACGACAAAATTTACAAAAAAAAGGAATTGATTCTAGTTGCCCCTTCCAAAAGGTAGTTTCGTATGGAGAAGAATGGGCAAGAAACTCCACCGTTACTCTTTTAAAATGTTTTACAATATTATGTAAGTTCACATTAATTATGTAATCATATGTGAAGACAATGCACCTAGAATAAAATTACTATACCACTAACTGTGAAACTATGAGTGCAAGATAAAGACGGCAACATGTCTATAAAGCACGCGCTAAGTAACTTTTATAGATCTGGGCCTGAGAGCTTCAGATAAACTCTCAATAACTATTCATTCCACAAAGCGGTCTAACACTATCAAATAGATTAACTCTGGTCAAAATATTTCGGACTGGATATTGGATCTCCAAAATATAACTGCACACCTGAGTTGACAGATAACTTTCATGTCTTACAAAAGTATTCTGGTAAAAATTAATAAAACAGTGAACTGTGAATGTTAAGTTATTCATTACTTCACACTATCACCCTGTTACTGTTTAAAATTTACGTACGGCCAACTGACCTCATTAAAAAAATCTTATCATTGGAGTTTTTATGCGACATGCGCCAAATGTTCCGCTCTGTTTAATTCAACCATAATGCTTCTTTCTACCTAGGATGTTAATATCGTGTCGTAAATAAATAAATATTGAATGTTGCAACATTCTAATTTTCGCATACTTACGAAGAAATGATAACCGAGTCCATATCAGTCAGTTTTCACGTGTAATGTGATACAATCTTTCGTACCATAACACAGAACTACCGTAGACCTTGCCCCCACGTATTATCTACTATTTATTTGTACCTTTATCGACACGTAAATGCATGAACGTGCTCGTATTTATTTATCAACTCGTAATTTTTAAACAAGTCATGTTGAGTTGTTCCTTGCGAAATAAGTGGTTCCCTATGTTTTAATTAGTGTTTCTAATGTAATTGAGATAAGCACTAAAATGTATAATACAATACAATCTATGAATACATATACAAATAAATAAAATTGAAGTGTCTGTTTGTAATGTCAAAATAAAGCTTTTTACTAAATGCATATAAAAGTATAAACCGTACTTCTAGCAAAAAAAAACAATTATTAAAATTTTTGTTTGTCTGACTGTTTGTTCCGGCTAATCTCCGAAACGGCTGGACCGATTTAAATTAAATTTGCTATGAGGATACTTTGAACCCTGGGGAAGGACATAGGCGACCTTTTTATCAACATGCCACGCGGGCGAAGCTGCAGGCTGAAGCTAGTTATTTTATGAATATAAAATTAAAGATTTCTGTCAGCATCTTGAATATCCGGGAAAATAAAGTAGGTCCAAAAGGCTGCATCATAACCATAAAAATCAATGCACCTTTTATTTAGTTTAATCCTACTAATATTATAAATGTGAAAGTTTGTGACGATGGATGGATGGCTGGATGTTTATTACTCTTTCACGCGAAAACTACTGAACGGAATTCGATGGAATTTGGAACACAGATAGTTTATAACCTGGATTAACACGTAGGATACTTTTTATCCCGGTAGTGCGTTCCCGTGGGATAATTTCCGACACCCACGCGGGCGAAGCCGCGGGCAAAAGCTAGTGTTCAATAAAATGATAAGCAGCACCTAGTAATTTGTAAGTGATCCTAGTATCCTACTATGTAATATAATATATATAATATATATATTATAAATGTGAAAGTGTGGATGTTTGGATGTTTGTTACTCAATCACGCTATAACGGCTGAACGGATTTGGATAAAATTTGGCACATGGGTAGACTATGACCTGGACTAGGACATAGGATACTTTTTATCCCGATATTCCTACGGGATCGAGATTTCTGCGGGTGAAACCGCGGGGCGCAGCTAGTATAACTATATGTTTAAGTCATCATGTTGTCGCATTTATAAGTCGGATCTACTTTTAATTATATTGGCATATTGCAATATCTACCAGATACTATGTATTTACTTGGTATGCAGTCTTGTCAAGGTTCATTTATTTATATGAATGAGTAAATTATTGCCGGATATGTCTAGAAGAGATAGACATTGATATAGAAATTATCGTATTTAACTCATAATTATTGCCTCAATAGTGTATGTCTATACATAACAAGCTCATTGGTGAATTGGCTTCAAATGTGATATAAAATTGACATACTCCATTATCTACTTCCTTCAGAACTTGAGATTGTAACTAGTACTGTGTTAAAACATCTTGAGATAGGGACATACGAGCAATAGGGATATTATTATACTGGGTCAAATTAAATTAGTTAGTGAAACTCCGCAGACGTGATGGGTATCGCTATCTAAACATGATAAAACAAAAAATAAATTACTATGATGTTTTTTTTTTTATGGGTACATCGACCGGTAGTGTAATCACTTGAAATATCAGTTTAAGAAATCAGTTCTTTTTTGGGTATACTTCAGAGACATGATTGGTATCAATATCTAAACACGATAAAATTTTTTTTTTCTAACTCGTACTTCATGTAACAACACTACCACCGGTCGTTGACCCCTAAAAAAAAAACATCAAATCTTTTTTTTATATATATTATCGTGTTTAGATACCCATCACGTCACGGTGATATATAACAAAATACCAAGTTGTTGGAAGGACTATAATTTGACATTATTTAAAAAAAGGCTTAGAATTTTTTTAGTAGACAAAGTTTATTATAGGGTTAAAGATTTTTTATTGGAGAAAGAAGTTGTTTGACTATTTTGTATATTGTATTTAAATAACTATTAGAAATTGTGACATTAATTTTATTATTGACTGATTATTTTTATTAATGAATTATGAATTAGAATGTTATTATGAATTATTAGTAAAGTATTTTAATTGTACCTAAACTCAATACTTTTACATGCCTTTTAATTGGCAAAATATGGCTGTTTCTGTATTTATATTTTGTAACACCTTGACTTGTACCCGTATTTGCAAAATAAAATAACTTTATCTATATCTGTCTGCGGAGTTTCGCTAGGTAATTTAATTTGACCCTGTGTAGACACTACTATTTTGGGTAGTCCAAAATCCACGTGTATCAGTTATTAATTAAATGAAACGATGTTTGTTTCTATAAGCCTATAAGGGCACTTTTACACATCAATTTATAGGTCAATATTTTAAAACTAGATGGCGCCAGCATTTCCTTGCTGACTGATCCTTAAGAAGAAATGCCTAAACAAACTCAGAAGTCATGGTCTCTTTTTGTTGTTTCTAATTGGTTAGTAATGTGATAATAACGTATTGTTCCAGGGCAAGGTATCCAGATCAGAGTTGCCCGGGCGGCCCCTAGAGCTGTTCATGTGCTCGGTGCTGAAGCGCCAGGGCTACGGCGAGGGCTTCCGCTGGCTGGCGCAGTACATCGACTGAGCAGCGCGGCCGGTCGCACGCCGCCGCTCGGCTCGCTTCCACTCGCGTATGCTTCTCATATAAATGTCAAAACGTAGCCGCCCAAACGCAATAATATACTCTGTGCCTGTCTATCATTTTAACAACTATAAATTAACACGTATTTTAAACAAATTGAAGATGAACTGGACTTTATTCTTCTGTACATATTTTGATGATTGATGGTTTTCTTATCTTAACTAGCGTTGCACTGAGGACCAAACTTTGGTCTCGGAACTGTCAGTAACTTCACGCACACGTTACGGCAATTTCGTTTCATATTCATGAGGCTATTGTATAGCTAGAGAGCAATAAGCGGCTACGTTTCCAAGATGTGTATATGCTCGAAACGCGCCCGTTTGTAAGCAGCCTGTCGCTCACTAGTAATGCTTTAAATAATGTTTGTAACATCTCGATATCGAGAGTACACGTTTCCTAAACGAATCCTTTTATTGTTTTAAGGATCAATTTCAATAAAATAATAATTTGTTATGCTGCCTCTTTTTCCTTGATAAAGTAACTAATTCGGCAGTACCCTGAATTGGGGATTAATTCTCTGTTTATTATAAAATGAGGTTTTAAATGCCGCTTCCATTATGGATGCAAAATATTCAACTATTTAGTTACTAGCAATACTAGTGTTAAAGTACAAAATGTAAGTGTAGGCGAGCCGGTGGCGCCAGCATTACTAGTCAGCGATGTGTGATGTAATGCGGTTCTACGATATCTCAGCTACGAATAGCTGCTAGCTGTATTGTTCAGTGATTATTTTTTTGGCTGTAAACTACTGAAACAACAATTATAATTTTACGTAAGTCAAACGATTGCGTCAGGTGTTTCTTCAAAGTTCTTTAGGTTTGTGAAACCATATAAATTTGTGTCTATATAAATAAGGTAATGGTGCAAAGCATGGTAATTTTGGTATTATGTATGATTTCATCGCCAAATATCTTCAACTCTTGAGACAAAGTCGCACTAATCTGTACAAGCAGCTTTGTCGCTTCTCATGTCCTTTAATACAGTTGTTATATAGCGTTACCGACAGTCTGCTCACGTTCGAGTCGAGTGTAAGATACAACTTTAATTCAAATTATAATATTTATTTTCTTATTCTCATTCCAACTTGAGTGATCATTTTGACTCGATTATGTATTTATCAAGTAAAGCTCATTGTGTTGTATGTGTTAAAGTGACGAATGTTATATTTTTGTAAATTATTTCAATCATTGAATTTTTCGGAATGTTTAACTTTAAATAGACAAAAAGAAACGGCTAGTCTTCGTTAGTGGTAGCTGAGACATGAAATGAATTTTAATACTTACTCAGTTAAGGTTTATAGTATACAAATATCTTCCATTAATACTAATTGACGGTGCAGTAAAATGGAACACAACAGTATTTTATAATTTCAGTTTGTTTTCAAGCACAATCAATTTGATCATTATCAGACACATATTTTTGTTCAGCATCACATCAGTAAGAGATTGTGTTGATGTTTTCTGATGTGTTTAGTGAATCCACGTGACGCTCGAGACAAGCTTGTAAAGTGCGCCGGCGCCGGTGCCCGGAGGTCGCCTGTCGCGTCGCTAGACAAGTCGTTTCCAATCATAAGTTAGTTGCGATCAACGTGTGCTGGATCCCCAGCTTTACTTAGACAATGTTCTTTGGTATATTATTTGCAGTTTAAGTAAAAAAAAAGTTTGTAATAAAATTTATATGAAATAATTCAATGTTTTATTTTGTTTTTACAAATAAAAAATCCTGTTGCAAGCTGGCACTGTACGGTGAGCCGCACGTCTTTACTGTAGTTACACTTTAACTACTCAAACCCTTACTGCTACGAAATAAAAGTGCTTGGACAGTCAAATTGCAACTATGAACGTGCGGTTTACTGTACAATAACTGGTGGGTGGTAGCCATAACCAATATGACATAAAAAGCTTAGTTTTTTTTAAATCCTAAATCTCTTCTATAGTATTTTTATCGCGCGCTTTACTTGTGGTTACCGAGTATACAAAAACGCTGTGTGTGTGTGCAGGAGCTCTTGGTACCGCCCGAGACAATGACGAAGTCGAAGTGTGTGTGTGTGTTATTTGCTGACGCTACTCGTCTTCACGCACAGATTCACAGCGTGATTGTGTACTTGGTTACGACAAGTAAAGAGCGCGTCTCTTCGTGAGATAAAAGTACTGTATTATTGTACTCATCATTACAAGCAACTGACCAACACTGAAATCGCGGACAGTACAGTCACGAGCTTAATTAAATACCTTACACTTACATTCAGAAGCGATGTTCTAATGCATGGAAATATATTTTGTGGTGTTATGAAAATACTATAATCGAAACCATACTATGTATTATGAAATAGGTCTTGTCTCAGTGCAATTTCATTAAATTTGATTATATGTAAAGTATTTATGCTCGTGACATTAAATTTGTACAACACATTTGTGATAATGTTAACACAGCTTCAGGACGCGTTTTATTTAAAAACGATCATCGCGCTAGTATGACTTTGTTCGGTGAACCTGAACGCGTGGTCGCGCCGACAGCGAACGTTTTCCGAACTAAGTGACATAAATATGCACGCGACCATAGACTACTATATATACTAGCACGCGACGATCGCGTATTCGCGCGGCGGTCGCTTTTAAATAGGACGCGGTGTTATGCAAAATTAATCAGCAATTTTTGACAAAATTCAAGTCAAATTATTCGGTCATCCATTGATCTGTAGACTCTCCGGGGGACGGGGGCGGGGAGATGAGTTTCATAATTTTTGACCTAGGACGTCTAGTTTTTGAGATATGTATATGCGAAAAACTCAAAAAGGGGTTTACAAGTTATCAATTTTAGGACACAACTCACGATTACACTTGTCTGGATTCATAGACGGCAAAATTCAGCCAGTTGGAATAAGCGCTTTAAAGATACTCATGACATTTCGCAAAATTCAGTTGCCGAATGAAGTACAACAGTGATAATGTTAATCTCGTAGGTGGATTGTCGAATCTGGTGTTTTACAAAACAGCTCCGTTATGTAAAACAACTGAACGACGTTTAGCGGTGACTGAACTTTAACACGCAGAATTGCATAATCGTTTTGCATTATAAATGCAGCAGGTCAACGATTAGAGGATAAGTAAAACAGCGTGAACAAACCGTGAACTGATTTCTAAAAACGAAACCACGTAAGTCAATTAATTATTAAAGTGTTTAATAGACGCAAACTGAACACGGTTTTGGTGGGCATGTAAGGTACCGTGCTACCAAAGCGTGGGGAATGGAAATACGTATAAGAGACGGCTGTTCTTTTTCCCGCGATTTTATGGTAGGTCATCTAGTAAAAATTGTTCATCATGGTGAATACAACGATCTAATAGGAGGAAAATGTTGGCAGTAGCGTTTATGTTTGGCGCCAGGCACAGGTAAGTACCACGCACGCGGCTTTCAATCCAAAGACAAGATGCACGAATTACTACTCCTGCCCTATAATGTTTCCACTGCTGGGACACAGGCCACCTCTCGGTGAGAGGGAGCGGGCCGTGATCCACCACGCGGACGCAGTGTGGGTTACTAGATGTCTTCGAATTTTTGGTTCTAGATATGCCAGTTTTCTCACGATATTTTTCTTCACCGTTTTGAGAGCAGTGGTGATGAAATAGTTTACACAATGTAAAGCGCCTTTCGGGGTTCGAACCTATGACCTTGCAACTAGGTAAACCGAGGTACATTGCTCTCACTGTATACATTACGAATTACCCGCGGAAACAGTATTGTGCTATTTACCGTTCTCACCAGACATAGGGTATCTAAAAGGAATTTCTCCATGGAACAAAACAGATGATTGGTGTGCCTTGAGGAATAAATAAGAGACAAAATAAAAAGCTGTTTTATACTAATTAAAATTTTAATTATAGGAAAATAATGCAATAAAAATACTAATTGTATAGAATATTACTAAAGTACATAATTTTACAACTTTCAAAATGTTCTCTCATGAAAATAATAATTTGAGTCAAACTTTAGTGCAAAATGTATGGGAATGCTTTAAATAAAATCGATGGAAATATTTAATGAGAGGTGCATATCTGATAATAAACAATGCATAAAACATACCTATTCCATGATCACATTAAAACTGTTCATCACTGATTCGCTGCGCTACTGTCATATTTACAATCTGTACTCAAGATAATGATATTGCACATTTAACACTTAAAATTACATTGCATGATTTCATAACATTGGTAGACGGCAACCTGCGTTACAATAATTCCTTGTGCTACATACATACATTTATTTAATATTTTCTCTCTAACCAGATCTTACAAACGTCTTGAACGCATTCCATTGATTATACAGCGCGTCGTACATGCGAAGCGGTAACGCAACAAGCTAACCTAATAGGTTTTAATGGCCACTACATAGTGAAGTTCACGCGAAATTATGTGAGGTAATATCACATTTGGGACTATTTATTAAATTTATTACATAAATAATTACACTAACTACTATGTGCACGTTTGTTTTATTCACACAATTTATTTGAGACGGTGGCACTATGTATAAACCATTACTTTGAGTAAATATTCGTAAAATAATTTCATCACTAAATGTCATGTCTTCTCTCGAAAATATATATCAACCTTTTCTTTCCTAATACTTCTCCAGCTGAATACGTGTATGTTATAAACCATGTGAATAAAAGTACGCACGCGGACATTCATACATACATCCAAACAGCCAACAGGTATACATTCACGTTCGTCCACCGTCGGAAGGCGCGCTGTGGTGTCCGTAGATCTAAGCTAGGACGTTAACAACAACGGGTCAGGCACATCGTGGCGTCTCGTGCCGCTCCATTAGAAATTATTATATTACTACCCTGTCTCACGAAACACGTGTCGCCTAACACTGGGCCCTACATAATTTCTAATAAAGGGGATATTTACATCGCTAAATAAATTGTGTTCTATGCATACTAAATGCAGACTCGTCTATTTGGTAACTTAACCTAACAATTAGTCACTGCTGAGATTTTCAAGTATACATTCGGTACACGCAAATATTGATTAACTGTGACGACTTAGGTGCGATATTTCTGAAATAAATGTTTATTAATAAAAGTCATTTAAAACGGCGACACAAAACATCCATAAAATACATTTAACATAATAAAATTATACTTAACCTACACTCTACTCTCGTAAAACGGTCACATCTAAAACATTTAAATTCAATAACAACTTTTATATCGATTTAATATTATTTACAAAAAAGTTCCGATTGATTACCGCGACGGTTAAATATAGATATAAAATTGAAGATTACCGGTACACTGTTGATATTGTCTTATTAGTAGAGGATCACACGTCAGCTATATCAGAGTGAAATCTTAAATAAGTCTTAATATGATTCATTTATACACGTAGTACAATCACTTTGGTACATAAAACTAGTTATCATAGCCTTTCCTATGCTAAAAATCAAAACTAGGGTTGTACAGTCATGTGCAGAGGTGAATGTGATACAACATCGACGTGTACACATGAATATACAACGTTTACGAAGGCGCTAGTGTCGCACACTGTCCGTGTTTTCGTTCAGTCTCTGGTGGCAGGTCGCCACAGTCCAGTTCTGGTGTCTAGTTCATCCACTTGCGACAGTTGGGAGCGCCACACATGCACATTATCTTATGAGCGTCGTCTTCAATGTCGAATTTGTAATCGTATGCCAACTGCAAATAAAATAGACAAGATCAGTGTTTGATGTCCTTATGTGTTTGTGTAATATGTGTAGTGTAAATAAATAAAGTGTAATCTTGTAGCATTTTTTGAATTACTGTATTGTAACAACTATTACAAGATTATATGTGCACAAATTAAAAAAACAAGTCTAATTCTCAGTTCAACAGAGATTCAAGGTTGAAGTTTGCCAGCGAGCAATGGACCACAGCATTCTTGAAGTCAGATTAACGGACCGCGTTAAAAACACTGTCGCCGACGTCACCCAAAAAGCAGCCAAGCTTAAGTGGGAGTGGGCCCGACACGCCTGCCTCGTGTCTAATGAGTCATGGGCCAAATCTACCACAATATAGGTCTCAGAAACGCCCGGCGACATCGTGGCAGACCCAGATGGCGGGACGAGCTTGACGCTTACAGACAGGATTGGTCGACACTAACTCAAGACAGAGAGGGATGAAAAGGAGAAGGGGGGGGGGGGGTCGCCCTGGAAGAAACTGACTGTTAAGTTTCTTGGAATACATTTAGATAAATTTGGTCATGGGAAAAACATATAAATGACATTTGTATTAAAATAAATAGTTTTATATACCCTTTGAGGCGTATTAGCTGCGAGGTATCTAGAAATGCCGCAATAACAGCTTTCCATGGCTATATATCCTCCACTCTAAGGTATGGTATTATCCTGTGGGGTCGTTGTATGGAGATTGATCAAGCAGTCGTAATGCAAAAAAAGTGTCTAAGAGCTATATTTGGGTTGAAGCAAATAGTCATGTCATCCATTCGGAAATCCATTCGGAAATATAAAATACTAATTCTACCACGTATTTATATTTTAGAATCTTGTATATTCGTTTTCAAACATAAGAGACTTTTTTAGCAAGCGACAAGCTACTATGTCCCATGATCTATGTATACAACAACAGCATAAAATTATATAACAAAATACCAAATTCCATAAAAACGCTACCATTTTCTAGATTTAAAAATAATTTGACGAGGTTTTTAATTGAAAAATGCTTTTAGTGTACATGAGTTTTTAGATTATAAATTCTAAGTTTTTGTAAATTGCACGATCATTTAAAATTATTATTGTTATTATTATTGTGGCGAATCTCTCCCATTATTGACATGATCATTATTGACATTTATGATTATTATTTTTATGATTCTTTCATTATTATATTGACATTTATTTAGTTCAGTAATACTATTTTAATGGGATTATCTGTTTAATGTCGGCATGATTATGGTCAGCAATTAATTTAAATAACATATGTAACGTTATTTTATATCTGCCCGCCGAAATTAAAGGCAGAATAAGAGAACAAATTTTACATTTTACCAACCTTATTTATGCAAATAAATGATTTTGATTTTTTAACGGAAGCTTTTGCCCTTCAGTGGGACAACATACATAGGCTAAAAAATAAAATAAATAAAGTCTAGTAATAAACTGGTCAGCATCATCAAATAAATTTTAATTTGAAAGATTTCGACAACTAACACTAATTTAAAGAAAGGCATTACTTTCATAATATGTAAATATGTGTATACAGATGAAATAATGCGTTACCTCCTCCCCGCGCGCGATGCGTCGTTTGGCGAAGATGATGATCCTCACGTGTCGGTCCACCTCGACGGTCTCTGCGACACAGTTGGGCTGGCACGAGTGGTTGATGTAGCGCGCCAGCCCGCCCGACAGCGTCGCGTCCACCACGCGCCGCTCGTCCAGGCGGAACATGTAGATGCCGCGGTTCTGTCATCACACCACACATCATGCATCAGTTAGAACAAAAGAAAGCAAATACGTTTATTTAACACAGACTAGACGCTAAACGTATTCGAAATATCGTTCTGTTACTGTCAATCGTTTGAAGATGATAGAGACAGAATGTTTTAAATACGTTTAGAGTTAAACACATTTAGTGGTTTGTGGTGCAAGCAGGCCCAAGAGGCACATAACATAGTTACATCGTCATATTGTGCCGACTCAATTTAGATTGTCATCGACACGCCAAGAAGATCGTCATATTAAAACAGTTAATAGCGGTGACCCTACGAGTCATTGACATCAATCAGCTTTAGGTATCAAGGTATTATAAATAATAGAAAATGTAAAGTGTTATTACAGCGGTTATTATATTAAAAACTGGCCATGTCCAACCAGAGTGACAAGACTTGGGAGATCTAAATTTTTGTTTATCTTTGGTACTGGTTTATAAGATGCACGATCTTAAATAGAGAAAGGTGTCTGAGGTAGGAAGGTCCTGAGTTACAGATCACCCGGCTCAATTGGATAAGACATGTTAATTTACAATCTGTTCAGTCGTAAATGTGCGGCAGTTGACTGTAGAAGTATAGATTAAAGACTGATATGAAAATGTTTGAGTAAAGCATCGACTAATTAGTAACGAATGCACTATGTAATAATATTTGTTACCTTAGCTTCATACTGTTTAGTAACTAATTAGTAACGAATGCACTAGTAATCATATTTGTCACCTTAGCTTCTTATTGTTTAGTAACTAATTAATAACAAATGCATTATGTAAAATAATATTTGTTACCTTAGCTTCATACTGTTTCTCCCGTATCTCCGATAGTTCGGAGCGAATGATCTCTCCGATGTACTCTATTACCATGGTGTGTTTCTCCAAATCCTTGGCTGCGTAAAGACCCAACCCCTGGATTTTGGACCTAGGAATAATTATCATGTGTTATTATGTTATTTTGGTTCTTTTCAAGTGACGCCAATGGTGTTTCCCGGGAAAGTAGCTATCATTTTTATTTTTCAATTAAAAAATATGAATAAATGTAGCAAGAACTAGTTTTTTTTTTTAATCTTCGTCGCATGCTTGTCCATTCAGCTCTAAGTATAGGCCTGCTCTGTCTATAAACAAACATTAAAAATGTTTTAAGTGTTTAAAAATTCAAGTGTTACTGCCCAATACCATTATCATTTCACCAGACACCATCTACGATCTACTTTTCGCATGTCCATCTAAACTTTTTACAAGATCAAACACAACTTTCAAATAATACGACAAACAAGCGAAATTGACAAACAATTCCTTGGTTTGCAGACTGTAAGAAGCTGTTAACCTAATTGAACACAAATAAGTCTGTTCCCTTTTCTTATTCTTACCGTATAGTTTTGAATTGGATTGATATTTAATACTGTAATATTTTGTAGTGCACATTCGTCATGCGTCCTATAAGTTTGCATGTGCTCACGTTATGCTTCTTATATGTTTGCATGTGGTCACGTCATGTGTTGGGTTCCGTCGTCTCGTCTTTTAATATGGCGAAGGTGACGGCTAGACTTTGAATCCTGTTCTACGGGTGCTGCTTGTGGTGACTGCTCAAGGTGCTGGCTGAGATTGATTATAATTTATTTACATTTTATAATGTCCTATTTACACATGCGCGGTCCTCGGAAGTTAGTTTTGAGAATGGTACTGTATGTATTGCCCTATATTTTTTTCGGTCTAGTAGGGTCAATGTTTTCGTATTTACTGGGACAGGTAAGGCACAAATATACATGACGTCAGTGTCCCCGCAGCAGAGAGTGGCATACCTGGCGAGGTAGACGTTGTTGCGCCACTCGCTCTTCATCTTCTTGTACTGCGAGCTCTTGGTGTGCACGAACTGCTTGGAGTAGGGGCAGGCGGGGTGGTCGCCCAGCGGCGGCGGCGCGGGCGCGGCGGGCTGCAGCGCGCGCGTGCACGAGCGGCGCCACGCGGCGCGCGCGCGCGCCTCGCTGCGCGCGCAGCCCGACGGGTTCACGGCCAGCCCGCCCTCCAGCAGCGCCGAGCGCCCGAACTTGAAGCGGTAGTCCGACAGCGTCTCCACGCCTGCCACAGTCACGGCTACGTTACTGCATCGACCATATACAGATAGCTACCCTAGACGAGTATGCGCTTCGGAAATCATCGTCTATCTTCGGAAATACGCACGCGATGATGTGGACCTGATGCAACCGTGTGCCTATTTTATACATTAACAACTCTATGCAATTCCAAACAACTTTTAAGTAAATAACGACGATCTGAGACCGAAATAAGTAACCCGACAGAAAGAAGACTTCATACGGACGCGCACAATGATAAATGCACTACTACAAAAGACGACATAACAAAACTTTGAAGTTTGGTCTCTGTGAGGGGTTACCATATGGCGCGACGTTCATACTAATTCGGAAACACAAAGATTACCGAAGCGCATCCCTTTTCTAGTATACCTCTATTTCAAGTCAAGCATAGGAACTAACGCTCAAATGCGAAAGTAACATAATCACCAATATTATGTACTTACTTAGCATTCCATGTAATATTCAAGTAATTGTAGATTGTTTCAAACTAAACTGTAGGATACCCTAATAATAATCAACTGTCACCAATCTGTCAAACACCACAACCAGTCAGTCAATGAACTTACCAGGTAAGCTCTCAAGTACTCTAACTACGGCGGGCTCGGTCAAACCGAACAGATCTTCTCCCGTCACGTAGTTGGGCCATAGCTTGAGAACTCCGTCTTCACTTCGTCCTTCACGTAATGCTGCTACAGCGTCTAATACCTATAAAAAGTATTATGTACAGAATTATGCAACTGGTTAACATTTTAGACCTGCTTGTACTACAAATCACCAGAAGTCCATCGTTTGAAGATGACAGAGACTGATGTTTTAAATATGGTTAACGTAAAACACATTTAGTTGCATTGCCTGCATATAGTGAATTGTGGTGCAAGCGGACTTTATTGTCATTCGCACCGAAAAATAGAAAAGTAACGGAACATAAGTTTTAACTTATAACTTATAGTTTTAACCTTTTAAGGTGTGGGTGAAATATTTGCAACTTTCAAGGAAGTTTGAAGGGTGGGTTCGAGCTCAATGGTGAGGGTTTCTACCCGATACACCTACATTGGACCAAGAAACTTAAGTGTGAGTAGTGAGGGAGATAACATTATTTTTCGCATTTTAACCTCACCAGATGTCGTTAAGGGGATTGCTAAACTCAAACCCTGTAGCTCGGTTGGCCCTGACAACATTCCAACCTTTATCCTTAAGAGGTGTCATGATATTTTTGATTTTTTAATACTCTTCTGTGAGTCCGGCGTATACCCAGAGCAATGGAAAACTTCGCCAGTCATTCCCATCCCAAAAACCAGTGACAAAACATCTGTAGAGTGTTTTACACAGGCACATCGCTATCCTGCAAAAATGGGGGACTCTTTGGGAGGCAAATAAGAAAATTAAAAGCAAAGTTTTGCAAACTGTACCGTGTGACATATCAAATTAAAGGGCTTACTGTAAGGGTCTCCAGTGTCTTTTTATAATTTAAAAAATAAAAGTTTAAAAGTATATAAAAGTTTTAAACTTATTTAAGAAAATAGATGAAAGTTAAACATTCCGATATCTCCGAAACTACGGAGCATAATTAAAAAAAAAAAAATACAGAAAATAGTTCTATACTTATAAATTACAGGGAAACCTATACGAAGTCTATGGTCTTAAATAACAATGTACCTACATCTCTCAATGTTGTGCGTACAAAATTACATTTGCAGTTGGAATGTATGGGAGAACATGATTTTCAACTAGAATCTTAAGTTTGTTCTTGTAAAAATGTGTCCCAACTACGGAACCCTTCATTATGCGTGGCCCGACACGTACTTGGCCAGTTTTTTACGTTCTAAAATAGCCGGCACTTGCGTGGTTGAGCCACAATTTTTGAAGTCGTAGGTGTAGGTGAGCTCGCTGGATTTGATAAAAAATGTGGCTATCATGACTTAGAACAGCTGATCTATTGTGTATAAATCTCACCGTGAAAACTAAAGTGAACTGAGCTTGAAGTTGTAGTCAATAGTGTCAATCCCCAGCAATAGATGTAATGTCAGTGAACTTCAGGCCCATTTCACCTAAGTTTTCACGGCGAGATGTTTACAGCTAGTGCACACGTACGTTAGCCCAGGCCGCGCGCGGCGTGGGCGCGGCGCACTCGTCGCGCGGCTCGTCCTGCGCGCGCACGTGGAAGCGCGGCCGCCCCGCCTCCTCCGTGATCCAGCACAGGTAGCGGCAGCGGCAGTTGGCGCGGGACATGGACCAGTAGAAGCGCACCTGTAATACATGACATACGTTAGTGATAAGACCATAGTTGTAATAATTTATATGGACCAAAGAAGACGAAATAACATGGAAGTTGGCTCACGGCTAACGCGGTTTTTGAAAACCGCCTCATTTATTCAGAAGTACATCTGTTATCAATCTCATGTTGGCTTGAGTATTGATTGATCAATATAACAAAAGCGAATCAAATCAACACTGGTATGAGACTTCTATACCTATACATAAATTATAAATTAAAGTAACTTTTTGTGTATGTCTATGTGACTGCGTTGTTGTCCTAAACTACGCAATGGATTTTGATGCGATTTTCACCATCATTTACAGAATTTATTCCAGATGGTTTGTGTATAATACATTAATATTAAACTAACACTTAATAAAAGAAATCTCGATGTTTTGTCAAGCTGAAAAACCGTTCGAAGTAGGGGCGGGTCGCTAGTCGACTATAAGAGCCAAAGAGGTTTTTTTATAGAATACCTGAAGGCGATGCTATTGAGTCAGCTTTAGGCTCCATACACACAGTGTTGATTATACGATGTTTTTCTATATACTTTCGGGATAACATGGCAGTTTTATTATTCACTGTATGAGCAGTGGGATGTTGACGTATGATCCCAACTTTTTACCGTAAAATAGCGCAGAGGACATTGCCGTGTAAACGGCCGCTTAGGAGTTAATCAAGTGAATATAAAATAGGCTTTCAGAAATTCAGAGTGAATTAATATAATATGAATAAATTCTAAATTGCTAGAGAAAAAAAAAATGTGTAGGTGTTATACCTACACATTTTTTTGGTATAATAATATACTTCGCCAGGTATAGCATTCCGAGACACAGTGATCACGTGGGTGACACAAGCCTACGTCATCACCGCTGTGTTACCAGTAGTGTGTAATAAAACTCCCCAACCGCCTTTATTACCTGTGCGAATCCGATAAAACGATGAGGTTTTAATTAACAATTACATTGGTATATGTTTAAATTGAATTGTTTCGTTTGATTAGAAAAACTAAACGACAATTTAAATGTTTTTTTTTTATATTTTTTAATGGAGTGCCAGACCTTGTTTTTTTAGACCATGGGTATATAACATAGAATTATTTGACAAAATACTATATTCTTAATCCTCTACATACAAAAAAGTACATTTCATTTTACACATAGATTACACAGTACTTACAATTTTATAGCCAATAGGGTAGATATAATTCGGCGTGTGGAATGCCGCTAGCTGATGCGGCAGCAGATGTCCGGGGCTCAGGAATATAAGTCCTCCAACTCTTATCAGATGATTGGTGTCGGAGTGAAGCATGACAGAAGCCACTTGACGCTGCTCGTCGCGAGATATATACACGCGGCGCTGTACGCTTAGGGTGGTTAGCTCGTTGTCTTTTTCATTCTGTTACATGTAAAGATTATGTGTTAGTGCGTTGATTGAAGTCGCTCACAAGTAAAGAGAAAAGAAAAAAAAAATGTGTATTTATTTCACTTTAATTAATCCCTGTTTCTGAAAAAACTGACAGTTTCTCTTCAGTAAATCTGCTGTCGATTCTTGTTACCCCGACTGCTTCAAGAAGGTATGTTTTATTTGTTAGGATTTGGTATGATTCATAAAAATTAAAACAGTCAATTTAATTTCCTTGAATTTTGCTGAACTAATTTGGATTTACTTTGAAAAACCTAGGGTTAGGACAAAATATAAATATTTATATATTTATATTTTGTCCTAACCCTAGGTTTTTCGTTATACGTTGTTCGTTGTTTTTGGTTATACGGCTTATGCCGTATTAATAACATAGTAACTCACCTTCGGAGCATGAGAAGCGCAGAACGCAGTCTTATTCTTATAGAAGACGCAGTTATCCTTGACAGCACATCCCAGATGGTACACACTGCCACAGCGCACCTTGAAGCATCGAACAGTAGCCCCGAGGCGACGGCACACGGCACACGTGGCGTTAGAACCGGCTGCTAGTGCCGTTTCTACGTTCATGAGCGCTCCGCTCACAGTTTCATACACACCCTCTGACCATAACGCACAATTCAAGTGCACCCAACGATTTACATCACAGTTTAGTAGTCTTGATACTCCGTCAGCGACTCCATCTCCTTGTATGCCGCATAGTTCACACCTCCTTGAGTCTTCATTTGTTACAGGCATTATAGCGACGCCGGTACGGAATACCAGTTCAGTTAGTTCTCTGTCAGTAGGTCGCTTGAATTTCGCTGGTGGTCCGATGCAACCCGGTGACCACGCCTTGTACCTTATGCCTCTGTACTTCTCCCTCTCAGCAGTACTTTGGTTGCTCTTTTCGTCTTGCTCACTCTTTAAGTCTTCATCAAGCGCGCTGACGTCATCACCGACTTCTTTCATCAATTCGTCGTTGTCAAGGGAATCCATGAACGATAGATCCATTTTTTCGTCTTTGATGTCTGGTTTTATATCTAAATCGTCAGTCTCCATGCTTTCAGTGGACGCTGTGTCGAAATCATCTCGTTCTTTAGACAGGTTGGTATCGACATCAGACTTGGTATCTTCTTTGGTTGTGGTCTTTGTCTTTCCATCGAGGATGATGTTGGTAGGGCGCCACGCGAAGCTCTCGTAACATTGTGTGCTACAGAAGTATAGTTCTGAGTCACTGTCGCAGAGGATTTCTTCCGCGTTGCCTTTGTTGGCGGAGAGTAATGGGAATTCGGACGCTTTAGCTCTTACTACAGAATCTAAGATGACGACGTCACAATGGCGGCAGAATTTCGCTGCTCCGTTCAGAATACTTTGGATATCAATAGGCGTTCCTTCTTTGCCATCTTTACCCTTAGACCTGTAAAGGCCAAGCTTGTGTGACGGTGGAGTCGCAGTCCTCTCTATGATTTGATAAGATGTCGGTGGTGGTATGTGAAGGATTCCGGCGAGCTCTTTGAGTACGCCGAGAATATCTTCCGCAGCACCAGATGTGAGGGTAAGCGTAACGGTGACATTTTCATTTGTTTCTGTACTTCCCGGTGAATCTCCACCTTTAACCTTAGCGGCGTCTGTGTCAAGAGTCGTCAATGCTTTCTGGTTGTCTTCATCGTCCTTCGACTGGTATAATGAGACCGGTTTCACTCTGATCGGCACGGGCGCTATGATGGGGATTAACGGTGATATCCGACCGGATGCTGAGTCACTATCCTCGTCTTCTTCCTCATCGTCAATGAGTTTGAGCCCAGGGAACCTGTTAGGAGGTTCGGTTTCGAGACACTCGGGACTTGAGCAGCTAACAATGCTGTCAGGCGTATCGGTGTCTCTCTCTTTACAAATAAAGTCCTGTTTCTTATCGTCTGGATCATCCTCGAATAGGATAGGCTGGAATTCTTGGTCATAGAACCCTCTCTGAGTAGTTGCAGGTGGTTTCTCAGGCAAAGGTTCCTCTTCTCCAAATGGTTTCGTATTGTAATAGTCGCCAACGTTTGGTATCTTTGCGTTACCGAAGTCGCCAGCTAAGTCGCCTTTCAATACATCGTAGTCTTTACTTTTTAATTTTGTCAAGTCTCCAGAGCCGAATAGTGGACAAACTGCGAAGTTTGTCGTTAAAGCGGGTTCTTGTATTTGCATGGCTGGCAGTAAACGTAACTGAGCCATGAGGTTGTCTATAAAAGTATCGTAGTCCTCC
Source organism: Dryobotodes eremita (assembly GCA_917490735.1). Classification (NCBI taxonomy): domain Eukaryota; kingdom Metazoa; phylum Arthropoda; class Insecta; order Lepidoptera; family Noctuidae; genus Dryobotodes; species Dryobotodes eremita. The sequence continues at coordinate 6,706,605 of OU823248.1, forward strand.
TCGTATCGAGAACCTTTACGTGGTCTCTTCTTAGCGTTGGCTGCATTCAAATTATTCTCAGCGGCCGCTTTCATGTTCATTTGTAACTGCTTTCGCTTTTTCTGCTGATATTCACGTCGCTTACGTTTCTTAGCTTCTGACGGAGTTTCCGGAGCATTCGCTTCGGATGAGGTGTCCATGTTGACGCTCTCTGGAAATTCCTCTTTCATTGGTTGGTCCAGTTTGCCTTGATCTGACGCGGTCGAAACCCCTGATGTTGCCGACTGTTGGGAACTCTCATCGAGTAATTCCTTCTTGACATCCATAGGTGTAAACGGTCTGTGTACAGGACTTCGTTGCGGAAGAGCAATCTCTTTCTTTATAGCCTGTTGCAGCTGCTGATTCTCAATACTCATTGGATACATTTGCATCGATTTCATTGTGGGCGAACTTTCTGGGATCGGAGTTGTGTCCTCCTTGTTCATCATCTTGATAGGCGGCTTGCGGACATCCATCAAGGATTGCGTCGAGGTTTGTGTTAGCGGAGATAATATTGAGGAAGTGGGGATCGATTGTATGGGTCGTGTGTTGAACGGCGAGTTCACTACGTTGCTAGTCATAATGTTATGTCGCGGCGAATTTTTTGGCATTTCTACTTCTTGTGCTAAGGATAGAGTCGGCGGTGGTATTGAAGGTCTGGCTAGCTGAGCTTCTAGAGATGGTATAGTACCTAATGCTGGGGCAGTTCTCTGTATGGTCATTGTTCGTTGAGGCACGACTGTAGCCGCCGTAGTTGTAGTCTGTAGCAGTTGTTTCAACAACACATTCTGGGACTCATCATTTTTATTCTGGTTAGCCGTCGTCTGCTGCATATTATTACTACTAAGCTTATTGCCCGCATCAGCGGTAGCTGTAGATGTATTCGGCTCATCGGTCTCCATAGGCTCTGACTTTACTACGACCGCTTCCACGCTGTGTCTTTTCGTGGGTTGTATGTGACCAACGATAACTTCACTCTTTGGCTCATCGGTAGACTTCGATCTCTTTAGAGGTGACGTCAATTGCGTGTGTAGGAGTTTCGATGACGTGATAAAGTTAATGGAGCCCGGAGGAGCGGGTTTCGCCTGAATCTGATTAATCCCTGAACTAACAATGCTATGTGTGCGCACAGTTACATTCGGCGCTGGTTCCTTATTTCCCATCATTGGTCGAGACGTCATGACTAGGGCCGGTGGCTGACTAGTACTAATACTTTGTTGGCTGAATGGTAAGTTACTAGCAGTAATTTGTCTCGAAGGCTGTAACAACGTATGACCCAGTATACTAGTAGGCAATGACTGATTCTTCTGGAAGCCACTCATGCTTGTGGTGATAGTATTTGAGTGCATCATTGTAGGAGGAGCTGTAGCATTATGTATTTTCGAAAGTGCAGGCATTTGAATGATTTGAGAAGCGACTGAGGTCGGCCCAGAATCATCCATAGGAGAGAATGATTGATTTGAGATCAAAGGAACGGGCGATTTCATTAACGAGTTCTGTAAGCTTACTGGGGAATTTATAGGAGATACTGTAGGAGACTTTCTCATTTGCCCCATTGAAGAGAGTGTGTTGACTCTTGAGCCGATTGCTTGGGCGGCACTCATTGGCATACTATCCGAGATCGGTATAGCCGTTGCAGGCTTCTCAATCCGCTGTATAGGAGACGGCCTCGACACTGCCACTTCAACTTTCGAAGACGGTAACAAGTTCTCAAAGTTGACTTGTGTAGGCGTTGTGGCATCACTGTTTTTCCTCATGACAGGCTGTGTGTCCACTTTAGACGTGTTCGGGTTAAGCGAAGACATGATAGTTCGTAGCTGTTGGGAAACATTCGCCATGTTTGACGTCAGTTCCGCAGGCTGGGATAGCGGTGACAATTGAGGTATCGTTGCTGACTGTAATGCCTGTCTTTCCGGCTCACGCTTGGCAAAAGCCAACTGTTCTTGAGTTTCTTTCGGATCCGGTTTTGGAGTACTTACGTTCGGATTTTGAATGTTTGGATTAGGCAGTTTTGGGTTCGGCTGTTTCATGCCGTATGTTTTCGCATCATCGCCAATGTTTTCTAGTATACAGAGCATGTCTTCAAAAGTCTCTACATGCTTTGTGTTTTCAGCAGTCTCGTGGTGCTCCTGCATGGTAATATCGTTCAGGTATCGCTCCTGAGACGGCGTAGGCGACGGTATGGATATTTGAACGGAATCCTGCGCCATATCTGACGTTATCTGCATATTTGAGTCTATGACCATTTCTTTTGTTTGATTAGCGATAGCTTTTATCGTCTTGACTACGTTCTCTTCTGTCTTACTGTTGGACATAGGTGGCGGTGGCGGCGGTTCAGATATACTCTTATTGTAAGCCAGCAGTAAGTTATTCGGTATGTTATCTTCTGGTTTGTCCTCGTCATCACCCTCCATTATATTATCAGGAATTTTCTCCGGAATGGGATCGGGACTCTTTATTTCAGCCTTTCCTAAGAGTAATGGCGTGCGATCACTGAGACACAATGTGTGTGGCAGTTCAGTCTGCTGACTGATTTCGGTTTCAATGTCAATGTCTTTATTTGGTTCCTTGAACAGTCCCGGTCTTTGGTCCATCTGCAATGATCCCTGAGAACTCATTGCTGATAACAGTTGTGACGTGGACGACATAGGGTTTGTGTTTATATCCTTATCCTGATTTTCGGAGGAAACAGTACTATCTGGCGACGCAGCATCGTCTTGGAATATCTTTGCTGGAAGCGTTGCGTCATGCGTTACAGATAAACTGGACAATTTGGAGTTAGATAAAGCAAGCATCATCGGTTTCTCTATCGTTTTAACTATCTTTTGTTTTACTTGGTGTTGTGTCAATATTGAAACGGGTACGCGGGGTGGGTTTATGTTTGCGACTTTAGGTACATTCGCAGATATGACGCTTATAACCGAACTGATCGGCTTAGACAACGGCGGCGTCGACATGTTTATCGTGAGAGGTGGATTGGTCAAGTTCAGCGGTACTTTCTTGATCTGTGATTTCCCTACTCCACCTACATGGCTTGCCACGCCGGCGATAGGTACAGAAAGATTCTTTAGTACCGGCACTGAAATAGTTTGGTTAGCTATCGAGACGGAGGCGACAGTGGCTTGTGATACTTCGTCGAGGATTTTTGTGTTGGTGTGTGGAGATAGCATGGTGGCACTGAGGAGAGGTAAGCGTGCCCGTGGATTGGCATGAGGATTGAGGATTTTGTACTGCTGTACGCTAGCCGGCTGTTTGCCTGTGGACAGACTAATAACTGCTACAGTTTTCGTTGTTGTCTCAGTACGTGTAGGCGCGCGTTCAGTTACTTCATCTTCAACCTCGTCATCAGGTTTGCCACTGTCGATAAGCTCTTCAAAATCTTCCTCAGTAGCGATGCGTTCTTCGGGAGATATCGCGTCAGGTTCAACCAGCACAATGTCATCATCGTCTAGATGTTCCACTAGCTCTTCTACGTCATCATCATCGTCGGATCGCGTGAGCGATGAGCGCGGTTCGTCGCTACGAGAGCTGCGTTGTCCGTAGTCTAACGCATCGGGTGTGTATACAACATAACTACGCGCGTCGGATGCGCCGGGCGAGTTATTTGGATCAACGATTTCTTCAGCATGATGGGAAGGAGCGTTTAGTAGACGTGGCCGTGGTGGTGTTCGTCTTTTTAATATGGATACTTTGGTTAAGTGTGCGGGACGGCGGCGATCGTCATCTCTAGGCGGCCAGCCGGGCGCTCCGCCGAACAGCCCGGGCTTGAAGTAGCGGTATCCGGGCGGCAGCGGGGCTGGCCCGTGAGGCCCGTGCATGCCCCCGCCATGCTCGTGCAGGCCGCCCGGGGCCGGCCCGTGCGGCCCGTGCATGCCCCCGCCGTGCTCGTGCATGCCGCCTGGGGCAGGCGACGCGGCGGGCGAGGCCGACGGTGTCGGCGTGCGCGCCACGTGCGGGGAGCGAGACACTGACGGTGAGGCGGGAGCACCACCCATGGGACTGTACTGCTGTCGTTGTAGCATTTGTTGACGCTATACGAAAGAAAAGTCAAAATTAAACACCGACTACTGAGTAATAATTTCTATGTCTGCCAATGAGTAGGTATACTTACAGCCATCTCGTTGGCAGGGTTTCCGGGTGAAGGTAGAGGCTGTGGGCTGCCCAGCGGTGAAGTTTGTTGACGACCTCCGTAAGGACCTCCCACTCTTATTCCTGATGAGAAAAGGAAAATTAGAGCTTCTATTTTCATAACGTTTCAAACAATAAACAGCATTTGATAATTTAATTTAAGTACCTTGTTGATGATGGGGCGGTCTAGCAAATCGTGTTGGTAAAGGGGAGCAACCAGGCGCAGGCCGAGAAAATCTACCCGTTGCATAATCCACCTAAACAAAATCATTAAAATATTACAAATTGAAGTACATACACGGCCCGCTTGCACCACGATAGACAGAAACAGAGCCATGTTTTAAATACGTTTAGTTGTAAACATATTTAGCGATTTGTGGTAAACAAAATAGATTGTTTGATTTCTAAAGCCGTTCTTACATTTTGCATTTGCGGCGAATGTGACGCTACTGGACTCTGAATTTGAGACTGTTGGTATATCTGAAAGAAAAATCCCAGATTAATTTCAATGTTTATTATTCAAAAACCACGTTACCTTTCTACAAAATAAGTCCATTTTACCTGAGGACTTCGACTAGGCGTTGGCAACTGAGGACTGGTCCTCTGAGCTTGCAATTGCTGCAGGAAATGTTGCGGCGACATCGACGTCTGCATAGGCGACTGTTGCGTATGCATCGGCGACTGTTGCATATGCATGGGTGACTGCTGAGAATGCATGGGCGACTGCTGGGGCATTGGGGAATGCTGGGACATCTGAGTTTGTTGATGAAGAGGAGATTGTTGATGCATAGGCGATTGTTGTGGATGCATCGGGGACTGTTGTGGATGCATAGGCGATTGCTGTGGATGCATTGGGGATTGGTGCATCGGCGACTGTTGATGCATCGGGGACTGGTGCGGCATGTTCGTCTGTTGCACATGCATTGGCGACTGTTGTGAATGCAACGGTGACTGTTGCGTATGATGAGGCGACTGTGTCGAAGGGTGTAGGGGAGACTGCGACGTATGATGGAGTGGAGACTGTTGAGAGTGAAGTGGCGATTGCATCGGTGATGTCAGATGATGCAGCGGCGATTGAGGCGCGAGGGAATGTAGAGGGGACTGTGAATGTGGCGACTGCACGTGTAACGGTGACATCGCTGGGCGAGCTCCGGGCGTTCTTGGCGTTTGAGGTCCTTGCTGCATAGAGGTTCTAACTCCACCCATCTGTTGCTGCCCGAATTGCACCATACCGCCTACGGATTGCGGTCTTTCCTGAACACCTGACAGTTGTCTAACTAACTGCTGTTGTGGTGCACCAGACTGTTCTATAACGAGGGTACGACCACCTTGAAGCAGTCTTCCTTGAGTGTTTAGCGGTGACGTCACCAGACCTATCCTTTGTTGAGATATTGGTTGACCATCGGCTCCAATGACAGTTTGTTGAGTGCGAATAAGTGTTTGTTGCTGCTGTATAGTAGCGCCTTGCAAACCCAGTTGCATCGGCCGGTTGATCGTGGCCTGCTGTTGCACTTGTTGCCCCTGATTCATGTTCTGATTCTGCGCAAATACTGTTTGATTTGATGTGATCTGTTGCTGGTTGATTACAGATTGTTGAGCCAACTGCGGATTCTGTTGACGCTGTTTTGTCTCGTATTCCTATGTAAATAATGAAAATGATTAATAAATAAGCAGAAAATGTTAATAATGTTTTATGGACAATTTTAGGCCTTTTATGATACCTGTATAAGCATGCTGTGTTGCCGGGCTTGCTTGCGTGCAGCCTCGAGATGCTTTTGTAGCGCCTGTTGTTCAGTAGACACACGCTGCAGTTCGGCCGCGTCGTTCGGCAAAAGCTCGTTGCCCGACTTGCGCAACTGACGTTGCTTGCTATTCAGCGACTGTAAATCGAAAAGCCTCAAGTGTAAAATCGGGCCGATACCCCGCGTCAAAGCCCCCGAGTTAGTGACAGGTTCGTTCGGTTACCACGAGCCCGGAGTCGCCACCTGTAAAGTTCTATACGACGGCCGGGAGGACGGCTCGCCACTACAAAGCTCACGAACACGAAAGCGCACTACTGCGGCTCACCTTGCGGATCTTCCTCAGCTTCTGAACCTCGACCTCGTAGTAGCGCTGCTGGTCGGCGGCGAAGGCGTTGTACTGCTTGAGCCACTGCTCGTACAGCAGGCGCGCGTGCGGGTCGGGGTCGCGCTCGGCGGGCGCGGGCGGGGCCGGCGGGGCCGTGCCGCCGTACAGCGGCACGGCGGGCGGGGCCACGGGGGCCGGGGGCGCGGGCGCCGGGGCCGCGCCGGGGCCCGCCCAGTCGCCGCCCTCGCGCTCCTGCTCGCGCTTCTCCTGCTCCAGGAGCTCCTCGAGAAGCAACGGTTGCTCCTGGTTTACGTTCTGACGGTTAAAGTAAGCCTGTTGACGACGCCCGGCCTGCGCCGTCGCCCGTCACCGTTAGCTTCGTCACCGGTCGCGATGCTAGTTTCCTAGGATTCCTAGTTTTGTCACCTAGCGTCACGTTTTGTGAATCGAGCTCGGTGCGTACGATGCGGCAGTCAATACTCATATCGATGCATACATGAATGGTTTGTGGCCGGTTTATAAGTTTTAATTTTACCCGTCTCATCTTGAGTGTTGAGCCGAATGAAACAGTAATTAAAAAGCAAATGAGTCATTCTTATAAAATAATTATAATTCTAGATATAAAGTAAATAAAAAATCCTTGGAGATCTTTGATTACAGATATTACAATCTACATAATGTTCAGTCGGCTCGTCGAGAGAATTACTAGCAAATTTTGAAAAAATGTAACTACTTTTACTCGTGAAGTGAAAAATTACTTTATTACATTTTAAACTAGTAGATGTGACTTAAGAGATAGTTCAGCTAATAGTTCAGTGCGCATACTCTATCGGTAGTCTGTTGATAAAAATAACAAATGTGAGATTACAACGCAGTGCTAATAAACTAAGTACATTTATAAATCGTACTTTTATAATAGCATCAATCTAATTAACAGAAGTATACTATTCAAAACTAAAAGTCATCTAGAAGTTTTGTGTCTGAGTAATATACATGAATGTTTTTAAATGCGAAATATTGCTTCTAATGATTCCTTTTTATTTGTAACTACGCCTACGAATGTTATAGGTATGGCCTGATTAATTAATAATATTTTTATTTATTTGTACAGGTAGTTTAGACCAAAGGAACTATAAGAGAATGCCAATAGCACTCTGTGCACTTGTACAAAAATACTGCGACCAGCAATGTCTGGCGCCGCAAATAAATTTTATTAAGACTGTCTATTCTATAGTACTACGGCTTATTCGGAGCTCTGTTTGATCTACGATAATAACAGTCTCGTATAGATATCGTGTACAAATGTCTTTATCATGCATATTTTGAGCTTTCATGCTCGCTTCACTTTTCTTTTGTCTTGGGACCTCGTGTATCTACATATTCATGCTTTCATTGCCAATTATATTGCTCCTACCTGCCTTTCGTAACAGCATCATGATTAAGTACTCAAAGCTAACGGCCCACAACCAATTGATATCGAATTTCCACCACCAATATTTCATTAAAACAAGATGAGACAGGTAATCCAATCCTAACCTCTACACTGTCTTTGTAACAAATAAAATAGATATTTAATGAAACATTTTGTTTATTTTTAGTGCTAGTTTGTTTAGAACGTTAGTGTTTGTGTGTTAGGAAGGATGCTGAAAAGGTACAAAGGTTAGTAGTCAGTACGCATGCGTGCCGCGAGCAAGCAAAGTAAAAAGCGTTAAAACAGACACGAACAAGGTGGTTAGCGGTGACAAGGCCCTCTAATCCGACTCGGACCCTCTAGACTCTAGAGAATAAGGAAAGGAAATCTAAGTCGAGGACGTAAGGGAAGAGGAGATTATAGACTTGAATACATGTACAGATTGATTTCTTGGCTTATATCAAGGTTTCTACATTTTGAACTTATTTTAGGAACTGAGAGCGAAATTTCCAAGATTGAAAATTTTCGTCAACAAAGGAAACAAACAAGTGTGTTAGGTAACAATAAAGAATAAGACTAATATAGGAAGTCGAGAACTCTGTATAGTATTTAATCTGTGGTTTAGGTACGAACAAGAGTAGAGAATATCTGCTAAGTCACATGTGTATTGCATGTAGTACCAGTCAATATCAGCAAGTTACTGGTTGCTTTTTCAAATTTACCAAGATGTCTGCTTTGGGGAATTCTGTTCTGTTTCGGCATCAATATATTTTCGAATCGACACCATGATTTCGGCTCGAAAAAACATAATATGCGGAAATTGCATTATAAGGCCAGTAAATGGTCTTTCGTATTCGTAGGTTCCCCAAGAAACGGCGAGTTCGGTACGCATTACTAAGGGCCTAACTAGGGCCTAAATAACGTTAATATTACTTACTTTTCCAATTCACTTTAGACATTAGCAGAATGGCCGACATCGGCTATGCTTGCCACAATAAGAAATAGAATTACGTTAACATCGTAAGAAGTATATTTGTAAATTTTCTACCAACACACGTGACTTAACAATAGCCCCTGACATCTGGTCCTGTTATCAAGGAGTGAAGGAGGTTTATCGGTGGGGCTGCCTAGGTGCGGGTGTGTGAGGGCCTGACCTGCAGCAGCAGCGGGCGGCGGTGCAGCCAGTCGCCCCAGTCGGCCGCCTCATAGGGCTGCCCGCGCCAACAACCATCAACCACCGACATGCAATAAACACCGCCTGTACTCCGCCGTCATACAGCCTACGACACGCAACTCATACGACGCATGTTTGTTATAACGACGACTAATTTTAATACTTAACATTACCTTTGGTAACGACATTGTTATAAAGGGCATTCATATGTCTGTCTCTCGATCTGTTTTGTTAGAAATGACTGAATAGTAGGATTTTTATAAAGTTAGAAATGTTAACGCCAATGTTGTCCGGCATGGTCGTATGAATTGTAAGCGTTTGCATACCCATGCAATATTAGTCTTCTAAGCTTGTACCGAATAAAACAAGCGACGTCTTTCATTTCAGCGTATATTTACATTCGGAAGGATCCGCCACCAACGCATAGACAAATTAATATTGCTTTGGATATGATTGCGCTCGTTCAACTTCACATTGTCTGCGATGCGATCAAATATCGAAGCGACTGATGAATATTGTTACTAGTTCACATTTATTGCAACTCTTGTGAGACAGTCCAGTGATAATCGATAGTGACTCGTAAATGTGAACCCAAGCTTACTGCATACATTTAAAGCCAATGAATTCACTTCGACACCGTTGCCGTGTCGAAACAAATTCATACAAAAAACATGTAGATAAAAAATATTACTGCATGCACGACAATGTATCCAAAAATCCTCCAAGACTATCAAAATACTTAATATTAGTAAGATTACTTATTCGTAAGTTTTCATTCAGTTTTGTAAGTTTCCATTAATTGTATCTTAGATCTGGTAAGTAAATCATTATTAGGCGATTTTTGACGTGACACGTATGATAAGATTGCTGTAAAAATTTGTTATGTTTCTTGAGCAAACATTTTAAAAGCTGGAAATGTGAAGAGGTAACATTTAGTTCTATGTTTGATGTAAATTGACCTTAATTTCATTAACAGTTATGGCAAATCAATAAAAATAGCTCTGCTGCTTCGCGTAAGTAAACGAAATTCGTCTCAAAATGATTATTTATCATGGTTAATTAAGCATATTATTGTATGTAGTGTCACGTCAAGAACGGTCGGTCTATTCTGTAAAATGTTACCGTGAAAACTGAGGCGAAGTGAGCTCGAGCTCAAGTTTCCACGGTGAGATAGTTAGAGAATAGACCGCCCCCCTCCCCCGCACGTGTGTGGCCTACCTGTGGGTAGGGCGGCGGCGGCGGCTGCGCCTGGCGCAGCGTGCCGGGGTAGGGCGGCGGCGGCGGCGCGCGCGCGCAGCCCGCGCCCGCGCCCGCCTGGCCCTGCCCCGCCTGCCCCACCTGCCCCACCTGCCCCACTTGTCCGCCTGCCACTGCCGCTGTGGGAAAACGTACACTTCACTATTGCCTTTATTGTAGGCTTGAACATGCGACCGTGTGCCTAATGTTGGGTACATTCGTAATACAGTTCACTCAACATGTTGCAATGTAAAGTCACATCCAAAATATGTTCAACACCTTAAGAGCTATTTTTGTCTGCTCATTACACGATAGAATCTGCTTTACCGACTCAGCATTTATATTGCGTCGTAATGGCAATACCGCAGAATGACATTCACCCATATTTTTAGATGTCAGACCGAATAAAAAATGCGACACTGACAATATCAATCAATTAAATTCAAATAATCTTATTTTTGTATTCCATCAAATGGCCAGGTCATTAAAAAAGGTTTTCAGTTGATGTCAACTCGACATTGGTCAAAGGTGTATGCTAATTCGATCTTTTTGACAAGTAATTAAACACAAATTTTCTATGCAATAATCTGCTCAGTGTCCAGACTTGATAAAGGCAAAAATTTGAAAACTGTAGAAGATATAAATAACTGGACTGTACATGCATATGTATTGCATGTATAACGTGTATTGTGTTCAGCAATAACGATTCGTTTTGATTTGACGTTGGAACATTCAGATGACAAGCTTTAACGCGAAGTGCGCGCAAGCTCCTGCTAAATATTTATTTTCGTCGTAGCTAAATATTTTTCAGTTGAGCACATAAAATACACATAGATGAAGACATGGTTTTGAGTGATTGTATTATAAAAACATTTCATTTAAAAACGCTCGTCAGATTTTTATGGCTTGTGTTTAAACGCCTACCAGAAAAGTACCTATTTTACTACCAAAAAATCCGAAGTACTCACCAAATTGTGTCCACCAGAATGGATAAATGCTCACCACATTGTGTTTCATAAAGTATTGTAGAAATGAACCTATTTTCCTTTTTTAATTATAAGGCGTAGTCGACGGAAAAAAAAACCTACGAAGGGGATGGCGGGGTCTAAGTCCAAGTCAGGGTGCCCCAAGTCACGAGCTCGCTTCGCTCGCTCATGCATCCTATCCCACCCTTGCATTTTGAAGCAAACTTATGTTTGGTGAGCAACTTAAACAAGATTTGGTAAGCATTTATCCATTTTGGTAGGCAAAAAGAATATAAATACAACACGTACAATTATTCTGATGAGTGTATAATTATTTTGGAACTTAAAACGTTGTTCTTTAGGCACCTCGGTTTAGAGTGGGTTTATCTTATTAACATAGTTAAAGTTAACATATTTACAAGACATAACATAGTTACATAACATAGTTAACATAGTTACAAGTTAACATATTTTACTTGGTACTTAGTGTAAGGGTCTAAAAATTATTTTGGTGAGCATTTAAATTGTAGCCGATTATTATCATAATATGAACATAGCTTTAAAGATAAAACCTAAATAACTTGACCAATTTCATTAGTGTTATGTTTTGTTACCCTTCGCTGAATAAGGCCCACTTGCACGTTTAGTCGGGTTAGGCATACTTGCGCGTTCATGGGTTATCCTAAATAACTCAAGAGTTACAGCTAACTCAGGGTTAATCAAATAATTCACCTTGCCACCAAGAGTTACAGGTAAACCTAGAGTTAAACTTTTAAAATATTTAACCCACCGAAGTGGGAGAGTTAAGCCGCTAAACTCTGGGTTAGTGTTCGTAATATCAAAATAAATTGACGTTATGAGGTGATAACTTATTATTTATTATATATTGTTCGCCGTTTTAGTAAGTGAAAATTAGGTATTATATTCGCCACTAAAAAGTAACACTGGGTTAGTTAACCCGATATTAGTGTTTTTTGAGTTAGCAACATCGCAGTTCAATCGACGAAATATAAAATAGAAATGCAATGTCTCTGCCCTGATATGTAATCCGGCCAAAAATGAATGAACGAACAATGAACGGAAATTGTGTACCCATCTCTTTCACACTACGTTACGATACGTAATACTTTCTTGACTTTTAATTTTCTAACATGACATTTCATTTTAATCGTATTGTATGTGGTTTCCATGGAGATTTAGTTTATTGATTGACGAAAACGTCAGAGAAAGAAAAATGTTTTAATTTTTTTACAATTTGTATTTATTTTATGAGTGCATGAACATATATTATTGCCTGCTGGTATAGTACCGAGTTTTCACGTATTACAACGTCGAACACTATAAAATACAAAATAAGTTATCAAAACGTATTTTTTTTGACATTACTAACACTAACCCAGAGTTTAGCGACTCAACTGTCCAACATCTGTGGGTTAAATATTTAAAAGTTTACTCTAAGTTAACCTCTAACTCTTTATGGCGTAAGTTGAATTATTTGATTAACCCTAGGTTAGCTGTTAACTCCTAGTTATTTAGGATAACCCATGAATGCGCAAGTAACACTAAATGTGATTAAACATGAAAAGCAGAAAGAACATTTATCCGCCTGCATTCCTGTTGCAGGAAACTCCTAAAAAGGTAAGTATTGGAGGAAAAAGAAGGCTGAGTAAAGGAGGCCTATACCCAGCACTGGATGATTGCAGGCTGAAATGTAGATGAGTCCTGTAATACTGACCAGCATAAGGCAGATGCGCGAGCGCCACGGTGCGGTCGGCGCGCACGATGCCCACGGAGCCGTCGGCGGCCACGAGGCGCGTGCCGGCCGCGATGCTGCGGCCCGCCGCCAGCGCCGCGTTCACCTGCGCCGTCATGGCACTCACGATGCTGGCCGCGCTGGCCGGGATGCCCGGCCCCACGGGGCTCGAGCCGCCCGCGCTGCCGCCCTACAAATAACACCGTGAACTGACTATTGTGACACACTGCGCTCCCGTGTCTTCATCAAGAGAGCACTCTTGTCACTACTCAAGCTTTAAAGACGAGAGTACAAGCAATTATACGAAAGCTAGCCAAAAATTTAAATTCCATATTTTAATGAACATTGTGTTTACAATCAATAGTAAAGGCGAAAGTGCCAGGATACACTGAAATTGTGATCTAGTTTATGGCCCAAAAATGCACTAAATATTCTAGAGCCTACATACCTGAGCGTAATGCATGTGTTGTGCTGCAGTGAACTGAACTTGTGGTCGCTGCACCACTTGTTGGCTCATCACCTGCTGCCCAGGTTGGAACTGTTGTGGACGCTGTTGCTATGAAAGAAAACAATTATTCGCTAAAGAATCTCTGCCAGTTAAATCTATCACCTATTATTAGTAATTAATGACCGACCGAAAAACGGATTTCAACCGTCACTTATAAAGTAAATGTTTGTTAAATGGTCATTATTTTCTGAGACCCATGATTTTTCGTAGGTTTGTAACAAATAATTAGATTTAAGGCAGATTTTGCAATTATCATTTCTTTTATCCAAAGAAAAAAATACCTTTAGCTAATTTTATGTAAAAATTGTAATTTCAAAATGACGATAGGAAAAACAACCCTAACAGAAATAAGGGCAGTAGCAATCATGCTACTGTCAACATCTGCGATTAGCGATTTAGCAATATTTCAGAAGTTTTAAACAGCGACTGAGCTCTAAAAACCACATAATTTTAGCTTTACAAAGTTAAAATCTTGTTTCATTCAAAATTGCAGTCATGTAAAGCGAGGATACTAAGACAACAATTCGGTGAAACGAACTTCCTAGGGCGATAAGTTTACCTGATGATGTAACTGCAGCCGCTGTGGTGCATTAGTGAACATTTGCGTAAACACTGGACGCTGTGGTTTGTCCTCGTTTTCAAGTTTCACTTCCGATTTTATGGCTTGCATTGCATTCTGTTTGGAAGAGTAAAAAAAAAACCATTTAACTTAATTTTGGAGCGTTTTAAAACTGTTCCTATAATCTTCAATTAGCATAAGATAAAATATGGGAAGTAAGCCTGTCTGAATCGGCTTCCTTTCCAATTTACAAGCAAATTCGCTTTCGTTATCAACACTCAAAACAACTTCAAATAAGATTTAGAGTTAGAAATTAAGGCAGGTTTACACCCTCAGACATAGAAGTATCAAAAAAACATGGGGGTAATAAAAATAAAGGAACAAAAAGATTATATAAGGATCGTTGCAGATGGCGTTCTGTAATTTCTGCCTTGGAAAAAAAGCGTGGGTTTATTTATGCGTGTACAGAATAAAAACAAAAAATAAACAAAATAAAAAAATCGACAATTACATAAATACTAGCCATCTGCTGGTTCTGTGTCATAACCCTTTGCACAGGATCGCTGTACATCTGCTGGGGCGCGGGCGTCGACGGCGCTTCCAACTTCACTTCCGGCTTTATATCTTCGACCTCTGACTTCACTTCCGCTTTAGATTCTATGTTCTTAACGGCCTTTTGTAAGTCATTATACATTTTGTTGTCTTGGGCCTGTTCATGTTCATCTCTGAAAAGATAAAGAGGAGAATAATAAATAATTCAATCTTGTAATTCTCAAAGTGGTCGACAGAGATATAGACTAAGGAAAATGCAAATCTACCATGTCTTATTCATATCATAGGATCACCAGTATGGTACTGGTGATCCTATATAATTGCAAACCGTTGTGTCAAATCATCAATAAACCATCACATGTGCATTTTTCTTATGTATTTTGATTAACTTCGTTCAGACAAAATTGAACGTAAAACTAGAACAAGTTCAATAGCTGCCTTGATACTTAAAATGCTTTTAGGTCAAGGGTTTAGGGGTAGGGTTTTGGGTTTTAGGGTTTTAATATCAGACGCTTCACTTTCAGACGAAACAAAAGTGAAAAAAATAATATATATTCATTACTGAACTGATCCAACATTATTGGATTTCAGTACTGGCTTATTTAATTCGCCTCCTAATGATCAAAAATTAAATGAAAGAAGCAGATGAACGTTCATTTTTACACAATTTTGTCGGTGTCGTGTGAACGTGGAATGAAACAAAAATTAATCTTCTCGAGATCATTTACGCGAGTGAAACGTCTGATATTGGCTTAATAGGGACGCACTCAGGCTCTCTCTTGGCATGTCTCTCAGGCAGGCCGTCGTCAGCCAAGTCCAAGCCGTCCAGGATGTGTTCGTCGTTCAGCGCTGCCAGCTCTGGATCGGCGTACTCCAGTATATTAAACTGTTCGCCTATCTCTGCGGTTAACGTCTCGAATAACACTTCGTCGTCTTCGCCGCCTAGTCCAGTTAGGATGTCTCCCACCTTTAGAAACAGTCGAGGTTAAAATTAATAAGCGATGCAAATGCAATTTACAGCAACATACTGTCGCAGCCAGCGTGTTGACATAATGGCAAGAATATTAAGTACTGTAACATACATCCAACGCCATCTAGAGTTACACGTGTACAACACTATGTCGTCCGAACCTAGAAGATACAGATACTAGCTAGCAACTATGTACATATGGCTGCATATCAAGCTATACAGTTCCAGTATAAGCTGATCTCGCATTGTATAGGATTTCCGTGTATGAGAGGTCAGCTTACACTGGAAATGAATAGCTTGATATGTAGCTGTGTGTACATACTGTTGCCATAGACAACTAACGCCATCTATGATCATCGTGTGGAACAATCTGCGCAAAAGCCACCCTGCGAGAGAACAAAAATCAGTTCACCAGCTAGAGTTTCATAGTTCGGTAGCCACGCAGTCCTTTTCAACACCTCACTTAGGGTTGCCACATATTATAATAATTATTGTAACATATAGTGTACGCGCCCCGCACTAGGGCGAGCGAGGCGGTATAGAGGGACGAAGGCGGCAACGCGCGAGCGCACCCGACGCCGCGCCGACCGACACTCCGCAAACGACGACGGCGCGTAGAACATATTTTTAACCAAACAGTGCAACGACATTACCTGTAACCTACTGTAAAGATTCAAATTTTACAATTATACGAAGTCTATAAAAAACTAATTTGTTTAATTCTAAACATATAGTGCTAAGTTACCAATAAATTATCATACCAATTCAAAGAGGTTTTATTTTTACAACCAGCAACCCTACAATACTAGCTTCTGTCCGCGGCTTCGCCCGCGGGGATGACGGTAATTATCCCACGGGAACGTACTACTGGGACAAAAAGTAGCCAATATCCTTCCCCAGGATGCCATCTATCTCTTTGCCAAATTTTATCGAAATTCGTTCAGTGGTTTAGGCGTGAAATGGTAACATACAGATAAAGTTACTTTCGAATTTATAATATTAGTATGGATGAGGCAAACTAGAATGCCAACCTTACAGTTCTGGTTCTTGCACTTTGCTCTTTAGTAATCAATACAGTTGAACCATTTTTTTACCTTCATCTTTTATCGACCAGAAAAGTAGCTAGATACTTTCTCAATAAAGAAGTAAGTAGTATTTAAATACAATAATACATTACCTCTCCAATATTAGAGCCATCTTGTTCCAGTTTGTCCATGTCTCCCATATCCATCTCATCACTACCTTGTTCTTGATTCGACTCTTGCTTGTTTTCATTACTGGGAGCTGTAAAACGTATTCTCATTAGAAATCTATGCTTTTTAAAGCCTATTACTGTCTTTGTAAAAACTTTTAAGTGTAGGTAACAATGCATTTAAATCAGTGCCAACTTAGCTTAACTATAAGTTACGGGCAAAGATTCAAAATAATACAAATTACCAGATAATGTACTCCACCATAAAAACAAGTTGATTAAGTCTCAAGTCAACTTGCAGAACGTTTGTGGAGATCAAAACTATATTAATCAGATTTTTTTTAAATGTAGTTACCATTATTTTGGACATTTTGTTTCTGGTCAACCATGTGTTGCGCGGCGGTATTCTGGACATTTTGCTGATGTTGATTGTTGTCTGCAGATATTAAACGCTGTTGCATAATCACTGGAACAAGTCACCAAATTTACAAAAGTTATAGGTGTCTTTTCAAAAAGCTAAAAGTTTATAACAAATATAAGCTCGCGGATGGTATTTTATTTATAGACTAGGGATTATGTTGTAGAGACAGGGTTTTTTTTTTTATCAAATTGACTACCAACTTAATTTATTTTATACTCAAATTACAATTGTCATTCTTTGACATGTATGAAGTAGGTCTAACACGGCAAAAGGACGTCACCTTCATCAACTATTAATTTCCGTGACCGTAGTTGAAATTTTGAGAGTACACTTCGGTGTAAAGGATTTGCTTGTCAAAAATAAAAATGTTTAACAGACCTTTCTTAAAAATATAGTACTTACAATGGTGGTCAGGGCGGTTAGCGTGCATGAGAGGCGCCCGCGCACGCACCGTGACGGGCAGGGGCTGGCGGAACGGCTGGCCCTCACCCACGCCGCCCGACGGCGACGATGCCTCGCTGTGTTCTATGGTCAACACATTCGATTTCAGACTAATTTCTTAATTAATAAAAAAATTAAATTCACGAACAGACAACGTCAGCCTAAACCGCTGGGTCTAGAAGCATGAAATTTTACACAACAGTTCCTTTTATAACGGAGATGAGCACTAAGGAAGGATTTTTGAAAATTCATCCCCATTCATTTATCCAATGTCTTTTTGCCGATGGGAAATCACGGTTTGATTTGATAATTTCATACAATTAAATAAATAAGGACATTTTGTAATTCTTAAAGACAGGTCTCAACAAACATCTTTTTATAAAAAGAACGCGCTGTAAATTAACAGCGATCTTTTGAAATCAGTTTTCTTTGATAATTTTTCATAGAAAGCCAGTCATAAAACACAACAACGAAAAGAACTTACGTCCTGGCCACATTTTCTCTGGATGTCTTTGCAGCAGATCCCTAAGCTGCCTATTGATGTCATCATTGTTCCCGTAGTGTAGCGGGAAGCGTTGCGCCGGGAAGGCACTGCGCGGGGCCTCGGCGGGGGCCGCGGGCGAGGGCGGCGGGGCCCCGGGCATGGGGCCGCCGGCCCCCGCGCCCGGCGGGGAGCTGCCGTCGGGCGTGCGTAACCGCTGCATGGCTGCTTTCGAGTCGGATATACGTGTGGGTTAGTGCGTGAAATAACAATCATGAATTTTGAAAACTTCTCATTACAACGGATTTATTGAAAAAATTAAAAATGTTTATTTCCAAGAGGTACCGACTACTTGGCAAATAAAACTTAGGCTTGTCTATAATTTACTTGTTAACACAATTATTGAATCACCAAATTTTCAAATTATTGTCCATTCAGTTCCAAGAAATAATCTGGCAAAATTGACTACGCCAGTTTATAAAAAATCTTAAGTCCTTACCAATTTAAAAGACCTTTCATTGGCCTTATTAGGTACAGTCACATTCAAAATATGTTTGTCACCTTAAGAACTATTTTTGTGTGCTTATTGCGCGATAGGATCTGCTTTCATAGTTATATCAATACTGCAGAATGAAATTCAGCAATCTTATTTAATGTGACACTGATAGATGCTGACAACTTAAAAAAAAAAAATAATTTCATAAATGACCAAACCAGCAAGGTTTTAGGTTGATGTCAACTTTACATGAGTCAAACGTTTGTGCTATTTTGATCTTTGTTATCAAGCAATTAATTATAGTTTTCTATGCAATAGTCTGCTCAGTACTATAGCTTCCTGACTTGATAAAGGAAATAATTTAAAAACTGACGGAAGATTCTAAAACAAAAACTCGACTGTGCATAAATTACTATTCCTTGTAGAACTCATCTGGCCGAATCGACGCCATAGAAAATCCCTTGATCGGAATGTGACGGCAGTATCATAGTGGCAGGTACCTTGCATCCTCTGGTCATGTATGATCTGCTGCTGCTGCTGCGTCTGTTGCTGCCGCTGCTGCTGCAGATGCTTCCACTGCCGCTCCTGTTCCGCCTCCCGTGCACTGCGCTGTTGATTGCACGCCCGCTCTTGTTCCTACGTCACACGTCACAAGTTAACACGACACCACTTGTAAGTACACGGCAATCAATTGTCATTGTATCAGGACAAAATAATTTAACGGACGTATTGAAAGTAAAGGCCAGAGTTTTTAATAAAGCCTTTTTTTTACATAAAAATAAATGATCTAAGATTGTTTTTTTAGCTGCAACTTTTATCAATAAGAAATTTCGAAGAACAGGACGCACAACGATTTCCGCCGCGCGTACAGGACGCATAACAGCGAAATTGTTTATCGATTTACATCCAGCTGAAGACTGATCTTAGAGCAAACAAGTTTATGCGTTCTGCACATTGAGCGTCTTTCAGTGCGATAAGTTTATTATATATTTGAAACAACGCACGCAGTCCAAATCCACATGAAACGCATCATCCAATTCCTTCTGCATGGCACCATCGCGCCAGACTGCGCTCGGTGCGTGAAGCTCCTAAGAGATAATACTAAATATTAATTTTAAATATTTCAATATTAAGTCGCCGCACCACTAAGTATAAGATTAATTGCAACCTATACAATGACAATCAGTTCCGTGTACTTGTTGTCTATTAATGTAACATGCTGTAACTACGCAGGCAATTTTATTGTAACTGTAACTATCCTATGACAATTTACATTGTTTTAGAGATGAAGTTAATGTTTTAAATGATAATATTTAGATTCTATGTACATTACTATAACATTATTATGGGTCTTTTTTTAACTACTGCATTTTTTTTTATACAAGTCTGAATATTCATTAAGGCTCTTCATATTAGCACATAAACTTCTTTTGCTGAACATGTGCCCGCTAATGACTGCTACAATTAATAGTTTTGACATTACTATTCAATCAATCAATTTAAATCGAGACTACTTCTAATAAAATTGAAGTTCTTTATTTATTTATCTCCTTTTGTAAATGTCTATTAGTATGTAATGCTTCAAATTAGGGAATATCCATGCTTATATGTTAATAAAAATAATGTCGAACTATGAGATGCATAGTTAGTATACATTAAGTTTAAATAATAGAAATATAACTTCAATAAGTACTCGCAATATTATAAGCTTATAAACTTAATAGATACTAATTTATGATCTCATAATGATATGTTACGTCATGTTAATATTTTTACTATACACGATACCAAAAATAAAATACTGATACCTAATAATAACTATTATTTGTACAGAATCTATTATAACAGCTTTATCTGTAAAATAAAACCTAATCCTAATAGATTATTCGCATAGTGTAGAGTTGGATAGAAACAACTTAACATCTATATCTGTGAACTTACAAACTACATCACAAAGCTTTATACAAGAGCGTAACGACGCAAATAAACTGTGAACTACATCGAACTGTGTTAGAATTGTTAGCACACCACAACCAGCCACCAACAGCGTCCAATGTTAAAGCCAACACTACCAAGGCAAAGCGAAAATAATAAAATCAACATTACGGAAACAGGGGACACGAGTCCGGGAGGCTTTCGGGAATCGATGGGAGGGTAATGGTCTCGAATAAAAAAAAAGCTAAAAGAAAATTAACAAAATAATCACACAGCGTCCAACGCCATTAAACAGCCAAGATTATTTTATTGTTGGGTGATGACTGAATTTAAATAAAATCGGAGGAAGTGCTCAGGATCGCGTGGTGCGACGTCGCGCGATCACCCAACAAATCGAAACGTGTCTCGCATATACACGCCACACGATATGTTCGTGTGTCAAGTCATGTTGTGAGTGTGTTGATGATTCCACTTTCGCAAAGAGAGTATAATATAGTCATGTCTGTCAAGTTCAAATAAGCTGCGAGTCGAATGTAATGTGTGATGCGGAATCTTCGTGTAGGACATGTGTAGTGTGCGGTGTGTAGTGTATATGCGAGGAGTCGCGTGGCGCGGTACCGTGTGTCGCGGGAGGCGCGGCAGCGTGCGCATGATCTCGGAGGGAGTGAGCACGCGGATGTGCGCGTCGGCCTCCAGGAGCCCGCGCGCCGTCACCGTGACGTTGGGCGCGCGCACCCCGGCTGCGCCCGCGCCGCCGCCCGGCGCGCTGGCCGCGGGCGCGGGAGTGGCGGGCGTGCTGGGCGTGCTGGGCGTGCTGGCGGCGGGCGCGGGGCTGGCCGCGCCGGCCGCTGCTGCGCCGCTATCGGTCTCGCTGGTTCCACTGCTCGAGCTCTGTCGCGCGCCATTTCACTTCTTAGTAACAATTCGAGTGTCCCGGGCGAGATCTCGTGGTCGCTTCCGTCGAGGCGCTCCCCGGGCTTTAGACGAACCTCGTCGGTCGACGCGATAGATCGATAGGGTTGGTATTTTGTCGGAAGGAATTCGATAGTGTTTCTGACTATGCAGTGGGTTCGGGAATCTTTAATCCTACCCTCATGTGTGAAATGAGAATGATATTGAGGTGTTCTAGCAACGATAAAGAATGATCATCGTGACAAAAGATGGACGCCCTGAACCGACGTGGCATATATTATAATGTGTTTTATTCATGCGTGCACGATAACATCCTGGCTCGTACGAAACTATAACATATATGAATGAATAAAACAGTGCTAAACGAACCCGTATGCAGACCCCATGAAGTATATGATAGAATACAAGTATCAATATAAGTACTAGCACTAAAAGAATTAAGTATTCAGAATGTAGAAACAAAAGTAACTACCCCAAATACAGTAACACAAGGTGTTTGCCCAAAAGGAGTGGTGGCTAAACTATAGTGGCAAGTACTGTAGATCCTCTCACTTCGTTGTTCAACAGCTACAGTAGTGACAAATTCACATTATTTATACAAAACATAGAACTACTATGGTGTGCTACATGTCTCCTACAGCCGCGGTATGTACACTTATGCTAGCGTTGAGACAGGCGACAGAATCTACAGCAACCGTGGTATTAACAACAGATAACACTTCCTAACGACCGTGAGCGAGACAAACCATAGACGGATACTTAACTAGACAATTATACTAGAACAATGATACGTTTTTCAACGCACAGTGAAATACTGAAGGCTCTAGGAGGGCGATCCTGAACGGTGGTTCAGTATGGCCGTTCTAGCAACCCGTAGTGTGAATGACACACAGTATAAACAGGTGGTAAGTGAGTTGGGTTAGCACACACCACATCTAGTGACACACAAGCGGACATACCTGTTGTGCTTTCTTCATACGGATGGCGCTGCGGTTGTCCCTGGCGCGCTGTAAGTATGGCGCTTTTTGGTCAGACGGTAAGGCGCGCCATTTCTTGAGTATCTGTTTGCAGCGGTCCACCCAGTTGGGGAACTCGGTTTTCCATTCCGGATGATTGGTGTTCGCGTATAGGACGGCTGATATTGTGGCTGCTGAACCTAGACCTATAGGGTGTGTCGTTGAATTTTACAGATCTGATAACTATATTTTTACGGTTACAATATTTTTTTATTTTATTCAGTTTATTAATATTATTTGATGTTAAATACATTTTTAAATATTTTTACAAAAATAATACAAAAACATTTAAAAATATCAAAAATTGTGGCCCTTCGGCATCAGAAACATGGTCCAAGCTGCCGGTGGTCAGGGCTCTAGAGAGAGGAACCTTCTCACTATGCGTGCCGTGTCCAGGAGTACTGCTCTCTAAATCAAACCCTTGACCCAGCTACGCAATGTGAGCCTCTTGAGGTGTTGGTCGAGGCTCTCCGCTATTAGGCCATTTACTATAACGATTATTGGCACAATGATTGCAGAGTCCACGTTCCACATGTCGGCAAACTCGTGTGCTAAGTCAAGATACTTGTTTTTTTTTATCTTTCTCAGCTTTCAAGAGATTCTCGTCATGAGGAACAGCAATATCAACAATCATTGCATGGCGCTCTCGTCGATCTATCACCACAATATCAGGCTTATTGGCTACAATAGTCCTGCCAGTGATGATAGATCGATCCCAGTACAATGTGGTGTGACCATTTTCGAGAACTGGGTCGGGCACATACCTGTAGTATGCTACTTCGGACTCCACAAGGTTGTACTGCAAGGCAAGTTGCTGGTGGATAATCCTAGCCACTAGATTGTGTCTGTGCAAGTACTCGCCGTTAGCAAGACGAGAACAACCAGAAACTATAATATATCCGATTGATTCATCGGGACGGTGGGATGCCCGACAGATGTCAACCGTAACAATGTATTTCCGATAATTATTCCTCATGATAACTTCATCCATACTCGCACATCAAAAACCTTCGGTTTCACCAAAGAGATCGCCGAAACGCAGCCAGGATCGTCCTCCACTGCCCAAACACGACATCAAGACGGTGCGTAGAGTTGCGTCTATTTTGTACACCTCCACCACCCTAATGAGCCATTTATGTGGCACCGAATTCTAGGCCTTCTTATAATCTATCCAGCATGTCGACAAATCCTTCCGCGATCTACGAACCTTTCGACTTATGGCCATGTCTATAAGGAGCAGCTCCTTAGTACCGCGGGACCCATTCTTACATCCATTCTGAGACACAGACATAATTGAGTTACTTTCAATATGGTGTGTAATTTTTATTTATTTTATTATTATTCGATTTGCTAAAAAGCTAACAGAGCTACATCTAATTCGTTGTTTTATGAATTCATGGGAAACAAAATCGAGAAACAGTTGCAACTTTAGTTTACCATGAGTACGTAACTTTATTTGCTAAAATCATGTAGTGACACTTTTTGCCCGTGAATATAGGGCTTCAGACAATTTATTTGGCTTGATAGTCCTAGTTTACCTTCCATGTGATCGTCAGTACCACCATGTCGTTGCTGGCCTTTTTTGGGGAGCTGGGGTGGATCGAATGATCAGTTTTCCTACCCGTTCAATATGGCCGGTCTGAACATAGGCTCGAACTGTCGCACACGCATATTCTCTCATTTACACTCGCCTCGTATCACCATTTGGTACCTACAACATTTTTTTAAGCAGCCTTCTGCGCAAAGTTCGGACCGGCCATGATTCATCGGTCGTATTGCAAAATACGAGCTTGGACGAGGAGTTGCGGACACCAGCCCGTTACACAATACAATAGTCCTAGTTTGAAATAAAGTAAGTCTAGTACAGTACGTACTCTCATCAGCTCTCATTTTATCAGCGCTTCGCTGGTTGTAAGATGGAGGCGGCGCCTGCGCTGTGTCGGGCCATGCCGTGCTGCCGCTACCACTCTCGGAGAACAGCGGACTCATTGCACTGTTACTGCTGTAAAAAAATATACAAATATAACATGTATGTATTTATTAGCACCCCAACGGACCGAATGAGCCTAACTGCGGAAAAGGGAGTCCACTTACATACATACATACATCATGTATTTAATTTGCGACACAAAACACCTGGAAGATTTTTTGTTTAGGTGTTTTAATGTTTTTTTTTCGATAGATTAGCACAAAAGGACTCCTTATTTCATCAAAAATGTCTTCCAGTAGGAATGTGAAACAGGAGAGTTGGATAAGAGATGTAGACACAGATTGCTTGATGAGATAGTTGCGATTCGATTGATAGTCATTTTCATATGATTCCCACGAGACCTAGCAAGTCAAACGCCTTCTATGTTCTACAAAGTAAGTCTAACTATACAGGTGGCAAAAAAAATTAAATTGCTTTCCATACATTTTGACCGTGTAGGTATTGCACTTTTCTATGAAACAAGTTTTTTTTTTATTATGACCGACAAAATATTTCAATGCAGGGTTTTTAGAATCATGTACTGAATCCATGGTAACAGGTTGCGCGTCGATATCCCTGCCACCCTGTATTTAGACAAAAGTTATAATAAGAACTTATTTCTGAAATTGTAAACTAACCTGCTACCACCAAACTCAGGATAAGGTGAGGTATACTCCATGGGGCTCTGCAGTTGCTGCCGTTGTTGAGAGTATGGCGTGCTTCCCATTGAGTTCACATACGATACGGACGACTCTTGCGATTCCTGGACAACACAAACTTTCTTAGAACAGTTTTTGCATGATAATTATACCGTCAACCAGTTAGATGGATGACATCATTAAACTTGCTAAAAAGTTACCTGCATTGGATAGACAAGAGTTTAATTGATGGTACAAAGAAATTTTATTTAGCCTACACAAGTGGCGTTGCTTAAATATAGGTCGGGCGCGTCCTGGGCAGTTAGCCCCATGGCCACCTTCCTGACTGGCAAGTTTTTAGCACAGCATGAGCTGCACCTACGGAGAATTTCAAGGCAATTTCAAAGAAATATAAATTTTACACGTCAAAAAATGTCACAAACCTGCGAATCATCAGTGAGAACTCCCTTGAATATTTCGTCTACGTCATTGCTGTCCATATCAGGTAGACCATCGCGCACCATCGCGTCTAGATTCACGCCCAACAGAGACAGGTCGTCTTTAGGAGATATTGTTGATGCTTGAGATGAACCACCCGTTTCTAGAAGGGAAATATTGCCAACATATCAGAAATATCTTCAGATATTCAGGGAAAGCTATGCGAACTGAATAAATACCCATTGACTTAAACAAAATGATCCGCAATAATCATGCGTTCAAAGTAAAGTAACACACTCATGGTCAAATTTGAATGACGTAAAATCATTAGTAAGTCATTGCAGTGTAACTCTTATCTCAATGTAATAAAGTATAAATTAGAATGAATGCCGTGAGTTTGAAAAACTCTCGGCAATCGTTCTGATTTATACCATAACTTACTGAGAAAAGTGCTGATCCAAACGTCATATTCGTAAACAGGCGCTGTCAGTAGGGACTGGTCATCTCTTAGCTGCCACGGCTCATTTTAATTTAATTTTATATTTGAATTGTTTTTGTCTCTTTATTACGGACGCTTTTAACGTTCTGCATCGATCTCATATGCATAATTTCAGCATGAATGATATAACCAATATTTTGTAACCATATTTTGATTTAAAAGGGTGTCCATGGAGTTTCTTGCCTGTTCTTCTCCATAGGTACCTACTACGCTTTGGAATGGGCAAATAGCTTTATCTTTCTGATTGACCAACCCCTTGACAATTCAAAAGTGCCTGTAATTGGTTTATTTGAAATAAATACTTTGAGTTCGAGTTTGAAAGTTACATTGCAATGACTCACTAATGGTTTTATGTCGATCGTGAATGTCATACCTTACTGAACCTTGATTTTGACCACACTAAACTTCTGTAAAGCTTTTGCCCTGCAGAAGGATGGTCATGGAATAAAATCAAAAAACTTTTACTTAAAATTGTGACAAATAAAACAAAATGCAAGGACACAAAAAATTTAAACTGATTAGTTCTTTCGTCTAAAAACCTTAATTTAGACAATTGAATTCTAAATTATTGGATACCAAATCTTGGCTCTTTATAAAAACGTAGTTATAACTCACCACTACTAATCGGCTCAGTCTTCGTACTATGCACGGTAGGTATACTCTCAGTAGCCACTGTGGGTGGTTGTTCGGCCTCAGCCGGCTGCGGGCCTAAGATCGCATTCTTCAACGCCGTGGAGTCTTCAGTATGCTTCAGTTGTCCATCGTCGATCTCCGTCTTTATCTTCACTGTACCGTCTGAGTTGGCGATGGAAGAGTCATCCTTTTCGTCTTTTGGTTTTAGGGAGTTAATTATGTCTACTTCGTCCTGTATAGGAAATTGGAGATAAGGTCAACAATGTTTTTCAAAAGTTTATTTTAGGCGTGGAAGTGCCAGTATTTAACTTAGCAGAGACCAGGCACAACCAAAAATGTGATTTAAAATTCCAACACACACACAACAGCCGTACATGTTGAGGGAGATTGGCCTTTTGGGGCTTCACTTCAGTGCTATCCAGTTTTATGGCCTGTTTCACCATCTTCGGATAAGTACGGGTTAACATTATATGGCATACAAATGATATTGCATGTTTTTTATTTTTCTGATTCGTAGTGCCTATTCGCTTGGACAGAGTGAAACAGACCCTTACCTATTTTCGAATAATGACATTTTTGAAGTTAAAACTTCTTTAGCCGCATTGAGCGATTTTTAGTAGGGGCAAAACTTAGGGCGTCACCGACATGCTAACGTGACGTGTTACGCCAAACTGGCGACGCGCAGTGGCCTGTGTATATTTTGGGGTTTTCACTTCTGTCGGCAGTCACCATGACTGCCATTTTTTTTTATTGAAAATCTTTAATCTTTCTGTATAAATCCACGTTTTACTTCCAGCAAAAAATTCAAGCGTACCGTATTAAGCGATATGATGACGGACACATCATGATCATTGAAGCTGGTTAACGCAGCCAGTACGTCTTCTCCATCGCTGTCAGAGTTATCGAGCTCCCACTTGAAGTCGCGCAGTTCTCTGTACCCCTCCGGTGTGGCGGGGCGTAGCGTACCGCCTGGACTTTCTGCTGGGTTAGCTGAGGAAGAAAGTGAAATAAGGACTCTGTTTTTAGCAAGTAAGATTCAATTTGGTCTGTAGATCGAATGTGGAGCGAATTGTTCATCGTAATCACGCCCTTCGAGAATGAGAAATCGACTGGGAAGATGAAATTTATATGACGAGACATAGAAGATGTTTGCTAGGCTTTCTTCGTCTAAACATGACGATTGCAACATTGAAACACTTAAACACGGACATACAAAATATACAAAGGTGTACTGTATTCTTACCAGTAGATGTGACAGCAGCTTTGGTCGGTTCCAGTAGGTCTTTGCCGAAGAAAGCTTCTTGCATGTATGACGGGAACTGCTCCATCAGCTTAGAGCGCGGTTTTCGACGAGGCTTACGCTTGTTGCTCGGCGATTCTGTTTAAATACATACAAGTTTTAAGACAATACGAACTTCCTTTTTCTTATTTCATTACTATTTCTTATTTCTTCCAGTGAACATAAATGTTTTGTTGCAGAATATGCATATCCTAGACCTCAATAAGGACCATTTTGGTATATACTGCGCTTTTATTATTATTAAAAAAAATACAAAAACAAAAAGTTTTATTGGCTAAATGAAAAAGGTGATGACAGACAGTAATTTTACATGCATTGCATTTGCATTGCATGCATTTTGCATTGTGCATTTTTTTTTTTATACTTGCAATAATAATAATAATTTCATAAATCTTTCAATAATAGAGAAAAGGGATATTTCTCATACTTTGCATATTGTTGATTTCACGATGATAAAACCTTTAATGTAAACCAAATCTATATAATTCATATCATATCTCACCTCCAGAAGCCTGCGTTCCATCTCCATCTTTCTCTTCGTCGGCTTGCGCCTTAGCTGTCGTCTGTCTCTGTCTAACAACGAAGCCGCCTATGCCAAGCTTGTTCAAGTTCCTCTGTCTCTTTCTACGCAGTACCGTGAGGCCTGAATCTGTTGTGTATATGGTGAATCCTTCGGGAGGCGGGCCGTCGTTTGCGACGTTCCATAGAATGCCTTCCTTGAAATTCGTGTTGGGTACACCTGTTTGACCAAAGGTTAAATAGTAAAGCTACGTTTTCACCGGTTTGCCTACAGATCAGTATTGAGATATTGTAAGTCTGAATTTCTATTATAAGTCACTTTTAGAATAATTTTATTTGGAGTAAAATGTAACATTCATTGCGTGCGCGGTGTTTGTTGCCTGAAAGTTGAATTATCGTTTATCCCGTACAACTTGGTCATATTGTAGTATTCGGTGAAAACGCAAATTAGTTTCTCTTTCGAGAAAACATGACTTTAATTCGGTTTACTTTTTCTGCCCTGAATAAAATATAGTTATTTTCATGAGAGCTAAGTTTATCGATCTACTGAAAGCTCTTACAAACTTTAGTCTAAATTGGATTCTTTTTAAATAACTTCATAATAGTAGAACTTTCGATGAGACTCACCAGGTTCGTCCTTAACTTCGGCTGTGCTGTCTGGCTTGGAGTCGTCGCCCATCTCGACGTCTGCATTCTGAACCACTGTTTCAATAGATGCCATTATTTCTAATCCACAATGCCAGCGTCGAACATACAAAAACTCATGTTAGATACATGTACTAAGTAAATATTAAATAATATTTATACATATACCTACATATAGCAATCATAAAATACTAGGCATATATGTGATATAGAAAGAAAAAGAGGTTTTATTGGCAAATTTATCCCTCAGTTTATGTATAAAGCAAAAATACTGGCTGGCATTGGGTAATAGAGCATAGTGGTTTTATAATAAGCATATCATAATAGAACAAACCAAAAAGAAGTACTACAAAACATGCAAAGCACAGCAGGACACGACACAAACAACACTGATGCATAATCACCTGCGTCTTTCTCAGTGTTGTCATTCTTGAATCTTCTCTTGCGTCTGGTGTGGGTGATGCCCATTTCGGCTTCGAGTTGTTTCATGTGATGTGCGCCCCGTTGCGAGAGACACACGTCGTCCACGTAGTACTCGCCCGCCAGCCCCAGCGACTGCGGCGTGGCGCGCGGCGGCGCGCGCGCGGGCGCGGGCGCGGCGCCGGCGCCGCTGCGGCCCGCCTCCAGCGCGCGCGCCACGTGCGCCGGCGGCAGCTCGCGCCCGCGGCACAGCACGCACTTGTATCTGGGGGGGGGCGTAGTGTTGACTTCAGTCTTCATAAGTATCAAGTGAATACTCAGAAGGCATGAACTGAATGGCAGTTATAGCCGGGTTGTGGAAATTAGATAGAAAAGTATTTAGGTGCATTCGGTTAGACTGGAAACTAACCCTAATGTGGTTGAGAAAAAGCTAGACAGATGATGACTCATAACTAGAGAATACAATCCCGAGATTCCGAATCCCGGGATCCCGACCTTTTTCCAAAAGCGTAAATCCCGGAACTATGGTTGTCCTATACCAGGATTTTCGGAATTGCCGCAAACAGGCCTAGCTTGCATTCCGTAATCCGTTGCGCCTTGACAATGACCTTGCCTAGAATAGATTAATAAACCAGTCACTTTACTCTAGAGCTACCTAAAACTAGAAGCTAAAAGGCTGGAAAAAATGGTCTATAATAGCATTTATTACATAACGACAAAAAAAAACCCTTAGATACACCGTACGATACCTACAAACAGTTTATAAATATCTATTGTCTATTCCTCCAACCAATGTAAAACCTGAGCGAGCATTTTCAGCTACTGCTTATATTAACAATAAACTAGGAAGCAGGCTTAGAACCTCAAGTCACACATTGGATGTTTTAATATTTCTGCGATTGTATTTTCGAAATTCTAAATAATTTTTTGTTTTGTCTTTTTTATTTCTTACAAAAGTAAAGTTTATTCGTTTTGTCTTTTTCTTTTCTTACTATATTGTGACTTATGTTGTGCAACAATATTAAAAACATGTTTTTTAAATTCCTCACGTTTTTTTTTTCATTTGAGCCTAATTAAAAACCACATTATCTAATCCCGGGATAGCACTGGGATCCAAGGATTACGCATTAAAAATCCCGTAATCCCGGGATTGAAAAACGTGCTCGGTATTGTATTCGCTACTTATAACTTCACAAGGCATGAACAATATATAAAACTATGCAGCAACAGACGTGACGTTTCCATCACGATACCAATCATTTTGATTGTTCGCACAATCGCACGAATTTTTCGCAGTTGTTTATTGCTCCATTCACGAACTCAAAAAATTGAAAAGTCAAATCATAAAGACTAGAGAGAATTTGTATGTATAGTGATGACTGATATAACACTTACCCAGCGCGACAGCACACTTCGGCATCGCTCTCGCTGCGTATAGAGTCGCAGGACGCATGCAGCCA
Source organism: Dryobotodes eremita (assembly GCA_917490735.1). Lineage (NCBI taxonomy): Eukaryota > Metazoa > Arthropoda > Insecta > Lepidoptera > Noctuidae > Dryobotodes > Dryobotodes eremita. Next base: position 6,737,361 of record OU823248.1, read on the forward strand.
GCGCCGGCAGCCCTCGCACTGTATGATGAGCTCGCCGTCCGAGTACGGCTCCGAGCATACGCAGCACATCACTAACGACGCGCATGGAGCACATTCTAGAGAGTAAAAATAACTTTCAATATAGTAAAATAATTTTAAGCAAAATTTTTTTTCCCGTCTCTGGTACCGATTCTTTCAGTTAACCGCCTGCGATACTATCAAATTTTTTTCTGTAGATTAGTATTTTGCTTCACCGCCCGTTAATCATAGCGAATCACAGACAAGTTCGATCAAAAAAAGAAATAAGTTTGAGTGTCATTGCAACATAGGCGTATCATACGCCCCAATATTCTTAAATATCCCAATATTATATATTCCCAATATTTTTTCAGTATTGTTCGTCGAATCGTTGAGCTCCTTAAGTTCCGAGTTGAGCTGCACGATTACTGACAAATGCGTGCACTGACTGGACAGGTCCACTCAATCTGTGTGGTTCTTTCTTCAAAAGTCCATTTCGGACATTAATCTACATGGTCTTCACGAGACTGTGACCTTCGAGTTTGTTTCGGCCTTTCTTCTCAGAGTAGTCAGATAGTGTCTTTGGTTGTGTATTTTCGCTTTTAGCCACCGACTTCCGAAATTAAAGTTATTTTTCACGTTATTTAGTGTTTTTTTTGGAAATCGGTTGTTTTTTTTTTTGTAAAAAAGATTTTACGTTTCACTTTTTAGTTGTAGTACCTACCCCACATACATTCGTATACCACTCTTGATATGTAAATAACCTCGACAGGAAATTATTATAACATCATCAATATAAACCAAGTGTAAAAAATACGCATTATTAGGGATAACTCAAAAACTCCTGGTCAGTACTTGATCAAATCTAATTGGGACCACATGTGAAGCACCAGCTTTCAAATAAAAAAAGAATCATCCAAATCGGTTCACCCAGAAAAAAGTTCTGAGCTAAAACACATTTAAAAAAAAAATACAGTCGAATTGAGAACCTTCTCCTTTTTTTGAAGTCGGTTAAAAAATATGATTGACGTGTAAAAGTGTTTGTACAAACCTACTTACAGAAATAAAATCATTTATCATTTTCAACCAGTCAGGACTGTACCTGCTACTATCATTACAGGTTGCAATTACCACAATATTATCGCGATTTTTATCGCGTGCGAAGCTCGAGTTTTGCTTTTATAGATACAAAGTACTTTGTTTTCTTGTTATGGTGTAAGCTTATTGTAACACCAGGCGAGTATATGCCTAGTTCCGCACACAATACCGTCTACATCGTTCAAACCTCCACAAACCACGCGGCTCATCAGCCAATTGCGGACGCGCAACACGTATGCCACGTTATATCGCTACTCAACAACTTATAAACTGTTCTACTCAGTACCTGTATAGTTGTCACACCAGGCGAGTGTATGCCTAGTCCCACACACAAGACACCGTCTACATCGTTCACACCTCCACGGACCACGCGGCACGTCTGCCAATGTCGGGCGCGCACAGTATGTATGCCATGTCGTGTCACAGTCATCGCATAGAAGTAGGAGCGTCTCATCGCCGCGCGCGCCACAACCCTCACACACGGTGCAGTCCAAGCAGCGCCAGCCTTGCGTTACTATTACTTGAGATACCTGCACACAAACAATAAATCAATTTTATCAAACTACTGTTTTTTCACGCTAAAAGCGAGCACTTTACGACCGTAGATTTTAATAGAGCGCGCTGCACCCTCTTTTTAACGCAAAAATCTGCCGAATTCACGTTCTTTGTGTCAATTATACTTGAAATTGTTTCCTTGAGAAGGAAAAGTGAAAAAAGAGGAATGTGAGAACTGAAACTGAATATTTGATGGGAAACAACAAAACACCACTATTTAAGACACATCACCACCATTCAAAGCTGAGAACTGTATTAAACAAGCATAAAATCTAACTGAAACAACTCACCTTAATATTAACACAATAAGGGTGATACGTCTGTCCGCACTGCGCACACGCAATAAGGCACCCTTCAGAGTCGGTACCAATAGCGCCGCACATCACACACAGATCTTGCGTTAGAACGAACTTGTCTTTACTTGAACATAGCACTAATTTATTCTCCACACCTAAAGTAACAGAAAATGGTAATCATAATTGCTGCCAGTGAAATTCATATTAAGGCTGCTGATTTCATCACCTCAAATCTTTAAACGGATCTTCCTACCCGTCATATTAAACAAATTACAATACTACGACTTAAGAATGCGCCTCGGCATTCATCGAATATCTTATCTATGTAAAGTTGTATTTTTTTATCAAAGTTCAATTTGGGTTCCATAAAAAAAGTTGATTTGTATGACGGATAGAATCACCCCTTAAAGATTTCAGACAGATCAAGAGTCTGTATAAACAAAGTTTTCAAAAAAGGTTATTACTTGGATCATCTTCAGGTGCCTTATTGTCAGGCGCCTGAGGTCTCTGCAGTCCTAATCCCGGTACTCCAAAAACTCCCCTCATCTTTGGTTTAGATCCTCTCTTCCGCCCAAAGTCCAGAGCAGACCTCTGTCGCTTCTGGAAACCCAGTTTACCCGCCGGAGGGAACCCACCCTTTAACTTGTATCCACCTATCTTCTTTTTCGCCACTTTCGCTGAGACTGTGAAAGGCTTGCCCTTGCCGAGACCGACATCCGGCTAGAAGAAAGAATAATTTATTTGTTGTTTTTGTTGGCATTTATAATAACAATATTTATGAGGCGACTGTATAAAACAAAGCGTGAGTTGTTGAGAAATAATAAAACGGACATTGGTCTTCGATTGAGCGAAAACGCTTTGAAACTAAAACTGTCATGGCTGAACAACTTTGTAACAATAAATATAAAAGACATTATTACCTTTTGTTCTATAGCAAGAGGATCCTGCTCTTGCTGCGAATTCTCGTCACCGAACGATGAGTCTTGAGATGTTGAGGCAACGGTGTCTTCATCGAAAGCTATAGAAAAGTGACAGAAATCAGTACATAAATCTTACAAAACCTCTTCTTGTAATTTCATAGTTTTAGTCTTCGCAACTCACGAGGGCGCGTCATGTGAATTTTAAGTCATTGACATAAGATTTAAATTGCAATGATTGACGCGCGCTCACGAAATGTAACAACTTTAAGATACTTACATCCAGATTTGGAGCCAGTCAGCTGCATCTGTGCCTTACATATAGGACAGCTGTACTCGTAGGATGGATTCTGTTCTTTCTTCTGTCTGTATTGGTTAGGATCCGCATCAGGGTCGCACATTCCATGCACGTATCTATACGAAAAGATTATGAGTTACACGGTTTGGGACTGTATAAGGAGAAGGTAGATGAAATAAAGGGTAATTTTCCTTAGTCAATTTCTTAATTCAATGTTATTTTATTATTCGGTATGCGAGTGACTCCCCGCAGGCGGGCAAAACGATCAATGATAACAGCTTTCTAGTTCCAATGCCCTCACACTGTATTATTTCGCTGTTTTAGTAACATTTGAAAGTTTTAGCTCTTGAAAAGTGTAACAATAGGATATCAAACATGAAAAATTAGTTTTTGCCCGCAGCTTCGCCCGCGGTCGACAGGTAGAGGTCGGAATATCCTATGTCCTAACGCAAGTCAACGCCTACCTGTGTGGCAAATTTTATCGAAATCCGGTCAGCCGTTAAGGCGTGAAAAGGTAACAGACAAAGTTACTTTCGCATTTATAATATTACTAGCTGCGCCCCGCGGTTTCACCCGCAGGAATCTCGATCCCGTGGGAATATCGGGATAAAAAGTATCCTATGTCCTAATCCAGGTCATAATCTACCCATGTGCCAAATTTTATCCAAATCCGTTCAGCCGTTTTAGCGTGATTGAGTAACAAACATCCAAACATCCACAGTTTCACATTTATAATATTACTAGCTGCGCCCGCGGTTTCACCCGCAGAAATCTCGATCCCGTGGGAATATCGGGATAAAAAGTATCCTATGTCCTAATCCAGGTCATAGTCTACCCGTGTGCCAAATTTTATCCAAATCCGTTCAGCCGTTTTAGCGTGATTGAGTAACAAACATCCAAACATCCACAGTTTCACATTTATAATATTACTAGCTGCGCCCGCGGTTTCACCCGCAGAAATCTCGATCCCGTGGGAATATCGGGATAAAAAGTATCCTATGTCCTAATCCAGGTCATAGTCTACCCGTGTGCCAAATTTTATCCAAATCCGTTCAGCCGTTTTAGCGTGATTGAGTAACAAACATCCACACTTTCACATTTATAATATTAGTAGGATATATATATATATATATAGTAGGATATAGTAGGATTAAGCATGGATTACTGACCTTTTACAAAGTATACATCGTATCATATCCCTGTACGCAGCGGCGCGGTACGCTCTACGGCATAACGGGCAGCATGATCCCTTGTTCCGTTGTTGATAGCAGGAGTCGCATACTGTGTAGTGAGCGTGCCAGCGGGAAGACGGACCCGCGCCGGGCGAACGCGACCCGCAGTCAGAGCAGACGCGACAACACTGGCAGGAAATAACATAATGTATTAAAGAAGCTGTACTAATAATGGGTGGATGGGGCATTTGAGTTAAAGGGAAGATAGATAGTGAGAAGTTCTGTCGGTAGGCCAGCAGCCTGTTATTCAGACGTCATTGATAGCGATAAGTGTATAGGACTCTTTAGCTAGGAGTAACCAAGAAGAGACCCGCAAATTCTTAAATGGATAGATCTGGGCTGAAATGATGATTTACATCCATTTGTATTTCAATTTGTCTGTTACTATTCAAATATCGTCTAAGATAAAATATAAGAAATGCTGGTTATGTGTTACCTTTATTTTATTTTTATAGGTGTGACTAGGAAATAAGTACTAATAAGGGAGCTGCGTCTGCCACCTGCCTTGCTGTTTGGGAGACGTAAATATGTATTCTAAAAATTATTGTCTTGAGTAAACACTTATGCATTTTTTTTTTTTCATATCCGTATACTATCCTGCAAACAGGACATTATTTTTGTGTAACCTCAAAAGCAACAGAATAAAGAGCATTTTAATCTGATTGAAATTAAATCCTTCCAGATAGGCAGCCACTTACAATTTTTATATGTATACATTTTGTCGGCACAATTCGTCATGTTCAAAAAGTTGTCGAAGTACTAACCTTACACTTCCAGCCATACTTCGGCACGGTGGCCATGACAGGCCTAAGGCAGGTGGCGTGGTACACCTTGTCGCAGTGTTCGCAGGTGACGGCGCGCGCGTCGTGCCCGACGGGCGGCAGGCCGGTCGCGCCCGTCTCGCCGCGGCAGACCTGGCATGTTCGGCACGACCGACACGACCAGCCGGAGCGGACGCCTATGCAAATAAACAAGGTGTAAATGAAATAACTGAAATCTCTTAAGGAGTCATTGCAGCCGGTTTTTTTGCGCCACTTCTTCCCAGCTAAAGCACTAGGAAGTGATGAAGGGCGGGCGTTTTGAGGGACGTAACTAATGTAATGTTGACGTTTCTCTAATTCGTCTAATTTGAATAAATTACGTTCGACTTATCATTATGCACAAATTTTACTATGGGACTAAACCAGAAGTCGCATAAAACAATAAGCTATTCCAAACATTTTGGCGAGTTATACGAGTTATGCGAGCAGTGGTGGCCCAATGAAAACGGCTGCGACTTACGAATTATAGGTCGTAGCGTCGAACCCTGAGAGGCGCTTTACTTTGTGTAAATTATTTCATCACCACTGCTCTCAAAACGGTGAAGGAAACATCGTGAGGAAACCCGCATGTTTTGGAACCAAAAATTCGAAGACATGTGACATTTACCAACCAGCACTGCGCCTGCGTGGTGGAATACGGCCCACTCCCTCTCACCGAGAGGAGGCCTGTGACCCAGCAGTGGGAACATTAAACGCTGATAATTATGCGAAAAAAGAAAAGTTTGGTCCCATACTAAAAGTTGTTCTTAATGATAAGCGAGTCCCACAAATATGACATAATGTTGGGTTTTATAGACATTTTTTCCCAAATCGAATCGGTTGGGTTTTATAGGGAAAGTTATTCATGATTACAGCTGAATACCATTGCGGGTGTCTAAACGGCCACTCTAAATTATGTGTGGATGATAACATACAAAAAAATATACGTACAAGAATTTTTGGGCTCAAAAGGCTAGTTTGTTTGACAAGACATCATCAAACTGAGCTTAACTTTTTGGAGTCCAAATAGGTGATAGTAGAACTGAACATTGTTGTATTATTTTATAATGGTCTTATAGAGGTATGAGGAACACAGGGTGTAAAGTTCACTCATCCTCCATAGAAAACGGAGAACCCTCTGACCAGACGGGTATCGTGTCAGGTGGGCTACAACCCGACTGATGTCGGGACGTAGTATATGCTAGTTGCGCGGTAAACTCTGCTTGCGTGATGCAGGATTTTGGGTGACGTAAGTGTGGTAGTCAGCACTTTAGCATAAAAAAGGGGTCAACCTCTGAATGTGAGATAATAAGCTGAATTTTCGTACATACCTTCATTTTGGCGTTCTAAAAGTTATCTCAAGTCTCATAAAATCTCGTGTCTGCGTCGTAAGTTATTCAAGGTCAAAGGTAAAAAAAAAACTGTTTTTCGCGATTATGTCGGTTTCTATTGTTCCAATGATGTTATCACCTATTGTCAAAATCGTAGAGCATAGGCCATTTAGAACGCCAAAATGAAGGTATATACGAAAATTCAGCTTATTATCTCTCATTCAGAGGTTGATCGCTAATTTGACTGGACTATGATGCGTAGTTCACATGTGGCGATATAGATGCCGCCACAGTCTTATTTATAACATAACATAACATCACGCCTGTATTCCCGAAGTGTTAGGCAGAGGTGTACCTATAGTACACTCACATTTCGCCAGTTATGTGTTAGTCCCATGTAATAGGGGACGAGCCTATTGCCATCAACCGGGCACAAATCTAGACTATGGGCTGCTACTGAGAAATTCCAGATGGAAAAACCCAATAACACTTTGCCCGACCCGGGAATCGAACCCAGGACCTCATGCTCAGCAGTAGCGCTTGCGACCACTAGACCAACGAGGCAGTCGAGTTGAGTCTTATTTATGGAGTATAAACAATTTTTCTTTTTTTTTTCTAACATACCTGGTAACTGCGCAAGACCAACACACGTCCCGTGGTAGTGCGCGCCGCAAGTGACGCACGTCATCAAGTTAGCGATATCGCCGATAGTTCTACACGTCCTACAGTCTATGTCTGCGGTACCTGTGAAAGATTTCTTTCATATAAAATGTGTAGTTAAATATCAAAACCTGGTAAGTTACACCCCTACTCGAAATTGAACTGTGAAAGGGGTCGTTAAAATGCAAAAATGAATGTTTGTGTTTTTCAAATCAAGGCAAGTCACTAAATAACTGTTAAAATCGAAAATTTATTTCATATCCTGGTATGTCCATTGACATGTGTTTGTCAAAGTCAAGCACGTCCGTTAGTATGAGGTCTAAGATGGCTGCCATTTCCATGAGTTATCGAGAGTTAAGACAGAAAGTTCAAAGTGATTTTTTTCAAACTCCAATACGTTTCGCTAGTTTATATAAAACAACGGTATGTCAATACATTAACCTGTTTTTTTTTTTTTAGCTTTACTCATTAATTATATATTAATCTTATTTCTACTTTAATAAACTCAATCTCCTACACGAGTGATTCTTTTATAAAAAACCTCGTAACTTAATAATCTATAGCCAAAAACATATTTATTTTGCTTCCCACTTTTCACTTTTTTGAGTGAACCGGGTTTTGATATTTAACTACACAAATGGTCTCTAGAATCATCATAATTATGTAGTCTTGGAAATGTGTTGTTTAACAGACTACGTAAATTTGCCGTGTTATAGACATTTCATTCTGTTACCCGAAAGCGAATGTAGCGCGGGTACGCGATCGTCGCGCTCTTTTATATGAATACTAGCTGCGCCCGCGCCTTCGTTCGCGTGGATGTCGGAAAACAATAATGTGTCACTTTTACTAATTATATTTCTAAAATAAAAGTGCTTTAGTTACTCTTATAACATCAGCTACCTGCCAGTGAGTCCCGTCAAAATCAGTCCAGCCGTTCGGAGATTAGCCGGAACAAACAGACAGACAAAAGAAAAGAGGTTTTTTTTTTATAAGGACCTACTTTCCTATGCATTTAGTAAAAAGATGTTATTTTGACATTACAAACAGACACTTCAATTTGATTTCTTCACTTATTTGTATGTATAGATGACATACAAATGCGACTCAAAATCTCGTAATCGCGCGAAAATCCGATTTGGTTAGGCTGCAGGGTAAAATATCTATGTATTAAATATTTAGGCAGTTTTAAAAGACTGCTGATAAACTTACAAATAAGAGGCACTTGGTAAAGATGGTCCTTGCAAAAGGAGGATTTAATCTGGAAGTCTATGAATCCCCCAGAAGCAAGTACACATGGCAGATGAAAATATTTGCTGCAGCTCATCTGTAACAAAGATATTACAACAATACTATGAAAATTATCCTCACAGATTTTTTACCAAATCCTTTTCTTTAACAATTTCACTTTTTACAGACTAAGGGCCAATTTTTCAATCTACAGATAACTTTCACTTGAGGAATTAAAATGGCCGTTCGACAGCTTTTGTACAGGAAATATGTCAGACTACCATTTGTAATTTTCAGATGCGATTGAAAAATCGCCCTTAATCATAGTTAAAACTCACTTTACAAGGTATGCTTGCACCATGTCTGCTACAAAAGGCACATTTCCTCGACAGAGCGACTGACACGATCCCTTTGACCCTCGCCTCTTCCAACTGGTCTTTATCCTCATCAGAATTCGAGGCTGCAAACACATGATCCTGATATGGTGGGCTAAACTCAAGGCAACACCGATGGACATACAGTGCTCCTGATGACACTACCCCTGATAACTCTAATACGTCGCCGTAACCAATGATGGACAATTCATCCGTGTGTTCCATGTTGTATAAAGGAGTCCTGTGAAAGAAAAACAAATTAAATTATCATCAAAGTTTAATGAGGGTTGTGAATGACGTCATTCGGATCTAAGTATATTCATGAAATGGGGACAGTTTGTATAGTGATTCAATACCTTATCATTACTTACTTCCTGGTTTGGCTTTTACTATCAATCCAATTCAGTAATACTTGAAAGACGTATCTTAATGGTGACTAAGACAACGATTGTAAGGAAAGGAAATCACATAGTGACATAGCAACTCAAACTCAAAGCAATTATTTCAATTAAATCATTTACAGGACCTTTTTAACCATCGAGGATCAATCAAGATCAGTCAGAAAGATGGAGCTAGTTGCCCATTCCAAAGAGTAGTAAGTTCCTTTGGAGAAGAACAGGTAAGAATCTCCATGGGCACTCATTTTCAAGAACAGGAAAGCTATCACTCACTTGCACTTGTTGAACGCCTTCTGTCGCCTACTCAGAGGCAGCGCTAAGGGGTGTTGGTTGGGATCCAGAAGTTCAGGCGGCGGGGACACCAAGCCGGGAGTCACGGGCGTGCTGGGAGTGCTGGACGGCGTGGTGGCATTAGTGGGAGTCGCCCCACCAGAGTTGGAGATTGCTGGTGTGGAACTGCCATCTCCTTCGCCTAGCTTGCATCCTATCTGCCGCATCTCGCCCTGGCCTAGCTGACTGCGCTCGCTTAGATTGCAGAGGGCGCATAGTTTTCCTGGCCTAGATACGGAAATTACATTTATCATAGTGTCTTGGTGCATAGATGGTTTCCATCTTATTCACTAACAGTTAATAGAACAAATCATTGGATTGTCGACTTTAATGATTGGTTATTAAAGTTGACAATCTATCAATGTTAAACTTGGGTTCAACATACCATTTCTCAGGCATGTAAGGTGGTTCTTCGGGTATGGGTGGAATTGAGAAATCGTCATCATCCATCATATCTTCCAGGGAATCATCGCGGCTACCTCTGTGCCTCTTAGCTCCTCTGAGAGAACCTGCATTCCCTCCTCTATACCTGTTAACAAAGTTTGAAGGGCTTTAAGTCCTAGCAACCAGTGATATGTATTGGGCTGCTTCCATTTTTAGGGTTCCATACCCAAAGGGTAAAACGGGACCCTATTACTAAGACTCCGCTGTCCGTCCAACTGTCTGTCCGTCTGTCACCAGGCTGTATCTCATGAACCGTGATAGTTAGACAGTTGAAATTTTCATAGATGATGTATTTCTGTTGCCGCGATAACAACAAATACTAAAGAACAGAATAAAATAAATATTTAAGGGGGCTCCCATGCAACAGACATGATTTTTTTGCCGTTTTTTTATAGATAATGGTATGGAACCCTTCGTGCGCGAGTCCGACTCGCACTTGGCCGGTTTTTTACTCAACTTATAAAGTTTCAGCCTATACCTAGTTCTTTGTCAAAGGCACTGATGGGACCACAGTCCAAGCAGCTGGCAGTTACATTACGAGATCTAAGCTTAACAATATAATTAATTAGTGTCAAACCAAAACAGGCTTTTCAGTCTAAATTGTACCTCTGACGAGGAATATTCGTTATATCCGTTTCAGCAGAAACCGAAACTTATGAAGTAAATTAAAACTTTTCGTAGATTTGTAACAAATAATTTGATTTAGGACTGATTTTGCTATTTTCCGATTTCTTTTATCCAAAGAAAAAAATTGCTTTTGGCAGATTTTGTGTAAGAAACGATTGACGATTGAAAATCACGCTTCACTTATCTGCAACCACAAAATAAGTAGATGGTCAAGAATCAGAAATTGAAAACTTGTTGCAGTAAGAACTTATTTTTAGATCAACGTCAGACTTTTTTACTAAAATGGCGTTAGTAAGGGGTGATTTTCAATCGTCAATCGTTGAACAGTAGAATGTCTGATAAGGTCCTCATTTAAATAAGTACCGCTACTGTTCGCAACTACGATTAGCAATTTAGTAGATTTCAGAAGCTCTATACAGCAACTGAACTCTAAACACCGCATAATTTTACCATCAGCTATTTAATCGCTTTTCTTTAGTTCGATACAGCAACAACGCTTTATCTCACCACCATATTCAAAATCGCGAAAAAGCGAAGCAGTATCAAAGTAATTGCAGAAACAATTTCACTATAGTGACCGAACATAGTCGCTAAGATTTATCTGCAGTTGTCCTTAGAGCTTGTATCAATCTATCAGAAAGCGAATAATCCCTACTCGCTGACACTAAAAGCAGCATGTTTGCTACGAATCTGAATGACTTCAATTATAAATAAATACTTATTTTTTTGGCTTTTGTACAAAAAAAGGTGTATACTGGACTGTGACTTCTATACGTATTCTATCAAAACTGCCAGCTTATGAATGACAGTTTCAGTTTCAGTTCGGCCAAAGGTTCGGCCACTTTTTGGTTGAAACCGAAACCAAACCTTCGGTTGAACACTAATTATAATAATAGAACATTTCAAACAAATGAGTCATTTATTCCTATGCAAACATGAATAAAGTAGATACATATGTGTTATTTTCAAAATAAATAGCATAGTCATCTCAATTACCTCTTTCCCTTTTTGTGTATATATATTATATATAATGGAGGTATATATTATAGAAAATATGTATGTGTAGTATAAGTTATAAACTTATACTACACATACATACATATTTTACCTATTTAGGTACTTGTATACCTATTTTATTTATAATTAATTATGTTTCTTTTTAATTTATATTATTAACGCCTGTTAAACAGAGCACCTGCCATCTTATCTCTACATCACCCTTGGTTGACTGGTAGAGAATGCCTAAGGCATTAAGTCCGCCTTTGTATGTTTTTATGTGCGAGAAGTTTAAATAAATAGATGGTTTATATTTTTGCTTATTTGCTTACACTTAAGTAAATTAAATCTTACAGATTTAATTAGATTCTGCAGACCAGTGTGATTTTTACTACAACAAAACCTATTTTTTGCCATTATGTATATCCCTAGTGGCTACTTGAGTGAAATGTTCCAAAACCTACAATATAATGTTGTAACTGTATGTAATTCAAAGTTTGCAATAATATGTTACACATAAATCAATTTTATAAAGGCTAACAATGGATCATGGTTGTACTATTTTGAACATATTCAGTTTTCATTTAGGCTTTTATAAAATTTCATGAATTGACTTGTGCATCCTAAGTAGTTGGTCTACAGAAACTAGCAATAAACTAAATTTAATAATTATATAATTTAATTAATACTTATTAGTACAATTTGTCAACAAGAGAAAACAAGAGAAATTTGGTTTTATCCCTGGAAATTATTATTTATTTCAAAAATTTTTTTTTTTAAAATACATTCACCCATAATATACCATTTACTTTATTTACCTTCTAACTATTTTGCCCTCTCGAACCAACTTAGGACCTTCCTTCCTCGGTCGACCTGGCCCCCTGCGGCCTGATGTAAAGAATGGCCGTGTATAGGTCTGATGATGGAAGAATGCAGGTTGCGACACACCACCATGGGGAGAAGCTGGTTCCTCGCCCCGCGGTGATGATGCACATGATGTCGGTGTTGATCCAGGTCCTGTGTAGAAATCTAAAATATGTTTTCTACATTATTTCTACACTATATTTCATCAGACCATCACTTTATTTTAATCTAACAATCGTTGACGTTTGACATAAAATTAATTCCATCTTATTTTTTGTATACAACTAAAACTATACACAAACAACAACAAACATTTTTACAATCACCAAATAATTGAGGCAGCTTACAAATTGATCAAATTGAATATGATTGCTTCAAAGAGCATCTTAAAGAAATAAAACACGGACTTAGGTTCTCAGGGCAGTGTGCTATAGAAACATACAGCAACTTAGACTTTTGCATAGTATTAATAGTTTTGTTGTTTATGTGCTGGGTACCTATTGGTAATTGGAAATATTTACTACAAATAAATTACTGAAGATAAAGCTATTCGTACCTGACGACGGCGGAGCTTCGCCTTCCTCTTCAGACCCATCGTCAGCTAACAAATCAACGTCCAAAACGGTATCGTCCTGTACGTCCATCTAAAATGGGGAAATATAGAATTACAGACGCGATACACTCCACTGTATGTAGGTAAATGTTTTGTGGTTATGACGAAATTATTTACAACTAGCATCGAATCGAAGTAATGAGACCGCCATAATGAACGAGAACGACAAGTGTAATCCAAAGTAAACTTCCAAACTTACCGCAACACGCTGCGATGGACTCAAAACTTGTCAAATTTAGGAAACAAAACTTAAAAACGGTAATAAAATCATTTTTCTATTTAAAATTACATTAAAAACACAAAAACAGAAAAATTATACGACTCGCGAAACGCGAACGAAACGAAGCGCATAATAGTGATGTTACTCCCATCCGAGTCAACCGACTATCAACAAGCAAAACGAACGAATAAAAAAAGCATATAAATCGATTCAATTTATATATTGATTTCCAACGCCATTCTAATTTCTAATTTGTAATTTTCCACACACTTGCCAATCCAAACAAACACAAACCATCACAAATTGAAACGTGTGGATAGGGCATACAGTAGCGTATTATTCGGTAAAATCAATGGCCTATATCCTAAAATGCTTGGACTAGAAAATTAACTTGATGAAATTAAGTACAGGTAACATATTATATCTTAAAAAAAATATATAAATGTTTTACTAACAAAAAAAACGCGTGCGGTCGGGACCCCCGTCAGGGTTATTTTTATTACGCAAAATGTGTTTAGGGTTATGTGGGTATGAGGATTATGAGGGTATTGTTTTAATCTATGGCATTTTAAATTGATTTTTCACATACAGAGCATGGATAAAAATAAAATAATAAAGAGTGCAAAATAACACCAGACCGCACAGTACACAAAGTTAACGCCAAAATTACAAAAAAAAAAAAGTTTATATATTGTTAACTTTTACTTGTCAAAATAGGAGACAACGTTATCGATCTATTTACGTCAGCACAGGTTTTTAAAAGTAAAATCATCTTTCTGAGTAATAAATTAGGTTCATTAAATCTCTTAAATTATAAGTAACATCAAATTCTGCTAATGGCCTTGCATATTTAAATAATTATCATGCGTTTATATGGTTGACATTGACTGCGATTTAAGTTCAATTCAGAAATAAATTCGATTCCAAATTTAGAAAAAGTAAGGACATCTCTAGGAAACGTAAAAGTTACGAATGTGTTCAGATATAAGATATTATAATATGCTGCGTTCTTATACGCAAAAGTTATTTTCTTTATTTTCGCTGCTTTTAAAATTAAATTAATGATTTCCAATGATTACATTAATAAATTGGTAATAGTCTCATCTTGGTACCAAATTCAGTTTTTTCATTGTCCAAAATGGACTTTGTTCTTTCGGTTTTTCTTATAACTATCGCTTTTCGCTTTCTCGTTCTGATTTTGATGAATTACTCAAAACGTTAGTATCAATTGTAGTCTGTGAATTAAGTAAAATGGAACGGAAGCTATACTTACTTTTGCTTACGTGTTTGAGTTTTTTTTTTTGCGATGTTGTTTTCAAGTGTTTTCAAGAGATAAGACCTTTTGAATGTGTTAGTTGGGTCGCACACGAAAGCAATTGTGTACACACGTACTAATACAAACAATGACACTGTCAGAGTTGGTTGACTTTTGACGTGACTGACACTAAAGTAGGTAGTAGATAAACTTGTTTGTTGGTGGGTGTTTTATTACGATACGTGTCAGATTCAGATAAGTATAAGTCATTAAAACTTAACACTGCACTTACTAAGGTATTAATTACAAATCAAAAACCATGAAATATCATTTGGTTTCATTATTACTTCTATTGACATTTAGCATTTCATGCGAATCTTCAATATTCGAAAGTGACTCTTGTTATTCATTTGGAAGCGGCAATGTATTTCCCGGCGGCGCAAGAAAGATTGATCACAAATTACAATTTACTAAAGCGATGAGTAAGTATTTATTTGACCAAACACTAAACTAAGATATCCATAACGTAATCATGAAACAAACCTGCTAAACTTTTCGTTGTTTTCTCACAATTTCCAGTCTCAAAACCGGCACCGGAATGGGAAGCAACTGCAGTAGTTAATGGAGAAATTACTCAACTTTCATTAACAAGCTTCAAAGGGAAATATTTGGTGTTCTTTTTCTATCCATTGGATTTGTAAGTAAATCTCTATTATTTTTTGGCTAAACAAAGATCCCTAATAATTAACTTATAAGCAGAGATCGGATATTCGGATGCATAAATATGCATCCGAATATCCGATAAAAAAAAAAAACCTAATCCTATCCGGTAAATACCTAAAGTTAATTTTTTGCAACGCAAGTTTGGAATCAGCTTCATAAAATATATTTTTTTTGTAAACAATAAACACAGGATGCCAGGAACACCGGAAATGCGTAACTAGTTGGGTGTATAGTATGGGAGAGACTTTAAAAAAAATTACTTATTTAAAATTTAAAAAAAACTGGGATTCTTGATTGCATAACTATTCAGATGCATATTTATTTAAAATTAATGTTTAACCCCTGATGAAAATATGTGTTTGTAGGGTGTAAGAGGTGGTGTGTGTTAGTTAAGATTTTTTCGATACAAAAGTGCATTCCATATTAGCCACCATCGCAACTTTAGGTGAATATGCATCTGAATATCCGATCTCTACTTATATTATAAGACACAAAACTAAAGTGTTTATAAATTACTTATAAATCACAAAATGAAATGTAAAATTATTCATCTTTATTTTTGTTTCAGCACCTTTGTTTGCCCTACAGAAATATTGGCATTTTCTGAAAGGGCAGAAGAATTTAGGAAGATTAACACGGAAGTGGTTGCATGCTCGGTTGATTCTCATTTCACACATCTTGCCTGGATAAATACCCCACGCAAAGAAGGAGGCCTAGGAAAAATTAATATTCCACTATTGAGTGATTTAACTCACTCCATTGCCAAAGACTATGGTGTTTATCTAGAAGATGTTGGCCATACTTTGAGAGGATTATTCATTATTGATGACAAAGGTATTTTGAGGCAGATCACAATGAATGATTTGCCTGTAGGACGATCAGTTGATGAAACTCTAAGGCTAGTGCAAGCATTCCAATATACAGATAAGCATGGCGAAGTGTGCCCGGCTGGCTGGAAACCAGGCCAAGATACGGTGCGTATCAAACAAATTAATTGATAATTCTAGATAACATTCAATTTATATTTCATAATCTATACTTACTTTTAAATGTTTCCAGATAAGTTTTTTAATGTTTCATATTTTTTATCACTTACAGATAATACCGAACCCAGATGAAAAGAAGAAATATTTTGAAAAAATGGCAAAGAATTAAAGCTGTATTTAAGAATTTTGGTAGGATAAATCTGAGCATAAATTGACACATACTGCATTTTCTATGTTCATAAACTTAATTTATAAGTTAATTTAATACTAATATCACAAATTCAGTTAATACTTGAGAATATGGAAGGTAAGTATTTTATTGTATTGTGATTATCCAAATTCTGTTTAATCTATAAACCAGGTCCCTAATTGCGTAACACACTATCTATCACAATCAGAATAATTTTGAACCCAATTCTAATCCATTGCTTCATATGTTCAAAAAAATTATCTATTCAGCAACGTAAATAGCGCAATGAATGTTGTTGAACTGTCAAAATTAAAGCTATTCCTACTGTTAGTGTGTTACGCAATCATCCAGCTGTTTTTAAAAGGCTAATCAACACAAAAATTTGCTGAGATTGTCCAACTGTCTAGTGACTTGATTGGCAGTTGTTATTGGAACAAAGTTCCTTAGTGCGGCTTGCGGTAGGAGTTGACTGGTAGAAATCGTCACGAAAGAAAAAGCGATATGCTCCCTCCATGCAACTTTCTATCGCTCGTCAGTCTCTTTCTGTTATATCACACGAGTATGTATGCGTGCGAGTATCGCGTAAGGAACTTCGTTCCTGACGGGGTTCCCCCGACCGCACTCGTTTTTTAAATACATTTTCTTGTTTTTCACAAAAGCAACTAATGAAGAGTTATAATAGGTCTTTACCTATGAAATTGCCGTTTTGTATGAAAAAATTTAAACGAATTTTTTTCATGAATTTTTTATTTGTATTAATCGAAGTAATCACCCATGCAATCAATGCATCTTTGCCATCGCAGTGGCAGTTTATTGATGCCCTTCTTAAAGAAATCAGCTGGACGGGAGGCAACAAATTCTTCAAAGGCATTTTGTACTGCCTCTCGGGTATTAAATTTTTTTCCCGCCAAGAAGTTATCCAAATTCTGGAAAAAGTAGTAGTCTGTAGGCGCAAGGTCTGGTGAGTAGGGCGGATGACGGAGAGCTTCCAACCCCAGTTCTTGCAACTTGGAGACCGTCTGCTGTGCAGTATGAGGTCGCGCGTTGTCGTGCAGGAGCAGCGGAGACGAGCGATTGACCAATGCTGGTTGGAGATGCGCCAGCTTCTCCATCATTGTGTTCAGTTCTTCACAGTACACATCTGCAGTAATGCTCACCCCGTTTGGTAAGAAGCTGTGATGAATCACACCGGCGCTAGACCACCAAACAGTGACCATCACTTTTCTAGGGGTAAGTTTTCGTTTAGAGCATTGTTTAGGTGCTGAACCAGGATCCAACCAACTTGCTGAGCGCTTACGGTTATCAAACAGAATCCATTTTTCATCGCAGGTAACAATGCGGTTCAAAATTCCTTCATTTGTGTGTCTGTTGAGCAGTGCAAGGCACGTCTCGACGCGTACTTCGCGCTGGCGATCATTGAGTTCGTGGGGCACCCATTTGTCAAGCTTTTTTACCTTGCCAATTTGACGCAAATGGACCAATATTGTTTTGACGCTAACGTCGAAAGCTGCTGCTAATTCAGCCGTAGATTGTGTATCATCAGCTTCCACAATCGCCTTTAATTCGTCATTGTCGACCAAAGTCTTCGGACGACCGCGAGGTTCATTTTTCAGGTCGAAATTTCCAGAACGGAAGCGAGCAAACCAATAACAGGTGGTGCGTTGGTTTGTAGAGTTAGCTCCGTAAACGTCGTTGATGTTGCGTGCCGCTTGTGCCGCGTTGCTGCCACGACGGTACTCATATTCCATAATTACTCGAATTTTTAACGTATCCATGATGACGAAAAAGATTGAAATGCGATGAAAATGTAACACTAATCAATAAAGAAATGACTACTTTTAGAAAAAAAAAACCATGTTTTTAAAATAAAATTAATTTGAAATTAGAATTCATAGCCAAACAAAAATTATTTTGATTTGAAATGGCCAGTACTGCAGAACGGCAATTTCATAGGTAAAGACCTAATATTATGCTCAAACTCAGTCTTTACAACTTACTCATAACTAAATCTATAATTGTACCATGTTTTACATACTTAATAAGTAATTCAAAATGATTGTTTATTAAGAAAAAAAATACTCCTGAACAATTTTATCCACATTGTTATTGAAATTAAAAATCTGTGTTAACTTTACTTTAGGGTCATATAGGCTAGATAAACTGAATTACTTAATTAACTAACGAGTTTTATACAAGAAGAATAAAAAGTGACAATGCAAAAAATATAAAAGTCTATTTTTAAGTAGGTATATCAATCATCACATCACCAATAAGTATGATTAAATTTCAACATCACAGTTACAAGACTGAATATGTGAATTAAAAATGAAAATGACTTTGTTTAATAACTTAAATTGTAGGTAGGTAGGTATGGATGATAGAGGATAGACTATTTTTGTAAAATTAAAATATGTACTAAATAAGTAAAAATTATTTCTAAATAAATTGATGAGAAACTTATATACTTACTTACTTAATTATTTCATTTGAATACCTACTCTTTCTTAACCTATCCTATACCTCACTACGCAGAAAAGAAAAATATAACTGTTGTAGGTCCGTCGCACCACATGTCAAGCTATACATTTCCAGTATTCCTACGAAAAGCCTATATACATACAATGCGAAGTCAGCTAAAACTAGAAATGTATACTTAACTTGATATGTCGTCGTGTGTACTACGCAATTATAGGTATTTCTATCTGTCAAGTAAATTTATGCGTCTTCAAAAAACCTCATAGAAAAAAGATAGGTATGCCTACGTATGCAATCGTGTGGTCTGCGGGTTACTACTCAAGGGCTGGGAGATAATATAGGTAGTTACGTGTTCTTGTAAAGAATTAAAGCGCTCCATGGACCATGCAGCGCGAGAATACCTACAAAGAAGTTAAAAACCACCGACTTCCAAAAAAAAAACTACAAAGTGAAAAATTACTTTAATTTTGGAAGTCTGTGTCTTTGGTTTCTGTATTTTCGTTTTTTCCCACTTTGTAGTGTTTTTTTGGAAGTTTTACCGTGTAACAAAGCTCTTTAACTGAACCTGACCCACCCCGACTACACGGTGTTTTTTATGTGAAAGTTTTTATTTTTCACTTTTTAGTTGTGGTACTCGTACCTAACTCTAAATCGTATAGGAACCACTACTTGCAATGTAGGTAAATAACAGTGACAGGAAGTTGTTACCTACAACATCATCCACATACACTAGTTCTAAAGAAGGTGGAAAAAATACGTATTATTGAAGCCGACTCAAAAACCAGTCATCAGAACTTGACCAAATTTATATGGGACCAATCTGGAAGTATATCCTTTCAAATAAAAAATAGAATTTTCCAAATTGGTTAGTAAATAACAGTTCTGAGGTAAGAAAACTTTAAAAAATACAACAGGACTGAAAACCTCGTCCTTTCTTGAAGTCGCTTAAAAATAGGACCATTGTTCGTCGACCTATTTCACTTCTTTACATTCTCTACCTCACAAATTAGGTAATCGTATCACATCAAGCTTACAGAACACAGAACACATTTAACTAAGTACCTATTATAAAGCGCCATTTTTGGACAAAAATGACAACATCTTTCGATAGGGTCTGGCTGAGGTTATCGTTTGCGCCTTTCAGTATTATATGGCACATGAATGTACGGCTGCTAATATTGGCTAGTCCTCCTTTTTATATAAGACGACCTAAAATACAATACAGAGAGGCATAATTAAATCGAGATAACATAAAACGATTAGAGGTACCTAAGCTAGTAAAATTCAGTAACACTATTGTAAAAAGCAGTTTATAACTTCGTTCGCTTCGGACATTTCAGTTTTGTTTTGATGAGAGAGCGTTCTCTCTGTCACACAAATTCAGTTACTCAGATATTTATATAAAGTAGTTAAAACCATTTTGTCGGTAGGTAGTATTCCCGGAATCACGATATCAGGTAGGCAGGTAATAAAAATGCTAGTAAATGAAACAGAAAAAAATAATGTTTTATAAATGTACTTTTCTTTTCTTTTTTACAGTTCATGTTTTGAAGATCACCATCGTCGTTGTATGTACCAGCACGCGTAGCATGACCACCATAGAAACAGGTTTTGTCGACGGAAGAATAGACAAAATGACAGATTGTAGAAAAAAATATTTTGAAATCTGTCAACTATCTTTCATTTTATCTATTCTTCCGTCGACAAAACCCGTTTCTATGGTGGTCATGCTACGCGTGCTATAGTATTTATTACAAGTCGATCAATGTACGCCACCAAAGCAAGCTCGTCACTTCGTTCGATATAATCTTTTATTCGTTTGGGTCACAGGAAAAACCGCTTATATGATTTTCTGTTTTCCTCCAGTTCTGAATCGAAATCACATTTGTCCATGAATCTGGTCCATTAAAATCGATAGTTTTAAATTTGATTTTCTTAAACCTTGAAATTTTGCTCATCCACTACCTACTATCAAATTGCGCACACGCAAATGCGCTAAGGTGAAGGTAGTTCATTTTCTACATAACTGTCGCCGGGTTCTTGTTTTATTTCTATTTCAATTTCCAGTTTAGGATTTTCATGTTTCTTTTTCGGTCTTCCCTTTCTGGGAGTGGTAAATTTGGGTAAAGATAATGCTTCATTTTTGTCAACTTCGTTTAATATTCGGTTTATAGTCCTTCTTGAAACTCCCGTAGCTTCTGCAACCCGCTCTTGAATCTTTTTGAAATATTCACTGTCGCTATTACTTTTGAACCGTTCAGCTTCAATATGAAAATATTTATACACATTATAAACAATTTCACGAGACTGATCATATAAAGGCTTGCCTTTTTTTATATTACTGTCAGACGCCATCGCACATTCGGTGGTTACAACAACTCTATATTTATATATATATATATTTTTTTTGTGAAGCGTTTGGTGCTAGTAAGAAGTCAAAGCCAAGTGACTGTCCTAGTGAGCGAGTCCGATGCGACCATGCGATTGACGAAGTGACGAGTGGCGACTGAACGCGAAATATCTGGACACTCTGAAGTCTGAACTGAATCCGAATGACACATGACATAACACAACATCCATTGACAGCAAGAATCATAAAAAAAATTACTCGGGCTTTTCACCGACGTGCCATATTTAGATCTATGGATCGAACGATATAACATTGCTAGATATAGTGTAGGTAGACAGAAAATGCTTGCGCCGACTAAAGTTGTTGCGTGTGTATTTTAGAGATACCTAAACTAGGTAATGGTGCCGATTCTCTTTTCACAAAATTCTCCAAAACTAGACTAAAAATCAGCACAATTTAGTTTATTCCTGTCAAACTACGTTTCTCATTCTGAAATTGACTCAAGTGACAACTGTATTATAGTTTGACAGCACTAATAACATTCACCTATTGATTAAAATGAAAATGGTGCCGATTCTTTTGTTCACCGAACTAAAATATCACTAAAATTCCATACTTTTGGCTATGAGAATGTTAAAGCTATTCTGCAAAAAAAATCTCTAAAATTAAAAATAATTTTGACGCAACTAAAATTTAATTTAACAATCGCGACTGCACATGGTACCTTTTTGTTCTACCCCGTGATTTTTTTTTTAGAGCCTGGAGGCGCGCTTGGTGGGCAGCCTCGACGTGTTTTATATGGAATTTTTCAATTTTTGTAAGGAAAATATGAAAAATTATTACCTACATGTGGAGTTTTAGGGGTTTAAGGATCTTATAAAGGAGGTCGAAATTTTCATTATTTTTGCGATAGGACACACCATTTTCGAGATACAACCAAAATAAAAAAAAATATACAGTACTGTTTTTACACCTGAAGTCGGTGTTGTGGTGAATTTTAGCTCATGACAACTAATTTTATTCCACACCTTCTTAATCGCGATTAAAAATAGCCAGTTAAACAACCAAAATTTTATGTGAAAAACGTCAAATTCAGAATAGCAAAATTGCCATTTTCACTAAACTAATAAATAACTCAGTGCCATCTTAGCGGTGTCAAACTAAAATATAGCTAAGTTGGGTCACTTTAGTCTATTTCAGAATGAGAAATCGTCGTTTGACAGGAATAAACAAAATTATTGTGATTTTTAGTCTAGTTTAGAGAATTTTGTGACAAGAGAATCGGCACCAATGGCAATTTTGCTACTCTGAATTTGACGTTTTTCACCTAAACTTTTGATTGTCAAATTAAATCTGACTATTGTTAATCGCGATTATAAAGGTGTGGAATAAAGTTAGTTGTAATGAACTAAAATTTACAAAACACATTACTAGTTCTTGAACGTTTGGATGCTTGTGAGTCTGAAATCATTATAGAAGCATAATTATGTGATTGCAGCTGTTGTCGATTCATGACATAACAGACTCAGACAAATTCAAGATGTCCTTGATAGGGCTTTCCTACGGCGGCGGCGACGAGAATACTGGAGATTTTCAACTTAGGTAACTACTGAACGAGAAACCGGATTATCTTTTTTCTAGATGACATTTTTATTAGTAAACTAGCTTTTGCCCGTGGCTGCCCCACGTGGAGGTCGAAAAAGTCCTGTAAATCCTTCTCTATTAAAAATACATAATTGTACTTATGTGCCAACTTTTATGGTGTTCGGTCAAACGGTGTTGGAGTTTACTCTAGACTCACAAAATGTATTACTTATAAATTGTATATATTTAAAAAAAAAACTTATATCACACTACTAAACTTTCTAATAATATAATTCAATCGTGATTTGAAAGACACGTAGCGCCATTTAGAGTCCTAAAGCGAGCGTGACCGTCGACAGTTATTGTTCTTTCTCTCGGGATTTTTTTTTTCAATATGAAAAGTATACGTCCTTTTATGTACCCCTAACAACGTATATGTAAAATTTCATGATTATTGGTTCAGTGGTTTATTCGTGAAAAGGTAACAAACAAACAAACTTACTTTCGCATGTATAATATTATAGTTGGAATTAGGATTAGGTAGTTAAGATTAGCTATAGTACGCTGAAATAAATAGCAAGCTCATGCTATCTGCATCCAGTTTTAAATGCTGTAGTTTGTCGATTTTAATCAAATTAATGTTTTTTTTTTCATATAATATGTTTTTCTTTGAATACGTTACCGAATACAGGTTATTGCATTTTTATTTATTAAAATAAACATTAAGCAATATAGTTTTATGCCGTCATTCGGTTCCTTTATTAATAAACAATTTTAAAGAAAATTATTTGATTTTACTCAGGTTTTGTTTATTTCGGATCATTTCGTCACTTTCAATTTTAATTTCAACAAATCTTGATAAAGGGTCTACGCAACTTTGCGATTGTCAAACTCGATTATAGTTGTGTCAAAATTGTTTTTAAGTATAAAGAATCTTGTCTGCAGAATAGCTTTGATTCTCAAAAATAAGAAATTTTGGTGTTAGTTTAGTTTGGTGTATGTACAAGAAAATCGGCACCATTACAAGAGTAAATTAATACATGTAGTAGTTAGGAGTAATATGAGTAGATTATTACCTACTCGGGTAATAACTAATCTAGGTGCCGTCCTACTCATAACTAATGAATGATATATAAATTTGCTATTTTAAGCCACGTGAATCGGCTGGGTCACATTTGTCCCGGTATCCGAACGAGCGGGCCCTTTCGGGCCCGATGGCGCGCAATCGGTATTTGAATTTGGGATGGTTTTACGAGGTTTGACAAGAGAATGATGTCTAGCAAGCGTGTGGAGTCGGCGCGCGTCGTGGAAAAAGCACAGCTGTCAAAACTGAGAGACTCTGAGACTCCAGTCCTGAGTCTTGTTTGTTTTGTTGTGAATGTCAGCCACATGTCAGTCTGTCATGTCTCAACCAATTTAAATAAGTTGTGGTCACCAAAACAGTAACAAAGGCAAGATATTATTTCATTTTGACGATTCATAATTTTAAAAGTCTAAAATTGATTTGTTGATTACTTTATTCAGGTGTTTCATGTTTTTAGACGGTGGGTGAAGGAATTTTGAGATTGCATGATGTTTTCATTCCCTACATCACTAGTTTACTTTCGAAATGCTGTTAATAAGGCGAATATACGTACGTATCTGGGTTGAACCGGTGCTACACAAATATTATGTTTATTTCATTTGACTAAAACGGTTACCTAGCTCCTTAATAATGCATGAATGCCCTTTGTCCTATTGATTTACTATCAAGTGCTATTAATAACAATGCCTCATTCCTCATTGTCATTAGAAACGTTGCGCCCTCTAGAATAACACTAAAGTTTAAGCTATAACATTTTAGATTTACGACTAGGTAGGTATTCAATAAATTGGTAAACTTATGAAGTGTATGAGTATAATCATCCAATAAATTCTGGACTACCTTACTACAAGTCTATTTGTACAGTATATATAAATGTAGTACTTGCACAAGTGTTTTTACAAGTTTAATATTCATAGGACGTTTAACGTTTTTTTTTGTAATCGAATGTTGTGTTCATTATTATTTTTTTGTGTTGTGAATGTGATCCCTATTGGTTAGTGTATAAATGTAATATTTAATATATTTTTGCACAGAATTAAATAATTTAAATTTATTGACTATTGTGCCAATATCTATGTGTTAAAGAGGTATCTATGTGGCATTTTTTACACATTAAATTCAGAAATAAAAAACATGATTTATAAATTTAAATAAAAATTAATACATTTTAAAAGTGGTAAACAATATTTTCTGCCATTAGTTATTTAAGTAAATTACTAAATTGAATATTTTGATTTGAGATATTTAAAATGGGATATCAATATGCTCTGCAGTTCACAGTATTGGCACTTTAGTTGAATTAATTTCATTACCAGCACCAATTACCTACGTTATGTTTATCAGTTGACATTTTATTACAGACTCACTGTACATTTGTATAGTAGGCAGAACAAATTCAAATTACCACAAACAAGACAATACAAAAAAAATGGTGGACCCTAAGAGAGTATTGAGCTATGAGGACATGCTGGAGGTGATCCATGAGCCAAAGAAGGTAATCATTGATGTCCGTGATCCCGAGGAGGTGGCCAGCACTGGCAAGATACCATCCAGCATTAATATACCATGTAATTAATTTATCTTTTTCTTATCAGTCTTCATATACAGTGCCAAGTGTGTGTTTTTATCAAGAAAATGATAACCAGGTCAAACATAACACGCTTGTGGAACTAGTAAAATTACATTTTGGGCAGATTAAATACTTATGTAATACAAAACTTGGAGGAAATAGGTTTTTCCTTTGATTTTCCACCTTACAATATTTAATAAGATTTTTGGGCTGTCGCAGACCTAACGAAGCGCAGCGCAGCGTGGTTTTCGCTACCAATCAAATAAAAATGTTGCGACCACTGACTAAAATAAAGTCTGTAATATCTGGGAGTTATATCATGTTTGGCAGTGAAATCCGCGCTGTCCTATGGTTTGCCAGGTGTGCGCTAGCCCTTTTATTATATTTTGCATACCTTCGGTTCAAGGGATCTGAAAACCTGAAATGTATTTAAAAAAAACTGATTGATAGAACAGTGTGGTTTTTTTTTCTTCATCAAAATAGCTGAATGTGTGGATTAGGGGTGCTGGGGTCAAGCAATAGATTTCTCGAATTGTAGGCCAATTCTAGTATCTACACTGTAGCTGATGTTCAACTTCCTGTCGCAATCTCATCTCAGAGCTCAACGATCAATGTCACAGTAGCGAAAGGTAAATTTTTGTAAGATGAAAGCCGGAGTACATATCTTTAATGTGATTATATTATTTGTCTATAGAATACTGGTTGTGCCATTTTTCAAAAGGAAACCGGTAGGAATCGAGTTATATGGAACCTTCGCCACTGCAATGTCATGTTATTTTTGATAAATTGAGTTAAGACTGAGATTAGAATGTGAACATTCTTAAAAATACGGGAATTGCCCTTCGGACTTCCCAGTTAAATTTTATTTAACTGGGACATTTTATTTGTTAGTACTTAGAGCCTACCTTTCCTTTTCCTAACACATCTAACTTTGTTCCAGTGCCAAGTATCCGAGAAACTTTAGGGTGCATGTCTGACGAAGACTTCAGGCGTAAGTTTAAACGGGAGAAGCCGACGAGGAATGATGATCTTATCTTCTATTGCCGGTCTGGCAATCGGGCTTCTCAAGCCCTGGATGAGGCACTACAGTTAGGCTACAAAAAGTAGGTAGCAACTAGAGCAATTAACACTATTTTTATGCCCCGTTTTCAGTGACACTTTACTGAATGTCTAAATAAAAGCGCACTGTTGGATTTTCAATGCACGGCTCAGCACTGAAAGTTGAAAATCCAACAGTAGGTACAATAATAATAAGGCGTTTATTTAAGATGTTTCCTAGTGATAGTGAAAACGGGTATTAGGTACTTTATTATAAAGAAAGCAATAGTTAATCATCATCTGCCTAGCCTTTTCCCAACAATGTTGAGGTCAGCTTCTGGTCTAACGGGATGCAGCTGAACACCAGTTACGTTTAGTCACAGTTGTTAGTTTTTATTGTTACATATGGAACGATAAAAACAATGGGATATTATTAATTGCACATCAAATAAATAATCACCTATCAATTTATTTCCATCATTTAAATACTGACTGCATAGCAAATTAAATACTGACTGCACAGCAAATCAACCAGACCGTACATACATAATACTCACATTCATAGCGTGTGAGTATTATGTATTTGTCTCCGATCAGCCGTTTGTCGTAAAAATGCTCTATTCCCATCCAATACCTAAATTTTCCCGAAAATACTAACCCTAGATGGTCGACGTCAGTGGCATCCCGAGGTTCGGTTGGTTAGGTTCCTTTAAACCCTTTAGACAGAAATAGGAGCCCCGCAAAGCGGGCCTCCGTCGACCAGCTTATTAACCCTAACCCTATATTTAGATTACCCTAGATTTCGGTAAAACGCAATTAAAAAAATGTGGTACTCGTTGGGAATAGAAAATAAATTGATGAAAAAGCTTTTGCTTTAGGAAAAATCGCTGTACGCTGCGAAAATAAATTGTAGTGTGTTTAGTGATATTTTGAGTTGAATATTTTGCTGTGCAATCAGTAATTTTGATGGGAATTCGGAATCTTATTGCACAGAAAAAGGATATTTTTTGATTTGCGTTTAAATACTACCCAAAAACAATTTACTTAATGTTTCGAAAATTCATTTTCATTCATTTTAGTTCATCAATCAACTAGCTGACCGGGCAGACTTTGTCCTGTCCTTGAATCGTGAGTCTGTTATGAAATCCCATAGAAAAAACGATGGTCAGTTTTTCTCGAGTTACATAAAAATCCGGGTAGTTTTTCCAATTTTTTTTTGGCCTTAAAATCCAATTCCGATTATTACGAACATTTCAAAACAAAAAATTGCCAAATCGGTCCTGCTATTCTCAAGTGACGCGCTTACCAACGATCAGCATTTAATTTGTGTTTATATGGATAGATTACTAGCTTGGAATTGGATTTTTATCACCTATTGTTATTGAGTTTGATTATATGCATAGGTAAGCTTAAGCACACCATACACATGTAATTTCCTATCGCAGGTATGCTGGAAAAGATTTCTTTAGAAATAAGCATCACCTTTGTAGGTACCAATTTTTCTGTTCTTTTCTTCTTGCCTGATTATATATGCGTGTACATAAATGCTGAAATAAATAAACAACTTGAAGTAGCCATCGCTATTTTTACGACCATTTATATATTATGCTGGCTTTTGGTACCGAGCAACACTCATATCTAACACCAGTTCGACGTCACATCGCAATAATTAATCAGCGACGTCATCCCAAGTTTCTGAAAATGCCCAAAATTTTTACTGTAGTACCGCTTTTATGTGTTTGGCGCTGTAGTATGATTTTGAGAATAAAGGTGCTCTTCCGGAGACGACCGCAACCGCAAGCGGCAACGTCGCCCAATACGAAGAGTTTAATAATAATATGGGAGGTCCAATAGCAATGACAGACCGCAGCAACATGATTAGTTTCTGTGGAATTCTTCGGCCGCAGACCCTACGGTCTGCGGTCATAGCAGTGACGGAAGGCAATACTGGTTGCGGGTGTCAGTGTTGTATGTATTACGGAAGTTTGTTGACGACACGGCGGCACTACGGCACGATGTCGTCGCCGGATGCCATACATAGAACCGTATCATTTACTAGGTCACACGACTTTTCTTCGGAGCGGAAACAAACCTTGCCGTGTTTAAAGGGCCTAACTCATGCGATCGTTTGTAATTATGAAGTACAAACGCGACTTGATTAATCGCGTGAGTATCATCTATACTAAAATCATAAATTCGAAAGTAGTTCTGTTTGGACGTAAACTTTTCACACCTAAACTACTGAACGGATTTCGATAAAATTTGGCAAGGAGATAGATGGCATCTTGGGGAAGGACATAGGCTACTTTATGACTGTAACACGTTCCCGTGGGATAATGTCCGACTTCCACGCGGGCTAAGCCGCGGGCAGAAGCTAGTATCAATATAAAAGAGTGCGACGATCGCATACTCGCGTGACGATCTCTTTTGGTTAGGACGTGGCCTAAAGCAGTCGAGCACACCAAACCAGCCGACCCGCCGACCCGCCGACATGGAGTCGTCGACACGCGCGGGTACAAGTCGCCGACCTGATTCTTTTGAAATACAGCCGCCGCGAGGCTGTGTCGGCGGGTTGGCGGGTTTGGTGTGTAGACTGCTTAAGAGGGTGCTATGTGTGTTAGGTACACAAGACTACAATCAAGCTATACATTTCCAGAGTAAACTGATCTCGCATTCCTATACCGGAAATGTATAGCTTATTATGTAGCCGTGTGTACGTGAAATGTATAATAACCCAGAGTAAAGAAAAAAAAAACTTAGTAACGCATGAAATATTGGAAAAGGGCATTGAGTGAACTATATTAAATTATTATTTATTTTCAGTTCTAAAAATTATTTGGGAAGCTGGTCGGAGTGGTCAAGCAAGAGCAAATGAAGTTTCTTTCCAACAGTGATATTAATATTAAGATTGTAATAAAATGTGCAATATAATTTTTGTTCATTATAGATTTTCGGTCTTTCGTTTGAATCCTTTAGATTAAGTATTACCTGCGGGGTAATTGCGTAACCCACTAACAGTAGGAATGGCTACTGTAACACATTCATTGCGTTATTTACGTTATTGAATAGACAATTTTTTCGAACATATGAAGCAATAGATTTGCTACAGGTATCCTCCAATATGATTCAGATTGTGATTAATAGTGTGTTACGCAATTAGGGTGCTGGTCTGGTCAGCAACTTCAATACCTACTCACTATCAATACCTAAGTAGTATATTATTATATGGGAAGTAATGACAACCGCAGGACACTATTATGACATGATTATGGTTGCAGTAAGATGCTCTGTTATGAAAACCACAGCCAGTGATAGAGTAGAATCAAAATCAATTTCAGAAATAAAATACATTTTTATTGTTTACCTCAAATAAATAAAATAACATCATTTAAAATTTTACAGTACGAAGACAAGTGTCAGCAAAATGTCAAGGACAAATTAACTATTACCAACAAACAGATTAGCAGTTATCAGTTCACCTCATTGAGTTTTGTTGGCCCAATCAGTGAAACTGCCAAGATAGTTCTTTGCACTGCAATAAAAAAAATGGTTAAGTTAATATCACCAAAATACCTACAAAATGATAGCTGATCTAAACTGGGGTATCTTAATTCTTGACACCCGTAAATATCTTCTTTGTGGAAGCTAAGCATGGTACTTTAGAGTAGGGCTCTTCTAGGTTTTTTCATGAGTTTTTATGCAAGATTCTTAAGACTGCAATTTCGACTTTACTTTGCTTGTCTTACACGAATATGAATATTATTTCTATGACGTTAAAGTTCATATTCGTATGAAACACGTATTCACATTTAAATATGGACCTCACCTGGATTGTAATAAGGTTCATAATCGTATGAAACACACACTTAGCAAAATATAGTAAGTATGGTCTTTGAATCTTTTCCTCAGACTTAAGATTTCCCATAAAATTATTACCACCACTAAAGCACGAGACAAAATGTGAGCTAAAGATGGTCCTCTGTACTTTGCACTTAAATTATTGTGTTAACAATAAAATAATAGTAAAATGGGTAGTTGTTTACAAAGTGACTCATTTATCTAAGTAGCTGTCTGCTGGATAGAAATTGAATTATTTATAGTAATTATAACTTACTTCTTGTATCCTAAGTTGATAGCATTTTGTTGTGCCATGCCAGACCTCTTACCAATCATACAATAAAATATAATCTCAGTATCTTCTACTGGCTTGGGCCTTTTGTAGACATTCTCAAAGTCTTTTTCAGGCATTGTGCTCAGCACTGGTGACACATTGCCCACTGTAAATAATAAAATAATTGTAGTTTACTTTTAATCTAAGCATAATCAGCCTCCTCTCTTTCAGCAGGAAAGTAAATCTAAGTTCCTAAGTAATGGTATTGAATAAAATCATAAAGTGCTAATTGTACCTACTATGATGGTGAAGGAAAATATTAATTTAGAAACAAAATAGTAACTTACATGGGATGTTGACACTGTTTGGAATCTTGCCAAACTCGTTGACTTCATGAGGTTCCCTAACATCAATTATTAGAGTACTACTATTTGCTGTTGCCTGTTTTACATATTCGTAATCTACAGTTAACTCCTGAAGGTTTACTTGTACTGAATATGAACGCACTGTGTTGATGCTCGGTAAGTGTGAAGATGGAGCATATCTAAAAATACCTGAAAGTAATGCATTCAAGGGTAACATTATTTCTGTTTTACTATGTGTAGTTGCAGCAGCCACATAAATAGGTAAGTATCTCATATTTACCATAAAATGTAGTCTCAAGGTATTTACTTACATAACTTTTTACTGTCTTTATTTTCAAACAAGGTAGTATTTACATAATAATTAATTTTGTATTTACATAATAATAATTAATGGGGTTTAATCCTTTCGTCATGTACTTACAAGGCAAATTAAATCTTTTCAAACATTTTCTTATATTTGTAGTTCCCGCCGCCCGTAATGTCTGACAAGACGACGGCAGAAACCGACGGATTACCCGTGCTAGTGCTAACATTTTTAATTTGCAAACTTTATTGAATATGTAATGTATTAAATATAAGAAATGAATTAAAAAAAATATTCAAAGTTCAGAAACACTTTTCTGGTTTATGTAGTAACTTTTTGAAGCTTAAATGCAAAATCAAAATATAACAAGAATTTTTTTCTGATTTTAAACTTTTTGATTTGATTCTGATTGAATGAAATTGACATAAAAGTGACAGTGACATAGGTCCAAAGAGTATAGAGGCACAACAGGTCACATAGGTCCCGTCCATGTCGTAAGTACTAGGTACGATCAAAGAGTATAATAACTATAATAAATAAAGGAATATAATATGAAAAAATAATAAATATAAGAAAGGAAGGCACGATTATCGTTTGGGTCACATCACAGGCATAGAGTAACTGTAAAGATCGCAAGTTATTTTTGTTCATTTGCCTGATTTCGGTTTAGGTAAAGACGGTTTTTTATTTCACATATTTTTACCATATTTTATTACTCAAACTTTGTACTTATTTTTATAGAAAATAGCTAATTAAATATTAAATAAAGTTATGTATCTACATGTATTTTAAAATCATATTTTTTTAAAATTATATATGTGGCAATAAATCTACACTTGATTTTGACATGGTATTTTCAATTTTGAGTTTGACAGCTGACCCCATCCATCAAAAGCTTTCAGCTTGTGTAAAAATATTTTTAATTTTTAGTAATTTACATCTCCATATACGTTGTAAGTGTTTGTGTGTGTTAGTTATTTAATCAATCGAAGCTGTAGTTATATTTTTTCATAATATGGACGACTCTTCATGTCGAAACTCGACGCATCCTCAATACCTTGTGATTTTTATTGTGTTCTATTTCTATGCGGAACAGCAGTATGACAGTATCAATAAACATGAGTAACTTATCTTACTTCCAGATGCTATACGCATAACATACAGGAGTGTGCGAGTGTAGTTGGTCAGTGGTCTGAAATGGTTTCATGTTGAAATCTATCAGGTCATTACGTTAGCAAATATGGGGTCCATGCGACCGACGGGAAGGTTCCTATCGTTCGCCAACAACATCCAGAGGACACAGAAACAACCTGGTAAATATGTAA
The DNA here is from genome assembly GCA_917490735.1 of Dryobotodes eremita. Classification (NCBI taxonomy): domain Eukaryota; kingdom Metazoa; phylum Arthropoda; class Insecta; order Lepidoptera; family Noctuidae; genus Dryobotodes; species Dryobotodes eremita. The sequence goes on from OU823248.1 coordinate 6,769,998, forward strand.
CTTTAACTTGTCAATAAACTTGCTAACATACCTAAGTTATGAATCATAGACTCATATGTCCTTGTTTGATTTTGCAAATTATAAATACTATTATAGATTATGTATGTCAAAATCGTGTCATTCACTATAGTTCTAAACAGAATTATTAACTTTCAAGATTTGTTTGGTGTAAAACACATCATCATAATAACTTTTAGTAGGTAATTGCTATGGTGCAATATTTTTACTATGTAGTTCAAAGCTACCTAAATAAGTAGCATACTCATTGTTAATATGATGCAAGAAAGAAATCTAAGAAACAGCAAATATATTCCGAAATGATATTTTTGATCCTCAATCTTAACTTGTTTTAAACTTAAAACCATCTTTGTCTAGTGCCAAGCGGTTTTCCACAAAGTCTATCAGGTAGTGAGACAGATGTGTCCACATCAAATGAGAACCTGTCACGAGAAGAGCGCTATGTTGTGCGACACACGGCCAGGGTAGAGCCACAGGGACAGGAGAACCAGGCTCAATCTAACAACAATAACCGGAATTCCCTCAAGGTAGAATAGAATATCACTTAAGTATTACAAGCTCTTACAACAGATCCAATGTTAAATAATTTGCTTATAAGTACTATATCAATTGTAACACTGATTGTAATTGTAGGAGAGTGTAACGGGGAGCAATCGAAACTCTCTCAAAGACTCAGTGGGTGGCGGCAACAGCAACCGAAGCTCCTTAGACGTGTCCTCATCTTCATACAACACTCTCATCATACACAACCAGGACGACTCCTGGCCTCCAAGACCTACACCTATCAGGTAAGAAATTAATTTAATATTTACTACAGTTGTAATTAATCAATACTCTTTTTATTTAAATACCTGTTTGACTCAAACAAATAACTAGGAATTAAACTAAACCGCCTAAACCTTTTGCCTTAAGTTCTCAAGCTCCAGTTTTTTGACTTGCACATTTTGTGCTTAGTCCTCAGTGTTCCACATTAAATTTGCAGTTGCTGCCATGGAATAATAACTAGAAAAATTGTCCACAAATTTTCAATTCAAATAATATTACTGAGCAATTGTGCTATGATATGTTGGATCCTATGAGGCTGACATGGACACCCAGAATGCAATGAAGCCCCAGAAAAAGAAATGATTAAAAAAATATTATGTCATAAAATTTACAGTGAATATCCATGCAATTCTTGCTTACACTTTTTCAAACACGTAATAACAGTGACTATCCTAATCATACCAATGATCATCATCTACAAATTCTCTCCAACAGAGAACACGAACGAACTAGTAGTGAAGTGAAACACCCAAACACACAGTCGTCGCCGTACCACACACTGAAAAAGAACGAAGGCTTGAAGAAACCTAGTGGGATACCTGTACCCAAGATGCATAAGGAACAAAATGTGACTACTACTGCCAACTACATTGATATAGGAGGCCAGAGGATCTATACTAGCCCACCCGACCATGGCGTTCAGGTATGAAAAACATTGTAATAGTTTCTGGTTGTTTTATTACTCTTGAAGGTGATTGTAGTTTTTGTTATAAGGAGAACAAAAGACGAACAATAAATGTTTTGGTAATTGAAAAAATATTACTTCGTATAAAAGCGGAACTCCCACTCTGAGGCGGGTATCACATCTCCGCCGCGAAGCCATAGCAGCGAACCCAAAGTAGTTCCACCATGACTTGTCCGTTGTGCGACAAGCGAAACAGAAGCGAAACTGCCTGTTCTAACGCACAGATTTTATTATGATTAGCTCTTTCCCGCGTGATTTCGGCGATCTGCTCGGAACCCGGTTACACCTCCGCGCTCAGCCCGCTATTTTGTTGCGGTGCCGCATTTGTTTCGCACGCATCTGTGGCAGTCGATAAGTTTATAAAGCGAAACTTATTTTTTATTTTTTTTTAATAGTTTGTTGTCAATTTTACGAAAAAACGAATCTTAGAGGTCGGAAGTAGACCTATACTGTATTTACTAAGTTGAAAGCGACGATATTTTGTTCCGATTGCTACAATTCAACTGATTCTCATGATGTTCCGATACACGAATCGCGACATAATATAGAAATGTTTCTTAGCAGAATTCTTTAAGCGGTTTTCCATCATTATTTTCACGGCGGAGGTGTGCTAAGGCCCTAAACGCATAAAAAATGCGCTATAACGCCACAGCGGCGTACAATACGCACAGATATCCTTTTTTTTTCTACTAAAGGTTTATTAATAAGCTAGTACCTATTTTCTACGTGTGAAAACTTGTAATTGGCCATCATCATGTTAAAACTCTGTAACCATTGTGTCTGATTAGCTGTAAGTTTTCCAAAAATAGTAAAATAAAATAAAAAATAAGTATAATATCAGGGGCAAAATTGCAATTTTTACTTTATGATATTGTTAGTGCCTCTTTCGTCAAAAAAATTAAAAACTGAAGCTTTACTTTACCTTCCTATATCATTCAGGAAATAACAGAAATCCCCGACGACTTTCTCAACCAATCATCTGTGTTGAAGCACCTAGCTAAGGAAGTGGCGCAGTCGCCGACTCCGCGTGGCCCTACACCCCCTTCGTCGCCCCGCGCCCCCGCGCCTCCCCGCGACGACTCGAGGAAAGCTAAGGGGAAATGCTCCAAAGCTAAGCTTAGCAAGGAGAAACTGAATTTGTCGAGGTCACAACCTGATCTTACTAGGTGAGCCTGAGAATAAAGCATGTTTAATTGTTATGTTTATGCTAATGAAATCTAAGTCCCAAGACTGCAGGTTTGCTGCCCGAAATAACAGCATGCAATGTTTTTCCAATGAATTGATTTATCAATGTGGTTAAGCAACTTTATAAAAGAATGGTTACAACTGTGGTTGGAAGACCAATCCATCAGTTTTCGGTGAAGTATTCTTTACTTAGATTTATGGCAGTAAGTTTACCAGTTTAGTAGTGATTACGTCAAGATCATAATAATTTAACTTTGAAGTAGGGATGGTGTCAGGTGGAAAGTTCTGGCTGCATTCCTCTCCAATTAATTTCTTACTTATATAGGTATCCACACACACATACACACACACACACGCCCAGCAGCTGGAGTGTGTGAAAATAGACCTAGAGTTCTTATATTATTGTTTGTCAAAAAGTAATATAATTATTTCCAATTTAATTTAACCTCTATTCCCTGGGCATAGCGTTGGTGTTCGCGCAGTACCAGGTGGCTCAGAATCCAGTGGTTGGTGCAGCGGCGGCGAAGGCGAGTTAGAAGAACCTGATGACGCATTCACAGCTGTTCTCGACGCGTTAGCTGCTGAGAACCATCAGCTTAAGAGACAACTTGCTGACGCCTGTGAACGAGTTGCCAAGACTAATAAGGTGAAAGTCAACACGTTTGTTGCAAACTTAGGCCCACCTGTACCACAAATGACTAAATACATTTGACGTTAAACGTATTTAAAAGATCATTCCGTCTCTGTCATCTTGAAACGGTTGACAAATTAATAGAATAATGTTTTAAATTTGTTTAGCACTAAATGTATTAAGTGATTCGTGGTGCAAGTGGGTATTGTGTACAAATATTGGCCTTTTCTTATGGTGGGACTTATACTTCTGCAAGCATTGCAATATCAGCACAAATTCTTTAACATTCATTATAAATTAATTCATTTTGATTATTATATCATTACCGTTTAATAGAAAAATACTGTCAGTAAAATTTTATGTAAAAATATTTAGTTTTAATTCCGCATTTTACTGTCATGAATTTCCGCCAAGTAATAAAAGAAAGAATAAAGTTTATTTGGACACAGTTTGTGAAACACAAAATACAAATAACAAAATAAAATAGTGATTAGATTTTTTTTTAGGATGTGGTCCTACAGTGCGATTAAATTAATGTTATCCAATAGTACGAAATGAATTTAATAATAAAGTTACTAAACACAGTTTATAAACAATAACTAAAATTGGGATACTTATAAATGACACAAATGACACGAGCAACGGCTAGTAACCGACTGGTGTGTCCTCGTCAGTTACTGTATTCGAGACGTGTGACGTCATTGGTACTTGAGCTCACAAGTTTGTGTGCATGTGTAAGTTACTTACCACTACAAGTTAGTAAAAGTAGTGTTTTAACAACAAGAGCGTGTGCCTCACGGCTGCGTCAAAAAGGTTCATTTCAGCATTAATGCCAGACATATGCTGTCTGACGATAGTTTACTAATAAACCTTTAAGGAAAATTGACGCGGAGTACAAACAGTTTCAACATACCTTATAGCTGCATAATTTTTATACTTATAAATAAATTAATAAACTAGTAATCGTAATATATAAACTAGTAATCGTAATATATAAACTAGTAATAAAATTAATAAATATAATGACAATAACAAAAATGAAAACAGCAAGAACTAGCTCAGCAAAACCTGTTCTTAGCCATTAACTAGATTGATCCGTGCACGATGCACTCACAAAGCGCCACAGGCCGCCAAGCGCGCGGACAAAACACCGACAGTTATTTAGTTTAACGACAAGACAAAATTACTGTGGGTTGTTTGAATAAAACAAATGAATAATTATAATAATAACCCCACCGCCGTATCTTTACGTTGTCGTCATGGTGGAGCTTGCGCACTCCGAACTTTAGGTCTATGCCGGTAGAGTTTCCTTTGCCGGGACAGGTCTAGGTTGAGGAGCCAGACCAAGAGAGATACAGAAACCCGGAGGGCAGCAAGTGCCGATCTGTTGGGCAGTAGGGACCCGAAGGACCCTATCTCACGGGAGTAGCCTTGTCCCTCACTTCTGGCTTGACTTTATTGGCCGGCTGGAGTGAACACTGACGAGGAACAGAGCTCCCACCTCTTTCTTGCCTTTATTGGCCGGCTTGAGTGGAGATTCGCAAGAGCAAACGTGCTTGGAGGAAAGAAGTATTCCAGTAAGTGCTGGTAGGGACCTTGACCATCGTACGGGCTATGGAATTCTTTTGGTAGCCGTGGAATACCTCTCCACTCCTCAAGCACCTCACGACATTGTGGCCCCCTTGTCGCTACGTCACTATGTGCTAGCGAATGTTCCCGGGGGCCCATTATTGAGTGTGCAAGTGACCCGCTGGTATTTTATCCGTATATATATTAAACATTGATCAGGCAGGGGCCATAGTCCTACCATAGTTATAGGTAACCAGTCCACTTTAGCCATCCTAATACAGATTCCAATATCTTTGTTTCCATAATCTTTAATAGTCCTACACCAACCGGGGGTTGTCCTTGAGTGCACTTGCATAGTGCGTACAGGGATAATCGTCGGTTGGTGTCTCATTTCATTAAAAGGGCCTAACGGGCCTCTGCGAGTTGGCTTCGGCCCCTCGTGCGTCTTCCAAAGGTCCGGGACCCCAGGATCCCGAGAAATGTCAAGAGACGTAAAAATAATAATAAAAAGTAAGATAGAAAATTTGTCATAATTTAATTACTATACGGAAAAAGTGAAGTACCTACGTATACCAATAGACGAAGTAGGTAAAATGTTAATAAAAGAAGGTAAGCGTCATAATTTTTTTTTTTCTGATTAGTATTGTTAGTTTCGTGTTATTGTAAAGTAACTAACTACGCTCCGTTTCGTTTAAGTTGTGCATTTCCGAAAGATCCCACAACCTGTGTGCACATAATGCGTGATTCCTTAACTTAAAAATGTTTTCATTAATATAATTATGCATATGTAAATTATTATTAATTATCTAACTCAATTGGTAGATAGAGATCGTTTAATTTAAAATTGTCCGCCCCTTGTTGCATACACATTTCAAATGCTTGTATAGAAATTTTAGTGGAGAGACGTGTATATTTAAATTGGACGATCTCTAGGTTAGTTTGGTAATCTATCATGAACATGAACATGATTGCAACGCGGGTATCCCACATTGCGCAATTTCAAAACAGTCGCCACGCGCTCTCTTCTCACTCGGCTCGGGGATCGAGCTCGTATACTATAGCGTATTTTCTTTATAAAATAGTTTCGATGTTTTTTTTTCTAATAAGTTGACACTGTATTACTGACATCATAAAGATCGAAATAACAGGCCGTGGGTCGCTGTCGCCCACGGATCTGCTAGTGCCAATTTCTGTTGCGATTAACTGTTTTAATAACTACTTATAAATATGACACTCCAGAGTACAGTTTATGACCTTCAAAAAAAGTGACAGGCATATTTTGCGAATACTGGTTTGTAGACATTGTTCATGGCTTTACACCAGGTGAGATCGATGTCAAGAGCGGGTCCATAAAAATAATACTTCCATGCTTACTTACTTTATTATTATGCGAAAGTAACTCTGTCTGTTGTTACAATTTCATGAATTAACGGCCGATCAGATTTCGATGAGATTTGGCATACAAGTAAACCATGAACTGGGTAAGGACATACTTTTTATACCGGTAGTACTCGACCTCCACACAGGCGAAGCCGCGGACAAAATATTGTAAATAATAAAAATAAATATTCCTTACGTTAAAACTGTATGCAGTCAAAAAGATAGCAAATGCCTTTCTAGTTCTCGTCTTTGCCTTCACATACTAAAGGTCGAGGCTGGCGAGTCATTTTTTACAGTCCAGCGGGGTAATTGCGTAACACACTAACAGTAGGAATGGCTTTCATTTTGACAGTTCAACAACATTCATTGCGTTATTTACATTGCTGAACAGACAAATTTTTCGAACATGTGAAGTAATGGTTTAGCAATTGGCTTCAAAATGATTCAGATTGTGACAGATAGTGTGCTTCTTACTAAAATTCAACTGTATCCGACGACCCTGGTTACTTATCTGTTTTGGTGACTTTACATTCTCTTTTCGCGTTTGTATTTTAACTATTGTTTAGTATAAAAGCCATATCATAATAGACGTGTGTGTGTATTACGCAATTATGGTACGGGGGCCTTGCCATACACTCTTCTAGCTGGTCAATATAAGACGAAAATATTTGTCCAAGCGATTATGTACCAACAGTAAACTAAACACAGACTACTACATACGTAACTACTGAATACTATTAACCTACTTACCACTGTCATGATCTACCTAGCCTTTTCCTGACTGTATTGGGGTCGGCTTCCAGTCTAACCGGATGCAACTGGATACTAGTATTTTACATGGAGCGACTGCCTATCTGACCTCCACAATCCAGTTACTGGGTAACACGATACTCCTTGGCAAGACTGGTTGTCAGACTTCGAGTTTCTGACGACCCGTAACGACGATCAAAGATCTCAAATCAAATCAAAATACCAATTTTATTTCGCATAAACCTACATGGGCATTTGTGAAACGTCAGAAGCTAGGTGCACGGTTCCAATTGGTTGTTTCCTATGGCGAAGAGCCGGCAAGAAACTCCACGGTTACTCTATTAAAAATAACGGGCTTTTACAATGTTTCAAATTACAGTGTTGATAGGTATGGGAGGACAGTGTAGGCTCTTCTTATCTACGAATGATAGCCTGGACCAACTGTTTAACGTGCTTTCCGAGGCACGGAGGGGTCTTGGTATGATAAGGATGGTCACCCATCCACGGACCTACCTCGGCAAGTGTTGCTTAACCTTGAAGATCGACCCGTGCAGTTGTTATAATTTAGCAACGAGCCCCTTACTTCCACTACCATATTCTACCTGAAAAAAAAAGTATTAAAATTGCATAATCTACATTAATACACTGGTCCTCACACTAGGACTCCCTGTGTCGTGAGTTCTAGGATCTTCCAAAACAGTTTATGCAAAACATCTACCTACCTATCAAGTATCCACCTAACCTACCTACCTATCTGCCACCTGCCCTGAATATCAACTGCCCTCGACCATGTACCTTTATCATTCGATATATTATTGTTTCTTAGCTCGAAGAAGAAGTGGAGAAGGTCCGAACCGCTCATGAAGAGCTGGTGGGGTCGTGCGAGCGTCGGGAGCGGCTGGAGCGAGCGGCGCGCGTGCGTCTGCAGGCTGACTGTCGCAGGCTGCACGACCTCAACCGAGCGCTGAAGCAACAGGTGTGTAATATGTTAAATATGTACATATGTTACTTACAATAGAAAAATAAGTTTTGTTTTGAGGCATCGCAGACGACCGGCTAGATTCCGACAAAATTCGGTGAAAATGGTTGGTTAACATACAAAAGTTAAACTTTAATGTAGGCGTTAGACGATGGGCAGGTTCACTAAAATCTATTTTGTTCTTTCCTCAAAAGACCATTCCAGACACTGATCTACTATGGTCCTCATATGATCTGACCTAGATTATGTCTGGAATTTAAAAGAGACTGACCCCTGAGTTTGTTTGGCCATTTCTTCTCAGGGGTAGTCAGATAGGTAATGTCGACTCCATCTAGCTTGTTTTTTTTTTAATATGATCTGTAAAAGTGATTCCTATAATAGCTTAGATACGTTTTACACGTAAATCGGATATCGGATCGATATCCTATTTACAGAATAAACCATTTCATTTCAAAAAAGGTCGTGTAGAAATCGAAGCTACAACTAGTTCCCAACAGAATCTTTTTTTTTTTGGGCTTTCTTTCCAATCTACCTATTATTTCAGATTTTGTGGTTGATCAATCCAACAAATTAAATTGAATATCCTTCAAAGAGAAACAATCGTGAGGAAACTGGCACGTCCTAGAACCAAAAATTCGAAGACGTGTGACATCTACCAACCCGCACTGCGCCCTCGTGGTAGATTACGTCCCTCTCCCTTTCACAGAGACGAGGCCTGTGTCCCAGCAGTGGGAACATTATAGGCTGATTATGCATGTACCGTTCAAAGAGAGGAGATAAGTTTTTGATAGAATTTATAACCAAATGTTACATTCTAGGTGGAGTTGGTATCACAAGGGGTGCGCACTGAAAACGAGAGCAATGCGGAGGCGCTGCGGAAGGAGTTGCAGAACAGGGAGATGCTCATCGCACAACTCATTACACAGAGTAAGATCATAGAATAGAATATAATACTCTTTATTATGTACACCATAAAAATTACAGATCATACCTACTTTTGTCGATATATTTATCGTCCCCGGTAACTTGTGAGTGTGTGCTATATTCTACTACCCGGTTCAGTCGCGATCATAAAATAATCATAATCGAGCGAGTATAATAGGACGGTGAATATTTAGTACGGGATTTATAAAAATTCTATATCGAGTTTCGCGTCGTCTTGCTCCCAGAATTTTGTGACCCCTCCTGTCATGAACGTTGGCGTTTAGCTTTGGCTGACTGTGAAAATAAGGAATGATCTATTGTATTTATTTGTTACTTGTCTAGCATATTGTGATTTTGTCGTAACTAAAATCGTTAAAAAAACGTGTCGGTTATGGTTTTGGACGGAACGTCATTCACCTTTGCCTAAACATTAAAGCCTTCCGACATTCACACCCCTGTTTACCTGAACGAAGACTTGCATAATGTTGAAGTCTTTAGTGGCAAAAACGAAAGTTAAAACTACGCCAAAAACGCCACCTTAAAAAGTAAAAAGGTATAAAGTATAAACAAGACATCGTAACAAAATAACATCGAGTTTCGTATAACCGGAGGCACGTCATTGTGCGCTTTTATAATTTCTAACGTGACGATATTATCGTGGATATGCACGTCACGGCATGGCGGCATCACGATAACACAGGGAAGTAAAATGTATGGAAATATAATTATGAAGAACTTTTAAACTTCCGTCCACGATAACGTTATAACGCGCACGTATTTCCATACGGTTTGTGGACGTCCACGATAATATCGTCACGTTAGAAATTTTTTAAACGCAGATTAGGTACTAATTAGTTCATGTAAATAATAATAATAATTTATTTATTTAACAGACAACAAAAAGGTTTACACTGACAAAAATACTTAAAAGACGTCAGTAACAATTAAGGCATAAATCGTACAGATTATGTTCGTACCTTACCGTAGTTTATAATAGGAATAAACTAAAAGAAACATGTGTTTTGTTGCAGATAAAGAGTTGGCGTGTGCCAAAGAGCGTCAAGAGATCGAGATGGCGGCCCAACGCGCCACGCTACAGGAACAGCGCACGCACATCGATATACTGGACACCGCGCTCACCAACGCACAGGCCAACGTGGTGCGACTGGAGGAAGACGTGAGTTTGTTTCTATGTCAGAATTATTTGTTATAGGTAGACAAAGTTGATGTTATTAAAGAGGATACTTTTAAAGTAGCCCGCGAAGTAAGTTTAAGTTAAGTTTAAGTTTCATATTGACATACGAAGCAACAAAATTCGATCTAAAGAAAATCGGCCACATTCGTCTAGATCGTATTTTGTTGCTTCTTGTCTCAATATGAAAGTTTATAAAAGGTATTAGAAAATTCTAGACACACTTACCGAGGGTCCTTACAACCCGTTATTCATAATTCCTTCTCAGTCTCGAGATAATACTTTTTTTTTTAAGTGGCGCTAGTGGATCGTTGTGCGCCCTCTTAAGTCAAAACACCATTAGCTACATTATAATAATATACCTCAAGATTTTTACTAAAATATACGCAAGAAATTCTACCATGGACATCAATTAACATTAGCTATTGAAAAACTTAAGAACAACAACATAAACCGCCTACAAAAAAAAAATACGCCCCGTCTTTTTTTTTCCCAGGGTTATTTTTTTACTCAATGATGGTATTGAGTACAAAACGTAACCAATCTTTAATTTAATATGGGCCTCATACTGATTTATTTACAACTTTGGATTAAACTGCAACCCCCTTTATTAATAAACACGGAGTAAAGTTACATCCGGTCTTAACTTCAGATTTGCAGTTTTAAGTTTGGCATAAAATTACTCCGCGTTTATTAATAAGGGGATAACAGTTCACGTTCTCTTGTCAATTCTGAGCATCCATCCCTATCCGCAGTGTCGTCACGCCAGTGGTTACGTGGAGCGTGTGATGGGTCTACAACGCGCGCTCGCGTCGCTACAACAAGCATCTGATAGACGGGAACATACCGAGAGGAAACTGCGCGCGCAGCTCGAGAAGGAGTTGCAGACTCTCAGGTAATGGGACTTACATTTCGCTTATTTGTGTTGCTGATGCGCCAGTAAATAAACCAAATGTTGTATTGTTCTATTTGTTTTAGGACCGTATATAAAATCTAAGCGAAAATTCCCGTATTTTTAAGACTGTTCGCATTCTAATCTCAGTCTCAATCTGTCAAAAATACAAAAAATTCCTATGTAAATTTTTATCTTACATAAATTATCTATTTTACATAGATTTACATAAACTTTTTCTACATTTTTGACAAGTTTTTGATATTGATTTTCACTGAGATGACATTGTGACTAGATTTGAACGTTTTTAATTACGAGAATTGGTCTTCTGGTATTTCTAAGCAATTTTTTCTATACAGGGACAAATTAAATTAGTTAGCATAACTCCGCATACATGATTGGTATCAATATTTAAACACGATAAAACATTTTTTAAGCTCATATTTCATGTAACAATTAGACTACCAGGGGTCGTTGAACCCTAAAAAAAGCCATCAAATCATTTTTATTTTATCGTGCGACTTGTGGACCTTATTAGACGCTCAGTCTAATTGCTCGCCTCGACGTTAGTTTCTGACGAATCTTTTGTCTATGTAGGAAGCGCGAGTGCAACTGCGGCGGCGCAAGCGCTGCAGGCGGCCCGGGAGGGGGAGAAGCCGAGTTAAGGAGACAAGTGAGGGAGAGAGACGAGCGACTGTTGGCGTTAGAGGGAGAGTGCGCCAAGTGGGAGCAACGATACCTAGAGGAGGCCGCGCTGCGACAGGCTGCCGTGTCTGCCGCCTCCATTCCCAAGTCAGTAGCTAGTACATCTGCATAATATACACCACCTGAAGAGTAAGCCACCCTCCAACACACAATACGCCTACTATAATGGTATTCTAACGTACCTGCACGGTACACGTACCTTCACTGCCGACAGCCGCCGCAACTGCCGTGCTTGTGTGCCATGAGCCACATCAGAGTACGTAACATGTAGCTCGTAACATATAGTCATTAGAAACATAAATAGTCACCATAGCCGAAATCGGCATTGGATGATATAGTATGGCATCGGTTAAAGGTCAGCGATAACCGTGCGCTTTGGCAGCCCGCGAGACCTAATCACGGTCAAATGTCCTTCCAAGTGTTCTGATTATCTCTATGTCGATCAATAACAAACGTGAGTAAGGTTAGTTCTAGTCAAGCATGCTCCATCGTTGACCATATAGAGGTATGAGGAACAGGGTGTAAAGTTCACTCATACTCTATGGAAAAGGGAGGATCCTCCGACCAGACGGGTGTCGTGTCTGGTGGGCAACTGCCCGACGTTTGATGTCGGGACGTTGTATATATGCTAGTTGCGCGGTAAACTCTGCATACGCGATGCAGGATTATGCGTGACGTCAGTGTGACGTGTAGCTCGCATGTGGCGATGTAGATACCGCTACAATCATAATATCGCTTACCATCAGGTGAGGTAAAGGTCAAACGAAAACCTATCATAAGTAATAATTAAAGAAAACAATTGGACAAGGAATTTCTCAACTTCTGCTTTCAACAACTACGGAAAACCAGACATTTATTTATTTATTTATTTATTTATTTATTTTACTTTAACATAAAACGGCCAAGGCCAATTACATTAGTTAAAGACACAACACACTATATTAGTAAAAAATACAGCTACTCGACAGTCATACGCTCATCTCACAATACTCCAGACATGTTGACAAGATCTTCTTCCATTCATCCGCGAACACATCACAGTGAGGCTTAGCGTCCAAGAGAGCGTTGAGCGCAGAGAGCGTGCGAGGGACAGGAGACTGGGCTCGAGCGACGGTTCGACTCCAAGGCACGGCGAACAATCTGTGCCTCCTGCTACGGTTATAGTTCATCGGAGCAAAAAGATGGGACAGTTCGTCATGCAATTCAGGAGCATCTGTTTTTCCTTGAAGGATCTTACACATATTAATAATTTGGTCATTTTTTCTTCTAACCTCGAGAGAGTTATAACCTAAACAGCCTAAAAGAAAGTTCGAAGGATACATAAAAGGATAATATCCATTCAAACGTTTATATAGATACCTAAGATAAGCCTTTTGTACCTTTTCTAAGAGTAAAGTGTACTTCTTTTCATGCGGGTTCCAGACGCATGCACTGGATTCCAGTTTGGTACGAACCAGTACATTAAAAATAGATTTAATAGCGCTGGTGTTGCTAAAATCTTTAGCATTGCGCAGAATGAAACCTAATCGCCTAAATGAATCTTTTGCTACCGTTGCCATGTGATCATGAAACGTTAGCTTGTTGTCAAATGTGACACCTAGATCCTTCATTCCAGATGTTCTATTAATAGCGCTACCATTCATTTTATAAGTAAAGGTGATAGGGTTTCGTGCTCGAGTAAAACTCATGACGAAGCATTTGGAAGAATTAAATTCCATTTTGTTCTTCACACCCCACTCCAATATCGCCTCAATATCACGCTGCAGTGCCAGACTATCGACTTCGACTATAGTCAGCGAGGAGCTGTAACAGCCCTGGGGGAAATCCGATGGCACATAGCTTTGTCAGCAGAATATCATTATTGACCCTATCAAACGCTTTCCGGAAGTCAAAGTATAAGACATCGACCTGACCCCCACGGTCTAATCGTTTAGATATGTAATCTACTAGGGTAAGAAGGTTAGTATTTACTGATCTTTTTGCTCTGAAACCATGTTGTTCATTACACAGGTACTTTTCAACTTGGAAATAAATATAGTTATGTAGTATGTGTTCAAAAACTTTAGCTGGTGATGACAAAATGGCAATGGGACGGAATTCTTCTACTAATGTTTTATTCAAACTCTTGGGAATAGGAGTGACCCTTGAAATCTTCCATTGCGGTGGGTATATTCCGGTTTTTAATGATAGATTAAAAATATGAAATAGAGGCAAACAAAAGTGTTTTTTACAAGTTTTCAAAATTTCTGGAGGAATGCTGTCCGGCCCTACTGAACTACTAACTTTGAGTTTACCTATTCCTGACATGACATCCTGAGGAGTGAATTTAAATATATTTACATAATTACTGCTAACATTAGTATCACAATGGGAAGCCTTTTCAACATCAAGTTGCGGAACATCGGGAAGATAAACGCTAGCAAAGAAATCAGCGAAGGCATTAGCCGCATGAACACCTGCAAATGTTTCGCCGTTGTAGGTAACACTCGGCTCAAAACCACCTTTTGAGCGTAAACTGGCTATACGAGGTGCATTCAATAAGTACCTAGCCTCATCGCCAGAGGGCGCTGTAGTTTCAAAAGAGTTTTACCACAGTGTAGCACATTCTTTTTTAATTCTTTTTTCAAATTTTCATTCCAATCCCTTCATTTGTTTTAATTTGACAACTTATGGAAGCGAACGTGTCGATCGGTTTTACAAAAATGGAAAAAGAGCAATATCGTTCGGTGATTCGATTCCTATTTTTGGAAGGGAAAACGCGCATCGAAATCAAAGAGCGCTTGGATGCTGTGTACGGTGACTCTTCTCCATCGATGGCCACCGTCAAGAATTGGTTCAACGAGTTTGCACGTGGCCGTACGTCGGTTTTTGATGAACCACGTCCAGGTGCACCGAAAACAGCTGCTACGGAGGAAAACATTAAAAAAATCCATGATCTCGTATTGGCAGATCGCCGATTGAAGGTTCAAGAGCTAGCTGAGACTGTAGGCATTTCAGAAAGAACAGTGCATCATATTCTTCACGAGGAACTCGGCATGAGAAAGCTGTCGGCGCGATGGGTGCCGCGTTTACTCACACCAGAAAACAAGCGCAACCGTGAGACCACATCGGAGACGTGTTTGGCGCTGTTTAAGATGAATCCAGCGGAGTTTTTGCGTCGTTTTGTGACCGTCGATGAAACCTGGATCCACTGGTACACACCAGAGACCAAGGAGCAATCAAAACAATGGATCCAGACCGGGGAACGTGCTCCAAAGAAGGCGAAAACTGTAAAATCGGCCGGAAAAGTTATGGCCACCGTTTTCTGGGATTCACAAGGTGTGATCTACATCGATTACCTCGAGAAGGGTAAAACAATTACAGGGCTTTACTATGCCGATTTATTAGGCCGATTCGACGCCGAATTAAAGAAAAAACGACCCCATCTGGCGAAGAAAAAAGTGCTGTTTCACCACGACAACGCACCGGTTCACACGTCTGCCGTTGCCATGGCCAAATTGGTCGAATTACGCTACGAATTGCTGCCCCATCCACCGTATTCTCCAGATTTGGCCCCTTGTGACTTCTTTCTGTTTCCTAATCTGAAAAAATCACTCGCCGGGAATAGATATGGATCGAATGAGGAGGTCATCGCCGCCACGGAGGCCTATTTTGCAGAGTTTGACAAAAACTATTTTTCGGACGGGTTAAAAAAGTTGGAGCATCGCTGGGCTAAGTGTATCGAACTAAAAGGAGACTATGTTGAAAAATAAATTGCCACTTTTCCAAAATTTTCGTTTACTTTTTGTAGGCTAAGTATTTATTGAATGACCCTCGTATGTTGCCAGAAATCACGTGGATTGGCTCTTAGATTATTTTCAATCATTTTGGTATATGATGCATAAGCAAGTGCCACCCGTGTTTTAAGGCTAGCTCTCAAGTCTGAAAAATTCATACGGGCTACTGTACATTTAGTGCGCTTCCAAGCAGTATGCCACTTGAGCTTAAGTCTAGTGTCCTGAATTATGTCTTTTGTGAACCACACCGGATAACGCCTACTTGTGGTTTTAGGGCGTCTTTTCTTTGGTACACAAGCATCAAAGATGGAATAAATTGACTCATAAAAGTACTCTGTAGCTAAATATACATCGTCAGTCTGTACAACCTTCTCCCATGAAATTTTTGAAAGTAAATCAAAAAGCTTATCTCGGTTACATTTTCTGAAATTCCAGTCTTTATTGGTATCAATGTTACTTGGTTCAATGACATCAGAAGTACGTGTAGATTTAATTTTAATGTCGATATCTAATGGTGGGTGGTAATTGTCAGGTTTAACTATGCCATCCGTGTTAGCGACAGAAGTATTAATCGTGCCAGCGTTCTCTTGGACCAACACCACATCTAGCATACCTCCATCCGAATTACTCACCACATTCTTCTCATTCAGGCAACAAAAAGATAAAAAGTAAGAATAATAGTTAACAATAGATAAAGAAGCACTATTCAAATTCATTTCATTCATTGACATTTCCCCTAATCTTTAGCAAGAATTAAGCATAATTTATTATAACAATTTCAATGCTTCTGCCAATTAAAGTAACTACCCCAGTACTTTTATTCACTTCGCAAGATATAAACCCAATAATATTATAAGTAAAAAGACGCAGATAGGTTACCTACCCAAAATTCTATCTTCAAAAACATCAAAATGTCACACTATTAGGTGACACGTGAAAGTAGGACGGCATGTCGTAATTATCGGGAGCGAAAAAGAGACAAGACGAAGAAAACTTGGCTAATTAGCCAAGTTTTAACGTGCCACTTGCGGAGTGTGGATAGCCTGTCTACCTCATTTTACTTATAATCCTACTTCTTACTAATATTATAAATGTAAATGTTTGTGAGGATGGATGGATGGTTGGATGGATGGATGTTTGTTACTCTTTCACGAAAAAGCTACTGAACGGATTTGGATGGAATTTGGAACACAGATAGTTTATAACCTGGATTAACACATAGGATACTTTTTATCCCGGTAGCACGTTCCTTTGGGATAATTTCCGACATTCACGCTTTCGAAGCTGCGGACAGAAGCTAGTATTGCAAAAACCCGATACCATCGCTTCTAATCTCAACAGAAGTACCATTGTAACTCAAAACAGTTCCGTTTTCAGGGACGCCAAGATCGCGGCGTTGGAGAAGACGTCGGCTGAGTCTGAACGCCTCATGGCGGAGGCGCGCAACGAGAAGATACGGCACATGGACGAGCTGCACTCTGCGCAGAAGAAACTAGCTGACCTGGAGGGCAGGTGGGTTATTTATTATACAAGTAGCTTTATAAAAGTGTAATAATTCAATTTCCATAATAGAGATAAACAACAAGAAATAACATCGGTAAATATTTCTAACTGTTGAAAGTTTACGCTTGACCAAATATTATAGTATACCAAAAATATCAAATCAAAATAAATTATTGCTCAAAAACCAATTAAACTTTTCTTGTAGCCCTTGTAATATGGTTTAGTTTTCCACTGGTCCAGCTGAAAAATATCCTGTCGAGCCATGATTTGGGTTTACTGTAAAATCAACACCATTCTTTCTTTTAAATGGGCCTGACAATATATAAATGCATTTCTTCTATTTTAAAGACACTATCACTAAAAGCTTGTATTTTTCTTCAGAGTAAAGGAGCTGGAATCTAAAGTGGCCGAGCGCGACGCGATGATCAAAGTTCTGCAGAAGCACACGAGCGCTGCGTACGACAGTGGCGCCTCACTCAGGAATAACTCCAGTCGCGAGGAACTTGGTATGAAACTATACTGATTTCATTATTATACTTTTCCTTAATATGTTCTATGAAGTAATAATTAGCATAATCAGCCTATAATGTTCCCACTGCTGGGACACAGGCCTACTCTTTGTGAGAGGGAGAGGGCCGTAATCTACCACGCGGGCGCAGTGCGGGTTGGTAGATGTCATATGTCTTCGAATTTTTGGTTCTAGGACATGCCGGTTTTCTCACGATGTTTTCCTTCACCGTTTTGTGAGCAGTGGTGATGAAATTAATTACCAAAGTAAAGTGCCTGTCTGGGTTCGAACTCACGACCTACAACTCGTAAGTCGGGGCCACCACTGCTCTACATAATTAGCGCTACTTATTAAATAAAAAGGCTGCAGTAATGCGTTTACAATGAAAAGTCAACCTTAGTAACTTTAGCATATGGTAGAAATCTCTGTCCCCGTAATCGAAAGCGAGAACGGAGAAGACTGATTATCTTTCGATTATTGGTATTTGCCCGATGTTCTTTTCATATTCATGGCCGACTTTTGTAGAAAGTCTGCGTAGAAGTATTGAATGTCATTATGTTTTATTGTTACCGACTTTTTACGTCTTTTACTTTCTCATTTACAAAATGGTTAACTTGTGGTAACTGTCACTTGTGCTTCAATCAACACTCCTCTGATGTCCCTTAAAAAATGTTTCCACTTAAAACAAAATTATTTTGTCTGTGTTCCAGTGGGTTTATCCTCCGGAGCATCGTTCTCGAGCGCGGAGGGCGTGGGCGGCGGCAGCGTGTCTGGTCGTTACCGACACCTCGCTCGCAGAAACTACTCCCCACATAATGACAACTCCAGCGGTAAGTAGCTATGACTTCTAGCTTCGAAGACGAATGTGACAACCATGTTTTTTTTTAGTTCAAAGGTTTA
Source organism: Dryobotodes eremita (assembly GCA_917490735.1). NCBI lineage: Eukaryota > Metazoa > Arthropoda > Insecta > Lepidoptera > Noctuidae > Dryobotodes > Dryobotodes eremita. Next base: position 6,788,420 of record OU823248.1, read on the forward strand.
CATCGAGATGTGACGCAACTTTGCGTACTCTATACAATTTAGAACTTATCTGCTACATAAAAAGGTAGACATTTCTGTGAGAGTGCGAAAGCGAATTGAACTATACGACGATGTGGAGCGGAACGTCGTGAATATTTAGTAGCTATGGCTTGTATAGCCTGCTTGCACCACACAACACTAAATACATTTAGCGTTAAACTAATTTAAAACATCGTTCTGTTTCTGCCAATCGTTTGAAGTTTACAGGGACAGACTGATGTTGTGGTGCATGCGGGCCTATGATTCGCCTTGCATCGTCGCTTTGTACAATTTAAGTGTAGCATCTCAATGACTGACCTCTGGCTTGAAAGTCATTAAACTAAAGTGCAATAATAATAATTATGTTGTATGCCCCAGGTTGCGGTTTCGACAGCACATCTCTCCGTCTGGACGAACAGCTGGCAGCCTTAGAGTGTCGCCTGGAGCGGCCGCCCGTGCCCGCCGTGAGTTACATGTCGCCCGAGCAGCGCGCGCATGCCACCCGCGACTACTACTGACACACATGCTATACACACTCGCATAACATAACACACTTGCCCAACCCATACCACAGTCTTACTGAGCCGTTTCAAGAAACCTGATCAGTAAAGGCTAGAGCACTACAAGTTTCTTTTGGCGCGTGGCCAAAATCGGAACCAACGCCGCCATTTTGTTTTTTTTTCAATACATTTCACAAAACAGTTGCATAAAATGTTTACCAACAGCGCCCCCCTGTCAACGTCATTCGAGCGCCAAAAGGTCTTAGTAGCAGTGTAGCTCATATTTCAGCCGCATTGGGCAGCGCATAACATTGCAATACAACGGCCCGCCCAAATGTGTGCTAGCCTTAAATCTGCTATAAAACACATGACATATAAAACTGGTAAATCGGTCACTGAAAAAAATCAGCCTATAATGTGATTAGTCCGAAAATATTATTATACTGTAGTGTCATGAGATTTGGACCGTTTGAATGCTCAACGCGGGAGTTGAACTACTTATAAAAGGTAGCAATCTAACTTTTTAGGGTCATTGTCAAATATAAACCATCATTAAATTCGAAAACGAATAACCGATAGTAATAAATAAACTAAAAAAGAATATTACGATATTAAAGTCTCGAAATTATAATCGACAGTTAACAGATCTCTCGAACAACTCACTTTTATTAACTATCCGACTATTATAAACATTCCTAAACTCGTAGGATTCCGCTTACTCACACAAACATTCCGGCGATGTACAAATGATCACGAAAAACGCTTCGTTTTTGTGTTCCGTGTGATTTTATTCCAAGTGTTTACCTAACCCTAACCTGCAGCCTAATTAAATTGTGTAAAACACTACCAATGACAATTTCCTTTTCAATCGATTCGAATATTGCGCCTTATGTTTCAACGCAATGGATTTTGTTGAACTGTCAAAATCAACGATATTGTCATATGGAGTGTGTTACACAATTAAGGATGCTGATCAAAGACAGTAGAAGTCTGAACATAGGTAAAATAATGTTCCTTTAACCGTGACTTAACCATGAGTGTGTTGGTGCCACATAGCTGATAAGAATCTCCGTAAATTTATATTTACAACTGTTTTCTTACACTCCACAAGTAGGAACCTAGTCTTATAAGGATAAATGTAAAGTTATAGTGTCGGTATTTTAAGTTTTTTAAGGTCTGAAACGAGAGAAAATTATTAATATGGACCAACAACTACCACTATGCTTAGTTTCTCATTAAAGTTGTTAAGAGGTATTGTAGAACTGTACTGTTCAAAATGATTTACTTTTTACTGCAAGCTTTAGTAAAGAAGCATACTTGCCAAGATAACGCTTTTTATACATTGCCATACAACAAAATTATTTAACAACTAAGCACAGTGGGGACATGTTCTTATTAAAATATAGGGCTTTTTGTAATAAATCTTGTACAAGGTGAACGTTTACTTCTTATGATATTCGTGTGATTCTGATTTTATATTGAAGTAAAACAGAGGCATAGGTCACAAAAATATGCCAAAGTTAGTACCTATAATATTATTTTTTCGGCCCATTTATGAAATGTACTCCTTAAACATAGAAATAAGAGTTATATTATTTTTGTATTTATTTTGGATTAAAAATAACACACGAAGGGATTTGAAATTATGATTGTTATGATTATAGGTCTGCAAATTTGATTTTGTTCCTATAATTAAACAAGATAAGTCTTATTGTATGTTTAGAAAATAAGAAGTTATAGTCTCGTCACTTATAAGTTGCCTCAAGACGGTGTAGCATAAGCAAAGCCGTGTGATTACTAAGAGATTAACCTAACATAATTTTATCTTTGTAAATCGTTGATTTGAAAGATCTTATTCCTACATACACTTCTGCTTATGACCCTAAAACGCCGTGTTGTATTTATAGGCTAAAACCCATGCAGCTATAGTTTATGGAAAACTATTTATTTAGATAACGAATGCCTATTTTGTTTTAATTACCAATGTTAACAATTAATTAGAACAACAGGTGCTTGTGAAAATTTAGATCATAAGAATCGAACCATTATATGACGCTATTTGATCAGATTGTAAAAAGTACGACAAACGAAAATTGACATCATTATCAGTGATAAATTAACACATTTTGTATTGTTTTCCACAGAAAGTGTATAAATATACATGTTCCAATTAAATTAACAGGCGTTACTTTACAGACGCGGTGGGTATCGATGTCGAATCGTTATTGTTGAGTATTTCATGGACCTTTTCTAATGAAACCATAATTATGTATACTTTACTTGTTCTTTACTTTTCTTTTAAAATATACTTAATAAACAAAATAAAATTCTAATGGCGTGCGTACTTCGTGGATGGATCCATATCTACTCTTATGACATTGCTCTGACAGAAGCTGTCCTTGTCGCGGCGTGCGTGTTTCGTCCGCAAGCCGTATCCTTGTGTAAGATTGGACAAAACAAAAAAAAGCCAAGTGCGAGTCGGACTCGCACACGAAGGGTTCCGTACCACAAGGCAAAGAACGCCGAAAAAAACAAGATGCTTGTATGGAGACCCCCTTTAATTTTTATCTTTATTTTATGTTAATTATTTATTGCGGCAATAAAAATCCACAATGTGAAAATTTCAACTGTCTACTTATCAGTGGCGAAGGGTGGTTTTATGAAAGAGGCAACCCGGAGCAAAAACATCCTTACCTAGGCCGGGCGTGGCGAACGTAGTCCTTCCTAACTCCAGTTACTTAAAATCTGTGACTGTCTTCCTGGCTTCAGTCTTGTATAGGCAGATGTGCCTTCAGTCCAACTTTACTATACGTGTAAGCACTGATAGATTTAAACAGTGTCTTGCAAGTACAATAAAAGTAGCTTTGAAAAAAGCCGTTTGTGGTGTGATGACTATATGATGTCTACTGGACAAAATACTTAACTACAAGACTACTGACTTATTCTACTTACAGTACTACTAATACTAGGATTTTTAATTAAATATGGGGTGTATTAAATACCCACAGTGGGATTATATTATTTGGCGTTATTAAACACTACTTACTGACTGTGCCATTTTTCAATGACGTATTGACGATATAGTGATCGTGTTCTGAATTTTCGAAGGAAAGCCGAGAGGAATCGGCTTGTGAGAGGGCCTCGCGCCTGCTACCTATTACGGTTCATGAGATACAGCCCGCTGACAGACAAACGTACGGAGGGTTCCGTTGGCACCCTTTGGGTACGGAACCCTAAAAAGGATTTTCTAAACTTACTCAACACGTGTGTGAAGTATCGCCAGTTCATTTAATTTGATCCTATGTAACAGCAGACCTTAGAATGAAAACTATTCACCCATATTATATCCGCCGTTATTCCCGAGGCTTTATTATTTAAGTACTAAGGAATTGTATACAGATATATTTTTGTAAGATGTATTCGATGTAATATTAATCATATTTTTAGAAGCATGTTTTAGAATAAACATCATGTTTTGTTTGTTGTGGTTTTAATGTTTTAATGGCTGTTCCTAACACGTAGAGGCTTTGGCAGTGTTAACCCCTAATCTGAAAGGCTATTCAAATATGGATCTGCTGTCAAATATCATGTCAAATGATTTCATTGGCTGTTGTTATTACTGGCAACCAATCTCAGCTCTCAAAACGGTGAACGAAAACATCGTGAGGAAATCTGCATGTCCTCGAACCAAAATTCGAAGACATGACGGGACATCCAACCGCACTGGGCCCACGTGGTGGATTATGGTCCACTCCCTTTCACAGAGAGGAGGCCTGTGTCCCAGTAGTGGGAACTACAGGTGAGAACATTATAGGCAAATTATGCTATGCTAATGCTAATCTCAGCATTCAAAATGCGATTTGATATTAGATTAATTAAACAAAAACTTGATAGGCCTTTCAGAAACCGGGTGTCAGATTTTGCCCTGAATTAAAGGCGAAAATGAACAATGAACAATTTGCCTCTTCGTTATATTAACATTAATGTATTCGCTTTTGTTTGGAGTGTTGCAGTGATAGCCTACTGACACTGTTGTTATAACAAGACTGCTCTAAATAGGCCACTTTCAATCTCACACAAGTACCTATACACACATGATTCTGATATTCCCTTCACTTAACATTTTTATCAAGTGTTTGAGTTTATGACTGATAACTTCGGGTCACACAAATGTGCGACTTTGTTGCAGACTCTGTAGAGTAGTTTCAATCTGTGTTAATAAAAGTTACACAAAACTTATATAAAATCTACACTTCGGCCAGCGGGGTAATTGCGTAACGCACTAGCAGTAGCAATGGCTTTCATTTTGACAGTTCAATAACATTCATTGCGTTATTTACGTTGTTAAGCAGACAAATTTTTCGAACATATGAAGCAATGGATTAGCAATATCTTTCAAAATGGTTTAGGTTGTGTTTGAAAGTGTGGTACGCAATTAGGGTGTGTAGGCAATCGCATTTTGCTTGGCTTATGGCTGACATACATGATCAATGATTCCATAGTAATTTCTTTGGATGAATAAAATCTTGTACCTATATTTATAATTGGAGTGGTCTTACTAGAGTGGTCACGTTATAACTTTCTTCGGGCAGCGCCGCTTCCGCAATGAGGTAAGAATCACTAATTATTGGCGTTTGTCCGTATTGTTCTATTGTGCCAGTTGAATAACTCGATAACAGTGTTACCACACCTGAACCAAATTTATTTTTAGATCATCTTTAGGTACCTACCACGCGAAATTCAAATTTTCTTACGTTTTTTTCAATTTGCAGGTCGGTATCAGTTTGTATGTTGATCAAAACACGATTCGCGACCGCAACAATTTACAGAATTATGATAGTTAAAATCATAACACAACTCTCTTAGTTCAAATTACCCTATTGAATGACCATTCCATGAAATCGTGACATTTGAGGCCAAATCTAACTTCGCGCATCCCCCTTAAATGAAAAATACCTATTTATTACATGATTTTCTATTCACGGAATGTGTAGAATATTTTAATGATGTTGTAAAAAGGGTCATATTATTATCATATGGTCGAGTCGAGTCTTAGCAAATAAGTAGGAAAACAGAACAACGTATGCATTAGTTACGTCATCAGGGGGCGTGGTTCTTGACTATTTTATATTAAAATCTGCTATGGCTTTGTCACATAGAGCTTTAATTAAAGTAAGTAGGTAGGTGCTGATATTCTTTGTAGTGCGGGGTCTTTACCGTGTACTAAATTGCCTGGGTGAAAAGGGAGCTGGCCTCCTTATTCTTTAGAAATAACGCCACACGATAGAATATGACAGTTTCGTAGTTGCAAAACTCGCCTGCGCCATAATAAATCCAATAAAATGTCAAGGCTATTGAAACAGTGTAATTTACAATAATTGGGTCTACTAGCAGGTATTTCAGTTTTTAGGTCACAGTTAAAACTCGCGAAGTACAAGATTACTATAAATATTCCTACATTTATTTCAAAAGACGTAAACCTTTATAATAGAAAGTAAGTTAATTACCTGCTACAAATATTTTCTAATCGGTGACTCACCGGGACCAGTGTTGCAATATTTACTTTTTAATTAAAATTGGTAGGGAAGTCGTCAAGTCATTACAGTTTAGGTCAACATACAAATACAATACGTAGAATTAGAACACGCTACCAAAGGAGAATGCCCAAAAAAACGTTGCGTCGATAATGAAAACATAATTATGTAGGATTGTAGGATTTTATTGGATACATAGTAGAGTACAGTATCAAATACGAAATTAGTTTTTCACAAAACAATCCCCATAAGCGTCACAGCGTGCACAAACCGGCAACATTGCAAGCGTCGTATAACGAGTTTCCTTGTACTACTAAGTACAATCCTACATACTTATATGTTTTCTAAATCGACGCTGGGTTTTTGCCCAAATATTTCTGGGCATTCTCCTATGTAATACCTACAACCATACAACTTCAGCATCCTAAAGTAGCACGTTCACGATCGACGTAAAACCATTCGTACGCCATTGCAATGTAACTCTTATCTTGGAAAGGAATGGAAAAATTTAGAATGATTGCCAAGAGTTATATCAAACTTACGGCAGTCATTATAAATGATACGTTTTATCAATTAAATAAGAGTAACATTGCAAATACTTACTAATAGTTTTATGTCATTTTTTTTTATCGTAAATGTCCTACTTAATAAGCTTCTTATCTCCACAGCGTGGGCTATGCTGCTTCCCTGGTCTGGGGACAGTGGGAGCACGAGGCGGTGGGGGGCGAGGCGAGGAAGCCTTGCTGCTGGAGCGCCAGGGTCGCGCCTCGCAGCAAACGCGCTCCTCCAGCCTGCCGCCCCCACCGTCCGCCCTGCCCCGCCCACCCCGGAAACCGTCTGCCAGGAATACGAGATACGACCGCTTGGAACACAGAGATGCTCGTAAGGTAATGCATTCGAAATGTAGCGAACACAAAGATGCTTGAAAGGTAAGGCATTCGAAATCTGGGGAACACAGAGATGCTCGTAAGGTACCTATTCGGAATGTAGGGAACACAGAGATGCTCGTAAGGTAAGTCATTCGGAATGTAGGGAACTCAGAGATGCTCGTGAGGTAAGTCATTCGGAATGTAGGGAACTCAGAGATGCTCGTAAGGTACCTATTCGGAATGTAGTGCACACAGAGATGCTCGTACGGTACTTATTCGGAATGTAGGGAACACAGATGCTCGTAAGGTAAGGCATTCGGAATGTAGGGAACTCAGAGATGCTCGTAAGGTACCTATTCGGAATGTAGTGAACACAGAGATGCTCGTACGGTACTTATTCGGAATGTAGGGAACACAGATGCTCGTAAGGTAAGGCATTCGGAATGTAGGGAACACAGAGATGCTCGTCAGGTAAGGCATTCGAATGTACGCACTAGAAGATATTTCTCTTCGTTTCCGTAGGCCTTCGGTTTTTGCCGAGACTAGGTGTACTAGGCTTATCTGAACGTTGAATCAACTACCGTTACTGAAACTCCATACCTTGCCGAGGTTCCTTCGGCTATAATTTTTACGATCAATGGCAAATAAAAACTACATCAGCAATCTTTAGTAATATGGTCCCATTATAAAAACTTGTAATCTAAGTAGTCTTTCAAAGATTACCTACCTATTTCTGTAAAACTCTGGGACTCAACTCAAAGCTATCAAAATAGACCTTGTAGGTAGGGGAAGTTGTTGTGATTATCCTCATTGTTACCAACCGGAAAAATACTACATCTGATTATACCTACACACAGTAGGTACACCAAAGTCTTCCCCATATCCGCCACATACATGTTAATTTTGTCTGGTTGATAACATATTTTGATAAACTTATGGTGGGTCTTTAGGCTGACTGCGGAGCAGGAAATATTTACTAAAAAGCTGCTGTCCTGTAGGTACACGTTGCGTTGCGCCCGCGAACCAAAGGTCAAAACATTTAATTTAATGTCGAAAGGTCAGAGTTTAGGTGCACGGTTCCAATTTGTTTAATGGAGAAGAACCGGAAAACTACACGATTACGAAAAGGCATCGAAGAGAATAGAACATGACTTGATTTGATGGGGGATGTAATATACAAGATAAATAGTAGGTAAGTAGGTAGGTATTTGTTTATGAAAAAATACTTACACTAGGTACTTATTATACGTTAATGGCTGTTGTAAACTTGGACCTATAGGCTCGTACACACTGGCGCAACACGACGCCCGACACAAAGGCACCGCGTGTCGCGCGACGAGCGGTGCCGTTGTGTAACGCTGTTGCGTCGCACCTGTCTGTGGGAGCCTTATATCTGCGGGTTCGACGAAGTAATAGCAGTGTAATTTAACTTAATGAACAATTTCTTTGCTCTACTTTACTGTTATGGTTTCTCTTTCATTTCATCGTTATTAGTTCTCTAGAACAGACTCTATGTAATAAGTACGATTTTGATTGAGACTGTAGTTTTTTGTAGACTCATATTTTAATTCCGCACTGCCAGAATTTTCAATATTGTTGGAGACACCCACGTCATTATTATTTGTCACTTTTTTGATGACGTTATACCAAGAAACAACTCGAGTCTATCTAGTCACTAATTAGGTAGGTACCTAATTCCAAACCATTCTTAATTTACCAAAGATGTAAAGAACAATGGCCGCTCGAAATTTAGTATATTTTTATTTATTTCGTTCAGGAATAATCGATGTTACAATTATAATTATAATATTTCCGGGCATACAGTAGATTAAATTATTTGAATTTTGATAAATTCCGTTTGTTTTTATTACTTATGAAAAATTGACTCCAAATTGGTACTTTATATATAAACAAATATTTTATTAAAAGAAAATTGCAATATTTCTACGCCAAAGGCTTCTTCTCCGTCCTTTTATCCATACTAAGTAATGTTATAAATTCGAAAGTTACTCTGACTGTATGTTACTTTTTCACGCCTAAACCACTGAACCACTGAACACTTGCACAGGTATTTTATGTTTACTTTTAATTTTATTGTTATGTTGTATGTTTTATTGTTAGTTTTAAATGCTCCTTTTTTGTATTTTTTATAATTAATTTTTTTGTTTGGATTTCCTGTGCGTGTCCCAAATAAAATATGTTTCTTTCTTTCTGAACGGATTTTAATAAAATTTGGCAAGGAGATAGATGGCATCCTGGAGAAGGACATGGGCTACTTTTTGTCCCGGTAGCACGTTCCCGTGGGATATTTGCCGAAATCGACGCGGGCGAAGCTGCGGGCAAAAGCTAGTTATACCATATTTGTTCCAGACGCTAATATCACGCAACTACTCAGCCGTTGTACACCTACCTAGGACATTATTACGAATTCAAAAATCGTTCCAGATTTTCGCTATTATTGATGAACATAATTATTATAGTATAGGTATTTAATTGTTTTCTGGTGATCCCCAAGATGAAATAGTGATTATGGTTGATAATAAGTGTGTTCTATTAGGCGCGTTATTAATCAGCGACGCGCAGATTTCGCGTTCTATTCCTAGGCAAGTTCAATGTTATCGCTTTTGGTTCCTGGGCACCACCTCTTCTACCTCTTCTATTAGTTATTATTATTAAAGTGGAAGTGATGTTCGCGTAGTTTGCAGGTAGGTGATTAGAGAGTGTCGCTTGCACGAGTACCTACCTCTCTATGCACTCGAGTCTCGACAAGTGAACGATGGGTCAATTTCTTCACTCAATTACGTATGATGAATGACTTCAAAGAACTAGAGTGCAACTTTAATCCACTAACTAGATACATAATTAGCTATTGCATAGCTATCAATATTTTTATTTATAGTTCTGACGTCAGCCAGTCTCGCCTGCTCTATTTTTAGTTTAACCACAAATTGTGATAACGTAGTACATAGGTAGTTACGCGCGTAAACAAAGATTAGTTATATTTATTTAAAGCTGCAATGAAATTAACAAATCCTTCCTAGTGTTGTAGAAGGTAAAACTAAATTTAGTTCGCCAAAGCTCGCTGCGTACCTACATGTCATTGCCCTGTACTAAGCCAAGGCTGCGTTATGGTAGTAACAACATGATTATAATTTATCGCTTTATAATGCTAGCAGTAGGTATTGTTAGTACATTGATCCAGATACGAGTGCGTTATTCAGAACTGAATTAAAATAGTGCTAGTTCTCTCCGCTTAGGGCTACCTAGAGAAATGCTATATGCTACTTCTTGCATTTTAGGCTGGGGATCCGTGTCTCACGACCACAAGCACAGTAAGTTTTCCGCAACCCCGTTTCTTCGTTCTGTTAGGTCTTTTTTCGGCAAGTTTTTGTTCTAAGAATACTTTAAGATCGAGAAAGAGAGAGCCACTTGTACAACGACGACGCACTATCTCGGTTCCGATCAAACTTGATCAAACTTACTCCATAGATGGTAGGCTACCCAAAGCAAGCCAAGAGGCTATCGGGTTCATCAGCTGAGCTTGATATACCATACAGATATTATGTAGCTCTAAAGCACCAACTTGTTTCAGGATTCTGACGGCTCTGGCTCCATCGCTTCAACTGCGTCACGCAGCTCACCTCTACCATACGACACGGTCCGCAAGCTGCCCTCCGTGCCGACATCCGCGTCCCTTCCAGCTGCAGAGTCCCGGGAATCGTTAGTCCGTCCTAGGGACTCCAGCCTGCCTTCGCCTTCCAAGCTGGCGGTCTACGCAGCCGCCAGGAGAAGGTCCGCAGAGTCCGCGAAAGATAACAAACGTACACATCATTATAGGATTCAGTTTTAACTAACACTACCGAGATGTATTGAATAAATGCAAGACGTTTTCCAGCTCAGAGAGTGTTCATAGTCTGTAGCAGCGGCTACAGCTGAACACCGCACGATCGAAAGTATGCTGAAATTCAGACATAATTTACTTTACCTGAGATATTTCAAAGATAATTTACCTAGATAATAAATAATATCAAACTTCAGTAATATGAAAACAAAATAAAGGACCTAGGTATAATAAATAATACGTTCAAGTTTACATGTCCTAAACACACGCGCCGCCCACTCGTGCGTCTTGAATACCCTTCATGAAACCTAATATTGACGTGTTTATTTTTAGCGAGGAAACGAAAATAAAGGTGACAATAACATACCATATGTTGATGAAATCGAAAAATATTTTATGAAATGCCTGAATATTTTTCCTTTTAGGCTTCTATGGAAAGAAAATTGTATTTCTAATGCGTAAAGAAACGAAACGTGTACAATCACGGTAACAATATAAAGTGTTTGGTTTTAAAATATCGATTTATCGTAGGTCCGCATTGTTTTGTAGATAGAGTTCGACGAAGTCAAATTAATTCGGCATAGACCTACTGATTTATTTTACTATATTTATTATAGACGTGTCAAGTCGACAGAATAAAGCAGACTTCTTTTAGTACGTGCTGCAATGTTTGTTGCTTATTGAACATTAAACAAATATTCAATACATTATTCAATGTCGGGGAAAGTCCTGATACCGAAAGTGAGTAGCTATGTGTTCTGTACTAAAAAGCGTGTCCACTTTTTTATACAATGCCAAAAGATAACCTAATGGCAGATAACTATTTTGAGGATGTCAAAATTACTAATTAATTCTGCGACTCCGTATAGGTGTTAGCCCACGCAACGCCCATCTTATTTCGAAGTAGCTCACGGCACTTAACTTCGACACAGGTAACGCAAGTAGGTGTCTGTCATTGATAGATGGGACAGTACCACTTATTTTGATACGAAAACAAACGATTTTCATATAAAAATGCGATCATAGGGCCTGTTTCACAGTGGCCAGACAGCCACTGTCCAGTGTCCAGTTATTGGACAGTGGCTATCCGGTTGAACTCCAGTAAGATAAATAAAAAGTTTATCCAAATATGAATGAATATATCTGCCAGATAAGTTAACCAGGACTTATCAAGAGGTGGTAAAACAAGCCAATAGAGTTTTAACGCAGAATTAATGAATGAGTGAATGTAGAGGTTTGTTAGTGTTTTATAGATCGTAACTTTAAATAACGATATGAGTAAGTATTTACTAAAATTTATATTAATGACCGCTGTTGACATTTTTTATTGAGTAGGTACGGTTCAGTAGTCTTCGTGTTTGCGTGTGTAATTACTGGTCGGAGTATGCAGTGGCTAGGCGTTGTTAGGTTTTATAGACATTCAAAATTATAAATCTTTAAATTGGAAGCGACTTACGTTTCTGTCTGAGAAAAGTTTAATCAATAAGATCGGCGCGTTGTTACGTCACGCGTCTCTATAAATACATGTTCTTCTAGACCTTTGTTAAAGTTATTTTGCAAAACAAACACTGATGCCCGTTTTTACTAACATTAGACGACACTAAAGTGAATGCCTAAATGAAAGTGCGCTGTTGGATTTTCAAGTTTCAGCGCTAACTCGAGCGTTGAAAATCTAATAGCGCGCTTTTATTTAGGCATTCTGATAGATAACCTCATTCAAGATTTTGCAAATGACCAAACATCATATTCATGACATTATTTAGAGTACAAATTGCAAAAGGATGTCACTTTGAAAGACCAATTTACAGCATTCAAAACGTGTAAAATAAAGAATTAATTTATTAAGATTGTTTACGAACGAAAAACAATGTATATTTAATATAGGTTTAGAACTTTCATTAAACTAAATTCTATATTGTTTTCTAACTTTTACGATGTGTAAATAAACTAAAAGTCAATTAGTTCTGACAAGCAAGTCGAAGAATGGCAACAAAAACTAGTTCTCTTTGTGTAAACATCAAACCAGCAGATACGAATAACTGTAGAAGAAGCTTAAGTTATTATTTAAAGTATTATGGACGCTATACAATAAATAACGCCGGCCATCAAGACGCCCGCGGTAATTGGAACTAATTAAAGGTTAGTTGTACTTTATTGCCCGCTAGAGCGCTCTGCCGGCAGTCCATCCGTACGACTTTATATTTCACGTTTTCTTAATTGCATTTAAAGTCTGAATATTAAAATACTATATTAATAGCTCAAGTAGATGTTAATTAAACGCTTGTTTGTTTTAAATAATTAAAGCTCGATGATCGTTGCAGCTATTTCGGTAAGAAATTGTTTGTATTACGGCAGTGTCGGGTCAGTCGACAGTTTGGTTGTAAAGCCTGTTTCACACGTCACTTTTTACCGAGGGAAACTTTTTAATTACTATTGAGACGGCGGAAAATAGGCGTGAAATAGCACAAGAATCTATTTATACGGATTTTGTTAAGCTTCTCATGTAGGAAGAGAGAGGAAAATAGGTAAGTGCTACCGTGTATTGCTAACTTTCTTTTTTAAAGCGGTTAATACTGTTCCGGGAAAAACTTTGTTACCATCAATACCATCACTGTAGGTAAATGTTGTACCTACGTGTGAAGTGGGTTCTTACGATATTCTGAGCGATACACACCGGTAGTTCTGACTGGAATACAATATTATGTACAAACAATTGATAATAGCTTTGAAAGATATTGTACCGAATTTAAGAAACCACTAATTGCTATTGATCGAATAAATGACAGCGTTGCTATATGTATTTTGTTCTGGTTTTATTTCCTAAAAAAGTTTATTTATTTCCATATTCCTTAACCAAATGGTGTTTTGCTATTGATTGCAGCGGATTTGTTAACCCCGGTTTCAGAAAACTCATTTTATCTGTTTAATTTAATATGTTGCTTAATATGAAATCAAGTGATTTGATTGACTGTTGTTAATTCGGTCACATAGAATCATAGCAGTTAACATGACTTTGACAGCGTGTAAGATAATGTTCGTGTTGATCAGTGCCTTTCAAGGCTCATTCAAATTGGGAACCACTTTGTCTGTGGCCGTATCATCGGAAAAAAGTAAGTATCTATTATTTATCAGTATTTTATTTTGTTTATTCTGTTTATACTACAAAGCAGTAACAGGCAATAAGATGGCAAGCTTTACGACCTAGCTTTTATAAGTCTCGGGCAAATTGAAAAGAATACAGATGATGTCGTTACAACATGGCGCGATACCAATTTAAGTCGTAGCTACACGATAAGCCAATATTGATTGCTCAACAAAGGACATCATGAGATGCCTCGTCCTGCTTGATTTGCACTTTGACCAAGAATAAGTATTTAGTGTATGGACATGCTTATAATAATAACAGCCGCACGGAACGATCTTCAAGGTTAAGCAACGCTTGCCGAGATCGGCCGCGGAGGGGTTACCATCCATTACATACCGAGATCCGTCCATGCTAGAATGGAAAGCACGTTAAAAGCATTTGGTCCCGGCTGTCATCCGATGATCTTTGACAGTCATTACGGGTAGTCAGAAGCCTGAAAGTCTGGCAACTACCCAGTAACTGGGTCGTGGAGGTTAGATAGGCAGTCGCTTCATGTAAAATATTGGTATTCAGCTGTATCCGGTTAGACTGCAAGCCGACACCAAGATAGTTGGGAAAAGACTAGGGAGGCAGTAATATTGCCTGTACACTGGACAGTAAAAGACAACAAAGTGAGCATATTCATACTGCTGCAGTATGAACATGTATTCTTTGTTAGGAATTGCTAGTTTGTTTACACTTTTAACAGACTTAAAAAGGAAGTTTGGAATGTGAAAATTTTATCTAATGTGCTTACCTACTTATCCATCCCATGACAGAAAAGATGGGATTCTCAAGAAAAAGAAAATATTTGTATGTATTAAGAACATTTTCTCGGTAACGCTACATAAGGCGTTTATGTTGCCCGATAATAAAATAATACCAAAAATCAACATGGTAATTGCCAGATAAATAATGAAAGAAATAATCTGGTAGATTCGGAAGTACCAGTGCTGAAAAGGACTTCCTGTTGCTTTCAGAGGAAAAACATAACAATAGCTTATTTAATTGAATTAACGGTTGACCTTTCATACGCAATAGAGTCGTCGGAATAAATAAATGTTAGCGAGTTCCTGTGAAGACAAACCGCTGAAAATCCACACTATTGGTAGCAGGTACGTTAAATTGAGAATGTAGGTACTAGTATAATATTGGTATGATTTTGTATTTATGACTTTTCAAGTTATTTTCAGGCATATCAAATATATTGAAAACAAAATATTAAACATGAATAAGATTGAATAAATTCTTGAATGTTCATACAGCGGCCTTGATCCTGACATTTGCGTACCTAACGAGAATGAGGCCGAGTGGCGGCCTCGCGCGCCTGACCGCCTGCGCTTGCGCAACTCTACCACTGAGCACTACCGAGTGTCGACCGATAGCCGCGACCACGACAATACGACAAAGATAAACGACCATTCTCCATATCGATATCTCGTTTCAACGCTCGATACAAACGGCCCAACCTTCGTCATAGTGACGTGACGCGCTATCGATACCTACAGAATGAGGACAATCAAACAATTTACTGTTCATTTATCGAACTGATTTGATTAAAGATTTATATCAATCAACTGATACTCAATTCAGAGGCTGTTGTAAGAAGGCATATTAGATTAATAATGATAATGATTCCTAGGGTTTTCAATCAAGATAGAGATCGAACAACATCGTAACTTGAACCGAGTCACTAGCGAATATTTATCGTTAGGGATGTCGTCAGCTTTGAAATCTACTTATTTTTTACCAAAACAACAACAACTCAGCAAAAAAATGATTACGAACTTTTGCACTCCAAAATATTGTAGAGTCGCACATTGTTGTTTATCCTGGGATAGCAACTAGATAATTTGTTATGTTTACTCAGATCGTGTGGACGACGTTCAGTTTGTTGTTATTTCAGATAAATAAGTGAAAATCGTTTACATGTCAATAAACGCGGTGGTCTCACAAACAATGTTATCTCTCAGCGACATTTTATGGACAAACTTCTATCGAAATAGAAAATGTGTGTTTAGTGTTCCGATAAAATTAAGTATATCTGTAATTTATTTGTACGGTCTTCTTCTTAAAAAATCTTACCTATTTCTTTCTCCGAATCGAATGAACTAAATTGCTTCTTAGATATTAAAGGTAGGTATACTGGATTCGCAGATTTTTTACATCCATAACTCTTCGATTATTTATATTAATAACTAATTATATTAATTAATGATTGTGGTGAAGAAGCCTAGGTAGGTAACTACTTATTCTTAAAGTAAAACCCGTACCTATCTTTCATTTATCTGCTCCTCAAATAGCCGGTAATTTCCGGAGAATAAATAAATGCTGATGTTTGTGTAATTATAGTGTTTGTTAATCGATATAATGAGCGAGGCTGAGCCGTGGGCGAGCCTCAGTAAATCACTCTTTCTGAGGTAGGTACAATCGGCTGTATCACGACATGCGAATTGTAGCTTAGTGTAGCCATAGGATTGGGGGATCTTTTACATTACTTTAAGATTAAAGTGGGTCAGAAGTCAGTATGATCGATGTTGAATACCAATACCACAACAATAAGACAAAAAACAATGTTGTTTACATAAGTAGGTACGGTAGTAGATAAGAAGAAAGAGAGAAAAAGAGATTTGGTCCTAAATTATTTCCTTGCGGAACACCAAGCTACGTGTTTATTATGTCGTTAATAATTGTAGATTGTTTTAATATTTCGAGTGCAATGATTGTTTCGTATGGTGTTTGAAAATACCCATCATTGGATATTTCCAAAAACTACCTGTTTATAAACCAAGCTGGGAACATAACATGTTGAATGCCTTAGCTGGTTATAGATCACTTCTAAATACTTAATTTAAATAAAAAAAAACAACAAAAATGGAGAGTGATGGTCATACACAGTTATCACTGTACGGTGTTTCTGCCAGTCGCGTGTGTTCAATGGTGGTATCTGATTGTTGAGGCTTGGTATCGAAACCGGTTGCAAAAACTTTTTGCGATATCAACACGACAGCGTGGCACGCATTCGCTTATATTACTGTCTTCAATAAAATATTAAACTTGTGTTCTTGCGTTAAGTTCGGTAGGTAGTATAGTTTGGTTTATTTCGTCTCACGGTTTACCTCGTTAGTATTATTGTTTCCTACACAATAACTAATACATTTAGGTACCTATTAATAATAATCATACACTATATACCTACGAGTTTGAGGAAAAACGAGAATCGGGAGGTTCTCCATACTGTTAACATTGTTATTTCGTTAGTCTACCTTAATGTTAAATTATAGGTAGGTAGGTATAAACCAGCCCCGGATCTAGGGGGGGCAAGCCGGGCCCCATGCCTCGGGTGCCAACTACAGGGGGCGGCAAATTCTAGCGTGGCAGACAAGTGCACTTATTATCTTTCTCTGCGGATGGCACACTGAGGAAATCACTACGTGACTAGCGTAGGCATAGATCGTCAAACGGTGTGAGCGGGTTGCGGGCGGAGCAGTTGAATTCTGCCAGGAACTCTCCGTTTTTAAAGCACATGCTCCACTTTTATTTGGCGCTATAAAAAGGTTAAATTTCCATCTCTTGCAACAGATCTATGCCATGGCGAACCAGAGGAGGATCAGCGCTTCTGTCACCTCTGTGGCCAAAAATTTAAGGAACAAATCCTTTATTTTAGAAATTTTACTTCGCGTAACGGAGGCGCCGGGCGTCCCGCCCTTTTCGACGCCTTTATGTGCAAAGGCGACACAATTTTCTTTAATTTTTTACCACAGCGCTGGTGCAACTGTTGGATTGGAGCATTATCGATCGATAAAATTTTACTAATATGTTTCTGGCAAAATATTCGAGCTCGCTTTGCGCGTTCTTACAGCCTAGCGGCTCTTAATTCTTTAAACTTTTCGGACTTAAAAAATCTAACTTATCTGAGGCAAAGTGCTAAAATTTTTGCGCTCGCTTCGCTCGCTCGTGCATTCTAGATTGTCTTAATTGGTGTTAAGCTTTTCTGCGAAAATCATGACAATCAGATTAATTATGACAAGCCCATCGATTTTTTTTCAGAACAAAAGGCTCAAAGAGTAAAAATTTTATTCTAGTTTTCTGCTAATATTAAAGCTGAAGGGTTTTTTTGTTTGAACGCGCTAATCTCTGGAACTAGCAGCCGGAATTGAAAAAATCTTATTGCGTTTGATAGCCCAATTCTTGAAGAAGGTTATAGACTATTTAACATCACACTACGACCCTTAGAAAACGAGAAATACGAAAAAAAAAGCAGAAAGAACGCTAAGCGAAAAGGACGTAATATCGTGGGCGAGTGATGCGCAGCGACGCGGTGGGTTGGATATTTGAAATAAATCTGGCGATTTATTTCAAATATCCTGTCCTATCCTAATTAAAATAATTGTTCGACGTTCAGGTATATTTAAATAAATAAGTCTTCATGTAAAAGGTTAACGGATTGGCGAGGCGGGGGGCGGCAGACTCCAGGTTTTGCCCCGCCTCGAAAAAAATCTAGATCTGGGGCTAGTATAAACAAATACACACAGAAAGTTACATTAAGAGTAGATACGAGTAGTTCAACAACAAGAAGACGTAAGTATTAAAACTTTCACGGACGGTACCAGTTGAATCTGTGTTCTAGAATGACATAATAAACCATATAAATAGACTTGACGTTTAAAATGTTTCAATACGTAGTGCTGCATAATATAATATGTTTTGAAGACTTTATAACAGAAACGTTTTATCACGTCATCGTTACATACGTTTTGTCCTTAGATTATAAAATGTAATTTTGTCATAATTTTGTACAACGCGTACACTCGTGACACGGTCAGAATAAATGTAGGGACGCGGGCGGCGTGCGGGACGTATAAACAAGTTGCGCGTGTGTGCGTAGCGTTGCCACACATTGCCAAGAACACATTTTTAAAATGGTCAAAAACCTATTCTATATGACAGTAAAGTTCAGAGTATTTGATATGTTGTGACACAAGGTCCACATCATAGAGTTTTTATTTAAAAGTACATCGGAAATGAACGTTCCACTGTACATGACCTTTTTTTGAACGTTACCGTACGTTGTGCCATATCAAAATCATACATTATGACGTACAACCACGCACCGCCCGTGGAAGGGTTAACTAATTGCTATAATACCTACTTATGTTGCATACGTGTACAATTACAGAGTAAACAGATAATGGCAATTATCGCATTGTCACAATATTACTCAACTCATACGATTGACCCGGAGCGTGGCATGTGAAATTAAAATACATAAGTACCTAAGTAAGTATACACGGTGACTTTTGCATCACAGATTTGCAAAAAAAAAAACGTAAAAAAACGTATGTAGTATGTTACGTACGTACGTACGTAAACGTATTTTCTTTCTTTCTAGAACAAACGTTGTTCAGACCATGGTCTACTACCATTCTATAGTATCAAATATGTTATTAAAACAAACTAAACTAGGCGTTCTCAAATTAGTCTTATGTTACTCAAACGTGTTCAAACATTAACCGTAACATTAAAGTACTCATCGCGGTAGCGATATGGCATTCAATTCAAAAGAGTTCTGAGGAGTCCACGTGGACTACAAGGATGTCCGGCCAATGCGGGCCGAAATACAAATAAATCACTACCCAATGATATGCAATCGCGTGAAGTACCGCTCCCCCCTTTTCTTTTATTGAATGCCGCGGGCCGCCTGAGCCGCCCGGGCGGTAGCCAGTCTACCGAAATCTCTCGAGCGAGCGACGCATATGCATCCGATGTATTAACGTCACATGCACGCATCGCATGCTTTTTGTGAAAATGTGTTCTAACTATTCGAATCTGGAGTGGCTGGATATGGTGCGTTTTTACGCATTTGCTGTAGACAATCTGGCGAAAGGTAGGCGCATGTACTTTCAACCAGATCATTTAACGGTGCTGCGCAGGGGACGGATCTTGAACCCACAGATTCCCATACATGCTACAATACTGGTAGCTACACAGCGGCTACTGTATCACGGCCAATTAAATTAACTTCAGCTAGAATTTCTGATAGTCCTAAGCCCGATAAGTATGAAGGGAAAATTAGAGTCACAGTTGTCTTGGTGCCCATGGAGCTAACCCGGTTTTGTGGTAAGTTTTTGTCTTGTTCTTGTAATATCCCAATAAATAAATAATACCTAATAATGTCACGTTACAATAGGTACTCGTGCCTACAGGAATGAATTAGAACCATATCTGATAGTACCTACCGTAAGTTCGCACCTAGAACAAAATGATAAAATTTGATGTTAGCCACCTCGCCGCCCGCGACGTCGCGCGTCTGTGCGTTGCGTCGCGTCGTGCAATCGTGCCAAAGCCAAAGTCATACCAAGCCATAAAATCTGTAAAGTAGCCACTTATCAGTGATAAAAGTTTAGTCTAGTCAGATAAAACCTACCGAAGTTAACTTTTAACTTTGGTATTTTCTAGTAAGATGTACAAAAATAAGTTCATACTAAATTGCGTTTATGGATTGTACACACATACATTTCCTTGTAAACAATAATGCTGTGTCCCGTGCTTGAGCCGCGCGTTTCGCCGCAACTACTTTGAGACGCGAGTGCCGCAGTGTCTGTGTTGTAGGGAGTAACGATAATACCGACTATTTTTATCTTTTTTGTATTTTTTCGAAAGCTAATGTAGTTTTTTTTGGGTTCCCTCTATCTGGCAGAATTTTGATGCTCCGAAATTTATTTGGCATAACCCACTTGGCATAATCATCTTTAAACGAATATATATATGGCATAAAAATCATTTAATATAATTATTGTTTGGCCGAATGTTTATATATCCGAATTTACAAAGGCATACTTTTAAGATGGCAGAATTTTATTTGGCATAATTACTTTTGGCAAAGCTTAATTTCGCATAATTTCGTTTCACATAACGTTTATTTAGAGCGACGATTATTTGGAATAATTTCACTTGGCATATTAAGAAGATGGCAGAATATCATTTGGAATAATTTTATTAGGCATAATTATTGTCATTTCTATAAAATGTAATCAAATTCTTAGCCTTAAATTAAAATTAAAATATTGTCTTAAAAAGTCAATATGTTGTACTACAAAAGTTAGTGAATTGACAGAACCGAATCGCTGCAAAACCGACTGCACGTAGTCTTGTTTGCGCTACCCCTAGAGTGTAATTTAAGCCCGCGTAGGCGCGGAGGGGCGAGGCGGCCCGCGAGCTGAGGAGCAGATGGTTTTAACGCTCGCCGCCGCGGCTGAGGCTGGCCGGCACAGCCGGCCAGCAAGCCGAAGCTGCTGTGGTGAGCGTTACAACTATCTGCGACGAGAAGCTTGCGTGGGACCGCCGGAGCCCCGCAGCGCCGGAGCCGTGAGAGAAACCATGCCTGCTGCATGTTGCATGCTTTCTTGCATGCTTGCTTGCATGCTGCATGTTTGCTTGCATGCTGCATGCTTGCTTGCATGCTGCATGCATGGTGTGTGCTTTTTTTCATGTTTGCATTCTACATGCTTGATGCATACATGCATGGTGTCTGCTTTTTTGCATATTTGCATGCTACATGCTTGATTGCCAAATTGCTTTATGCCAAAAGACGATTCTGACAGTGAACTTTCTGCAATATGATGGTTCTACTTTTAATTATCATGGATATGAAATTTATGCCTAAAGATGATTCTGACTTACAAAATTATGCGTTTTTAATGTATTATAAATGAGTGTATGCCAAACGATTTTCTGCGAAATGAAGTTTATGCTATGCGCTGTTATGCAAAATAATATTATGACATAAAAAGTTCTGCTATAAAGGGTAGACCCGTTTTTTTTTATTGGGTGCTATAGAATGGTAGTAGATCATGGTCTGAACGACGTTTGTTCTAGCAAAACTGTGATTCAAATCTCACCGTGTATACTACCTACATTACAGTTAAATTAATTATAAACCAAACAGTTTTTTATGATCTGAGAGAATATCAAAGAAGCGTGACGATTGTTCTTTGATTTAGTCACGCTCATTTATTATCTTCCACTGTGTCTATCTGTGTAATTACTTTTGTCTGATGTTACTGAACCTCATTTTATGGGTTTTCATCGATCTATATCTACTTAGAACTATCCTCTAAAAGATCGAATTCTGCCGACCTATTTTATAAAACTTCGGTGAAGTGAGAAGTCATAAGGATTGACACTAGCTCACTTCATCTAAGTTTTCACGATAATATTTTTAAAGAAAAGACCGGTTGCAACTATTTTCTTTTTGCAAAGAAAGTTACACAATCATCGTTCATCGCTCTTTGTCTGTTACGTAAATAAACGTATTAAGTTTTCTCTTTCTATACTTAATTCTGATGAACAATAATTTATCACCTATTTCTCCGAACACAATGTCGTTAAGTAAGGTCGATAGCTTTCAAGTGAGTCATTAAACTCAAATGACGCATACAAATTCCCATAGTCACGTGTGTGGAGGTAAAGTCTTAAGCGTCCTTTTGATTTTAATTAGGGGCTTACCCTGTTAATAACCTTTGGTGTATCCATGTTGATTTTGTTGTGTTGGAATAATAAAAAAGGGCACTTAAATTATAAATGTTAAGTATCTACTTCTACAAACATTTTCATAAAAGTACATTTTTAAATTCCATTCAGAGCATTGCTAACCGTCTGCCGCTGTTTGGCTAGACAAAGCGGTATTATCGACCCATCCAACTCCAACATCCAGTGTAACCACTGCGGACCCCCACGCACAATGTGCGTTGTTCCCACCACCTGTTCCCGAGAGGATTTAATGCAATCTGCAAAATAGAAAATAATCTTTTTTCAAAAAACAAAAGATATCCATAACTTAAACACACGCCATAAAAATAGATTACATCTTCCACCCTCTCGGATCAAAATGCTTTACCATAGTCCATGATACATGGCAAGGAAAATGTTCAACAAATTACCGGAGCAAATAAAAGAAGAAAACAAATTCAATAAACCAAATTTAACAGGAAATTAAAAGAATATCTAACACAAAAATGCTTTTACTCGGTCGCAGAATACCTAGAACAAAATATTTAGTAAATATATGATAGCTAGGGAAATAATTGCATATTTTATTATAGTCAAAAAAGGCACAAATACATACTCTTATTATTATTATTATGTTCCCGTGCCCTAACCAGCGGGGTAATTACGTAACACACTATCAGTAGGAATGGGTTTCATTTTGACAGTTCAACAACATTCATTGCGTTATTCACGTTGTGGAGCAGATCAAGTTTTCTAACATATGAAGCAATGGATTAGCAATAGGCTTCAAAATGATTCAGATTGTGATAAATAGTGTGTTACGTAATTAGGGTGCGGGTTTTATGTTGGAACTTAATTATATTGTAACAACTAAATGTACCCATGAATGTAATAAAGAATTTGAATTTGAATACTCAAAGAAACATAATCGTCTCCTTTCTTTGTATTACTACCTAAATGCATGCAGCATTTAGGTAGTAACACAAAGGAAACTTATAGCCAATCTCTAAGAAAAACAATCTGTTTACCTCACTTTAAATGTCTTAAGGGGGTACTTGGGTACCATCATAAACCACTAAGTCATCAACCTTCCCAATAATTACGAAGTTAAGCTTATACCTAGTGGAAATAAAGAGGAAAAAAATATGGAAAATCTCGTTTCTGAGCACGATAACCTTTAGATTGGAGTATTTACGCAAATGATTTCCTTTTGTGCTTATTATCAAGGTCAACAGATTTTAAATGGCTCTGGCTTATTATTTGTGTATTGCATTTTTATACTCATCAAATCAAATGTCACCTTGACCTCTCTCATAGCTAAAGGCTCACGCAAACAGGCGCGACGCGACAGCGAGATGCGAATCAAGTAGAACAGTTTCTATGAAAATTTCATGGAAGTTGTTCTAGAAGAGTAAGAGTATGTAGGAACCTTAAAGCGTGTTTACCTGCTAGATACCTATTTTTAGAAGTCGAGAATATCAGGACTGCTACTACTGCTAGGGAGATGGGAAATAGCTTCCTCTAGTCTATAACAACAATAAACTACATATAATATAATTATGTAATACTAGCTTCTGCCCGCGACTTCACCCGCGTGAAATTTCTTGTCCCCCGACCCAACCCGTCACATCGCATCACCTGCCCGCGCTATCACTTTGTTTTCGCGAAGCGTTCTTTTTGACTTTTTTTATTTTTGCTCGTCTCCTAAGGGTCATAGTCATAGCGTGATGTGAAATAGCCTTCCTCAAGAATATCAAATGCAAAAATATTTTTTCTAATCCGACCGGTAGTTACGGAGATTACCCCTTACATATAAACTTCCAAACAAACAAATACCTCTTTATAATATTAGTGTAGATATAGATAATCCAAGCACTATCTATCCGGGTCCATCAAAATTCATCACTATTATAAATGAGTTATTCATTTCCAATATCTTCATTTCCAGTATATTCATTTCCAATGTCTTCATTGCCAATGTCTTCATTTCCAATATATTCATTTCCAATGTCTTCATTTCCAATATCTTCATGTCCAATACCTTCATTTCCAATATCTGCAAAGCTTGATGATCAAATTACCTATGTGGCGACAATATCCCGTTCATTATTAAAAAGATCTTTGCAAACAACTCTGGCTACAACTTTTCATAATCGATTTATGTCTGTATCATGTTGAACCCAAACTGTGCTCAAACATTCAAACTCAACACAAAATAGTGGCAATGAGCTTGCAGGTCTACCCACTTTCAACTTGGCAATGGTTACGTCCGTCCCTCCGAATAATATAAAGTTGTGCCTAAATCCAGGAGCTAGAAATACCGCTCCACTTTGATGCCTCTTTATAATTCATCGGATCAGTAGAATCTATGCAAACTTGGTTGTAATAAATCGATTCCTCTTGACCCAAATCCGCGCAGGTCAAAGCCATGTCACAGCCTAGCCGGCCGGAATAATAATGTCTGGTTGGACATGGATTTTTAATAAGCTTGTGATGTTTTTTTGTGTGCTTTGTGTCTGACCTTCATTGAGATTTTAATTTTCTTTGTCTACAGTTCTACTTGTTTTATGGCTTCAGATTCTGGTCCTTATGGATGATTGTGGTCCTTAGATCCGCTGAAAAGTTGTATTCATGATGATTGGCATAAATGTATTATGACACGATTATTCATTACATTTGGACCTACCTATTTAGAAAATCCTGGATGAGTCTTAGATCAGAAGATACTATCAATTGACGATTTAAAAAGCGTTAAATATAAACCAGCAACAGTCATTTACATCTGCTAAACACGCCGAATATAACGTACCTTGACTGTGTTATTTATGCAGTTGTCTCAATTTGAGTAGGTGCTTAATACCTACATGAATTTTTGGCACCCGGTGTATCCACGTGGCGGCATCGGCTGTTGTTTACCGGCCAACAAACCAACGGCGATGCATAATTAATAGTTCAGTGCACTTAGATGTTTTAAAACATTTGTATAAAAATCTTCAAAAATGTGTTTAGAAAAATTGCTTTAATTTACCAAAATCTTACAAGGGACTGAAACTTTCTCATCGTCATCGTTTCAGTTGAAAGGAGCCCACAGCTGGGCATAGGCCTCCTAACCGCCATAGCGACCGGTCCTATGCTTCTCGCATCCAGCGGATTCCCGCGACATTCACCAGGTCATTGGTTCACCTTTCCATACCGTTCTAATTTCAAAATTGATTTATGTCATCCGAGCTCTAGTCATTTGGAACAAGATAAGAATCGCAAGAATATCCTCAAACAAAGTTGTTCCAATCCAGAGCGCGATGGGTTCACAGAATCAGCTGTTTGATGCACACGATTATCGTGATGCACCGGTACTGCGCACTGACTGTTGCATTGCAATTTACTATTTACTCTACGTAATCATTTGATGTACCCTGTTGCTTCCTATTCAACTGATATGGCTACACTACATGGTTGTATAACATAACATAACATAGCATCACGCCTGTATTCTCTGAAGGGTTAGTCAGAGGTATATACTATAGTACACCTGCATTTCGCCAGTTATGTTTCAATGTCCCATGTAACGGGGCGAGCCTATTGCCATGAACCGGGCACAAATCCAAACTCAGGCTGCTACTGAGAAATTCCAGATGGAAAAACCCAATAACACTGTGCTCGACCCGGGAATAGAACCCAGGTCCTCATACTCAGCAGTAGTGCTTGCGTTCTCTGTATTAACGAGGCAGGCACGGACATGGGTTTATGATTCAAGTATTTTGTTTTAAAAAGTATGATGGCCTTAACGCTATACAGTTTTATCAGTGTAGTGTTCAAAAGGTACAATGATGGTGAAACTACGCACGAATATAAAATCTGTTGAGTGGAGAGCAAAAATCTTCGCACGAATATAAAATCTGTTGAGTGGAGAGCATAAAACTACGCACAAATATGAAATCTCTTGAGTATAGAGCATAAAAACACGCACCAATATAAAATCGGTTGAGTGGAGAGCATAAAACTACGCACGAATATAAAATCTGTTGAGTGGAGAGCATAAAACTACGCACGAATAAGAAATCTGTTGAGTGGAGAGCATAAAACTACGCACGAATATAAAATCTGTTGAGTGGAGAGCATAAAACTACGCACGAATATAAAATCTGTTGAGTGGAGAGCATAAAACTACGCACAAATATGAAATCTCTTGAGTATAGAGCATAAAAACACGCACCAATATAAAATCGGTTGAGTGGAGAGCATAAAACTACGCACGAATATAAAATTTGTTGAGTGGAGAGCATAAAACTACGTACGAATATAAAATCTGTTGAGTGGAGAGCATAAAACTACGCACGGATATAAAATCTGTTGAGTGGAGAGCATAAAACTACGCACGAATAAAAAATCTGTTGAGTGGAGAGCATAAAACTACGCACGAATATAAAATCTGTTGAGTGGAGAGCATATAACTACGCACGAATATAAAATCTGTTGAGTGGAGAGCATAAAACTACGCAAAAATATGAAATCTCTTGACTATAGAGCATAAAAACACGCTCGACTATAAAATCTGTTGAGTGGAGAGCATAAAACTACGCACGAATAAGAAATCTGTTGAGTGGAGAGCATAAAACTACGCACGAATATGAAAGCTCTTGATTATAGAGCATAAAACTACGCACGAATAAGAAATCTGTTGAGTGGAGAGCATAAAACTACGTACGAATATAAAATCTGTTGAGTGGAGAGCATAAAACTACGCACGGATATAAAATCTGTTCAGTGGAGAGCATACAACTACGCACGAATAAGAAATCTGTTGAGTGGAGAGCATAAAACTACGCACGAATATGAAAGCTCTTGATTATAGAGCATAAAAACACGCACCAATATAAAATCGGTTGAGTGAAGAGCATAAAACTACGCACGAATATAAAATCTGTTGAGTGGAGAGCATAAAACTACGCACGAATATAAAATCTGTTGAGTGGAGAGCATAAAACTACGCACGAATATAAAATCTGTTGAGTGGAGAGCATAAAACTACGCACGAATATGAAATCTGTTGAGTGGAGAGCATAAAACTACGCACGAATAAGAAATCTGTTGAGTGGCGAGCATAAAACTACGCACGAATAAGAAATCTGTTGAGTGGCGAGCATAAAACTACGCACGAATATGAAATCTGTTGAGTGGAAAGCATAAAAACATTAGTTCTGTACGGAGGGCTGACTCTGCTCACTTCACGACCCTTCTACAATTTCTAGGCTACTTACTAATAGAGTCGTAAGTATTAAATATTAATAGCCTTCCTAATGGAAGCTATTCGTCGGTTTTGCAGGCACATGCGTTTTATGTAATCGCCCAATAGAATCCGGCTATGAAATTATTATCGTTATACTTAAACATAAACACGTTCATACATTTATGTAACTACATACGTACTGCGGCATTTATTTATTTATTTAATACTTTAAGCACACAAATATACAGAGGCGGACTTAATGCCACAGCCAGTATTCAATTATAGCCTTATTATTATGTTAGCCTAGTGCTCATTATTTTGTGCTTTGTGGACATACTCGTTTACGTTAACAAGGAAAAAATAGAAACTCGCAACCCGGTTTCCCAGTTTCGCACGGTTGTTATAACTTGAAAAATCTACGACTGTATGTAAGTTTGTTATTTTAATGTAAACCTTCCGGAATACATTCTCTAAATAATGTTGGAAACCACATCAAAATCCGTTGCGTAGTTTAGAAGAACAAAGCGATCACACAGACAGACACGAAAAACAACTTTAATTTAGGTACATTATGTAACTGATTGACTGATTACTGTGTTTTTTAGATATAGGTAGATGGCGCCACCGTTTGTAAATGCAGACCACCGGACTATGTAGTGTCGGAAGAACGATGTTTCGTAGTCTTTATTTACACAAACAGATTAATTTTACTTAATACCGAAAATTGCAGATCATGTAATGTTCATTTAGGAATGGACAACTAAGCTGTTTAAAAATAAATGCCAACGTTAAAGAATAATAAAAAGTGATTGTAAGATTTTGAGCTATCCTAGTGGGTATGAAGTTTTACTCAAGTAGGTACCTACATATGTACGTTCCTAAAGTTATTGAGTGATTAAGCATTTAATTGGCTATTTATCTAGAGTAAAAACACCTGATAACGACAATGTGACATTTCCTTCCATAGACAAAACGAAAAAATGCTAATTTATGCGATAATTTGCTAAATTGCATAATATTACAAAGTTGACACTTTTATAGCTATGGTATAGCTATTCTTTCTATTATTATGTCGATTAGATTTAATTTATAGACTGCTTAGATAACAGAAAAACAAAATTGTTATTTTTTTTGTTTCATGAAGTTTTACTACGGTTGTTTACTAATTAGGGTACGCTGATTTCGAATCTAGCCTCAAATTTTTTGTAGCAGCTCTAGTTAGTGAGATACAGGTACCGTCTTAAATTTACTTAAGTAGCCGATAATTTATTTCAATAGCAGTGTAACTAAGTTTCTGTATAATTTTTATTATGTCTTCCTCAAGAAGGACGTGTTTAAACAGCCCTGACTGTTTTTGTGTTATTTGTGGAGAATATATTTTCAAAAAAATCCGTTTGGACGGCCCCGACTTCGTAAAAAAAGCATACTTAGACTACTTTGGGTTTCCATTGCTGACAAATGCCAAGCCTTGGATACCTGAACATAACTGGGTTTTATGTGTTTATTTGAAAATGGTAAATTTCCTTTTGGGCCAGCAAAGTGGCTATACAAAGTATCCCTATTTCCTATGCCTATGGGACAGCCGAGCTAAAGCCGAGCACTGGAAAAAAAGAGACTGGCCTTTTAGGGAGGCATTGATTCCCGGAAAGCAAAATGTTATTAATGTTCCACTAGTATCTAGAGACCGAATCATATTTGTATCCTTTACATATAAAACTAGGGTTAATTAAACAGTTCGTAAAAGCTCTTAACAAAGATGGCCAATGTTTCAAATACATTGAAAAAGTCATTCCAAAATTGAGTAGTCAGAAAATCAAAGCTGGCATTTACGATGCCCCACAAATTAGAAAGCTGATAGAAGATACACATTTTATCAACCATATGACAGTAATCAAAAAATGTGCATGGCAAGAGTTTGTTTGGGTAGTGAGGAATTTTTTGGGAAATAGAAAATCTGATGGCTACATTCAGCACATTGAACAGTTGCTGATGCACTTTGAGCGACTGGGATGCAACATGAGTATAAAGCTTCATTAAGTTCGTAGCCATCTAGAATATTTTCCTGAATATCTCGGTGACCTCAGCGAGGAACAAGGGGAGCGTTTCCACCAGGATATTCGCACTATGGAGGAGAGATATTAGGGATATTGGAACGTAAATATGATGGCTGATTATTGCTGGAGCATCCAAAATAGCAGTACTAACAAACATCACGCGAGATAATCATATAAAATAAAATTTCATTCGGAATAAACATACCTATTTCATATTTTTTTATATTTTGAACTCGGTGCATTTTAGTAAAAAATCCCATCACTCCATAGCTGCTAAACTAGAGCTGCTGCTTAAAACAGGCATATGTTTAATCAGCGTGGAAAGACTATTCAGATTGCTGAAATAATATTCATGCAACAAACATGCTGTTTTCCTGTGTAATGTTTGAAAAAAAAAACCGCTTTCCATATTGGGAAAGTACTTATTAAAGAATGATGGGCACATTTATATGAACACTCGCCGACTCTTAGAAACCATACTACTATAAGGTAGTATTCGAAATCTGCACCCTAATTGCGTAACACACTCTCAATCACAATCTGAATGATTTTGATGGCTATTGCTAACCCATTTCTACGAGTACATATATGTTCGAAAATTTGTCTGCTATACAACGTAAATAACGCAATGAATGTTGTTGAACTGTCAAAATGAAAGCCATTCCTACAGGTAAAAAAAAAAGAAAAATTGTTTTCACTCCTCTTACTCAAAAAGTCCGTAATTGTAGCGTACCAGCTGAGCGGGGATAAAGTAGAATATTTTCCTCTAGGGGTAAAACCTTTTAATTTTATTTTATTTTTGTCTTTTACCGATGAGCCTACAAAAACGAAAATGTCTTTATTCATATGTAGAATAATCATGAATAAAAACTCGACTTACTCAGTAGTAAGTCGAGTTATCATAAAAAAGAAGAACATTTTATTTTTGAAAATTGAACTGAAAGCGGCGATCTCTTCGGCAGAATGAGTGCATTGCGTTGCGGCTACAGAAGAAATAAAAAAAAAGTAAACTACTTAATATTATATGTATTGGATTATTATTTCTCGCAATCGTAGTGAAAAGTATAAGAGTGTAACACACGGCGCTAAAAACCCACAATAACTCGGTTTCTATTTACTCCCTCGCTAAAGCTCGGGAGTAAAACTACCTCGTATATAATGGGTCACTTTAGCCCCTTGTATAACAATCTACTATTATTCTGCACAAAGGAGACGCACATTTAAAAAAGAAATAGACAAAATACATACACTAATAAAAAGTAGCCAAAAGCCTCGTATTCAAAACGCAACCCGCAACGCAACGCCTAATGTGTTACGCAATTATCCCGCTGATCCTTTAAACGAAGGTAAGGTAAAAGATAATAGTTAATAGTAAAGTAAAAGGTAAGTTAAAGGTAATAGTTCTTTTTATTTCGTTTGGGGGTTATAGTCTTTGCAGTTATAGAATAAAGGAGAACGTTCTTACAACTGCCGCATTGCCCTAGTGGTCGCAAGTGCTACTGCTGAGCAAGAGGTCCTGGGTTAGATTCCCAGGTCGGGCAAAGCCTTAATGGATTTTTCCATCAGAACTTCCTCAATAGCAACCCGGAGTCTGGATTTGTGCCCGGTCGATATCAATAAGCTCGCCCCCTATTACATGGGACTTTAACATAACTGGCGAAATGTGGGTGTACTAATAGATACACCTCTGCCTAACCCTTCCGGAATACAGGCGTATTCTTTTGTTTTTTATGAGAATATTCCTCAGCAATCTATTTTGCCTTTAAGAACACTCACGACGTTTCTTTGCCGGGAAGGGACAGCAAACTTTATTTTCTTCTGGTGAGTTGTAATACAGGTTTTTATAGAGGGTGGGAGAGACATCGACGCACATACTGAAACCATGAATTCAGCACATGTTTCTAGACCCCCCCCCGCGCAAAACTTTGTCGTGGGTTCCAAAAAAAATGTACTGTATCATATAAAAGTGCAATACCTACGCGGTCAAATAGCAAGGAAAAGCATCTTTTTTTTTTTTCTAATAACTGACGAAAAATTTCAACGCAAGAGGTTTCAGAATTATGAGCTGAATCCATGGTTACAGGTTGCGCGCCGATGTCCCTGCCACCCTGTATAAACCTACCTCAAGCACCAGTCTCTCACATAGTTAGCTCCTTGTTCGTGCACTACTGGCACAGTTTTAACTTGTGTAGATAGAAAAAACGTTTAATATTATTATATTTTCAAGATCCACCTTCCAAGTGGTGCATTTTCTACGTGGTGCAAACGACCTTGTACCGACAACTTTCATACGTAACCGGAACATACAGCAGCGTGTTGTATAAGAATTATGCAAGAAAAAGTAATTTATTCGGTGGTTCCATCTTGAAAGGTGATTGCTGTGATTAGTTAACTGCGATTTTTTTATTTTGTTTGCACCAAAGTAATTTAAAGATTTTCCGAGTAACTGGTAGTCACTTTACATGGTGGTTGATATGCATTTCCGTTTTCTGAGGTGTATCATCAGTATATTTTTGTTATCTATTTAATAGAACCCGCTCCTGCTTCGCACGGTTCTTAGGACTTGATGAAACATCGAGATTTCTTTATTATATACTAGCTGCGCCCCGCGGTTTCACCCGCAGAAATCTCGATCCCGTGGGAATATCGGGATAAAAAGTATCCTATGTCCTAATCCAGGTTATAGTCTACCCATGTGCCAAATTTTATCCAAATCCGTTTAGCCGTTTTAGCGTGATTGAGTAACAAACATCCAAACATCCACACTTTCACATTTATAATATTAGTAGGATATTAGTAGGATTAGTAGGATAGTAGGATTAGTAGCATGTATAAGTTTAATATTAATGTAATCAGTAATACACATAAACTCTCCGGGATAAATTCTCTAAATGATGATGAAAACCGCATCAAAATCCGTTGCGTAGAGAAGAACAAAGCAGTCACACAGACAGACACGAAAAGCGACTTTAATTTATAATAATAATAATTATTATTATGAGATATTATTATTATTATTATTTGATTATTATTATTAGATAAAGCGGAGTTTTAACGTAAACCTTCCTAGCAAGACTTTTTGAAACCCTTCCTTTATGATATTAAATCAAGTATAACCCTAAATTCATAAAATTCCAAATTATATCAACAAATACAGTCATACCAAATTAACAAAAATAAAAACGCCGTGCTCCGAAGCCCGCGCGGTGCGAGCGACGCGCGCGCAGTGCTAACCCAATTCCAGCGGTATCGGCTTTCACAACGCGTTGCATCACAGACACACAATGCAGAGATGTGCGAACTTGCCTACGTTATATAAAAATAATTACTCTATTCTATTCACTACCAGATCTATTAGATTTTAGTTACAGATATTAAAAGTACTGGAAGTTTAAAAGTTGTTGAACTACCTATAACAAAAAACTAGTTTGACTGATTTCTCTTTTCGAAAATATTTCCATTAGATTAGAAGGTGAATAACTCGTGTTACTAGTTTTAGAGCCAGTAAAAATATCTACATCAAACTTATTCATGAAATCATTTGCGGAAAAATGAAATACTTAGTTATTCCCAAAAAATAAATGTCGTAGCCCGTAGGCATCCCGTTGACTTCATAGGCCTACGCGCTACGATATTGCTACGAATACGGAAATGTAAAAATATTAAAAAGTCATGATTGTTTCTCTGAAAATTGTGGCCATAGCTGTCTAGCGGAGCCGTATTAATAATAACTAGTTTATCCGCCGACATTTAATTCAACGGTGACCGGTTTGCGTTTGTCATTTGTTACTTAATTATTATTTTGTTTCTTTATCATAATAATTACAAACAACCTAATTAATATGTATTCATAATAATTAACTTATTACTGAAGATATTTAAATGAACTATAATCTCTTTTTTAATCTATGCCGTCTTTTTTTGGGTGTCTAGTCATCAAATAACTTCTCCCGCTCTGGGCGGAGCGGGAGTGCGTGTCAGACTTTTACTGACTAAAACCCACCCGTGTTCCTTCAGTTGCCTGTACGCCAGGGCCGTCTTAATACCGTCTTAGAAACCTACACTCATGTCTTGTTCTAAATACACTTTCGGACACCTGAATCAAGCCACCCTGCATTTTTTTTTTATAGGTTTGTAACTTTTTAGATAGTCGTGAATTCAAATTTGGAGCAATGATGACACCAAAATGATGGACAGTATTTCGGCTTCAAAATAGCATAAAACCTTTTTTGATTCATGATTATTTATTATTATATTTATATTATATTATTTTGATTTTTTTAGACCTTTGTACATACATGTAAATATGCACGGTGGCACGATTTAGGAGTCCGGGAGTGTAATAACATAATTATTTGCCGAGATATGCAGTAGGTATGCTTTTTATGGAACAATTTACACACAACCTGTTTTCTAGGTCAAGTAAGCCACGAAATGCTATGGCTACATTACCCTCTTATTCACGTACATTTTCTATTGTTTACTCACAGCACGATAACCTAAATATCCTTAACTTACGAGTTACGATTACGCTAGTACTGTAATAGGTCTAGATTGTTTGTTAGGTCACCTAGAGCACGGAACAAGGATAACTTAGACTTGAATGTTGAATAATAAATCAATGTAAAGAGGTTTCATTTTGCAGGAAGCAAAAAAATACCTTGGTCTATAAATTATAATTAAAACTTTTTTTGGATAATCACGGCCATCTTTAAGTGGACGAGTAATTAATTAAATAAGTTAGATAAGTTAGTGGAATAGAAATAAAAATGAAAGGTCGGCCATTTTTCTTCCCACGCAAAATGTAAATGACTTTGAGAAATGGGTTACTATGATTGTGGTGGGCGAATAATCTTTTAGAGGTGTCTCTTGTGGCTCTGTTGACTTTGTCAGAGATAAAAACATTAGCTGAAGATATCAGAGATATTTTTTAACCTACTTTTTTTTTGGTAACGGTATGTAAAGCTTCATGGATGTCCTCTGCCCTGGGGCAGACGGACGGGTCGGTCAAACTTCCACTGTATAAAACCACTCTTGCAGGGGGGGCTATGGGGGCACTTAAGCACTCTTCAACGCTTACTTAACTTACCTAGTCCAACGTAAACCACGGTAAAAGGGATTCTACAAACTGTCTGTTAAACACCGATGTGTAACGTGTAAGCTAATTTACAGCCGTTCAACCATTCTGGTATAATTAACGCCGGTTAGCACAATTCACCTTCATGGGGTTAAAGATAAGATATAGATTCTAGATTTTATCACGCAAACACGTAGGAATTTCTGGTGGAAATTGCAAGATGAAAATATGAAACATGTTATTTGTGGAAGACTCGAATCATAATTGGAAAATTTAATGCAGAAGATATTATTTAACTGTATTCACGTAATTAAATAGAAGTTCAAAAGAACAATCTTTGAAAACGGTCATAAAAATCAAAGATCCAGAAACGAGGTCAGAAGTTTACAGCGGTCTCCATGGTAACACAACAAAAGGGGAACGCCCGAAAAATGCCTGAAATGGACAGAAACTACTAATAGTCCATAATTCTATTTAGAATTTATTATGTATAATGAAATAATTCTCAAGTTTGTTTATCTAGGGTAAAAATATATGATTAAAAAATAATTAACTTGATATCCGTATAGTTCATTCTTATTTTTTTATTGGAGGTCAGTGTTGATTTGACATGGGTAAGTGACATTCAGGCAAACAGGAATCGTCAAATAATCCTTAACGAACTATTTTATAGAATAAGTGCACAGTAATCATTAATTTAATATAACTCGACCTATAAGTACCCAAAATCTAATTAAAAGAATATATACATGTCAATATTAATTAAAAATCAAATGATTTTCAAAATAGAAAAAGTATCGTAGGCTGTATGAATCACATGTCTTTTGCCTTACTGACAGTTTGTCATTACTGGTTTTAATTTTTTCGTTTGTATAGTTGACACAGAGTACCTTTTATATTACTTGATTCATGTTTTTGCGGAATTACGGATTGCTTTTTATGATATTTCAGGATTTTGATTATACTTCTGCACACGATACCCATTTTTGAACACGGACTTACATTGGATCCGCCTAAATGACGACTTGGCTTTTTGACGACGGACCTGAACTTGCTTTAATATACAACGCTGCTGTTGTTTTGGACTTGTGCCCAGTGTACATTTAAACAAATGGATAGAAATCTACACTGTCTTAATTGCTATCTCGATATTGCAAGGATGAGACGTATTCTGTTATCAGTGCATAATGATGAAGTACGTTATTTAATACAGGCATGGATAACACCACAAGCTGTAAGTATAGAGATTCCTTAAATGAGAAAAAGAAAGAAGTTCCTCAAATGAGATCCATCACCTTGTTACCTAATTATGGAAGAGCAGTCGACACTCGAAAGTCATTGTTTCTATCCAGGATGTAATATGAGGACAGACATGTAGTACCTCTTTCATTAAAGGTGTGGCTCTTCAAGGACTGTATTATCGTTATGTACCAAATAATTCACAAATATGTAGTCATCATTTAAACGGCGACCCATTGGTGTCTTCGCCCATACTATGTTGGTACTTAACATGGGCCCAGTACTAATCCAATATCTACCCTCCTGCATTTCTTGATGATATTTTTTTTTAAATGATGAATGAAACATTTAAATGCTTTTTTGTTATTTAATTATTGCATATTAATATCCTTGCCCTTGACTTAACCTATATTGTATAAAAATGTTTGGAATCGGCTTCTACCTAGTATTTTGATAATTATTGATATTGCATTGGGTTTCCTACGATTTGTAGTGCAATTTGGCTTTTATTTCATTGTTGTTCATTTTAGGCATTTCTTTGTATGGGTGATGGGCATTGCCCTTTGTACACTGATCCACTCATACTCTAGTAAATGTTGATTTATACAGTTGGTTTATTTAACTACTAGCTTCTGCCCGCGGCTTCGCCTGCGTGGATGTCAGAAATTTATACCACGGGAACGTTCTACCGGGATAAATACTATCGTATCATCCAAATAAATTCAGCCGTTAAAGCGTGAAAAGGTAACAGCTAGACAGACAGGTAATAAATTCAAATAATCTTTTTATAACTTCAAATTGTAATTCACTTTTAAGCGGGTGGGCCGATTTAAATGAAAAAAATACTAAAATAAATAATACCTCATATATGGGTTTTGACTACATTTCTAATTCCTTAAATCTCTTAAAAAGAGGTACACAAAAGTTCAATGTGTGAAGTGAATGTTTAAATCATCCCCTATGTTTTACCTCCTTGGAGGATGATTTTACAAAAACGCTGAAACAATTTTTTTTTAATTTCTTACCAAAAGCATAAATTTTAATTTTTATATCCCTTACTTAAGAAGTGCCAAGTTTCCCAAACAAACTTTCAACCCCTGTGTTACCCCCTTTTAAGATTATTTTTGAGCCAAAAAGTAGCCTATCTCCTTCCCCAGGATGCTATATATCTATCTATCTCCTTGCCAAATTTTATCGAAATCCGTTCAGTAGTTTAGGCGTGAAAAGGTAACATGCAGACAGACAGACAGACAGAGTTACTTTCGAATGTATTATAAGTATGGATAGCAGTTACATAATTGTGCGGCAGGTCGTTTAAACAGGAAGTAGCATAATATAAATCAACCGCGCCGTATTTCAATTGACCGCGCGGCCTTGCGAGTCAAGTCGCACTTGACAAGATTATTAGATGGGCAGGAAATGTGGCTTGTTATAATAATATATCACGGTGTCTCGAGGTTGATATTTTTTGACCTTCTTCTTTTCGTGACAATAGACCGGTATGTTTTTTTCGCCCATTTGCGGCTCATGAATGCGCCTGGTCTCAGCTAAATCCGATAACGCAGGGTCTAGGTTGACTAATCTCATCACCACAATGCCTCAAACACATAATACAAAAAAAAAATACAAACAAATTAGGAAAATTACAGGTAAAGTCAGGTTTAAGTTAAATTACATGTTTGTGGTTGTGTTTTTTTAATTAATTTTCTTCCATGACGTTGAGAAGGAAAACCACTGTAAAGGTAATTAAATAATAATTAATTAATATTTAATTTGGCCTTACGCGTAAAAGTAGTTAGGTAAAGGAGATACCTACTTTCTTATTGATATAGGTTTTTTCGGTCCGATCATATCTAACGGCTTCAGAATATACGAATAGACGTAGAATATACGTGGGTATTTTCCTTCTGTCTTCAGATATTATGGTGTTTTAATGCTCTATCTATACAATAACACCATTCGTATAATCCACATTCCACACCCAGCAAATTTGTGCCAAATGTGAATATAAACGGTTTTGTGGCACATGTTTTCACTCTAACGTATTTCTTACGCATATCTGCTTCAATTATCATAACACTTTATGATACCATCTCACTGTGATCGCATCCCACCATAATAAACATAAATAATGTAAATGATACCTCGAACATAGCCATAAAAACGCCAATTCTTATGAAACCTTTTCAATATAATGTGTTTTATGTGCTAATGTAAGTGTACTACGTGGAAACGTGAAGAAAAACGCATTGAGGAAAGTGACGCGTTAATAATAAATTCAGAACGTGTGTAACGCTTGTAACGGTTATAGGTGGCGCCACACGACACGTTTGACGTAAATACAGTACCTCCGATTGTTACTACACCCGTCAGTTCATTATTGCTTATTATGTTATAGATTGTCAGTTGACCCAACGGGAATATTTTTTATTTCAATGTCGATGTTAAATGTTTTTTTTCAAGTTTGCCATTAATAGGCACCTTTGAACGTCAAAATTTACAAGAAAATTTAATTGATTCTAGGCGCCCCTTCCAAAAGGTATTTTCGTATGGAGAAGAACGGGCAAGAAACTCTATACCTATTTAATTACTCTTTTAAAATGTTTTGTCGCGTTGTTATGTTTTTTCACTGGCAGGTATGTAACCGTGTCAGCAACGCTAAAAAACTTACCGTTAGCGGCTATCTTTTTAGAAAATCACTCGCGTACGAATTTTAATGATGCCAGCGATGACACGGATTCGCAAACATTTCCGAAGCCAAATAACGCGAAGGACGCATTTTCAGGAAGTAAACCTGCATATGAATTCCAGAAGAAACATCAATAATATTTATTTATAATCGTTTATTATCTTTCCTTGCGAAATGTATTTTTGAATAACATAAACAGAGCTGTGTAGACTCGTCGCTAATTAAATAGGCCAGTCCCAGCCACAAGGTCGTGTCGTGATCTATATTTTCCCGAGAGCAGTTCTCGGAAAATATCTTCATAAACCGTCTAAACGTTGGCATTCTCTTCTATTTACCACTTGTCTGTTGGTTTTAATCATAAATATAAGTGTTAGCCCTTATCACAGTCGTGACTAATGGGTTAGTAACCTGTCAATTGATAATAACGCGGTTAAACTCCACGCGTATTTATTTTCACATCTTAAGACCAGCACCCTAATTACGTAACACACTATCTATCACAATCTGAATTATTTTGAAGCCTATTGCTTATCCATTGCTTCATATGTTCGAAAAATTTGTCTGCCCAACAACGTAAATAACGCAATGAATGTTATTGAACTGTCAAAATGAAACCCATTCCTACTGTTAGTGTGTTACGTAATTACCCCGTAGGATACTAGGACCAAAATGCACGGTATTAAAGCCGCTTCAATACTTGTGTAAGAGAAAACACTTGATATATTTTCTCTTCACAGGTTGTCATGTGTGTAACGCGATCGTCAGTTGTTACTCCACTCGTAGTAAGACGTGTTTTGTACACAAATGCGTCACGTGTCTTTCCACGTTGATATTGCATTGTTGTGAACTCGTGATTAACGATTACAAACGATAGGATAGCTAATGATGTCATTCGTTACTCATCTACAAGTTTACGGAGGGTTAGGCGGAGTTTTTTATTAAAATTCTGCTCGCATCTCGATTAAATGGGTTCGAAAATCAACCTATTGGCTATTTACAGTTACTTTCTCTTGTGGTATCCTAATGATTTCTCTGTTACATAATTACTTTACCATTAAAATAGTTTTCCTTTAAAGGCTTTTAAAGTCAACAACAGTGCTGTCATTATACGTGTTACATCTTATAGTCAGTGCCACCTGTGATTGTAAAAACTGTACCTACGTATAACTTTGTAAACTACACATAATTTTTTGTTATCTTCAAACTATTTAAAATACCTAAAGATTAAGATTAGGTTCGTAAGCATTTTGTTCGTTAGGTAGGTTTTCTTTTGCTAATCAGAAAAAAGAAGCTGTGTGTCAAGTGTTACGTGGTAACTGTGTGTGTTACCTACAAAAGATTATTTTAAATAGTGAATAAATATTTAAATGTTCACAAAATAACTGGTGAAATTCAGCCTGTATCATCATACTGCAGGGCAAAGGCCTCTCCTATGGCTTCCAGCTCTATTGATCGTCAAGTGGAATCCAAAAACTCTCAAGGCTCATTCACGGTAATTTCCCCTCGTTGTCGAAGAAGCAGGACAAAAGCCATCAACTGTTTTGATAAAATATTTAATAACAATGCAATTTAGTCATAAAGACCAGAAAATCAAATGGAAGTGGAACAAAAACAAAACCTTCCCACGTGTTCAGAGAACAATGACATCGGAAAGTTGTGCGAACGCGGCGATAGCGAAGAAAGTCGACGGAATACATCAACCATCAGCATGATTTTATTAAGTGTTAAAAAGAGTTGACGCTATACAAGTGTGCAAGTCCGTCACCCTCTCACTCGGGCACTCGGGGATAAGTAACGAGTTTCCTGGCAATACCGCGGAACGCGATTCAACCGTGAACTGTGCAAAAACGCAGCGCGCAGAGAAATTTGCTTCATGTTCAAGTTTTTGTTGCGTGTTTCATTGCTACATAACGGATTTGTTTTTATACTGTACGCTATATTGTTGAAGATATTTTGCTTCAGTATCAAAAACAGACTGTAACTCTTTCTGAAATATAATAACAATATCAGTATCACAATATAATAACCTACTATCCGGAGAGCGAAGATTAAACAGAACTATATTCGGGCAATAAAGTTATGAAAACAAAGAGATATAAAACAATAAAAAGTATTAACAATGTACAAAAACGACAATACCTGAAAACGGCTCAACACAAAGTTGAAAAGGGCCTAAATACATACGGTAACTCTACCGTACAAAATAATTGCAAATTTACCTCGACGACAAAGTAAACTTTGTCGTCGAGGTAAATTTTCAACCGAAAAAGAAA
Source organism: Dryobotodes eremita (assembly GCA_917490735.1). NCBI lineage: Eukaryota > Metazoa > Arthropoda > Insecta > Lepidoptera > Noctuidae > Dryobotodes > Dryobotodes eremita. Next base: position 6,829,376 of record OU823248.1, read on the forward strand.
ATTGTTACAAAATGTTGTTACTCTACCTATACTTTTGCTGTCAGTTTACCAGTTTTTGCGATGCGAGTCAGTCTCAGTTATTTGTTCAATGGATTATCGTTGCTTTTCGATACAGTCACACAAAATATGTGTCAATGTCCTTTTACGCTACAGGTCCTGATGCCCTGGTGGCAGACCGTCGCTGTCGGCTGCACGCACGTGCACGCCCCTGCGATCTCCCGTCCGTCATGCCATAGCGGTGATAGCGGGATTAGCGGGTACTCTTCGGCTCGTTTCGTTACCTTTCGGCCTGCTTCGCGACTCGCTCGCGTCCCCAGCTTGGACGTGATTGCGAGAGCGAATGAAACCTCGCCACCCCCCCTCTACCCGCCCGGGGACAGTACCTACTTGACTCAGTCTACCTCGAGCCTCGCCCGTGTGTGGACGTCTTGTCGCTCGCAAGAGCGATTTTGGCCGTCTCTTAATTCGTGTGTTCTCTTTGAATAACCTTAAAAACTCTTGGAAGTTGCTATAAAAACTGGATGATACGCTTCGCAGGAGCGCTATCAAAGTGACTAAAGTTTGTTTTGTGGTGAATTGGTGACAGTGAATTGGAGCTGGTCGCGCTACGTCCGTCGTCGTGCCTGAGTTGGCGTCGTCCCTCCGACTCTCGCGAGGTAATGCCGAGACTCCTCTGAGGAGAGCGCATACGTGGACAGAAACCGGATTGCGGTGTCGTGGTTTTAATGAAATATATTTCTTAAAAAAAATTAGTGCAAAGTAATTGGATTCGCTTCTCGCCACGATTGGCACGGAGCTGAACGTAGTTCGAAAGACGTGTACCGTTAGCCGACGTCGCGGTCGATGCCTGCTCGCGGAGGCTTTCATTAGTAATGCTCCTGGTTAATGCGAACTTTATCAAAAGTTAATACAGAAGTGGCGCTGTGATATGTTATGATCAGTGACGATCTGGAATGGGCGATCTCTGTCGCTGCCTGACTTAATATAAGGAAATGTTTACCGTGTTAGCATGTTTCAATGCCATTATCTTGATAAAGACGGTTACGTATGCGGAAATGGCGATGAGCAACTTTATTGTTCCTTAATCAGCGAGTGTTGGACATCTGGCCTTTGTTAGATAGAAAATTATGAAATATGGAATGTGAAGTACTGAATAGAAGATATGGCTGCAGGAAGCTATAAAAAAATGAGAACATAATTTTCTAATTAGGAAGTTAATTTGACATAACTGGTCGGGATTAAATAGTAGTCAGCTCCTCAAATGGGCGTGGCAAGTGGCCAAGTGCTTCAAGGCCCTCGGGGACGGGTTTTTAAATCGTGCTCTACGAGTGTGCCCACTTGAGAAGTTTCGACATCGCAGACGAGAGCGTTGGGTCACCAGACACTCGAACTCTCACGATTCTGTTCAATCTGTTAACCATTTGCCCGACGACAAACAAAAAAATATATATCGTCACAAATGTGTTTCAGTAATAAATAAACATACTTGATATTTTTTGTTGGCGCAACCAACACCACACCTCGACGAAAAACTTTGAAGTAGGCGGCAACGACGGAACAATTGTTCAAAGTTCTGCACTCACCCAAATAAAACTTTCTATAATTTGAATGAATGATACGACTAACGCGAAATGGATTTAATTAATTTGGTAAGATAAAAATAACACTTTGTTTGAGCATGATAGCGCTACTTTTTGTTAAAGTACATATATATTATATACGTTTTGAAGAACGAGGACAATTTTTGCTAATATTTTATGACAATGACATATACGGTCGTAAGTCTCGTAAACTTAATTTTCAATAGAAAATAACAGGAAAAGTAACCAATATAATTATGTTTTATGAAGGTATACCTACTCATTACAAGGCAACTTTGATTATTCGATGACGACTCTAATTCCGATTTAAACTGAGATTGGTACGAGGATATCGAAAAATGTAACACAAGATTCGGAACTTAGGACCGACCAATATTAAAGATAGACAGAGAGGCGACGAAAGAACGACATGATATGATGTTGGTCGTGCTTTCTCAACATTACGTCTATTTATAGAAGGATGCCATGCGCGATGAGCTGGGGCGGTCGGTCTGCGCCAACTAACTAGGTCGCGATATTTGCGCGCGTACCTGAACATGCGCAAGCGACGCGTAGTCAATGACACTGCACGAAGGACGTGAAAAATCTACTACTAAATAGGCCACCTCAATATCAAAGCAACAATAACAAACCCCACATTGGTCATGATAAATTGGATCCATTCTGACAAGATTTATTAGTAGTAAATGTTGAAATATTGGAAGACGTCTCTCAAATGCGTAGGAATGTTGGATTAATCTTGGTTATCGGAGATGAATTTCGAAGAATACTCCCGAATAAACAGGTCAAACACCCAAAATAACGTGAGTAACCGGAAGTTTTTGTGAATCACGCTTGCAGTTCGATGTCTGGATTTTAATTACTGTTCTTGATGTTATAAAATGTGCTGGATGCTTGTTTAAAATAAAGAGTTCATTTGTTAATTATGAAGAAATGAGCGAATCCAAAGATCGCTGAGTTGGGTCCAAAGATCAAATTCATGAGAATGTCGCCGGCTGACACAATAGTTGGGTGGCCCTTTGTCGTAGTTGGCAGAATGTCACTTGTTTCCAAGACGAAGGGCGGAGGCAGTGAACGACCGAAATATGGCGTGAAAGATAATTTCTCGCGGTGGGACCGATGTCGTCAGCTGATAGCCGGAGGTTAATGGCCTCGACTTTGTCTCGGTGCTCACGCTCGTATCGTCCTATTCCACACCGAGTTAGGTTAATGGGTTATCGGATTATTTGTTGATGCTGTAGATTTGAATTGATTGAATGATTCTGTGAATTCTTTTATGAACACTTGGAACCGAATAAAGTAATGAAATCTGATGCATATTCTCATAGATGTTAAGTATATTATTATGAGACTTCATGCTTCATGATGTTGGCATTGATGGAGGTTCAAACAAAGAAAAACTTACGTCGATGATACAAAAATATTGTAACACGAGTTATTTGCCATTGACCTTGAATTTCCAATTTCGGCATTCGCTGGAATTGCAGACAGACATCATAGTCACCTTGGTGTAAATTGCTCCAGTCAAATGTCCAAATATTGTAAAATTGGCGCTTGTACGGTAATCAATAGTCACAGTGTAAAAGGAAACAGACATTGTGATATCGGGGCCCATGACGTCACATCCTCACGAACAGGCAAGGTTAGGCGTTCGGCAGTAATTGAGCAAGATTGCCTTACACGCGTCCATGATTCATAATAATTCATCGCAAGAACCGACGGTGGTCTGATTTATGTCCATTAATTCGCAAGTTGCGAGGATTCTAGGTTTTGTCTCGTAAAATGCATGAAAAATGTTATTTACACCTGTAACAATCGTAATCGTACCCTTCCCAAATAGAATAACAGATTTAAACACAGTTCCAAAGTTAATAATGTTCAATATTTATTACACGCGTCATACATTCATATGTTAATTGCTTTGGTTGTCAAGATAATTCCTGCATAATAGGGAGTCAATCAAATTGAATAGACACTATTGTTGTTTCCCTCGGGATCACAATCCTTCAAAATTTTATCAGAAGCCGACTTCAATTTGTCAAAGGCTAGTGCTACTAGTAGTTTTGTCATAATAGAGGTATTTAAAATATAATATTAAATACATTGGCTTAAACCAGTAAAGGACCAAAGATTGACCCTTGAGGAACACCTGACTTTATCAAACAACCGGTAAATACTTCAAGTTTTTACCGTACCATATTATACGAATGGGAAAATTCTGGGTTTTGTTGAGTCAGAAGACAAGAGATATGTTGTATAAGAGACCAATTTGTACATATAAGCTTTCCAATGAATAAGTTCTTAGTTATAAGTACTGTCTATCACGCTGATGTCTATCATGTCTTCTTTTGAGGATCCTTTGAAAAAACAACTTGCTTTTAAATAAAAAATGTACTCATTTCATAACACTAAAGCAATTATCAAAGTCTTTTGACGTCGACCGGAGCGTACAGAAAGTTTACTACAGGCAATAAAGGGAAAGTATATTTAGGAATTCTATTAGGCGCACTTTACAGAATACCTTTAACGTTTACCATAGCCGGGAGCAACGAAGTTATCGATGTTTCAGGCCAGACTTAACTCAATAATGTGTTTTATAAACAGCTCTGTTATTGGCTGTCCGCTGACCGTGAGTGAAGCACTGTTCTTCTACTTTGTAAAGGTAAATTGATTTGCCATCAAAGTGAGTACAAAAGCATGTAATCACGTTAAGTCTGTTGTGTTATATTATAGAGACGTAGTTTATGACTACCAATGTATGTTTAACACAATTATCCACAACGCATTGTTTGCAATTGTCATTCACACGAAACGAAAATAAATACTGACGTTCATCTACATTCATAGCTTATAACTCCAAACAAATGAAAGTGTTGCTGGCAGCTTCCACAGAGTTTTATTGGCTAAATACTTGTTGCATATTTATTATACTGCTTTATATGCATAACCAACTGAGCAGCTACGTAACGTTTTTACGATCTTCCTTGAAACGGCTAGAACTACAACTTTATTAGGCCCTCGATTAAATCCATTTGGAGCAATGAAAATTTCTATATTATTGGCAGTTAGGTTAGTAATAGACTTTACGTAATGTATTGTAATATTGTTATTAAACAATAAATTAATCTCCATGTAACAATAGTTCGCGTGATCATATATGTAGGTGATACAGTTTGGAGCGATGCTAGTTCCGGATGCACTGCGCGGGCGCGCATTGGGAAACCTTCGGCGGCCTCAATCTACGATCAGGGTCAGCGTTATGGATTGCTTTATCAAACTATATTCGTTGACATTGGCTTGTATTTTTATTATATCATCCTTGAATTATTTTTCCTTGCCAAAATCGACATACCTTCATAATTTATTCTAGCATTGACATATTTTGGCAAAACAGTACCCTAATTGCGTAACACACTATTAATCACAATCCGAATCATTTTGATGGATATTGCTAATCCATTACTTCATATGTTCGAAAAATTTGTCTGCTCAACAACGTAAATAACGCAATGAATGTTGTTGAACTGTCAAAATGAAAGCCATTCCTACTGTTAGTGTGTTACGCAATTACCCTGCAGGTCAAAATTAGGTCATGTGGAATTTAAATGAAATAGAAAAGTAAAGTCGGTGGTTTGAAATTAATACAATTCGATTAACTGAATGAAGATCATGAAAATATAAAGGGTAACAATACTTAAGTACCTAATTTAGGAAATCATACTAAATTAAACAGCGTTTCAACTAGCTTGAAATTGTCCAAATTCACAGACATACTGGAGCTTCAAACTGTCCAATTTTACAGACATACTGGAGCTTCAAACTGTCCAAGTTCACCTACATACTGGAGCTTCGAACTGTCCAAGTTCACAAACATACTGGAGCTTCAAACTGTCCAACTTCACCTACATACTGGAGCTTCGAACTGTCCAAGTTCACAGACATACTGGAGCTTCAAACTGTTCAACTTCACAGACATACTGCAGCTTCAAACTGTCCAACTTCACCTTCCTACTGGAGCTTCGAACTGTCCAAGTTCACAGACATACTGGAGCTTCAAACTGTCCAATTTGACAGACACACTGGAGCTTCAAACTGTCCAACTTCACCTTCCTACTGGAGCTTCGAACTGTCCAAGTTCACAGACATACTGGAGCTTCAAACTGTCCAATTTGACAGACATACTGGAGCTTCAAACTGTCCAACTTCACAGACATACTGGAGCTTCTATAGCGAGCAATAAGCTTAGTATTAGTTATAACAGTTAGAACAGGTTGTGCAAAGATTTAACGAGGCGACGCCGACGGCAGCGACCATCGGCCACCGTGGCCACTTTCACCGCCGCCATCTTGCGGCCGCCATGTCGTGCGTTTGCGCCGTTCATTGACGAATTGGCACGCCTATTGTTGCACGTAACGTCACGCACGTCACTGTTTCAGGAAAATCATAAAATACTGTCTTCGTCTTGGCACCGTTTAAGATTACGTTATGAAATGACTAGTGAAGACTTGTGAGGTTACAAGTTCTTACATGTGTTTTCAATGAGTAGTTAGTTTTATCTTTTCTTCTAATACATACGGAAAGTATCTTGTTATCGTAAGTCATAATTGAACAGATTTCTACGCATTACTTCAATCATTAAAGAAAAGGAATACCCGGATTAGATAATCATATAATATCATGATTTACTAAATAATTTCTTCTTCAAAATTGAGCTGACGAATATTAAGGACCTCCATTTGTAGTAGAACCACCATAATCCACAGTCAAGGCTCGTGTCCAGCTTCATCTTTCCAGCTTAGCTCACATATAAATTGGTCCTTTGTCCCTTAGCTAGTTTCCTCTTCTAGTTTATTTTTTATAATAGGTAGATAAGCAGTTTAATTTTTTCTATATTGTCGGCTGAAAACTGACAGGTTCTATGTCGTACATGCCATCTAGGATCGTGATCAAGAGTGTTGCTGACTGGCACGCTTTCTTAACCCTTAAAGGCTCATCGTTTAGCGACGTATGTTGGAGACTTATTATATCCCGTAAAGGACATACAAGCTTTTACGGTCAGTCTCAGAGATAAAGAAAATACTACTGTATCAGTTATGGAAACGGGCTGCATTCCACAGGATTCCCAGTGCTAGTGGGTTAACATGTGGTTACTGGTCACGTTACGTTCGCCAAGTGCTTCAGACATTTATGCTGTGGTTAACTCTCTATTTATATAATTTCGATTCTGTTTAAATCAACGAAAGCTGTTTCGTTTCATATTGACAGTCGGTTGCGAAAGATGATACATTTAATTTACAGAGCACTCACCTGATCTGTTGAGTATCGGGATTTAATACTCGGACCATTTATCAAGAGTCAGTCAATGATATGACGTTGGGGAGTTCTGCTGTGGATCAACGCTTCTCCTTGTCCTTATTAGAAATTCATTCATGTACTACTTTCGCTATTGTCAGTCTGTTGCAATCAGCTACTTCTGGATATAGGCCTCTCCCCGGCTGACCCACAGCAATCTGACCTCCTCACTCGGTTCTCAATAAAATAATTAAATTATTTAAAAATATTTCAATTACGTAGTTGCTAGGTTCCGCGTTTCATCTTTTCCACTATTTGGTCCTTTTGCGTAGAACTTACGATTGGTTTTCGAGATTAAACAGATATAATATTATTATATTCATGTTTTATAAACATCGACACTACCTTAAAGTGTTTACAACTAAAATTGATTAAGTAAGTAAGTAAGTAGCTTTCTTACTTTTTGATTATCTTAAGAACCTGCAAACTGTTGAATAAACAAGAATTCCTCTTGAACATTTTTAGCATCGTTAAACGTTATTTCAGCCTTCAAAAGGTATTTGATCCCGTCGAAGTCCAATAACTTACACTTCCAAGAACTTCATGTTTTCAATATATTATTACGAGTAGGTATAGGTTCTTGGAGATAAAGCAATTTTCCTGCAAAAAGGATTATGTTTTGCAGTACCTATTACCTATCGACATACAAAACAAATAATCCAATAAAAAATTTATCAGCTCGAATCCAACTCTCTTCCTGGAACTGAATTCCGGAAAAACCACAAAAAAATGAGCGGATTTTGGCTCAATTTTCCGTGAATCCGCGGGGTATCCCTGTGTTGATATTACATAAAATTACTAACACAATATTAAATGATAAATGATAAATGATTTTATTTCTGTAAGTAGGTTTGTACAAACACTTTTACACGTCAATCATGTTTTTTAAACTAGATGAGGTCGGCGTTTCCTATCTGACTACTCTGAGAAGAAAGGCCGAAACAAACTCAGAGGTCACAGTCTCTTTTAAAGTCCAGACATAATCTTGGTCAGGTCATGCGAAGACCATGCAGATTGGTATCTGAAATGGTCTTTTGAGGAAAGAACCACACAGTTTGAGTGGACCTGTCCAGTCAGTGCACGCATTTGTCAGTAATCGTGCAGCTCGACTCAGGAAGTCAGGACTTAAGGAGCTCAACGATTCGACGAACAATACCAAAGAAAGGACATTTGGGTAGGCCGCATAAATTACTCAAACTGCCAGATCATAATTAAAATTAAATTAGAAAAAAAAAAAAAAAAGCAATTACCCACATAGTCTTCACATTCACAAAATTAAAATAATATAATACTTTACAAGTAAATACTCATGTCATTGTATATATAAAATTTATCAATGTCAATGTGTATATATAAATTCGGCAATAATGTTTGAAGATCATGTAGATCGGTGTCTGAAATGGTCTTTTGAGGAAAGAACCACACAGATTAAGTCGACCTGTCCAGTCAGTGCACGCATTTGTCAGTAACCGTGCAGCTCAACTCAGAACTTAAGGAGCTTAACGATTCGACGAACAATACCAAAGAAAGGACATTTGGGTAGGCCGCATAAACTACTTAAACTGCCAGACCAAGAATAAAACTGAAAAAAAAAAAATGACCCACATAGTCCTCATATTCACAATAATGAAAATAACATAATACTTTTTATAGTAAATATTCATGTCTAAAAAGAGTTAGCAAACTAAAATCAACATTCACTGTGTAAATTTATTGGAGCAGCTCAATCCCAAGCCTTTTTGTCTTCAATATAGTCTTTCACATTATAGTAGGCTTTTTGGCATAATTTCCGCTTTATAAAAGATTTGAATTTATTAAAGCTTAGATCTTGAATGTGGCTAGGAAGTTTATTATAAAAACGTATACATTGGCATCTAAAGGAGCCACCAATTTTTTTGAGCCTGGTTGTAGGAACAAGAAATTTGTGTTTGTTCCTGGTATTTATATTGTGGATATCACTGTATTTTTTAAACAGATTAATATTTTTATGTGCATACAAAAGATTTTCATAAATATACTGAGAAGGCACAGTAACAATATTAATCTCTTTAAATTTATCTCTGAGGGAGTGTCTGGGACTTAATTTATAAATTGAACGAATTGCCCTTTTTTGTAAAACAAAAATTGTCTGTATATCGGCGGCATTTCCCCACAACAGAATACCGTACGACATCACACTATGAAAATAACTAAAGTATACTAAACGGGCAGTCTCTAAATCTGTTAAATTACGAATTTTTCTAACGGCGTATGCTGCAGAGCTAAGCTTTTTCGACAATTTGTCTATATGGGGGCCCCATTGAAGCTTGGCATCCAAAGTTATGCCTAAGAATACTGTGGTATCTTCGGGTTTCAACACTTCACCCTTTATGAGAACACTAGTTTCTACTTGTCTAACATGAGGTAACGTGAACTTAATACATTTAGTTTTTTTCTCGTTAAGAAGTAGGTTATTAACATTAAACCAGTTAACTACTATTGCGAGAGCGCTATTTACATTGTCAGTAACCAGCTGCTGACGTTTGAGTTTAAATAAAAATGAAGTGTCGTCTGCAAACAACACTATATCATGTTTATCCTTTATGAGGTAAGGCAAGTCATTTATATAAATAAGAAATAAAAATGGGCCAAGAATTGAGCCCTGGGGGACCCCCATTCTTACTACAGATCCGGGTGAACGTTTTCCGTTAACATCAACTCTCTGAATCCTATCACTTAAGTAAGAAGTAAGAAGATCCAGAGAGGCGTTTCGGATTCCGTAGTGGTGCAGTTTCCTGATTAATGTTTCATGAAGAACACAATCGAATGCCTTGGACAAATCGCAAAAGATTCCCAAAGCATCGCATTTGTCCTCCCATGCATTATAAACATGTCCTAAAAGTTCAACTCCGGCATCAGTAGTCGAACGACCCCTTGTAAAACCGAACTGTTTGTTATGCAGTAATTTGTGTTTATTAAAAAATCTTTGCATTTGATTCAAAATAAGTTTTTCAAAAATTTTACTAAAAGTAGGTAGCACTGAAATGGGTCTATAATTAGTAGGATCTGATGTACTACCTGATTTAAACAACGGTATTATTTTACTGTTTTTCATAAGATCAGGAAACTCACCACACTCAACACACTTATTAAAAATACCAGCTAAAGTAGGTGATACAATGTTTATAATCGACTTTGCAATGTCCACAGAATTGCCCCATAGATCTGCGGTCTTTTTAACATTTAACGTTTGAAAGGTTTTAATTATATCTTTACAGGTGACATATTGGAAATGAAATTCAGAATCACAAACAGGGACGTTTTCTTTAAGTAAAGACTCTGCAGCAGTGGGTGATGAGTTTAGAGATTTAGTAGTGGATACAGGAATATTTGTAAAGAAATTTTCAAAGGCCACGGCGACTTGTGAATCTGATTTAATTATACTGTCATCAATATCAAGGCTGTAGTCACTACATCGGTTGCATGACCTTCCCGTTTCGCTATTAATGATACTCCATGTCATTTTAATTACATTACTACTATTTTTAATTTTTGAACTCAAATAACGTGACTTGGCCGTACTACAAACTTTTTTAAATAATTTTGAATAATTCTTAACATATAAATTAAATTCAGCAGTGTTTATATAAGTCCGTTCATCATATAGTTCATAAAGCCGTTTTCTACTTTTATGTATACCAATGGTGGCCCAGTCACTGAAGGAAGCGTTACTATTCACCGAGAAAGTCTTTGGAATGAATGTGTTATCAAATTGTTTACAATACATATTAAAAAAATCATTATATTGTTTATTAGGGTCATCATTAGTCGACAAAAATGGTAATTTACTTAAAAGTTTAGTTTTAAATGTTTCCAAGCGATTATTAGTTTTTGGGTTAACAGTGATATCTTTTTTAGTCATTTTTTTGCTTATATTTGGAATAGTGATCAATTGTCCGCAATGATCCGAGTCTATTAAATTAATAATTTCTTTGTGGGTTGGTATAATATCTGTATAAATGTTATCTAAGCATGTGGCACTGGTGGGAGTTATTCTAGTGGGCTCCAAAATTATTAACTAATTATAATAATTATAAACTAAAATTATTAACTAAATTATTAACATATATCTATAGGCCTATGTTGCCTGAAAATAAATGAATTAGAATTATTTTAAAAATGTTTTTGATATATCTCGGGATCCCAGGGTCCCGGACCTTTGGAAGGGGACCGAAGTCAACTAGCACAGACTCTTAAGACAATTAGTTACTAAATCAGTGTACATTTTATGCAGAGCATAGCGATATCTTCATCAAGGTCGTCAATCAATAGTATTTCAACACGTGTATTGGTTTTCTACCCTAGGGAATAGTTGGTACAGTCTATTTTCAGTGAAACGGATGATATAGTATATCGCGCGTTGTTATGACCTATATTGCAACTTTCGAAGCCACGTGTATGGATCACATAACATCGTTTAATCTTTAGTCCTTCGCTCCCGACCTTAATTCAATTTAAACTACGTTTCTTACATCCAACCTGCTTTTAAATAATTAGGAAATAATGTAGTTAACGTATAGGTTTTATATTATTTATATTGCAACTTTCGAAGCCACGTGTATTGATCATAATAACGTCGTTTAATCTTCGGTCCTTCGCTCCCGAGCACGGTTGTTATACAATTTAATCTACGTTGCTACATCCATCCAGCGGGGTAATTACGTAATACACTAACAGTAGGAATGGCTTTCATTTTGACAGTTCAATAGAACTGTCAAAATGAAAGCCATTCCTACTGTCAACAACAACGAAAAAATTGTCTGCAATTAATGTAACAACGTTCATTGCGTTATTTACTTTGTTGAGCAGACAATTTTTTCGAACATATGAAGCAATGGGTTAGCAATAGGCTTCAAAATGATTCAGATTGTGATAGATAGTGTGCTACGCAATTAGGGTGCGGTTTTGCTAAAATATGTCAATGCTAGAATAAATTATGAAATTACGTTGATCTTGGCAAGGAAAAATAATTCAAAGATGATATAATAAAAATACAAGTTAACTTATAGGTAGTTGCTCTGTTTGAATTTTAACTATGACATGACATCACGCCTGTAATCCCCGAAGGGTTAAACACAGGTGTCCCTATAGTGCGGTCACCAAAAGTGATAAGTAACCAGCAGTAGTAGGGTCGCTGGATATAGTTGAAGTTTAGTAAGAAACCGATTTGGCGTTTGATGGTTTTCGATTAAAATTTATTGAATTAATAGAAAACAAACAGTTAATTTATCAAATTAAATTTCATTCAAAAACATCCATTGGTTTCTTACTAAAATTCAGCTGTATCTGACGACCCTGGTTACTTATCTGTTTTGGTGACTGTACATTCACTTTTCGCATTTGTATTTAACTATTATTTAGTATAAAAGCCATATCATAATAGACACGATGGAATAAAACTTGTTAATTCATCATCAGACCACAATAACTATAAAGTATCGTCTTACAACGCCAATCAATCAGTAATCGTTTATGTAGCGATTACTGATTGATTATTGCATAACATGTTAATATTATTATCACTATAATAGGCAATTTAACCATGAAACATAACAATTTGGGTCGATATATTTGTCTGTACAATGTACAATAAGCTACGAAGGAAATCATTACACAAACTACTACATAAATACTCACAGAATTTTGTAATCCAAAGGAACTGAAAAAAATAACATAATAATAAATACAAATCCTAAAATAATAATAAACAAGCCTGACCTTAGAATAGAATAGAATAGAATACTCTTTATTATGTACATCATAAAAAATAACAGATATAAATGTAGACATTTTACACAAGGTGACACAATGGGCGGTCTTATCGCTAAAAGCGATCTTTTACAGACAACCTTTGGATGGATTCAAGGGAGAAGGAGAGACAATAATGCAGGTAGTCAGTGGTGTACCATTTACATATACAACAAATACATACATACATAAAACATATACTTATCTACATATAATATATACAATAATAAACATGAAACAAGAGCAAGGAAACTAAATGTAATGATGATGTTTAAGGAGAGAGGAAGTGTTTACCTTATTATTAACTACCTGTTGCTCGCGACTTCGTATGTGATCCAGGATCCTTACCCAGTTCATGGTCTATTTGTGTGCCAAATTTCATCCGAATCCGTTCCGCCGATTTAGCGTGAAAGCATAACAAACAGGCAAACTAAAAAACAAACTCACATTCGCATTTATAATATTAGTTAGGATTAGAATAGTGTACTGACCGTATTTTATTGATAGACCGACGTATTTCAAATGTAGATCGTATGAAAACACAACGATCTCTAAAAAATTGCCAAATCTTGGCACTTGGCATGAAAACCGTGGAGTATCTCATTATTTCTGTGCCACATGACAGCCAGATGAATGAGTTGTAAATTGGAAAGGGAAAGCTGATTTTAATCAGCATATTTGTATAAGAATACACGACTTCAAAGTGTTGTAAATTCTTCCTCAAGAAACGCTCTAGAGGGTACCGGTGAAAGCTGCACCAAATTTAGATATTATACCCTTCACTAGGTTAACATAAACTAATCCTTACAAAAAAAAAACTAGAAAATCCTAAAGCCTTCTTAATTCTTAAACAGTTAATATAAAGGGCAAAAGGACGGTCGTTGACATCGAGTCGCTAATAGAAGCTAAATCCACTTTGATGTTACGATGTAGGATAATTTGATTTGTGATAATCCTTCTCTTTTACGAGAGTTATAACATAATTTTACAAACTCAACAAGTTGGCTTGATTCTATTCCCTTGAACAATGCCTACGCGGCTACGCTGGAAGTTGTAGGCATTGCCGTAGCGTCGACGCTGCGTAGCGCGTAGGCCATGAGAAAGACGTAGCAAGCGTAGGCCAAGCGTAGACGCGGCGTAGGCGAGGCGTTGACACTTCGTAGGCTCTGCGTAGAACCCATGTAGACGTCACGTAGCAAATGCTCGATCTGGATTATTCTGTACTGTCAGTTTTACAATCCATACAATATATAACATCTCATTTTGATGCAAATTATTATTTTTGTTGCAGATCACAACTAACTTAGCCGCATCGAAATTGCCAAAAAAAGGTAAGCAAATGTTAATATTATCTTGATTTTTTATTGAAGTCATGAAAGTGACCATTATTAAATTATTTTATCAGAAAATGAACCGTACAAATTGACTATGACGGATGCTTATAAATAACTTGGACGATCGACCTTCAAGACCTGAATGCTCATTATCATTAATACATACTTAATTATCATGTACTTATTTAAGTATTTTATTAAACTGATATTTAAAACACTGACCTTCAGAAGGGTTTAATTATGTAACCTTGTACGGTTTAACAGTTTATCTTTTTGGGTTAGTTAGGTGAACAGTTTGCGATTCTGTAACTTACATAACTTTGCAAGTTTTCGGTTAGAATCGCGACTCGAGGCAATTGCTCAAGTTCGTTTCGTAAAAAAGAATGTTTTGACCTCGAATGCCAGATGCTCAGTCGTTTTGCCGAGATACATGTTAAACATTCTTATATATTAGAAATTCATCCAAAATTCCTCGAAGACCCTCGAACCCAGATAAAAATTAAATACATTTTATAGAATCGCATTCATCCGTAATAACAAGATAGACTAGATTAGATTAATTAAAACCAAAATTAATTAAATGCTCAACACCGTTCCCTTATTTATATTCGTAACTAGCTATTTGCCCGCGGCTTCGCCCGCGTGACTGCTTGAAATTATCCCACGGGAATTTACAACCGGGATAAAAAGTATCGTATGTCCTAACCCAGGTTATTCCAATTCCGTTCAGACGTTATGGCATGAAAACTTAATAGACAGACTATACATAGGTATATCCAATCCCTTAAATCGCTTAAAAAAAGTTACACAAAAATTTCAATATCACATGTGAATTTTAAAATCAACCCCTATTTTATCCCCTTGGGGATAATTTTACAAAAACGCTAAGACACGTAATTCTTTATTTCTTACCAAAAGCATAAATTTGAATTTGTATATCCCTCTGGGTTTCCCATACAAATTTTCATCCCCTATATCTTATGTATGATTATGTATGAGACAAAAGCTAGCCTATGTCCTTCCTCAGAATGCCATCTATCTCCTTACCAAATTTTATCGAAATTCGTTCAGTGGTTTAGGCGTGAAAGGTAACATGCAGACAGAGTTACTTTCGAATTTATAATATTAGTATGGATCTCTCATCAATATCCATTGCATTCTCGTTGCAAAACCTCATAAGATTCTGTTGTTTCGCACTCATCAGCTGTTTTCGATTGTACAATGTCTGTCGTTGGCAACATTTCGATAAGCAAGGCTGTTCCAACAATGGCCGCTATATTCACAGGACACAAACTGTCCGTAGAAAGCTTTTTACTACGTGCAAACAATAGCTTTACGATTATGACGAGCGGACCTGTGCCTCCGAAACGAAAAAAGTTTTGTTTTTCTTCTATTTTTTTTTTATCAAGGATGTACCTACGTTGTCTGTAGCATAAGCATAATCAGCCTTCAGTGTTACCACTGCTGGGACACAGACCTACTCTCTGTGAGAGGGAATGGACCGTAATCCACTACGCGGGATCAGTGCGGGTTGGTGGATGTCACGTTTTCGATTTTTTTGATTCTATGACATGCCCGTTTCCTCACGATCATCATCTCATTGTCTGTGCCTGTTTAAAAATACACCAGCGGATATTCTTGAACGGGTCGTTTGATTTTCCTTCGTAATATTTTTCTTTGCAATTCTCCGATAGGTACTTCGCGTTCCTTCCTTTGTAAGGTTCCTTGACATTTGTTAATGCTTTGTTATTTTCTTAATTAAAGATAAAAATCGTTTATTTATCTTCACATTTTGTAATATAGAAGGGCGTTGCTATGATTCATGTGATCAGGAAAATGTCGTGAGGAAACTTGAGTATGGATGTGGATGGATACACGAGTAGGGGAAGACCAAATAAACGATGGATGGACTGTGTGAAAGATGATATGGCTAAAAAGGGAGTGACTACCGAGATGACGACTGATAGAGAAGTATGGAAGAAACAGAGATGTTGTGACGACCACAAATAAATTGAGATAAGGGCAGGAGAATGATGACTGATGTACCTATGTAGGTATGACACGTGTCCGCCAGAAAACGGTAGAATATCGGTTGCGAGTAAAGTTATTAGCATTATGCTCTATCAATTGGACGTGATCGACCAAATCACGTATAAATTGTCGGATCATTAACATTTCGAACTCTACAGCATTGACTTCTCAACTTCGTACGATACAGAATTCGGATAACTAGAATAATATCTGTATGGATCGAATAAAACAGTCTAGTGCCGTCGTAAAACAATCGTAACCTGTCTAGAAAAGTTTGCAGCATTAAAATTCATGGCCATTTGGAACGCAGAAAAACTGCTGTGGTTATAGTTAACTAAAATTACTAGCTTTATTTTCGTAGGTGACGGTGGTAAGGTAATATACACAGAATTCTGACGATTTATACGTTAACACGACAAAATCGTACGCCTACAGATAAAGAGCCAGTGACATCTGGCGTCACCTTGGTTTATTTATATTTTGTAAACATCATTGTGCCGCGGTTCTGCTTATGAGTTTTATGTTTTATGTCGAAGTTGGATTCGAAAGAAAGTGAGCGGCGTTTTATTGCTTTATTTTTATTACCGTCATCAATCAACAATCAGGAAATGAGGTCGATTGAAATGTGGATTACCATCGTCCATGATATGGACGCCAACCGAGTAAAATAGGCGAAGTTACTTTTTTTTTTTATGTTTATGTGTTCTGATGATTGAAAATAGCTTCTAATAAATAAACTGCAGTAAAATGTTATGGAAGAATATTTAGTTTTAATTCCACAAATTCCTTATTAGTAGTTTATTTTACCGTCATGGATTTCCGCAAAGTAATGCCTAATTCTACAACTTGAATAAACTGCATTCGAAATGATTATAATCGGGACTATGTGTACGTGTACAAACATGATTATTAAATGATAATTATTTATGTAGGTAAACGTGCCAGCGCTCGACCCAATTTTTAACCAACTTCACCAAATAGAAGGTTATATTCTGTTCGACCCGCATAATATTATAAGCCCAGCCTCTGCTCGTAGCCAACATATTCGCTTTTCGTATTAATATTTAGTAAGACTGTTCCCATCTGAAATTCATATTGGAATCTGTTTACCTACATTCTAAAATAAACATAATGTATTACGTTTACCCGGTTTTACATTAGCATATTCAGACCATTTATATATCTACATAAGGTATACTTTGCCTTTTGTTTTATTTTATAAACGAATCCATACGAGTTAATATCTTAAGAATATTTTCTTTTACACCTTTAACAATTACTTTTCTTTAGACCAACAATAACTTGTATTGAAGTGAGCTGTCATACTATTGACTGCTTACTTCACCTATTTTTTTTTTGAGACGATTGACAGCTCACTTCACCTAAGTTTTGACACTATTGACAACTCACTTCACCTAAGTTTTAACATTATTGACAGCTCACTTCACCTACGTTTTCACGGTGAGAGTTTTACAGAATAGATCGGCAGAACTAACTGAGATCTAAATTATAATATAAAATTCACATTATATTATTGAGTTCATGTCGACAAGTTAACAAGTCAGACTGTCTGGATTTTTTATAACTTTGTATAAAAAAGGAATGAGCTCGAACGATAAAACTTTTAAAATTGAGTTATTTATATGATCACCTTAACATTTTTTTAAAGGCATGTTTGTGAAGGGTATTAACGCTTGAAATCCCTCTGTGTATCTATTCATCCTCTAATAATGAACTTGACCCAGTGGGTCGGGTGGCGGGCTCAATGCTCACTTGTCGCCCCCGGACGACCTTCGAAAAAGTTTTTGTTACATTTGTACGATTTGTTCCTAAACTGTTCGATTTTCGGTGAACTTATTGCTGCCCGCCCAACTGAATTTATATAACTTCTGCTATTGTATGGTATGGTGAAGTACGAATCTACGGAAGAGTGTTCGTGAATTACACCCGTGTTTTAAATAGTCAGGGGCAAAATTTTTCGTGTTTAGGGTCACTTGACTAATCCGGTAAACAGTCGGTAAAGAAAAGACTTGTGCTCACAATGTAAACGTCCGGTTCAGGCCTAGAAGACATTGACCTTATCACTAAATATTTACACCAGGTACTTTGTACAAGGGTGGAGCGGCACTGGGTCATCACGAATTCACGATCCTGGAGTGATCTGTACAATGAATGTCAATTAATTTTCTTCAGTAATAAGCATGATGTTGATTCATGAATCGCCAACGAAGAAAAATTTACAACGAGCTACGTCCCTTCTTTATGAAAAATAAGCTGTAATGTGACTGAACTTAATGAAATATTCAGGCTTATCAAAAAATAAATATCCATTAATTAACAATGAACAGTTTCCGCGAACTTCGGCGACGGGCTTGCGTGGCTCATTTAAAATAAAAACGTTTTCGCAGAAAGTAACTGCTTCAATACGAAACTTATTAATTCTTTGGAGATGAATACTTCGCACCGAAATTGTATTAGTCAAAGACGTGTAAGGGGTACAAAAGTGCTCTTGGTCTAGCAAAAAACTGTCCGCTACATCGAATTTGATTCGCAGTGCAGCGACACAATGAAGTTACGGTGTCGTGGTGTCGCGGCTCGCGCCTGGGCTCGGGGGCCGGGGGCCGGGGCCGCAGGTCAATGACGCCCCGCGTCTGGGGCCCGCAGCCCCCCGCCCGTGCTTCGCCCCCGGCCCCCAGCCCGCCTGAACCAGTTCTACATGTAGCTTACCGTCATCTCTATCTAGTTTACACCGAGTACCTACTTGCTTACCTGCCGAACATTCTCCTTAGCTTGTATTCTGCGAGTAGGTAGGTACCTACCCATAAGAACTATAAGCGACACCCCACGTTCGGGTTAAATGGGTCAAGTCAGTACTATCACAACTCTTTCTAAGAAACTTTAAAAGTGAAACCAGATAAAGAATCTTCGCTTCACTTTTAAACTAACTGGCTTCACTTTTAAACTAAGCCAATATTTTATGATTCGTGCAAAATTTGAGAATAAACGGTTATCCAATTTTCATCGTTAACCCTTTTACGCCACATAACTTATGTAATGCACCTATTTACTACCCTTGACAAACAGTATTTAAATGGGTACTTATTAGGTCGGCATTTCGTATTAAAACGTATTCAGCTCATCCAAGCCACATGGGACAGAAGACAGAAGCATGATGAAACACATACACGTGATACATAAGTACCTATAGTCATCTTGACAATGACAATGACATTTACAAAACAAGCGGCTCAAATTGAACAGAGACATCAGTCACGATTTTGTTATTTGCAATTTCTGTGCTCCACCAGCCAGTACCTACAAAAACTGAAAATGATCAACAGATTATTTCCGATGGTATAAAGGTATAACGAGGTGGCGAAGTAGCCAACTGTCAAAAGTCGGCGCGGTCCCGCGACGATGTCGCAACAATTCGCTTTCGCAAATGGTTTCGTAACACCGAATGCCGAAAATAGTCGAAAGTTACTTCATGTTTTTTGTCCTCACGCACGACGTCTCGCATTCCGGTCGTTCTTTACAAGATCTTTCACGGATTTTTATTTAGCTGAAAACTTACATTTTGTGATGATAAACTAAATTATGACATGTAGAGTCATTTCAACAATGAATGAGTTCAATCAAAGTACTTACAATGATTTTGTTGATTCATTTGTGCTACTTATATTTAAACTTATATTGATTCCAAAATTACCAACTGGAATTTAATATACACATCGCGAAATCTCTAATGACACTCTTTCAAGGATATTTATGTTAAATGTGATAAATCGGTAATGTTCGTGAAATTTTTCATTACTCTCATTCGCTCATCAATCACTCGCACGTTGCTTCTGCGCCGATTAGTGTCTTATAAATATTAGTAGTGATGGACTTCAAGTTACCAACAATATTAGAGAAAATTCACCCAAACGTGCCTCATATACTCATGAATACCTCACTTTACTAAATCTCTTCTTATTGTAAAACAAAGTTCCAATATTCTTCAAACTTCGTGTTTTTAACAACCTTGAACATTCGTAACAAAATGATGAAAGAACCATCATTGTAGCTAATGAATGATTGAACTTGCAAGTTAATTAATACGTTTGCGGAGATATTACAAACAAAGTTCAAGGCCTGTCGCCGGTTACTATTTGCGTTTGCGATCATAAAACATCAACACTTGGCTTAGTACCGTGAGTCCGTGACTAAATGGCTCGTTTCAATCTACCAGGAAGGGAAAAGTGATGTGTACGTCAATTTTCTATAGCGGGAGTTAACAACGGTATCCTGCATTTCCAATCGCTGCCACTCATAATGACGTACGCTCAGTGGCTTGCATAACCACCGCTTCGTGCTGTGAACAACAATGATCATTCAGAAATAAGCTAAATATGTCATTATGATGAGGAATTATTAATATTTCGAACGCGCTTTCTTATTTAATGTTAGTATCTCTATATGTTTCGGTAATAACGTGAAATGCAAACTCAACGTCAGGTAGACATTGTTCAAAGAGTTACTGGAATTCGATAAAAGGTTGATTACTCTTCTCTCTCGACATTGTCATATATCGTAAATATATATTTCATCGTGGAAACTGTTTTGTGGCTTTTATCGACGAACGTAAATGTTGTCTTCTTTATTTACTACCTAGTTTTGCCAACGAACATCGATATCCTAACAACTTATCTGCTATATTATCTAGTACAAATAAGATGGTCAAACCTAATATGATATGATTCCTATTTGGGACATAGTAACATTCCTCCGTCGATACCTAGTCATTTGACACTGTTCCGATTCCAATTGTTTGCTCTCACACAGATTTGCGAAACAGAAAACATAAAGACAAACAGGCGTGACGCGACAGCACGACGACGTTACTCCAGTAGAGCAATTTCTATGAAAACTTCAGGGAAATTGTTCTACCAGAATCGCGTCGCACCGTCGCGTCGCGTCTGTCTGCAAGAGCCTTAAATCTTTACCTGCTTAGGTCGTCGTACTCGTAAACTGGGAGTTTGTAGGAAAAATGTGGCCAAGCACGTAATTTTAGTACAGTCGTCAATTTTATTGATCGAATTGATTACTACCAATGAAACGTGTTGGTAAACAAGCGTTCATTGTATGTGTAAAAAAAACAAATTACGCAACGATTTGATCATCATCAATCTCCCTTCACTCGCTTCATTGCGGTACGTTTGTGACTTATTAAAACCACTGTACGGAGTGATGTGATGTTGAAAAACCTCAAACAAATTGTGATTGCGAAGAAGACACCTAATTAATTTTCTTTTTATTTATCTGTGGTTATTCAGATTCCTCTATAACAATTTATGATAGATATCTATTCTTATGAGATGCTGAAAGATTGCGTTGCATTTGCATAAAGGGGGTCATGGTGCCTGCTGTAGCAACAAGAAATACAAATTAAGATAGGGTTCCGACAACAACAAAAACGTGCTGTGAAAGCGATCCCTCTCGCCAATCAAACCATGTCACAGCGTTCAACGTGACCCCTGTCCCTTACACCTGTAAACAGTAAGACCTGTTAGAGTCAAACAAGACACCAGTTCCAATAAAATGTAGTCACGAACGCAGAAGAATATTGTACAAAGATCGATCAGGTTCATTACAATCACTTGTCCCTCGTTAACGTCTTGAAATTCCAAACATTGTCATCACTCATCACGCAATGACCACAAAACCTCTGATTGAATTTGAATCATTCACCAAGTAAATAACCATTTTTAAAGATTATTTCCAAGTAATACGAATTAGAATACGGCAGGGAAATGCAGTCACCGTTGTCAGCAATGTTGGCAAGATGCCAAGGTCATCAGTTTTTTAATGTTTTTTTAAAGCCTGTGTCGTATATTGATTTGATATTCTTACCATGAACCTCACTTACGAAAGTAGGCACATAAAACTAAATGAAATGTCAATGAACATTATGCTATTAGTAGTGTTTTACAAATCCAAAAGTAATGATAAAAACTATATTTAAGAACACGATGGCCGAACGGCTCGCCTGTGTACACACGGATGTGGCCGAGGGGGTCAACGGTTTTCCTTGGAGGGGTGTTCACCTTCCACGACCTCATTCGCAGTGTATTGTGCTACTCGATTAGGTAAATTGACGTATTCTGCACAGCAATCACGAGTTCACGACTCGATTACTTTTATAATTAATGTGCTGAAAATAGAGTTCCTATTGCAGATTAAATGGTCACACCAGATGTTTTACTTTTGTACATTGTCCGTAGTTGTTTACTAACTATTCATACCTGCACAATGACTATTGTTTGTAGTGGTTACAGAGATAAATAGATGCGTATCTGGGTTTTCTTTGCGTGGCTCGAAATCTGAAAGCCGATAACTTTGTGTTTGGATCTACAATCAAGCACAGCTAAATGAGGACGTTGTCGGCTGTAGATACTAGTTATAATAACAGTGCCAACGTATTACTTTGCGACACCGACATGAATCTCAGGCCAGTGATTGCATCTTGTCGCGGGCAAAGAGGTCCCGTTCAAGTATTTACACGAGAAAATTGGCTTTTTCGTCACGGTGACCTGCGCCGATGACTGGAGCTAAACAAACTGAACCACGTGTGCCCGCGGTGTCCCGGTCGTTCATACACATGTTTTTATAAATACCGTACTGTCTTTGTTTATCCTTTTGCCTTTAAACTCTTAAATGTTTAAAATAATAATATTTTGTGAGTTAAGTAAGTTATGGGATTTGTATGGTTATTTGTTTGCCTAATTTTAGTTACCTTCAAGGTTTGATATTGAAAAGTAGAAATAACTACTTATCTTCCTCCTAGAGGTTATAAAGGTCATTGGTTGGGTTATGCTGTTGCTATGGGTGCACCTACGCTACCGACTTGCAAACTTCAGGCTTCTTGAGGCATTATTAGGTACCATATTTAAACAAATAGTCTGTAGGTACCGGAGCAGGTAGATTAAATAGTCGTTATAGATAACAATGCATGAGCTGTACAGTTTAACTTTAATTTAATGTTTAATTACACTGTTTACACAATCGTTTATATAAACCCACCTCCGTCACCTTCACAGTTTGTTGACATTTTCTGACCCCGACAAATTAATTTATTTTCAAGAAATACGAGTTTTTGCACTTTTTGCAAATCGAATCGAGCACCTTGGGTTTACCAATTCTGCCAATAAAGTTCACCGAATGACTGCGGAATATGGTTTGTTGTTTTCTGTCTAGAGTCGCGTTTGTAATAAGATCAGACAGGTAATTGGCAAGCGAATGTACGATAACAGTATGTTCTTGATGTTATACTAAGTTCAGTACACTGTGAAGGTATTTAATCGCTAATGGAAATTGATAAGTGATTTAGATGCGAACACAAAGTCGGTAAGAATATTCAAGTGAATCGAGTGGCAAACAGGCGAGCGAGTGGCGCGCGGTGCGGCGTGCGGCGTGCTCGCAACCTTGCGGCGCGCGGCGCGCAGGTCAGATTTTTCGAAGGTCGATGACTCGCCGACTGTAATCGCTTCGACTTATTATTATTTGTTAACCAACCCCGGGACTACGAATAGTGTTTCGTGTCGGAGCACGCATCGATGCGTGCAATGGGACAGTCCCCTTTCGATAATCTTGTACGGGTTCATTTATCATCTCCCCTAACCTGTTCATTCTAATAGTTTGGGCGATTACAATGATTAGTTTAATGGCAATTTTGGCAAGGCTGTTATTCAAATAAATCGTTAAGCAATTATGTACGTTGATACTACGAAAAAAGAACATAAATCAGCAGGACAAGAAGGAAGAATCACATGTTACTAATAAATTCACAAAATGTCGAATAATTTAGGTGAACAATACACGTTACCGGCGGCGAAATGTACGCGACATTGTGAGCGGCCTCCAGGTTGCCCAACATCAGTGAGCATACGTTAGAAAAAATTAAATAAATAGCTTTGAGAACGATTTCAAAATGGGGATGATGATGTGGTCCAAAATGTAAGATTGAGAGTAGGTGGGGGAAGTGACGTGCAACACAATGTGTAACGTGTAGCAAGCCTGTCCTGTTCGTGAAACGTGGCACAATCAGGTACCTACCTTGACGCGTGTTACACCTCACTACGTAACGTAAGCGTTGGGCACTCGCGTGACGCATTTAACGATTTATTATTCGCGTGGCGGGAAAGCCGCAATTTTCTTTCGTTTTTGAACTCACTTTATTTATAGGGATAGCTCACTGGGATCAGTTAACTGAGCAGTATGGACCTGGCTTTATCCTCACGCCCTCGCTACATTGTGTTGAACTTGACGTGGGCGCCATTGTAGCTCAGCGTTATTGATTGTTTGTTGATGTTCATGTTCAATTGAGAAATACGGATTTGCAATTTGCGTTGGCTAATCTGACTAAGTACCTATTGTTTAATATCAAATGTTATAGATAACGAAGGATTTTTTACGTAAGATGAAAACGCCGCTTTCAATAACAAAGACAAATAGGTAATGTTTATAAATAAAATGAATCTTAAAAAATGCGATGTGTGACGTAACCCCAGTTTTTTATTCTATCAATAGTAAATCACTAGCGATAATACAAAAGGGCAATAGATTGTAAAGTTTTTTTTTGTAACGTTGACAAAAAAATACTGACATCCCATCCCTTCCTGACCTGTGTAAACGAGAAGTCAAACTACCTGCTATGGCTCAGATCACGAATAATGTAGTAAATGGGGGACCCTTCCCAACTCATGTCGTAGATATTTCACAAAAAAAAAACTTATTGAAAAAAGTTGTGTCGTTGGCGTTCTATTATTAAACGCAGCGTCTGCACTCTACAGGTTTGTTTGATTAAAGATCGCCTATAAGAATTTTCTGAATGCTTTCAACTTCGCAAGACTTCCAATTACAGTTTAAATTTATTATTATCGTACTAAGAAAATTCCTAGAAATTCTTTTTCAAGCAATATCATTGGTTACTGGAATATTTATTTTTGAACTTCTGACGGATGTTATCGATATATTTATGTAGGTGGGGTGTTTCCCACGTTATCTGTCTGATTATTTTTGTACCTACCTTAGTATCCGAATTTGTAATCGTAAAAACATCGATGTTGGGCGACCGACGCGACCGACGCGGACGTAGCCCTGAGCGCAATTTATACGAATTCGCAATGAAAACGATAATCGAGTGGAAGTCTAGCCGAAGGTTGGATTCGAAGGCCAGACAATTGAATTGCGCGGAAGCGCGATCCGAGCGAAACGCACGTTTGTCTGCAATTGCCCTTATGTCTGAAGTCTGAACTTCCATCATTTTATTAATAAAGAAATAAAAAATGCGGTTTATGTGGTCTCTGGTCACGCTCGTCCGCATTGTTACGCACGTACACACGGCTACATATCAGGCTATACATTGCCAGTTTTAGCTGACCTCGCATTGTATAGGCTTTTCGTACAATGAGAAGTCAGCTTATACTGGAAATGTATAGCTTGATATGTCGTCGTGCGCACCTACGTACAGCAGAAACCATGGACGAACAAAAAAAGTCGGACGGAACTCTGCTAAGACGAAACTGAGTCCCGTGAACTCAATATTTATGTGTGTGTTACCGTATGCGCGCGTAATGGCCGACCGCGTCGGCCGACTAATGTGTGAATGTGTGCGTACAGCGGCCTGTACGTACAGCGAGTTGTCCGACTTGAGTGGCACAGGTCTTTGTTAGTGAGAATCTGTCAGACTTTTTTTGTTCATCCATGGCAAAAACGTATATTTTCAATTTAATTTACCTTATTATAAAATAGTGAATTTTGTGACACGATCAATCTTTTAGTAGCAAATGCTTATTAGTGCGTCCCTTATCTTACTGATTCTATGTACACACGGCTACATATCAAGCTATACATTTCCAATATAAGCTGATCCCTACAATGCGAGGTCAGCTTATACTGGAAATGTATAGTTTGATATGTAGCCGTGTGTACCTATACTTTTTGTCGGATCCATTTGGTTTCTTACTTATCTAGCGTCTCACTGTGCTGAGTCACACAGGTACCTACCTACATTCAATCTGCCTATTGTGTTAATATTGGGCCATTAATATTATATTTTACATATATGTAAAATATATGTTCTGTCACGACCTTATACCTCTTTACATTCACTTCTTTCATGGCTCTATGTGGCTCTATGGTGGTCTATTACACTTATCATACATCCTTGTCAAAAAGGGTGATTTCAATTCCCAAGTCGTTGTAGGCACGACGGTCATTAAAAAATCATATGAAGTACACAATCACAATTTATTACTAGTTATTTTGCCATGGACACTTACCGATTACATGATTGTCATTTTGCTCACGGAACAACAAGGTCTAGTTTAGAACTTTAGAAGAGTCTAGAATAGTCTTGCCGTACGCCGCGATTCGTTCAAATATGTTGGTACATATAGATCTCAAAACGTATTAAGGCTCAAGGGTGAATGAAGACATATTTAGTGGTATTAATATGAATTAATCTTAAGGGGACTACAGGACCTAAACGAAAGTTTTATAATGCCTAAAAGTATATGATTCACTGCAGTAAACAAAATCAGAAAAATATATGATATTCTTCAGTGTTGAAAACATAATACAACTAATTTGATACGATAGAAAAAAATCACGAAGATACTTCTAAAAATTTAACGATTCAAAACCATACTAACACATGCAATGATTGTGATTTTTTGTCAGATTATTCTACAAGCAACATATTAACGTAATAGTGTTTTAATATTTTAGTCCAATCAATAGATTTTTTGTAAATAGATAATTGCTTCATATTTTGCAATAAATTACCAGCGTTGTGTCATCGCACTTCGCTTTCTTTTCTATGCTGATGCGCTTTAGCTGATGTCAGCTCCTTAATAAAACTTATAGGCTCCCGCAAACAGGCGCGACGCGACTCTAGTAGAACAATTTTTATGAAAACTTCATTGAAATTATTCTACAAGAGTTGCGTTACGTACTGTCGCGTCGCGCCTAACAGGAGCCTTTAAATTTTATAAATTATTAAGATGAATTACATTCGCACTATCGATCCGTCATATTCGTAGCTGTATCATCGCATCCATTTGTTTCATTTTTTCTGTTGGTCGTTGACACACGGTTTTATTATGATTGTTAGCGGCAGTAGGTATGTAATTAGATACAAGCGATTGTTTATTACGTAATTCAAACGCAAACGTTGCTAGTATTTTGTTATATTCACATAAGTAGGTATCTACATACCTTAGAATGCGTATCGAATTTCTATCTTTACATTTGCAATTTTTAAGTCAATGAACCCAATTTATTCTAGAATGCAGATTAAATTTCAAATTCCATATTTGTTTCCTGGCAACAAAATCTAGTGTGTCTAGATATCATTGAAAACTCTAGCACCGCAACCTTCGTGGAAGATTAACTTAACTTGGCGAATGCACAGATAAGAGCCCGAGTGAAGAATTCCTCGTTCCAATTAAGTACACGGTAATTTCCCATTTCCATAGCCAGGAATTAAAATGCAATATTCTCGTTTTTATGTAGTGTTCCAGGAGATTCGTAAGCCTTCGTTTATTATGTTCGTTTTTAAACCAGGAATCTGCAGCATTCACTGGAAACGGTCCTACAAAATAATTGGGCACTACATAGTAACATCGGGTTTCCAGCTCTCAATAAACATCTAGGAAAAATTCAATGGAGTATGCTTACGTTATGTTTTTATATTTAAGTATTTTACGAAGAGGTAAATTAAACCTTTTAGGGTTAAACACCAAAAGAAAGGTCGTCCTTCAATAATAAGTTTATTAGCTTTTCTTTATGTATTATATTGGAAGGTGTGGTGTGGTGGTGTGGTGTGTCTAATATTATGTGAGACTCAGACCCAGACTCCGGGCTGCCACTGAGAAAATCCTAATGGACAAAGCCAGATCACTTCCCATGCTTATCAGTTGTGAGAACTTGAAAGAGCCCTATCAGCCTTTTTTAGTTTTCATTACCCCTTTCTTTGCTCATATTTGCACCTTCATGCCAGATATCAATGATGTAATAGATAACAAAGTATTAATTAATCTATAATTTAAAACAATAAATTGGACAACTAATGCGATTATTTCACCCTCCATTGTTTACTAAACAATTGAATAGATATTATCAAAATAGGTTCTAGTAACGGAAACGGAACAAGGTTTTACGTTAAAATGTAAATGTAATATTTATGAAACAAAATATTATGCGCATGTTTTGCAGGCACTTAGGTATAATTTAACTATTTTGCTTGTGTTAATACTTGGGAATGCAATCTCGAGCCGGGATCGCAAGTTCGAGATCTCACGAAACTAGAAATATCGATCTCACGAGATATCAGCATTTTCGAGATCTCGGGTACTTTATGAAAAAACTCAATTGTTTTTATTCGGACTATTAAAACGTGATGAAAACTGCTTAGTGTACTGTTATGTGATTAAGTAAGACACAATATAATTTTAAAAAAACTTTATGATCTATTATTTATATAATAGGTAAGTCTAGTTCTAGGGGTGATTTTGGAAATAGCTCCCAACTCCAAACAAGTAGTAGGGTAGGGTGGGGCTGAAAGGTCCATTTTGCGTATATCGCCTTGTAACTATTTACGTATAAGGTTCATAGAAATAAATTTTGTAGCAATGGATACCGCTATCCTTCATTTACAAGAATGAAAAAGTGAACATAAGTAATGTTTATCTATAACCCAGATATTTGCATTTTAGAATATCGAGTCGAATGGTCCCTTTTGCCCCAAGGGTGGGGTAAGAAGGACCAGTGTTGGGGTAAAAAGAACCAGCGTAATTAAATAGCTTCTTAAGGTTAATTAAAGCAAGTAAATAAACGAAAACTATTTTAAATCAACCAGTCTTTATTTTAATTTAAAAAAACTAAACAACGTTACTTATCTTAAACTTATGGCACAGCATTTCAGTCTTAATTAATCTATATCTTTAAGTTTTAGGTCCAAAACCTATAATGTAACATTAAAACAACATATCTTTTAACAATTACTCGTCATCTGAATCGCAATTAATACACATATATGTCAAAGATGACAGAGAAGGATTAACACACTTCTCGTGAGACCAACCTTTGCAATTAGAACATTGCATCCAGCCTTCTCCAGGAATGCTTTCCAGGTATGATTCACAGCACACCAAGCAAAAACATTCCTCTTCTGAACTAGAACTGTCCTTCTTTTTATCAGTTAAAATTACTTTCTTCACTTGCTTATTTTTCTGATTAACAGCTTTTTTTCGAGAAATTACTTTTTTTTTCTTATTTTGTTGCTCTAATAGCAGTGCATCCTTTTCCGGCGTGTCTGTTAAAATAGCTGTCTTGCGTCGCTTTCTCCACCCTGTTCCCTTACGAGCTCCAGCCTTAGGGTAAGGTCTTATAGATTCGGGAGAAAACACGTTACTCGTAGATGTTGATGGCTGAGGCTCATTGCAAAAGGATAGAACAGCATGGGAAGTTGATGGTTGTGGCTCTATCACACAAACAGTGCTATCAGACAGTAATGGATCACTTGATGACAATAAGAGCGAAGCTGCAGATGAATTAGCTGCTCCTGGGTCGCTAGGTATTAACAAACTTGGTGATGTGGATGAAATAGGTGGATAACTTTCTATAGCTGCGGGTAACTCAGAATTTGTGATCACATACGGCTCAGTAGACGCAGAAGATGGTGCCTGTTGATTATGAGGGTTTGGTCGATCCGTCACGTAGCTTGGAGCGAAGTCGAAATCATTAAACACTTCTCGATTGAATGGATACGCGCCCGTTTTTTGGAACCCATTTGAAATATTGTTGGGAGTTAGCGCCAGTGGTAATGCAGTTCTAACTATTCCTGGGAGGTCGTAAATTGTCATTGTTTTGCCAGGATTATTACGCATCCATGCATCTTGTGCTGATGACAAATACTTTTTAAGTGGACCGAATACTGACACATCTAAAGGCTGTAGCTTGTGTGAACAGTGGGGTGGATACGAAAGCATCACTACCCCATTATCTTTGGCTAGATCTAATACAAGCAAGGAGAGATGAGAACAGTGATTATCCACCAGAAGCAATACAGGAGAATCTTTAGTTGGTTTTACATAGCTAATGAAATGTTTCATAAATTGCAAGAACTCCACATCGGTCATCCAGCCGCTTGCATTTCCTGCACCTATGCATTCTGCAGGGCCATCTCGCACAAAATGATCTTGATATTTCTTTCTTGGAAACACAAACAACGGTGGCACGGAACCACCAGTTGCTGAAACGGCAACCAGTAATGTAACGTTGGTTCCTCTTTCAGCTGATGTGACTGATCCAACGTTTCGTTTCCCTTTAGCCGCTATAATTTTGGAGGGTTTGGAGACAGTTGACACGCCTGTTTCATCGGCATTCCATACTTGAGACCCTCTAAATTTATGACGATCCATGACCTGTGCCAATTTATCAAAATATTCAGCAACATTCGTTCGGTTAAAGGAAGTTGCCCTACTCAAACTGGTAGCTTCCGGTTTCCGTATGGAGAGACGGTCGTTTCTTGACAAGAAACCTGATAACCAATCTTTGCCAGCCATTTTATTTGCATGCCATGTATTTGGCATCTGAAGATTATATTTAGTGGCACAGTCATATGCTAAGCGACGAACATCTTTGGGTCCTAAACCATGAAAGATTTGCGCAAGTGTAAGCAGATACTCACTGAGAGAAGATTCCTGTTCTGTGTTAAATACTAGTCTGGGAGTCCCGTAACCAAATCGTGGTGATTCTGGATTTTCTTTTAGGCGTGCGATAAATCTTATTAGAGAAGTTTTACTAATTTCGTAGTCACGACAAACTTGACGTAGGGATTTATTTTCGTTTGTGACTAGCTCAGCCGCACGTTGCATGATCTCGACAGACTTTTTACCTCTCTCGGTGGTTCTCTTGTAATTCCGCATTCTGAAAAGAATACCGTATCATTATATATTTTGTATAGGGTTAAAAGGTCCACCGTGGGGCATAAAGGTCCAGAGTGGACCTTTATACCCCAATTGTATGTTGATTGACGTTTGAGGTTATATAGAAAAATCTAAACAGACGATTCAATAAACAAAGGCTCTACGTTAAACTTTATACCACTTACTGCACCTTTAATAAAAGTTCAGTTTTGTAACTTTATAAACACAACAGTCAGACTAAAAATAAGTGATATGAAAAATTTTACTTACGTGATTTTTTTGCACCGCGACCGCGTACACACTCATCGGCGCTCACAAGCTCACTGCGCGGGGTTGCGTGGGTACCCCTCCCGTGTCCCCTTCATACGCCTGTCATTCGTTTCGCTCGCGCACTTTTTATTTCGGAGATAGGCATGGTGGACCTTTTTACCCGCGGACCTTTAAGCCCCACCCTACCCTACTGATGGTGCTGTCCAACAAACGTCACCTTATTTCAGTTGCTAGGTACTCAGCAGCTGAAATTGCCCCGTCTGACTCTACATTGTTTGGCACCAGCGCGAGCGTGAGCAAGCTATTATAAGAAAACTGTAAAAATTGACCCCGTGTTCCCCCACACTCATACAGATCCTTCTGTTCCTTCATGAGTGACTCTAGGCTATATGTAGACGTAGAAACACGCAAAAAAGGTCGTTAACATGCACTTAGAGCCTCTTCTAATTCCTCTTGAAGAGTCGTGTTGACCTTTACACCAGCAGCACGTAAATTCAAATCGTCTGCAATCATTGAAAGAGGCACTACATCATAGTTTTCAACGTCTCTGCTGTGGTATTAATCACATTAGCAGAAGTTGAGGCATGTGGAAGAGGATCTGATCATTCAGGGCTGCGATATAATCGTTTGTTTATATTCTTGATTTCTTTCCGTACGATACTCTTGTTAGGAAATTGGAAAAATTTACCCTACAATAGTTACAAATCATCTTAATAATTACACGGATTTATCAAATATAACAACGCTGCAGTTTCATTTATTCGACGTTAGGAGATACGCTTTTTCGTCGCTGAGTGCTGCCACTCAATCTCGACAATCTCGCGAGATGTCGCCCAATTTATGCTTCGGGATTGATCTCGTAAAATAGCTCGAGATCTCGTGAGATCAAGATCCCGCGAGATCGGGATTGGATTCCCTAGTTGATACAATACACATACACGTGCTCTGACCTTCTTCAAGGTTTTAGTCGAGAAATTTAATTTAAATAAAGAAAATGCATTTATACCTACTTAATGCAACTATGGGGTCCGGTTCTTACTTACTTTTTAATTTTGTTTAAAATATCATCCAAGCTATTAGTATTCTATTTTGAGCAAATGTAAAAAATCAAATTCGAATTCAAAATTTAGGAAAAAAAAAAGATTGACAGCTCCACTCAATTTATAAATAAAACAACATGGTTTCAATTCCATTGCGACATAAAAAAAAACGTGTCTGTTACTATAGTGGTAGGGGAATGCAGCGAGCGAAAAAGCGCAAAATCGCTGACCTAGTGAGTGCTGACCTAATTGTGGTGTCCATGAGCGAAGCAAGGTCAGCCCGCGCTCTTGTTCGCTTGTAATCACTTTTATACCGACCACTAAACTTGATCACCTACTTACCTACATTATTTAAAGTATTCATAGATGTGGAATTGTGGACTTCTGGGACTGGTAATTATATTATGTTTTATAGTTTTACCCTAACCCTTCGGGGGATACAAGCATTGTGTCAAGGCTCCCACAGACAGGCGCGACGCGACAGCGCTACACAAAGGCGCCGCTCGTCGCGCGACACGCGGTGCCTTTGTGTCGGGCGTCGCGTCGCGCCAGTGTGTACGAGCCTTTATGATGTTATATTATAGTTTTATCGGCTAAGTATAACTAAATAAGTACATAGTAACAATTACTCTATCCTGCATATTTTCCTCCTGTTATTGTTGACAAAAAAAAAAAGAATAAGGAAAGTAGAGCCTGAATAATGAATACCTATTGTGCGTAAAGCGATTAATATACAAAATGGTACATAAACATTTCCATCGCTAAAATAACACACGTTGACAACAGACTTCGCAACAGATTTGTGTCTCTCCAGCTCTCCACTCTCTCATGTAACCGAATTACAAATTTGTTGTTGCGAGCTCTATTTTGCCACAAAACGGAATTATAGTTTTCGGATCACTGGTTGTTAATCAACAGTTGAAGTAGGTACCTAATATCAGTATCTATACAAAATAATGGAATATTCATATTATTCATAGACTCGATTTCATAAAGAGATGACAAATCTTTTGCATACCAAGAATGGTGGCAGTAGAAATCAATGTCAATTTATTCAAAAACGTGATCATATTCTACTTGAAGTTATTAAGGCGTTAACACACCCAAAGTCAGGGGCAACTCCTACTCATTGTAATCAAGGTAATCAGTGACATTTAGGGCCGTCATTTCAAACACATTTATATTTGTCACCATTTAGATAAAGTAAATAGCAAATGAACACAGTCATTTGATAAGGAAGTGTCATTGAACGTTATTTACTTAAAGATAATACTCATTTATTATCACTGTTAATGTAGATTAAGTGTAACCAACGGAGCAGCCTCTAATGGTTTGTGTATGTCATACAAGAATTCTGCATTATGGGTTTAATTTCAGTTATACAATCACTTCGAAGATTTTTCTAAATCTGGTTGCTGGGATACTAAATAACGAGAAGAATAAAATCGGTTTGTGTCAGAAATTCCGAACATTCATCGCATTTTATTTGAAAGTTCATAGCAAAGTTCATCAACTCTATATGTTTCTGTCTCAACCCGTGCCCGGAACGATGATGATAGATCTGTTCTGATGACAGGACTTATTTATTAACCGAGTAATCGAAGATATAATTATATTTATTTTATATAACCACAGATATGGCTGTAGTTATCCTACGTGGTCTCACCGTGTTTGTAAACTGTAGATTGACCTTTAAACCTAAACATTTATCCCACGCATGTCTCTAGCGTGTCATATTAGTACGATTAAGTAATTTATTACTTAACCCATATCGATATCGCTTGCAGCATCTGTCAAAGGGAAAACAACGACATTCCTAATGACGCAGTGATGTGACATCATAATAAAGTTTGCGATCGCACGTGTACAGCCGTGTAACTCAATAGTGTGACACCTCACGGTACGCCTAATTTTGTAAGTTTGTGTGCTGCATGACCCGTGTAACGTAACGTCGCGTATCGTAGCGGCTCTCAGAAACCGTTTCGAATAACGGAAAACGAATACCACCGCACACCACTACTTCGAAACACTTTTATTTTGTACTCTTTTAAATTCACTGCTAGTTTTTTTATAAATTTAGCTTCCCGGGAATCCGTGCGTAGTGTGAGAAAATTGTTTTAGAGTTTTTTCCTTTTATATGTTACCGTAATTTATCTTCCGTGCTTTTGACTCAATCTGAAGTGAAGAATGCAAGTAGAAATTATGCAGTTACATATAGATTACATAATCAATCAATTAAATTAAGTAGTCGTAATTGCAATCACGAATAAATACGAATTCCTGCCGGCGTATATTGAGCTAGGATTATTTTATACAGCAATATATTCCCTTTATGCTTATATGATAAAATTAATTTAGTTAATGTCTACAAAAGTTTTGGAAAACTTCCACATATTGCGAATTTTCTATCATTGAAAATCGAGACCTCGCGTGCACGTGACGTGACGTGACATCGTGACAATGTTTTTTCTTGTTTTGTTTCCATACGTGTCAGTTCATCAGTTGCACAACTGGTCGAAATAAGTGAAATTTTGTTGCTAACCGTAACGGAGATATGACGAACTTTAAACGCGACCTCGTTACGCAAAAAGGGGGTAACGATATTCCGCTAGAACCTCAGTAACTCGGCGTGTACGACTCGCTGAAACTCAACGATCACTTGGAAAGTGTTCGCTTGGAAACGGTCACTTTCTCTAGAACAGGTCCCAGTCTTGATCCAACCGCGGAGGTACGTGCTCACACGCATCGCAACGACTCTACCGACAGTGCAAATAAGCTTTAAAATGGTGAAATACGTGATATACAGCTGACCGGTTGCTTACAACGTTAAGTGCTGAGCCTGAGGTAAACTGTGTGCGTGTGTGGCTTGACCATATAAGTATTATTGACCTTGCGGATTTTGCAATAAGATGACGATTTTGCAATATAACCGAATATATCTCTGAGTGAATCGAATTGAATTTTTCTACATTGCCAAACTCGTGAATACGGTACATTACAAATTCTCTGTTCGCATGAATGTCGATGGTTATTGGCTTTGCAAAATTGAGTGTCGGCAAGGAACAATTGTGAGTCCCGTTACTTCTATTGGAAATCAGAATTCAGTACAAAAACTTATAATACTCGACCTACATTCTACAATACGAAAATAAGTTAGGACAGCTTCATTATTCCTACATCTATCATCTACGCTATTGTTGACACACAGCACAGAAAACAATCATAGAACCTGACGAAAAAAATAACCTGAAAAATCTACATTCTTCTCTCATGTCAAAAATTCGATGACACGCAGAGCAAAATGTTCCCGGCATGAATCTGTTTATACGTGATTTGGAATTCCACCCTGATGACGTCGAAATAAAATTTGCAATCACAAAAGCATCCAACACTCCAAACAGTGGTACCAGTGAAAGGTTCTTAAAATTGGCCACGAGTTAAATTACTGCCATTAAAAATAAATAAACTGGTAAGGCAATGACTTGGCATAGGAATGAACAAAAAAAAAACGATCGCAGAGCGAGACAGAGAGAGGTATATAGAACCAAACAAGTGCGTTACCCCCACGAAGATTATCTGCGTATTTATTTTTATTTATCTCTGTGCGTAGCGGTCCGAGCGAGCACTGCTGCATGAGGATACACATCATGACAGTTTACGCGTCGTTGTCCCTGCCACCCTGTGCACATCATGTTTATTAAATTCAAGTTTACCGTTTGTCATTATTACAATTTCAAATGAATTGTCTGTTACCGGTTTTGTTTCTTCAAGCGTAACAGAATTTAAATTCATTAGCCACCACTTGCCACCTTCAGTTTATTACATAATGCTGTAATAACTTAAGTCCTAATTACCCTTTATCTATGTAATCTATATCTATCTATCTATATATATAAAAATGAATCCCTATTTGCCTTGGTCACGCCATAACTTGAGAACGACTTTACCGATTTCATCCATCTTTTTTTAAAAGTTTTCTAATACTTTGTAGAAGGTTCCTACGGAAAAAAAAGTTACGATGCGACGGGGTGGCTCGAGGGAACAAGAAATTTCACGCGGACGAAGTCGCGGGCAGAAGCTAGTTAGTTATATAATCGCTGTGGACATTGTGTTCAGGAGATAATTCTTTAATAGTTAACGTATCATTAATGAAACGAGTTATTGTGTCCCAACAGGCCTTCGTTGGTTATCGTGGTTGAAATAGGTTTGTAATTAGTTTGTATGTAAAATTAGCTGGACCGGTTTGCGTTTATTTCGTTTTGTCAACTTCATTATGACTCGTTCTCCTAGCTCTATTAGAATCTACTAAGCGTATTTTTTTCAATATGGAACTTAAATTCAGGCTGTTTACCTTGTCACAGCTGATAATTTATTCAACGACATTGTCTGACATTCTAGGAGTATACTGGATTCATATAGCTGTACTTATATTTCCATTTCAAAAGATACCAAAGATACCTCATTCTTAAAACTCACGGACGATGAATAAACAGACGAAGAGGAAACATTTAACGCAACGCCATACAGATTGTTCCGATGGCCCTTACAACCTCTGCTTACATTTTATCGGCTCTTATCAGCAGCTATCTCATTGAAGCAAGTTCTTCATTTGTCGCCGATAACTTATGGATAGCTTATTGATATCTCCCCGAGTCAATATTCAAAAAAATGCTATGTTCGTTTACAGTTTTAGTTAAGCAATTCGACAAGCATTGTTATTTGCTATAGCAACTACGCGATGACCTTTACGCTCGGGCGCCTGACCATGAGAAACTCTGAAGGTTGCGTATACTTCTCGGATGGTCGCTCAGTTAAAGTCTTGAAAAGATTTATCTCTTGGTCTAACATCATTAGTATCTCAAGTAAAAACCCGTGTGGCTCGTGCAGCTGCATAAGAAACTCCTATCGGTTTGAAACCATAAGTATAGTGTCGCACTGCACAAAACAGCCTACAATCTTCTGTCTGACATTGCCGCTGTGTGTGTGTCAAGCCAATAGGTCGACCAACCAGTCGACCAGACGCTCTCCCTCCCTCGCTTTGTCCTCCGCTCCGTCTGCCTGCCTGTTCCCCCCTCCCCCTGCGCCCCTCCATTGCGCCAGCCAGCCAGTCAGCGTTTGGTCGGCGGACAGACTGCACGTTCCGCGCCTCTGCTGCTATCGACTTCTTTACGTCATAGTTAATTTTGTGCTCATTTTAAAACTCACTCAAATCTAGTAAGTGACACGTGTCTTATCATATCGCTCTGTATTTAAGAATATAGTTTCATCTTCGGTGATTACCAACTAAAGTCATAAAACTTACTACCGCTTTGTCTTGTTACAGGTACCTACTTGGAACTGGGTGTGAACCCAGATACGGTGTGTGTGGTTTTATGTAATCTTATTTATACTGTTATTGAAGAAACTCACAGTGGAGTTCGTGAATTATCCTCTCAGTGTGTGTGCAACGACAGAATTGTATCGGAGCTAATTGATTTATAAAAAGTGCAGTGTACATTTCATCGACAGTTCTCTGATTGTTATGCTCTGTAAACAAGTGATTTGTGTCATTATTGGATTGTTATCTATTTGGATTCTCAGCAGCTAAATGGCCATTGTAAGTGTTTTTCTTTTCTTTATCTACTTTTATGTCAAATTCATTTTTATTACGATGTCTGCCTACGCAACTCAAGTTATCATCACGGAATAATATTTTATCATCATTCTTAGTAATCTCGACAAGGTCAGGTTAAAGATTCTCTATATTTTTTGTCTTGTACAACATGTACCTAAGTCGGAATCAAATTCATAAAAAGAAACTAGTATGTCATCAATATAGACCAGTATAGAAAAAAACACAAAAATTTTAAACAAAATGCAATGCATCTTCTTCTTTACAATTACGTTTTATTCCGATAATGAGAAGGAAACATATAGCTATAATATATTACCAATAGCATACCTACATAACACAGTGGATGAAAATTAATTGCCTGATATCCACAAAACAATAGGAAACTAATTAGAAATAAAGTTGACCAGTCCAGTTGCAGCCCAAGATTTTTTCTGTCAGCTATAAATTGTGATTCGGAGAGTTCAGGCAGGTGCAGTGAACATTCTACGAATTCTCACGCTCGCTCGCCATGCTGGCCTTCTGAATCTATTTGCTACATGTATAAATTACTCATTGTGAATTGTTGAGCAAGGCTGCAAAGCTAATGAGACATCGAGATTGCGAATATACGGGCGCCATCTTTACGATTTGACTGACGCGCATCGCGACCTCGTGAGCAAGTTCACTAAATTTAGAACACGGTTGACATTCTGTGCTCCCGATGCTTGTTAAAATGTTTAATCACTGTTTACAACCCATATACAGTTTGAATACTTTAACTGTGTGTTACCCATATTCTTTGATTTTGTTGAATTCACCCAGTTCAATAAAACTGGAAAAACGAGAATGACAATTTTGTGGCTGGTTCCAATTTTGCGAAAAAATTATTTGGTCTGCGGTTAACTCTCCTAAAATATAATTTCGGTGTTCTGGTTGAGTTTCTTCATGTTCTTCTATGTTTATGGGCTAGTCCAGTAATTTGAAACTCGAATTTTAAAGTATTGCTTCGCAAACATGTGGTAGCGAGAGCTTGGTTCGCGCTCATGAAGAAGTATATAAAGTGGGTCAAGGCACGCTCGCGGGCGGCTGGCGTTTCCTACTCGCCGCAGACACTGACGACACGACAAGGAAGGCACTCGTTATTCGCACTTTAAAACAACCTCCACCACTGATATTAACTGGTTACGACGAATTATTGCCAGTAAACCGATTATGCGATAAATAAAGAGTCCGTTGTAGATTCAAAATTCGGAGTGATTCTAGCTTGGATTTCAATATTTTATAGGTTCTTGGAAATGCTGTTCTAGGAGAAAACGTTTTTAAGCTTGTCAATAGAATATCTGGTAACAATAATGCTAACGATAAACTTGATGAATCAAAGAATGCGAAATGTGCAGAAACCTCATTACTTAATGAGTTATGAAATTATAAATTTCTAAATCATTGTTACAATTAGATACCTACATTGCATTGTTACGAGCCACTTGATCATTTTG
The DNA here is from genome assembly GCA_917490735.1 of Dryobotodes eremita. Taxonomy (NCBI): domain Eukaryota; kingdom Metazoa; phylum Arthropoda; class Insecta; order Lepidoptera; family Noctuidae; genus Dryobotodes; species Dryobotodes eremita. Next base: position 6,868,852 of record OU823248.1, read on the forward strand.
GGTCAAGGATTTTATAGATATAAACTCAATTACTGCCACCTACATCGATAACAATCGATTGGGCCTGCTTTCCTTTTAGCAATATTATTGTTCAGATTTGCAAATGAGCGTTTGACTGTTTGTTGTGTACACAAACAGAGCTAAGTACGTATTTAGCAGATAACAGCAGTTTGCACTAGTTAACGTTTGCGCCGAGCACCGACCCACTTAGATACCGACTATCACTTACCGTTACGATAACGTCCGACCACTTTCTCTACACGCTCCATTTCGTGAAATACATCGTCCTCGTGTTTGTTTACTTAGTACGTTAGTGCTAATTTTGTGTCCACATTGACTTTGTCCATAATATTAGTGGTTCTTCTACTCTTAACACTCTCACCGCCATATGGTCCGCCGCCGTCCATGTAAATTTTAGTTAGATTTTTTTATTTTTACTGGCAAGCTATATGGGCTGCCTGCGTACCACAACTAGAGCATCAAATTCTTTAACAATAGTACTTGTTGTAATTTGTAAATATTTGTAAAGCCATGCCATAATGTGTAATTACGTCAGATGGCCGCGTGCCGCCCATGTAGCCTGCCGTAAAAGTTTTTCGCACAGACTTTGCGTGCGTGTTTAGAAAAGTCGAAGTCTAGTGACTCTGACTATAAAGCACCGTCATTCTACGATCGATCCGGGTCAATCGACTAACAGTGACTCGTTTTTATCTTCTGACGATGGTTTACCTCTGAACGAGCCCCGGGAGGCGGCGGATATTCTGCGAAGGTGCATACATTGTTATGAGAAGAATCGAACAACTGGACTATCTGCAAAAGACGCCAGCTACCGAACAAAAAAAATGAAGACCATGTGTCTAAGAAGCCTGACTCAACCTAGTGTTTGTGGGCAATGTTACGGAGAAATCCACATACAGGGTGTCTCGTAAATAATGGATCAAACGTAACGGGTAGGTAATTCACCTGATTTCCAACAACTAATTTGCAGATCATTTATTTTCATCGTAAAAAAACTTTTCAATTCAAGATTAATTTCTAAGCAAAATGAAACGTTATTTAAAAATCATGATATTTTATAACATTAGTAAGCTATCCAGAAATTTTTAACAAAAATCGTACCTAAAAATGTTATCATTTGCAGCGACAGCATTAAAAAAAAATGGATTCTGGTAGAGAAATTGGTAAAATTTCCAAAAAAAAACTTGGTTACCGTAACGGTTTTTTTTAAACTATTCAAATTAGTTGTTCAAAATCAGGTAATCTACCTACCCGTTACGTTTGATCCATTATTTACGGGACACCCTGTATACGTAAATAAAAGTTAAACCTTTATTTTCTTTGATGATATTTTCATATAATTTCTTTTGTTTTTTTATGTCGAAACAACTTCTTTTGTCTAATTTCATATTTCTTCGTGAAAAAATACTTAATAAAAATGACTTAATAAACTAGCTTTAGTTACTTGACTTTGAGCCTTATAAATCTATAAAATATATAGTCTGATTTTTATCGTTTTTTTTTCATTAGTATCTCTTTCATTCAACAATTTAAAGCAGACGACATCGAATCCTTACCTAGCAAGCCAAGCTCTATAAAAATAAATGAATTTGTGGGACCACAGCGGACCACACGGCCTACTGCGTATCCCGCCGGTCGCCCACATGGCATGCTACAAAAGTTACACAAAATCTAGCGTAGCGCGGTGTAAAAGACATTGCATGGCCCGCGCGCCGCCCACACGGCCTGCTGTTCTAGAAAAACCTTAAATGTATATGGCGGTGAGAGTGTAAACAACTGTTTTGTCTTCATCTTTCCCCTCGAGTTTTACTACTGTGCCTACTACATCTTCATCAATAGGATGTATATTATCGTTCTTATACTGATCACTGTCAATGGTTGCAGCAGTATTTTACATGCATTTTACAATATTCATAGTGTTAATATGGTGCGAAAGATGGTGTAAAAAGATTTAGCGTAACGTAAGAAAATTATTTTTGAGGCGCTCGGGCAAAAACAAGTAAACCTCTTACTTAAACAGATTTAACGGTACAAAGTAACGGTGACTCTCGCGAATTCCGTCTGCCTGTCATCATGTGTGACTCGAACAGCACGATTATCGAATGTAACATTGACTTTCACATTAGTGTCGTGTGGTGCTGATGTAACGCGGCCCGCCGCTGCGCCCGCGCCGCGCCAATGCGATTAGGTAAACGTTGCGCGCAGCTTTCACCCCACTTTCACCTCCATTTCCGCGTTACTTGGAGCCACTCATTGGCGCTCATTTATACAGATTATTATTGCATATTGCAACATTTTGATGGTCGTTTTATGTTGTACCACATTAGCAGGTTTGGCTCAGTCGGGTGTTCGCATTTTTAACATACTTGTTGTTTTCACATGGCAACTCTTTTAGGTAAGTATTCAGCGACAATTTAACTTTCGATTGAATTTAATTCAATTTGCAAATCAGTTCATATTTTTTTCTTTGCGAATTTTAATTTAATATGAGTTCAAAGAATTCAAATATAATTAAATTTAATTTTTGCTCTGGAAGTCAATGCTTCGGGATCGCTATAATCTTTTGATAGGTACTGAACTACTGACGTCTATTAATTTAAATTATTGACAAAAATATCTATGTGTTAAATTGTTTTATCAATAAACGTGTAACTAATCACTTATTATTTACATTTATATAATTCTAGAGCACTATTCTACAAAGGTTATCTATTTAGATAACATACGCGCTTCCTATATACAAGTAATGTGGCGAGTACATGCACAAATACATAAATATTACATACTGACATAGAAACGTACGTTAATGTTATTCTTGGAATTTGAAGTTGTTTCGCTCGAGTTCACTCGAATATCATCTGCTTACCCACGGATGCTTACCCATGAATCATAATATTTTTGATTTAGCTTTATTAGATAATTTTGTCAAAGTTTTCTATTTACTTGAAAAATCGTAGGAATAAATTGGCTCGATTGCTCAGAGACTATTATATCATCTAGATAAGTAGATACTTCTTAAAACTATCGTTGAGTCAACAAAATTCATGAGAATTTGAAGAACTAAAATTATTTGAATTTGGAATGACTAAAGGCTCCCGCAAACAGGCGCGACGCGACTCTAGTAGAACAATTTCTATGAGAAATTCATGGAAATAGTTCTATAAGCGTCGCGCCTCGCGATGTCGTGCCACGCCTGTCTGCGGGAGCCTTAAAACAACTGAAGTAAATAGTGCAAGAATAGTGCCGTGACATTGGCCCGGTGACCGATACTGAAGTTATTTCGTCCGCCATTCGTTTGCAAAACTGAAGTAGTGTTCAACTCGGTACACACATCGTTACTATCTGCCGTCGAATGCAGCGTTATTATAGAATCGTGCGAAAGATTATCACTGGCACGAGTTATGTAACCGCAACAATATGTACTGAATTATGAACAATTCTATTGCATGCAGGAAACGCACATTGTTAGGTAATCGCCCGTTCTGGTCATAGACATTGTTGGCATATTTTTTTTAGATTTTCCCACATTTCATCTGACTCAATCAATCTGCCTAGCCTTTTCCTAAATATTTTGGGGTCGGCTTCCAATCTAACCGGATGCAGGTGAATATCAGTACTTTACATAGAGAGACTGCATATCTGACCTCCACAATCCCCGTCTGACTACCCGTAACGACTGTCAAAGATCTACGAATGACAGCCGGGACCAACGGCTTAACGTGCTTTCGTCACCCATCCACGAACCGACCGCAGCAATCGTAGCTTAACCTTCAATCGACTTGTGCGGCTGTTATAATTTAGCCACGAGGCCCCATATCATTCAACTCTAAAAAAATTGAGATGAAAGTTAGTAAAAGGTCAGGTTATTATTATATTGTCTTTTAAATAGGCCAGTAAGTTTTATGAAGCGACGCTTTATTAATAGTGAGCACTGAGCGTTCGTGAGTTGTTTGCGAATTGTACGGTTGCAGCCAACTATTGACCCACTGACACACTAACTGAAGGAAAACAACTTAGTTGAGTGTCACAATCGACCCGTCGATGTAACTATCGAGATTACTTTCGTTTACGACAAGCGATACCAATTATAAATACAATTAAAACGATTTAAATATGTTTCTTTTTTCGTAAATTTATTTAGATTTCGAAATTATTGTTGCCCATTTTTTTTTTTAATTGAGTTCGTCTCATTTTTGTATTTTTTTTTCCTATTAATTAAATTGAGTTCAATTAAGAGAACCACTTATCTAAGCTTACCGAGTGCCTATGTAAGGAATTCTAGAGATGCTATAGATCGTAATCATAGACACAGCTTGGTATCGTTCTACGACGTCTATGTGGCACATATACATACATAATATTCACGGGGTTTGCGGTGTGACAATTAGATTCGTCTTACCAATTAACACATCCTTTGACGTGACTTACAACATAGCAACACTCTACCGCAATGTAATCGGACGTCTAACGATGCGACAAAAATTATGAGAATTACGAGATCGTACGGAAAATTCAATTAATCTGCCTAGCTTTTTCCCAACTATTTTGTATTTTACACGGAGCGACCGTGATCTGACCTCCACAACCCAGTAACTGGGTAACACGATCGATACCCCTTGGAAAGACTGGTTGTCAGACTTTTGGGCTTCTGAGTACCCGTAATGAATGTCAAATATCGTGCGAAAAATTGTTCAATAAAACTCATTTTCCGCAACGCAACTTGCTCTAGACAGGACGATAGCTATTAAAAATAAGTGTTGTTCAAACACAAATACCTTTTAACAATGACGCTCTTATTATTAAATAATAATGTATATGCACGCGTTCTGCTGTGTTATGATGTAGCTGCGTCAACATAAAATAATAAATATTTTGCGACATGCATGCGCAATAATTATTGGATGTCGAATATACGTAGAAACTGACACTGCGCACCCAGGTTCTTGGAACTTTTTCATTATCATTAATAAGGTAAATTCATTGTAATTGGAAAGAGTCTGATACCTAGGCGTTTTCATGAGAAAACGCGCGATCATAAGAAACCCATTCGGATTTCAGTTTAGTGGTGAAAGAACTGAGAAATAGAACACAAAACAGAATACAACTTACTATCATTTATAACGTGCGCTACCTATATTAGATAAAAACTTTTTAAAAACTTTTATATTAGAAAGCATTAAAAAGGGTAAAAAAAAGCAAGTCACAAAATCAAACTCACATCTTAATTTTTTCCTATTAGCATTTCCATTCATCAACTTTTCCGATAACAATACGTATTATGCGAATCGGATTATTCGAAACAAATTCCGGTAAGCCGAAAAAAAAAACAAACAAACAATTCCGAAACTTGGTGTGATATTTCCGAAACTCGTAGCATTTCCTCGTTGTAGTTTGTAGGCAGAGGTAGACAACAAAAGGACGTGCGATCTTTATATTGTTAGTGAATGTTGGATACACTCCAAATCGTCGAGCTCTAGTTGTTACAACTCTTAAAATAGTCCCTGTAGGTATTCTATCTCAACCTATTTATGAGAATACACAGCTGTTCGCTCCTGTAAATCGAATTTTAATGAGAAATAGCAATGCAACTGTTAAATTATTGGGGTCGGCTGGACATATGGTAAAACAAAGCGTAGGTTTAAGGCTCCTTCAAACAGGCGCGACACGAGACGCGACACAAAGGCACCGCTTGTCGCGCGACGAGCGGTGCCTTTGTATCGCGTGCGATTGGCGTCCCGTGTCACGCCTTTTTGAAGGAGCCTTAACGTTTGCGAATCCTTTTTGTTTTCGCAGTTTTGTAATCTGTAGGATGTAATGTTATGTTTTGTTTTTTGCGAAATCTTCTATGTTTTCCGAAAGCCTACGCTCGTCTCAAGTTCGTTAAGGTCAACATAAAAGGTTCCAAGAGGCTTCTATTACGTGTTAAAGTTAGCTTAGACGTTATTTATTCATTCTTGTTTTGACTCATTTTACGATGAAATTGGAATTCCTGAACTAGTCTAAAATACGTACTTAGTTTATACATACACGTATAATATTACGCATTCATTGTAGTACTGGTGATCATTTTCCGTATTTACAACATAAACAAAATTGCTGGGCACCCCCCGTGACTAATCATCGTTTATTGTGTTATGTCGTATTATTCTACTTTATAAATTGTTTTTATAAACTCACTGATTCTGTTTACTTTATCAGGTTTCTCATTAAACGAACTTATGTAAGGGGAGAACAACGTAACCTCTCTTAGTTTATCAGTTTTCATTGTTCTTTTTAAACAAGGTTTTCGAGGTGTAACACGCACCTACTGCTCTAGAATTAGAATACCTTCTCGTTAATGTCCATTCGAGTCTTTGTAAGGAGGTGGCATTAAAGGTAATCGGTGAAATATGAAAATATATCTTCGGAAACAGTGCAAATAGGTACGAATACATTATGATGATTCGTAGCGTAGTGTTGTGAATACTCAGAATATGAAAACACAAGATTTCATAACAGAAATAGAAACAAATACAGGAAGTAAAGGCAATTGAAACTGGTCGATGTTAGTCGGTCGACAGCTATAAACAATGTGGATCTAATAATAGAGGGCGCTAGCAACACTGATGAAAAATAGAACACGTAATGTGGGCCACAGCCGCTCCCGCGGCACAGCGCAGCGGTACGTTTCACTGTGCCGGCCCACTGGCTGCCGAGATCCTTTGTGATCTATTCTAATCTCCAAATTGGTAATTAGAAAAACGTGGACACGCAGCTCTTCTTGAAAATTGTATTGTCTTTTCAATTTCAACCGAATGTTGCCAGAAACAAATAAAATGAGAGGGATTAGTCGCCAACTCCGCGATATTGTTCTTGCTGTCTAGCTAGAACGAAATAAATTAGCAGCGTTAATATATGCCAGTCGAATATCTTACCGCTTCTTTGATATATTAAAAGTTGTGTTAATGACTTATTATTATTATTGAAATTTTTCATAGAGGCTCTACTTATTTGTTGCTAACGCTACATTTTGTACCCTCAATATAATCTTAAAATGTTTAAAATATTAAGGATAGCAAAATGTTAACGACATGTTGCTATGACAGGCTTTACAGTATTCGTAAGAGAAATCATGTTTTAATTAATCCCAAACTGTTGTTAGTATTGTTTTCGTTAATGGCAAAGAAATATAGAAAGAGGTGTTTGTTCAGGGAATCAATTAAATATAACCCTATAGGGGCCTATGGTGTAAAATGGCCGGAGATGGAGGGAGAGTCGATATAATTTTCATTCCCCTACGAATCCCCTTTGGCCATTATTTGCCTTGGTTCCGTGGGGAGTGCACGTTGGGGCAGTCGGTATGGTTTCTATACGAACGTGTCGTACCAGGGTGTGGGGAAGATTAATTGACTCTGAAATTAGTTTGGTACCTTTATTTTACGACATTTTTATTGCTGATGGAATTTAAGAATGCAGCATGTGTACATTACTGAGTGTTTCTAGCGAAAGTCACTATCGCTTGGGGATATTACGTTCAATTTCTTCACGATGCGAAAGCTCGAAACCTTCCCTTCTCATAAATGAATGAACATTAATGAACGGAAAACAACTCTTACAATATCGATATTACTAATTCAGCTAAAAATAAAATTTACGGAAAGACGTGTACGTCTAAATCGTACGCCGCCCATTACATAAATAAAGTAGGTATGTACCAATTGTAATATTATTGAATTGAACACTCCTCTCTTTCATAACGAGAAGCACTACAGTGCAGCAGCACTTGAGTGGGAAGTAGGAACCCTGCTTCCAATCATTAGTACTTAATTGAAAACAATCTTTAAAAGCATAAGGGAAATTCTCAGAACGCCTCATTAAAATCTCCTTAGAGTTTCTAAGTATCCACGCGATGATTCGTTACCTGACACCTACATTGTAATACCACTCGTCTAGTGATCTCATTGGTACCTACCTACATTATTATTAATAGAAATTGCGAAACTGTAGGTGTAAAAACGTTTTGGAGTCTCATTTCAATAATGAAGGAGACAAAAAGTACAGACATTACGATTCACCTTGTTTCGCGCGGCTTGTGGGGGCAATGACCCGCCACAGCTGTAGCGCGTCTGTGTACGTAAATAGTGTTTCACACATGCGCGCTGTTGTTCAAGAAAATTTAAAGTTTTTTGACGTTTACATTTTACACGTCAATGATGGTTATAGACCGCTCTAAAGCAGTTATAGGACCATCTAATCTTGGATCTTCACTAGTGCAGTTATAATAACGTAAATTATTATACAAAGTTTATCGCTCGATCGTTTCAATTTAAATAAATTTTCAAATGTAAGTTAATCCTAATTTAAATTTTCAAGCTACGTGATCTACTAATCGAATACACCTACCTATTCGAGTAGTAGATTATTCATGATAGGTACTGTCCCTCACGTAGCTTGAAAATTTAAATCAGGATTAACGTACCTACATTTGAAAATTTATTGATTACTTATCTATTGGAATAGGTAGGTGCTGTCCGTATATCTTGAAAATTTAATGTGCTCTGTTCGGACTTCGGACCATCTAATAGGTACTTAGGCTACTCCAATTTCTACCCTAAGCGTCTCAAAGATTCTTAATTATAATTTCAAAACGATTATTTATTGATAAACACAAAAAAAAGTAGGTACCGAATAGGTTAATTTATAAGAGAAATCAATTTCTCAACATCAGAGAGGCAACATCTTTGGTTTCACTGCTTCCAACTTCAAAATCGGATACCTAAAATGTTATATTACTGTGTACTAAGTAGGTAGGTACCTATACAACCTATTTACTTACTATACTTTACAGTACTACATAAATAACGTATAGTAAAACGGTTGCTCTTTATAATATTTATAGTCTATGACTATTTGGTACGTGGTGTTTACATAATCGTACACACACGGTGCACATAACAAAACGCGTCATTCGGAATCAGAACATGCCTATTGTATATTTTTTTTATTCAACAAAATCGATTTAAAAGTCAATTCGCATGATGTGCTGAATCGCTTGTCAACGGATGTTGGATGTGGGTCAATGTCCATTTGGTGCAACACTTACCTATCTAAGTGTGACGTATGTGTGCTGTAAACTATTGATAAAGTAACTAATATGTGTGTTTATAGAACATCTTATCAATAGTTCACGACGATAATTTACTTGATTTATAGTGCTCAAGTTACTGCGTATTGCTAGTGTTGAAAATCATTGATATTAACTACTGTAAGCATTATGAGTTTATGACCAAAGTAAGATGGTTTGCAACACTGAAAAAGGCATGAGTTTTAATATAATGACAAGAGATTAACAGCTGTCACTTGTAAGAATGGAGGGAAAAACTTAACATTGATAAATAAATGATAAATGATTTTATTTCTGTAAGTAGGTTTGTACAGACACTTTTACACGTCAATCATATTTTAAAACTAGATGAGGTCGGCGTTTCCTACCTGACTACTCTGAGAAGAAAGGCCGAAACAAACTCAGAGGTCACAGTCTCTTTTAAAGTCCAGACATAATCTTGGTCAGATCATGTGAAGACCATGTAGATTTGAGTCTGAAATGGTAATTTTGAGGAAAAAATACCACACAGAATGAGTGGACCTGTCCAGTCAGTGCACGCATTTGTCAGTAATCGTGCAGCATTAAATCAGAAGCTCGTGATTTCGATGATTGTTAAATCCAGAAAACCTATTGGACAGTTGTTTATAATACTTAGTGTTAATGGTGGATGCCAATCAATGTAAGATGGGATAAACGATTGTAATGGAAAACGTACTAATAGTTTACTTTCACTTCTACATGGATCAAGATTATTGCTCTATTTTCTATTGCTTCCTTGACTTTTTCATACACAGAATAAAGACTCCAAAGATTACGTCATTTGTTGTAACAATCGCGTTATTTTTATTGAATAGGTGACACGAGTGTTGAGGGCACCTTCATTTCGCTTCTCTATGGCTTTAAGGCTCCGACAAACAGGCGCGACGCGACTCGCCTGTCTGCTCGAACCTTAAAACCATAGAGAAGCGAAATGAAGGTGCCCTCAACACTCGTTTCACCTATTCAATAAAAATAACATGATTGTCAATATTGTCATAATATAATAAATGACGTAATCTTTCCTGGACTAGTTATATAATGTTGCTCTTAAACAACTAACCTTGAATTTGCTGTCTTCCAATAGATAAAGGATTAAATAGAGTCCGGTTACCTACTTCACTTCTTCTGGGCAGTTATCAGACCAACATACACACACACTCTCATAGCAGCCGGTCTATTCTGAAAAAATCTGACCGTGAAAACTTAGTTGAAGTGAGCTGTCATTCTAGATGCTAGGGATTGACACTATTGACAGCTCACTTCAAGCTCTCTTAACCTAAGTTTTCACGGTGATGTTTTTTACAGAATAGATCGGGTGGTCAATATTACGAAACGTGAAGTGTCATGCGATTTCACACTATTTGCGGTGCGATTGTGAAGAGGCGCCATTACAGAACACCTTGACTTGCCTAGCACTACAACAACTACCATGCGAATGATAATGGTACATTATGTCTCTTGATCTGCAGTCACGAAGTATATACCTAATAATAACTATCGCAAGTATTTGAAAGTAACTAAAGAGGGATTTCTTTTAATTTCAGGTCTTACTGGAAGTGAAGCCGAAGACATGAACGCGCCTAAAGGTCGCCACTCTCATCAAGCAGGGTAGCCGTTATACCACGTAAGTTTCTATACTACTGATGTTTACCTATTTCCTGATGCCGTTATCAAAACGCCATTGTTTTAAAACTCTGTCTAGAGTTCAGTGTTCTGTAGGGAACGTTATTTATTATACATAATTCCGGTCGACATTAATAGACTGAAATCATCGAGATAAACTATATCGCATTTATTATTTAGTTCTGATGTCATTTAAGGAAAAGTCGAACTAATTAATGTAGTCTACTTAGAGTTATAAATACGGAATCCGGTTTATTTAATGATTTAAACTTCAAAACAACGACTTGATCGACCAAATTCATCGTAGAAGAATGTTCGGATGAAGCAATTAGACAGGTAGTTTCGTTAAAGCATTTGCCAATATCAGCAGTTTTTTAATGTAAATTTCTTCGTAATCATAAAGTAGTAGAAACAATGCCAAGAATGCAAGTTTTCATTCCATTACACATTGTGTGTTCTTTGGCCAATTGACAAAAGGACCACAGCACGGTACGAATTTGTTTGTAGGACGCCAAAATGCGTCGGCTCACAAAGGCACAACCGAATTTCGTGGTGTGGTGTGGTCTCCTACCATTCTTCTGAGTCTTACTTACCTCGGTTTTCGGTTTCACGGGATGAGGTAGGTATCTAGACTAAATAATCTATGGTTTACCCGTTAGTGATCATTGCTGATGTTGGTTTAAAACCGTCTCCCCGCATTGGGCAGTCTATGTTAGAATAATTAGCTAGGAATGATTGAAGAACTAATTAAATATAAGCCTTATGTCTTGCGGACCTCCGTGCCAACGTTCGTTCGTTTTCTTTGAGTCTTCATAGACCTAAAAAAGTGCCAGTCAAACAACCGTAATGAACTCTACAATTCTGAATTTGATAAATGATAAGCAGACGTATAATTTTCGATAAATTATAATAATTAATAAAGCAAGGGCTACAAACCCGTTATGTAAAACAAATTCCGGTACTATACTTTTATTTTATTACATTACATAGCTAAGTAGATTTTCCAGTGGGGCGTTCTCATAACGGAATCCGCATAAGTGCTGCACGCGTAATTGCATCTTGTAACGCACCGATGCACACATGCAATTATTTCGCTTTAAAACAACCATTTTAACTTTGTTATAAGTTAAAATGACTTTTTATTCTTCTTCTAGCTTCTGCCCGCCTTTGAAACTCGGCAATACTGTAGCTTTTTATTAGTGAATGAATTTTCGGAATCGGAATAGTAGTTCCGAAGATTAATTACCCCCTACGCCCCCTACATACAAACTTACTTTTACCTCTTTATAATATTTCTGAATAATTCTTAGGTGGAACAAATTTCCAAAGTTTGACGATTGATATGAAATTGATGATTATTACTTAGTAAATATATCATCCCTACAGTCGCGAATAGCATTTTGATCAACATAGGACGTAAAACAGAGCTGCAATTTGCATAAAACCAAAGAAAATTTGTATTTGGCGGGCTACAGCTGAGGATTCACCTTAATGTTTCAAGTTACAATAGTCGACGAAGTTGAGTCGAGTTCGAAAGCATTACTTATACGTTTTCTCTCTGTTTACTTTTTGCGTTTGAATGTAATTCCATCGCGGAATCCAGAAAGCGTTTTAACGAAGTTTATAGAACCCCTTCAGACTAAAAACCTTTTTCAGATACTGGTGAATTTTTATATTTAAAGAAAAATCAATTTTGGACGTTATCTGTTTTATTTTGTAGTTTTTATGAGCCGTAATCAGTAAAAAAAAAAGTGTGATAAGATAGAAAGCATAATATTTCAGGTTGGTAATCTCTCCGATTGCCGGTAGAAAGGGCTTAAGTATTGAATTTTTAGATCGACAAATGTTACGTTTCAAATAAACGCACAAGTGCTGCTAGTAGGTGTCTAAGAATTTTGTTATCTGTGATTATTATTTCCACTCGTACTATCATCTGACGTCTTCACTGCGTAGATAGCTACGCGTGTTAGGTAAATAATATGAGTCGCGGGGTCATTAACCTCGTATCTTTACAGACGGTCGGGTAGGTGACATTGACCTTTCATCATAAATAGAGTAGGAGTAGGGATCGATCGGTCCTTCTGCAAACACTCTAGGGATTTACTAACATAATTGGACCTTAGAATTAATAATTATATTGCTTGTCTGCAGACTGGATTTAGTCGTCTGGTTGGTACAAAAATAAATTATATTCCCTTTTCGTAAGGGTCAGACAGTGTGTTCATTACTTACAATTTAAATCTGGTTTCATTTAGTAACTGTAGTAAGCGGACACCCAATTTATCAATTGTATACTTTTGGACTAGAAAAACAATTCAATTGTTACAACGAGTTTACTTTTTTTCCGTTCAACAAAAACAATAGCTCATTTAATTTTGTTAGGTGCCTAACCATTAATAGTGATATTATTAGTATCTTTACCGCTACAAACTATTCAACATTATGCAGCAATGGTATGTACCTAAATAAAAGTCATTCATAGAATTACCATATAATTTTAATAACGTGAATAGAGATTTAATTAATTTAGGTATAAGTTGGGTTTTGTAAATCAACAAAACAAATTTTAATGCATGTTTAGAATTCGCGGTATTTTAAATTTTCAATATGGCGGATTGTTGTGTTGATGACAATGGAACGTTCAAAATTTAAGCTGTTCTATTCGTTGTCGATGCAACTGTTCGGATAGTTTGTCCGGGGTTCGCAACTGTCGCAACCCATCCGTCACCGTTGCCAGGGCTCGCCTGCAATCGATCGATAGACGTCGCCTGGAGACCAGCTTCCGCCCGGGAAGCTTTACAAATAGGTATATGCTCGGAAACGCATAGCTCAATATCAACAACAAACACTGTCACGGTTTACGATACCAGTTTATGTGAGAATCCGATAAAAGTCCGATGTACATAAATTAGGTATAATCGTTCCATTTTCAGTACATTGGCACTTGGTAAATAAATGTCAGAACTTGAACAATAAAACTGAACTTAAACAAAAACATTTACTTGTTATCCGGGAGTGGATCGAAAGAAAACCAAAGTATCAACAGTTTAATTTTCCGGATGTTTTCAGATTTAGTAGCCAACAAGATACTCGATGTTTGTCTGTTGCGTAAATAAGCGGAATACGTTCTTTTTCTTTTTGATCTTATTATTTCCCCGTACGTACGTACTTAGGTATAATTATGTGCATAATTTGTTGCATGTAATTTTCTTACGCAGGGGTTCTACGAGCATCTGTCTACATTTAAAATGTATATTTCCGTCAGGGTCGTTGCTACCTTATCTCTATAACTTTTGTCAACCCTAACTGCCTCTTATAATCGTGTATATTATATGTTAAGTGGGAAATGTAAATGAAGATTCTTGAAGCCAGTCGTGGACAGCTAATTACCATTCGTTATTTCTTAATAAGTTATAATTACAGACAGTTAAAGAAAAACGTTAATAGTGAAGGTTACGCTTAACAATAATTTTTAATCGTTGACTCCCAACTAAGTATGCGGCACCAATTAGGTACTTGTGGTCTTATGGTATTCTTCTCAGAACATGAAACAGAAGGTGTTTTGCTGTATTCCTCATTGCTAGAAATATTATAGTTACCAGAGAATGACCAATGTTCAGTAAATAATATATTATGTAAGTATGTATGTTTCTTAGCATTTAGCACACACAAAATAAATAGAAGACCTTTAAGGGGAATGCGCTAAGGTAGCCCGCGAATTTCAAATTTACTTACGTTTTTTGCTATTTGCAGGTCAGTGTCAGGTTGTATGTTGATTAAAATATGATTCGCGGCCGAAACAATTATGGCTTTACAGAGTTATAATCATTAGAACCAGCAATACAACTCCTTAAGTTAGAATTCGCCTCAAATGTCAAGATTTCATGAAATAGTCGTTCAATTGGGTAATATGAACTTATATGTAGAGATGTATTGATGATTTTTGTGAATATAATTCTATTAATAAATATTCGCTACGGCCGCTAATCATATTTAGATCGACATACAACCTGATACGGACCTGCAAATTTCAAAAAAACGTAAGAAAATTTGAATTTCGGGGGCTATCCTGAAGGTTTCGCCTTAAGCTCTTATTGCAATTAATTCGAATATAATATATTATGTTATTGTTTTTTTATTATCAGCCACAAAATCATCCATTATGATATACAAAGCATAAATTGTAACTTGTTTAGCAAGAATTGTGGCCTCAAAAGAGAATCGCTAATTAAATACACGGGGTTTTTGACATTAAATCGAATGAAGGTCAGTTAACTTTAAGCAAAATACTCATGCGGAAGTTGTCACAGTGTGTGTGATATCGCGAATCTATACAATCGTGCGTGTGTGTGTGCGGGGGCGAAGTACGCTCAAGGGCAGCCGCCGGGTAACGACCCAACCACGCACCTTCGACAAGTCGTGCGTTCAATATCGATATCGGCATTTACTCGCTCACTGCGATGATTGATGAATATCGCTTTTATTAGCATTTCGTTATTATATTAACAAGAACTTGTCTCTCTTGATAAAACTCTTGATAAACTTTTAAATCATTTATGTATAATATTATGCTTTGTTACAGGTGGTGTCTAGAGGAGACGGAGTATGGACGTGTCTTTTAACAATGTACTGGAAGGGACGCGCCAGTACTTTATGGGGGTGCCGAAGCAGGCGCAGGCAGACGGCTCCGGTCAGCCATTATGGCCCCAAAGTGCTCCACTACCAGAAGAAGGAGCTCCAGCACAATCAGGGGCCCCGGCTCCCTCGTCACGTCCGCCTTCTGCCGCCGCAGCCCCACCTTCCGTCCCGAGCTCAACGCCCATCGCAGCTCCACCACGACCACCCTCGGAGCCTATTGAGCCTGAACCGCACTTTATCCACAAGGCTACCGTAATGCGTGAGGCAGCAGAGAAGCGACGGGAGCAGCCCGAGATCGAGGATGATGAAGAGGCAGTGGGTACACTATCACCTCCGTCACACATAATACGCAAGCCGCCGCGGACACTGCCCTCGCCCGCGCCTGCGCCTGCTGCTCCGTGCCCGTCACCAGCGCGGCCGCCATCAGCCGCGCCACTGCCGCCCCTTGCGGCTCCAGAGTCTCAGCTGGAGCCTCCTGCACAATACCGTCAACCTGTACATCGGGTGCAAACGCCGACTGCCAGGCAACCTGATCACTATGCTCCAGGTCGACCACCGGATCCATATCCCACGTCACGTCCTCCGGAACCTTATGGGCGGTATCATTATGATGCAAACATGTCAGAAGGTAGCAGAAATTCTCACGGGCCGTTAGCTTCACCTCAGCCTTCGACACATTCTCGTCATAGCCCACAAACGTATGCAAGGTTATCGGGGTCGATGCCGCAACACACAGCATCGAGATTACGCGATGTAGCCGCGCAAAGTCCACCTACACAACGATACCAAATGCAATCTGCGCCACCGCCACCTCCACCCAATGACCGCGTTCCACCTATTCATCATCCACAGCCAGCCCCTCCAGCCCAAAGGCACTCTGCTGATAGCAGATCAGCACAAATGCAATATGCATCCCTACAGCAACGTCGCGACACCTCCCCGTATGGACGAACCACGACACACTATGACAGGCATCCTGTGGTTCCACAGCGAAAATATGATCCGCAACAAGCATATCCGAGTTACCGACCTGCACCGGTCGCGCAGCCTGTGCAGAGTCACCGTGTAGATACACACCACCAAGTTCATTATAAACATGCACCGATGGATGTCATGGCTGGACATTACTCACCTAGACCACAAGAACGATCGCCAGTGCCAATCCCACCACACCCACATGACGTTGCTCGCTTGCCACCACGTGCTGACTATCCTAATATGAGTAGATCTGTAGATACTAGAAGCGGTTACCACTATCCGACACCTTCAACATCAACGTCTAGATATGGACCTAGTGCGCCTGTTCCAATTGTTCAAAACTCATCGCAATCAAGATCTGTTTATCGTCCAGCAGCTGCACCTAAAACTAGCTATGAGTATGCTCATTCTGCGCCCGTCCAAACATCCCCCGCGCGGTCGACGGTAAAACCTGGTTACCCTAACCAGGCACGCATGACGGTCTCTGTAACAACACTCGTAAATCAAATGAATCAAACTAAACAAAAGCAAGAACCGCCTGTCGCAGTTACGCAGGTCAGTCAAAGTAAGCAGAAACGGGAATCGCCGTTGGATTTATCTGTAAAAACAGTAAAAAATTCAGCCGACTCGTCGACAACTCAAGACGACGCAGTTGATTCTGCGGCAGAAAATAAAATGATTGCATTGCCTCATCGGCCATCTTCATCCAGTAGCCGTCACGCACATTTACCAACTACAAGCTATGTTGCATCTCATAAAGTAGATTTTGCACCAAATTTTACCCAATACGGGGAGAGGGGTGCTGCACATGGATATGTGGCACCGTCCCAACCGGCACATCCCTCACTGCGTTACAACGGCTCATACGAAACGCGTCCGGTCAGACCAGTGGCTGAGGCATATCCTGTCGAATCTCCGCATCCTTACCAAGAACGCAGTGTTCCAGTGAGAGCCGAATACGTTCCTAAAATTGATCTTACAAGATCTCTTGGTGAGCAACGTCATCCTGATACTAGAGTTCGTGATGACCGACACTTTATCATAGAGGAGAGAAAACGTCCTGCAGGGCCAATTGTTAGTAACATTCCGGAGAAGATAGTTCGTTATGAAACCTGGACAGCAGATAGTCGGATAGACCATCTAAATCAGTCAACTCGCGAACAACGTGAACTAATGAAACAGCCTGTCTATAGCTATAGTAGATATAAACAACAGTTGGAAACTTACCAAAACGAACAAAAACGTCCTGCAATTCCTGGCGTCTATCGGGAACATCATACTCAAGCAAACCGCAGATACTCAAATAATCCATATCACCCTGAACTAGCTCGTGAAACGAGTGATTATCACGCCCACTATCATGATAGGAATCCGT
This sequence comes from Dryobotodes eremita, assembly GCA_917490735.1. NCBI lineage: Eukaryota > Metazoa > Arthropoda > Insecta > Lepidoptera > Noctuidae > Dryobotodes > Dryobotodes eremita. The sequence goes on from OU823248.1 coordinate 6,886,608, forward strand.
CTGTTAATAGCCGTCATCATGTTATACAAAAAATTCCGAGCCTTAGAGATATTCATTCGCATCATTTTGATCCATCCAGCGGGAAACCTGCTGATAAAAGGGTGCTAAGTATACTAAGAAACAGTTTAGAAACAAAACAAACAGGATTTGTAGAACCACCTAGACAAGCCAAGCAGGTTTCAGACCTCATCGTTATAGACGATGCAGAAGATTCTGTGATAGATATCACTGATCTTACAAAGGATAATGACGCAGAAACAGCATCTAAAAATTTCGTGAAACTTACTTCTAATCACATTACTCCCAATTTACATCAACATATACAAATGCCTAAAGCTGTTGATTCGATACCACGCGATTCGGATTACCACAATAGCCCGGATCCAAAACCAATTTCACCTGAAAACGATGTTGCATCTAGAATAAGAACAAAAGCAGAATTAAAAGTAATGCCACCATCACAAGATACCAGGGCGAAGGTTGAGACGAAGCAGACACCACCAGAAAATGAAAAGTTAAAATTACTTCCTAGAAAGACTCATTTATTCAATCAAATAAGGGAAGACAATTTAAGGTTAGAATCGGTAATTAAAAATGAAGAGCCACCTGTATCAATTATTGCAGAAGTTAAAACAGAGCCAATGAACATTGATGAAATTGAAAAAGACGCTGTAATATCTATCAAAACGGAAAATATTTTAGAAAGTTTAGAACCAGTAGGTATAAACGAAGTCAATGAAGCTCCTGTTGAAGATCTAGATTGGGCAAATGCATGTGATAGTTTTATGGAACAGCTAAAGGCTGGTTGTCATAAAAAGAAAGTGAACAAAAGACGTATTGACACACTTGAGGACGAAAGTGAAAGTAAAGTCGAAAAGTCTCTAATCCTAGGCCCCGCTGAAGATAGTTTGCATAAACCGGTAGATGAAATAACACCTTCCGTGTCGGAGAACCAACCTACAATAAGTATCACGTCACCCCCGGGAGAAACCACAAAAGCCGCGGCACATACCACAAAATCTACGGGGGAGATCACAAAACCTGTGGAACAGATCGTGGAACCTGCGGGAGAGACTAAGAAACCCGTGGCAGAGACTACTAGACCCGTAGAAGTGATAATACCACCTATAGTTATAAAGCAAGAGCCTATGGATGAAGAAAATAACGCTAATGAAACTGAAATGGCAGTTGTGCTAGAACCAGTTCCTGTAGAAAAGCAATCCAATAAAAGTGAAAAATCCAAAAGTGATAAAAAGAATGATAAACAAAAAGAAAGTGATAGACCTAGCAAAATTAGGGCAAAAGCGAAAGTTAAAATTGAAAAATCTGATAATTCGTCTTCATCTCTGTCGTCTAGTAAGGAACAAATAGAAAAGATACCGATTAAAACGGTGATAAAAGAAGAATGTGAATCTACGGACGATGATGAGCCACTTATAAAGAGTAAGATCCTAAAAGATAAGGAAAAAAGTGATCGTCTCAAATATCAATTATTAAAGGACTTGTCAGAGAAATCTGCGTATGTTAAACTTGAGTGTTGTGATGTAGATGTAAATAAAAATACTAGAAAATCTCTGGATACTACAATACCAAGGGATAAGGAAGAAAAACAAGGCAAGGGAAAACTGTCTAGGCAAATGCCAAGATCCAAGGGAAAATTGTCTATTGATAATAATAAAAATGAGAAACAAGATGTTAATTCAAGTTCCGATAGCGATGATGGCGATCTTAGTGTAGCAAGAAGACTTCGAACACGCAAAAACACGAAAACAGAAGATAACAAAACTACACCTAACTCAAAGAGTACAGTGAAATCATCTCCCGTAAAGAAACATGATAGCAGCAGCGCAAGTAACAGTTCTACGCCAGTACGGAAACCAACATTTGGCGATGGTTCATATTTTCATCCAGGCTGGGAAGAAGAATTGTATAAATATAAACGTTCTCTTCGTATGCCAACTAGACTTATTGCGATACCGCGAGGGCGTTCCGGTGGGCCTTTTGTTAGCGGGTCAGGTGCTATTTTTACCCGAGGTTCGACATCTCTACCCGATTTGGATCCCGCACCTCTCTCTCCGGCTCCTTCTTCGGCACCATCAGCTGCTACCGATGATTTGTATGCACGACGTAATGACAAACTCACCCTTGATAGCGATTTGGATTCGAATTCTAGTTATTCTACACCAAATAAATTGCAATATGATTCAGAGGCATCGACTTCCACTGTGTTGTCTTCAAAGATTAATAAAAAGAAAAGTAGTTCTATTGTGGATGTTTTGATTCAAAAATGTGGCAAAAAGGAAGAGAGTAGAAAAGAAAAAAAAAGTAAAGATAAAGAAAAAGACGAAAAAACACCTAAAGTCATACCTAAAAAATCTTCGAATGAATTGCTGCAGACACCTAGCTTAGGGCTGGTAAAAAACGGAAATAAAGGTAGTTACAGTGTAAAGAAAGAAAAATTGATGGAGGATATATTTTATTTAGGAGCATTTAGAAAAGAGACTGTAACTGCGTTCAGAAATTCATTTATTAAAGACACAGATGGTCTGATTGGTGCTACTGAAGAGTTCGCTCCGGTCGTTCTAAAATCCAGGACAAGAACAGAAAGTAGAGTGCTTAAACAACGAGCAACGATCAAAGAAGTATTTGGCGACGAACGGCCAGCTTCCGCGCCTCCGACCTCTTGTCGAGAAGAAGATCTTCCCGAAGAAAAGGAAATAAAAGTAGTGGAAATAAAGAAAGAACCAGAAGCGAAGCCCAAGTTCAAGCCTAGAAAGATCGTAAAAGACAAACTTATAAGAAGATCGAGTTCAATAAGGGATGGACTTCGAAGCACTAAGTCACTAAAAAGGAACGACGCTAAGGGTCGACTCATGCGCTTAAAAAAAAGGAACAGCATTATGAAATCGCTGAATCACAAAAGGACGAAAGAATTGTCAGCAAACAAACATAAAAATGAAAATTCTACTCAAGAAGATAAAGACAAAACGAAAATAGAAGGTAGTTCTTTGGCTCCAACTGAAGGAGTAACTACAAAAAGACGTCTAAAGCGTCTTTTTGGGAGAAGGAAATTTAGCTCTGGATTTGATTATATTAGAAAGAAGAAGAAAATAATACGAAGAGATGAAAATGCCACTAAAATTCGTAGACCAGCTGCCAAGCCGAGTCCCGAATCAGTACACGACATTAAAAAAGAGATCAAGGGCTGGTTCATTAACAAGAGCATTGGAGAAACGCACCTTCATAGAGCTGCCAGACTGGGATACACGGTAAGTATCTTGTAGCCAGTTCGCGACATTGTTAAAAAAATATTGAATATAGCTAATTATGATCTTTTTATAGGATTGCGTCGCATATTGTTTAGAAAAGTTGGAATCAGACCCGTCAGCGAAAGACAACGCAGGCTTCACGCCATTACATGTGGCAGCCGCGAAGGGTCATGTCAGAATATCTCGACTACTGCTGCAGTACGGTGCAAACGTGTCAGCTGCTGCCCAAGGAGGAATCAGGTCCGTTTAGATTTTTTAAAACAAAATGATAATTATTTAGACATGATTGTCATTAAGTATCTAGCTAACGTGAAACATTTCATTTTCAGACCATTACACGAAGCTTGCGAGAACAGCCACGTAGAAGTGATACGTCTACTTCTTGCGTACGGCGCAGACCCACTACTCGGTACTTACGCGGGTCAGACCCCTGAAGAACTGACGGAAGGCCCCGCTACCATACTACTGAGATTACACATTGCCGATGTACAAGGGAAGGCTATTGAACCCTGGCGATTCCCTCCACCTACTGAACTTATAGGTAATAAATGGTTATAATACGTACTTATGTCGACTTCACACCTGTGTTACAAGTGTAGCGGATCTTGAGTCTTCAAGTGAGCTTGTCGCTTCTCCGCTTATAGTGTTCGTGTCAAAGGGATCGCACGCCTCATACGTGATCACATTCAAATTCGCGGGAGAGACTAATTACGCGCGGTTACAGCGAGAAATCTTGTTATGAATCCTCAGTACAAGGAAACAGTAGTTAGTTGATTATTGAATAAACAAGAGTCGTAAATTTGAGTGTACACGGATGAATGTACTTTGATTTTTTATCTTATCTGAAAACGATGCACCGCACAGTATCTCCTCTCTTTCTGAATCGTGGGAATCGGACACAATGCATAAACACCCGGATAAATCTACTTTTGTAGATCAATCAAATATTAGCTCTTTTCTGAAATCGTATTCGCGATTTGATCAAGCACACGCACGCAGAAAGCTTACACTCAACTTCCTAGTATCCTATTATTTTTTGAATGGTTGCGAATGAGTTAGACGAATGATTGTCTTGGGGCTTAGGATAGATACGGAAAACTCTGATCAATTCATCGTCATCTGCCTCCTTTTCCCAACTATGTTGGGGTCGGCTTCCAGTCTAACCGGATGCAACTGAATACCAGTATTTTACATGGAGCGACTGCCTATCAGGCTCCACGACGAAAAATCTGATCATTTAAAAGTCTAAATATCAAAATGTCCTCTTTCCAGATCGGGAGGAGATGGGTTGCGACGCGCTCTCGTCCCCGCCCCCCGCCTCACCGCCACCGCCCCCGGACTCCATGATCGAGATCCAGTGCACCGAGGCTCCACTGCCGCCCTTCTACAGCCTGAGGACCCCCACCGGTCAGCCGGCTGACGGGTTGTGGTGTTTGCTGCAGGATATTACCAATTTATTACAGGTAAAGATATTTGACTGGCTTTTCTGCTATCATCACTCCATAGCAGTCCACATCCACTGCTGGACAATGGACATAGGCCTCTCCAATCTTCCGCCACATGACTATATTTTAATGTCAATAAATAGCTATCTATCTTTATATAACTCAATCCTCAGCTAATCTCGTCCATCTACTACCGATCTGCGAAGATCGTCGCTACATCTAGCCTGGGGGCGTCCTACCTTATGATTGCCGATTCGCGGTCTCCACAACATAACACAACATGTCTCCCCAACACTCATCGGTTTTACGGCTAATATGGCCGGTACTCTTGTGTTTACAGGGTCTAAACTGCCTCTGACTCTTCTACTCTATGACGATTAACACATCATCTACTAAAGTTACTCATACAAACTTTTTCATCCCTACTTTTCTCAATTTCCAGATCAAATCCAAGGACAGTTTACTGAAACAGATTCACTGCGGGTCTGGATCACCCAAAGAGTTGTTGCGCGAAATTCGCACGCAGGAGTTCTTAGAGCGTGCGCAGTGTCACCAGCTGCTCGGCGCCGGTGAGAAGGTCAACGTGCGTGCTTCCAAGGTGTCCCTCGTCAGGGTCACAGACAAGCTCAGACAGCTTCTCAAGATCGAGACCGTACTGGTTAGCTGACACTACGACAAACCCTCGGGCCGCTACGATCAAATAACCATTTCACCCTCTACGGAGGAGAGGCTTAAATTAAGTTGAAGATATCACATTACACTCATTTGTTTTTTAACAGCAGTTTTTTTGTATGATAACGTCTTCGTCATTATCCAATTGTTTTTTAATGTGATTCTTCTTACGTCATTTGGTTTTGCTGTGACTATAGTGCCCGTCTAAAAGATGTGGCCGCTATATCCCTTAAAAAAATGACTTTAATTATTCTTGCTACAGGATAGCAATTCGATTCAATAATGACATGATACATATTTCATGCCACAGGTACATATAACATTGTTTTTAAATAAACACACAATACACGCGTTTGATTGGAGACGGCTCAATAACGAGATCTTAATACCAAGCTTGACTGATTATTGTAACGTAACATGCATCTCATTTAAGAACAATATTATATAAACATATTCGTTTCATGAGACTGTGTATTTTAAGGCAGCCATTTCATAATCAATTAATTTTTGTCTCACTCTAAAGTCTGGCTTGTGAGATGTTGTGTATACTAATGAATGAACAACTTGTGTAAATATTGTAAATAATTTAGTTAGACTTAGTTATTGCGTATAGATGTTGCTTTAAATGTTCGATATTCTCATGGGTGCTATTTAACGTTGGTGTACGGTGTATTGGGTAGATAGGTGAATAAGTAATGAGCGAGGCGAGATGATTAGTGTAATTAAAATAATGTTAGGAAATTAACGACATGTAGTTACCACACTGTTAATTGTAAGGCGTTAGCATAATCTTATACTGTGTGTGCAATAGTATACGTGGTTATCTTTGAACATTGTAGATGATTTTTATTATGTATTCGGAGTGAAGGTATCAAGTCACAGGGTTGGATGGCCTTATGCACGCGACTCTTGTACTTAAGTCATCGAGCATGAACAAGTGCAGTATCGCATGCGAGTAGATTATGAACATTATCGTGCGCTCCTCGACTAGTTCTTCTATCTGGTTTTCCAGTAAATGTTTCGTTATCAATACATCACCTATGAACTGTTATAATCATGTAACTTTTTGAGATTATGCTAGTAACTTCTTTATCAATTTTAATTTTAAATATGGCATTTTTGTTCTTTGTTATGTTTGCTAATATTGTCTCCCCAAAATATTTTTATTAATATTGTACAATATTTTACTTTAATTATTAAATGAGTTGTTTTTATATTTATACAGTCCTGTAAAATAATAGGAAAATTTATTAAATCAAATTACGCATATCGCAAAAATAAATTAACAATGTAAATAAGATAATACTGTAAACAAATTATTTTTTAACTTATTTTGGAGCGGCAAACATCTGAGCTAAGTAATGCCAATGAACTATTTTCACAAAAGCAGATGTTTTATTCATGTGGCATTATTTAGTGCAGTACATAAACTTCTTTATAATATTTTGGGACTCTGTACGAAGTAGGTAGCAGTTTTATATGCAGTAGTCAAGGCCTGTTCCGCCCTATCTATTTATTTCTTTGTGAAAACATGAAACGAAGAAGTACATTATTAATCTGTGATGAAATATTATTAGGAGAATAAACTTGCGCGCGGAAAAAATGGTATGAAAAATAATGATAATTTTTGGAGTAAATGTAACTAACGATTTATACAGAATTGTATACTTTTCTGAATGGTATCAAAATCGTGTAACGTTTTATCTGTTTTAGCTATACCTACAGTCTAAGTATTACTATAATTATTGAGTCTTATTTCTTGTTGATAACATGGAAAATAAAACCGTGAACAATGAAAAATATGTTTTAATTCCTACCACAACTATGATCTCCAATTTTCCTGCGATGCTGGGGCCTCAATTCGTGCTTAGAGATGGGTAAGGACTGTCAACATCTCAAATTGCTGTCAGTACCTATTAAGTACTGACGGCAATTTGAGATGTTGACACCAACCACACTTTTTTTGTTGACCGTACGCCTTAAGGCTTCCGCAGACAGGCGCAACACGACGGTGCGACGCGATTCTTGTAGAACAATTAGAAGTTTTCATAGAAATTGTTTATAGTCGCGCCGCGCATGTCTGCGGAAGCCTTTACTCTAGCTAATTCCGACTAAAATGAATAGGACGTGTAATTCACGCCTAATAAACCATAGTTATAGCATGCCTTCAAAATCCAGAACAAACAGAAACTTTTCTGTAAACTATACTTAATACGCGAATAAGTTTGTGCTTTAGACTCGAAGTTTAGACTAGACCTTGACTCAGATCATTGTTCACCAACTGTTCTTCACGTAAGTTCAAGAGCTCTTCTTGGGCATCTTGAAATTATCATTCTGGAACATAAACACAGAGTATAGTCGGTAAGTTACAGTAGGGAATTCCATTCCATATGGCCGTCAAAGTTCAGTAGCAGCTCATACGAAAAAAACATACAGTCAAAGAGTTAAAACAGAAAAGGTATTCGTTTCTATGGGGACAGCGGCATAGTTTTTAAGTTTTGTACTGTCGCGCTTTGTAGTAGTGCACCTATCATTGCGTATTTGTATGAAGTTTACCTTCTCCGGTAGCAGATTGTCAGTTGTTACTCAAAATTCTTGAAAAGATTCTTGGATTTGTACTTATAGAGTTGTTAGTTTATAATTTTGTAATCTTGCTAATACAAAAATATACTCGAGTACTTCCATGATTTAGCTGTTACAATCATGGAAGTACTCGACTATATTTTAAAATAAATGTCATCTTCGTGTGTTTGTATTTCCGAAGATAGACGATGATTCCATAACTGCATACTTTTCTTGAGATATCTGTACCTGCTGCTACGGGCTAAAAGACAAAAACAGTAAAAAAGCAAAAAAAAATATCCACGCAATTTCTTGCAAGAACTTTTTCTTGTCAACATAAAATAATGTAAAAATGGCGTGGGGTAGCTTGTGATAAGTGTGTTGCGCCCTGAAGTTGTCAGGGTTGCAATATACAAATAACTATACGTCTACGTAAAATATACGGTAAAATCCTAATAATCGAAAACGTCAAATATGACATCAGCACATCACTAAAGTGAATGAATGCTTCTTCATTGAATGAATTTATTCGAGTAGGGCGAGGCTTCATTTCAAGGTGTTTGTCATCATCAAGCTATTTTCAAATTAGAAACGAATTTCAAAATGAAACTGTGATATAAAAGCCTTTAGAACACGTGTCCATCATCACAAAAACAATTTCTGTCCGTGACATGAAAATAATGTTCTTTATTTCTTTGTTTTGTAACAAAAAATGAAGTGTGTTTTGATATTACTCGCATTGACGAGTTGTGTGAGGAGTCAAGTTCCTGAGTCTAGTGGTACGTTCAATCCAAACTATCCTCAACAAACATATCAAGATAATAACCAGAATGGAACTCAGTATCGTTCAAACCCACAAGTTCCTTACGGCAGCTTCCCCGTAAACAGCAACGACTACAATTCGGGCCAGAGTTCGTTTTACCAAGATAATTTTAACTCTGATAACTTCGGCCCCAATGACAATGATGTTGATCCACAAAACACGGCGACATATTACGCCGGCTTGGACTATGAGGAGAGATACAGGTGTCCGCCAAATTGGATAAGATTCCGGGAATCTTGTTACCGTTTTACTAAGTCGCCCGATCGCCCTAGAAATGAGGCTCGTAAAATTTGTTTGGCTTACGAAGCCGACCTGGCGGCGGTCAATAGCCCTGAAGAACATGGATTTATCATCACTAACCTAATGAGATTAGACCCTCAGAAAGGCTCATGGTATATTGGTGCTCACCAACAATCACCAGGGTATTGGTCCAATGATGCTGATGGTTCTCAGTTGACTGGATTGGAAAATGCATTCTTCAATGATCATTCTCAAATATACACAAGTTATAACTTATTGCCTCGTGATAACTTAGTGTATAGGTTTTCACACCAAGATGGACGCTGGGGCTTGTCTCCTGTTGAAGGCACCCAATATTATCACTTCATCTGTGAAGGACAAACACAAAGACTGCACTATCTTATTGAAGAAGAAAGGTCATTTACATATGGTCTGGAAACGTTTGACCCAGAGAGGATTCCTAGAGGACCTTACTTTATAAAAGAGCCAGTAGACACTGTCTACGATCCAATGAGAAATTATCATGTTCAGTTGACCTGCTTAGCAGGAGGGTATCCTGCACCTGTGTACAAGTGGTACAGAGAAGAGTATCAGGTTGACAGCCCTATTTACACTGAAATTGATCCTTTAGTTGATACCAGATTTGTACTTAGTGGAGGAACACTCATGATTTATGGGCCAGATACTGATAAAGACAATGCAAGGTACCACTGCACAGCTTCTAATAAATTTGGTACAATTCGATCCGAGTCTGTGCGCTTGTCATTTGGTTTTATTCGAGAATTCAATCAGAAGAGATCCGTTGAAAGTGGTAATCAATATTGGGGCAAAGTAATGTACTGTGATCCACCGTCTTACTATCCCGCAGTCAACTTCTTGTGGGCCCGCAACTACTTTCCTAATCTTGTGGAAGAAGACAAGCGAGTATTTGTGTCTTATGATGGAGGACTCTACTTCTCTGCTTTAGAGACTATTGACAGGGGCAACTACAGTTGTAATGTCATGAGCAAAGTATCTGATGCAGGCCGCAATGGACCATTCTTCTCACTCTATGTTTATCCACACTCTGATTATCAGCAACTTAAGTTTCCAAACAATTTCCCAAAAGTTTTCCCTGAAGCACCAGTAGTAGGACAGGAGGTTCGTCTTGAATGTGTTTCCTTTGGTTATCCGGTGCCTGCTTACAATTGGACAAGAAAAAATGGCAACATGCCAAAAAAAGCACATTTGAGTAACTATGATCGTGTATTAACAATACCTAATGTTGGAGTAGAAGACGAAGGAGAATACTTGTGTGACGTGACAAATGACCGGGCGCACATATCTAACAGTGTCTTCCTGAAGGTGCAAGCCATGCCGAACTTCACAATTCCCCTGGCAAACAAGCACATGGATAATAAAGGCGAGTTACATTGGAATTGTGAAGCTTTTGGTATACCAGATGTAAACTATACTTGGTGGAAAAATGGGCAAAAACTTTCAATGGATACTTTAGAACCTGATGATAGAGATCGTTATATTATTCAAGATAACGTATTAATAATAAAATACTTAGATCCAACCAGAGATCCTGGTATGTTCCAGTGTGAAGCTAAAAATCAACTGAAAGCAAGCTACTCAACAGGACAGTTGAGAGTGTTGTCTTTGAAGCCATCATTTAAAAAGCGTCCACTTGAATCAGAGACATATGGCTCAGAGGGTGGCAATGTTACATTGAAATGCAACCCTGAAGCAGCTCCTAAACCCACATTCACTTGGAAGAAAGATAATGTCGTAATCGGCGCTGGTGGTAAAAGATTTATTGCCGAAACTGGAAACCTAATAATCCGGCAGCTGTCTAGAGATGACGAAGGCGTCTATACGTGCGCAGCTAAAAACCAATATGGAACTGATGAGAGCAGAGGACGATTAATTGTGTTGCGCGCTCCACGCTTCCTCGAGCGACTCCCTCCGCGAATCACAACACAAGTTAATCAAGTGGTATTTTTACATTGCAATGCTGAAATAGACCCCATGTTAGACACAGCTTACCTTTGGAACCACAACGGTATTCGCATGAAGGAAGCAGCTGATCTGTACGCCGACAAAAGAATCAAAATCGATGGAGGTGAACTCACTATTTTAAACGTAAGTTTATCAGATGTCGGAGACTACGAATGTATTGTAAAATCTGCCATCGGGCGCATCTCATCCCACACACAGTTGCGTATCGAAGGACCGCCTGGTCCACCTGGCGGCTTACAGACGCTCAACATTCAACGCTCCGCGGTTACGCTAGAATGGACCGACAGCAATTCGAACGGTCGCACAATCAGCAGCTATATGGTCACTGGTCGCACACACTGGAACCCTACCTGGTACATGATAAGCGAGAACGTGGCCAACGTGATAGAGATCGACCGATACAATGGTCGTAAACGTGCTACTATAACCACGACTCTAATGCCATGGTCGATTTATGAATTTAGGGTACAAGCTGTAAACCTTTTGGGAGCTGGAAAACCCTCGGCACCTAGCCCACAGTTCTCTACTCCAGCTGATAAACCATATGAAGCGCCCGCTAACGTGGGAGGTGGCGGAGGAAAAACTGGCGATCTCACCATTACTTGGAACCCCTTACCACGGTCTTTACAGAATGGGCCAGGCATTTACTACAAGATTTTCTGGCGCCGCAACGGAACCGAGGTGGAATTTCAGTCGTTGGGTCTCAAGAAGTTCGGCAATATCGGAACGTATGTTGTTCATATATCGACAACTTATTTCTACACGCCATACGATGTGAAGGTGCAGGCTTTCAACGACATCGGTGCGGGTCCGGAGAGTGAAGTGGTGACGATATACTCTGCGGAGGACATGCCGCAGGTGGCTCCGCAGATGGTGTACGCGAGGTCGTTCAACTCGACGTCTCTGAACGTGACGTGGAACCCCATCGACCAGTCGCGCGAGAGACTGCGCGGCAAGCTCATCGGACATCGTCTCAAGTACTGGAAGCAGGCGAACAAGGAAGAAGAATGTATCTACTACCTATCCAGAACGACGCGCCATTGGGCTCTCATTGTTGGACTACAACCCGATACATACTATTTTGTTAAGGTAATATTTGTGTTCCTAATATTACAAATTTAAAAATAATAGAAACAATCGCAGAATATAAATAATAAAAGATCATTACAAGTTTATCAGCGCAGCGACTTGTTGACTACAAAAATAGTCATAACAAGTTATATGTATACATCTCTGTCACTGCGTTTTAAAGTCAACAGTTTATCTTTACAAAGTTTTTATTACATTTACTAATGTATTCGATATATTTGTATAGGTAATGGCCTTCAACTCCGCGGGTGAGGGTCCCGAGAGCGAGCGCTACCTGGAGCGAACATTCCGTAAGGCGCCGCAAAAGCCCCCGGCTTCCGTCAACGTGTGGGCCTACAACCCGACAACCGTGCGCGTCGTGTGGCGTTACGTGCAGCCGACCGATGAGGAGGAACCTTTGCTAGGATATAAGGTGACTACTTATTTGGCAGGAGGACCAGATATCCAAAAGACACCACTACTTTGTTGACGTAGAATCGCGCAGCGATTGGCTATGAGTTCCAGATTTTTCGATATGGCCCACTCGCTAAACTGCGCCATGTAGTAGATTTATCCATCGAAACGTCTTTGTATGAAGCTCGTTATCAGTAATATTTTTAGAGGCGACCAACCTATGAGCTAAATCATCAGTAATTGTAATAATCATATTATGCAATGTTATTTTCAGGTAAGAGTATGGGAGATTGACCAGGACATGAGCACCGCAAACGACACGATAATACCAGTGGAGCAAAAACTGGAGGCTTACGTCATGAACCTGACCCCGGGCAAGTCCTACAACCTGCGAGTTCTCGCCTACTCCAACGGTGGCGACGGCCGAATGTCCTCGCCAGCCATTACCTTCCAAATGGGAGACTATCACACCGACTCCTACGGATACACCGCTAGAAGCTCCGCCCATAAACAATATGTACAATTTTTTTTATTATTCTTTACCTCTTTTCTTTTATGTTGCTCTCGTAAATGGGTAATCTCGTGATGTACGTTTTACTTATGCTCTGAAAACTTATTTTATATAATTATGTACTTTTACTAATGTTAAAGCATTCCGTTTTTTTTTTGTTAACTGATTTTAGGTTGTGATCGCATCCGGCCATTACTTTCGCTCAGAATTCTAATAATATTTATAATTTTACTGAAAATGTTTTTCGAAACTACTTATTTATGAACTATTTTAGGGCTTTAAGTTACTTTAACTTGTGTGATTTTATCATGTCCGTAGATGTAACTATTAGACTGTTTTTTATATCGTATCCATAACAATTAGACTGCTTTTTTTCTCTTTTTTTTTGTATCCTAAAAGACTTCTTATTTTAACTCAGTAGCACAAAACACCGCGATCTTTTCATTAATTTCCAGTAATACGACTTTTCTGTTAAACAGGTTAAAATATGTCGATAGTTATAGGTTGATAGCATAACGGTTATTGATACCAATTTTATGTACTATTTTTTATAATTAATAATGTCCTGTCAATTTTTATTGACAATAAGTAATTTAATAAATAATGACATTTGATATTACTTATTTAGTGAGTGGAATTTTATATAAAATTCTTCAATAATTAGGTCCATATCACATAGGGTAGATTAAGGATAATATTTTGTAATATGTAACGGCTATCTGTAATGAAGCTACCACCAATCCGAGCCATTATATCATTGATCTGATTTATTTTTTATATAAGCTTTATTTTTTATATATACAAGTGTTCAAATACAAGTTTAGGTAAAACGTGACAATTCAATTTCAGCTGGTTTAGCATTTTAAAGGCTATTAATTTAATTACAATAAATACTACTTCATGGAGTATGTAAGGATCCCAGCAGGTGGCATTCTGTAGTTTCTGCCTACCCCCATGGAAACTTCATTCTACTTCATCTCGACCTATTATAATAATTTTTGTTTTTAAATGTCAGATCCAAGATCATTTCATTCATCAGATCTTTATTTTTAATTCAAGTAAATATAATTTTAAAAAGGAATAATAACAACTTTCCATATTTTATGGAAACTTACTACGGAATATGGATCACAAATTAGTACACTAATCCCGCCTATGGTATGCCTGCTAAACGAATCTCAATATTTCTGACAATTGTTGTAGTGTACTAGATGTAAAAAGATATTATGAAATGCCTTATAAATGTTAAAATTATCATTGTAATATGTATTTGTTTCCAGTAAAATTTTAAAGAAAACGATGGTTTTTTTTCTTCACTGTTTAGGTGCAGCGCAGACGACAGACTATCCGTGACGCAATTTTTAGTCTGTGAAAATAGAACCTATGCAATTATATGCAGTAACGCACACGACGCAAAAAGTCCAGCGCACAAAAAATCCGTGTAATTCGGGCAGACCGCACCGCGCCGCGCCGCTCGGCACAAAAAGTATGTGAAAAAAATTGAACGTTTGCTTCAACGCGCGCTAACGCAGACGGCGCACACTTTAGTCGGCAATCTGCATTTGCTAGGGGTGGACGTAACGCACGCGATCTATTATCATGGCGCCTCTGAATGAGTCAAAGCAGGTCTTAAAATAAATAGCAACTCATCAAATGTAGTAACAGACATTTTACAAAATTTGAAAAAAAAATCCGGATGTTGTTTCAGAATTGAATGTTTAGTATGGAACTGTCCCTTCAGTAATCTTTCCGAAAGTATAGGATGTACCCAAAATTCTCTATTTCTTCTTCTTTTTGTGTACTTCATGTACAAAATAATACTTCGCGATCTCTGCACGATTTCCATAGCGTCTACGTCCCTACAGCTCTGCCGACAGAATGATCGAAGATGTGCGTCGTGTGCGTTGAGTCTGTGAAAAATCCGCGACCGACTTTTTGCGCGCCATGCAGACTTTTTGTGCGCCGCAGACTCGATCGCACAAGAAGTGTGCCGTCTGCGCTGCACCTTAAGTATAAATTGATTTGAACTTATCTGTCATACAATGGTATGAAGCCTTCAAGCTAGTATTGTATTGTTTATAGGGTTGGTGTCCGCAACTCTACTTCCAAGCGTGTATTTTGCGTACGGACCTTTCAAACTTTCACATGAAATAGGTTTTTTACCCCAGAAATGACTATGAGTTAGCAAGCCGAAGTGACAGTGGGCCAGCCATGTTTGTCAAAGGGCCGATAGTCGTTGGAGTAGACGAGTCAGGTACCTATACTCCATTTGAAAAAAGATTAGAAATTTAAATAAACTCAGTCCGTTCAACCGATTTTGACATCTATTTCGTATGCATAAGGATGGCATTAAAAGCAAAAACGTGGTTAGAATATCAACTGTTTACTGCAGCTGCCATTTGTCATGCCACCAACGTAATAGAAGTCAAAATCGGTTGAACGGACTGTAAAAAAAGGGTTTATTTAAATTTCTAATCTTATTTCAAACGGAGTATAGCGTGGGACGACCCACAGCTAGATGGACTGACGACTGGGACGGACTGGATGTGGAAAACCAGTTGTTGAGGCGCAGCTTGAAGGATGTCTATGTTCAGCAGTGAGTGGACTGCGATAGGGTGAGTTGATTGATTTAAGTTGTGATTTAATATTCATCGTAAATACTGACCAGTATCCACCAAAGCCAGATGACTCAAACAAAAAGACTATATTGTCATATAGAATGAAACATTTAAAAATATATTTAAATTTTTATTATAATTTTAAACATAATGATAACATTTTTATCACAATTTCTTGTATTTCACCTTACGTTTTAAACATTTAGCGTCTACATTATTTAGTAAATCGACACCAATAGAGTTCTTCCTTTTTAATAAACTGCCTTCTTCCGTCGGCTGCGCCTGTTTTAGAGGAAGCAGTCCGACTGCGAATGGTATGTTGTTTTCTATCGAGGAATTAATACCGTCAACATTTGTATGAGGTTCTTCATTTTCCTTATTCAGATCATCGCTATCATTCATAATGTCTCCCCATTGCTCCGTCTTGTGGTTTACAGACCCGGTCAAATCTATCACAGAATGTTCGTACTGAGATTCTGACACCATTGCGTCATCAATCTGACTTTCATTACTGGTTCGATGTTCGTTGCTCTCGTCAGAGTCATTCTCACCGGGCTTCTTATTACTCATATCTAGATTACCCCACTGCAACTCACCCGAGATCAATGTTGCAGACAAATCTCCATTGCTGTTCTTTGAAGAGTTTAACTCTTTTATATTCATGTTGTCAGAGTCATTGTCGAACACGCTTGGAACATTAAGAGGATTCACGCTATAATTTTGAACGTTACAATCAGAATTAGTATTTAAATTATTTTGATCATCTTTAGCAGCTGAATTGTGTTGTTGTGCCATATTCATTTTGTTTTCAATGTTCATCAAATCTTTTATAATTTCATCTCTTTCTTGTGCTCGTTGATCGAGTTGCGTGCTATCCTCGTAATTATTTTGTTCGTCATCAACATTACGTTTCGGCGTCGCCATAAGACAATCTAGAGCGTCTTCTTTAAAAACGGCACTTTGTGGAAGTTGCAGACCAAAGTCATAACAATCTTCGTTTCGTCTCAGATCTTCAGGATTAAGAGGATTATATTGTTGACTTAAATTAGAACTCAAATGAGAACTTTTGGAGTCGAGTAACGAAATACTGAAATTGGTATCCAAGGAAGTACTTGTTGGACATAGTTGTTCAATAACTCTAGCGTCATGCAACTGTTGATCTTCGTAATATTTCTTTACGTCATCACTCATAGACTTCGTGAAGAACTGCATATCACCATCGATGCAGGAAAAGTCATGAGCATTTACGTGATCGATTGAATTATTGTTTTCTTGTAAGCGCGGATCTAATACCACATAGTTTTGCTGCTCTTCAAAGGATTCCAAGTTGTCAGGTAGGATTGCGTTGAGACTGTTAATAGTGTCTTCGGTACGGTTGTACTGCGACGAATCTTTGTCGTAATCGGAGTTTGAACCGTAACCTTTATTACCTAGTAACATTTCTCCTCTTTCTATAGATTTTGATAGATCATCGATGCTTTTGATTTCGCTTGGGTCTGCTACTTTTTCGATGATATTGGGCTGCTCTATAACTTCGTATTGTATTTCGCTGCTTTGCACCATGTCCAGTAATACTTGTTCATTGACGTTAATGTAGGAACCATCACCGGATTCAAAGAGTATGGGTAGGTCTGTAGGGAGTCCGGCACTTTTGAGCGCGTTAACGTATTGAGACATGGCAGTACTGATACCTCCCGTCGAGGTGTCAACGGAACTGATGGGGTTGGTGTTAGAGTAGCTGGTGATAGTCTCATTTCCTATGGAGTGTTCTTTATTGTAGGCGATGGTGGGATCGAGCACGTTGGACGAGACCGTCTGGTCCATGTACATGAGGTCGTTGTCAATGTTCATGTAGTTTGTGGAGGATTCTGGGCCACAGATGCTGTTAACGGCTTGCGAGAGAGTCACTCTGTCCATGTAGTCCTGTAAAAAAACAGATGAACTCTCAATGATTTTGTAAGAAATCCCTTAAACGTAGTGCTGTTGGCGCTCGAATGACGTTGACAGGAAATCGCTGTTGGTAATCATTTGTGAAATTGTTTTGTGTAATGAATGACTATTGAAAAACAAGATGGCAGCGTTAGGTCCGAGTTGGCCACGCGCCTAAATATTCTTGTATAGATATAGTTTATTGGTAAAACTTATAAATTCTCTTGGAGTACATTAAAAGGTTCTGCTATGACGGCTTCAAATAGTACCTGCATATGCCGAGTTTGCAGATGTTTTAACTGGTGGATAGCCTTGCGTGAGTCCTGTTCTCGGCGCATCAGAGCACGTTCAGCCGCGCGACCCAGTGCGCCAGTGCCACCCTCCCACGCACCTGTTCGCTGTAATAAAAATAAAGTCAACATAATTTAGATATTATCGTTGGAGGTTGTGGAGTTCGGAACAGCAATCGGAAAGAGGCCGAGGATGTTGATTTTTGGGGAATTACTAATACTAATAAAACGTGCGCTAGGTGTAGTTGCAGTCTAGAATCTAGGGTTCTATGTTTTATTTTATGCCGACGAAAGCTTCAAGAGACATCTCGGGGATCTCCGCTAGAAAGTTGGTAAACTAGCCACTAGGGCAGTTCCTTAAGCGTTCTATATTTCGCTTCTAGGAAAATCGTAGAAGGTTCAGCACTAACATTTTATCATGAACCCCCAAAATGCTTTATGTACCTATGACCAATGCTAACTTTGATGTTGTTGTGCTGTTTTTTCGAGACCGGACAGTGAACTGCCATAGTTCCTTAGTTCATAAATGTTAGTTCAACTTACTCTGACGCTCGGCCTGCCTCGGCGTGGTTTGATAGCTCTCGGCGCGTCCGAGTAGTCTACCGCAGGGGTGCTACCCCCGTTCTCAATGTCAAAAGGAATACGCACAACCATGTCCTGTTGAGAAATTTTGCATTAGGTAGACTATTTATTAGGCCCGCTTGCAGCACAAATCACTAAGCGCGTTTAACGCTAAACATATTTAAAATATCATCCCGTCTCTGTCATCTTCAAACGATTGACAGAAACAGAACGATTTTTTTATATGTTGCGGTTTTGTGGTGCTAGCGTGCGATTCGTACCGTACTCCCGTACTTATGGAGCCTGCATCCAAGATTACAATATAGCCACGTGGATAAGATAAATCTTTCGTGTTTAGCAAGTGGGTAGGAAGACAGGCATCTACAGAAGTGTTAGTAGGTACCCTACAAGCCTTCAATAAGGTCAACAGAGGTAGGTATGTGAGTGAGAAGAGGATGATTCGTAAGCATGCTAGGATCTGATAATAACTACGGGTTTATCAGATTTTAGCCGATTCTCATACTTATCAGATTTACAATGTTAGAGGGAGTTTTAGCAATCATAGCAGGTAATGCCCTAAGGCCCAAATAATTATAATTAATCAATATTTTTTAAATCTAGGGATTAAACATTCGTTTTGACAGCTTTTGTATAGAAAATACGTCATATTCACTGACCTATTCTTTAGATAAAAGTTACCAATTATGTATCTTATATACATGGTTACAAACCTTGTTATTATTCATTCTACTGTCCACCGGCTGACTAGTGCTGGTCGCTGGTGCTAACTGCGAAGCTTGCGGCGTCTTATTGTCATTCTCCTTGAAAATAGGTTATTTAAACACCTTTAATACAGACAAATGTTATGTAAAAAATAATTGTTTTAATTCCGCAATAACCAGATCCAGGCTTGGATGCAGAATGCAGCCATAACAATTTTACTGTAATGAATTTCCGCAAATAGTAACGCCTGCCCTGATTCCCTTACCTTTCATTATGTAAAGTCGAACAAAGGAGTGCATAAGAAGTGCCTCTACACATGAGTAACACATGAATAAACTAAATACTTTTTTAAAGCTCTCGCAGACAGGCGCGACGCGACGTTGCGACGCGATCCTGATAGAACAATTTCTATGAAGTTTTCATAGAAATGGTTCTACTAGATTCGCATTGCGCTGTCGCGTCGCGCCTCTGCGGGAGCCTTTAGGGCCAATGGCCAGGTATTCCGCATAAATGGCCTCTTACTATTGTGATATAGGTACCTACTTAGTAAATGTTAAGTTGGTACCTTCTCTACGCCTCTAAATCGAGGTGGCTATGGCTTTGGGAACATAGGACACCCACTTGGAGTAGGTAGTAGTGCAATAATTAAATTTTTTTGAGTCACTTGTGATGCAAAACTAAATCTTTTTTACAGCCAATATCAGTTTAGTTTTAATATAAATCTTTACCTGAGAATGCAAATCAATAAGCGATTGTGGAGGTCTGTTTATCACCACCGGTGGAGTGAAGATAGGCATTTCACCTAGAATTTGTACACATTATAACTATGAGATGAGACCGTGTCTCTTAGTTCGAATAATATTGTTTGACAAAATTATTTATTTATTTATGATCAAATCCTCACTTACTGTTGTTAGCAATGCCCAGACCTTCCTTAGTGACTTTCGATAGTCCTTTAATCTTTAGGAACTGTGCTGCAGACACCAGTTCATCTAAATTCTCTTCCAAGCACTGAGTTTTCCCACAGTACATAAATTCTACTAAACATTTTAACACACTAAAGCGCATCTTTAATATTATTAGTGGTTCCCCTGCTTGCTTTTGTAGAACCTCCTAGAAAATACTCCATTATAATTTAATCATGTGAAATGTGGTGAATGGTTTGTAAACATTTTATTCAGTTTGGCGGCAAAATTTTTGTAGAAGAATTTACAATACCTATGCAGAAAATTATTATGTAAGCGAACAAGTACAAATATTTATCTAAATATCATTTACCTGAAAGTAAGCACTACTCGCAGCAAGTACAGCTTTATGAACGCGCAAAGTATGAGAGCTACACATCAGTGTCATGTCGACTAAAGCCTGCATTTGTAAAAGTTTACCAAATCTCGACATCAAATGCTCAGAATAATCTTCATAGTGGAGACTGTAACGTATCGGAGCCATTTCAAATTATTTATGCAATTCACAACAAGTTCTGTGGCGAAAAATATGTCAATATTTTGATAGGTGGAAGAAAAGACTATCGAATAAATAAAAGAATGTCATTTAAAAATTATTTATAGAACGTATTTATGCCTGATATAAAGAGGTTTTAAATACCGTAGGAAAAAAAAAGTGGTTGCTTATTACACCTCAATGTTTTCTCTTAATTTAGGTTGTTAAAAATAAATAGGTACAACATCACGCCTAATTATTATCCCTCAAAGGCTTAGGGACAGGTTTATCTATAGTAGGTAGGTAGTGTAGGTACCTATTCGCCAGTGAGTGCCATGGGTATGAGGCGAGAAGAATTAAATAATAGACATGTAATATTATTGTTGGAGTCTTTTTAATCCATTAAAAATGCAGAAAAAAATAGAAAAATGTTAGAAAATGAATTTATTACAAATTTGTATTCATAGTGGATACTTTCAATAATGTTAACGGTACTTAAATATACTAAATCAACAAAGTTTGAAGGACAACTCATAGTATGATGAATTGTATAAACGTAGATAGTTGTATCACAGACTAATTAAGTACTCAAAAGTTGAAAGTTATACAATGCATAATACAATCTTGTTGCGATCAGACCATAATTTTGGAATAATTTAAATAAATATTTTCAGCGTATATTTTTTCATCCATAGAAACGAGGGAGTTAAAACTAATAATAGGCATACAATTTGGAATGTAAGTAGGAATGTAATGATTTGTTCATAAGGCACTTGGAACAAATACAGTGAGATTATAGTCAGATGCGTAAATATCAGATAACATCACAAAGATCTGTATTGTAAGTAAATTAAAGATAGTTTTGGTTAGAATAAAGTTTGTCTTATAATCCACTATGGAAAGTGTTTTACCAACTATAAAACCATTAAATAGATGTATAGAATCTAGTCACATTTAATTATATAATATCAAATTCACAATTAACATGTACTTAAATCGAACTTTTTATTAAGGAAGAGTTAATAGACTTATACAAGATAAAACAAAATCACTCAAGAGGAATAGATTTCTATAATAAATATGTTTAAAGTTTTGGATAAATGCAAATATGTAGGTATAAGCTGTAGTCAATAATCCAGCATACGTGGCCTCTCGCTTATACATATCCTCACATTATCCACATTAGTATTTTTATAAAATACAAATTTGTAACATTTCCAATACTTTAGGATCTTCTTAGAAATCAGTTTCTATACAATACAATAGCTTTTACGTTTTACCCTTACCTCCCTACGTCGAAGCTCATAAACGCTGTGCCACAGCCGCAAAGCTTGCGCACGACTCACGAAAATACTGGAACACATTCTGATTAATATCTGAGATAGAAATAAAACCATCATAAAATATATACATACATGCACCTTTGCTGCACCTAATATACCTAATAATTTATTCTGTTTGCTGGATTGATATTTCGCTGGGTCAGTATGTGTCTGACAAGTCGTTGTATGTGTAGTATAGCCGTAGGTTTAGTTATAAGTTATAACTGAACTACAATCGCAATAAAATAACGGATACAAAATACACGGGAATTGAAAATCAAGTCTTTATTATCTCTCATATTTCTCAAATAATAATTATTTGGTGTCTGTTATTTTATTGAAATATAATTTAATTGTATTATGTCATATGGCAGTCGTATTCAGACCTGTTATTTGATAAAGTAATAGTTACCTACCCAACCTTCTTTGGATAAAAAAAAATCATAGACAAAATTCATTTATCACAAGACCTAATTTAGGCGGGAACTTAATAAAAAACAAAACATTTTTGTACCTAACAACTAGACAGCATTATTAACAATTACAATATTTCGAAGAGTTATTAATTACTTACATTATGCACTACGATATTGTCATACTAATACGTGAATTAACAAAATTACATTCCATCCCAGATATTGCAGAACAAAAAGTGTAAAAAACAAAGTTACAGCCATGAGTTCGCTTACGTACGAGTCCGTTATTAGTTCGATTAAATCCAATACGTATAGAAAAATATTTTTATCAATAAAACCGTTTTACGTTCGTTTTTATTTATTGTTTTATACATCAGGATTTCATAGGATTCTATCATGTTTCAGGTAAGTTGAATTTTAAGAGTTTTCAATTAGTTCATGATATTTTATGAGCTTATTGAATTTGAAAATGATTACGCCTATGCAATATGAACATAAGGCAGCATCCTTGTAACTTCTTAAAAAGACGCAGTTAAACTGAATTATTATTTATTATCTACTTAGTGATAATTGTGATAAGCATAAAGGCCGTCACGCATTAATTTGCAGCAGTCACTAATTTATGGAAACTAATGCAGATGTAATTTAACGAACGGATACATTAAATTTTCATAAGGTATCGCAATTTAATAAGTAATCTTATAATAGAACCCTATGTCAGCCTTGATTATATATTAAATTATAGTTACTTTGTATTTTGAATATTATGGTGTACAGACAAAATTCTTAGACAACTATATTGTTAAACAGATTGACATGCTAATTGACAGCTATCTAAATAAACAAAATGTTAGAAAATTTTAAAAGAAATTTAAAATAAAATCGAATTACGTAAAGTATTTTTTAAAGTAATTAAATAATCTTACATGAACACTTTACATAGGTTTGAGTAAATTTGTACAATACATAGCATGTAGAAAAAATAGAGATTCATTTTATAGAGATCGTTCAGTGAAACTAGATCATTGCCAGTTACAAGTACTACTACGCCAAATATTTTTAATAATTCTAGTACCTAACAGGAATACAAAATAATGCTAAAACATTAATAGCGGTTCTAATAACATTACTGGCAAATTAGTTACATTAAAATGGATTGCTTTAATGAATGAAAACGTATTTTTATGGCGTAATAAAATACTGCTCTCAAAATAAGCTTAACTAAAATGAATGTACTTCTGAAGAGTATTATTTTTTACGTATGTACTTCTCATTACATTGCAAGTATGTACGATGAGAGACAAACTGAGCAATGGTCTGTTTCAGTGGCAGGTTACATTAGTACCAATATTAAAAGCAAATTACAATATTTACACCAGCCGACAATAGTACATCTTACAAATAGGTATCTAATATACACGTTAATTATTTGTTCACATTTTAAATAACCACTCGAGGTTATAATACGCTTACGAGTCCCCAGTAATACTTAATTATCAATTATGTTTAAGAACTCCTCGGGGGAGATGTGGACGTCTTCAGGGGGCGATGTGTCGGTCGCATTAGGGACGGTGTTTTTGAGTTCACCGAATGTATAAGTCGTTCGTTTTTTATTCCTAGAGTTAGACAGGCGCGGCGGGCCCGGCAGCGACGCCTCGCAGTCGAGGCTGGCGCGCTTGTTCCAACAGAACGCCTGCCGCGGCTCCGCGCCCGCTGACATTGGCATCGCCAACTGTACTCGGGACTTACACAACTCATTATCACTTAACTGTCGTTTTAACTTATCCTTCCCCACGACTAGCTGGAAGCCCCTCAGCCCACTATCGCCGTGTGACTTGGCCAACTCCACTTCACTAAGCTGTCTTTGAAGTTTCGAAGACTCGGTCGGACTGGACCGGGTTGGCTTATCGACTAGACTATTTTGACGCGAAGTTTTGCTGCCTCCTTGCCTTGAACTCGAACTGTGTTTGAGTAGCGCACTGTCGTGTCGACTGCTGCCAGATGAACTGCTCGTATTTGTGTTACAAGTATTTACATCGTTGGCGTTATTTCGTCGCAGTGATTCGATAACATTGTAGAAGTGTTCCAGTTCAGAGGTGCTGCTATTTCTGGATCTGCTTATATTGTTTGTACTATGTCTATGTGGGCGGATTTGAGCTCTAGGTAAATGACCGTAGCTGCTCTGTCGAGCTATGCCGGCGCCGACACTGGTTTGTCGTCGAGGCATGCTGCAACTCTTAGGAACGAAAGTGTCTTGTGAAATCACTACATTTTCATAAACGTGAGCGTTTTCACAATCTTCTTGTGGTATAAGATTTTGGCGGCTCTCAGTAGTCTCTTTCTTTTGACCAACCGAGTTACTCTTTTTATGTCCATTGCGAACTTTAACTTCCGGTAGTTTCTTCGTTAACTTACAGTCACTGGCACTTCGAGGTAGTAAATTAGCATAATCATGAGTTTTGTTTTCTTGGTTTAGTAGTTTTTCTAATTTAGGAGCACTGGGAGTTGCAGCGTTATCTGAAATCCTCGTGGAATTAGAGAGCTTAGGGGCTTTACTGGATGGATTGGCTTTCGCTACATCCGCAGGAGCTAGTTGAGGTACCGCTTCGTGTCGTTTTCTGTCCACGTCGGGCTTCGAAGATTTGTCTAGAACGACTTTCGTTTTATCACTTTTACATATTTTGACACTGAATCTAAATGGAGGTTTGAACACGACTTGCAGTCGGGCCTTCTCGCCGGACAACAAGTTGGTGGCGCTCTTGGACGGTCTAGTTTTTCTCGAGCCTTTCTGTACCTGTCTATGCGTTCTTTCTGTGAGACCAAGAGGTATAGATTTTGATTTAGGTATTACAGCAGGTTGCGGTGAACTGAGCAGCCACCTTTGCACCTTACTCAAAGCTTCGTTATCTTTGATCGGAGAGGCGGGGTGTTTCTGCATAGAACTGTAGTCTATTATTTCTTTCTTCATTTTCGTCTTTCGTTTCTTTACTTTACCTTTATGTTTAGAAAGGATCACGTGTTTTGGTGATTTGCCTTCGGCGTTTGTGACAATGACTGTATTTTCTTTTGCTATTTTAGGAACTTCATCTAATTTTGTTTGGTTATTCGGCTTCTGTAAAAAATGATTAAAATTATAGTATTTCAAACATATCCTTGGTTGAAATTCGTATCGTTTATAATCTTATTAATTTGCGACTTACCCTCTTCTTATTGGCACTGTGTAGCGGAGAAGCTTTATCTCCTAACTTTTTATGGTCTTTCTTACTGCGATAAGCTCGAGTTCGTAGAGCTACTTTCTTCTTAAGAGGTAGTTTTGACCTGTAACATTATACGGCAAGCAGTTAGTTGTATCGACTACAACCAACCAACCAAACCAAAAATGATGTGAGTAATGGGTTCTGAATGTTATTTTAAAAGCATGATTGCGGCAGTATTCCTTTAAAAGTAGTGATGGTATAAATAGCAGTAGCAAGAATTAATATTCGTTGCGTTTATTATAGCTTGTTAAGTTTTTTGTGGTTGCTACTTTATTCATACGCGTTGTTTTTACTGTTGTTATGGAAAACGCGTTGTCGTAAAGTATGCTCAGTCGTTCTCGTTTTGTTACTTTTTTTTGCAGCAAGCTCCTTTACAAATAATATTCGCGCAACAATATTTTTGTATACACATAGACAATGTCAAATCTGCGTTTTGCGACGAAAGCTTGTACAACTAAGCAAAGCAAGCCTTGAGGTTGGACTGAAGATGAATAGGCCAATCAAGATTATCACTACCAGCACACCATGAAACATGAAATAAGACAGGGAGAAAATACCAGTGCCCAGGAATATTTCTACTTACGGGTAAGTAGTAATATAGAAGTATTAGGACTTAGAGTGGTAACTTATAGTACATATAATACATAAGCAGTAGTTAATTATATGTATAGTCCGTAAAATCGTGTTCGGAACACTATACTCTGCTCAGCTCAAATGGTATTGGGTTGGGCATGGCGGTCTGTAAAGCATATAATAAGTTCTCTGTCTGGGCAGACTAAGAAACAAGTGGAGGGACAAAATGATCGGACTTCTAGAAAACTGGAAAGAATGGAGGGCGACAGTTACCCAGTAGTGGGGCAGAGTAGGTTAATAATAATAAAACGTTCCTTCGGTGCTAATCTCGCCACTTAAGGTTCTCTCTGGCGAGCGAGCGATTATAATAAGAATAATATTCTAATCGCGGAAGTTTCGTAATACATACCAACTTGTTGTTTTTGTCCATAATAATTACAAAAAATAGCAAATAGCACATCAAAAATGCGTAGCATGCTACTTCACATGTTGCTGTAATTATCGAATAATAGCAATAACTTCCATCACTATTTAGAACTCGTTTATATGCACAAGAGCTTTTTAAAATGTTTAATATTTCTGTTTAAGGCGTCTGCTAGTAGATATAGTTAGTTACATACCTGATAGCCGTATGAACGATCAGTCCCTGGTCGGCAGCGTCAGGCAGCCGGACCGTCTCAGTCGTAGAAGAGTGGATGATGGTGACAGATTTCAGCTTCTTGCCGTGACGGCCCAAGAAACGCGTACTCGCCACCTAAAATACACATATTTAAGTTAGGACGTTGTTTTTTAAAAGTAGCAACAGATGAATACGTTTTAGTAGCTCTAAGTACTACTGTTTATGTGCCGAAAATCAAGATTGTGTGTTGATGATATACAATCAACTGTAATGGATGGATGGATACTTTTTTTTTTTTTTTTTTTTTTTTCCGGGGTGGAAAATCCTCATGGATGTCCCCCGCCCTGGGGGGGCGGAGGGGTCTGTCAGACTCTTACTGACTAAAAACCACCCCGGTGTTCCGTCTCACACCTACGCCGGGGGTCGCGGGAACGTACAAATCTTCCGCAACCCCCGAAAAAATGTGGTCAAGATGTGCCTTAACCATTTAGTATTCCATCCTTGTTAAGGGGAGTGCTAACCGTCTCTCCTTTCAATAAACACAACCTAAAATACACATATTTAAGTTAGGACGTTGTTTTTTAAAAGTAGCAACAGATGAATACGTTTTAGTAGCTCTAAGTACTACTGTTTATGTGCCGAAAATCAAGATTGTGTGTTGATGATATACAATCAACTGTAATGGATGGATGGATACTAGCTCAACCTTTTATTGTGATTTATGACTAGCAGTACCTGTAAAGGAAATGATTGTCACTCGAACATATACATATTCTAACTTGTAGGTAATTTTGTACACACTGGCAAATATATTCTAGCGTACTAATATGTCTATAAGTTTCGGTAATATACCTTCCCAGAGGAGTTATACCTAAGCTAGACACTAACACTTAGTGTCAATTTCTACCGCAACATCAAGTGCGCTGCAGCATCGCTAAACAAAACAGATCATTTTAATGTTGATTGTACACAGGAACAAAATATGCTCGTGTTCAATACGCGCCTTGTGCGATTGACCCATGAACTATTTTACCATGACGATTTACCTAACAAAACTCATTGTAGTCAGGAAAATTTTATTGTTAAGCAAATGCCACCCTACGTCAAGTTGCCGTGGTTATAGCCATTTCATACGGCGGGGGGATTTTTTTTTTTTTTATAATATGTAATGATTTAAATATCTTTCGAAGTTTAAATTGGTTGTCAAATTGCTTTACAATTAATTTACCCGACTTCGCCAATAAGGTATTGTAAAAAAAAAACGAAGGACTCACCAGAAGAGCGATGACTGCCAGCAATATCAGCAGTACCGCGTACCAGTGCTTGAGTACCCATCGCTTGAAGCCCGCGATACTTTCGTCCGACAGCAGTAACTTGCGTAACGTTGCTAACGGTCCTGACGGGTCCACCTCGCGGCAACGTTGGAACACATCGCAGTACCTGATTCGCAGAGTAAATAAAAAAATTGTCAAAAAAAATTTCTATGAAGAAAAATCCACACCGTGGTTGGCTTTCTTTTTTATTGGTTTATTTTAAGGTGTGAAACAACTCATAAAAACAAGTTTTACTATGGAACTGAAAAGTTATATTTAAATCTGCTGTTTCATAAATAATCAATTCCAACAGCCGGTTTCTAAAACCCAATCAAGACAAAAATGTGCTAACATTTCGCAACTTGTTTAAACTGCTGAGATTGGGAGAATAACAACAGCAAATTACTGGGTTTGACTATCTGTTACAATAGCAATATGTTGTACCGGTTAAACCGGCGGGGTAATTGCGTAACACACTAACAGGAGGAATGGCTTTCAATTTGACAGTTCAACAACATTCATTGCGTTATTTACGTTGTTGAGCAGACAAATTTTTCGAACATATGAAGCAATGGATTAGCAATAGACTCCAATATGATTCAGATTGTGATTGATAGTGTGTTACGCAATTAGGGTGCGGGTATAAATATATTTAATATTGCGTTAAAGGATATAAGAGTGTACTTTTAGTTGCAATCAGTAGTTCCTTGGCAATTTCTAAGCTAACTTACCCATTGTAATCATTGCAGGGCGTGCCCGGTTTGGCATACATATCGGGCACATCATACGGCGAGGTGTTCCAGTTGAAGGAGGACTGGCATTCGCCGCCGGGCTTGCGACAGCATAGTTCACATGCCGAACGTGGGTCGTCCTTGCGTGGTGCACATTGACATGACTCCAGACCGTAGGCCAGGCAGATGGATCCCGTGCACTCCTGGAGATGGGGATAAAGAGGTGAATTAATAAACCAACTAATTTTGATTGAGTATAATTTTGAAAGACGTTTTTTGCGACCCAAAGTCTGTTTAAATACGCTATAAACTTTTACCGCTGCGGTTGCGACATATCTGACCAGACCCAAGGCGTCTGCGGAATAGCGTTGTATTAAAAATATGTGAGATGGATGAGGAAGCACTTTCCACATTACCGAAAATACCCGAAAAGGCCCTTGATCTACGAAATTCAAACTTGCAGCGGTCGACTACTGAGTTCAAGAGGTTCGGGATCGGGGGCGAAACACGATTCCGATAACCCAAGTATCCATAACAAACTAATACTCACTCCTATATAACACACGAGTTCTTTATCGCACCGCGTTCTATTGGGCTTGTGTCGGCTCTGTGGGCAGTTGGCTCGCTTGCCGTCGCAGAACGCCGCGTCACGACATCCATTGTCAGAGCGACACTTGTCGCCGAACTTGAGGGTGCAAGAAGCTGTGCAGCATGGACCCTGGAACATTTAAAGCGTTCATTAGAATTTTTGGACACAGTTTTCTTAATATTACTTACTTTATTTTTGGGGTAATTCAAAAGTTTGAAGATGTTAAAAGATAAGCTTTTATAATCCAATCTGCACTAGTCTATACTAAATTGGCAGGTCAACCATGAAATCATAGGATATCAAGAGAAGACAATTTATTATTATTTATTTATTACAGGCTATGTTGTTCCACTGCAGGGCAAAGGCCTCCTTGCTTGTTTCCGCTTTTTTCCGGTCAAGTCGAGATCCCTCAAATTTTTCCTCAACGGTGAAAACATTAAGTGTAGTTGATATCTAATTGAGGTTTTACAAAATGATGGATAAAGTTATACCTATTCGTAAGTCCGTGTTATTACCATCGGCTTTTTTTAAACGCATCTGTTTGTCCTTTATTTGCAGTAAGCATTTAATTTCGTTTTTAACCATTGCATACCTGACTAGGACTGCAAACACTATGTTCAGTAAGAGTGCACGGTTTATAGTGCGGCCTTGCAGCTTGAGGACGGCAGCACACGTCCGTACACTCACTAGCCCAGCCACAGTCGCATTCTTCACCTTCTTCCACCACGCCGTTGCCGCAAATCGCTGGTTGAGGTTCTGAAAATTATTTTATTCAATATAAAATTAGTTGGTTGGTAAAGATCGCTTTTAGCGATAAGACCGCCCATTGTGTCACCCTATGTAAAATATCTACATTTATATCAGTAGTTTATATAGTGTACTTACTTAATAAAGATATTCTATTATAATCTATTCATCTCAAAATATCTGTTAATTTGAATTGTAAAGAAAGAAAGAAAAATATTTTATTTAGGACACGCACAGGAAATACAAACAATAAAAAAGGAATATTTAAAACTAACAAAACAATGACAACACAAACAAAAAAAAACCGGCCAAGTGCGAGTCGGACTCGCGCATGAAGGTTTCCGTACCATTATCTATAAAAACGGCAAAAATAATCATGTCTGTTTTATGGGAGCCCCTTTAAATATTTATTTTATTCTGTTTTTTAATATTTGTTTGTTGTTATAGCGGCAACACAAATACATCATCTGTGAAAATTTCAACCGTCTAACTATCACGGTTCTTGAAATACAGCCTGGTGACAGACGGACAGACAGACGGACGGACAGCGGAGTCTTAGTAATAGGGTCCCGTTTTACCCTTTTGATACGGGACCTTAAAAAGACCTGTGCGAGGTCAAAAAAGGCTCCTATATCAGCATTACGCTGCGATTTTTTTAAGACAAAATTTTAAGTAGCCGGTATTTACTATTTAACATCATCGGACATCGTAGACTCCAAAAGTTTAAGGCCTCTTCATATAGCACACGGCATAAGCCGCGAAAGTTGGCAAACATGGCTAACTCGAGGTAAATTATGTCAATTCTGGCACGTTTAGACAGTATCCTATGCTAGTGCCATATGAGCATCTCTTGCCATGTGAAAGAA
The DNA here is from genome assembly GCA_917490735.1 of Dryobotodes eremita. Taxonomy (NCBI): domain Eukaryota; kingdom Metazoa; phylum Arthropoda; class Insecta; order Lepidoptera; family Noctuidae; genus Dryobotodes; species Dryobotodes eremita. The sequence continues at coordinate 6,917,610 of OU823248.1, forward strand.
AAGAGTTTTACAAAGCCTTAAACCTTTAAATTTTATCTTTGGGGTCTTACCAGTAAAGCATCCTTTCGGCGACCTCGCCTTATTGTTGAGCACCGGGTCGATAGCTCGTAGCGAGCAAGGTGAGAACTTGTTGTTATTCTTTCTGTCGCCGCTGGTTGCTCTAGCGAACATGATGTAGTTGCCGTCTTCGCCGAACGGGGTGCATACCTCTGGGTCGTGCTGGAAGATCAAAAATTCAATAAATCTAAAGCTACCCATGTGCCCCCCCCCCCCCCACCCCGTACTAAAGTCCGTCCGACGGCATTTCGTCATGGCCGAAAAATGTAAATTCAGGCAATTGTATGCTTTCAATTCATTTCTTCCGAGAAAATCAATAGTTACAACAACTAAAAGCACAATAACTGAGAAAATGCAGAAAAAATGCCTTTTCTCGAATTTTATATCAGATTGTTTGATTATTTAAAAAACTTCGTCTTTTAGAAAAGTTTAAAGATTCTTGTGATTTAAAAAAGTGAAAATTGTTAAATACCTATCTATAGAGATTGACACTCCATTTGTTTTACTTTCACCAAAGAAAAACCTACCGGCAAGTTTTTATTTTGCTTTTTTGTTTTTTGGCCGAGAATGCAATTCAGACCGAATTTAGTTTTCGTTTTTGGACGGCAAAAATAAACCATTTTCGGAAGGACTCTAGCCGGGGTTAAACTAGCATCTTATTTATAAGCTTTTATTTTCCCACTGCAGGTCAAAGGCCTTCCCTACTCTCATCTTCTCTCTGTCTATGGATAGTATTAATTGGGTCTCATTAGTGAAGACTTGACAGCTTACTTTAATTCCTTACTAATTTGTAGCTATTTCCTATGGGTTTTGCATCTGTAATGGTACGGTGCGAGGGAACTATCAAGCGTTCGTTTGCTGTATGCAAAACTACAATATGTAAGTTCGAAATAATTTAGCTACTACATTGCTGTATTTCCAAGAATGGTACCTAAGCAACTTCATACGATACGAAGAGCAGTTCTAAGTGAACTATGTGTCTTGAATCAATTTAGTAGTAAGTTAACTCAAGGCTGGCGGCAAACTTAAATTACGACTAAAGTTTCTAGAACTGTACTGTAACTATGAAAATACGAAATTGACAAATAAATCGTGATTTTTACAAACTAATACTTTCATAATAATTGACGACCTTGAAGGAGAATCATAGCGTTTTCAGTTTTGTTGAAAGTTAAAAGCCAATAATTACCGGTGATCCGAAGTTGTGTCCGATCTCGTGAGCGAGGGTCACGTGGCTGACGGCCGGCGGCACGTGCTTGCCGTAGTTCAGCAACGTCACTATGCCCGTGTTCAGAGACTTCATACTGCCCCGGTAATGCTACCAAACAAAATTAGAACGTATAATAAAACAATATTAAACTTTAAATATATCTGTCAACAGTCACACTCACCCCATTCTTCTCACAAACGCCACCGGCATTTTTCAGATCACCCGTCCAAGCCAGCCCAAGTGTTCCCATTTCGAAATCTCGGTAAGTAAACATGTACGCCAAACAGAAGGCATCATAATCTTCCTCTGAAAGAAAATGAATAATTAATTTTCCACAATTAAATCATCTCTATAAAAAAAATGAAACAAGCCTTCCGCTTTTAAGCACTTCTAATTCATTAGTATAATAGCTTAACTTTGTGGAATTGCCCTCCGGAGAGCCGGCCGCTCTTTTGAATGCGTAATTGAATATTGATGAAAAAAGGCAAACCTGAAAAAAGCTCCAAATATTTTTCTACCCCGTAGTTATTGGGAAACCTATAGGCAGGATCTTTCAGTGCGTCTAGTGTGTGTACTTTAATTCTTTTAATCATAAACGTAATGTTGTCCGGTTTTCCATCTTGGTTAAAATCTAGAAAAAGTTTTACCATTAGTAAAGGAATAGTTGGAAAATATAATTAACTTGGTGTATCTTGAGCGAAGTTGAAGATTACCTGTCACTTTATATATTGCGTTAACTTTCTGGACATGACGCGTCATGACTTCGATACACGCCTCCTCTGAGCCGTATCGTTGATAGAACATGTGATCGGCCTGCAAGTACACAAGGCACGTAGTTTTCCTCGGATCTACTGTCGCTCTCTTGTTCACATGTCGACCGTCGTCACTGGCGTTCGCCGACAACACAGTGTACCCTACTGGCTCTTTCTTGACTATGTCCTTACTAACAGTTACAACTCCTGTTTTCGTTTTTATCACTTCGACGTGCGTCTTTGGCTTTGGTCTCGATTCTTCTGAATCGAGTCGCACCTTAGTTATGAGGTTACTTTTATCGATTTTGGTTTTAGGTTTTCTAGTGCTTAACTTATCACCAGGCTCGTTGTTGCTGGTGTATGGAAAGTCTAAGTCTAAAGGTAATTCAGGATTCTTCTTTGGCTCGTCGTCTTGCATTTCGTCATCAGGGAGCCATCGTTTCTTGCGTCTATGTATTTCGCTACGGAGATCTTCAGTGAAATTGTTGACAGATGAGTCTTTTATGTTTCGTTGATCGGTAAAGTTAAATAATTCAACTTCTTGTCCTAAAGTTCTTTTCATATGGAGTAGATGTGATGCGCACGGTGTCCCTTCACTTGTATCATGTGGGTGCTCGACGTCTGACCTTCGATAGACAACGCTATGCATGGAGGGATGGTCGATGTTATACCGAGATATAGGCTCCACGTAATATTCTTCCGTAGGAGTCCAAATTGTTCCATCGAAGAGACCATCAGTCGTGATAACACCGTAGACGTGTGAGGATTCGTCATCTAAACAAAAGCAACATTATTTTTTCACTTAATGAAAACTTTAAAATAAAAAGAGACTTTTAATACAAAGAATTCAGGATTTCAAAATAAGCCTTTGAAATAGAAACAACTTGGGGACGCTCAAATAAATGGCAGACGATATTTTATGCAAACTAATTCGAGGTGCAAAGAGCCTCGGGACTCTGAATGAATTAAAATCACAACCTGCAGTCGCAGTAGGGGAGGGATTGAAACCGCTCATAAATAACGGTAATTACTGCTCTCACCTACACTCCGTTTCTCCTTCATTCATTTTCTGGCAAGGGTAAAAATCGGTTTGTAAAACAACCGCGTAAGCTTATAATGGACCGGAGATACCTTGTGTTAAATGTTTTTAATGAGGTCTGATGTCTTCAGGGATAAAATCAGAGGCTACATTATTACGGGCTGCCGGATCGCTGGATCAAGATTTTGAGTAATGGTGATGCGTAATTTAACGGAAGCCACCTGCCCCAATTCTTATGGGATTTTGATCTTAGTTCGAATATAACGAACAAAGAGCGAATAATTTAAAAGCGAAGAATTTTAATAATTGGATAAATTTTTTGAAGGGCTCGTGATTTATGAGCCTAAACTTTTTGTGTTTGGAATTTTGTTGCTATTTTCTCTGACCTTTATAAATATGATGAATTCTTGGTATTTTATAATTTTATTACGAATACCTAAACAAAAAGACGAATTTGCGCGAAACATACTTCATTAAACTTACGAAGTAATTTGTTCAAAATTCACTTTGTCTCCAGCGTTCCAGATGGGTCGCACGCAGCACATAATTTCCTTTTATTAAGTTAGTCACAGAATGTAGAAGTTTGTTGGGCTCATGTTTAATTGGTTGTTTCAAAGACTTGAGAAATAAGTGAAGGGTTGGAGTATGTCTAAAGTACTCAACTAAATTATATTTTAATTAAAGCAAAACGGAATTTTGCAATGAAGTTACAGACGACTGATTTGTTTTATAACGCGATGTTTAGTAAGAACATTAACTCTTTATGTATATTTACAAACTGCAGACCATTAAGTCACGTCATTATACACACATCGAGAGTCTAGGAATCAAGCACGTTTTTGCTAGTTACTAAACTCCTATGGATACTTTTAAGTACGTCGTTTGAAAAGGGAATAGTTTTGATTTTCGGTCAAAAGACGAAAATCTTCTGTCATTTTATTTTCCTAATCCTGAAACGGGTTTGAGGCCTAATCAGTAAAATTTCTGCCATACTGAGCGAAAACAATACAAAAGAACGTTATTATGGAAAGAATACGTCATTTGAGCCGAGAAGAAATTATCAGAGCCGTGGGAATATTGGAAGCTAGTACTAGTAGTAGTAGCAACGAGCTATGGCAATCGCTCTGGGCACTACGCAGAGTGTTATAAGTCAACTTTGGACACGTTACTGCATCACTGGCAGCGTGGCAGAGCGACATGGAGAACGAGGTCGCATCACCACACGCAGAAAAAACATTTTTATTTAATTTCAATACAGCAATTTTTTTTTTTAATATACTTTGGTCCCTAGACATTTTTGATGTGTGTATTTACAAAAGTTACTAAGTAATTGAAAACGTAATATTGCGTATTAGTATCCTTTTTTACTTTCTTACATCGGCCGTTCATTTGTCGAGTTGAAGTATTACCTACTCGTATTAGCCGATCAGGGAACAGTAACGTTAATTTGTAAACTTATTAACGACAAAGTCATTGTAACAGGACTTTCGCTAGTAATTAAAAGAAACCTCGTACAAAGAAGTAATCCGTTTAAGGAAAACAATTTAATTCCGAATCCCGCCGAACAATTAATGGTGGGCAGGAATAAAATCGAATGTTCCGAACTGCAATGATGGAAATTTACAAATCGCCTCTTTTGTCTGTCGAGTTTTACGAATTGTGGATTTGAATCAAAAGTAATCAATGTAGAGATGCTTCGCGGAACGTTGTTTATTAACAATTATTTTTCGTTGTTGCACAGTTTGCTACTTTAACTTTAAATATACCTAAAGTCTCGAGTATGATACAAAGTATAAGTAGCAAATCACAAACAAGTAACAAAATTGATATGTTACTTTATTGCTACATAATATTCTGTGCCAAAAACAGAAAGCTTATCGTAGCTTTCTGATTCTGGCATTGTGATCCAGGGGCGTTCAACGTAAATTAGTTACCCATCGGTTGACAACATCTAATCTAATTGCACATTCCAATAAATTATGAAGGCACTTAACATCGGTTAAGCTACCTAAATACCTCTCCAGTATGCTAACGATCTAATATACCTAATACCACGAATTGCCCCGACAAGCTCGGGTATGTCTGTGGAATTCGGTAAAGTATTAAGAGTATAGCCCGGCCTCACATCATGTATTAGGAGGCTGCATGAATTGGCACAAACGAGTCGGCTCGCACGTGACTGCCTTTGCTTCAGTTCCTCATTCTGTAGGGTTGACGAATTGCCGCTTATGGCAATGAGGACCCTAGACTACTATTTGTCTTTAAAATGTAAATGGATTTTTATCTTTCGTAATTTTTGTTGAAACACTTCGAATTATAAGTAATTGAATTTGAAAAGTCCCCGTTTCTGCAGACGTCTACTTTTGCAAAGCATTAACCAAAGCTTGTCTTAATTAGGTTCTAAAAAAATATCAAGAATCATCTTAAACCTCTAATAAGCGAGGTACTTTAATGAAAACTGTTATAAAGACGTCGTCGTCTTCGTCATTTTAATTAAATCTTTTAATTATATTACTTAAGGGGGATGCGCTAAAAAAAGTAAGAATATTTGAAATTCGGGGGCTACCCCCCGAATTTCAAATATTCTTACTTTTTTTGCAATTTGCCGGTCACTGACCGGTTGTATGTTGATTAAAATATGTTGATTTTTATGATTATAATTCTATAAATAAATATTTGATTCGGCCACAAATCATATTTAGATCAACATACAACCTGATACTTACCTGCAAATTGCAAAAAACGTAAGAAAATTTTAATTTCGCGGGCTGCCCTGACGCTTTCGCCTTAAGGCTCAATCACTGAGAAGGGAAAATAAATGAACGGAAACGCGATTTTCCCAGTAGTAAAAATATACCATCGATACGATCCCATTGTTTGTTGTACAGCCAGCCCTGCGCAGACATCTCTCTTGGCTAAGACCCGGGATTACATCACTAATGCTTATCTGATGCCGCGGCTAGATTATGTGATGTTTTATTGTGTTCATCGCTACATCTTTGTGTATTTAACGCGGCAATTACTTTGGTTCGTCGACCGTTATTATAATATCGAATTCGTATTTTAATTACTGGGTCAGTTGGTAAGATTTAACAGCAGTAATATTTAGTAAGAGTCCATTAGATTCAATTATGCCTTTGACGTAACGGAGAGGCGATTGATCCGACCTGGATACAGCAAACTTAAAAGGTTACTAAGTTAGAAAGGGCTATAACGCTTACTCTCTGGTGAAATTAAATTACAATTTGGCTTTAGGAATTGTGTTATCAAGCTTACCTTGACATAAATTAGAATTAGATGGCTCGTAAAACCTCTAATATAAAATACCGCTCACTTTCACGTTTAACAGGTTACATCATATCAGGAGAAACTTTTAGGCTAGACTGAACTTCGCGCTATAAATTTAAGCACATATCTCACATCTAGCGTTCATTTTTACGAAAAGTAAGGGAACATTCTTTTTAGTAAGAAAAATGTATAAAGAGAAATAGCCTGGAAATAATAGCTGGCTTTGGTAAAAACTTTTGACATGATAAGGTTGTTTAAGTTACTTAACAGCTGATAAGACTGTTGAAAGCTTGCTGTGATTGAGGTCTTGGATTTGACTCCAAATTTGGATATGTCAAAAGTTTCCTATATTTCGACCAATGACCTACTGGCAGATAAGGTTTGAAAAAACCCAAAATTTTAAACAGAAGTGAAAATTCCTAAACCTTCGATGTTGTGATAAAAACGACGTGTCGTAGCGTTAATGTTAGGTTTAAATGCTAAAATCCCGCTAATTAATATGACAAGTTAACTACTGTACTACAATAGCTAATTTCCCCACAGTGATTATTATAATTTGCACGAGATGTGAAGCAACTTTGCGTTCTCACACTTTACTTTTTATTTCTTAAGTAAACCGTCGTCGATGATGGTTGTTGTTAGGAGGGACTCAACTGATATAAATGTGTAATATTAAATTCGTAAACACGACTTTTTTTTATTCTTTAGAGACTCAGAAAATGTAGTTGTGCATTGATTTAATTTTGTCATGACTAGAATTTTAAGTAGTTAAAATTCTTAAAGTTAAAACTTACTAACCTTCCAGCTTCCCTGAATAGACCTTGGCAGGATTAAATTCCACCTCACCGCCCGTAGAATGGAACTGGACGCCGTCTGCGAATACTGAGCTGGGGTCCGGTCTTAGCACGAGCTTGAACTCCCTGTAACATTAGTGAAGGACTGGTTATTGAAAGTCTTCAAGCTCTCTGTCAGATTCTTAAATGGATTTTGATGTTATGTGTATTTAGTTTTGGAGTTAGTTCCAAGTATCGTTAACAGAGTTAAAAAATAAGAGGCAAATACATTATTGAAAATATCATACATCATGTTATTGCAAGTTTCTTGGAATAAGACCCAGTAGGAGGCCATAGAAGCGCGGGCTGGCTGGCTAAGGAGGATGAATGCAGTAGCCGACAACGCAGCCAACGCTAGCTTCTGCGGATGCCTAAGTCCGAGCAAAATGGAAAAGCCCAGTCGGAAAACGGAACCCGGCAACCGGAACATTATAAGAAGAAGATTTTGCAGATACTTTGGCCTTCCATTAATCAATATTGCTCCAACAGCAACAACTCTCAGCGTTAATGCAAAAGTGCTCTTTATCGTCGCAGCATTAAGCTCGCGGAGGTGAAGTGCGCAAAGTTTCGCTATTTCACGTAATACGTCCGACCCCATATTATGTTCATACAGCACGTACAACTAATTATGATTTAATGGTATTCACACTGAGTTCAAACTGTTCGTATTAAAATGTAGAGCACAGTGTAATGGCTAGTAAATCAGGCGTATAATTCTGATATACTGGGCCTCGTGCCCTTTTAATGTTTTTAGTTGGGTAACTTTTATTTAAGGTACGTTTTAATAATGTGAAGGTAATAAGGTAGCGCACTCTCGGACGTTAGCCGTTACACCGGATAATACTGTTCATATGCTTGAATTTTAATGACACACAAACCTGTCTAGGGAACGCGTTGAAATCTAATTTCCGGAGTGAAATAATGTTATTTGTTGGATGAGGATGCGACAGTTGGATTGATTATGAAACTTCATAAGCCATAGTGACGTGAGAAAACAACAATCTGAGGATGACCTTACAACGGCCGCCATAATAAACGAAGGACAACGAGGAAAACGTGTCCACTATCATCGTGGATTATTGTTGATGGTTTAACTTACAAATGTCTAGCTTAATTTTCATAGATTAAAATAACAAAGGCGAGTAATCTTATAAAACCGAGAAGATTAAGATTGAAGGATTTGTTAAACAATCCCCAGAGGAGTCACGAGTCGCTTTGACAAGTTACCGCAAAAGCAAATCCCATATAATGTAACATGACTCTGAATACAATAACGTCTCATGATAGTATTGTTATCCTACAAAGGATTCTCTCCAAATATATTCATTCTTAGTGAAGCGACATGAAACATTTATTTGTATGACTCAAGTGATTTTATCGCTATTTGTCGACGAACTCAACATGAGAAGCTTTATATCTAGTTTTCACCCGTAATTGTCAGCACTGCGTTAGTTATTTACAGGAGCCGACGAATAAGTAAGAGGACAATATTGAGCAAGTAGAAGCAGTAACATAGTGGTTCCTTTATTCAAAATTAAATCCAACATGACATTTATTTACAAACTAGATCAAGAATCAACATAATATATTCTCTGTTGAACAGTCGACAGTCGAGGTATCGTAATCAAAGTGAATCGCATCACTATTTACGAGGCAGATTCGAAGATGTAGGGCGTCTGTAACTCAATAAAATTTTCACAATTCTCCCAGATTGGACGTCAGAAGCGGCACTAACGAGCGGTATCTAATGATGTTAGACGAATAGACGGTCGGATGTCGCTCCTGTTTGTCTGATCAAACTTCGTTATAGGAAAACTTGCGCTGATTCCAATCCAACGAAACCGATGAAGTGTTCCTCTCTACGGCGGGGCGAAGGTCTCACGGTGGTGTGAGTGATCATTATTTTCAGCACGATTTTTACCTTTGCCCGGCGATGTGAGGAATTTCAAGCGACATGCGACATTAATATTATGTTGTGCGTTGATACCACTGGAAGCTTCACAATGTGTCGGATTTAAGAAAATAAGCCTAGTAAATATCAGCAACCTCCTAGCTAGTTCATCAATCACGATACTTATTAATCTTAATTAAAAGCGGAAAGTTTCGAAACTTAGGAGTCTGTTCTTCCAGTCAGATATACCGTTGTGTAGAGTACCTAAGTAAAGTTAGTTCCACTACATCAGGTAGAAGGTTCTTTCATTATTATTTTCTTAGCAGCTTATTTTTCAGTTCTTGAACTTTTTATGAGTGAAGCTAGTTAATTGTTATTATTGACTTTCCAAGAAAAACAAACTCAATTGGATACCTACAAAACTCAAATTTTACACCGATATTTTACAAGTTTACAAGAAAACACTTATTTTTTCAACGTCTGAGTTTCCTTCCACACAGCTTTCTTACACAATGTTTTTTGTACTTTTTACTTAAATATACCTATTCAAAAGATATTTTTATATTAGGGAGTAAATACGTTGGAGAAATGGTTATACTTAACTTAGTTTAAAAGCACATTTACTGTAAGAAAGTTTTAACTTTAATGACGCAAAAAATATCGGCTTAAAGTTTAAGTACCCAGGAGCAATTACCCTCTTAGTAATTAGGCAGATATTTATGTAAAGGCAAGTATAGAAAATGGCTAACGAGGCATAAAAATAACTTTTTCATTAAGAAATTGAGTGAGCGCGTCGGAATTTCGCCAGGTCTATTGTTTACCAACCGGATTTCTAACTTGGTTAACGAATTAATTACCTGAGTAATTCATTGGTCCCGCGAAATTAACTTGAAATAGTCTCAGGAGTAATATTTAACTGGGACTTAAGTAAATATTAATAAGTCGACAACTTATATTTGCTGGGGTTTGGGGACTCGTAACGAGATTAGTGCGGCGGGTTATTGAGTTGGCAGCAGCACTAGATCGCATAGTCCATGAAGTAGAAGGTACCTACCTACCTTATTAAATTGTACGTTTACAGCTGTAAGATATATACGATACATGAAAGTTACAAATTAATCTTAAATACTAAATGTAGGTAAAATAAGTATCAAATCAAATCAAATCAAGTAGTAGATACGAGTGTATCCGAATTTCTGGAACCGAATAGAACATGAAACAAGGTATTTTTGTGTAGTGTGTGAGTACGTTTAAGCCTCTCCTTAAATAAATCGCGCTAGCAAAATATATTATTTTTCTTTACTTAAAGTTGGTACACGACGAGGACGAAAAGAAAATAAAGTCAAATTTCTTTACGATTTCATATCTTCAGAAGCCAAACAGAGTCGACAATGATTAATAAACATGGCGTTTAAGTCAAAACAAAGTGACAGCGAAAATTCCGCCTTAACTTTTATTAAGAAGTTGGTGTACATCAGCGTTCGTCCATCCCTATTTGTTGAGGGTAGATCAGACCTGAAAACTCTGTAAGAAGTTATTAGCGAAGGCAATTTCCAGAAGCCATTACTCATTTCTGATAGCAAACAGGCTTGAAGGAGGCCTGGAGGCTTCCTCGCAGTGTAATTGTGGAAACCCGAGCACGAGAATATTAAGTGACGACGTCACGGGGAAGTGGTTTCACGTACGTTCACCGCTGTAATTGAACTGAAGCCTAATCTTGTCTTCTCAAAATAGGTTCCATGTAACTTAGGGCGTAGATATTATTACAAGTCCTGAATTTCCACGATATGTGTTGAAGGGCGGGCATATGGGTAAATTGTGTTTACGTGTTCCTACGAACTCTGTTTTACTTTAATTGCCTTTTGAAAATGATATGGGTACAAACTTCAAGCGGAAAATGGAAGAAAAACGATAAATGCTGTGTTTGTTTATGGTGGCTTTAAAATGCCACCTTCAAATAGGTCGTTACAACAAAAGGTTAACATAAACAAAAATGTATGTACATGTAAAAGAACCGTATCAACAAGGATTCATCAATTTGTGGAAAAGAAAAGTTTTATTGTCTTTCGCCTAATGAAAAGTTCTTGGGATTGTTGAAAGTTCGTTTTGGTCAATACCTCGTCTGAGAAACACAATTAAACTTGCGGTCAGTTCGACAGTTGTTAGAGGGTATTCCAAATACCTACGTTTAAAATAGCAAAGCCAAATCTATGATTTAAACTTTTTCATGCTTGTTCCAAAGGGAGTAAGCATTTTAATAATAATTATTCATATTTTGAATTATCTAAGTTTCTTAACAATGCTCACCGAATATACATTTTCTGAAGTAGGTTTTTACATAATATTTACCTACGTAAATAAAATTTCATTGGATGATCTTATTTATTGATATGTAAGGTTGTAGCTTTTACGCTAAATATTAAAGACATGTAAGGAAAGAAGGGTACCCTGTTCTGTCGAGGTCAACTTAATGAGTGGTGGCTCTCTAATGAAAGCTAGAAACCTAGTCATGAAGCTCAACCTAAATCAAAATTATAATCCAAAAGCTAAGGAAACATGTGGTTTGCCAGACAACATTTAGGTTCACTGTGTACACCGAACTTGTTATACGATATTTGCACTCCAGACATTAATTATAAAACTAATTTGTACTTACCGCTGCTAAGTAATAGAGCCTCAAAATTTCGGTCTAATTTCGACCTTGATAATCGTCACGATATTTACGTTAGCGTTTAATTAATTAATTTTGGAAACTTACTAAAGTATAATTTGAATAATCTACAAATAAACTGGGTCTCGTTATAAAAGTTAGGTGGGATGAAGCGTCCGCGGGGGCTGTTCATTTCTATATTAAAATTTTAATAGGACTCAGAATCCAGAGCTTTTGAGATTAGATGGCGGTATACATTGCGCAGGTTTACCCACCGTGATAAAGGTACGCTCTATGACACAACGCTTACCCGAACAAAAAATATATTTATAACCAATTTTCTGAGATTTGCTTTTAATTAAGTAAGGGTATATATTTTATAAAAGTTGGAGTTACCTTGCTGTTTCTATATCGTTTTTGAGTTTTTTATAAACTAAGCAATTCATATAAAAAATTGAGTCTGCCGTTCTACGCCAATATAAATGAAACAACGATGCACTTCTATAAAAAAAATGTCATCACAATAATTTGCTTCTAAATTGAGCACACATTTCACTGTTGAGTGCTGTGCTCGTACCAGGTCGTACAGTTAACTGCACGTCCATGTTCACAGTTTGACTCTGACAGGACCTTTATTTCGTAGCAGTAAGGGTGATTTTCGTAGTTCTGCTGCTAATGCGATTGACCGTACCAGCTCATACACACTTGGGCAGGCCACAAATCACATGGTCTTCAGCTTTATGTTCCATTTAGTGCCGCTCTGCGCAGCCGGCCACGCTACGTTTATTTCCGCTCTATAACACTCTGTTACACTATTAATTCCTAACTAACTACAGTTGTTTGTAAACATTTAACTTAAGTAATATTGCACGATCGTAAATATCTGTTTCGTCTTTATTTCCTTCTGCAATATTGAATCTACACTTACGTACAACTGAGATTTGTAGATGTCATCAATCACAGCAACCAAAAAGATTTGCTCTTGCAGTAATTTAAAAAAAATGATTTTATACTCTATGCGAATATCTTCGCGAACTACGCATAGCAGCGAAAAAGTAGAACATTCCATAAACAGTAGAGTACGGCATTATGTGTAAATCCAGTTGTAAAACAAGTCACGTACTATTGTTAACAGCTAAACACTAAATTTTGTTGTGGTGTGTCCACGCCTGTCGCATTTCATGCTGTGCACACAATACGCACAGGCTTGCGTTACTATTTCCATATTAAAATATGCAAAACGTATTATGACCGAAAATTTTGTAATCCTAGTGTAAACAGAGTGTGGGTGAAACTTTTGTATGACCCAATAGTTTATGACGCGTGCTATAGACTCGAAATGTTTCAGACATACAAAAATAAAATAAAGATTTAATTTTATTCTAGTTCCTGTAGCTTAGTAGGTTTTATTGTGTACTAGCTGACACGACAGCCGTTGTCCTGCCCAACAATCCTACTAATATTACAAATGTGAAAGTTTGTGAGGATGGATGGATGGATGTTTGTTACTCTTTCACGCAAAAACTACTGAACGGATTTGGACGGAATTTGGAACACAGATAGTTTATAACCTGGGTTAACATGTGAGATACTTTTTATACCGGTAGTACGTTCCCGTGGGATAATTTCCGACGTCCACGCGGGTTAAGTTGCGGGCCAAAGCTTGTAATTCATAAAAAAGCCCATAGAAAAATCATATTCATTTTTCCCGTATTTTACATTTTCCGGGAAACTTTCCACGGTTTCTATCTATTAAAACCAAATTCTGACTATTACGAAAATTTTAAGGATACTAGGATATAAGTACTAATGTAGGTTATAAGATTTATTTTTACTATCGTCTTTTAAGTATTTTTGTTTGTGTTTTTGTCAGTGTGGACCTTTTTAGTGTCTGTTAAATAGCAAAATTACGATTATTATTATTTTAAAACAACAAATAGCCAAATCGGTCAAGCCGTTCTCAAGTGATACGCTTATCAACGAACAGCACTTCATTTTTATTCATACTGGGTGGCAGGGACATCGACGCGCAACCTGTTACAATGGATTCAATACATGATTCTGAACTCCCCTAGTTAAGAAATTTACCGTCGGTTATCCAAAAAAAAACTGCTGTTTCATAGAAAAGTTCAGTACCTACGCAGTCAAAATGTATGAAACAGCACTTTTTAAGCTATTGCATAGCTTTTATCGCGGGCTTTGAGCGCGGCGACCGAATCAAGAAATTCCGTAACGAAAATAAAACCTAACACCTCCCACTCCGCCTACCACGTAGCTCGGCTGAGCGTTCGCTTAACGTGATGTATATGGTACGACTGTACTTGAATTAATATCAATGAAAAAAAATACTGCATCAATAAATAATTATAATTGCATAAGTTGATAAAAAATGCTATGCAATAGCTTTACCGCGGCAGTCCCCGAGTGCCACACGTGTTTTTTTTTACCTGTGAAAAATACCCCGAATAAATCTGTGCCCAATATTTGTGAAATAAGCGAAGCGTGGCTCTAGCGTTTAATAATTTAATTAAAAGACACGAAAAACATAAAATATTCCTCCCTGCCCCACCTTGTATATGTATATTCAGGTGTGTGTTTGACAAACATCACAACATGATTTAGGATTTCAGTAGACACGCGTGCCCAGTCTACCAGTTTATTTAACGAAAAATCAATAATCACATGTCTGACGGTTTTCACGCTTATTCATATAAAATGTACAAAGTATTTTGTGGCTGGATGTGCCGCATTACATTAATCTCTTTGATGTTACCTGTGAAGCGTAATTTAAATTTAAACACCTTTCTGTACTTTTGTCTCCGTTTGTCGCGACTCTCGTTGCGAGTCGATGGTTTGCTCCAATTTCAAGCTTCAACGCGGCTAAATGCGTGGGTACCTAATCACGACGTCTTATGTAACTAAATCTGCAACCGCAGCATTTTGTTTACACATTTCGTGCATTGAAGTTTCATCATTTTTGTGTACAAAGTAGATTATAAAGAACTTCAACTTAAACATTGCTTCAGAACTTATGTTTAAGTTGAATACGGTTCGGGGAATTTGGCTGTTGGAGCCAGCTGTTTATGTTATGCTAATTTAGTTCTAGTCGTTCTAGTCTAGAATATAAAAAAATGTTTCAGCAGGAGGTATTAAACATGTATATTTTTAAAATTTGAACCAAGAACAAACGAACTTTAAAAAAGTACGTATTGAGACACGTTGTTGGGTCGTCACGCAACATTTACCAGCCGTGAGCAAAGGAAGAAAATGCGAGGGAGACAGAAAGCTAATTTAAATACACCAGGCAGAGGTAAATTTCTTTTACGCTCAGTATTTCTTGAGGGTTACAACCTCATCTGGGGTGGATCGTCTTCGTCAAACTATGATGTCCACTTTATTTAATACAGAGTCAATTGACCGCGAGTGCATGATTACGTATATGTCGCAGGCAGATTGAAAAATTTGTCACTATATATACGGCGCCGTCTGTTTGCAACGAAAATACGGTGTAGCTGTTTCGTCAGCAACATGGCGGACTCTGCATCTTAAAAAAGTTTTCTTTTCATCGAGATATCAAAAGGAATAGATAAATAAAGCCCGTGGAAATTTATGATGAAGAGGATGTTAATACAAGAAGAGCTATGGGAGGTGTGGAAGACGAAGCACATGATGCAAAGAAACAACTGAAGGCTTTAGCGCGAATCGCTTTAGCTGTTCAATCCTCAGTTATTCCACACATACGCAACGCGAAAACGGCACATGAAGCTTGGGGCAATCTAATAAAAGCCTATGAAGACAAGGGATTATGTCGTAGGCTGGGGCTCCCCAGAACATTATTTGCAACTAAGCTGAATGAGAGCGAAATATGGAGAGCTGTATCAACAAAATCACTGAGATATCACTAACGCTTAGTGAAATAGGATCACCACTAGAGGATGACTTTATAGCTGTAATAATGTTAAGCGGGTTGACATCAGATCATGATCCGCTCCTAATGGCAATGGAATATTAAAATTTAAACATTTCCAGTGAAATAGTAAAAGGAAAGTTGTTGCAGGAAAACCTCCGCAAAAGTGACAACAGTGAGGCTGGCTTCGCCTTGCTTGGTCGGAAACAACCAGGATGTTACAGGTGCAAGAAAATGGAACACTTTATTAAAGATTGTCCTAACTCCGAGCAAAAGAAAACTGAGGAGACCAATACGGACAAATCAAAAGCCCTATTAATTGCACTGTCAGCAAACATCAAGCATGGTTCGTGGTACATAGATAGCGGTGCTACAGAATATATGCGCGGGGACAACAGTATCATGAGTGATTTGGTGAGTGATAAAAAGCCAATAGAGGTGACAATAGCTAATAGTGACAAGTTATACACTGCTAGAAGAGGGTCTGTCAGTGTTAATATGAGAAATGGTCACATAAAGACAATAAGTCATGTTTATTATGTACCTAACTTAACTGTTAACATGTTATCTGTGAGCGCTATGGTTATAAAAGGTTTAAAAGGGTAGTGTTTAGTTCTAGTATGAATCAAATTTATGGCAGTAAGATAATGGTGCCAATTTTCTTGTCACATAATTAATTAATTTAAAATTTTGAGATATTTTTTTGTAGAATAGCACTAAGTTTCTCATAGCCAAAAGTAAGGAATTTTAGTGATGGTTTAGTTAGTTTAGTTCGGTGTACAAGAGAATCGGCAACAATGATAGCTATACCCATGGTGTGTGGTGGCATCTATCAACTAGACACAGTAGAATCAACTACTTTAAATAGTAAGTTTACTATGAAATGCGATGCCTCTCTCAAACTTTCAAATAGTGGTTGTGCTGAGAAGACATGTATTATGGATGAGCCAGCTGTAAGTGAAAAAACATCAAAAGCTGTAGCAGTGCTTGCTGTCATCGAGAAGGAAGAGAACACAGAAGTGTTCTCTTCCTTCCTTAGTTATGCCAGACGAAGATGCCATACCTGCTGAGAACAGCAGGTATGGCATCTTCGTCTAGCATAACTCAATCATTGAAGCATGGAGTTACTAAGGCGAGGTATGGTTTCAGGCATCGCATATAATACCAGTGTTTTTCAGAAATGTGTATCATGTATCGAGGGAAAGCAGATTCGTACATTTTTTCCTAGGAATTCTTTTAACAGAGCTATAGTTGGTACACTTTGACCTTTGTGACCTTTGTGTGGGTGTGTGTGCCTTCTACAAAATTTCGTGGAGCGAAATATTTTATTACATTTATAGAAGATTACTCTAGAAAGACTTTTGATTATTAAAAAAAAGAAAAGATGAAGTGTTTGATACATTTAAAGCTTGAAAAGTTCTAGTAGAAAATCAGACGAATAAGAAATAAAAAAATATACGGAGTGGTAATGGAATTGAATATGGTAATTTAAAATTTCAGAATCTGTTGAAGGACTCGAGTACACCAGACGACAGTACCAAACTCTCCACAACAGAATGGAGTTGCCGAACGTGCAAATAGGAGCATTATGGAAAAGATACGCTGTATGCTGCAAAAAGCGGGCCTTGGTTAGAAATATTGGGCTGAAGCTGTCAATACAGCTGTCTTCACCAAGAATCGTTCCACCACTAAAGCCGTCTGAAGGTGCACTCCAGAGGAAAAGTGGACGAATAACAAGGTATCCATTTCACATTTGCGTACTTTTGGTTGCATTGCTATGTACATGTACACCGTGGAACTAAACTAGAACCCAAAGTTGTGAAGTTATTTTCGTAGGATATTGCGAAAATAGTAAGGGCTATAAATTATTAGACTCTGAAAATCCGAAAGATTGTATAAAGGCTTCGGGATGTTACATTCGTGGAAGAAACATTTATTATAGAACGTGTCAAATGATTATAATAATTGCCAAGAGTCATTTACAAAAGTAGTCATGGAGTTAAAGAATGACACTGAACATACTACAGAATCATCTGCTGAGGAAAATATCTCTAATGAGATCCATTCTGATGACACAATTTCAAGTCAGCCTGAACCAAGATAAAGTGTGATAACAGTAAATGATTATGATAGTGAAGAACGTTTTTATTCAGATCATTCTTCAGATGAAACTTATATTCCTGATATAGATAAAGAAGAGTCGTCTTCGAGTTCGGATACAGATGGCTCCATGGTAGCTCATCTCGTCAAAGAAATAACCCGTACCAGCGATACCGATGAACCACAGATAGTACAGGGGGCGCTGAGTAGTCCAAAAGCAGATGGCTAGAAGCAGCGAGGAAAGATGAGTATGATTTATTTATCATCAATAATTGCTGGAAATGTAAATGGGTATTCAAAAAGAAACTGGGTGTCGATTGCGAACTCCTCAGATATAAAGCCAGACTTGTCGCAACAGGATTCATGCATCGATATGGTATAGATTACAATGAGACATTTTCTCCTGTGGTCAGATATTCAATTGGAACACTCTTGGCTATAGCTGCTAAAAAGAACATGGAATTTCAGCATTTGGATGTAAAGAGAGCGTTTCTCAATTGTGACCTATAATAATTGGTATTTATGGAACAACCTAAAGGTAACATAACAAAGGGCAACGAGAATAAAGTCTTCAAACTTAATAAAACAATTAATGGTTTAAAGAAACCTGCTAAAGCCTGGAATGATAAAATTAATAAGGTTTTGTGTGACCAATTAAATTTCAATGGGTCATCATTAGAAGCATGTGTTTATTACGAGTATAAACACAGTAAATGATAAACTTATAATAATAGCACTTTATGTCGATGAAATTTTGTTATGTCAATACATAGGAGATAATTCATATTAAAAATTTACTCAAAAATGAGTTTGTAATAACAGATTTAGGGCCAGCAAGGTATATCTTAGGAATGATAAGCTGCAAGTTTGAGGACAGAATAACCTTGGATCAAACAATTATATTGAGAAAGTGTTAAACAAATTTCAAATGGAAGATTGCAAACCCGTAGCGACCCCTATGGGGACCGGTTTGAAACTTGAAAAATCAAATGTTGATCGAAAGGACAAATTTGATTATCATTATAGAAGTTAAATAGGATCACTGATGTTTAATAGGATCATTGCAGTAGGATCACGACCAGCACCCTAATTGCGTAACACACTATCTATCACCACCTGAATCATTTTGAAACCTGTTACTAAACCATTGCTTAATATGTTCGAAAAATTGTCTGCTCAACAACGTAAATAACGCAACGCATGTTGTTGAACTGTCAAAATGAAAGCCATTCCTAATGTTAGTGTGTTATGCAATTACCCCGCAGATATTACCCATGCAGTCAGCTATCTGAGCCGGTTTAATGATTGTTACCTTGAAACACACTGTAAATCAGCGAAGAGTGTAATTTCGCTGTCTCAAAGGATCAAAAGAATCGTGTTTAAATTTTCATAAAGGTGAATTTACTATTACAGGGTATGCAGACGCCGACTGGGGAAGAAACAAGACCGATAGAAAAATCTTATACCGGTTATGTATTACAGGTGGGTAAATCTGTAGTTTCCTGGGAGAGCAGAAAACAGAGAACCTTAGCCTTATCAAGTACAGAGGCTGAATATATGTCTCTTTCTGACAGCTGTAAGGAGGCTTTATTTCCTCATAATTTTTTGCATAAAATATTGCGCGCATTGTGTAAAAGAATAGTCTGATTAGTAACTTTACTTACCTACCTCATTTTGTACTTTGTTACATTACCTAACAAAACAGGTGAAATACTACGACATCAATTTTATTTATCTATCCTTTAATCATGGTTGCCCTAACATTATGACTTTTGACAAAATGGATGCGATCAGAAGCGTCATCAGTTTGTCTTAGGCATTTTATATAAAGCCGACAATATGCAAACGACGGTGCCGTATGATGACGAATTTTGCAATCTGCCTGCGACATATCCATACGAATGAAATTATCTGACATCGGTACGATATACGAAGACATAAGTAATAAAGCACAAGGTTCGTTTCATAGATGATTGATTTATATTTTACTTTATTCGAGACTACAGGAAACTACGTTAATAAAACCCCCGAACTTATATCAGTTTACCACAAACTGAAACAATACTTTCGTATTTTTATAGATTCTTCGGTGAAAGAGTAAATATACGGGATCGTTCGTATAAGATTCGTATATTGGACTATTCGTATACGCGACTCCGTCCGCATGAAATTTCTTGTTTTAACATAAAATTATATCCTATAACATCGCATAGCCCGCTCGAGATATTACTTCGTTTTCACTTTGCGTCCTTTCCAACTTTCGTATGATGATGATAAATAACCTTCCTCAAGAATCGGGCTACCTAACGCTAAAATAATTATTCAAATCCGACTGGATGTTCCAGAGATTAGCGCGTTCAGACAAACAAACACACTATTTAGCTTCATTATATTACTAAGTATAGTATAGATTACAAAAAATCCGTGGCAACGTTGTGGTGAATAATTTGGAACGTCAGACTAGATTAATAGGTATGTGCAAAGCGGTGGAACAGTTTGTAAGCATCTGGATGCAGTCCCCATCAGTAGACGGCGCCGCGGCTCCGTCACGTACCGAGTGCAACAACATCAGGTAAAATCTAGCGGATTTTACACTTCGCAACAAAAATTAAAACGGACTTTGTTATCTCAAGTTTAACCCCGCGTCTTGTTTTTCTCGCCCATTATGATAAATAGGCGTGTAAACAAATAATTTGACTTTTACTCGTTACGCAAATTAGAAAGTAAAATTTAATTAGAAGAAAGAAAGATAAATAGGTTTTTTGTCATAGGAACATGTGCATACAAAAAAGATAATTAGCTCTGGTAACAATGTAATTTTTTTTTTTTTTAATAGATCTGTAATCACGAGCACAAAACAGAAATAGTCGATAGCAGCACGTCATTAAGGATAATGGAGTCGTTATACGAATGCTGTTAACGAGTTTATGGATTTTATGTGCTTAATTATTGTCCTTACTTCTTTGCGTTTCTTACGTTTAATTAGGCAAACATGTCCGAACTATCATTCAATAAATTTACCGATACATAATACTTAAATAAATAATTCCTTTCTAGGTCGAGGACTAGTAACTACATTATACAAAACTTTATAGTAAACAACAGCTATTTATCGCACAAGTTAAAGTCTAATAGAGTAGGTAACATTACTTGTTGTCATAGACGCAGGTGTTACGGAGCACTATTCTAATGACTAAAGTCAAGTGTAACTTTATGATAGAGTATTTTATGCTACAAGTACTTAATTGGTAGAAGTGCTCTGTTTATTTCTAAATGGAAAATGTTATTTCTATTCCTTAATGAAAAGGTGTTGCTGAATGAGGAAAATTGGCTATAAACCCGATGATTTTCATCCTCCAATAATTGTTAAACTGTCACTCTCCGGTTCTATCCTTGTTAACAACATTTTCGGCTCTCAATTTAAGTTGTGGAGAGCAGAATATCCAGTATACAAGACTTTACTGAGCGAAACGTTTAAGCCAGTCGATCCTCCCATTGAGTTAAGTGGTGGTTATTCTTAGCCAGACGTTGCTGGACCAGTCCAGTCTGTGATTCCAGCAGTGCCGTGACGCGACCATAACATTATGTGATCATTGCAATTCGTGATGTGGACCACAGCCGTACAATCGGACCGTAATGCGATTAAAATGGAGTTTCGGTGTAACGGCAAGCTGTGTGTCGTTACATCAAATGATTCTATTAACTGGCTTTGGTTAAAGCGGTTTCAATGTCTCGCTGAAAGTATTAGGTGGTCTCGGTATTAATGTGGTTTTTAAAATAAACTGTAATAAACCTACAAAACTTTACAATAGAAATTAAAAACGGGAAAAAATACCTACCTATACTAAGAGCTTAAAGCTTAAAAGGTTTCCAAACGTTATACTAAAAGCAATCAAAATTAATTCCGCAAAAAAACGTTAAGCATGATGAATATGAAAAACCCCGATCTAGCACGAAGCAATCAACAATCCTACCTACCTATGCCTCGTACCCATATAAATCGACATCATTCACGACTGCACCGAACAGCCGAAGAATAAAGTTGTTAACATCAATTGCAATCGGCTGTATCCTACTTGTCCCTCTTCCTATTTGAATAGATTGACAACCAATCATTTCATTAACAATTCAAAAGATAAAAGCCAGTTCCTGTTATGAAAAACATGGCGTGCAATCAGGATTTCCTTTGGTGGAATACATGCACGCATTTAGGCATGGCACCATAGGTCCCACGCTACGATGCATTATTACTTTATTATTAATTATGTAAGCCTTCCAAACTAGCTACTACATCTCAAGACTAGGCTTTTCTCCTACCATGTCTCCTCTACTGTGATATATAAAATGCCGCGTGAAATCAGACATTTCAGCATTCGAATTTCTGGTGTAATCACGCAACAAATTGGGATGCTGAAATTACAAAAATATTCGAAGAACTGCCAAAACCAACCTTAGACAAAGAGGACACTAAGAGGCTTTATTACCCGACTGCGCGACAGTAAAGACAGTTTTAAGATAAGAAAAAAAGAAACTAAACGAAAGTCTTTCAAAGGTATGCATCGTGACAACTAGTTACTAGCTGTTTCCTGCATTTCTATTCACATTAGTTTTGAATTTTCCGGATTGCAAATTATCTAGGTCCTCCTTCAGGTAAATATCGGGCTATCTCTGCCTGTCATCAATTCCGTTCGCTTGATAGGCAGTGAAGTGTACATGAAGGTCTCTAGGGTCCCTTTGTACACACTGATTAATCCTACGTAGCAACGTTATGGCGACAAATTGAGAATCATCGCCTACAACGCGAGGACTAAAACTAGCTTACACAATGCAGCTAAATTACAACGCGTAAGATATGCAAAAGCCTATCCTACCTAAAGAATTTATCAAAGAGTGTGATGGTAACAAACCGCACCTACTTGGTTCTGGTTGAAATTTGCAAAAGAAATCATTTCATATATTATGTATTCATAGTCGACGACTTCAATCTTCAGTGATAGATATTGATGACAGCATCCTCGAAATCTTGCTGTAGTAATAAATATAACTTACTAAGGACCGTTCCTCCCATATTGTCCATCTTCAATACAGCTGAGAGATCCACCAATAATACCTAGAGACTAGACATAACTCAAATATTATTGGAGCGGTCTGAAGAGGCCCTGATGCCACTCAGACGAACAGTATTGATAGACACGCTACTCTTATGTGACTATTTATTTATTTACTGCGCGATGCTCTTCAGGGAATAGTAAAAGGGAAGTGGAAGTGGAGCACCGCTTTGTTGTTTAATGGCATGATCAAGAAGTGGCGGAAGTGTTCAACAGCACGCATAAGACGGTGTAAGTAGACCTGCAAGTAGTTTTAAAGTAGGCTTTGTCAATTTTAGCTACATTATAATAACTTGCGTCACATATTATGGTAATTGAACACCTGTGTTTGAAAACTAGTTATAGTAACCTCGATTGAATAATGGTTTGCAGTAACAGTAAGCTATAACCATTTATATAAGTAACTATAGCTGTTATTAAAATAGATAATTAATACTCTCCCCCAATAATCGCCCAAACATTAACGTTTTAGTTGGTCCATCCAATACAGAATATCCATGAATAGTTTCAGATAACAGCTAGGTATTTAGTTGAATCAACAAATTGAGTGCAGCGATTCAAATTTGTGACCGTCGCTTATCATAGAGCGGTATCATTGAACATAGGTACGCGATCGTCACCAAAGATAATCTGGAATCGTCGGTATAAAGGACACGTTCCACTATATCGGCGAAGGAACGGTTTAATTAAGGGAATGGAACAGCCAACGGTTGATGTGCACGCTCGCCGTATACAACTTACAAATGGATTAGTCTGAAACACGTTCAATTAACTTATCTGAGGCGATGAACTGCTGTACCGAGTGCGAGTTTCCTTTTGAACTGTTGGTTTGCGTGTACACAATATTTAGCGGGTCTACTGTGATTTTGAGCGGAAACGCTCGTTCACGCGAATCTGTGTAGCTTTAGCTCTTGTAACTGCGTTTTCATTTTCACTAACGGTTACGGAATAGTTCCTCCACGCGGTTTCTTATGTTCTTGACATTTTTAAGTAGGTGTCAATAAAGCAGACTTTGGACCATCGCCAATATGATCGCATGTACGATTAGTTTCCGGAAAACGATTATTTTATAAAGAGTAGTTAACTGCACTTCACAATTCTATCTACTTTAGTTAAATGCACACAGAATTGTAAATAAATATTATTTCGAAACTGAAATCTACGTTAAATTTTCAGTCTTGAAACCAAGTATTTAACTATAGCTTGACCGATACCGCTGTACCGCGCCTTAGGTATGTGCGCGGCAAGACGGGGGGGCAGTGCAGGCCGCTCATTCGTCAACGCTCACAGCGTCCCGCCCCCCGCCTCGCCGCGCATACCCTAGGCGCGGTACAGCGGCATTGGTCAGGCTATAATACATTCACCAGCTTTCAATGTTAAGCTTGTGTCCGTAATATTTGCCAAACAACTCGCATCCTGGTATTACGAACGTCCTAATACACACAGATATAATGGCATGCCTTAATGCTCATTTAATTGGATATGAGCTGCCATTACTCATGTACAATGGCCACCCGCTTTGAACACGACACATACAAGGAGATCAATTATTAATTAATTCCAGTCATATGCTAAGTTGTAGTGTATTAAACCTTCGTAATTATGATACAGACGGGATTTAGAAGCTAATAGAGGAACTGTAAGATTCGGGGTAGATTTGAAACTCTTGTTTTTTATTTATTATAATAAAGTGACGACGATGTATCTTATATACATAAATATAAAGGTGCCAACAGATTTGCTAGATTTCTGACAATCGACACGTGCTTTCTTTAAAATAATAAAAAATTACAATTAGTACTGAACCTACTAGTAGTTAGTAGTGGTAGTAATTTTAGTATTAATTAAATTGTTGTTGCTATGCTGGCTCACCAGCACGAAAAGTAATTAAAAAAGAAATGTTTGTTTCTCAAAACAAACATTTTATTTTAAATTACTTTTCGTCATGAGGGGCAAATATATTTAAGAAAAAACGTGTCGATCGTCAATAATCGAACAAATCTTTAGGTGCCAAACTAGCCTAAAATGTTGTTAATGAGATTTTCAAAGAGACAATTACTTAACCCATTTGACTGTATTTGTACCAACCAATCATAAAAAGAAATGAAAGACTGAAAGAAAACAAATAAAATCTTTTCGCATTTGCGATATGTAAACGAAATGTTGCATAAACTTTTTGCAAGATTTTTTTAAGTACACTCTATATGTGCTGTGTACAGACATAACCTTTTTCTCGAGTGAAATAAGTATGTACTTACTTAAAGCTAAAAGTTTTACTTAAGCTATAAAACCGGGGACCTTGCTAATTTTTAACGTACGGAATTAGGCGCAGTTTGCCGAGTGCCAAACTCTTAACGTTATAAACTTCAGCTTATATTTTTTATCTCACTACAAAAGCTAAAAGAATTTTCAAGAGTTTTACTTTAGCAAGCCATTTAAAGTTTTCTTGAGGTAGGAAAGTATTTTTAGACAGAATTACGGTTTATAATAGAGTCTGGTGCTACTGTATAAAATATCTTTGAATAGAGTCACGAAACTACTTATTCTTAAAACACTCTTTGTTATAAGTTTTTATCTGTATCTACAACAAATACTGCTAAAAACGTTTTAATAACAGGTTCCTCAGTTACGCGCAATTTGTCTATGTCAAACCCAAAAAAACCAGAAAAGTCGTAATTTGCGGTACTTACCAATAATAAACACATAACAGATTAACGGTCAACAAAAAACAAGTCTCTATAGCCATGATGTCACATAACTCATAAGACATTGGCCTTTACGTCCATAAAAAAAATATTGAGTAGATTTTTACGATACAATCTAACATTGAGTAATCGATCAGCTCTGAAAATCACTTAGCCGTCATGAGTCATTAGTCAACCTGCCTAGTCACACATCTACTTCACCGGTTTAATGAATTTCGTGACAAACAATTTGCTACGCTTTGGTTTTGAAGTTCCGTACTTTCAAGCTGGCGATAAAAGTTTATTATTGGAGTATTTCAAGTCCCATTTCAATGGTAAATATAAAGGTACTAATAGGAATATGGTCATTAGACAACGGATACTGGAAGATCCATAAAGGAGTAGCAAAACCACGAGTTGCAAAAATATGATGCTACAAACACAACCCTCCTTTCTCAACAGGCGGAAAGTAACCATGAGGATTTTCCCAAGAAAAAAAGGGCTCCTTTGAATCTCATCTCTTGATAAAAATATTAAATTCGTTCATTCGCTGGCGGAAACGCACAACCTAAACCGCTGGGTCTAGAAGCAATAAACTTTGCATAAGACTTGTGATAACTGAGGTTTTTTGAAAATGCATCCTCTAAAGGGTTCGACATTTTTCCGATGGCTAATCCATCGGACGCACGTCTTGCAATAAAATAAGTTTTTTCTCTTACTTGTTATGAGCATGGAAGGACAGTCGCAAAGGCGGTGGCGGGGGCTCGGGCGGCGGAAGCGCGGCGCGCCGGAGCCGATGTCCACCCACGTGCGCGTACGCCGCTGGCTGCCAGTACCGCACGAATGGTGACAGTGACAACCCTGGAACAAGGAGATTAAACATCAGAAAGATGTTTAATGTAGACTAGGTAGTTAGTAGTTAGTCCAGAAAGCAAAATTCTCGTATTTAAAAAAAACGTTCAAATTCAAGTCGCAATCTCATCTCAGCGACAATCAATGTCAAAAACTTGTCAAAATTGTAAATGAACGCGACTTGTTCAAATACGGGAATTGCTCCTCTGAAATCCTTTAATCAATGCCATTAATAGCGTCATGATGTGAACGTTGTCTGTGGCAACTTCTAACAGACTATGACAATTTTTATATCGATTTTCTCTTTAAACATAATTAATTAAGAGAAAAAGCAGGAGGGTTCTGAGCACTCAGATATTGTGTTATTGACACAGCTTAACATTCTTTTACGAGAGCAAGAAAGAAAGCGTCTTTCATTTGCATTTGCCAAACCACAAATACACAATCCGTGAATTCAAAGAATGCAGAATATTTGGATTCCAAGAACTCACGCAGTCCTAGCATACCTACTTGTGAACAAATAAATGTAAATCATTCGGTTTAGCTACAAATTAAATATTTAGATGTTCTAGCCAGGCAACGACCCGCTATCGTGGGTAAAGGCATGGGTTACAGACGGTCAAATGTATGTCTAACACAATAAGCAACACAATATGTAAATTCTATTCTCAACCCTTTTATGTATTATCTATTCTAAATTATAATTCAATGTTCTAGTTACTTATTCAGATATCTCCCTTCAGAAACATTTTCATTTAAACTTATAAACGATTTAACAATTTTGGAATTTAGGTAACTGTTTAAATCATTAAGGTTTTCCACCGATACACACTTGAATAATAAATTCAGTGCCGACATGACAGGTGTAATGAACATTTACATAAAAGTATCGTTAAAACGCAGCCCTATAAAGGATTTTTAATTAAAATTTTCGAAGCGATAGACTTCTGATAAATCATAATGATTGACGGCATTTTAATCGAAAGTATTGTTTAAAAATTTCCATCTATAAGCAAAATGGTGGTTGGTTAACGAATGAAAAGGTTTACCTACCTATTAAAGGCATTATGGATCTAACTTATACGATTTTTACTTCAACGTTTAGTTGATGGATAACATAATTAAAGGTTTATTTAGAATAACACACAGCAACTCCGATCAAGAATTCTCCACAAGAACACACCGCCTAATAAATAATTAAGTATGACAAAGAAACAAGATTTAAGATATATCACAAGAAAGGTGTTCTTGTTTTATAATAATATCTTAAATCACACAAAACAAATCAAATACTGATTAATCGACGGACACGAGTTAATAATGAGACGTGCACATTTAATAAGATCCCTATCAGATATCTTACGCAGCAATTTATCACTTCAGACGGAAATATGAGTCCCCACCACCGACGTAATTGGAAAATCAAGTGCAATATATTTCCTAACCCGGCTCCCACGAGACTTTCTTAGTATTTACACGCGTCTAGGATTCAGAAGTTAGCCTAGATTAGCACCGGTAGGATCGGAACGGAATTTATTGGGACTTCTGCTAGCTAAACTCCGTGTGTCCAACAGATGGTCTGAAACGGAATTATTGTATTTGGATTAAGAGTTTCGCTGTGGGTATATTTAACAAGTTAGTTCTTGAGTTGCTTTTTTGTTTAATTATTAGGATATTTTAAGACTTCTTCATTCTCTGCACGTAGAATCCACACATTTTGACAGTTTGTAAAATATATGGTTGTAGATGTAACTTCAATACCATTCAGACGAATCAACGGCGATTTGCAACATGATGAAAGTGGTAGAATAGAAAACTAGAAAAAAATATAGAAAGTATATTTAAATAATACGAAGGCAATTCTGAAAATATTGGCAAGTGTAATGCACTCGTATGCCAGCCTCGTAGTGAATGCAAAGTGTATAATTTTTCGCGCCATTTGCCGATGAGCGTGGGACGTGCACTAGATGGCGCCGCTGCCGGCGCGAAGAACGTGACTCCACCTTTGCTGACTACCCAACACTGTAATAATGCCAAACTTCGCCCAAGTATGTACAAGTTACCTAATTTCCAAGTCCTTTCTTTGTTACCGAATGAAGTCAGCTGAACAGCTGAACTGTTCACAGACCCAAATAAACAGAAATTGTTAACTGCGACTAACATGAAAATTGTCAAGTTTCTGCAAATTAGCAGTCTGTGCGTACTGCCGGTTCTCAATAGATCCAATAAGATGGATTTTGGATGTAAATAGAGTTTGAGTTTGTTTAATACCCAGTCGTCTAGTTCCATTGAAGGATCTTTTCTTCACACTTTCCGATTTCGGGAACGTAAGCATTCTTTGGAAAGAGGACAGGGTCATTTCAGGCTTACAAACGTTGAATCTTTTCCTCCATTGAAGTTTTTATGTAGGGTAATTGTTTACATACCGTGCATTTTCATTTTGTTGACAAAGATGAAGAAATGTTTTATATCTCAGACGTATTTTATCTGCTAATCTACATTGTAAAAGTTTGAATCGTGATTTATGAAATGACATTCAAACTTCATTCGAAGCATTGTATTCAAAGTTATTCGATTCATAATTGCGGCGTGTAGCAATCAAACGTTACATATTAACTTTCTCTTATCTTTTGTATCTTTGAGCTATTGTCAAGTCAAAATACCAGTGGGCATAGTTAAGATACGAACGCGTATGATATAATGAAGCCATTAAGGTAAAATAACTTTTCACATTCACGTCGCCAAAGCAAAAGATGGCTATGGTTACGACATTTTTTTTAAATCTTCGTTTCGTCATTAGATCTAAAATAACTCAAAATACTAGGTATCTGGCAAAAAAAAACACGTGTGGCACTCGGGGATTGCCGCGGTAAAGCTATTGCATAGCATTTTTTATCAACTTAAGCAATTATAATTATTTATTTATGCAGTATTTTTTTTTGTTTGATATTAATTCAAGTACAGTCGTACCATATACATACACGTTAAGCGAACGCTCGGCCGAGCTACATGGTAGGCAGAGTGGGGGGTGTCAGGTTTTATTTTCGTTACGGAATTTCTTGATTCGGTCGCCGCGCTCAAAGCCCGCGATAAAAGCTATGCAATAGCTTAAAAGGTAAAAAGGGTATTTAAAAACTCTTTTAAAACAATACGCAATGCAGAAATATTTCTTGCTTTAAACAACAGTTCAGTGAAGGAGATGGAAACATTAAATGATTTTAAGTCTTCCTCCTCACAAACAAAATTATATCAAGTCTATCAAATTTTAGTTAACGAAAATTCATTAAGTATGTCAATCATCCTTTCCATAAATTCAAGATAGCGAGTGTACAGCTACAAAACTTTAGACAACAACAACCATTAGGGGAATACGGGGAAATTTCAGTTGCCATAGCAACCCTGCTTTGCACTTACGCTTATTTTATCACGGAATAAATACTGCAAATCGGTGCAGGTGAAGCCAGCGCGGATGAAACAAGCACTTTAAGTTATGTGAAATATATAACATATTTGTTTACTTTATAGGGATTCAGTTTACATATCCGCGAGGTTATAAATGTTTCAATTGAAATATTGTACTTTACGTTCGAAAAATAAACCATATCGTAGTATAAACAATATCTGTTTTATACTTTTTTGTATCGTGCGGCTGGTCATGCCTTTATGAACAGGCTCTACTTTGAATTATTTTTCAGGTATTAGGGCATACACTTTACGATGCTTTTTAAAAGTTTGATAAATACATCTAATTTGCTGATACCAGACTTATGATTTTAATCAACTAACTATATAAATGACTAACTGTACAAATAAATACAAAAACAAAAGGACACTTAAGCCGGATTGACATTACTGTGTTGTGTCGTGTCGTGACGCCTTCTGACGCAGTGTTAGCCAATCAAAACTCGTTGTGATTTGACGTACTCCAGTTTTATTGGTGTATCCCGCGTCACGACACAACACAACACGACACAGTAACGTACCCGTAGCACTCGTTCGGAAGTTTTGCAATCATAATTATCACTTACGCGTATAAATTATAAACATAATCAATGAACCTGATACATTCGTATAATACTAAGCTACATAGATTTTGATGCTGAGCTTTATTAATTGCGTCCACCGTCACCGCTGAGACTCGACAAAGAGCACCTATAGTGAGGCTTCTTTTGAAACCTGACTGAACGTCGTTTTGTGGAGAATTACCTTTATTAGAGCTGAATAAAATCAATAGCATCTCCCTCTGGCGTGGCTTAATGAAGGCCGCTTGAATGCTTATTAGCTTCGCTCAGTCCAAGAAAGGTTTAAGTAATGAGAAATCGGATTCTGCACCGGCAGTCTGCCGTGGCGTATTCCAGATTAGTGCCAGTGATTAATATAAGCTGCGGCCCTCATATCTCCGGTCTGTCATAGACAGATGAAAAATGCGTCCGCATCAAATATCAAAGGGTTGATCTGGCGGCAGATGACTTTGTAGCCAGCTTTTGTTAACAACCGTTTGTTGTCGAACATTATATTGCTGTCATTTTTCACTTTGATTGTTTAGAACTCAAAATCTGTAAAGTATTTCTTTGAACGCGTTGCTCTTCATTTTGAAAGCGTGGTCTCTCTCTGTGAGTAATGTTTTTTTAACACAGCCCTATTTTGTTATCTTGATTAGGTTCTTTGTTATTTATGAGGCAAAGACATCCACTTTATCTTTACAACAATCCTAACCTACAAAGTTTGGTGGCTTGTCATAGTTACGAGAGAAAGCTAAACAGTATTTGCTGTACTAAAAACATATTAGTATCGATCGCAAACTGTTCATTACTTCAACTTTCAGTGACGCCCATCACTTCAACAAACTCCTAAAAGAAAATTTATTTTTAATGTCATATTCATTTGCGAATTTATCGGTCTGGCGATTCCGTCTCGCATTGATTTGAATAATCTTTATAGAAGACTGAAAGGTCTGTCTTCAAACGTTAGCAATCATGAATTTTAAGTGCTTACAGTTGTGCAAAAGAATACACGAAAGCCTATTTCTTTACGTTTAGTTCTTATCTCTCGAATCGTAAACGAGCTGTCGGTTCATTGGTTCCAAGTTTCAGTATAATATAAGTATTTTGTTACCGCCATGAGCGGTATAAGAGATCTTATTAGGGTAGCGGTAGTGCATCCGGGTTGCTACGGTTCCACATAAATGGATTTTCCATTAGATGCAGTACTTGCCAATAGAAAGAACACGGCGCGAAACGGAACTGAGGAGCACTGGTTTTGAATACACCCCGGTTCCTTATTGAAGAGCATCCTGTGAATATCTTAGCATCCGTAGGTACTTATTGTAAAAAAAAATTAAACATAAAATCCGCTTACTAAAAACATGAGACTTTTTGCTGTTAACTTAATTGCTTTTCTGAAAGCCATAATGGTTATATTTAAAGCAATTAATTTTCTTTCCTTCCTGTTGTAACGATTTTTTTTAATAATGGTTTCAAAACACAATTAACGTGTACTGTATTAAAATTAAAAAATCCAGCGGGTATTTAATTTTAAACACGATCTTCACAAGTTAATCGATCGAGTAAAGCCTCCTTAAATTACAGAATAAATAACTAATAAAGTATTAACGATGACGCGAGACCGAATTTATTACTAATTGAATTACGGTAGCGTTTATGAATATCCTACTTTATATTAATTTTATTCAATCCTCGAATAATTATGAAAATTACGTTGTAACTTGTAATAATGGTGGACCTCTAATTTATTGGCGTCCGCAGTGATTAGGTTCATTAACAGTTTAACAAAGTTCTCTATCTCAGATTTACGAGTATGTAGGTAAATGCTAACTACGCTTAAGCACGTATAGAAATCGTATATAAATTATATGATTCTGGGACATGTTTTATGAATAAAGGAATGTATGAGATTCTGTCATGTATGAGAAACGAAAATGTCATATAATGATTGCACTATAATACGAGTTATATTATATTTAAAACAATGAATATTTTTTGGCCAAAGAATCAGCAACGCTATACAACGTGGCAATGCTGCCAGCTTTTTGGGCACTTTTCCTGTCGACAGCGATGCGGACAAATTTTTTGATGCCCTATGATTCTTTTCCTTCTTTATTTTTATTTTATTTTTGGTTATTGTTATTTAGTTGTACATACTATTAATATTATTTGTAGAATAAATAATATTTAGGGTTGCCATGTTAGCCAAATTTACCCATTTATTATTGTTTTATTTTAAGAACAAATACAGTTCGGCAGACAAGTTTCTTGGATATTTAGGCAGAATTATACCGTGCCATTTGAAAAGGTTAATATGGTAAGGACCAAATCTCCCTATGAAAATAATAAATAATCCATGAATATCAGGTAAATAAGTGGTTTCTGTATGGCAATTTTCAATAAATAGATAGAGAATAATAAATTATGTAAAAATGTTCTGTGTTAAATACTGATAGTTCAGGAACAGTCTGGCTAGCTTTAATAACCTGAAAGCCAGCCTCTGTAAATTTGTAGCCAGTCAGAACTTTGCTTCAGGCGCTTCTAAAACCTTGTATTGATTTGCCTGCTTTCTTCACTCGAAAAAAGCTAAAATAAAAGTCTCAGCGAAAGAAAATCATTTTCATGCTACAGTGACTCACTGTAGGTACTACAGTAAAACAGCTATAAAACAATAAGATTCCGAAGCTCTGTGATATATTGCGTCAAGAACCGGCGGCTCGATGAACCCTCGTATGTGAACTATTGCCTAGCTCCTATCTTATCAGCGCTATTTCCTTTCCCAGTATTTCCTTTCACGTTTGGCTTTCAACTTATTGTTTATTGCGTAGGTAGATTTCCTAGGAAAAGAAAAGTTGTTTACATAGCTTTTACAATGTGTGTCTCTAGTAGATGTTTCAGTCTGCAGCATTCAAAGGATTATCTGATCTACCTATAATATTTTAGGTGTGTAAGTAAGAAAATGTAAGAAATATGAAAGAAACTTTATTTCGAAAGGCACGCCAACCAATTGAAACTACAACTTATAAAAAAACTTTTTATTTTTACATTATCTACTTAGGTGATCTAAGTAGATAATGTAAAAAAATATATTATTTAAAAAAAAACGATTATCGATTATCTTTTTAAAAAAAATCGATATTAGGCGTTCCTAAATATTATATAGCGATATAAAAAATAGCGCTCTTATAAAGTGCTTCTCATCTAATTTGTGTGTAGGTTCCTGACACAAATTATTCTTGACGTCATCGTTTCCTTTAAGGGAAGGGGTGATTAACCTGCCTCTCGACGGCCGGGTGAGCAACCCGCGACCCACGCACTGCTATGATCGTTAACCCATCAACTACACGTGTACTTGATGGGTTAACAGCATCATAGGCACGTGCCTATGATGTTGTGGAGACGCAATTAGTGTTGGTAACAATTAATTGCGTTATGCATTGTGTGTATAGCGGACCACATGTGGCCATTGTGTGTTGAATACGGAATAGCATTTCGATTCATGTCTCGTCTCTGTATATTTATTGTTTGTAAGTGATAGGTAAAACCTAATTAATATTGCATTACATTTACGTGTAGGTATGGTACTGTAGAGATTATAGCCTATTTGGTGCTTACATGCAACCTCCGCGAAGCCGGTAAAAGTTATTGGCAAGAAATACGAGACAAACATTAATTTGGTTTATATATAGAAGTAGCTACTGCCCGCGACTTCATCCGCGTGTAATTTCTGTTTCCCCCGACCCACCCCGTCGCATCGCATTACCTGCCCGCGCTATCACTTCGTTTTCGCTTAGCGTTCTTTCTGACTTTTTCTTTTTCCTCGGCTCATAGCGTGATGTTAAATAGAATCAATAATCCTCAAGAATTGGGCTATCAAACGCAAATAGTTTTTTTTTAATCCAACCGGTAGTTTCAGAGATTACTCCCTACATACAAACTTACAAACAAAAAAATTTGACCTCTTTATAATATTAGAATAGATAACTAAAAAATAAATAGGTAGGCGTCAGATTTGGCTGACAAGCAAAGATACAAGAGAAAAATAAAAAGAATTAATTACAAATAAAACGATCCCCTAATAATTATTTATTTTATCTGAAAGATATTGTTTTACTGATGTACCTTTCCTACAGTACCTATAGTCCTAAACACTTGAAGTTGAAACAAAAAAAAAACCTACATAGGATGTTTTCATTATTTTCTATTACTGAAAAAAAAAAAAATCTGTTTGTGAAATTTTTTTATTTCATCATGTTTGGATATATTTTCTAAAAACATTCGGGCGAAGAAATTCTCATAGTATTAAATGCAGAGCTTAATATCAGGTAGGTTTACAGAAATAACTTCCAAGGAAGAACTCACGCAGTAAGAATAACTGACTCACCTCCTTAGCTACTTATTCCGTGCCCGTAGAATCGAGCTGCGAGTTTCAAATTTCCCGGATGGCTTTTCGAATTCGGTAGTTAACCGGCGCATTCCTATAGAGAATCCTGTGCGGCGTTACAGATAAGCGAAGTCATAGTCTTCGACGTGTTTCTAATACTTTGAAGAAGGTAAAATGTTTTTGGAAGTATCGGTTAATTCTGAGATGTTCGGGAAATACATTTTTGAGTGATTGGCTTTTAATACCTAAGTATTCTAAGGACAGACGAAGAACAGCAATAATATAGATACCTACTTGTACCTATGCCTTCAATTTCTATTAAATATCGAATGAGTTTAATTATTGCCATTTCTTAAATTAAACATAGGACGTATAGTCAACCGCACCTCTGGTTATAATTTGACAGCGCCTTAATGTTGTAGCAGTAAGGGCGATATTCGTAGTGCAAAGTGCTAGTGTTACCACTGACGTACGGTTGACTGTACTAGTAAAAATGCTCCTTTAAACCTAACTCGAATCAAAGCATGCAACAGAGTGTTTTATGCAACCATGAATACATCGAAAACGCTCCTATACAGAAGACAGATAACTTCTCGTTCATCTGTATACAGCAGTTTGTCACATGTTTGACCGCCTCTAAATCCAATAGCTCGAATACTCCAACATTCCCATTCAATGGGTGTGTGCAAAATGTTCAAGACCCCTGGCAGAGTTTCGAATAGGTAGCCCCGCCGAATGGTCGGTGCATCGCTTTTTATTAACCACTCGTACTGCGCTTAACCCAATTAAAGTTCCGAGTTCGGCCGGCAGTACGACGTTCAGCTGTTTCGTTAAAACTGTATTTCATAGAATATGCTTTTTAGTCAAAAACAGAAATTAACATTTTAATACTTTCTTCAATATTTATCTTGTTAATAGTCGTTAGTTTAGTACCCAGCCTTTGTGTAATCAAAATTCTGGGAATTTCTAGAAGCCCTTTAATACTTCAAACAATTAAACATAAACATGGTTCAAACTTTCGATTAACCGTACTTAATACGATATCAAAATACAGTAATCCTAGACATGTTTAAAGGCTAAACTGTCAAAGTAGTCAGATATTTCGGGTACTTAAGTACTTAAGTAATCTTTACCCGTGAAATATCAGCACTTGAAAATAGTTGGTAGCCAAGTTGAAAATTATCTAGTACCTAACAATTGAAATACGATGAATATGCGAATAATTTTAATTGGCTACGAGCTAGCTAACGTTGCAAAATACGATGCAAAACTAACTAGAATTGTAATTGAAACAATATTTCGTTAAATAAGCAACTAATAATATTTCTACCGTTGCATTGCCCTATTAATATTACGCAACGGTCAATGGGTGCATAAATTCATACATTACTGAACATTTTCCAGGCAGTATTCTAGAGATGTGTCGTTCCTCGTCCCCTTGATATACACCCCTGTATCCACTTACAGGAAAACATTTACGTAAGTTAAGCATAGTGGGATAGATTATTTATAAATTCGACCCATGCAGTGTCGGTCCCTCCGGGAAGAGTGACATAAACATCTGTTGTTTATTCATCGTGTCCTCCGAATATCGCTACACTTCTCCTTTCCCTTTACGTGTCTATTTTTGTTTGTAAAACGTGTCTTTCTAGAGTCTTTCGTACTTGGAGATAAAACAGGAGGAAAGCAATCACTCGAGTTTAATACAAAAGTCCTTGTATACATACATGTTTTAACAGTAAAGCCTACAATATCCCGAATTCAGAGTGGGTCTTAGTAGAAATCTTGAATTTTAATTAATAAATAGGATCTCGTTAACTCTGTTTTGTTTCTGCAGAACTCAAGAAATATTTTTTACACATGGCTCAGAAATAGCTCAGGTAACTTTGTATGTACGCAACTATTTGCATCTCTTCGAATCTTTCGAGGACTATGGCTATGGCAGATATTCGAATAAGGCAATGCTCGAATCGGAGGACCCAACTGGCATTCCATTGCAGGTAGAGGCAGGTAATCAAGTGTCATTGATCGAGATGAATGCTCGGCACTCGATGTATCCTCATCGAACTCAACCCTGTGGGTACTTGGCGTTGAGTATGTAACGTGTAGGTCCTAGGTACTTATCCTCAAATGATTGTAAGACATGTGTCGTTTGATACATCTATCGCAGTTGTGAAGGCATTACTTATATATTGAGTGGTGTATGTAACTTGCTGGTCTCTTTACGATACACGATGCTCCGTTGGAAGCTGGCCATAAATATTATGTTGTACTATCTAAGCCAGGCTAAATGTGTTTATTAGAAAGTACATGGCATTGACTTACTCACTGAGGAAGCAGAAAATCAAATATTGATTTCTAAAGTCTTAAATCCCCATTCCCAATTTCCGAATGAAACAAGATGAATCTGTAGCCTACTCTAAAAACCAGGTCAAGTAGTTTGAAACTTGAGGACAAAATGTCTGGAACAAATTTAAGACTAAAATATGTATTATTACGCCTTAGGTGGTAACCACTTAGGCAGAAAACAGTAATTGTTGGGAAAATAAACGTGAGCAAGCGTGAACAACTTTGTTAAAGCTAAAATAAACCAGTTTGTTATTATTAATTAACTGTTCCTTCCTGATTAAAGTTTCCGGTACAAGGGTACACGTCAACTCACTTAGTAAACACAACTCGAGTTTGGCAGAATTCAAAACTCATACCGACGTGAATTTCTATATTGTTTACTTTAAGGATTATTTCTCCTTTCTGTTTGAGTGATCGGCTATTTCTATTCTACTGAGAAATAAAAATAGCTGGTGGCATAGTTTTCACGGAGCCTCAAGCCTATGACATTAACGAGTGAGTTAAGAGAAGACACATATAGTGCAGTTCTGTGTTCACAGACAGAGGTAAACAACGCCTCTAGGCTCCGTGTGTTGCATTAATTTGCTACAGTATAAACAGAATTACTCAAACGCACCGGCAACAGAAATAGTCTACTTTTGTATGTGCAGGCTCACTTTGTTAATGCCCAAATTCACGACGAGCAAACAAAATGGACTAACGATGTAGTTAATACTACTACTGATGTAATAATAGCCAGAGGAAAATAGTTCAAATACCATCCAATGTATAAATTCAACCTGCGATGCAACCTTGCCGAACAAGGTGCTAAAATGAAAATGGATCATAAAATTATTCACGAAAATAAAAACATGAGATGAAAAAGCTATAAAACAAAGCCTCGCGTTGACATATTGCAGAGCACGCTTACATTGTTAAGTCAAAATAAAAAGATATAAACATGAATAAAAGCGCAGAGATAAGGAAGGTTATTTATTTTGTGAAACAATTTGGAACACCGTCAGACTCGCTGTAAACACCGAGACACCATTTGAACAGGAAAATTCCGAACTCGTATTTATTATGTTCAAGTATTTCAATTTGAAATTTAAATAGGTATTTCTCGAGAACTCATATTGCTTGATGCCTGGAACTTTAATTAAGTACAAGTCGCTCATGAAACACGTTTCAAAAGTACAAATTCAGAGCTTTGTGATTTGCAATATATAATGTTCTTCTACATTAAAATCGTATTTCCATTCATACATTAGCGTGTTGCATTTGTACTCAGCGTTAATAAAACCTGTTTCATGCACGTTCCTTTGATTGGCTAATAGTCGATTCAAAGAAATGCTTCCGCAAAATTGTGAGCAAGCGAGACGGCCTTCGTCACGGCATCATGAACATCTGCTAATATAAACACATCAATGACTCATTTATGCTATCTCAGGTGCGTTCCGAATACCAAATACAGAATACATTACTCGAAATGCGTGTCCGAATTGTGGAGACAATCGGGAACTAGGTCATCGTGCAATTGGAACGTTAATAGAATTCACTAGATTAGGTTTGACAGGTAAGCCACCAGCGCTTGGCGGTGTGTCGGTAAATTGACTACACTTAGGAAGCCTGCAAAGGTGGTAACTTCATTATGTAACTGTCTGCTCTTGCATGGAAACTCTTTTATGGATCACATAAGCTATTACGTAAGGATCATTATTTGATTCTGGACGACCCAACTTAAATTTAAAATTAAAAAAACCACGATAGAAACAAAAACTCTAAAAACGGCTGAACAGATTTTCTTCTTTCTTTTATTATTTAGCAAAGAAAACTGTCGATCAAGTCACCTTTCAAACAAAACAATACAGACACACAGATATACACGTTAAACTTATAATACCCCTCTTTTTCCGTCAGAGGTTAAAAAGTTAATATGCGAACTCGCCAATGGGCTTTGTCCGAAATGAGAGAAACTTTTGAAGCTTATACTTAAATTCAAATGATTCTACCACCAAGTGAAAATTAATTTCTTAAAGTTACTAGAAAATTGTTTATTGGTGGAGACTCCTAAGAAATCCAGTTGATTGTTTCCCAGCAGCCGGCGATCCCCTTCAATAAGCGAGGAGGGGTCGCAGCCGACCTTCCTTCAGGCCAGACTTCAAAGATTAGTATTCTCGCCTCGTACGCTACACGCAATTGGCGTCAACTACTGAATGAAATGCGACTCTGCTACGTTTCTTATTTACAAATTTAAAAAAGTTCTCCAGCCAAGTGATTATAGCTCTTTGCTCGTTGAAATAAAGTGGTTATGAAGTGTAAATGTGTTGCCAGGTGATGAGATCAGCATCGTCATTCACAACATTCACGCACTAGATGTTATGTAGGCAGCTCAGTAGGTTATAGGGTCGAGTTATATAAATGAAACGAATTTTGTAAATACACGTGAAAATTACTAACAAGTACGTTCATTACCTACGGCTGTTGAAACGATGCGTAATTTCTTTCAGTTTGTACACGATGCTAATTTGTTTTACAGGAGGCAATTCTAGAGTTCCTCTTGTGTACTAGTTAGTCCTCCCTCTAAAGTCTTTTGTAGAAATATATTTTAATGTTTCTTTATAATAAGATAATGATGATAATTTTCCATAACACCCCCCCCCCCCCCCCAACTGTATTTACAAATATTTAGTCCAGTCACCGATTTTGCACATATATGTATAGTGGACATTTGGAATGTCATGGTGAAGGCACGAACATTACAACTTATTGATGAAACATTTATGTTGATATGACCCTAGCCATGGACCATAGCTGGCGCAAGGTAACAAGGTGTCATCCGCACATAACCAATACTGTAATCAGTGGAACCTTTACCAAGGTTGTGTAAAAAGCGGAAGAACTCCAACCTTGCCTGCGTGCATCACTGTGTAACGAGGTAACTCGTGCTGTGTACGAAATTTTTATGTTATTCCTAATTACGATTAGGAATAAAGTACTTGTAAAGTATAATAATTATTGTAGTCATGGATGTGATTGGATAGTAATATATACATATTTTTCTTTCAGTACACGCAGTATGCAAATTAGTGACGATTACTGCTTTATAAGAGTTGTTACTTAACACTACTAACGTAATCGGTATTAAATTTAAACAAATAAATAATGTCCTCCGTTATGTTCTCAGTAAATGGAAGTTAATTATTTATTTATGTAAAGGCGTGGGTGGGTGCGAGAGATCTTCTAATAACCCGTGCATTGGACTATTGTCAACCATCTACTCTGACGCTCTTCAACCTCCATCTCCGTCGAGAATTTTCCTCTCTCGGATATCTTTCTTAACTTTATTTAAATCAACGCCCCGATAATAAGAAGCCTCCCTCTTGGATCTTCTCCAAATAGCTCGGCCTTGTAACATAACTGTTCGAGGTCGCTATTGTGTCCAGATCTCCAAAACATTGTGCTCGACTATCTTATGGGATCTCCGCTTTCGTTCCAACTTATGGACAACATAACAAGAGTGAAGAAGACAAGGATGAGCCAAGAAAACGCCTTTAAAGTAGAGAGACTCAATAGATACGGTCGCTTTTATGTGAGCTTGCCAACACATATTGTGCCAGATATTTCAGAAATACGTTTAAAACCCAAATTAATGTCTTCTCACGACTTTGTATTAAACTGAACAACAATAAACATTGGTTTTTGGATGATAATCATAATATCTGATGTTTGTCTAAACAATATTGAATTGAAATATGAATTCCTGCGTTGAATATTCAAGTGTTTTTAAGTTCATTCTATTGAACAATAATATGGTCGTATATTCAGGCTGTAATCATGTTGTACAAACAACATTCCCGATAATAATCGCTGTAATTATTTTCTGTTAAACACGGCAAGATAAATGAGAATCGTAAAGCTAACAACAATACCCTTCAATTACTTATGCTCCAAAGACCAAAACATGGGTAATGCCCAGCAAATGCTGAATCACTATCTCGTTTGCGCATGCATTCGTTATCATATTAATAAGAAGAACATAAATAATTAATGGTCCTTCGATACGAGGCAACTTTGGTAATTGGGAACAGTTGTATTCGACGGCCCTCTGATTCTTTATGTACGTATTGTGAAGGCGAAAATGGAGAAAACAAGGCCCGACCTTGTGGCGCCGGCTCGCCTGTTTATATGTTACGGCAGGAACTAAGGATTGTGTAGGGAAGGCTATATTACTTTTACATGGTTCACATGCATGCTGCTTAAATTACATATAATTTAATTTGTGTATCTTCTATACCTATCTATATGAATAAAAAACGATGTTTGTTTGTGTGTCCTCTAAGGACTCCGAAAGGGCTGGACCGATTTTGATGAAACTTTGGTAAGTTTTTCTGCATATGCTCGCGAAAGTTTAGGGATCGGGTAGGGGTAGGACACCACGCGAACGAAGTCGCGCCGGGCAGCTAGTTATAAATAAAAGTAGCTTTTCGTGTTTGTCTGTGTAACCGCATTGTTTTTTAAACCAAGCAACGGACTTTGATGCAGTTTACACCGTCATTTAGAGAATTTATTCAGGAAGGTTTATGTGTATAATACTTACATTAATATTAAACTTACATATTATAACAAAATCTCGATGTTTTGTCAAGCTGTAGAAGCCGTGCGAAGCAGGGGCGAGTCACTATTTGTTAATAAACTATAGAAATGAAAGAATATGGGAGCATTATTATTGAAAGGAGTGCGGAATTTTGAAAAGATAGATATCGTAGTATTGCACTTGATAACAGTACTAGTATATTGTCTATTGATTGATGTTACAGTCAAGTTGGCTACAGCCATTGTCGATGGTAGGCTTTGTTTTTAGAGCGCTCACACAATTTTTTACCGCTATCGAGTTCAGTGGAATTGGTATGAGAATGTATGACACTGAATGTTTTAGTTAACATCGGAAAAGGAGTTTTCCGTAAAAGCAAAATGCGGGCAAGTTTGTAACAATATTACAAGCAGTAATCCCCGAAGGCAGAGGTGTATCTTTAGTACACCCACATTTCGCCAGTTACGTTGAAGTTCCACATGTAATAGAGTAGAGTCTGGATGTGTCCCCAGTTAATGGCAATAACTGAGCAAAAATTCAGACTCTGGGCTGCTACTGCAAAATTCCTGATGGCATAACCCAATAACACTTTGCTCGACCTGGGAATCGAACGCAGGACCTCAAGCTGAGCAGTAGCGCTAGCGACCACGAGGCATTTATATGCTGTACATAATAAAGAGTATTCTATTCTATTCATATTTGCGGGCAAGTTTATGTACTTACATAATTTGCACAAAGTTCTCGCACAAACTAATAACAAGATGAATTTCTAGAAACTGCTGCAATATTCATACCTCCCTCAAAGAAATGTTCTGTAAGTTTATAACCATAAAATCAAAACCTTCCTTGTTTTAAAAAGAGCGTCGCGGTCGCAGCAAAGCTTTCAGACTTCATCTAGATAAATTCTGAGTTACGCTACATGACGGCATTGGCTTCACTGTCGCTTTCATGCAGCATTCGACGAGCTACTCTTGAGCTTGTACCTAGGTTGTGGTGCAGTATACTTACGTTCCTAGAGTGTGGTGCAGTGTACCTGAGCACCGCCTACCTAAGTATATCACGTCTAGTTAGATAACACTGATCAGGGAAGCTAACGTTGGGTTATTTATTGGTTAGCACCACACCGCATCGCACCTGCGATCCGCGTGGGAAATTCTGATAGAAAATGTTTTACTTCCCTGCCTGACGCTCGTGATAAACTTATATTGCAGTGAGCTGGGTTTGTGGCGTGTTATGTGTAGTAAATTGATAAAATTATATTGTTCTATATTGGTTCTGTATGGCCATAGATATAAGAAAGAACGGTTTTTTTTTATATTTCTATGGTTATGGCCATGGGCAAGCCAAAATACGTTTCGCAGGATAGAGCATTTTGTGCCTATAAATTATCGCTTTAGTTATTAATGTACCTACCTACGCGATATTTTGTTAATCTAAGGGAAAACATCAAGAAAACTCACAGAACGAATGGCCAATAAGCTTATTGCAGTAACCTCTATTAGCTTATTGGCAAATAACAAGTTTTATGATGTGAAAATATTGCACAATGCAGATAATAATACTTTTCTCAATCACTTTTCCATACCGCCTTGAGTTCCCGCAATGCAATATCTCGGAATAATAGTTCCGGGTCGAGATCTTATTACATCAACACCTCGCCTATGATCAAGTAAAATATAATACGGTACTTATTGGTAATACCATTTTTTTTTAAATGTTGACCTGCGTACTGCGGTAAATGATAACAATAATTTAGTTTACGATAGCGATAAACTTTACAGCTGAAAGTCTGTATTTATAAAAGATGAAACCTATAAACTCCGTACTACGTGCTCAGAGAGTCCAATTGTGAATGAAGGCCGCAGAAAGATTTGTTTCAAACTATTCAAAAACTTTCCGGTTTTCTCTGAAATTTTGCATGTAAGTCGAGATTTCACTGGCGGAATTCCCACAAAGTATTCAGACTTTTTTGTAGATAAAAAACTAGTTTCTAGTCCTAAAATACAAGACTAGTTTGAGAGATAACATTGTTAAATAATGTAGCACGACTCTGCACGGCCCCCATCTTTGTAAAGGATAAGAGATAAGCTGAAAATATTGGCCACAAATGACTTTAACGTAGGCCATGCTCGTTAGACAACCTGAAATACTGGCTACAGACACAAACTGAATCTAAATTACTGCTTAGCAAAACTTAGAGTACAGTAAATAGTCTTAAAAAAGCGAGACCAATTCAGAAAGTCTCAACAGTAAAAAAAAGATGTTAGGTCAATTAGTTAAATGTAAGTATATAGGCCCGAGGTTTACAGGATGATCTTCATAACAGCTCTTATTAATTTCAATTCTCTCTTCGCATAAAATAAATTCACACAGAAGTAAACAAATTGGATTCTATCAGGCGAATCGTTAAAGAAATATAATAACACAATAAAACCAATGCCAGCGAAACTGTGTACTGAATATCTACTAGCATTTTTTTTTACAAAAGCAATACCTAGAGCTAAGAAATTGAATATTCTTTGAAAACAAAGATGTTTAAACGACTTGGTTTTATCTCTTTGTAGCTAGACTAAACTTTGGAAATAAGGACTACACCAGTTTTTGTATCATATTTTCTTCGAGCTATTGTTTTCAGGCTTTGGTAAACTCTCAAGTGTCCGCAGTTAGTAAAATTACGTTACTTACTTGGTAACTAATCTCCATTACTACTATTAAACTCCG
This sequence comes from Dryobotodes eremita, assembly GCA_917490735.1. Taxonomy (NCBI): domain Eukaryota; kingdom Metazoa; phylum Arthropoda; class Insecta; order Lepidoptera; family Noctuidae; genus Dryobotodes; species Dryobotodes eremita. The sequence continues at coordinate 6,962,012 of OU823248.1, forward strand.
TAGACAAATGCTTTAACAGTAGCATTTTCCTATAACGTAGTTGGAGTACCGAAAACACGCTGCTATTAATGAATCTACTAGAATGAATTCTATTTTTTTGTAAATTTTGACGTTCAAAAGTGCCTTTTATGTGCCTATTTGAAATAAATGCTTTGACTTTGACTTTGAATATTTCCATTAATCTAATACACATTTAGTAAGCTTTGTTCTTCGTTTTTGGAGTCTAATCCTGTGTACTGTCATTTTCAGGCATACAATCATAACACACTAATTCAATAATGGACAGGTAGATACTCAATAATTGACAGGTCTAAGCTTTTCTTAGAATATATATTAAATAATTAATTAATGCAGATTACACATCAACACAGCTTACCAACACATGTCTATACCTACATAAGTACTGCAGTATCCACAATATCACCTGTAATAGACGTTAATGAATCAAATCATCGCTCTATTGTAGGGTAAGTAATCAATCTCCGTACATGAAAGCTTCAGGACAATAAGAGAGCGACCTAATTAGTGGATGAATAATGATGCAAGTAATGTATGCCACTAATCTAGCGGAACTGCTTAATTAAGGTAAAGGATTAACATTCCTCCATAATGTCAGTCTGTTGACGGCATAGGTGGAAGGTGATCAAAAACTCTGTGGCATGGCAAGGAACTTAACTATATAGTACATACTAATGCCATGCTGTGGCTAAAAATTACCGCGCTTACTAGGCGAATTGGTGATCTATGGAAGTAGTAGGTACCTACTATGTTTGCTAGTAACTACTACTTCCATGTGGTGATGACATTGCTTTTTTTTTTGGCAGTATTGCGGTTGTCTTATGTACTCCATTCCCCGGATATTGTTTTGAATTCAAGGAAAATTAAGTTTTCGTATTTTCTACAAAATAGTTTAGGTATTAAAATGTTATTTTCCATGTTTAATTAAATGCAAAGCGCTAGTAGGTGCTTGGAATGTTATTTTCGTAAAGAGATAGTTAATCCATTGCCATGGATTTTTAGTGCGGTATGCGGATTACATTTTGTGAGTACTTACAAATTCACTGATACCGTGAAACTTGTTATTGACAGATTCACTAAATTCTCACGTTTGTCAAGCAATAAACATCCTTAATACATGTCGTAGTAAAGCCAATATTCCTCTACGTATTAGAAAATGCGGAAAACTCGCGTGTTCAATTCCGGGTGTTTCTTATTTTGTTCCGAATCTTGTTTTCTAATGAAAGTAAACACAGTAACAAAACAATTTGTTTAATTAAAGGAAAATGCTTTGTTCCGTTCCGTTTTTGTGGAGACCTTAGAATGGCGATAACGGTTTTTTTTTTCTTTTGCGAGTAGGAAAATTGGCGTGTGAAACTACATAATGCAAGGCTAAGCCTGCGACTAAGTACGGAGTCGATTGACTCCGTACTTATCTAGGTAGACGGGATATACTCTATTGTACACAAAAATATGAAGTCATGTTAGGCTTAAAATGTGCGCCTACCAGTGTATGTCGTAACAACAACAAGTCTAAGACAGTGGAACATAACAACAATGCGTCGAAATATACATAATTAATGCATATTTATTAGTGCATTGAAATTAGAATAATTCCGTTCATTAGCCACTTAGCCACATTTCTGCAGTAAATCAAGAAGCCACATTCCACAAACAACATTCTACTGTCATTTCTAATGCCCAACATTCTTAAATTGGGCATCCAACATTCAGTTCAGGCAAAGGAAATCACATCAACAGCCTCGTACAAAGAAGGTTGTATTTAATGAGTGAGTTGACAAACATTACCATAGACACAAAAGCTGTTATCTCTGTCTATTACGAGTGAGCAATCTAACGATCGTCAGTCATTAAGATTTACGAGGCACTCGCTATCACTGACGTCGATACAAAAGGGATAAAGATAAGGGACGAAATAAAGCTTTTATGGAAATCCTTTCCGACAATCGAGACGATATAAACACTACACTGGCTGTTCATTAAATATTTAGGCTTTATTACGTACAGGAGTCGGACCGTTTGGGTATAAGGATGTTTCTCCTTTCATCCCAGTAATATTTTTTAAGGAATGTAGATTCTTAGTTAGAATAGCTCTGGTGGGGTTTATTTGATGGCAACAAAGACTTATAATCATAATATTAAAAGAAAAGCATGTTAACAAAAAGTATTTATAAGGCAGATGTGAGTGGAAACGCCGGGAGGGGACGCCCTAGAAGGACTTCTAGTTACCTTATTAGTGATGTTCTTCAGAAAGGTCATGTACGTACTACTCGCAACCGCCGTGCGTTATGACCAGGGGGTTTACTCCATAAGCACGAAATTCATAGTTTCGGCCGAAGATAGTGGCGTTTCCTACTCCGTATCACTTACGGACATAATATTAGTTTGGCTTCCGAACTAGGAATTAATGACAACACGATTTGACATTTGTTCCTACGCAGGAGGTGTTATTGTGTCTTTGCCCGTCAGAAAAATTGAATTTGACACTTCTTTTGACGGTTCAACTACTTTTGGACGGGTCCGTATCTTCGTGGACGGAGTAAGAGAGTAAACCCCCTGATGTATGAACGTAAACGAAGCAAAAGGAGTATGTTCGAATCGTAGCAGGTAGCGTTCTGTAGTTTCTGCCTACCCCCATGGGAAGAAGGCGTGAGTTTATGTATGTGTGTGTATGTGGAGCATGTTAAAAGGTTTTGTAATTTAGGTACGCTTATATGTATAAAAGAAATAAACAGAAAAAGAAAGAGAGCAATAAATACATTGTCACGCTTTTATAAATAGTACAGATAGCCATCAAATGAATGGGCATTGGTGGAGGGAATATTTCTGCCTTACGTAGGTAAAATATAATTGGTACGTAAGTACGTAAATTCCAGGTAGAAGGCCTATTATAGCCCAACTGTATGCCTTTAAGAAATACGTACCTACGTACCTATGTATAATATAGGGAATATTATTGAGTTAGATAAATATAATATTCTTGGTTGATATAAATACTCAAATCGTTCAATTTCAAATGTATGGTGAAACAGAAACATTAAAGATTTTTCTTTTTTAAATAGAGACTTGAAAAATACTGTGATACAAAATGTAGAGCAATCACTAAAAATAAATTTTAATGGAATTCAAATATCAAAGTGCAAATTGCATATAAAATGTAGTTTCGCAAGTGTTACATGTTATAGAATTAATTACTTAATGCAATCTTATAGAGTTTTATTTTAACGATTAATTAAGGTGACACTATCACTAAATTAACCTACTAACCTTTACAACTTGCAAAAACTATAATAAAAAATCATGCTGCGCTTAATTCACACGCCATCGTAACTAATTGATTGTGAACACAATATTTACAATTTCAGCTAGTTTCTGGAAAAAAACAACGAGAATAAAAAATATAACGAAATAAATGACTGATCTCTATTATTTCAACGGGATCCAATAATCCGTATTTAGTTCAAATAGAATTGGAAGATTGATCGCAGGTCGTTAAATCCCGCATTACCGTCTAAACCACAAAGGAATATCACGAAACTTGGGTATCTACAGATATCCTTTTGTAACGAAAGAATTGTAGCGGAGAAATACTAGGAGATCATATTATACAGGGAGAAGGCGAATCAAAAAGCGTCGTAGCGTTCACAAGTGCGTGTTGGCAAGTAATTCGAGTACACTCTCTTTCGCGTCGGTACGCAATGAGGGATATTGCAAAAAAATCCAATAACAGTCGTAGGGGGGAATAGGGGTGTTCAGGAAATTGGACCGGTGACACCTCGCAGCGACAGACTACGGCACCTGTGCCAATTACACTTAGCGGCATGGAAAATTGCCGACATGTGTACTGATTAAATTGTAATTTTCTAATCCAAATACTTCAGCTTCTAATTACGAGGAATTGCTGTAAATAAATATGTTTATTTATTCAGAGGTCATCATTACTGATTATGTTTAAATTGTATGAGGAAAAGGTATCAATTTCTCAAACCGGTTTTGAATTACTTTAAATGCTATAGATGACTACATATAAAAATGTTAATCTCATCAATATACACCAAGCTAATCATTTATTCATGAAATTCTGTTTCTGGCCCACTTTACAGTTTATTATAACAATAAAAGTAGTTTAACAATTTGTCCCACTGACCTGCTGCTTTTTCGCGACCTTGACTTAACACTTTAACTGTCAACATTTATTTTTCGTTTGGTAACTGGCCAAATTGAACATGGGAAAGAGAATATTTAAAGGTTACGCAAAATTCTAAAGTGACCTTCATGGATGCTGGATGCTCGCCAGTCCATGGTGCGCCTTTGACACAATAAAAGAGAACAAACATCAAGCTGGCAGCCAAAATTATAAAGGCCAAGTTTGAATGAAACTATTTACATCTGATTAATCTAATGTATGTAGGAATTAACCTACATCCATTAGTAGTCGAAGTAAGGATTGTTATTGTTATTTCTATTTCTAGTTATTTTCATGCCAAGGACTCGTCCGGAACAAAAATACAACCGAAAACAAATTACGTAAAAGATAGTAATAGTGTCAGTAAAAAAAAAAACAAGTTCGGAAACGACAAAGGCAGGTTCGTATAGTCGTATTATATTTCACAAGGTTCACTACATGAGACCTTATAGGAACTGCACGAACAAAATGAGTTTCTCGATTGACTTAGTTTTACCCCAAAAAGATTCAATAGGAAACAGGCGATTTCTGGTGTGACAAAAAGTTTTCCAAACACGGACAAATATGAAACTTCTCATTCAATATAAAGGACAGAAGATAGGTTTTCGTAGAGATGGAACTTTTGACGAACATTGTAGTGAGTTTATTTGTGGAGACAGTGAGGGTCGTATCGAAAAACTTTACGTCATCACTTAAGAGTGACATAAAAGTTGTGGTGTGGGGGAGTGCGGCCATTCCGCGGATTAATTAGCCGTACAGGGCACTTGAATTTAGTCTTTACGACGCTCGTTTGAGTCGCATTCTCCTCGAACATTTGTGGAGACAGTTGTAGAGGTTATAAAGCTAACGTTTACGGTCGCCGCAGTAAACACATGCTGTGGTCCGGTGCTTGAATACCGACCCTCGTAAACGGCACGCCTCTAACTAAACACAGGCTCCCTCTATTTTGAGGAAAAACACGTTTAATCTAAATCCTATCGTGCTTATCTTACAAATAACTGAAAACAGTGTTTTTAATAATGTTTCTCTTCCTATCTTCAGCAGAAAATCAAAAAGATTTTACACAATGTCCTGCAGATATAAGGTAAATCGTTCGATATGGAGCAACAAAAAACTAAACGAACGATTATACTATAACAGCTCAACTACAGAGTTGCCACCTTCACCCCCGTTGCTAAGACAAAAGCAAACTCAGGTTAACACGGGTTCCCACTCGGCGGGTTTAATAGGCGTCACCAGCTGATCGGATCGCGCCTCGGGCCGCTCGGCCGCGGGCACAGCGACGACAAACACCACTCACATACAGCCCTGTGTTTTATGTACTAACAATTCATATTCTACGTTGTTATTATTACATATAATACTACCAACAGTATCAGTAGCGCGATAGTTGTTCACATTTATCATAACTGACGCTGCAGTATTTTAAAAACACTAAAGATAACAATGGCAAACTCTCATTTTAAATTAAATTCATTTATTTCTGCGATGTCATGTAGCTGCAGCATCCTGCATGTCTGAAAGATGTTGCAGCTCAAATAAGTATGAATAAAAACATTGCATAAGAGAGAGATAAGTCTTCCTTTTCGTAGTAACTAAAAAAAAAAGCAAAAACAAGATTTGTACGAGTCATTTGAGAAATGGAAGAGAAGCTTTAACTGGGACAAAGTTTCTGGAACAATCGTTAATTTTATTGTCACTCGAAGTGTTCTTGTAACATAATAAATTTATGTGTCATACGGAGCAGGGCGAGTAGTGTGACTGGTGGTACAAAAACAACAGAAAAACTATAATTATTCATCTAGGTACAGCAGAAATATCGTCCAGGGCAAAACAATAACAAAACTAGGTTATTTATAGTGTCCCACTGAAAATGGATTTTCAGCCGAAAACGAAAAATAAGGTTCGGCTTTAGTCTTATTTTCGGCCGAAAACGAAGCCGGAAACGAAAATGATATGGCATTAAAAATATTAATATTTCCGCTGTAAGTACACCGAAATCCTGTTTGTTTTTTTACACCTAGGAAGAGAAAGGGCAAATATAGGCTCAAGAAATAAAACACGATAATTATTCGAAATTGGTCGACCTACAGATTCCACAAACCTTAGTAAATTTGAGTGAATAAAGTTAATATCTACATATCTAATTAATGCCTTTAAATATGCTTGTCGGAAATAAAAACAAAAGTCAAGAAACAAATAAAAGTAATTACTTACCCATTAATTTATGCGCGTGAATAAAAAATACAACATAGCCTCGCGTCACAACTTCAAAACAAAATTGCGTCCGGTTAAGTCAGCTGAGTAAAACCACGAGCGGACGCGATTCCCCCCGAAGCTAGCCGAACGTCACCTGATATTGCCGAGCTTTACGAAGAAGGGCGAATAACGTGCGACAATTCACGAACTTCTGATTTTCGGCTTGGCCGAGGCGTCGTCGGCTTGTTTATGGCCGAAAACGAAAATATGGCCGCATCATGAATTTTTTGGCCGAAAATGGCCGAAAACGAAATTGAAGCTTCGGTCGGTCACTAGTTATTTATACGCTTGACAGCGTTGAAATCTTGAATCATAAAGTTTCCTGAGAATCCCTTCAGCTGTCCCGCTTTGAAGAAAAATAAAGAGATCGACTCAACAGAACTCGCTCTGATGTTTGTAGGTAGGTACGTAGATACTGTTTTTGTTCACCCTTTCACGTACATATAAAGTTTAAGGAACTCTGTACAGGACCACATTGCGTTGTTGATTTATATATACTCTGAGGCATTACGAAGTTAATGGGCCCTAAAATTATGCTAGTGGTTTACCCGGGTTGTTTCAAGAACATGTAAGTAATCTAACTACGTGTGGGAGTGAGCAGGGAGAGAAGAGGAAAGAGTATTCTTACGACAAACTCCCCGTCCTCAGGAATATAAAATATTCCGGTGTTCGTTCTAACAAATGTGTTCAATTTTCTTGCTTTTATTTTAAATGTGAATAGCACGAGTTTTAAAACAGCCGTTTTAAGGCTTTTAGATGTCTTAACTTCGGTGAAATAGACTCGCCGACTGAAAACAGCAGACAATGGGAACTAACGAACGGCCTTTTAAAGCAGAGATATTGTAATCTGAATTATTTTATCTTTTTCATTACTAAACATAACTTTTTATAGTTTTAGGTATTCATACATTAGATATTTACCTAAATACTTGTGAAAGAAAATAAAAATAAGATAATAAAGCAGTAGGTATATTGCATTTATAATATCCAAGGACCAAATAAACTGTAATATTAACACGAAAACTAAGTGAACCCGGATAAAGGTGAAAAATACTAACGACGAATATGAAAGAGAGTGTAAAGCAAGTACCTACATTAGTATAAAGGAAAAACAATAAACGAGTTCATTACCCTTTGTACATAACAAAACATAAATAAAAGAAACAATAACATTTGTGATGAGCTTGCACAACCGCGAATGTTGAACTACCACAAACATACAACAAAAGAAAACTGGAAACTCCGTCGCTGTGAAGTTGTGATATAAATGAGAAAGTATCTGACCAAAGCCCCGAAATGTTCCCTTTGTTCAGGGGCACATTGTTGACTGAAACTATTCAATAACAAGTGTAGTTAGTCCACAAAGCGCTCGCCTATTCCACCTGCCCATTATGGGACTTGGCAGTCAGGATATAATTCCTTATTAATTTATAACGCGCATAAACCGAACGATGGAACTTGCGACAACAATTTTGGGTATTTCGAATTTTCGACGTAATTTACTAAGTTCATAACAGTATGGTGGCTATATGATGTAAATTTCAATACGATGATAACGTAGGACAGCCTTTACCAGAAATATTCATCGTATTAGTGGTGGAACGGCTTCAATATCATCAGGATTGTGCCGGAATATAGCAGTTCGTCGTTGACGTGGTCCGACAGTGGCCCCCCGACATACTCTCTGCCATCAGAAGCCGCCACGCAACCATCGATCGCCGCTCTGCTAGAGTGATTGTCACCAGCCAGTGTCATTGTTATCCGACCTCTTAGGTGGTTCCTAGTCGGTAATTTCGTTACAAAACTAGACGGCGCCACTTGCTGTACTGTTAAATAAATTAAATCTACAGTTTCCTAAAAGATCGTTTCCGTCATATTTTTAGCGGACATCATGAAAATCTGTAAATTTTCACCAGTTTTTGACATTAAGGTGTCCAAAAACACGTGTGGCGGTCACCGCTCTACTAGAAACCAGTAGTTTAATAATTAATCTGAGGTTTTATTAAGAGTAGGTAATAATTGTGTGTACAATTTATTGGCTGGAATGAGGGAAGTTATTTTTATTATTATTCTCACGCAAGTGGTGAGAATGGGCAATAACGTAGTTGTATTACAGCAACAGTAATAGAAACAAACATACTCTGAATAGATGGGCCTGTAACATACCATCCAAAAGATATTCGTAGCAAGCGAAAACCACATTTTCACAGAATACGTTAGGATACTGCTTCATGACGTAGGTAATATTTTAATAGATTTTACTTTTTCTCTGAATTTTCTAACGGGAAATAGATTTAAAAAAAAAAGTAAAATATTATCTTGCATCATCATTTCATTATCATTTCTTTCGTGATTTACAGAATTGTTTTTAGCACTGGCAAAATATAAGAATTTGTCATTTAATAATGCTGATATCATATATTATTACGGAAGTCAAACAAGGATGCAGCTTGATGCAGACTACTAATTAAGGCAATCCCTAGATGACGTGTGTCAACGTGTACTACATGAACTAACCGGACATAATATATTAGAGCTACAAATACAACTACATAATATTATTAACAACCATCTTTTCCAATGCGCTAATGCAGAGATTACGCTTCGGCACAAACTACATCACATAAATCCTGGTCTTAACGGATAAAAATAGAGAGGTTGAACAAATACGAGTTTACTTTCCACTGAACATGTCTCAGAGAAATATAAAGTCTTCATCTCCCGTATTTACCTTTTTCTTAAAGATTTATGTACACAATAAATATAGGCCCACTCGCGCGCCCAATCACGCTCCCAATATTCGGAGAGGTTACGTCCAGTCCTAAACAAACTCGACCCGGACCCCTAAAATGTCGATTACACTAACTTCTCTTTGCTTAATAAAATAGAGCTAATTATAAAGCATTATAATGTATGTGCGGTCATGCGTGTCACCCGTTAAGGCGCTAAGGACCACGGATTATGCAGAATTTTGATGAACTGATCTGCATGGAAAGAGAAAAGAGGAATGTTAAAAAGCCAATGAACTGTTGAGAAATCTTCAATTTCAATGTAAAGTGGAACTTTTATTTAAATTGCGACGTAACTACTTTCAAACGTATTTACCCGCAATGTCACGGCAAATTAGAGCGAGATTGTGGCGGAGGAAAGGACCAGTAGAAAGTGTACAACTTAGATGAATTATCTATAATGAGAGCTCTCATTTTCAATATCGTTTATGTTCATATTGTAATTTAGTGTGAATTGTTCGTACAAAAGTTTGCAGAACAAACACTATTTAGTTTATGGCGAATTTAGTTATTTAACTTTATAGTTATATAAAGTTTAAAAAATACTCACAATATTGTCTGAAATAGGTAAAAGATAAGTAGCCGCAAGAAAAAAATACAACAAACCCAAAAGGTAAGTCTGTACAAATGGCAGGTTTACGATTAGCGCAATATTAAAGGCCCAGGATTCCATTATACCGGAGAGAGCCCGGACGTCCTAAGGGATGTCAAAGAAATTCACGAACATTGTACGGTCCACCAACTAAATTCGACAACACATTACAGATACTGGTTTAGAAATTATAGTCACTAATCCTACTAATATTATAAATGTGAAAATTTGGATGTTTGTTACTCAATCGCGCGAAAACGGCTGAAAGAATTTGGATGAAATTTGGCACACAGATAGTTCATAACCTGGATTAACACATATGATACTTTTTATTCCGGTAGTACGTTCCCGTGGGCTAATTTCCGACAGTCACGCGGGCGAAGCCGCTGGCACAAGCTAGTATTCTCATATTTATCACTTTACTACTCTATTTTATCAATAGTGATGACATGTGTGACAACTTGATACAAGCGCCTATTTTTATCACAATACGCTTCAATAGAATGTTTTACAAAAAACACGTATATTGAAATTGAATAATGTTCATACAAGTAGAGGAAACTGTATAGTCTTCGAGAAACCTTTTAGAAGGTCGGATAGAAAATACAGATCATGGGCGCAAATACCTTATATATCGGAGGTTATCTAAGCAACGACTTCGATTCCATATTCCGATAATAAGAAAATTGATAAGAGATTGGGCGGGGAGCGCCCCGACAAGGTCACCTACAAGGGGCGGGAATTTTCATTGATTCTCAAGAATTCCCTTTAGGCTTAAGAGGGATTACCGATCATTTGTTTCAGTTTGATTCTGTAAGACAGGGGCAACCGAGAAAATTACTCGTGCGTCTTTCAAGATAATCAAAATGTAAAAGAAAAGACTTTCATAAATCCATTTCCAGGGTCCGAGAGAATGTTTTTGCATTCTGAGACGTACAGTACGATATGATGTAGCGGTTTACTGAACACAACAAGGTTCATACTTTTCGCTTATAATATTATGTGTAAGTCAAAGAAATATACCTACTGCTAATGTTTAAATACACTCATAAACGTTTCAGGACATAGAAATTATGAAACATAGTATCTACCTAAAATAAAGCTCTACTTGTGAATGAAGAATCTCATACACATGGACTAATGTAGTCTGGTTTCGTTATTCACTTAGTTTCCATATGAAACGTACATTAATACGGGGCACATTACTTCGACATTTCCTAAATTTCCTCTTAGTAAATCCTGCAGCCCTGGTAGAATCGTGACGCATTAAAGCCATTCAAGATTGGATGACTGTTTCAATATTTACAAAGGGTAATTCTCTGTACTTCGATAAATTACCTAAGCTATCTCTTCGTATAGCGACGTGGGAGCAAATAAAACTGCGTGGTGCTGTCCCACGGAATCCGGGCTAATGTGAAAGCTTTTGCTGTGCTGAATTATGCAAATTTAATTTAAATAACTGACTTGGCCAGTTTTGCTCGCACGCCACTACGGACTATGCGAGGCTACATGTTGCTTGTAGTGTCGCGTGGCCGCCTGCCCTCGGAAATAGCCTCACATTATTTGTTACGTTAACGTTTCTACGTATTCTGCTAATTCTAGTTGGGTGGTAACGAGGCGTAAATATATTGACTTTGAAACGAGTATTCTTGCCACGAATTGTTTAAGTATAAACGAGTTATGGTCCTTATTCAAAATGTTTTGTTTGCTACTAGTTCTATTGTTCGTTTAACAAAAATCGACGAAATTTTCCGGAGAGGTATTTCTTTTTACAAAAAAAAATTGTACAAAGGAATAATCTAGATAGTCAGTTACTTTGTAAACATTTTGTCACAGAACGTAGATAGTACATAGGAGCAGAATCCGGACAAGGGTACCAAAGTGTATTGGGGAATATATTATACACAACAAGACGTATGACCCTTACCCTTTTACCGTATTACAGTAAAGTACTTATATCATAACAAAGAACTTCAGAATACTAACAAGTAGTGTGACAAAAATGCGACAGACTACAAGCACCTTCTAATTTAGCTTGAAGACACATATAGTCTAATTAATTCAGAAGCTTTTGTCGCGAGCGCCGCCAACTTAAACATTCCGGGACTTTGACGACTTTTGTATTAAAATTACATAAATGTTGTCTTTCCATTACGCCACTGTGGAATATTGTGATAGCTCGCGAGTTTACATACCTGTCCACACGAGGTATAATTGAGTGCAATTTTCTATCTCTTGTTGTTTTCGCTCAATAGGGAAAACAGAAGGTAGAATATATTAAAGAAAGAACTTGGACCATGTCAAAACAACATAATGATGTTAGGTAAAAAAACGAAAACAAATAATTTATTTTAATTAGACCATTCATAGACATTTTTGAAAGTCAAAAATAGAAATTGCTGAATGATAAAATACAAAAGTGGCAGTACTAAGTAACTCAGCTTTTAATAACACATATATTGATACAGCAATACCAATCCTTGACCAACCCACTCTGACTCAAATGTTTTAACCTTTAAACACTAATAAAATAAAACTAATAGTTCTCTTTCACTAAAAGCTGGATCCAATTCCCAAGCGTGTGATATACACTATTTCCTATTTTATAACGGTTCGCGAGGGTCCTATAAACTTCTGTAAGAAGATATTATGGTGGCCGCAGTCCCTCACGTTAATTGCTACTGTTTTAATCTCTTGGAATAAAACCCGTCCTAAACAAATATACAAGAGCACCTCTTTAGATTCTACAATCATTTATGTGAAAGCTTCATTTTCCAACCGCGGATAAAAGGACAGAATATGACAGTTAATATCCATATATATTAAAATGGTTACAATTATATGTAATTGTTTGCGCAGCCATTTTTCCACAATGGCAATCTAATTAAGGACATAATGGTTATTCTAATTCTAGAATTTCTTTCAGTAGGAAAATAATTTGTAAGATTCACGAAACTTGCCGACAAAATAATGGTAACATTCTTTAATGAAAGATAAAAATGTACTAAATCTTTGTTAGTCGTTCAGGATTTAAAAAGCTTTCAGACTAACATCAATTAATTAGACATCAAAGATTTATGAACGTTTGCTTTTGAAAATAACGAATAGCTGTGATATTTCTTTATACGTTACAGATCTAACAAATATTGTAAGTAGGTAAGTAGTGCTGACAAACTCCTCCACTAGCATAATATAAAATGTTAAAAAGTTATGAGTCCCCAGTCACACATAAAGGATGTCACAGACTATGGCGCAGTTGATAAATAGGATGCCGGGAAACGAATGGAAATAGTCGAGCTAGAAAACTTTAGATTTCTTCATTTGACAGAATAGATATAATGATTTACCCCTTCCCTGACCGACATGATGATTGTTATATTATTGTATCTGCTTCGCGGATATGTAAATAAAGCCTGATTTATACGGTGCGATTTAATTGCCTATGCCATACCATTTGGAGCAACAATAACAGTTACTCCGTTTCAACGGTGTTTAGACGATGCGAGTCATTTGTTGCTTCAATTTTATTGTGAGCTATCGGCAAGAAACTTGTATCGACTAAGTGGGGCTTAAGTATTTGTAGCTATATCAAAATATGAATGATATATTGGACTTATTTATAGATACGGATACCACAAGGTTATTTAAAACGGTCAACTTAATTTTCTTAATTGTTCAATGTAAATCCGACAACGCGTGGGTAGCCTAATCACTTAGTTAACGTTAAAAGGAATGGAAATATTATAATTTTGGACGAAAAGTTTTTATGTAGCCTAATACAGAATGTGATAAATGGGTAAATTGGATACGTCAAACTCAATTAGTAAGTCATTGAGTATTGAGTAGTTCAGTCACCTTCAGTACTTCGTAAAATGTATTTAGTGAAGCGTAGCGACAAGCAACCTCAAGGTTAGTCCCTGGTCTAGGACTCTAGACTGCAAATACCACTGAGTATAAGGTGTCTTACTGCCTCGTTGGTCAAGCAGTACATTGAGAGAGCAGACAGTATTTTTCGATAAAAAAAAACCCAATTCGTGGAATAAACAAACACATAACATAACATCACGCCTGTAATCCCCGAAGGGTTAGGCAGAGGTGTACCAATAATAGTACACCCACATTTCGCCAGTTATGTTTAAGTCCCCTGTAATAGGGGGCGACCCTATTGCCATTATAGAGGTATGAGAAACAGGGTGCAAAGCTCACTCATACCTCTATAGAAAAGGGAGGATCCTCCGACCAGACGGGTGTCGCGTCTGGTGGGCAACCGCCCGACGATTGATGTCGGGACGTTGTATATATGCTAGTTGCGCGGTAAATTCTGCTTGCGCGGTAAATTCTGCTTGCGCGATGCAGAATTTTGTGTGACGTCGTGTGACTGTGTGTCGACTGACGTGTGTTTGTTATGTCAAAACAAAACAACAATAAAGTACTTAGTTCTGAATTCAAATTATTATACACGATTAATCTAATAATTGATGGACATGGAAATTAGCATTCGTTTGGATATATTCGTTTGCATAATCGGAAATGCGATGATTCCCGAGGGAGATTAAGAAAATAGTTGTACTGTACCGTCTTATTTGTAAAGAGAGTGCACCTGTGTCTGCGCATACACTCGTGCACTATAATATCTCCCGCGCCGAAGGTTAGTCTCCGTTGAGATTGGCTGCCATGGCCGAAATTCGGTCTAGAGGACTATTATTATCATTTGTGAGCAGCTTCGCTAAACGTCCACAATTTGTGACACCAATAAATGTAATGGTAAGTGTCTCGGCGGGCGCTATCGTGGTCCTTCTAGCGTCCAGTCCCGCTGTGATTAAACGACTACAATATAAATGATGAAGGCTCGCAATTAAGCGGACTAGCCCACCGCATCAATCACTCCGGAGATATCTCGGGAACTGATTTTGTTACGCCATTTTTCCGGTAGAACACCCTTTCACTTTGACACGTATCGACGATTTCTATTTTCGGTTTTAGATGATTAGTGCTTCCACGCTCTGTAGTGAAGGTTATACTAATAAGCCTATTACTAATAAAATGAATCGTGAGCCTGTCTTACTGACTTACCATTAATCAGATTATGAATTTTGTTTGGTTGTCAGAAATTCAATATGGAATATCGTGCCTGAATGCGTCAGACCTCACACGCAGACGAACTCATTAGCCTTTTCGTTCCTCTAATTTACCTGAAACAAAGGGAAAACTTCATTAGTAACAGTGTAAAATATCGTTTTAATACCTTAATTAATTTGATCAAAACTTCGCTTTTCTAAGCTGTATTACATTTCAACCGACTTCAAAAAAAGGAGGAGGTTCTCAATTCGACTGTGTTTTTTTTTTTGTATGTGTGTTAGCTCATAACTTTTTTCTGGGTGAACCGATTTGGATGATTCTTTTTTTATTTGAAAGCTGGTGCTTCACATGTAGTGCCATTTGATGAAGTACTGACCAATAGTTTTTGAGTAATCCTTAATAAAGGCGCCCACAGACAGGCGCGACGCGATAGCGCTACACAAAGGCGCCGCTCGTCGCGCGACACGCGGTGCCTTTGTGTCCGGCATCGCGTCGCGCCAGTGTGGACGAGCCTTAATGCGTATTTTTTCCACTTAGTTTATATTGATGATGTTTTAATAATTTCCTGTCACGGTTATTTATACATCATGTAGTGGTTACGAATGTTTGTGAGGTAGTTACCACAACTAAAAAGTCAAAAATATTAACTTTTGTGTGGCCAAAAACGAAAATACACAACCAAAGACACCGACTTCCGAAATTAAAGTTATTTTTCACGTATTTTAGTGTTTTTTTTTGGAAGTCGGTTGTTTTTTTTGTAAAAAAGTTTTTATTTAATATATTCTTCGTTGAGGAAGTTTCCAAAGGCATTCCAGGTGCACCTATAACTAGCTCCCCGTCCGGTTAGGACCAGGCCCGGGTCGCCGGCGCGTTGTGTTCCACGCGCGCCTCAAAGAGATGTCTGCACACACTGACGGGGTCCGCTAGGGCTGATGCCTGCCAGGGTCGCGGGTTTGTCCGAAAGGGTTACCGTAGCCGTGGCACACAGGCAACTAAAGGAACACGGGGGTTTTAGTCAGTAAAAGTCTGTCACACCCTCCCACTACGCCCAGAGTGGGAGAAGTTATTTGATGATTTCCTAACCGGAAAAAAAAACGTCGTAAATGGTTACATGTCACAAGTATGCATCATACGTAGGTTATTAACACTTATGACTTTTGCACGACCATAGTAAACTAGTAACCACAGCTGATTTCTACAAGTTGCGCAAGCACACATCCTACTGAATATTTTTTTACTCCTTAATCAAGTTCATCACGGAAATTGTACCAAGCGATTGCCCAACGAGTTTCGATCTATTACAGTAACGTTGTATTAAAACCTCATTATTGTTACGTAAGTACAAGAGTCACGACGCCGACGTCTATGCACGACAAAGGTTAAATGACATTTCACGTCTCTTTGTCATCTTTACTTTGTCGGGCTCGGCGCTGGCTTCATCGCAGTACGAGCGCGGTGCAATAAAATGCAAGTGCAACGCTATTCGCCTTTGTGCCTCACAGGAATCCTATAAAGTATTTATTGCCTTGTTTAGTCGACATTCAAGTCTTTAAACGGTTTGAAATGAGCTCGCACTAGGTGGTGATTCGCGTATTGCCCAGGTTACACGAAGCAAGTTTTTCAAGCATATCAAGATTGTGCTAGTAACCTAGCATGCTACTCATTCTGGCCTCGTGCATCCAGAACTATCCTCATTTTAGGCTAGTAAGATAGTGAGAAAGATAGTAAGTTAGTGTGATAGTATAATAGAATTGGGTTCTATTTTTGAGCCAGCAGCGCCCTCCGCCACTGATTTTACTATCCTGGCTTTTGTACTAGCCTCGTGTGACCGGCAAAGCTAGTATCCAATCGTATGATTTTAATAAACGTATTTTCTTTCTATGGACTAAGTCACTCCAATGGTACTGGCTTAAAATTTCCTAGCATCGTGTAAACATTTCTAGCATATGCTATGCCAGGATATTACTTGCTATCCTAGCTTCAAAAACTAACCTCGTGTAACTCGGGCATAACTGGTAAAGCGGAACATTATCGACGAGTAGGTACATAAAATACAAAGTCAAAACAATGTGTTCAGTGTGTAATGTATTGTAGGTAGTGTCTTGTGGATTTTCATAAAGCACATTATGCTGTAGAAGAGCTTTTGCAAGTGAGAGTAATCTCTCAAGAATCTTGACTTGTGCTTCGTGGAACCACGTTAATATTATGCAAGGATTTTGATATTTTTGATACAAAGTGTACAAAACTTAATTCATGAAAGATACGGTGAGAGTATGGACCGTGTTGTGCATTATTTCAGCAGATGACCTTCACAGTTTTAAAATATTGGATCATATTGCATACTGAATAAGTAAGCGTATCTACTGTAAATATCGAAACTATTCAATCATGATTCGTGAGTGAGCTTTCGAAATACGGCGATTGCATAATTTTAATGCATATGCATTGTTCAACAAGTCATAATTTCAGAATGATCTTTCATATTGATATTGTATTGCTTTCAATTGTTTTCGTTTCTAAAACTCACGAAGTATATGTTAAAACTTCATGCATTCGTTTCTTTTAGATATTTTCTGACTACTGTCCAATTTTCTTAATTGGCGCCCAACCAAAAATACATTGATCAGAAAAATATTATAAGTTTTCACCGCAAATTGAGCATGGGGAATACAATCTCTAACTTCCCGCCTGAGTTCATTATATTGTTGACTAGCTTTTGCCCGCAGCGTCACCCGCATGGATGTCGGAAAATATCCCATGGGAACGTACTACCGGGATTAAAAGTACCCTACGTATTAATCCAGGTAAACAACGTATTAATTCCGTAATACATTGTTTTCATATTACTCTTGGTTTACGCGGCGCATGCCAG
Source organism: Dryobotodes eremita (assembly GCA_917490735.1). Classification (NCBI taxonomy): domain Eukaryota; kingdom Metazoa; phylum Arthropoda; class Insecta; order Lepidoptera; family Noctuidae; genus Dryobotodes; species Dryobotodes eremita. The sequence continues at coordinate 6,979,807 of OU823248.1, forward strand.
TAAAGCCTCCAGTCGGCATAATATTTTCCGACATGTTTAACAATCATCGTCATATTTCAGCCAATTTATATAAAACTTTAATGAATTATACACATAAATATTACACCTAAACCTTCCTCATGAATCACTCCGGCCATTGTTGGTGAAAATCGTATGAAAATCCGTTCGGTAGTTTTTGAGTTTATCGCGTTCAGACAGGCATGCAGACAGACAGACGTGGCGGGGGGACTTTGTTGTATAATATTTAGTAATTTATTATGAAATACATACTTATTTCATATCCCATACATATCGTACATTCAATAAAAACTGAAAAATGCCGAGTGACCTTTAAAAAAGCAGTTTAATTAAAAATGTTTTTCATATTATTTGTTTCACTAAGAAGATGTATGTATACCACTGTACCTCCTCCTCGGAAAAGTCGATTTAGGAGATTTACATTTTGCAATAAGAAAACGTTACAGCCCATGACATCAAATGACAGTGCTTCGAAGATTAAACATACGGGTGTTTAATCTTCGTTTACCGGAAACGAGATCCGATCCATCTCATTATCTACCTACGTATAGGTCGAGCACTCGTTAAGATAACATTTCGATTGTCTTAATAGGGGCGGGGTTTAATTCCGGTATCCACACCCTTCGCTCCTGCCTATATGTTTACGGATGCTTACGTGGAGTGATTTGTGTTAGCACGTGGGTATTCTGATAGAAAATAGGTGCGTAGGTACTACTGGCTGAAACGATCACGATCAACCCTCAGTAGAACGACATTCATCACGGTACCGGCGTCGAGTGTAGACGTGCCAACGTCACCGCCGCTCCGGAATCGATGACGTCACTTGTCAATAGGCCAATTTCGACGGCCATCAATTCTGGTGGCTTTATCGCGGTCGCCGCTATGAATATGGGACAAACAACCCAATTTTTCACGTCATATCTAGAAAATCTTTCTAGTTGGAGTATTTTGACCTGTATTCCATCTAGTCTGTAGTTTCTTGCCTCAATATGTCTCTGTCAAATCCTAAGTAGAATGGACGTTTCTTTGCCGTCGATGTGTCACTTACCGGAGGGCGTTGCGATTTTAGAATCGAATATTTTGTAGCCGTTAGCATATAAAACGGTAACAAAATAGGTAATACAAAACGTGAACTGAAGAAACGGAAATGCAGCAGTTCTCTTTCAGTACATGACGGCAATAATGTTAAAATCCTCAATACAAAGCTTTTATCGGCGCTCAATTTCCTGCTTTCAATACATAAGTACGTAATACGCGCAAGTAATGTCATACAGCATGACATAACGGCATTTACGATAATACAGAATTGTTTGTAGCCGTCAGTCAGTGCCGAATGATTGATAGCAACTTTCGAGAGTGATGCATCATGGCGCGCGAGACGAGGCGGTTTTCAATAAGAACTGTGACTTCGTAACGTGTTACCGTTTAATCATTTTGACTTAACACGAGTCATGGTTAAGGCCGTATTATGTTCAATTAGTTACCTTCTATTATTACACCAGTTAGTAGGAAATAGAATAATAATAAGGTATTGTGAAAAAAAACTAGAATAGAAGTAATAGTTGACTGTCAATGCCAGTTTATTTATTTCACGGCAGCGAGTTTGCACGATATCTATAATTGTAAGTATGTAGCGTGTCCAATACAATAGGTTCATAATTGTGTTCGCTGAACGTCGCTTCCCGGATAGCTGTGCGGACGCATGCGTGGGAGTGCGAGTGAACGAACTCGTGGTGATATGACGTGTGCGCATATTCATTTGCCACCCACGTCACATTAAGTCCATGGCCCCTTTACTTAGCTGGAAAAGTGTGCGGTCACGATTGAAGATGTTTGGTTAAACTATTGCAATATATCAATTTCGTTAAAGTCTCACGACTACCGAAGATATTCAGAAATCCTTAGAAGCATAACTTCGTATGTCAGTCCAGTAACTGTTATGTGTTTAAAGACGTATTTAGTTTCGATAAAGCTACCAATTCCTATACAACAAAAGTAATTAAATAGTTTTATGAAGAAGAAAATGATCCTAGGAACATGAACACCGTTCAACTACGCTCTCGAGTTTAGTTAGGCGAAGTAGTTGCCGTCGTCTGGCAAGGGCCCGCAGGCTCGCGGGACCGATCTCCCTCGCGGTGATCACGCCTTACCTACCCACAGATTTTTTACAAAGTATGCTTATGTATGAGGGAATTTATTCTAGAATACCTACTGCAGATATTCTGATATTCTTCTCCCCGACTTACACGGCCCTCATAAATATGTAGTTAACTTGTGCTGAGAAACGATTCCCACAAATTGGAAAGTCATGCATAACAATTTAAGTTTGGAATTGAATTGTATGTCGCTTAAGACTGCGGCTGTCAGGCCGCGGTGATTTTAACTCAGATGAAACTCGTTCAAGGATCAATACACTTCATGAAACCACAAATATATTTGCTTTAAAAAAGTGACCGCTATAGAATGCTGAATTTAAAAAAAAATCCCTCCAAGTTATTCACTCTAAAGGTATTCATTTTTACGTCGTAATTAAGAAACACAAATAACGGCACACCAGACTGACTTCACAACTTCTAAATTAATTAATTTTTTAACTCTTTTAACGCTTAAATTTTTTCCATCTAGGCGTAAAAATGTTGCTTTTAATTATACAGACGTTAAGCTTTTATTTAAATAGTTCTACAACGGAGAAGTTTTATAAACTAATGTAATCCTTAGAAATATTCTTAAAGAAAACTTGTAAAGAAGGAACCTTTTAAAATTAAACAAAGGATAAGTTTAGCTTGAAGAAAAGTCTTTTAAAATTGTTAAACATTAATGTGCATTGAACCTAAAATAAAAACTTGTAAAAATAACTGAAGTTTTAATACAAGCAACTATGTGCAAAGTCAGTGTTTGAAATAAGAGACAATCTGTCGCCGGGCTCGCAGATAAAACACTGGATTTTGATCAAACATTCCACGTATAAAAACAACTCCCGTAAAATTCTTTCGCACTCAAAATATTGGCGACGGCAACCAACATAAAACACACAAAATATTGTAAGGTACACGGGGAACCCGAGAGATATTGATACTAGAAACATTTACGGCGCTTGCTTCACTGGATAAACCTCTGCACATAATATATAGCTTTAATATATTCAGACTATGACGAACGGTAAGAGCGTTTTATGGTTCGCCCTCGAATCTTTCTTTACTTTGAACTCCGACTATATTTATTGTGAAAATATATATCCAATATCTCTACATAGATATGGGTATATCTAACTGATCCTCCAAAAATGCGCACTTGATTACACTTTTTAAAATTAATGAACCTCTAAAAGCTTTTAGGGTTTCTACTGATGTACACTATTTTAAATAAATGAGCCACTTTTTAAATTTCTGGCCTTTTCTCACAGTTGGTCGTAGTAACTAAGCTAGGATACCCCGACCAAACGGGTAAGGTTAGGTTAGAACTGTGACCAACCACGAGCGAGCCGAATTGGTCGCAGGAACTGAGCTAGGGCACCTCGGCCAAACCATCAGTAGAGGTTCACAAAAAGAGGCGCATTCATTATAATGTTTTACAAAAAGAGGCGCATTCATTAAATTGGTTCACAAAAAGAGGCGCATTCATTAAATTGGTTCACAAAAAGAGGCGCATTCATTATATTACAGTGTGCAATGCTACTGCCTCGTTTGTGTAGTGGTCGCAAGCGCATTGTTGAGCATGAGGTCCTGGGTTCGATTCCCAGGTCGGGCAAAAGTGTTATTCGGTTTTAGAAGCCTTTAAGAAAAAAAAAAAAAAAGGCTTCTAAAACTCGCCCCCTATTACATGGAATCTAAACATAACTGGCGAAATGTGGGTGTACTATAGGTGCACCTCTGCCTAACCCTTCGGGAATACAGGCGTGATATTATGTTATTCCAATATCTCTAAGAGTTATTCAATGTAGATATTGGTGATTTATTTTCCAGTGGTCTACAGTTTCTAGCTGCATGTTTGGTGTAACAACACGGACACGTCGACTGTTTGATATTCGTTGCAACGACTAAGACCCACTTGTACCGCCAATCACTAAACACATTTAGTACTAAACGAGTTTTAAACATCATTCTGTCTCTGTATCTTCAAACATTTGACAGAAAAAGAATTATGTTTTAAACTCGTTTAGCGCTAAATGTGTTTAGTGATTAGCGGTGCAAGTGGGCCTAAATCTTCATTGACTAGACGTCTGAGAGAAAACATTGAAAGTTTACTTTTATAGTTAGGTAGCCTAGAGGTACATTTTTATTCAATGCTGATAATGGAGCTATTTTGAAAAAAATCTAGGCATGTGCATCAGTGCATACAGCCAAAGAGATATCAGCCGAACTTCTTCTACTTTATCTCAATACCAAAACTTTCAAAATGTAGCAAACATGGAGCTACTGTTACAAGTTTTCGATCGATCGATCGATTTTTTATTTAATAGGCGAATGAATCAAAACCTTTGAAAAACACAAAAGAGCTAGGTATGTGTGAGTGTCCCAGTGTAACTAAGTTTTTAATTTTTACTTATTTAAAAAATAATAAAGCGAAGCGAGAAAATAAGACCAAGACATAATTAGCTCTGGCACTACATTTCATTTTGTACATTACCGTTACTATCCTCGTAAAGTAAAGCTTGCAAGAGATTTTTGCGGGAAAATTTACGCGCATACAAAGCTCAACACTTGATATTAAATGTAATTTATCACGAAAATTAAAAAGTTGCCGTCAGTTGGAGTATACTGGTGCTCGTGTCAAGAGCACGGGTGACGTATGAAGGCTCTACATTTTATAATGAAAAATAACATGCCTGAAGTAATATTATAACTAGTTTGTGTCAACCCCGCGACTCGGCAATAGCACAACAAACAAACAGACAGCTCTGAAACAAATTGTATCTAAATACGTTCCGCCAAACTCAATCTTCCTAGCCTTTTCGCAAGTAAGTTGAGGTCGTCTTCCAATCTAACTGGATCCAGTTGAATACCAGTATTTTACATGGAGCAATTGCCTATCTGACCTCTTCAACCCAGTTACTTGGTAACACGATACCCCTTGGTTGTCAGACTTTTGGGCTCCTGACTATTCTTAACGACTGTCAAAGATCTACGAATGACAGCCGGGACCAACGGCTTATCGTGCATTCCGAGGCGCTTCCAAATTCGTTCAGCCTTTTAAGAGTAATTGATCGACAAACGTGCGTGCGTGTGTGTATGCCCAGATGTATGAGAACGCAAACGAAGCAAAAGGAGTAAGGATCGTAGCAGGTGACGTTATGTAGTTCTGTAGTCCGAAAAGGCGTGAGTTTATGTGTAAGTATGTAAGATCAACAAACAAGCACAATAGATTTTTGCAAGATTTGCGGATATTACACATCCTTACTATCTTTTACCTGGATGCGAGTAATTCCAACACCTGCATCCGTAACTAGGTATACAGAGCACCCAGTTGGGAATTGGGTCACATGAGAATCATAGCCAGCAATAAGTCAGACTTGCAATCAAGCGTGGAAAGTGCAAGTGGCTGATCGCTTAGCAAGGCTTATTTTATACGTCGGTTAAGAAATAAAGTTAAAAGCCACATTCATTTATGTGAATCTGGTAGGTACCAATTCACATAAATTGCTGCTAGTAGTGTAGTGTTTTTTTTATTATGGTGTACATAATAAAGAGTATTCTATTCTATTCTATTCTGTACACCTCCGATTTCACAAAGGTAATGAAATGGTGCTAGCTTGTTAAGGAGTGAAGTCCTCTAACTCTGCAATGTTAATCACTGCAGAGTCACAGAATATTCAAAGACTTATAACACTATCGCCTCCTGGGTATTGAACGCAGGATCATAAATGCACACGCCCAGAAACCTCGCGACAGTAAATAATACACTCACCGGCACGGAAACTTGGCCACTCGTGATTTTGCTGATTATTTGCATAAAAAAAATTGCGTTTGCATTTATGACAATAAATTAAGGGTTTAATACGTGTCTCTTATGCTTTAAGAACTCAGAAATTAAAAGATTACCTCAGCAATAAATCAGTTTTTAAAATCACGCACTTTCACTGAAATTAGGATTTTTTCACTATAAATTTAAAAACACTACAAAATAAAAATTAAGGTCTTTTTCATTATTGTCTATACGTTTTAATATCGGGTGTTTCCTCCTCTAGCCCTGATAACTGCCTGCATTCGATCTGGCATACTTTGGATGATGTTTCGGACATCAACTTGCAGTATACTGCGCCAAGCGGCCAGCGCTGCAGTTCGGAGCTGGTTTAGAGTTTCCGGCGGGTTGGAGCTGGACTTTATCTTTCTTTTGAGCATGTCCCAGATATGCTCAATTGGGTTTAAGTCTGGGCTACGAGCTGGCCATTGCAATTTTTGTATGCCAACCTCTTCCAGATATTCTTCAACGCAATGTGCAACGTGTGGGCGTGCATTATCGTGCATTAGGAGGAATTGGTCGTGTCCAATGAACCCCGAATATGGCATTACGTGTTCCTGAAGAACTTCCTCGATGTATCGAACAGCTGTTAGCCGATTATCGACGATAACCAACTCTGTACGTGCGTCGGAACTTATACCTCCCCATACCATTATTGAGCCTCCATGGAAACTCACTGTTTGAGTGGTAGTAATGGGTAAAAACCGCTCTCCTCTTCTTCGCCACACTCGTTCTCGACCATCTGGAGAACGTAAAGCGATTCGACACTCGTCTGTGAACAGTACTCTAGCCCATTGCTCGTGGGTCCAGTTAACGTGTTCTCGTGCGAAGTGAAGTCGAGCTACTCGGTGCTGTCTGAGAAGTTCTGGACCTCGTGCTGGTCTACAAGCTTTTAAATTGACTTCCTCCATTCGTCTTCTCACCGTACGCTCACTAACATTAACGCCTCTCACAATTTGAAGCCGCTGGCGTATCTCAACAGCGGTCAGGTAGCGGTTTCTCAAAATCTCCAGGACAATAAAGCGGTCGTCTCGGGCCGATGTGCACCTTACGCCTCCACTGCCTGGCCTGCGGGTGTACTGGCCAGTCTCCTGGTATCTTTTAAGGGCATACTGCATTGATGACCGTGGTACGTTAAGAGCAATAGCAACTTCACGCTGTGTCAGCCCTTGGTTAATTAACGCAACGGCTTGTGAAACCTGTGCTGGTGTTAGAGGCATTTTTATTGTTTTTAAAGCACCTTTACTTATTGAATTAAAAGCATAAAATCACAATAATTCAAAAACCGAACAATAAACTTTTCACAACACACACATTTAAAACGTGAACTTAGTCGCTCAAATGACCCGATTCAACTGTAAATTAAAAGTTTAGTCGTGGTGCACTTAAACATAATGGAGTACCCTCTTGAACTAAAAGTAAACATTTTTTGACATACCTGCACAACAAACATTCATCAGAAACACTTAAAACTTTTGCCATCGCGAGATAAGCGCTTGGCCAAGATTCCGTGCCGCTGAGTGTATGTTAGTTCCAAAGCAGCACTAATTAAGTATGCTACAGTTTGTGCAATTAATAAGGAATCACACTGAGTAAGTATTAACGAGACACGCTAACGTTTCTGAACAAATATTTGTCTACGCCCCGCGCGTGTGCGATAAGCAAACTTAAGCATGAATATATTAATAACATAAAGTGTTATTCCATGAATTGTTAATCAAACTTCACGTTAATCCCATACCAAACAAATTAATTTAGTCCAGCCCAGTAAACTCAGATTGAAAGCGTTTCTTAAATATTATTTTTTAATCGAAAAATTGAATCTGTCTCTACAATGAGAATAGAAACCCGATATCTGATAAATGAGCAAAAAAATAAGTGAATCAAATCGTGATAAGTGATGCGGCCACGTAGAAGGTGCCGCCATTGTGTCCAGAATAATTTGGACGTGTTCGTCCCACTGCCGCTGCCGAGACGCTGCCGGGACGCTGCGGTCCCGCCACGACATTAAGCGATATTTCCAATCTCACGCCCGCACTCCTGTTTTATTAGATTTTTCACAAGCTCGCGCTATCGTGAATCTTCACCGGTGCCAAATAATAATAACGAAATTCAGCAAAATTTGCGTTTCGCTCACCGCTCCACGTCGCCCTCTTTCCTAAATAAAAATGATAGGCATTTTCCAATGCCTTAATAGAATAAATCGTTTCAACTGAATCGCATGAATAAAAAATCATGAGCGGCACTTTTACCCGCATACCCTTAGGAAAGCCATTAAACATTTAAATATGGTACACTGGTGAGTATGTTAATTAGCAAGTTTTATGCAGGCGAGCGCGCACAGACAGTTTGTGACGGTCGCCGGTCGCCGGCCGGAGAGAGCTCCTGGACGTTTTATTGGCGCCGTTGCTCAGTTTTGTGAAAAATTTAATTCAGCTACACACTCGCCCACGTTCAGGAATATTTATTCGGACAGTAAACTACGCAACCGGGAGCGAGCACTCATTCTACACATATATGTTCTGTTAGCACTCTAAATCAATGCACCGGTGCTCCGGGCACGTTTATACAAACAAGTTGGTTTTCGTCTCTTGAAACTGGGACGTCGTTATTAAATCAAGCGAGTAAGGCGTGCACGGCGTCTAATTTCAGCGAGGGACCGGTGCGCGGTGCATCGGTGCGGGTGTGCGGCGGTGCGCGGTGCGGCGGTGCGGGCGGTGCGGGTGTGCGGCGCGCCGGAGGTCGTCGTCGGTGACCACATGTTGCCGCACTTGCACCCGACAGATTTAATCAGGCGCCAACAACCGCGAACACGATCTCAGGGCGTTCCACTCCACCGAGCAGGCGACCACTTCACTCGTATCACTCCACCATTATGCACCGAGCTGGGTTTTTAACAGTTCTCGGAACGAAACCTTGCAGACACGAACGCTCGTTTTCTATTAAATGTTCCATGTTGTTGAATTCATTATCACCACGAGACGCATGCCAACGTGCACTCACAGCGCTGAGACAAAAGGTGCACTTTAATAAAAAAAATATTAACGATATCGGAATCATTTTCAACGTCATGCAACGAATTCGGTTTGTCACGATTCCGAGAAAGAAATAAGCGAACAAAGAAACAAGGAGAGCATGAAATCGGTAAGAAACATGCAAATCAGCGTGATGTTGCGGAGCGGCCAACGAACCGCGCGACCTCACAGCCATCACGGGGTTCAATATACGCGCACCACAATAAACTAAATTAATCTTCTCCCACGCGAGATAACGTATTCGGGTACTTAGACACACCCGCGCTCCTCCGTCACTAATAACAATAACAGCCCCTAATGAAATGCGAGAAGTCGTTCCGCACCGGTGTCAACAACCAGCTGAGAAATATGGAAATAATAGACACGCACAACTTCCCATTACGGATTTGTATGGATTAATATAAACAAATTAATCAATTGCAGAGCCGCGATTCAGGTAAAGTGTGATTGAAGATTGGGGAGTACATCAACGTCAGCGGTGTCTGCGGCCGGGGGCTCGGATCGTACTGTATCCGACGTAATAGATTGCCCTTAAGACTATTTGTCGACTGTCGCCGCTCGTTATCGACACTCTAAACTTGACATTGAAGTACACTTTTCAATTTAAAATCAGAGGTCTATGACAAAACGCACTTAGATGTAGCGTTTACACAACCGTTGGTAACTCAATAAATATCAGCTTAGAGTCCTACAAACGTCCTACTATCGTATTTCTTTGGGAGCAATTATAAATTCAAAGCAGTCAGACAGTTCGCTTGACTCAAAGTATAGAAAGCATCATTACAGAAATATTGGCGTGCCAACACATCCGTTTCTCAGAGGCAGTACAAGCATAACAAGAGGGAATGCTGCGAGTTATACAAATTGCGTTCCATTCGCTCGCCACTGAAAAATACGAGCTTCACACAAAAAAGGGTTCGTCGGGAATAGTCGGGATGGAGCGAGCTCTGAGTAATATTACGGGTTTGAAAGAGGCGAAGAAATCCACGTCCTCTGTGGAATTATTGTTGCGTTGACAAATGACTCGCCCCGGACTTTTGATATGATAATGAGATTAAATTAGGATACGCGTGTTGCAATTACCATAATTCGTCTTTTATCTTCCGTATCGGCTGTTTGATTTAACACACGTTGCTAAAATGTTGCTAAGTTTAACGCTTCACATCATTTACAGGACACGTAAAGCCCAGAATTACCGCACACGAAAAACTTGCTCCTTTTCTATAAATTGGGAACGTACACAAAACAACACACACAAGAACTGGAGACATACGAAAAGAACTGGGAAAAATCATAACGCGTCAGCAGTTTTAGTTTGCTCTCGGAACTTTGCTCTCCGTTAGTAAACAACTCTGAAGACACAACTGTTTTCTGCAAAGAAATATACTTAGGAATCAGCTACACGCCTCCGTTCAGTGGAAGAAGTCGAAAAACACGTACGGGATATAAAAACATGTATTGATTTAAAATACACTGCCGTTACTTTTTCCCGCGGTTGTCTTTGCGTGCTCAAAGTTGTCTGCTGTATATGGTACGACCAGTTTTTTCTGAACCTTGAAAAACGGTTTCCTATTAAGTGTTTTTGGTATGTTTTAAGTCACGTGGGTTTCACTTTAATATATACACGATACAAACATATATTTTCTAATGCTAGTGTCTAAATAAAACACGAGTGTTTATTACATATCGAATGGAAATATAAACTTACACAATCCGAATACGCAGCCAACAATATCAGTAGCACGAAGTAGGTACACAAATTCTATTAAAAGGAACGAACTAAGAGAAATATTTCACAAAGAAAACAATTTATAGTGAGAGGAAATTCAAAGCATTCGGGAGACGTTCGGATCACAAACTTGAATCGATCCGTCGTCCCGTGAATAAATAACATTTTCGCGTAATTTAACGGTTACATTCCGCGATTGTATTCAAGCAGCTATGGCGACGTCGGGGAGCACAAATTGCACCCGGTCGCGCACCCAACGCTCTGAAAAATGCTTTCCTTTTAACAACTGGAAGCGGAACGGCGCAGGTTAAATGGTCATATTCAGTCAACTCTTACGTACAAATGGGTTCTTGTGTGCGTACTTCGAAGCTTTCTTTTGGTTCGCTGCTGAACGTCTTGCTTTACTGTCTTCACGAAACTGCGAAGAAATGTTGAGAACTGTGAGAAGAAAAAGGTTACAACGATGCTACAAGCTACAATAATGAAGCTTGTGAGCTTTATTTCCGTTGACTAAGGTAGGCAGAAGCCTAAGAAAATATAAAAACATTTTCCCAAACATAGACAAACCAAAATGGAAGCAAAGTTTCACTTCTCTCCCTCACAACCAAATTAAAACAACAGCACCCTAAAATTAATTAAGACCCAATTTATTTTATAAAAATAAAAAGAAATAAACTAGAAGAGGAAGATGATAATAATTTTAGTCAGAAAGAGGCGTTGTTTTTTTGCAAGAATTTTCCAATTTACATACACAACGTCATAAAGCAAAAATACAGCATGGAATAATAAGTTTTTTAATGCAATTAAACGAACCTCTGCGCTGAAGGGGAGCGTAAAAAAATAAAAAGAGTAAAGGTGGCATGCTCGCTCGGGTGTAGAGCCACTTTAGATGGAAAGCGAGGAAGATGCAAACAACTATAGCTAAACAGAAGTGTAATCGTAACCTAACGCAAGAATACAATCGTAATTGCGACAATCGAAAAAAATTCACTATTTTCTTGTTATTTATGCGAATACTATTCATTATAATGAGTCCTTTATAATGCTTTTGGTCACGGATCGGCGGGCAGGGGTGTATAGCCGTGACCAAGTGCGCTGCAAAGGCTCGAAAAGTGAACAGAATGAAGAATTTTACGTTAAATGTGAAGTGATTCTTAGAATGTTTTGATTCTTTGAATTTCCTTTGGTTAAGCGAGCGAGCTGTTATCTTAGTTATAGAGCATTTAACTTATAAAATGGGACCATTTAAGAGGACTTTTATTAGATTTATTGCATGTGTATTTTATATTGCGCTGTTGTCGAGACGGATAGTCACAAGTGTGACATCAGATGGTACAGCTTGCGTTCTGTTCGCATAATGTGATATTTTCTCTTTGCAAACATTTCATACAAGCTTTCGACGTGTATTCTATTCTAAAAGAATACTTAATAATATCACCATTCCCCGAAGTGCCCAATATCCTTGTAATAGAACGCAAAAACGAAATTAATAACAAAAGCTGCAAAGAATGCATAAGTACCATGATTTCCGAAGTTTGAAATTTCGCCCGTTGCTGTAGATTAAACTGCTATGAGCAGACTCGGTTTAGATTTAGGTACCTACGGGTGCCGACGATTTTCGCCTTAATCAATTCTGACTCGATAAGTATTGAGCTTTTTTCTGATTTTATAAGTAGACGCCTTCCATGCCTGCTTAAATTCAATTCAATTCGCGGAGGAAAAATGGCTAGCTTAGGGGAAAAAAGCATGGGTTAAAATTGTTCTGCCTGCAATACTTTTTGTAAAACCGAAGTATGTATGGGCTTATTGTACCATTGTCCTAATAGAAATTATTTTACTGGTTCACCTACCTGTTTTGTTAAATAGCATATAAAAAAGTAGGTATTATGGGTTGGTACCTTAAACAGTCCTGACGTACCATAAGTATTTCTGTGAAACCTGAGTTAATTAAAGTTTAGACTGGAGAATCCTAATCCTAACTAATATTATAAATGCGAAAGTAAGTTTGTTTGTTACCTTTTCACGCCTAAACCACTGAACCGATCATCCTGAAATTTTGCATATACGTTGTCAGTTGTACAGAAACAGTACCTTTCATCCCGAAAAAAAGTACTGTTCCCGAGGAAAACAACAATAACGTTCTTATAATAATAGATGGCGCCACGTGTCTTTCGAATCATGATTGAATTATATAACCCGAATTGATAGTCGAAGTCTAAATTAACGCGAGCGAAGCCGCGGGCAAAAGCTAGTTAGATATAAATGTTCCTATATTCAACAGAATTAGTAGTCCAACGCCACCTCTTCGAAATCATCCGCTATGGATATTCCCAACACATAAAGATAAAAAGTCCATTGAAAAGTTCAATAACTGGTATCCATCCGCAATCCGCAGTGACCCTTGTTTTATGGGACTCTTGCCCTCTGTATCTCTTTCGTTTGAATGCGCTTCACAATCCTTCAGCTATCACATTTACAATCATTAAACCCTACAGAGTACAGGAGTACCTACCTACAGAGAACATTATGGGGGGATGGCTACAAAGCAAGGCTTTTATGTAATAAATCCTTCTTTTCCCCTTTTATTTTTCATAGGAATTAAAAAAATACTTAACCATTTTTTGTACAAAATAAAAATGCCTAAATAAATTCACCTTCGCTTCGATGAAAATTTGAAGATCTAGCAAATTAAAATTATGAGAAAATAATAAAAATACATTCTGAAGTACCAATGTACCTAAGTTAGTAAGTACGAGTATATTAGCAATTATGAAAACTACATATTGTTTGAAGGCCAAAGGGGCAGTCCTCTCGTGACAGCTTGCGATTACGATGATAATAACATACTACGACTTTTACATCCCTCGATAATACCGTATCGATTCCTAATACTCCAACGAGGGTATCGCATTGGCTTTCCATATCCGCGGATATTAAATCTGATTCGGTTAGCCTATGGAGTATTGTTTTTTTACTGGCAACATTTTTATAAGCGGTTGTGCGTGCGTATAGAACGGTTGCTTGTAAATCATTTTTCAAGAATGGATCGCTGTGTTCAACAGAGTGAAACATTATTTTTTGGATCACTCGATCTAAACTTTGATTATATTTTCACAAACATATAATCGGCACAAACTGGACCTGTTGTACTTAAAATAATTTTGAATTTTTAGAATTACGAGAAAATTATTTTTGAACCTAAGATACTTTGAAGGATTACTAGAGGAAGCTTGAAATTCAACTGGATTCCAGTAAAATCCATTTACACAGTAAGCATATAACAAGAGCATGAGCTCTGACTGTTGAAAGTCGTATGAGAACCGTTTGAAGTGCGCGAGAAGTTCCAGCGCCGAGTTTTAACGCACTTTGGGAATTCGGTAGCTCCGGGTATGGGTTATTTAAGTTGGTGTGGTTCATTAAAATTCAATACCAGAGCGAGCTAGGCTCGATATCGATCGCGTGACGTGTAAACATTGCACTGGGGACGCCGCTGCATCCTGGAGCCCAACGTGGGACTAATAAACAGTAAATATTCTGCTCCCAACACATAATATAAACTATGTACACAGATGGTACACAGTCAGTTTTCACACGTGTGTGAATGAACCATCTCTTTGCCGGGCTGTGTTCGTCTAAAATGTCCTGCGTGGATTTAGTACGACATTTGCGTACATTCCACTTTCATCGGCCACAAAATTTATTGTTGAAATGTTTGAACCAAATTGTGAAAATATTATATCTTTTGTGCTTTTATTGACGGTATTTCAACGAAATGGACAAAAGATATCATCCAATAATCCAATTAATTGTCTATCGATTTTAAACAACAGTTGCAGTCCCACTGTTCACCAAACCCACTGTATATTTATTATCAGTGCGATTAATTAATATCAAACAGTAGTTTGCACACAGTTTAATTAATAGGTAATTAATATTGTGATATTGTGTTCGCGTTACGCTTGGCTGTTTAATGATTACTCAAAGAGAATACAATTCCAACTGAACTATTGTTGTGAATAACTTTTAATTAATTCACTGAAAATAACTCGTACTACGTATGCTACAAAACAACAGCTTTTAAACGGGAATTCATTGAAAATTATTTAGATACACAAGTTTCAATATAAATGGAAAAACACATCCCAAGGTAGTGTCGACGACCTTATCACGTTTGCTACATTATTTACCATAGTCCATTTATGTTAAACGTACTGTCAAGCACTATAAAGATGGACACCTGCTCATTATTTTCTTGCTTTCATTCACAACATCGTGATTATCATTAAAATGCCTCATCACAACTGTCCAGTAGGCACATACTGAGGAGTCACATGTCGTGTATATAGTCCGAATAAAACGGTCGAGCGGTAACAGACGCGCACACGGTCACATGAGCCGCAATGGCCCACTATGGCCCCACAATGGCTTGTCAGCGGCCACTGTACAATACAGCCGGCGAGAGCCCTCGGCGACCGGCACCTCCATTACCGCCCACGGCTCGTCACCGGCTTTTCACATCCAATGCTTACATTGAAAATAACGTTGAAAGCCCGCTATATAATTATTTTCCACCGGCTCAGCTGCGCTTGAGACTATAAAGCAGTTTATTGTCGTTTCGCCTGAGAAGTAATTCTCGGTTTGAACACGGAGACTTGACTTACATTTTTATGGTTATTTAAAGGGACTGATAAGACTTTCTTTTTATCTGCTGGTAGCATTATCAAACAAAACAAAGCTATAATAATAGGAAAAATAACAGCATTAATGTTTAAACCGTCGAAACCTATGTACATAATATTTGCTGGTAAATCTAACAATGCATTATTTATCCGTGCTTGAACATCAAATCATAGAGCCAGTCGACTCTGCGGTCTGCTATCATTTATTGATGATGTTCGGTTATAATAATAATGTGATTACGCTTTTATGCGTGTTCGCCACTAATCAGTGATAATAATTAACACACATAGAATACATTGCTAGCTTTTAGCCTCTGTGTAGCTGAAACAGGGGTCATTGACTTTACGGAATCGTATTCAAGTTGCCAATAGAATAGAATTCGGTACAACGGTAAGTGACAAGTGACAAGCGCTAAGACGTCATTCAAATGGGAAAGGCCTATGTTTGGCACCTGCCCCACCGCCGACGAGGAAGCGACTAGCTACCAACGATTTTGTCGCTTAAGAAACGTAAAAAAGATTGTAGGTAAAAGAGATACATATAATAATATGTTCATCGCTGACTGTTTACACCGCCAGCGAGTACTCGTTTGTCGCAGCGGCAAGAGTTATCCAAGATAGTACTCGCTTAGCGACGCTCGCTTGGCGGTTAGAAAACTCGCTGAGAGACTCACGCTTGGTACATACGTACACCAGCGAGTAATCGCTCGTCGCCGTCACGCACTCGCTTCTCGTCAATCGCCAGCGGTAGGACAGGTGCCTCAGCAGTGGTCTACGACAGGCTGAGTTGATCGTTAATTGAATATGTTATTTATTTTACACACAGACAAAGTAGCTGGACTATACCTACACACATTTCTCTGTTCAAAATACACTTTAACGGACCATGCGAAATAACTAGCAAGTAAAAACAACTTGAGTATATTTTTGATAGAGCTCTTTCTTAGAAGTCCTAACTAAATATCAATTTACTATATCAACAGACGATACGAACGAAATTGAGTCTGAAATAAACCTGCAAAAATATACGAAGAAAACTGGGGTTTTTTCCAAATTGTCTCCTGTAAAAGAATCTAAGATCGAAATGTATGCAGAACAGTACCTCATTACGAGGTTAGAACCTCAACTGATATTACTTTAGATATGAAATATGTAAATAATTTGTGATGGAGTTTAAAGTCCAGCTTCGAAAACCGCGTTCGTTGTTAAATATATCTATACTAATACTAATAATAAGCTGAAGAGTTTGTTTTTTTGTTTGTTTAAATGCACTAATATATGGACCTACCAGTCGGATTTGAAAAAATATTTTTGCTATTTATAGCCCATTTCTTGAGGAAAGTTATAAGCTGTATAATATCACGCTGCGAGACTTAGGAGTCGAGCAAAAATAACAAAAGCTAGGAAGAACGCTAAACAAAAAACGGAGGGATAGCGCAGGTTGAAAATGTGGTGGTTATTTTAGTACATGTATATTTTGGTGTCTTACGATTTCCACGCGAACGAAGTCACAGGCAGAAGCTAGTTATAAATATGGTCTTAAGTTGATTTATTTAACCATTTATGTACACGCATATAAACAGACAGGAGAAAGAAGAAGTTTGGTCAATGATCTCATCATATTCTGCCACGTGTGGCGTACAAATATTATACATATTTTTTATATTGAATGAGCTTTCTAACAGAAGTAGGTTAATGAATTAACCGAATCAAAAGGATTATAAAATAAAGCCTGCTTTACCAATAATTCCGTACGTATTTTGACCTAAACCGTTAATGTACCTATGTTATGTATGTCAGTAATTGCAGCAGAAAACAATCATGCAAGTTGTTTTATGTTAACGAAAGAGTTCGTGGAAATATTGGAAAAACATTTAATACGATGTATTTCGATGTTTTTATTACTTTACAAAATATTACCCGCAATAAACCTGCAGATATTTTGACAAGTATAGCATGTAATGATGTGAAAATAAAAACAGAATGTTTTTAAAAGAAAGAAAGAAAGAAAGAAAAATAGTTTATTCTGCACAAACAAAACGCAACTTACAAATGAACGGCATTAATTTAATAGATTTTTTCAATGCGTTAAGTGTTTTATGAGCTTTTGCTGTTGCTGTGCATTTTGTAAACAAACTTTGTCCTGCAAAACAACCAAGAGCTGTTCTGTCCTTACGTCTATTTACATTATAAATTAAAGTCGCTTTTCGTGTCTGTCTGTATGACAGCGTTGTTCTTCTAAAACTACGCAACGGGTCTTGACGCGGTTTTCACCATCATTTCGCGGATACGCGGCGGCGTGTGCTACTACGCTAAAAAAATAAATTAATTTTGTTTATTTGTTGGAAAAAAGGAAATTTTGTTTTTTTTTTTTTTTGTTGGCTATTCCCATCTTCGCTTTATTGCCTTTCTAATGACACCGGTTTGGAGTACATCGATTGGATGGTGTTAGTCTATAACTGACATGGGGAGAAACATTTTTGTATTGTATATACATTGATTGATTGATATTACATAAATACATACATAAACTCACGCCTTCTTCCCATGGGGGTAGGCAGAAACTACAGAACGTCACCTGGTACGATTGATATTAAACTAATATATTATCATAAAGAAATCTAGATGTTTTGCCAAGTTGTAAAAGCCGTGCGAAGCAGGGGCGGATTGCTAGTTAGCATATAACACAACCAAGAACTCTTTTATTTTTACGTTTAAATATAAAATATGTTGATACAAAGGCCACTTAAACAACAGCGTCGCGTCTTCAAATTCCGTAGATAGTCTTTGAAAACTATCAAAAACATTCCTCAAACTAGCAACACAGTAGACGAGCCACATCAAAACACACGGTCTACAACTACTGTATGATTAAATTCCTCTTGCTCCAGTCATTTGATATTGCAGATTCTGAGGAGGGCTCGATTGCTAAGTCCCTTTTTAAATTCAATCGGATCTCGGCTTTTAAAAAAGGAATGCTTGGTCACAACAAGAAAGGGTCGTGTTATTAATTTAATTGGAATGCCTGGTACAGGCAATTGTGCAGCGCAGTGTATTTTTCTTATGTGTCTTATTTGGTAAACCAGCACGCTAATTGCGTAACACACTATCCATCTCAATCTGAATTATTTTGAAGCCTATTGCTAATTCATTGCTTCATATGTTCGAAAAATCTGTCTGCTCAACAACGTAAATAACGCAATGAATGTTGTTGAACTGTCAAAATGGAACCCATTCCTACTGTTAGTGTGTTACGTAATTACCCCGCGGCACGTAAATCCCTACGTTTTGCATCAATCACACTCTTTAATTAAGGTATGAACACTTGATATGAATTAGATTTAAACTAATTGGAATTTTAACCATTTAAGGACGTTAATTTTCTCAAAATACGAGCCTCCGCAGATATTTGTTTAACCAAATAATGCAAGTAAGAAAAATACACTTCATATGCTTGGATTAAGTTATATCAAGAATGTTATTGTTCAACTTCATGTTTTCTGAAGCGCTGGGAACTCGATGACTAGGTGTGTCGGTGGGAACATTGTATACCATTACTTCGTAATGAGCCACTAAGAGAATAGTCAAGTTACTTAATTCTATACTAATATTATAAAGAGGTATTTGTTTGTTTGTTTGTAAGTTTGTATGTAGGGGGTAATATTTGGAACTCCCGGTCGGATTTGAAAATTTTTTTTTTGCTTTTGATAGCCCAAGTCTTGAGGAAGGCTATAGATAGGCTATTTGACATCACGCTATGACCTTTACGAGTCGAGCAAAAAGAAAAAAGTCAGAAAGAATGCGAAGTGATAGCGCGGGCAGGTGATGTGATGCGACGGGGTGGGACGGAGGAAAAAATTTTTCACGCGGACGAAGTCGCGGGCCGTGCATAATAACGTTAAACGGTTTTATGCAATGATGTTTTTATAAAACCTCATTGGTTTTATGTGTTTCTGTCATTGTGTTAAACAACACTTCATAAAGATATAACTATGTATATTCAGCAGTGAATGTGTCAACATCGTTAACTAAAGTAAACTTAACTAAACTAGTAAATTACCATACATTATTTAAATACGTATTCCAACGACCAAAACTAGGACAAAAGAAAAGCCAAATTGAAAAAGAAACTGTCTCCCGGATGAAGCGAAACTACCTAAATCCTTTGAAATAAAATAACATCACAAGTAGGGTTACCATTTCGAAAATTTTAAACATAACATAAAATCACGCCTGTAATCCCCGAAGAGTTAGGCAGAGGTGTATCCACAATACACCCACATTACGCCAGTTATGTTTAAGTCCCATGTAATAGGGGACGAGCCCATTGCCATATCCTTATGGAAAACCCAATAACACTTTGCCCGACCTGGGAATTCAACCCAGGACCTCATGCTGAGCAGTAGCACTTGTGAATACTAGACCAACGACTAGGCAGTAAAAATTTAGAAGTCAGACAAAAACCAGGAATCTTAAATTTTTCAGTAAAAACGAAATTTTCAAAACAACATACCCTTGTGAAAAAGTCTGGACGAAAGACAACGCCGGACAAAGTCTGGACGGGCGGCCAAAAAGCCGGAAATAACCGGACAAATCCGGACGGATAGTAATCTCAATCATAAGTGAGTCGGTACCTAAGTAGGTACCCAATTACCTTTCGTTTTATATGGCAGCTACAGACAAGGCCTATTATGTACTAACAAAACGCGTACTAATACGCGCCATTAGGAACGTTCGTTAAATTAACATCAACTCTTTAAGTATATGCAGGAGTGTGTCAGTTTAAATTTACTCTGAATTCATTTACGACGACATTCAAGAGTTTAGTACGCATTTGTCTGAAAGTTAATACCGATATTTTATGGCACAGTGTTTTGATTCGTGTCGTAAGATTTTTGCCAAAATGTTCCACATAAGGCATGGCACAAAATGGAGGAGACTTATATCAACCCAGAACAAGACGGCCAATAATAAATAATAATACATAATAATACCATTTATTTCAGGCGACACAGGCCCAAAGAAAAATACCTAAACATACATATTTTCATTTATAAACAAAACTTGTGTTAGTAAAAAGGCTTAAGACTATGCTAGTAGCCTTTCACTTTACACTAGCCAAGAATGTTTTCTTTTTTTTTAAATGATAAAATGATTATTGATGATAATGATGATGAATGAATGATGTTAATGATGATAAAGGCAGTTTTACGTGGGTGCAAGTGTCTATGAATGGTCTGGTTGTTTTTCCTTAAGAAAGGGTTAGAAAAGGGTTTAAAATGTAATCAACTGAGGTAAACCGATTATTCAGAATTAATTAATATTTTGAATAGGATTATTGAATCAACTTCAAGCTCCTCTTTTCTTATAAAATCACCATGGCTTAGATATTTCTACTTCTATGGAATAATCGTGCAATATTGTTAGCAAAAATAATTATTATATTATTATTACAATTATTTAAGATCTCCGTCTTCATATTTTAGTTCATTTATAGTTCTAGTTAAGTTAGGATAGTATATTTATATTTTATTAATTAAATTGTGATTTATGTACATGTCTTTTTAATTCTGAATAAACAATACAATCTTAGAGCTTAGGTTACCTTTTAGTCCTAAGTTTAATTAATTATTCTGAAACCGTTGCATTTGTAAACTTATATAATTTATAATCCATATTATCTGTCGAAAGAAACTGGATTCTGCAACACAGGGTATCCTAGATCGGGATCCAGTGTCATACCTAAGTATTGTAACACTTGTATATGAATCAATAAACTTTATTATTATTATTTTTATATTTTAACATAGCTCGGGGTCATAAGATCCCGGTCCTTTGGAAGGCGTACGAGGGGCCGAAGCCAACTCGCAGAGGCCCCTTAGACAATTTTAAATGGAACGAGGCATCAACCGACGATTATCCCTGTATGCACTGTACAAGTGCACCCAAGGACAATCCCCGGTTGGTGTTGGACTATTGCAAGATATGGAAACAAAAATAATTATTGAACTATGGGTTTCTGTGGCTAAGATGGACTGGTTACCAAGAACTATGGAACGGCTATGGCCCCTGCCTGACCAATGTTTTATATATAAAATACACGGATAAAATAGCAGGGGGTGACTTGCACACTCAATAATGGGCCCCCGGAAACCGTCGCTAGCACATAGTGACGTAGCGACATGGAGGCAACACTTCCTGAGGTGCTTGAGGAGTGGAGAGGTATTCCACGGCTATCAGAACAATCCCAGAGCCCGGAAGATGGTCAAGATCCCTACCAGCACTTACTGAAATACTTCCTTCCTCCGAGCACGTTTGCTCTTGCGAATCTCCACTCAGTCCAGCTAATAAAGGCAAGAAAGAGGTGGGAGCTCTGTTCCTCGTCATTGTTAACTCCAGCCGGCCAATAAAGGCAAGCCAGAGGTGAGGAACAAGACTTCTCCCGGGAGACAGGGTCCGTGGGGTCGCTACTGCCCAACAGCTCGCCACATGCTGCCCTGCGGGTTCCTGTATCTCTCTTGGTCTGGCTCCTCACCCTAGACCTGTTTCAGCAAAGTAAACTCTACCAGTACAGACCTAGAGTTCAGGAGCGCGCAAGCTCCACCACGACGTCAACGTAGAGATACGGCGGTGGGGTTATTATTATTATTATTATCTCTTTGAAAACATCAAGAAATTAAGGCCTGACACATACAAATAAAGATACCCAACAATTTTGCAGCACCCCGTCATTCCTTACTTTAACATCAAAGGCAATTTTGTAAAAAGCCAGAACCATTGCTCACAGCAATATTGAAAGAAATATAACACGCTTGAGCATTAGCGCCCTCAGTACCGCGAACAGTATTGTGTTACGAGTTCCTGTACCTCTAAAAAAGTACTAAAATAAAAAGAAAGTTCGCACATAAAAGTGCCGTATCCATGTTAAAGCTGTAAGTATAATGAGATGTTACACTCGACGGTAACTTTTATTAAGTAACTAACAAGTAACACGCCTTTCTAGAATGTTCCGCGGCATATGGCGCAAGAGTTTTGCAATAGTTCGCTACGTCCGCAACTTTAGATCATAAATACAAGTTTCGAACACATGGCAGAAGCAACTGAAACATGAGATATTAACAACACTGAAAAGCTGTTCATTTAAAACATAAAAATGTGTCAGACTATTACTGCTTTTCTTGTGAATGTGGTTTTCACATCCTACATCTACACCGCCGGGTCTTTTCTTTAAAAATCTCACCGTGAAAACTTAGGTGAAGTTAGCTGTCATATGTGAAGTGAGCTGTCGTAGGTGAAGTGAGCTATCATAGGTGAAGTGAGCTGTCGTAGGTGAAGTGAGCTATCATAGGTGAAGTGAGCTGTCATTCCACCTAATGCTAGGGATTGACACTGTTGGCAACTCACTTCACCTAAGTTTTCACGGTGATTTTTTTACAGAATATATCGACTGTGCTTTCCTATAAAGAAGTATATTCATAATGAGATTCCTGGTGTACATTCTTCCTTCATTAACAATTTAAAGAAAATATTAGACTCAATCTGTTCTGGTAGACAGAAGCCCAAAAGTCTGACAACCAGTCTTCCTAAAGGTTATCGTGTTACCCAGTAACTGGGTTGTGGAGGTCAGATAGGCAGTCGCTCCATGTAAAATACTGGTATTCAGCTGCATCCGGGTAGACTGGAAGCTGACCCCAACATGGCAAAAGGCAAAGGCTTTTGCCAAAGGCAAAAGGCTAGGCAGATTGATTGATTAGACTCAATCTGTTTTAACCCCGTGAGCTATTGTTTCATTTCCCTTCATTTCATTCCATTATGAATTGAAAAACAAATAGTTCAGCTTTTATCGATGAACCATTTTTATAAAATTTGTGCTGTATTTTTAATCCCGCTCTTTGTTCCGTCCAAAATGATATCACACGATTTAGGGTTTTCCCTATGTATAGGGAAAAAACCCACTAACATAAGTACGTTTTTGTTTTATAAAGAGATTCGGATACTATTTTGTTAATCCCAAAATAAATTAAATATAGACATTTTAAGTATAAGGTACTGAAATTTTCAATCACAATGGAACACGAAAGTAAACATTAAATATATACTCCATTCCATAATACACTTCACGTTTTTCAACTCTTCCATTACAAAGTTCCGATCCTCCCTTCCTCCAGAAACATTAACCAAGAATATCTCACGTGCTTAAAAAGAAATTCTTAAACTTTGACTATGTAGAATCCCGAACAACTTTTTAAGATCCCCCGAAGTAAATGGACTAACCCAACGCAATATATTTAAGGACCGTTCGGCTCCTGCCAACTCTAAGTGCCTATTTAGACGAGCGAGATCAACCGGGCGTAATTCTACTCGTTTCTCTTATTTAAATAAACTTCCATTCGTTGGAAACAAACATAAGACAATTTACGCACGGGTCCTTTTGACTAGAATACTAGATAAGATGTGAAATAAATCTAGTAAAAACCCTCCTAATCTCAGTAATATGCTTGAGTCTAAACCTCTGAAGGTACATTATTCAACCCGTTCATAGTTATCTTGTTGACATAAAGCCTGTTTTTAGCTTTCTTTGTTTCAGCTGGAAATAACTTTCTGATAATATTGTTCTTCAAATCTATCTTAAAAAAGCAATTTAGCAAATTCATCCACAGCTAAAAGTATTTGAATACATAAAGACTTGAAACAAACAAATCCAAAAGTTTATTTAGATAAACATCGTTTATTAAAAACTAGCTTTTGCCTGCGGCTTCGCCCGCGTGATTCGGAAATGATCCCACGGGAATTTACAACCGGGTTAAAAAGTATCCTATGTCCTAAACCAGATCATGGCCTTTCCGTATGCCTTTCATCCAATTCTGTTCAGCCGTTAAGGCATGAAAGGTAACAGGCGGACTATGTTTCCAATCCCTTAAATCGCTTAAAATCAGGTACAAAAAAAATTCAATACCATATGTGAATTTTAAAATCAACCGCAAATTTACACCATTGGGCGATTATTTTACAACAACGCTAAAACACGTAATTCTTTATGTCATACCAAAATAAAAATCATAAATTTGAATTTTCATATCGCTCTGGCTTTCCCATTCCCATACAAACTTTCATCCCCCCCCTTAAAATATGTATGAGACAAAAAATTGCCTGCGTCCTTCCTCAGGATGCCATCTGTCTACTTGCCAAATTTTATCGAAATCCGTTCAGTGGTTTAGGCGTGAAAAGGTAACATACAGACAGGGCTACTTTCGAATTGATAATATTATATATATATTATAAGTATGGATGTGCAGGTTTATAGGCCTCCTCAATAGCGAGTCGTTGTCTTATCGTCTTGGTAAGTCTGCAAGATTTATGCAGGCAATCCAATTAACATTGGATCAGGCTTTAAATGTACACTTGGGAGCAAATAAATCGAGCCACTACCTTTTTTCACGTAAAATGGTAAATATTTTTGGTAATATGGAACGTATCAATTCGAACTATATATCGCCTAAAAGTTTAGTTAATAACCTTTACAATGAGGGTAAATTATTGAATAATAACCTTATTGAATGATAAATTATTGGCTCTGCAAGAAAAATGGTAATTTTGATAGAAAATTTAGTAGGGCTAAAACAGTCCATAAAAACAATAAAAAACAAAATTATTGCAAAAAAAATATTCTTAATAACTGGTATTACCCCCCCGGGCCCTGATACATTCTTGTAGCCTATTAGTCATCGATCTGATCAGCGTTACGATGACATATTGTGGTATGTTCTCCCACTCTTCAAGCACAGCGACTTTAAGCTCGGGAATGGATGAAACAGCGGGAACCCTGGCTCGGACTCTCCGTTTTAGCTCGTCCCATAGGTGTTCGATCGGGTTCAAATCGGGACTTCGTGCTGGCCATACCATTTGTTGAATCCCGATCGCAGACAAGTATTCCGTAACGATCTGCGCGGTATGAGGTCTCGCATTGTCATGCATAAACAAGAAATTTTCTCCGACAAAACCAGCATACGGCATTACGTGGTTTTCAAGAATGTCAGTTATGTATCGGTCAGCTGTTAATCCACGTCTACCACTGCCATCGTTGGCGGGGTCGACGAAGACAAGTTCCGTTTTTCCGTCTAGAGAAATTCCTCCCCACACCATACAAGAACCACCACCAAAACTCACCGTTTCTCGAATGCAACATTGGGCAAATCTTTCACCAGGACGTCTATACACTCGGTTTCTCCCGTCATTGCTAAAAAGACAGATTCTTGACTCGTCAGAAAACAAAACTGACCTCCAGTCTTCTAACGTCCAATTAATGTGTTCTCGAGCAAACTCCAAGCGAGATCGGCGATGAGCTACAGTCAATTTTGGGCCAGTTGCTGGTTTGTGTGATGTTAAATTTCGTTCTTTTAGTCTTCGTCTCACTGTCCACCTACTGATTGCGACTCCTCGAACGTCACGTAACGCTTGCTGTAGCTGAACAGCATTAAGTCCACGGTCGCGCAACGAATTGGTTGCAATAAAGCGGTCGTCACGTTCTGTTGTTGCCCGTGGTCGGCCAGTTCCAGGTCGCCGAACAAAAGCACCAGTCTCCAGATACCTGCGGTATACCCGCTGTACCTTTGAACGACTCAAATGAAGTCTGCGTGCCACTTCACGTTGTCCGTGTCCAACCTCAAGTAAAGCTACAACTTGGGCAGCTTCCGTCGGTGTAGTATCCATTTTATCAGGTTATTTTGATTACACAGACACAGATAAAGACAACAATAACAAGTAATATGGGTATGATTAACAAAAACCTCAAATTTAATCTTTTCTTAACAGAGTACAATAAAAATGTCATAAGCAAATTAAATGCGATAATTTTATTCTACCCTTTAAACTTTAATAAAAATGAAATTTTGACAACTAACTACCCTCATTGTAAAGGTTATTAAATACCCTTTTAGGCGATATATGTTTCGAATCGATGCGTTCCTTAATACCAAAAATAATTACCATAATGCGTGAAAAAGGAAGTGGCTCGATTTATTTGCTCCCAAGTGTATTTATTTATGGTGTCGTGTGCAACATTTTCTTCTACTATAGTTCGCCCGTTGCGGATTTTTTTACATCCGGTAGTTTAAGTCCCCTTTAGGATAATTTTATCGCAGCAAAGAACATAACGACAGTCACTTCGAGGCGATATGGGCATCGATACATCTCAATAATGTGGACAGAGCCAAACAAGATACGAGTATTTCTAGTACTGCTGATATCCAATCAGTGAACTTAAAAAAGCTGCCACAATTTCTTTCTCAGTTCGTCGAGAGCATACGTAATAAGGGCTGCCCAGATGAAAGTTATCGGCAGCGTGTTACACAATACAAACACCCACAGTGTCTGGTATACACCTACCGATATTTTTGCAAACAAAACGTGATACCATACAATGTTCGCTTTGTAGTAGTAAACAATCAATATTTGCAACTGTTGTTCTTTTTTCGTTTGCTGCGTCAGTTGGCAATTTTTCGATGCCCACATATTGAAATACCACCCATTATCATTTGAACCACGACCTTTCATAGGAACCTCTATTATTTCACCAGTAACATTCTGTCGTCCTTTGGTAATGATGTCCATAAAAATATAGGTAGCCACCAAGTGTCCGTGTAACTATGTGGTGGAGACGTTTATGGCATCGTCCAGTAACCGCATAATTTTCGCATCTCGCCGGGCGCAGTCGTCGCCGGTGTCGCAACGACGCCGCCACGACACTCAACGACCGGCCTGCGGACAACTGCGCCACCAAATGTTCACACTTCGCTGTGTTGCTACCAAATAAATGCAAATGAATTGATACAAACGATCCTCTATATCGTTTTTTTTTTCGCTTTAGCTACAATGTTTTCGCTCGAGACATTTCTTTGTTTATGCCTTGATACTTTGAGTTAATAAGGAGACTTAACTGAACCAAATGTTGAAAGGCTTCCAATAAGGCCACGATATCTTAGTCTGTGTTCTATTTCTGTACGGTTTCGCTGATCCAGTTTGGGTATTTAAAGGTCATGTTTTGGGCATACATCACATACTTTTATGCTAAGTTCTAAGCAGGTCATTCACAAAAGAGGTCACAAGAGGAATCATTACGTGCTAGGGACATAAGCTCTCAAGGGTGTTGTTCCTATCGACTTAGCGTTGTTTTGTGACCTTTGGCACAGCTCATTTGAATAATTTTGAGACCAGACGCACCAAACTGTGGAGTAGTAACACAATTTTCAAGCAAGATTTAATTTACATACTTTGCTTTACAAGTTTCATTAAAACATGAAAACACTGAAGCTGAGGGTAATTTAAATAACGAATACAACTGAGATTGTAGCTCACATAACACTGTAGCCTTGCTTTCTGTAAAATAAGGCGGCCCCATGGTGCAATTACGAATCCGCAACGATAAAATGCGAGTTCCACTCACACGCCTGGGGATCCGCACCGCGAACATGAAGCACAAAACCTACTCATAATAATAACATAACTTACAGAGCTACTATTGTTAGCTCTTGTCACGATTTTAGCACATACAATTAGTGAATATTACATAGTAATTAGTGAATACCTATGTAAACAGGCATAGCGCTGTGGGCAAATGAAGCAAGTTAATTGTTGATTAATCCTTTGCCGCATTAGCGGGAACAGCTCTGCGGTCGGATTGGTCAGAACCCTTGATCACGTCGATGCGCACCCCATCAGTCATGCGGGACCTGACTGACGAGGGAAGCCACTCCGGTGTCCAGGATGAGAGCACGGCGGACTACCCGCAAACCTATCATTAAGGATCGAAAAGGTGCATGCCCTAGCATTAGTCAAGCATCCACTATAATAAAATTATATGATGGACCACGATTACTCTTTGATGTAAAAAAAACCGTTTTGAGTATGGGGACAATTCAGCACTTTGGAAGCAAAATTGGGTTTTTTGTGGCGTCCAGCAAACTCAACCAAATCTAATTTATCATCAGTCTTAAGTGTACATGAATCCATATTACTAAATTAAATGTTACAAAAAGTTTTTAATGCCAGACAGCAACCAAAGTTTTTATAAAGGCCGTAAAAACGTGGCAGATAACTCAACTTTTTAGCGGTACAAATAAAAAGGAGCAAATAATCTGATAAAAAATTATATTACAAGGCTAACAAATTGTCGGTGGAGTTAATCGCCTTTCGCTCGTTACTTATTCCCAGGCCTTGCTGATTAATTGTGGCAAGTTTGCCGTTGTCCGCCAGGACATCGACCCTACGCAGATAACTGCGGTGAGCCCTGCTCCTAACTAGGCATGCGGGGACAGTTTCTAAGACGTGTGACTGACGGGGGAACATCCACTAAATTGCTTTATATCGAAGTAATGTGTTTAAAGAGAACCGGTCTTATTACTCTCGGGACTGACGGAATTCCTGCGAAGCAATGGCTAATAACCATAATACAGAATATCGTCGCTGACAGCCTCATCTATCGCTGACGACAAGAAATATAAACCGAGATAATATTGCAAACAAAATACTTTATATTGCTTATTCGAATACGCTACGCGCACACACCATGAGCGACTGTCGACACATCCATATATTATATACATTTTCATAAAACGCTATTACTTCGAAGCAATCGACATAATACTACCATCAAGTTCTTAATCAAGCCGGTGTTGATTGTAGTATAACTTAAATATAAAATTTAAATAGGACTATAAAAGGCAGTTTATGTCAACCTCGCCGGCTCGGGTATTGGCACCGCATAAGTTTCAATACTGAAGCTCATTTCGAAGGGAACGAACGAGTTTATTACAGTAATCGTGACTCATAAAGCCAGATCACTGGGCTAATAAAATGGCTACCCCGCGCTGTCTGCGAAAATACAGCGCAGCCCAAACAGAACGCCATAACGGTGACCCTTTCCCATTTGTGCCCATGTCGGGACTGGGGGAGACAGGGATGAAGTATTGCCACGTTTGGATCCTAAACAACAATAAAATCCGCAACAAAAATAGCGCAGAGCGCCAACAAATTACTAGCGGACCAAAAACATGTTTCCTATACAAGATATATGGGGCTACGTAAAGGGAGCGTTGAGGAAGTCAATAAATATTTCCCAATAACTTGATTACCGCAGAGCCTTTGATGGAAATAAATGTACTGCTTGGGAACAGGTGCTGGCTCCGTACACTAGGACGCTACACACGCATATTCAGACACACTTAATGGATTTCTTGATTTATTTAACTTTTCAATTTTGTGTTTGACACGCAATCCAATTAAGATTAGCTACCATGGGCGTTAGACGTGGTCAATGCTGATTGGAATTCCAGGACAAATTTTTCAGGAATGATGATAAGAATTTTCGTTTGTTCGATAAAAATCTGTAAAGAAATCGTGTCTATCAAAAACAATTTTCAGGTTTGTGTCATTTCTGTTATCTTTGGAACCAAAATGAGGAAAAACTCCGTGTTCGCCAGGTTTTTTACCTTTTAAGTAAAACAATATCTATTTTTGTCTTAACACCCTTTTTAGTTATAAGCTATCATACTTTCTTTTACATCATACGCTCGAAAATTTTTACGTTTTCAGAATCCATTACGGAAACTAAACCACAAATTTTTTAGTTCTTACACAAGTAGAATAAAAAGTTACATTTGTACTTTCTTGGATGAATCTGTGGCTACATTTGTCGTTTCCCCAGTGTTTGTCGCAAGTCTTAGGGGATAACCATAATGCTTTCACCGAGTTTAACCACGTCACCAATAAAGCTTACCCTGGATGGAATTAAACGTTTTTAGCTTCACTGGATCGTGTGAAATGCGGCTGCCCTTTATAATATTCACGAGGATACGTGGCAAAAATGTTCGGTGACCTCGAAATGGGGCTTTTTCCCGGAGGGCTCTCGCCGAGTCAATTTCGTAACACTTTGACCCTAAAGGTGCCGAGGAACGCTGCCTAAATTATCTTTGGGACGACTTGGGAAAGAGGTCACCTGTGTTATAAATAGTTAAGCCCAGGTTAATGGTTCGGATGTTAGTGCAAAGTTGTTTTGTGGGTGGACGTTTAGTAAACACTTTGCATTCGGAGAAACTAAGAACTGCTTCAAGCTAAATTGCTTTAAAATTATCCCACGCAGTAACACTTCTGCAAAAATGATGAAGTGTATATAGTAAATTCTGCTTTATGCGCTAACCTCCATGTGCTGACATTTGCATGCGAGCAAAATAATTTATCTAGCATACGCTACAAACTACAAACAGAATACTATGAATTAGTGGGTGTCACAGGAGTCAGTAAATCTGGACACGGTTCTTTGAATCATCTGTTATGCAGTTGCAAATTTCCGTTGCTTTGGGGGATAATATATTCGTGTGCCCAAATTATCTCGGTCAGAATAATTTACATTGTCAAAGCCGACTAGTGAATGCGGTAATCTACGATTTGCGCTAGTTGTGCGAACATAATTACAAAAACAAATGTCCAAGTCATTGACTCGTGGACATAGCGAGCCCAGTGTAGCATGAAGAGAGAAAGTAGGCGCGGAATCATGGCATCGGGAATGTACGCAAATTGGGTTTCGATTTCTATATAGCCATGAATAATTAGGTTTGTATAGGAAAGTAAAAAAGGTACAAAAAGCCGGGGAGTGATTATGAACGCGCATGCTACCAGTATTTTGTTCACGGACGTTTTTGCCGTGTTCCACTGGTTGGACAACTGAGGGTGATCACGGTGTTGTTACAAACAAATGAAACTTCTCTGCTCATAAAACCACATTGCTGTAGCACTAAATTTACAACTGATAATTCTCCAATACTCGTGTTCTTCACTAAGATATACTATCATGGGACTATACTACTGTAATACGTGTTTACAATTAAATATAGGTAGGTACCTAAACCATTCCATTACGAGTTTAATAATGATCTGCCATTTTCACGTTGCGGTTTTGTTTGACTTATTACTTGTAATTTGCATGGGCATGGACATTCTGATTAAAACATTAGTTAAACCGCAAAAGAACAATGAACGTTGTGCAACATAAACATATATTTCGTTGTGCAACATAAACATATATTTCGTCGCGCAACATAAAGATAATTTGTCACTTTTTTGTTTCTTTGGAGAGTACATTGTGAAGGCCAGTTAACGGTTGACCAAAATGCTAATAAATAATTAGTTCGTTTTCATTTCATAATTTAAAACGAACAAATAACGTTTATTTGGAAATGTCAATAACAGGCATTTCACGGGCTAATTAAGCACTAAGCAGCTTAATTTACCTTATTTGTAAAAGGCGCGAGTTCATTTCCCAGAACAAGTAACGTTAACGTTGTCAAAAACAACGTGAAAAACCTGCAAAACCTTTGAACGAAACAAAATCCAGCCGCAGTTAATTATAGAAACGGGGGTCCGCTCCAGCACCACCCAAATATCAGAGCCTCGATACTATGAAGCATGTACTGTTTAAAACAATCTCAAGAGCCAGTAATAACACGGCACATAATTCAGTGAGGTTCGGAGCGCGGTCCCCGGTGGAAGGTAGCTACAGAATACATAAACAGTTCAATTTAAAGCCCCAGTAATGCATGAGGGAGTAGAGAACTTTGGCAATGAAAGTAATGAACCCACTGTTTTAGTTCACCTTTATGAGGTGCCTGCGGTTGCCGCCTATCACACCGAACCGTAACGATTCACACCTCGACGATTCGGTCTTTTCATTACCGCAAGTTGGAAACACTCATTATATCTCAGAGCTGTTCTGCCGCTCTCGAACATCAGTGTAAGTTCATTATTATAGTCGAAGCCATTATACGAAACTTAATCCTTAATGTCAACGCACTTAAACAAATCTAAATAGTAAATGGTTAATTATAAAGTCGCAACAAAGACGCGTCCTATTAAAGTTTCCTTTAAATAATATACATTTAAGCAATAGGCAATATAATAGACTTTAGATTTTAGAATAATAATTGGAAATTACAGTCAAAGTTACTAACTTAAATTGCACTTTGACCTTTGGTAATCTTTTGAATATAAATTGGTAGCCCTTTACAATGGAATTAGGAAAATAAATAGAGGCTTAAAAGTTATAATGTAGACGGCTATTAATTTAACAGAAGATGCCATTACAGAACGTGAATTATACGGACTACTTAGACTAAACTTGGCACAAGGCCTAATAGGTTTTCGCTGTTGAAGGGAGGAGAATCAAACCCTCACCCCTTACGAGGTGCATTCAATAAGTACCTAGCCTCATCGCCAGAGGGCGCTGTAGTTTCAAAAGAGTTTTACCACAGTGTAGCACATTCTTTTTTAATTCTTTTTTCAAATTTTCATTCCAATCCCTTCATTTGTTTTAATTTGACAACTTATGGAAGCGAACGTGTCGATCGGTTTTACAAAAATGGAAAAAGAGCAATATCGTTCGGTGATTCGATTCCTATTTTTGGAAGGGAAAACGCGCATCGAAATCAAAGAGCGCTTGGATGCTGTGTACGGTGACTCTTCTCCATCGATGGCCACCGTCAAGAATTGGTTCAACGAGTTTGCACGTGGCCGTACGTCGGTTTTTGATGAACCACGTCCAGGTGCACCGAAAACAGCTGCTACGGAGGAAAACATTAAAAAAATCCATGATCTCGTATTGGCAGATCGCCGATTGAAGGTTCGGGAGCTAGCTGAGACTGTAGGCATTTCAGAAGGAACAGTGCATCATATTCTTCACGAGGAACTCGGCATGAGAAAGCTGTCGGCGCGATGGGTGCCGCGTTTACTCACACCAGAAAACAAGCGCAACCGTGAGACCACATCGGAGACGTGTTTGGCGCTGTTTAAGATGAATCCAGCGGAGTTTTTGCGTCGTTTTGTGACCGTCGATGAAACCTGGATCCACTGGTACACACCAGAGACCAAGGAGCAATCAAAACAATGGATCCAGACCGGGGAACGTGCTCCAAAGAAGGCGAAAACTGTAAAATCGGCCGGAAAAGTTATGGCCACCGTTTTCTGGGATTCACAAGGTGTGATCTACATCGATTACCTCGAGAAGGGTAAAACAATTACAGGGCTTTACTATGCCGATTTATTAGGCCGATTCGACGCCGAATTAAAGAAAAAACGACCCCATCTGGCGAAGAAAAAAGTGCTGTTTCACCACGACAACGCACCGGTTCACACGTCTGCCGTTGCCATGGCCAAATTGGTCGAATTACGCTACGAATTGCTGCCCCATCCACCGTATTCTCCAGATTTGGCCCCTTGTGACTTCTTTCTGTTTCCTAATCTGAAAAAATCACTCGCCGGGAATAGATATGGATCGAATGAGGAGGTCATCGCCGCCACGGAGGCCTATTTTGCAGAGTTTGACAAAAACTATTTTTCGGACGGGTTAAAAAAGTTGGAGCATCGCTGGGCTAAGTGTATCGAACTAAAAGGAGACTATGTTGAAAAATAAATTGCCACTTTTCCAAAATTTTCGTTTACTTTTTGTAGGCTAAGTATTTATTGAATGACCCTCGTATCTCATGTCTAAACAAAACGACGCCGCGCCGCCGCAGCATCAGCGTTAGTCATAAGTCTGAGCAAACATTAAATTCCCAACTTGAGTCAGACGTTTCAGAGCGTACTATAATTCTGTTCTAATTATAACACCTCCCTCTGCATGCGTTGTCAGAACATTACTATTCATATAACTGCCACACGATCGGTGTAAATAGCCATTAAGATTAAAGTGTGTACATAAGAGCGCAGCTGGGTCGTCC
Organism: Dryobotodes eremita; assembly: GCA_917490735.1. Taxonomy (NCBI): domain Eukaryota; kingdom Metazoa; phylum Arthropoda; class Insecta; order Lepidoptera; family Noctuidae; genus Dryobotodes; species Dryobotodes eremita. Next base: position 7,013,990 of record OU823248.1, read on the forward strand.
GCGGAGCAATCCCATTCAGCGCAAAGTGTTTAAGTGGCAACACTAGGCGAACGATCTCTCCCGGAGGTGTCTGTGCCCCGACGAGCAAAAAAACTAACACTGAACGGACTATTGCGGCTTTTGGACACTACGTAGATATTTTTGTGTCGATAAACGATTGAAAATGAAGTTTGTATCGTTTCCATGAATTAAAGAACCATTTAGACTTTATCTTTTTTATTGAAATGCTGATCATTACTGCCGATCCTAATTATATTTTTGCGAATCAGTATAAAATAAATTATGCTGATAAAACTGACTTTAACAAAAAAAATTGTCCGAATCCAAGCTGTTGCATAAAACATACAATTAAGTAGATAGTTGATTGACAAATAATTTATTTAGTGCACACATAAAACCGATTCAAAATTGTGCGCAATGCGGCCCTAATCAAAAGAGCATTACCACCAGCATGTTTCACATGTATAAAACATTTCGCACACAGCATATTTATTTACCAACGTTCGATGGGCATTTAACTGCTGTATACGCGAATCAAACGGTTCCAACTACTTGATTACATATTTATGTGTACCTAACTGTACGTAGTATTTAAGTCACGTGAAAAACATGTATGAATCTGCACAATGGCAGGGAGTTATAGAGGTAATAGGAACAGGTTGTAAAGTTCACTCAAACCTCCATAGAAAAGGGAGGATCCGCCGACCAGTCGGGTGTCGTGTCTGGCGGGCAACTGCCCGACGATTGATGTCGGGATGTTGTATATATGCTAGTTGCGCGGTAAACTCTGTTTGCGCGATGCAGGATTTTGCGTGACGTCAGTATGACGCGTAGCTCGCATGTGGCGTTTGTAGATGCCGCTACAGAGTCTACAAGCGATTTTCGTCGCAAACGGCCCTCACATAAATTAATGTTGTATCAAAGAGACCGCCTAAATATCGCCGCAGCAGTTAGAGTCGAGAGCTGGGCGGAGGGTCCAGAGTGGCGTGTAGTGGCTTCCTCTTGTTCTCTAACCCAATTTGCAGTAAAGAGGGCTTCTTGATAGTGCTTTGATTTCGTTTCGAATTCGACCACTGTGAAGTGTGAATTACCAGTGGACTTGTCGCGTGGACTTTAAACTTTAAGTTGATTCTACGAAATAGAAAATTGAGTAATGGTACTTTCTTTGCAGAGTGGCCGTACCTAACCGTCACTAGTAAATGGGATTTCTGTGTCTATATAAAAGCGCGAAGCGCGTGGTTTGTGCGAATGTTGAAAGGGTTTTTTATTGCATGATGCAGCTTGCTGTCTTGCTTTTGATTAGCAAACAGGAAAAACCACAAAATACCATTCTGATTAGTGGCCGATTATTTTTCAGAAATGCGGAAAAACCCTTTTGTTAACTCAGAATTTCTAATGAACACTAAAATAATTATATAAAAACAATAGTTGATCTACACATAACATAAGTTGATCCAATTATCAGACATTATTTAAATTCAATGAAGTTAGAACACGTCCTTGTAAAGATGCCTATCTTTTCATTTTAATTTCTATCTCATTATGCAGTGAAAGGATGGGACTGTCGTAAATAAAACTTTTGTCGTAAACTGTCGTAGAAAAACCGGGTAAATAGGAAACGGATCACTATTGTGTTAAATAGACAAAAGGCATTTGAAAAAGAGTTTAATAATCCCTACATCCTAGCTTACTCCGTTCATCAACAGAGCTTAATAAATAGAAGGGGTGAAGAGGTAGCAATAATCTGTAGGTACGACAATTGTTTCAGTAGATACACCACTAGACTTCTATACATAGTATAAATTATAATACAGTAGCTTTCGTGTCTGTCTATGTGAGGGCGTTGTTCTTCTAAACTACGCAACGGATTTTGATGCGATTTACTCCATCGTTTAGAGAATTTATTCCGGAAAGTTTATATGTATACATAGTATAATATTTAACTTGGACATATTACAGAAATCTCGATGTTTTGACATGTCGCAACATCAGTAGATTGTACCCGTGCGAAGCATAGGCGCGTCGCTAGTTTAATAAATAAACATTACTTGTATTCATCTCAAGAGACCTCACACACATCTAAGGGCAGAATATAATAAGTGAATACCAAGTATTACCAAGTAAGTACAACATGTGTTGCCACTTTATATATTTATGCTGTCTCATTACTGTGGCACTTGGGGACAGGCAGGGTCGGATGACGCCTTTGCCAGGGGCACCTTAATTTAGCAGCTACCCTTTTAGATGTCCATGTTTACTCATCCATTTTTGAGTTTACTAACCTCTTATTTGCACATCGTTTCTTTAGTATTAAAACAGAGAGGTTTTTGCTTGAGTTTTGAATTTTTCGTACATTTTCTTTAATTAATAGTTATGCACAGAGTAACTAATGGCAGGGAAATTCATTGTTTATTATGTTTTTTTTATATATAAAACAATTTAAAAAAGTTTACGGCAGCCTTATACCTAAAATGATAAATGCCACTTATGCCCCCTTTCGTTATTAACTTCAAAATGACTACCAGCTTAAATAGTCTGTATATTCGAATCACAACTGTCATTCTTTGACAAAACGTTGTATGAAATAGCTTTAACACGGAAAATTGACATAGTGTGTCGATTTGATAGCAACGACGCGACGGTGGAAATTTGAAATATCGTAAGGGACATTTAAATCCCTGTCTGATAACACATTTATTGATAAACAGTTAACCCCGACTGTAAATCACTAGATCAAAAATTGAACAGATACGTCTAAATTAACAACAAGTACGATCATCAATCCATCCTCTAGCAATCCTGCTTTGACCGTTGATTTTGTTAAATTAAATAAACATTGATTAGAAAGGCAATTGGAGCAGCCATTGTCGGATTGAATACACAGGCTGACAGGACGAGCTAGTGTTAAATCATTAAACGCGCTTGAACTCTTGATTGATTGAATTTTCTAACGAGCAGAGTAAAAATCCTTCGAAAAGTCGTTTTTTTGGGAGTAGTTTTACATTACAAAATATCACGCCTGTAATCCCCGAAGAGTTCGGCAGAAGTGTACCTATAGTACACCCACATTTCGCAAGTTATTTTTAAGTCCCATGTAATAGGGGCGAGCCTATTGCCATTAACCGGGCACAAACCCGACTCCGGGCTGTTTCTGAAAAATTCCCGATGGAAAATCCCAATAACACTTTGCCCGACCTGAGAATCGAACCCACGACCTCATGCTCAGCAGCAGCGCTTGCAACCACTAGACTAACGAGGCAGTTTTGTGTTAGAAGCAGGAGTACAGTCTCCAAAAGAGATAAGAAACCACGGTCGTCGAATATAGTTGAAGTATAGTAAGAAACCGAGGGATGTTTTCGAATGAAATTTAAATTGATAAATAAACTGTTTGATTACCATTAATTTAATTAAATTTCACTCGAAAGCATCCATCGATTTCTTACTAAACATCAACTATATCCAACGACGCTGGCTACTTATTTCTTTTGGTGACTGTACATAGTTTTGTATTAGAAATTCACTGCCATGTTCATGTAGTTGTTAATTCGATTTAAAGCTGTACTATTAACCAATTAGCTGCGCCCGCGACTTTGTCGCGATGTCGGGTATCAATAGTGTGTCGCTTAAAGAAGGTGTAGGTCCCAATCCTCCTTTGAAAAGGAAGATATTTTTTCTTTTTTGCGTCGAACTCAAATTATTTTTCTAAAATAAAAGTAGCCTAAGTTACTCCTATCTGCCAGTGAAAGTCCCGTCAACATCGGTCCAGCCGTTTCGGAGATTAGCCGGCACAGACAGGTTAAAAAAATAATATAAATACCGTATACACATTTAGTATATATTTTTTTATTAAATAACAAAAGAAACCCATCTGCTTAAATAGACAATCAATGTAAAATCAACTGAAAGGACCGAAATAAAATCAAAAATTCAATAATAATTAATAAAAAGCCAACGAAAGAAATCGTAACAAGATCAAACATTAACGGCGAACTTAAAACATATCGATGGTAGTCCTTCCAAATTGTATGCAGCATGATAACATGCAGTCGGAGGCATACTTATAGTGACATTAAATGATTTAACTTATCATTCAATTCTATACCTCCGAGGGTTTTGTTGTTTCTTTAATTATTAATTATTTTTTTTCATTAGTCTTATTTTTATTTATTCAATATTACGGTCATGACCATGATATACTTTTTATAAATGCTTACTATGAGCCCTTTAATACCCATATTGCAGTATTCGAAACAAGTTTTTTTTTACTCCAAACAATGGCATCTCACAGCCGCCATGTTCTTTTTTTTTAACTTACCTAACAACATTTGGGCGGTCAAAACGTATCTAACGATGTATCCTATCCTAACTAATATTATAAATGCGAAAGTAAGTTTGTTTGTTTGTTACCTTTTCACGCCTAAACCACTGAACCAATCATCCTGAAATTTTGCATATACGTTGTCAGAGGTAAAGAAACGCACATAGGGTACCTTTCATCCCGAAAAAAAGTACTGTTCCCGAGGAAAACAACAATAACGTTTTTATAATAATAGATGGCGCCACGTGTCTTTCGAATCATGATTCAATTATATTATTATAGAAACTTTAGTAGTGTGGTAAGTTTTTTTTTACAGTACCTATTACTTTTTGGGAGTCTATAGTGTCGATAGACCGGTTTTTCATCCTTCTAACTATAACCGAACAACCCGAATTGATTGTCAAATTCTAAATTAACGCGAGCGAAGCCGCGGGCAAAAGCTTGTTTGTTATATAAATCCGTCTAGCGGTTTGAAAGATATGAGGTAATAAATAATATTACATACATACAAGATATGCGCGAAAAACATAACCCTTTCCTTGCAGTCTGGTAAAAAGGTGTTATTTTGACATTAAAAGCAGGCGCTTCAATTTTATTCACATATTTGTATCTATTTTTGCATAAAACCTGTATTTTTCAGCTTGCTGAAATGTAAATACTTCTCTCTATTATAACAACGTCACATACACCAGCGCACGTGTAACAACTATATTGTTTTCACTAAAATGTTCGTTATTTATTGCGTAAACATTTATTTTATGGGCAGATATTATTACAGTTACAATTTGTTAACAAAATAACAAAATGTATTCAGTCCGTTATGTGTTCATTCGACGTAAATTATATTATATTATATTTTGTTATTCAAAATCAAATCCTCATTTGTGTAATAGGAAAGTTGCTTCAAATGAGAATAAAGGCTCCAATTAGATATAATTTCCTTTTACATAATATAATAGGGTGGTTAATAACGGCTTTTTTGAGTTACTAAGAGAAAACACGTTTAAATCGATAATATAGTTACCTACTTTCTGGAAATTAATAGTTAATTTAAGCTAAAATTAATTATTAAATTAATTTTACTAAATCGGTAGAGGAAAAAGTACTTGAAATGGGTCCTGTAGGTACCCAAGAGAGGTTATATAGCTTTTAAAATTTATTTTGATTGGCTTTTTCAACCGATTCAGTTCAATAGTTTAGCGGTAGAAAGTAAAAAAAAATTAGACTCATGTAGGAATTAAGATGTCATCATTCAGTTAACGAGCTATACTACTCGTAACTACAACAGCACTAAGTAGTGATATAAAGTGTAAAACACAGTTTTTAGGAGCACAGAGGTGGACGCATCCATGCGGAAGCAGTTCGTACGAGTCGCACGAAATACACCATTGTACCGCCAGACGAACCAACATGGCGACTGTTTTGTGACGTCATCACACACGGACGTAATGTGCAGGAGTGGGTTCAGAGTTGATTTCATTATCATATTGCCTGTATGCTGCTGGAAATACGTTTTCTAATTGAGGTGAAAGGTCAGAAAAGTGGTATTTCTACCAAACTAAACGGTAACCTGGAAGTTCCAAGTTTAAGACCTATAAACATTACTTAGCACGTGATTTGGCTTAGACATGTTGTGTCTCTATCTTACACATGTAGTTTGACAGTAGTGCGACAGTGAAAGGAATAAAGCTTAGTCAAAGTACGTGCTACGTAGCGTTTATAGATCTCGACCTTAATCATTACCTCCAGTTTCGAGCAGAGGTATTAAAAGGATAATCATTTAGATTTATGGAGTTTAATATCCCTAAACCGCACAGGACTTTATATATTTCCATAAATCAACACTGTTTAGAAATAACAAATGAAAGCACCGCATCTTTTACTGACACCCGTTTCTCAACAATCACCCCTGATAATGAAACAAACAAAGCAAAAGCATGAAAAACGTTATGAACAAACTGAACCTTGAAAACTCCTTTTAAACATAATAGTTTTTATAGCAATTATTAGCAATACAAGGAATTTTCTGGCGCGTGGCCTAAATCATAAATTCGTAACTAACGCTGCCATCTTGTTTTTTCAATACATTACACGAAACAATTGCAGAAATGTTTACCAACAGCGCTCCCGTGTCAACGTCATTAAGTGACAAAAAATCCTTGTAGTAGTGTAGGCATATCATGGAATTAGTTTATACTACATAGATACATACATAACCAGAATGTACTGAAGATATGTACATACAGTACAACTATTTTCTTATTGTCCCTCGGGAACCATCGCATTTCCGAATACAAACGAATGCTAATTTCCATGTCCATCAAATTATTAGACTTATCGTGTATAATAATTTCAATTCTAAACTAAGTACTTTATTGTTGTTTTGCTGACGTAACAATGATTAAAGTACTTAGTTTTTAATTCAAATGATTATACACGATAAATCTAATAATTGATGGACATGGAAATTAGCATTCGTTTGTATTCGGAAATACGATGATTCCCGAGGGACATTAGGAAAATAATTGTACTGTACATGGTGGTGGGTGTAAAACATTAATACGCCAAGTTGCCACACGACGGCGACGCCATTTGCTTGATGAAAAATTTAGTTAATAAACTTAGAACGGCGGCAGTTTGTGTAATGAACAGATTTATTATGTGCCGTTATATACGTACTAAACAGATTTTTATATTTAGGTCAATCAATCTGCCTGCCTTTTCCCAACTATGTTGTGGTTGGCTTCCAGTCTAACCGGATGCAGCTGAATACCAATTTTTTACATGGAGCGACTGCCTATCTGACCTCCACAGCCCAGTTACTGGGTAATACGATACCCCTTGGTAAGACTGGTTGTCAGATTTTCGGACTTCTGACTACCTGTAACGACTGTCAAGGATTTACAAATAACAGCTGGGACCAACGGCTTAGCGAGCTTTCAGAGGCACGAAGGGGTCTCGATATGTTATAGATGGTCGCCCATCCACGAACCGACCGTGGCAAGCAAAGGTTAACCTTCGGTCGACTCGTGCGGCTGTTATTATTTAGCCACGTGCTCCTCCGAAATTTTTATATTTAGGTATTTATATATTGTTTAATATATTTTATTTTACCCAATGGGATTAAAATGTTGGGTTACTAAAACCAAAAAAAAAAACTTGGCTGTGAAAACTCAGTACCAAGAACCTAATGAGGTGTTTTTGACGCAAAATTACAAGCTTATTCAACTATCTCGCCAAAAAAATGAGAATCCAAAAAAAGCGTAAGTATGTACCAAAGAAAATAAATTACAGAATCATTTCCCAAATTAAGTTTGGAACCTTATTTCCAAGGGTGAAATTGTTTCATAATTTTGGAACAAAAAATCTCTAACGTTTCGGTAAACAAGGCCCAAGACCTTATCGAATTTGTTACTCGGGCTCATTATATCTTTTCGCCCGTAAAATGGTAGGCTTAGTGTACTTAGGCACTCGCCTACACATCAAAGTTGCCCTTTTAAAACATTGTTTAGTAAACCGCAAATAGGAACAACTGTTTATTTTTATTTGGTTTGCTTTGGGAAACAACCTGGACCGGAAAAAGATGTTTCGTGAAACAGATCCTTTCTAAACGCCTTCAAAAAAAAAAAAAAAAATTATAATAATACAGTCGAATTGAGAACCTCCTCCTTTTTTTGAAGTCGGTTACAAAGGAGGAGGTTCCCCCATTACTCGAAGACGACTTGACCGATTTGAAAAAATATTTTTAGTTTGAAAGGGTATACTTTCTAGGTGGTGATTCTGATGATGGAATCCTTGAGAAATGGAGGGAACTCTTTAAATATTATAGGCACACCTATAGTGATTTGGGTATTTTTTATAGTAACTCGTGCTTTTGCTCTAGGAAAGCACCATTTGATGAAGTGGAACTGATGATGAAGCCATCGGAACTACTCAATACTAAGTATTTCACGGGTTGCGATTTAATTACTTTAATATGGTTGCTAAGCAATTTATGCTCGTCACAATGCATATAGTGAAGTGGAGCTGATGTTCAAGTACCAGGAGAACTCCTCAACAATTAACGTCCCTGCATCCGGAAAAGTAATATTTTGTAAAAGGTGCTGAACAGTTGACATTAAGCTATATTAAACTTAGAGAAATTACAAACCAGCCCACAAAAAAAGCGAAAAATAAAAATTTCAAATTAATATTAATTTTATTACATAGCAAGTAGTGGTATATGAATTTGTGTGAGGTAGGTACCACAACTAAAAGGTGAAAACGTATTTACAAAAAAACACAATCGTCTTCCAAAAAAACACTACAAAGTGAAAAATTATTTTAATTTCGGAAGTCGGTGGCAAAAACTGGATAAACAAAACCAAAGACACCGACTTCCGAAATTATTTTTCACTTTGTAATGTTTTTTTGGAAGCCGATTTTTTTTTTTGTAAAAAGTTTTAATGATGTACATCCAGAATTTAGATCTAAAAGAAAACATTAACGAATAACTTTATCATTAAACGTCTTATTAACTCTAGTAGTTAATAAGACCTTTATTACGTAGCAACTTTTGGATAAACACTGCACAAAATAAATTACCGGTTTATGTATTCAGTTATAAACTAAGCTACATAAGAGTATGCAGCATTATGCTGAGATAGGAGCCTTTTTGGCCTCGCACAGGTTTTTTACTTGTTTATTGTTGTTTTTTGTTATTATTGTTAATTTTGTTGGTTTTTAATGCTATCTTTTTTTATTTTTTACTCTTTGTATTTCCTGTGCGTGTCCCAAATAAAATACTTTTCTTTCTTTCTTTCTTTAAATTAAGTTATTAATAAATATAACTAATATTAACAACGTATAGTGAAAATATTTTCTCAACACGGCTACGTAGGTAGCGTTGAAATCTTCTATACCGCTCGACATGCTCGTAGCGCTACGAGAGCTCGTAACTCCGTAGCGCTACGGCTACGCTCCACTGTTTCCCACCAACTTGTCGGATAAAATTTAAATAACGGATTAAATGCATAAGTTAGTGGTTAGAGGAATCAAATCAAATATATTTACCACGAAGCCTGTTTTACACAACAATTTGATTTTATTGTTTAATATATTGCTGCACTATCCCGCTCCAATATTTCAATTTCAACAATAATGCCATTAAGCAGACAGATAATCCCGCGCCGCTAATAAATTATCCATAATTTATTGAATATGAGTTTAATTAAATTAGGGCTTAAATCAGTTTTCGATTCACAAAATAAATATGTGCGCGAGTGATGCAGGAGCACCCGACTATTGACACAATTGACACAATATACGGATTACGGGAATAAAGTACTAGTTTTTATATTGATGTTTTATTATTCAATAGCTCTTTTAACTCACACAAAATACCTACCAATCGTCCAAATCATGCAAAAGAAATAAAAGTAAACACTATTTACATTCTAAGAACCGCCATTTACACAAAGCATTGATAGGGAACAAAATAACAAAGTTTCGCTGGCGTTGCCAAAAGATTCAATTATAGCAACATTCACAGGCGTTTTCAAATTCTCTCGTATAAAAACTTCTAGCAATAAAGCCTCCAAGGAGAAATACGGAACAGTGAACAGTTGATTCCCAAAAGAAATCTCATTAAAGTGTCTTGCATTGAGGACTGATTAACGTTCCGGCGGCGCACCGGTCGAATACTGATGTTAGCCACTATTTACAACCGTTTCAAGAGATAAATGACTTCTTAAGTTAACTGTGTAGTGGTTAAAGGACGTGGCCAGTTAAATACTAGAGTAGAATGTGTGATTTTCATGTGAACTGTTCTCATTCTTTGTAAATTATCCTTGTAAGATCGAGGAAGCGTCCGTGAGAGCGTTTTTTTTTTCACAAGATGTCAAAGCAGTTTTTTGCTAAACTGGGTCTATTTGGCGCAGCCGTGAAACACACTTTTATTTTATTTTTTTATTGCAGTATTGTGTCTTTTAAGCTCCATTTACACAGCGCAAGTTTGCTGCCTGTGGCATATCACAAAATTGAAGCAACAATTGCCTGACACCGTCTAAACAATACGTACAATTGTTACACGATACGGGCAAGTTAGTTGCCGTTCAAAACTGGTATAGCTGTAAACAGCACGTACAATAAAATCGCACGTACAATAATATCGCACGTGCAATAAAATCGCATTCAATTCTGGTACGAAAATATTCTATCATTCAAGCACGAAACAAGTTTTAAAAAAACTTGAGAAGACATTCAATAAAATTTAATCAAATATTTGGCAGCGTAAATACAGGCAATACTTGCATGCAATAATTGCCTCGGTGTAAATAGAAGTCACATACAAGTATTTAATGGCAAAACTTACATTCAATTATTGTATGCCATTTTATGCAAATTGCACGCGTGTAACCACTAGCAAGCAATTCTTGAATGGCAATAATTTAACGTGCTTTATGGCATGCAATTATTGCTCTTGGAACGTTCTAGAAACTTGCACCGTGTAAAAAGGGCTTTAGTCTGTGCTAAATAAATGTATTTTCTTTCTTTTCTATCAGTGTAAAGTTTCACGTGAATGCAATTTGAATTAAGTAATGTAAGACTGGTTGAAACTTTGAATAAAATCGACCGATGTACTTCTTTTTACAAAACTAAAAAGAACACATCATGATAAAAAAACTGCAAAGATGAAAAACTGGTCCGCATTAAAAAAAAACGTAGCTGCTCAGACACATTTTTTTTAAACCAGACAAATCTCTAGCTTAATTAAGTGCCATTTTCTTCTTAAAACGTCATCCGGCGTCGGCTAATGTCTGCCATTCAGCTATTTGTGTTAAAAGCAGCGATTTAAAGGTTTTTAGCGTTAAGAAAGAATGCATTTCCTCCGTGTTACGAGTTTCACTGATGGAATTGGGCAATAAGGAGCTATTTTGTTCCCGCAATTGTATTTGACCTGAATCTTTAACCTTGTTGTACTTAGTTGTAAGTTCAAAGGTTTTTTTCTAGCAAAAATACATTTTTGATTTAAACATTTCTCTTACTTTGTGTTAAAGTAATTAAATAAACCTGATTTTAATGTCAGAAACAGAAGGCCAAGTTTTTTTTAATCTTTAGAGTACGTGTTGCTAAGTAGGTCCTCAATGTACGAATAAAACTAAGACAGAGAACGCGGGTAGACGACATAAGATTTAATTCAATTATAATCGAGTGTAGTAAGTCTACCCACAATTTTCCCAGAATGTATGAATGTAATGTATAAATACAGTAAACACTTAAAATGAAGCTTAAATTCAGTGGCAAAGTTTCTGTAAGACCAAAACAAATATAAGCGACAAGTATGGGGGTCCTAACTGGCACAGGAACGCGTATTTACTGTTAATATCCACTTGAAGCCATTTCTGCAACTTGTTTGTCAAGGGTATGTTTGAAACGTTCAAAGTTTGAGCAAACAGTGATATATGCGTTAGCATCCAATTTCACGCGGGTGACGTCACGTTACAGCCCTCGGAACTCGTTAATCAGAGCCACTGCTCTGTCTGGCCTCGTGCAGTGACGCCGACGCTCAGTCTAGCGCCGATGCTCGTTTAGTGATCACAATAATATGAGCGTACAGATCCGGTAGCGGGTAGCGGTGTTTGTTTGGTACAGAAGTTTTCTTGTTTCATGATGATGTAAGTGGATTAGTTTTTGGATACGTCGCTAAAATAGATGTTCTCGGTTGCTTGTAGTCACACAACAGTAACCGCCAAATACATCTCAGTTCTGTTAGCGCAACTAACCAAAATCCGTATGCTACCTTCATTATTTCAAATTAGAGGACTACCAATGTAACTTTATATTACAACCAGCGCTCCGAACCACAAATACCTAAATGAAACCACGAATATCGAACCCTCGGTCTGGGGCTCAACGTACAAACAAATAATAACGGACGTGAACGAAATAAATTAAACGATATGAAACCGATTTCTGTAATAAAGAACCCTAAATTCCTGCGAACGCAATTCGTTTGAACAGATCACTTTACAAGCGAATATAATTTTTCAATACAGGAAGACGTATGAAAGTGTTACGAAGTCGACGAAAGAAAATCCTTATAAATCTGTGCACTCGCAGCCTCGCGGGCCTCAGCTAAAGGGGGATTTGGTCCGCTACGCCTCCTTACCAGACTTTCATTAAGTCCTCACTCAAACGCGACAAAGCTTTGTGGGAGACTTTTAAAAAGGGACGTAGGTAAACCAAGTCGTAATGAATTAAAATACAGACAAAAAATATAGAACGATTCAGTACATAACACGAGTAACATTAATTTAGGCAAGCTAACAAGATACCAATCACATCACCGAAAATGTATTTCAGGAAATAAGCTTCGATTTGTTTCTACGAAATCGACTTTCATTTGACGAGATTACAATTTCTCATACACATACATATAATATAGGGCAAGAAAAGGTATTTTCTCCTCAAGATGGCCAGATACAAGACGGATGAAAGAGTGCTTTACTAGAACCATTGTGCGTTACAAACACAGCTAAACAGTGTAATTACACGCTCATTTAATGCACGCGTTACTGCGTGAGAATATGTCATACAATTATATTGTTGCAGTACATATCATACATAATGACGTATTTACATCATGCTTTCGTTCCGAGCACATTCAACAGACCTTATGTACCGCATACGTCTTGTCGACGTATTACTGAGGCTGAGCTATTGTTATTGCTTCAACCGATTGTTATTCTATAGTCCAATACCGTACGGAATTGGTGAGGATTCTTATTTACGACGATCACGAACGTCTAACGTGACAGGTGTGTTGTATGAATACACTTTGGGGAATAAATCGCGCACTCAACGCCACCGCGCCTGATCAACATCGCCGGTACCAGCGGTTTCCATTTCGATAAAATGTATGGAGTTTACAAACACACCCATTTTCAACGTCGTACTTCTAACAGATTGCCTCACGGTGAAGTCGGAAGTTGCATAGTTGCATCGGGGAGGTTATTCTTTAGTCTTCTTTTTTCTTGGGCTCTCTATATTGATGATCGACTGATTCGTGTATATTTAGAGTTGGTAATGTACAGCTACTATTTATGTTGTTAAAAACCGCGATTTCGGTTTAGTCGCTTCAAATATGCATCATGTAAATACAACGAAAATTCCATTATTTGCACTACATTGCTCTGCAAAGCAAACCCACATTCAATATATTGGTAAATGAACAATGTAAATTGTTATGGTAAGTACATATTTAAAATCACAATAGGTAAACATTGATGTGTAGCATACCGTTGGGCGACAGTTATAGGGCGGTACGCATATCATGATATACCTATCAACGATACTGGTATATGGAGCGTGCGATACCATTCACTTAATCATTCGTACGTTGCGGATGTTCACTCTATACAGAATGAATGAACTACTGAGCAGTAAGCATCGAGCATTCATATCCGTTAGCGATGCGACTGTGCTATTAACAACATGGTTTTTACTGCAATTGCAGTGATATATTTCAACTTAACTTACGGAATATTTAATGGATGATTTAACATCATAAATCAATAGAAGATACTTAATTTCCTGCAGTTTTCTCGACATACTTCCGCTTTTAGTTGTTCGTTAGTAGGTAATCAATCAATGTTTTCCATAAAACATTACATCATGTTGATGGCGGCGCCAATCTACTCGACAAGCAAGGTGGTCTTAGTTACGTATACTTCCCGGAGCTGCAAGATGGTACGTTGTATTTTGAGCAGAGTAATCAACTGTCGGTCAAGTTCAGCAATCAGTATAGTACGATAATACCTTGTCTAAAATTACAAGTCAAGCCGTCCACCGTTCCCTGCACATATTTACGTAAAATAAACAAATTGCATGACATCTCAATACCATATTGGTACATAACATAAAACCATGCAAAATTACGAGCGGAGCGGAGTGCAATATATTTCATAATCACGCCATTACGAATATTACGATATAAATTTACAGATGAAAGCAATACTAAATTATTTTAATAACCAACAGTCGGTTTCGAAACTTAATTAAGTCGTATATTCGCAATAATATCGGTAAAGCATATCGAATGGAAAATGGAGACGATTATTTCTAGCTAATGTTTATTTATGGTCAGCGACATAATGCTCAAGCCGGGAATAAGAAAAGGCGACATAAAAAATTACGTTTTTAATCATCATACATTTTAATAAATAAACTAGAATTCCTTTTATAATGCCGGTCGGTTGACAATATTGTGTAGCAAAAATAATCGCAACCACGCTGTATTTGACATTTATGTAAACGTCAGAAGTTATGGATACTATTTTGAATTGTCTCCGATTAGTTTTAATAGTTACGTAAGTGGTTTAGTTGTTTGATATTGTCCCTAAATTAGACTACAAATTTAAGCGCAATATCTTTTATAAACCTCCTAAGGACACGAAACCAAACCAAAGGAATGGAATTGAAACTGAATATCAGTGTAGATATCAGGGTGAGCTTTTTACAAAGTATTAAAGTAATCGCAATATAAAGCGCAGCGCTTTTCAAAGCTATCTCTTCAATGGTTTGAAAGCATCACGTGGAAAAAAATACGGGCTAAGTCTACATTAGAACCGAAAGAATTTCACAAACCGATCCGAAAAGACCCCGCAACGAACTGCAAATGAGAAGATTGGAAATACTAAGAATATTTTTTTAATACTTCCAGAATCTATACATTAAGGGTGTAAAAATACCCATCACATAGCCGTCAACTTCGCATTCTGTACATCGAACTAAGTTGTTAACATTGCACAAAAATAATTGCTGGGAAACGACTTTTATTTTTGGTGTGAAAATTTGCTGTTTGCGGTAGTGCGCAATGTAACACACGCCAAACATTGCAACAACAACAACAACGCATGCAGCGGTACAGGGGTCGTGGGGTATTTAAAGTTGTGTCAATAACTTGTTTTCGTAAAAAAATAAACTCAGTAACAGTTGGAATTTTGACCTTCTATATCTCCGTAACTAGAAGGTTCCCAGATATGGTCGAAAACAAAAAAAAAAAATTACAATGACGGGGAGTACAAGTGACTCTCGCCTTCGTTAAATTTCTTTTTACACCCGTTATAATAAAATCTTCATTAATACAATATTTATGAATAAAGTTATTGCAACGAATCTGCTTCCGAAAATATCGTTCTTAGAATTTTTGTCCGTTTGTCTGTTTATCTGTCCGTTTGTGTGTTTTTGTGTAAATTTGGCACAGTTCATTTATAATCTGGATTAACACATAGGGTAGGTACTTTTAATCCCGGTAGTACGTTGCCGTGGGATAATTTCCGAAATCCACGCGGGCGAAGCCGCGGGCAAAAGCTAGTCTCAAATAAGTATAAATCTACAAAAAAATGCTATTAGAAGTGTGAGTCAAGTTTATTGCGAATAGAGATGTCTCGCCAATACAGATAATGTCAAGGCTGTATGTGCCAAGTGCCAACAGCTTGAATAGCGAGGTGACATTGAGAACATATTACTATTAGTGACCCTCTCGCCGCAGACACATAGCGGACGAAAGGCCGATCTTGGATGCTATGATCGACCTCTTACGTATGTAATAGGAATGTCTGAAAACTTACAAACTACTTATGTCTGCGAAAATATTTGAAGCACGATTGGAGAGTGAAATACAATTTATTACATAATTAACTATTTACACTAGGTACGAAAATAAATAACTAACTAACTATACAAATAAATTTAAAAACAAAACGACACTTTGGCATCGCTGTCATCCGGAAACGTGCCCAGAAGACTGGCAACATTGTCACGTTGAATGGCTAATTATTGAAATTCTCAAAAAAAAAATTGATCTCGTGAATCTAATAATTATATTTTTTTATTGGCAACCCATTTTAGGCTTCGTTTACCCAAGAGGTGACATTCGATGTCGAAAAATCAAAGCCTTACGCAAAAGGTGGTGTTATTAGTCATCGAACTCATCTCAGTCATTTATTTTCAATTTACATGGAAAACAAAAGCCAGTGCAGCGTGTTATGAAATATCGTCTAGACAAAGCTCTTCATATTCTAGAATTTAAATATTAAAGGAGCCGTTTAACCACTTTGTAGACAATATTAATTTGATGTCTCAGAAACTAAACAGTTTTCTAATTATGTCAGCTAGTAACACCCAAGGGAAACCAATACATATGATTGATGAGTATAAAATTAACCCTACTTAAATATGCAAAATACAATGAACAATACCCATTGAATATTTCGTCATCCCTCATAATTTCTATAATAATTTCGGATCAATAAAGACGGATATTGCTTAAAATGCTCTATAGTAAAAGTGAACTTCATAAATATTCACGCCAACTCCGTAGAGGAAATCCGATAGAAGGAATAAATTGAGTAGAGAGGGTTATATTTAGGGTTGCTAACGTTTTTTAATGAAAAAAATTAGGATTTTTGAAGGCATTGTAAAAAAATAGAAGATGGCGAAAAAAAAATTGTTATAATTATGTTTAAATAAAACCAAAATGCATATTTTTTCCTTCTTTGAGCCTCTACTAACAGGTTTTTATTTCTTTTAATAACATCACTATTATTACACTCTAAATTAAGCTTTAATGAGATTAATACTGGCATTGAAATGAAAATATAGTAGTTTCGCTAACGTATTTTTTTTTTAAATATGTTATTTATTTAGTCCTCTTATGTAGTAGGATACTATATTATATAGTAGAGTTGGCAACCCTAGTTATATTGGCCCAGCTTTAGCAGAGAAATGAAGTACTTTGCAGCTATGAACTAGGCAAAGCTACTTCATATTCAACAATGACTTGTCCTGACAAGTAATTGTTGAAAATGAAGTTACGTTATACACCGTGTATGTTATAAATATATAAATCTTATATCTATACTTATATTATATAGACGTAAAATATAAGAGTTTGTTTGTAGGCCATAGGAGGTAATCTTTGGAATTACTTATCCGATTCCGAAAATTATTTCACTAATGGGAAGCTACAGTACTGCCGAGTGTCAATGGACGTACAATACAATTATTTTCTTAATGCCCCTCGGGAATCATCGCATTTCTGAATACAAACGAATGCTAATTTCCATGTCTCATAAATTATTAGATTTATCTTGTATAATAATTTGAATTCAGAACTAAGTAATTTATTATTGTTTTGTTTTGACGTAACAACAATTAAGGTACTTAGTTCTGAATTCAAATTATTATACACGATAAATCTAATCATTGGTGGACATGGAAATTAGCATTCGTTAGTATTCGGAAATTGCGATGATTCCCTTGAGACATTAATAAAATAGTGTTGTAGTGTATATACATATGTATTTTATGTTAAAATAAAATTTTCACGCGGACAAAGTCCTAGACAGAAGCTAGAAAATATATATTTTCAAAACAAATACCTATTGCTACACAATCTTCTGTAGCAACCAGTTTACCCAGACTACAACTTTAAACCTTTCTTATGTAGCACTAATACACACACGGCATCTAGTGCAGTGCAAACTGCAACCATTTTTCTTCAAGTACTTTTCCATTACGGGCTACTGTTTGCACTTTCTAACATATACTTGCAAATTGATAGCTCAAAGCGAATCTATAAAATACATGAATCCCATGAATCCGTTCACAAGAGCTATGTTGACGAACGAATTATATGGAGAGGTTTAAACTGAATGATTCATGAGCACAACACACAAAACTGCGCCAAACGTACAAAAAATACAGCAAACTTTATCGAATACAATATTTACGAAACCCGTAAATTGAATGTTTAAAGTAAAAAATATTTCCGCTTCAAATGTATGAGTCACATATGCACGCCAAATAAATTATTATTATTATTTATTCGCAGTTTTGTATATTTAGCTATCGGATTAGAATTATACATCAATCTATCACTGCAAAAGCAACTATAGATATTGATGTTTAATAAAGAACAATATTTCCAAAGACATGGAAACCACAAAAACATACACAAAGACTTGAATATCTTTATTATGCATTTAATTTAAATTGCTTTTGAATTCAAATGTTTTATAACCATCCGAGGCGCGAGCTGATACTATTTTCTATTCTATTTTCTGATGCTATTTCTATAATGAATGAACAATCGAATGAAGTCGTAATTTTATCTTACAGCACTTGAAGTATTATAGTCTAGACAAGTCTTAAAGTGTATAGACATAATAATATGGGTCACCTTCATACCGCGCTCGACCTAAATCAGCAACAACTTTATACATTTCAAAGTTACATTGTATTTTGACTAAAATGTAATAGTAACTAAACATTAATTCGATCACACTGTGGCCGTTGGCGGTTTCTGTATTGTTACGTAAAACTCTAAAGGTGAATCGTCAGTTGTAGCCCGCCAAATTCAAATTTTCTTTGGTTTTTTACAAATTGCAGCTCTATTTTACGTCGTATGTTGATCAAAATGTGATTCGAGACTATAGAAATGATATATTCATTGAAAAATAATCATCAATTTCATATCAAACATTAAACTTTGGAAATTTGTTCCACTTTAGAATTTTCATACGAATTATTCTGAAAAATTCTTAGATGGAACAAATTTTCAAAGTTTAATGTTTGATATGAAATGGATGATTATTTTTCAATGAATATATCATAGGCTACAACTAAGGATCCCCCTTAAAAGCATGTTTTTTTTCTACCTGCACGACAATGATTAATGGCGACTCAGTGATGAAGCGATTAAGGATTCAATAGGCAGTTTTTCGCGACTTAATATGGCTTTTATATTATGTCGTCGTCCGATCTGCCTGGCCATTTCATGATACACCGCCATTTCATGATTTGATATATCGTTCAACGGTCAGCGTTTGATGGTTTCCCAGCGATACTTGGGCATATCGACCCAGACACACGTAAAAAAACAGAACCCTGTCTTTGCTACCGCACAGACTCGTAAGAATAAATCCTATTCGACCTTTTCCTACTCCAATAATTCCTATTTTAGGGTCCTAAAAATACTAAATAGTCTAATAACAGCGACAACTTGAATGTAGGACTCACCGGCCGCGATAACCACGATAACCCGTCATCAGTTAATATAAATTGAAACAGAGATGGGCCTTACAAAACAGTTGACAAACTGCAAAACGATTCATTAGCTCCAGCGAAATGAGTCAACCAATAGCGATGCAGGACAGTTTGGTTTGACAATCTATTTTCTATAGACAACAGGCCCGTCATATTGTGGTGCGGTGTGTTCAGATGACCGCAATCGCAACTAGGGCTTGCGGTCGTTTTACATCAGAATCGAAGGATCCTGTATTCAATCTATATTGTCGTCACCGCAGACTTGGGATTGGGAAATACTCTGATAAACATTCGAAATTAAGTCCTTCTGGTTAATTTCATAATAGTTTAATAATTTTATTGAACAGTATTTGGTAGAGTCTACAAACGTATACATATAATAAAATAGTAACGAATTCGAAACTACATTATATATTTTTGAAAAAAAAAAGTAATTGATACAAGGTGTGCGAAAACAGTTTTTAAATTTTTTGTCCGTTTCTCTGTTTGACTGGATGTATGTTCCGGATTAGCCCAAAAACGGCTGAACGGATTCGGATGTAATTTGGCACAAGGATAGTTTATAACTCGGATTAAAACATAGGGTACTTTTAATCTCGGTAGTACGTTGTCGTTGGATATTTCCCGAATCTACGCGGGCGGAGCCGCGGACAAAAGCTAGTTCAAGTAATAATATTACCCCATAAAGTTAACCTTTGACACCTTAAACATTTACCTTTTCTAATACTCATTTCTATCACGTTTTTCACTGCGCAAGGGTTTCCCAACAAAATACCTTATCCAAAATTGATCAAGGAACGACCGAAGTTCAATTGTTCGCTAAATAATCCATTTTGTCCGAAGAAAACTCGGCTTTATAGGAACCAGCTTTTATAAGTCGTCGTCCAATAGCTGGTGGCCTACAAATTGGACGACAGTCTGACGAAGCTCTGAGGTCGACGCCGCCGCTATCAAGGATTGGGAATCCTTTATCTACGACTCGGAGGTACGTGATGTGTTTTAAATTTGTATTGTCGGCTCAAACGTGCTAGTGTCAGGGTCAGGTATAAAGAATTATTGTGCCTGACCATCACACATGTTTCTTTTCAAAAATTACTTTGAGAAGATGCTCATATAGCCTACTAAAAAGAGTTTAAACAATCGACTCAGTACACTGAACTACATGTGTATTATAATTGGTAAATGCTAATTCGAGGACAAAAACCCAAAACAATTAAATATTCACGCGTCATACGACACACACAAAGGTCCCTGACACGCCCACACTTTTTGTTATTTAAACGACTCCACTACGAACAAGTACAAAACATTACTCAGATTAAGCAAGCTAACATTTTTAATGTGGTTCTAAATCACACACGTGGGCGGAAGTGGGTTAACGATCCGTGATTCAGACGGAAGGACGATGCACTCGCAAATGATCCGCACATTAATCATGCCAAGTACTCATGGAGGTAATAAAGCAGTACATATAGACTCGACCGTACCGGCGACAGACGACGAATAACAATTCCCTAGAACATTTCAATATGGCTGAATTAATTTAAGAAGGGGAAGTTGATGGGGAAGTAAACGCTATTAAGACAGCTAACAATTTTAATGTGGAGGACGCACTAGTGTGAGTAAATAAGAGCTAAAGCTTTCGGAACATGGACGGAATAGGAGGTCTACTCCCGAATCACGTAATCCCTAGTTTCGGTCGAAGTTTCGGGCGTTTAGTTCTCCGCATCACCTACGGACATAAGATTAGTTCGAAGCCCGAAATGAGAATGAATGACAACACGACTTGACAGTTGTCCCTACTCGCGATGTGTTTTAGCCCATTCGAAAAATTTAATTCGACATTTTGTTTTGACGGATCATCTACTTACGGTCGGCCCCGTATCTTCGTTGATGGACTTAAAGAGTAGACCCCCTGTACTGTAGCCCTTGTTGAAACTGTGTCGCAACAGCGAGCCCATTTTACGAATCACTGCTTTAATAAAGTTTAACAAAATCAGAGATGTTTGTTTAATTCTTTATGCAAATGAAAATTCAGAGGATTTATCCGAGTAACTGTAGTTTGGACATTTAAAACTCATTTTACGGCCTTACTTAACACAACGGGAGATAGCAATATCCTGCTGGAAATCTTTATAATTTTAGGTCCTAAGCACGTACTTAAAGCAGACTCAAGTGTCGTTATTACACGCAATAAATAATACTGTTTACTTACTTTGTGTAAGACACGGTCTAAAGAATACGGTAACTGCAATAAGAGGCTTTTCACTTGATAAAGCAACGAAACAATTCGACGTAATCCCGTTTCTATCGACGTGATGACAAAAATTACACTTTAGACGAGTACTAGGTGCTAGGCAGCAATACATTAGGTAACAAATTGACCATTCCCTTTTTGCTCAGTATTGTCAGAGAGGAGAAAGACCATGTTAATGTCAACCGCTTATCCAACAGAACCATGTCCACGAGACTCGGTGTGCCCAACGCTGAGTCTAAAACAGTGTTCCGTGCCTGCGGCTAAATGGCAAAGGCTTTGTAAATCAAACGACTACGTATATTTTTTCTATCTTTCCCTGAATTTCTTAGAATTTTGCGTGTACATACTCCAGCTTTCTGTTTTTTTTGTATCGATGTTATAATATTAATAATAATAATAATTCCTTTATTGTCAGGCAACTGAGGCCCATAGATAAAATACACAAATTACAAAATAACAAACTAATCCTACTAATATCCTACTAATATTATAAATGTGAAAGTGTGGATGTTTGGATGTTTGTTACTCAATCATGCTAAAACGGCTGAACGGATTTCGATAAAATTTGGCACATGGGTAGAATATGACCTGGATTAGGACATAGGATACTTTTTATCCCGATATTCCCACGGGATCGAGATTTCTGCGGGTGTAACCGCGGGGCGCAGCTAGTACATAATAAAACTAAAACTTGTGTTAAAAAATATTGCTTAAAACTATGTTAGTAGCACTTCACTTCACTAGCTAATTATCCTTGTGCTGTCCTGTGGTATTTGTCCACGGAAGCGACGGAACACCACGTCCTATGGCCAAAAATCTTCTTCGAAGACGACGGACAAGTAAACTCAAACTCAAACTCAAAGCATTTATTTTAATTAAACCATTTACAGGCACTTTTGAATTGTCAAAGAGTCGGTCAGTTAGTCAGAATGTTGAAGCTAGTTGCCCATTCCAAAACGTAGATTTCTATGGAGAAGAACGAGCAAGAAACTCCAAGGTCCAACTCCAACTCTTTTTACAACAACATCGGCAATTTTTGTAACAATTCGGTACTCGCACCACGAACGCCTTGAAGTTGACGTTGCGGTGCGACTCCAGTAATTGCACCCTCAGCGTGCGTCCTCGTCGTATTCCTATTTTTATTTTCTTATTATTGTACTTACGCCCTAAAGGTAATGTTGCAGAGATATTTTCTTTAATTTTGACCAACTTATGTGTTAACCACCTACAACAACCATAAACAATATTATTTTCTATTCTATTCTATTTTAAACTAGCCAAAATCATGACCAGCTTTGCGAAAATACCGCGCTAAACATGACGTGACTGGTGCACGTGTCCCATAGGTATGCGCATTTTAATGTTTCCACACCTCTTCCGATCTACTTGTAGTCTTGCACAATGTCACACTGTCACACATATGGGTGCGCACCGACCTTGCGATCTACAAGATAAGTGCCGAGGGTTCCGGTTCACGTGCACTCGATAAAAGAACTGCTCCACTTGATCAAATACAGAGAAAATACCAAGTATATCAAGTTGTTGTAAGTTGTAGTCGTAAATCGATACTGGAAAAGATAGAGAAACACATTATCGAACTAACACAAGCCAAGTTAAAACGGAACTATAAACCACAAACGCATGCAGAAAAAGAAAGCCAGGCAATTATTTCCAAAAAAGAAAAACAAACAAAATGTTGCCCACATTTCTTCACCGCAAACAGAAAAACAAATACCACGATTATCTCTGACCTTATTACATACTGACTTAAATTAATATGAGGCCTACCGTTCCACGTTAGGCTGACAGACAAAAACCACACAGCCACATATTAGCGTCCGCGGCATAAAATGTTGCATGTTTGTCTATGTTCGTGCTCATTCACAACACTACACATCAGGGTCGGCGAGATATCACACAAATACACAGAAACAACAAACAGGAATCATCACAGCAACACACAGGCTCGCCATCAGAAACTGAACGAAAAACTGGAAACGCTAGATAGGAAAAGTAATTGGCTTGCTAGGAAAGTAAAACCAGTATACATTTAGGTTTGGTCATAAAAACGTAGAATCCTAATGTTTCTGGTTTCAACAACAAAGAGAACAACGCAGACGGAAAGACAGTGTTATTTGATGAAAGTTAATTTTCGAAATCTCAACATCACAGAACGGATTGTTTGCTCAATTAAATTGATCTTAACCAATTAAGACCACTTGACGGTGAAAACTGTACGTACACTTTGACTTTACTGGTAATGAAACTTGAATGCCAAGAGGTTGCTTATTAATTACGTTCTATTTAAGCCTTAATTGAAACGACATTTGGAACTTTCGCCCATTTATTACATAAGTTAGTACTTAATATTTGTTTCAGAAGATTATTTTTGGAACAAAATAGTTACAACTCAAAGACATGTTTTCTTTTATTCTGATGTGGTATCAAGGAGTCGTATAGTGCTAGGTAGACTGGTGAAACGTTAAACTCAAACTCAAAGCATTTATTTCAATTAAACCATTTACAGGCACTTTTGAACTGTTAAAGAGTCTGTCAGTTAGTCAGAAAGTTGAAGCTAGTTGCCCATTCCAAAACGTAGATCTCTATGGAGAAGAACGGGCAAGAAAACAAAAGAAAAAAGAAAGAAAAGTTACAAATGAAATGTAACACACGTTGATACCAATTCGCCTCGTTGTTACGTAGCACCAATCTGTACCTGCCACAACACTATGAACAAAAGCACTACAACACTAATGTCAAAGTCAAAGGAAAGATGACTCAACAAAAAAAAAAAAATACTACAGTTACGGTTGTTGACTGAGCATGCTAACTTTTTGACAACGTCAGTAAACTGGCTTTATAAATGTTGAGCTTTTGGCACTCTCCAGTTCAGCTTTTGTTAAAGTCTGCACTATAACACTATTGTTCACCAAAATAACATTTATCATTAACTTTAGTTGTGACGAGCTTTCACACTCACGTATCCGTACCGTTCCGGTAGTTTATAAGCTAAGCCAACGTGACACGACGCACTGTCGTCGCGTCTCATCACGCTGACAGCATTACACACGGTTAGAATTTATAATTAAAGACGGTAATCAGCAATTCTAATTACGTTTATATTAAAAACAAATTAAAACACGACTTGGCCTTAGATAATCGCACTTTCATACAAGAATTTGATACCAAAATTACCGGAAGTCATCAGGGGGTGTCTACATAATTAAACCACCGTAATTTCGTAAACACATGAGACGGCAACCGACAGCGAAACATCCTCTATGTATAAATGAAGACACGCTACATGGGCAATACAATTACAGGAGTCAAATTAATAGCATTAAAATGCCAAAATTCCCGCGGCGGGAAGGGACGAAACCGCAAGCAAGCGTTATTCTATCCCTTTCGGGTGTCTCTTACCGATGCCGTTATTTAGGGACGACGTAGGTACATCGAAAGCTCGATTTAAACTCGACGGCAATTCGCGGTATAATTGAAAGCTGTTTCCTTAAACAATTAGGTTGTCAGCGGTGGGGAAATGTTCAGGACGCTGGGGGGTGCACGCCGCCGCAATTTTCGAACAAATAATTACTTTTGTTGAAAATTTTCGCCTCAACTTAGGAATCCCAACGCACGCGTCACTCAGGTGTACTTGTTTACTGTTTAATCGAAATTACATTCGTTTCAAATTTCTCCATAATGAGAAAATGAACAATGCACAAACAAGCCCTCTTCGTGACCGTTTATAACATAAACGAAATGTTATCTAGACTCATACTCATACAAAACTTTCAAGGAACATGCCCCAACATTATCTTAATTATTATCCGTTCATATTTGTCCATTTATATAAATTACTTGATTGATACGACGACGACCGCTATTTTAAATAAATGGCGGTCGTCATGTGTGATTGTGAACGAAGCAAAACACAGACATGACACAAACATAGTTGTAAAGTTAAGTACATTAGTAGATGGTCATCGAACACATATTAGTTTTCACACATGTACACAGTGGTACGGTTTAAAACGTACCGCGCTGAATATTATATCGCCGTAATACTTATTCCACTAAATTATTCAGTGCAACCGTTCGCCAATTACGTTGGCGTTAGAGCCATATGTTTAAGCACACTGCATAAAATTTCCCACAGTTGTTTTTATTTGGCTCGTGTAAGTGTGTTGTAAATCTGTGAGAACAGTGTGCCGGCAAACAAGAGCGAGCTAATAACAGGTTATGCAATGAAATGAACACGAACTAAACCGCAGAGCGCGACTCCGATGAAATTAATTGAGTAATTATGGTTGACTTCGAAATTTCACCGGCCTACGTGAACGTAGGGTAGTTGGGTAAAATTAGACAGCACGGAAATGAGGCCGATGTGCAGCTGTGTCTAGACTGAAGACACGAACTCGTATTAAATTGAAACATTGTTACAATAAGCGAATTAACTTAACGCTACGGTATTTTTTGCAAACATTGTTTGGACTTGTTTTGCGATTGCCGAAAGTAGAGCATGTTCAACCAACGCCTATTATTAAATAAGTACAATTATTGTAGTTGGAGGATACGAAAAAAAATAGTGACTACGAGTAAGGAACTTCGGTTTTTATCATTCTAGAAATTATTTCCGAGAGTTATTATTGACGATGTCGCAACACTTACTTAAATTTCTACCTAACTGGAGTATCGACAATTAGGTAATATCACGTACCTAGAAAGAAAAGAAAGAAAGAAAATACTTTTATTTGCGGCACCTGAGAACAGTGGTGGCCCGGTGGTAACGACTTACGAGTTGTTGGTCGTGGGTTCGAACCCAGTCAGGCGCGTTACTTTGTGTAATTTCATCACCACTGCTCTCAAAACGGTGAAGGAAAAAATCGTGAGGAAACCGCTATATCCTAGAACCAAAAGCTCGAAGACTCGCATTGGGCCCGTGTGGTGGATTACGGCCCACACCCTCTCAAAAAAGAGAAGAGGCCTCTGCCCCAGCAGTGGAAACATTACGTACCTGAAACAAAATAAATTTTCATTAAATAAGGTTCGTTCGTAAGGAGAAATATGAATATATTTTTTATGAAGTTGCGGACGCTGACTACGTTGAACAAGCGTGAGAGCGATGGATGAAAATTACCTCAAATAATACCGTAATTTTATTGCAGAAGAGTCTCTTTATTTTTTTATTATTTATAAGTAGAATACAACACGAATGACTTTTATTATATAAAATATTCGATTTAGCCAAAAAAACATCGTAATTGGCTCCAATTTTAACTTCAAACTTTTTAATCGGATTGATACTTAGTCAATATTTTGCATTCATTGATTTCTGCAGACCGAAATCACATTGAAATTCAACAAAACATATCTCTTCTATTTAGTGAGCGAACTTCACTAGGATTTTGATACGAGTAGGTAAGAATCCCGAACCTGATCGACCAAGTTCTTTGAGGTAAAATCTATTTCACTCCTCTTGCAAAAAAAGTCCTTCATTGCAGCGTACCAGAGCGGGGATAAAATAGCATATTTTCCTCTGGGGGAAAGAGTATTTTTTTTTTTTTTTTCTCTTACCAACGAGCCTACAAAACCGAAAGTTTTTTATTCTTAGTTAGAATTGTCATGAATAAAGACTCGACTTATTAGTTTCATCTTATTAGTTTAAGAAGCACATTTTATTTTTGAAAATGGATCTAAAAGCGGCGATCTCTTCGGTAGAATGCGTGCGTTGCGTTGCGGCTATAGAAGAAATTAAAAAAGTAAACTATTTAATATTGTATTGGATTATTTAATTTTCTCGCAATCGTAGTGAAAAGTAGAGTGTTACACACGGCGCTAAAAACCCATTACAACTCGGTTTCTATTTACTCCCTTGCTAAAGCTCGGGAGTAAAACTACCTCGTATAAAATTGGTCATTTTAGCCCCTTGTATAAGAATCTACTATTATCGTGTTGAAGGCACGTAATACAGTTTTCCCGCCAGTATGTTGCCTGCCACATGGATACCTCTTCCGTCATCGTTTATTAGTTCCTCGTGACTTCAGGTGTCAGGGTACGCAGGACCATGTAATATGTATGCCATTTGCCATTCAACGTAGCCACATGGAAAAATACCTTTTGTTAGGTTGACTATATTCGACCTAGACTTCTTTTGTTATGAATTTCTTATTAGCTTTTACCTTCATAATAATTAATATAGTATCGACCGTTGGATTAACACTTGGCCTTTTAGTCACGCGGTGCGCAATCTATACCTGAACTTAATTAGTTATTACAGCTTAACAAATGTACCACAACATGCATGATTACTGTAATACTACAATCTGTTAGCAGTAGTTATTACATTTCCCGTCTTGCAGAATCCTTAGTAATGTTAGATCCAATAACTAAGCTGCGTTCTTGGGCTTAAGTACACACTTTGCTACCATAGACAAAAGGCTAGAGGAACGATGGTATTGCCCATGGTATTATAATATACTTCGCCAGGTATAGCATTCCGAGACACAGAGTGGCACAAGCCTACGTCATCACCGCTGTGTTACCAGTAGTGTGTAATAAAACTTCCCAACCGCCTTTATTACCTGTGCGAATCCGATATAACAATGAGGTTTTAACTAACAATTACGTTGGTATATGTTTAAATTGAATTGTTTAATTTGATTAGAAAAATGAAACGACAATTTAAATGCTATAAATATATTTTTTAACAGAATGGTGACTGGAAATGTTTCCATAATTCGTGTTTTGTTGCAATAAAGTGGCAACTGGGTAGTGACGTAAGCATGTGTCACTCCCGGAATGCCAGACCTTGTTTTTTTAGACCATGCTATTGCCACAATTGAACTGGCATTGTAAGAAACCTAATTAAATCAAAGGAGAAGAACGACTCCAAAAAGTAATTTCCCTCGGGATCAATCTGCGCCGAGCAAGTGCTTATAAAAATATTACACCCCAGTTATAATTCAATAAGTAGGTACTTACTTAATTATATTTGGGGAAACAAAATCTTAGTTATTAAGATTTTGTATAATGGCGTTGCAAAATAATAGATGATTATTAATTGAAGGTTCATCTTTAACGTTGGTTGCTTCCTTATTAAGTTAACATGCCTTCTATAAGTGGTTAGTCGAAGTTGAAGTCCTATTCAACCAAGGTCTATGTTTTAATAAACAATATAATATAATAAGAAACTCAATCTTCTTTAAGTGTTAAATAACGGCGTTATTTTTATTCATCACTTGATACAACATTATTCTTCTTCACAAAAACAATTTGATAGCTAGCCGGGCCCGACTGCCCGAGGTCGAAGCCACTGGCCTGACCTTTCCAACGGCTAAAATATAAAAAGTGTGTTACGCCCAACTCGTCTCACCAAATAAGGAACCTGTACAGTTACATCCCGATTACTGTAAATAACATTAATCTTAGCTATTAGAGCCAATGCACGGATCTAATGTTCTTATATTATCTGCTTATTACACGACGTAAACTAATTTAATTTATACGCGGAAATCAGAAAAGTACAGTTTAAGGCGGAACCTTCAGGGTAGCCGCGAAATTCAAATTTTCTTACGTTTTTTGCAATTTGCAGGTCACTGTCAGGTTGTATTTTGATTAAGACGTGATTCGTGACTGTAACAAATATGGCTTTACAGAATTATAATCATTAGAATCAGCAATATATCTCTCTAAGTTCATATTACTGTATTGAATGATTACTTCATGAAATCATGACATTTGACACAAATTCTAACTTAAGGAGTTGTATTGCTGATTCTAATGATTATAATTCTGTAAAGCCATATTTGTTACGGTCGCGAATCATATTTTAATCAAAATACAACCTGACATTGACCTTCAAATTGCAAAAAAACGTAAGAAAATTTGAATTTCACGGGCTACCTTTGCGCTTCCCCCTTAACGTGGCCGTTTTCAGGAAACTTTATTTAAGTCTGTTTTAAGTAACTATTTGAGTTTTGAGGTGATTTTAATAAATCTGTAATTTGCAATTTTCCGCAACTGCGGTTGTTTTTGTATCGTATTATCTTCAGTTCGTCAGCAATGCCATATATAGCATTGCCGACGATAATTCGACTACCTAAAATGGCGAGGAAATAAACAACAAAAAATGATAAATCTATTCGGTATTTAAAGTTAGTTAGGTAGTCGTGCATTGTTTGATTGCCATTGTTTTACCCATTTTGTTAAAATTAATCAGTACCTACCTCAAACAGGGAAAAATACAAAACAAAAGGAAAAATCTGCACGTAGGTTGACCCGTTTTACTAACATCTATATAATCAAATATAACAATATATATATTATTTTTTTGTGTATTAGGTAGGTCTGAGAAAAAGTCATAAAGTATCTTTCACACCGCCGCGGGGCGCAGCTAGTATATATATAAAAATCTCATTCCACGGTGTTTGTGGTCACACTCCTCCGAAACGGCTCGACCGATTTTTATGAATTTTTTTATATATATTTGGTAGGTATGAGAATAGGTCGTAAAGTATATTCCATACAGGTCCCACGGGATTGAGACTTATGCGGTTGAAACCGCGTGGGGCAGCTAGTAAATAAGTACGAGTACATAAGTATTCGAGGTACATCAACCTATACTCACAGACAGTTATATATTTGTTTGGCTACAAATTCCTGACACAGATTCTTGTCTAACCTGACAAAATAACATGGGTGACGTGCAACTGTGCAAGTGATTGTATAAGCCCGACTAGGTATATGAAATGAATTACATAAATGAATGTGTCTGCAGACTTCTGTATAATATTAAATGCAATGTATAGATAGATATAATATGTCTATTCTTGTAAGTATCCGGTATATCTGCGAGGCGAGCACGGCCTACTGTGACATGGGTTCAGTCACACATTTTATCACAGTTTGGACGATAAAATTGTTTTGTCTTAAATGCTAGCACGCGGCTTGACACAATTTCTTGATTAACATAACTTCTTGATGTTTAGTTGGGAGTCAATAAGTCATAATTGCTAGGGCGCATCCGTTTTGCCCCTAATGTTTCATTTTTATAGATGGTTATGAAAAAATTATCACGTTCTTTCGGAGGTGGTAAGATTTGAAAATTGACAAAAATAATATTTTCCTACTAATTACTGCACCAAATGGCAATAAAATGTATGTAAATGATTTTATAAGCAAGACCTCTCTTTGATGAGTGGATTCAGAGGCGGCACGGAGTCCTCACCTTCCGCCTGACGCAGATACTCACTGGTTCTTTCGAGAGTTTCCTGTTCCGGATAAGGCGGGAGGAAATGCCCGGGTGTTACCATTATGTGGATCGCCCGGAGGACACAGTGGAGCATACGGTGGAGGTCTGCCCGGCTTGGGCGGAGCAGCACCGTGTCCTCGCGGAGGCGATCGGCGGCGGCGATATCTCGCATCCGGCTCTGGTCCAGGCTATGGTACGGAGCGAAAGGGATGGGAAGCCTTCACCTCCTTCTGCGAAGCAGTAATGCTCGCGAAGGAGGGGGCGTATGTAAATTGACAAGACTACGAAATCATCAATAGCGTCGTATATACCGCAAAGATTTCTCGAAAGGTATACAAAGTTGTACTTTGCATACTTTGTGATGCTTTTTCCCTTCCATTATTCACTCCAAAAACTTTAATTTAAATAAAACCCATAAATTTATTACATTATACAATTTAATTCAATTCATATGATATAGAAGCTTGTCGCGAGATTTACGTGTTTTATTTGATGAAATGCATATTTTTTTTCTTAGAATTACTTGTCAAGATCAAGTTACATATTGTATTCTTGTTTATTTACACAGGTAAATCTCGCGACAAGCTTTTATATCATATAAATTGTATAATCTAATAAATTGATAAGTTTGATTAAATTTATATTTAGAGCAAAAAATGTTTTTATAAAACAAAAAACCTTTTTGTTTAGTTTTCGTTGAACATGATCCTTTTATTTTATTTTCGAATTCTTGTCAGCAAACCCTTGTAATTGATACCCATATCATGGGGGTAAATAAAAAATTACTAGTCCGCCATCTTAGAGGGTCCGCCATATTGGATTTAGAACGACGTCACTTAGCTAACTATGCATGAATCCAAACTAAACGTATATGCAAAATTTCAGCTCAATCGGTTAGGGATAACTGTTTAAAAATTCAGTTGCAAGATTTGACCTAAGCAAACTAACATACATTCATACATACAAACATTGCAAGTTAAATAAAAGCTTGTAATAATAATACAACGTGTACCAAAATCATCAAAACAAACAAACAAAACGAAAGTAGTGCCGTGTCAAAAATAAATTTGTTCCCATCAAAATGAAAAAGTTGTGTAACTGT
Organism: Dryobotodes eremita; assembly: GCA_917490735.1. NCBI lineage: Eukaryota > Metazoa > Arthropoda > Insecta > Lepidoptera > Noctuidae > Dryobotodes > Dryobotodes eremita. The sequence continues at coordinate 7,046,007 of OU823248.1, forward strand.
ATGAACTGCACTCTTTTAGAAGTATTATTTTATTGGGTCGCATATGCAGATTGTCATAGACATTTTTTTTTTACGTGTCACACTGAAGTCAGCAACAAGGCATGTCGCGCCTATAAATTATGTCACATGGTTGACTCGTGCTAACATTTAAGACGAATTGTAAGACATGACATAATTTATCATGTCTTGTCACAAACGTCTTGGGTACGGCCGTGCTCACCCCGCTGCATGTGAACGCTTCAAAGATCATTGAGAAGAAGTAGGTAGGTGACTTCCTATTGACAACATCATACCTGTATTCCCCGAAGGTTTAGGCAGAGGTTCACCTATACCCCACATTTCGCCAGTTATTTTCAGTCTCATGTAATAGGGAGGCGAGCCTATTGCCATCAATCGGACACAAATACAGATTCCGGGCTGCAACTGAGAAATTTCAGATAGAAAAACCCAATATCACTTTGCCCGACCCAGGAATCGAACCCAGGACCTTATGCTCAGCACTACCTAATCTTTAGAAGGTAGTTACTGCGCAGGCCTAACATCCTTTAAAAATTAACCAAACGCTAAGAACTTAATTCTTAAAAAAATGGCATTTGCCGATTAGGTACAGTTACTCTCTGCACCTGATTAACCCAGATCGTCAATTTTTGGCGCCAATAGCATAACAACTTTGGGGGCGTCCATTAATTACGTGAAGCGTTTAGGGGAGAGAGGGGGTCGAGCCGAATCTCACCCAATCTCACGTGGGGGAGAGGGGGGGTCTCGGCATATATGACGTAATTTTTTTTTTCCGCATTAATCCCTGTGTATTTGCGAGAAAGCTGGGCAAATTAAGTAAAACATGTTTCTCACTAGTCACTGAGCTTCTGCGTTCAAGCCACAACGGTTTAGAGTGGCTAAATCAGAGCGAGGTTGAAGTAGTAGATGATTTTTACTGAACATCTCATGGACATGTTGGTTTCAGAGACCACACATGATTCCCCGTGGACTGAATTAGAGTGGATATTCGTTGACGAATTTTTGTCGTTCCAATTTAAGTATTTTACTGTTCGATTTTCTCATTGTGATCCTAGACTGCGTTCTTAGTAGTCATTAATAAAAATAATTAAGCAAATAATGTATTTTTTTTAATAAATCCGACGCAATTATCACCGATTAACTTATTTACACAAAAATACTAATTTTGAAAAATCTCACGTGAGATTCGCGGGGGTGAGGGGTTCGAGCCAAATCTCACGACATCTCACCAAGGGGAGAGGGTTTCGAAAAATCGCCAAAATTGCCTCACGTAATTAATGGACGCTCCCTTTGAAGAGAAATTCTTCTTGTGTTTCCATTACCTACACCTTAGGTACTAAAAATTGTCATCGCTTAAACTCTCAGATCACGATCGTCAACATAATGCGATAATGTGATTTTTATCCTCTTATCCAAATATTAAAAACTATCTTGAATAGAATGACAACGTTGTATAGTTCCCAGAAAATCAAGATTTACAATTTCTAATGGGCAGGCGATTAATATTTTCATCTCCAAACGTCTTTAACTAAATTAACTTTTAGAACACCAGTCAAGGTCTTTAAAAACAAAAAACACGACCACAACCTTTTTTTAACCTAAGTCCTTTTCCTATCATATGTATCCGGCATTAATCGTCAGTAGGCATCCGACAAGGATGACGTGGTGACGTCACTGCATGCTCCATCGATGACTTCACCTCGGCATGTAGGTAAACACATTCGGAGCTAACCGCAGCAGCCTTTTATTATTCAATTGTTCAACTTTACCATTTTGCAGAACCTTGGCAAATTAGTTAAGTTTTGAGGTTACTGCACTGACGCTTAGTGATGCAGTTATATGCAATAGGATGTAACGACGTGCCATATGAGTTATTTTGAAAACTGAGGAATCTTCACTGAGAACTTGATAGAACTCAAATACGAAATGTTTTAAGATTATCTTATTTCATGTGGTAAACCGTCTGCAAATTATTAGATATCTAAGCCCTTGGTTCATAAGTTAGCACGCGTGAGCTGTCCGACTTCATGACTATGAATGTATTAGGTACATTTTTGCTATGTCCATTTGGGTGCCTTGTTTTTTTATGAACTAACCAACTTTAGTCTTATAACACCTACAACCGTTTTCATCAAGTGGATAACGTTATATCTAAGAACGAATTTACAGGTCTCTAAAAGTAATACAAGTGTTAAGTGAATATTAGCGCTAAAAGCATTGCAAACATAACTACATTTATTTTAAGATGTCAAACAATGGATTAAAAATATAAAAGATAAAAGCTATAAATTCAACTAATAAACAGGTTCTATAAAAACAAAAAGCAATGTTTATTTATAAATAAATAAACATTGTTTTTTTTTCTATACGTTTACCTTTTTACGTACCTATATAACGAAATAAATATTTACTGTAAAAAGTATAATATTATTCTAATTATTGTGAATGCGAGGACTATGTGGGGCATTGTTTCAGTTTTAATCATGGTCTGGCAGTTTAAGTAATTTATGCGGCCTACCCAAATGCCCTTACTTTGGTATTGTTTGTCGAATCGTTGAGCTCCTTAAGTTCTGAGTTGAGCTGCACGGTTACTAACAAAATCGTGCACTAACTGGACAGGTCCACTCAGATCTGTGTGGTTCTTTCCTCAAAAGACCATTTTAGACATCAATCTACATGGACTTCACATGATCTGACCAAGATTATGTCTGGACTTTCAAAGAGACTGTGACCTCCGAGTTTGTTTCGGCCTTTCTTCTCAGAGTAGTCAGATAGGAAACGCCGACCTCATCTAGTTTTAAAAATATGATTGACGTGTAAAAGTGTTTTCATTTTTCATTATTGGAAAGTACGCTTGAAGTTACCTGCAAGCCTTGTCCCAACTTTTTATACAGCCACTGTGTTAAATCGCGGCGTAAAATTATAATTATAAAATATTATCAATAATTTAGTAACATTACTTTATACTTATAATTTACTTTTGTCAAAATTATTATTTAATTTACATAGATTTGAGCTAAATATTTACCATCATAAATGATAAATCACCTTTGTACGTATTTTTCTGTTCCTTTCTTCCTGTCTGTTTATATGTGTGTACATAAAAAATTCAATAAAAAAAAAAAAAAATACTGGCTGGTAGAATGCCACAGAAAAAGAAACATAAAAAGGCGGGAAAGCGGCAATTTAATCTTCAGGTATTTTGTCGAGTGCATTTACATATACTTACAGATATTTGTATAAAATGAGTTCATCAGATTCAGATATGGATTTAACGCCTGATTTCATTAGAGAAGAGGCTAAAACAGTAGCACCAAAATCACTTAAAATCTTACCATGCTTTTATGAAATGGCGCGCTGAAAAACAAACAATTATTTTACGGAAAACGAATCGGAAATCGGAATCAGTGGAAAATAAGACTAAACTATCAAGTAACAAAAACGATAAATGTACATTCCTCGGAATTCACTCCACAACCTAGTAGGTACTTCCAAAGACTATCCGGAGCGAAGTAAAAAAAATTATATTCCAGCTGAAGAAAATTACAAAATGTTACTTTCTCCAACATTTACAGAAACATAAGAAACTCGAGTTTCGCAAAAATATCCAACATTAATATTAATATAGAAAGAACCTTTCCCTTACGTTTAATAATTGCTCTAATTTTAATATTAATTTACTAATTATGATTTACTTATATAATTTACTTATTATATTAATAGATATTATCTTACCAATATTGTTTATTTATGTTTTAATAAAATATTGTTTGTTTAACTAATCAGGTTTTTATTTACTTTCCTCATATTCGAAATGAAAGGCAAAGTGTTTACCTTGAGTGAAAGACCTATTTAGGCAGTAGACGGTTTGTCGCACGAGCGTAGAGAGGGCGCCAATAGTTCGAGTGCCTAAATAGGTCCCTTTCATTCCTTGTATAACAATCTACTATTGTACTACTTACTACTTACAGAAATAAATTAATCACTCATTTAATTATCTTGTATTTTCTTATTCCTTTGACCTTGTCAAAGACGTGCTAACTTTATAACCCACTAAATTGTACTCGCATAGAATGAATAATTTTCTAACTACCTAAGTCTAAAAACATATTTTATTGGTAAGCTTCGAACGCCCACACATATTGTCTAGACTAGATTCTATACTAGTAAACGAGCGTTTTCTTCTTTCTTTTAACATTCATGGTTTTTCAACAAATTGATCACTAAAGGGGGCAGAATCCCTAGTAGGTATTTTAAGAAATTCTGGTGGATCTTACTTATTCTTAGATGTTATTTTAATGAACACCAGGCTATAGGGCCTGTCTTTTACAACTTTTAACCAACGAACTCCTTTGTAATAATATCCTACAGTTAAAGTATGTTGTACTCTAGATTTCTCTAATCAAGTACGTGACGGGTTCATGCGATAACCGGTCCCACACAGCTCATTACAAGACAGGCCACATGGCGTCGGCACCAGAGTATTAAACATTATATAACTCATAAACAACTAATGTAACCACGCAATCTTAATAAACGAAACGTTGCCGAAAACCACGCCACTAGGCATACCCTGGCAAAATATACGAGTTGAGTAGATAATAATCAAAATTTAATTATGGTTTATATCCACAAGCCACGCGGCCATTAATTGGCTTGTGTCGAAATAATTACTGGAGGGGTTGAGGGGGCAAGGCGACAGCTCGCGACCTTGCGGCTACCTTCCGTCTTCCGTGGACACACCACAGTAACGTGTTTTATATTTTCTGGTCGAAATTGTCTGAGAAACTCAACCTTTCACTAATTGAAGATAAGCGTATGCTTAACAGACTTTGACCGACTAATTAGTTGAGGTTTCTTTCTATAGAAAAACTTCCTATCGTAGCAACGTGAAACGAGAAGTTATTAATTACCTACCAAGAATCATCAAGAATCAAGAGGCATCTTCTCAACGTAAGCATTAAAAGTTATAAGTAAAAACATAATGCATGTTTGAAAATAATTTTTAAAAATTACCTCTGAAAATTGGTTCTACTTTTCAGAATAAAAGCCAACAAAACAACCGAATTTCAATTTAAAGCGTAGGTAATTTTGATGACCACAAAAAGTTATCCAAAAAGACAAACATGACGCATACAAAAAAGAAATTGCTTCTTTAATAGCTAGTCTGTTTTGGCACGAACAGCGCCGTTACAAAAGAAACAACGGTTCGCTTTTTATTTTAATTAATTTTGCTTGTGGCCACGTGGTTGTTACATGTGCATGAATAAAAAAACAGCTGATACGCATAATATCTATGCACGCTATTCTGCAATCAGACCACATATCTTACTTTTTTTAATATAGCAAATGACTCGTGACTTCGATTTTAATATCGATATATATTTTGGAGAAACAATTAGAAAGACAAACGATAAGTATTTGGAGAACGTCACTATCACTGTAATCGACTTTGATGTTTCGACGTAGAGAGCTAATGTACCGTACCGAGCCTAATATAATTAGCAAGTTATTCACAACAATTAATATTCTTTCGAGTAAAGATATCTTATTATAATATTAGTAATCCGGAATTTGCTATGCATCATAATATCTGGGTAAGTGGAACCAATCAAAGATCACGTTGCATTAAAAATAAAGTGGCGTCAAATAAGTTTCCATTGTATTTTATATTTTTTGCAGACGACACTAAGAAAACAAGTTTTCGGCGACCAAGGTTGTCCGTTTACGAACGTTGTGATGAAGACGATATTTAGTAAAGGTCAGTGCATAGACAGAACAGGTTAGATTATTTTAGCTCCTGCGCACATACACATAAAATTATTGCTCCACAACCGGTCGGCCCTGCTAGATTCCCAGTTTATCTAGTCGCGGTGAGCCAAGAGATATATTAAGAAATTAATACTCCTCAGAGGTATACCAGCCTCTACTAGTACCTACGTCGTGACGAGCGTCATACATTTACTTATTTCCAGCGCCATCTTTAAGTACTCAATGTACTTTTGTTTCCTCAACTTTTTTGATCTGTACCTACTAAGTTAGAATGGTAGTTGTACCTACAGCCACTTGCATCGATGCTCTGAAGTCCAACCTTTACTCAAAAAGTTTGGAAATAGTGTTCGAGAGCATTGGTATCGTAAAGTAATATCATAGAAGTGTTTTTCCTCAAATAATTTTAAGTTTGAGCAGAATCCCGATGGACCTTCAACACAATACGCATAGTAAAGGTCTGCCCTCAAGGGGACTTGCAACATGTTCACTATGTTCACTTGTGAAATAATTCTCCGAACAACGAGTCTTCCTTTCTAACCCAAACTACAAACACAAGCTTTATTAAGGTTTGTGAAATGTCTGCGAAGTAAATAAAGCTCTTTTCATCTAAAACATTTGCAATAACGCAAAATACCTCCTGAAAGGCATGGGCAAGTAAATACATTACGCTGCAAAAGAATTGACTCGCTTTAAAAAGAAGCTGTTTCTGGCAAGCCAATTTGTACAAGGACAGTTAAAGAGATTCCTCGCTATTGGTTTAAGAGTTCGCGGCGCAGAAAAATGCAGGTTATATTTTTGCTCTCGAAACATTCCGTGTGTTCAATATTTTGTTCGTTACGAGAAAACAGCGAGTGTATGGCTCCAAACGGTACTACCTACGAATTGTTCCGATACTGAGAGGCAGAGCGTATTTATGTAGCATATAAATAATATTGAAGAACAATACCTAGACGAAAAATAACGGTTTACTTCTAAAAGCTAACGGAAAGGGGTTAGAAATGCATATAACAATCTTTTTCCCAGAATAGCAACCTCCAGTTGAGTTAAATTCTCCTTGTGCACCTATTTGGCACGCCAAGTAGCTTGAGAGTATACCATACCGTAGCAAGTCACTGAATAGGAAATTAAGTGGAGATTAAGGCAAGATTACTAGAAACTATGAAGGACGATAAAGAGCTTGGATGTCAAGTGTTTGCTATATAATTTATATACCATTAGCACTCATAGCAATTTTAACACAGCGGCCTCGGCAGCACAATCGCTGCGGAGAGCCGAGTACCGACGACAAATCCTGTCGCAATGTTCGCATCATTGATAATTGTGTTGTAATCTTATTATGTTGCTTACCCACAGGTTAAAAGCTATCAAGATTAAAGAATTCTTCGTATTTCTTGAGAATGAGTATTGTTCATTTCAAAGGTGGAATACTATGGACCTCATTGTTACGTGCATTCAATGGGTATCTTAAAACAGAGTTTAATTATATTAATCATTGAGACCATTCAAACTCAGACGTGGCATGAAATATTAAGTTGACGGATACAGTTTAGTCAATCATTAACAAAATGGATAGTTGAGACAAAGGTTTTTATTCAGGGAAGAAACCGACGACTACACTGCTCGCTGATTTAATTCCCTAAAATCTCTTATAGCTGTAAAAGATTTCTCTAGTACTCGTACCTCTTAGCAAAACATTCCAAGTGGCGGCCTTTAACACTCGTTTTATTCGAGCCGAGTCGGGGCGCAACTTCTTTGATAGCTCGTTATAAGGAACAAAGGCAACGCAACATCAAACGAGGTATTTCTTTACGCTGTGACATTTTAATAACGGTTCCCCAATTGGTTTCCCATTTTATTGTTAACGTCAATTTAACAATGGTTGGTCGTCGAACGATAAATTGTTTCAATTGCGCACTTTAGGTACACAGTTTCAATTACCTGGATGACATACTTTAGTTGCTATGACTTTGTACTGAATTTCTGGACAGCTGAGATTGTGCGACACCCATTTATGTATTTTATCTATAAATCTTAAGAGGTTGATAATTAATGTTTGGCCTCTAAACAAGACCAAACATCGCATGAGTTATCTAATTCATGGAAAAATGTCTCTTTTAGCTCAGGCCCTCAGTACCATTCTAGCCAGAATGGTTTTTATCTTGGAACAAGTTTTAAGAGACCATTAAAGATGTTTTTTACTAGACTTGACCAGCCTATAATCCCTGTATAATGTAAACGAGCTAATACGTAAATGTAACGAGCCACTGGAAGCTAGCGAAGTCATTTGCCATGTAATGAAGACTCATTGCCCTCTGCAAACCAGTTCGATGGACGCGCGAACACAAACAGGATTCGCGGTCTGCGCCTTCCGTACTCGACGATTACGAACCAATTACATGAACACGTTAAAATAGTCAATTTAGATAAACAAACAATAACGCTGTACCGTCTTTTAATATGTGTTTTTAATGTGGAGTAGTGCTCAAGTGACCTTCTTTCTAATTTAAAAAGCTACTTGGCATCATTGTGTCCGCCAGGGGCATTGTGTCCGATCAGTCATGGTCTCGTTCATGATCGCACGAATAAGCTCGCTCTATCGGACGCACCGCGATCATGTTTCACAGTCATATTTCGTGATGAGAAATGACGAAACGAGGAAGTTTCGTGAGAGTCTGCAGCGCGTTACTATCGCGTCATCTAGATGTGGAGGAAAAATTGCCAAAACACTTATCGGTGTGAGTGGCTGGGTATATTATCTGTGGTGTTGAATCTGACACGATCACGATAGCACGTCTAGACTCGGAGGTGGAGCTCCCTCGCGCCACAGTCCCGTTAGCCGGATGCCGCAGCGCCCGCTTGTTATGCAACTGATGTGTCCCTCGTTTGCCGCACCGACGCGAATCGTGCGTTGGTGGCATGCGCTCACAACAATACAAGTTTTATAATCCAATTACTTTAAAACTCACCGTTAGCTACTTTAATTTATTCGTCAAGTGCATAGGCCATAACTACGTCTGCAAACGACTAGTTTCATATTTCAAGAACGAACACACCTCCGTTCTACACCCCCAAAGCATGTATTTCAGTTAAGGAAAAGTATCGTCTTACACACACGAGTACTTAATAGAGAAACTTGAGTTAATAGTAAAGTTATACCAAGTATACGGTCAACTTCACTTGCATTTAACAGCTGTTAAAATCTTCTGGCGCTACCCCCTCCCCCCCTACCTACCTACACAGTTCAGTTATTTCAAATTATTATTTTAGAGTTCTAAATATTTGTGTTCTGCCATGACCTTTTTGGACGCATAATTCTTCTCTTGACATTTAAGTACTCCTTTATTTATAAACGTTGCTTAAAGTTAAGTTATGATTGACGTCTGCTTAACCATACATTGTTCATCGTTAAAACGTATCTTAACTATAAACAAACCCCTGTGCATAGTACTAATTAAATAAACTCGAAGAACGCAAGACCTGTCTTTTTTCGTAAAATAACACCCAGCTAGACTGCTTGACTAACATGGAATAAATAGATGGAGGTGAACATCCGGTGTTACCATAAAAGTGGCATCAGCTGTCGATGGAAATGGAATTAATTAGTTTAGCCTTATTAGTGAAGGATTCTTAAAGCGTACCTACAGAGAATTACGAAAGTCGTTTTCACTACACTGGCTTTGGGGTCTGAAGTGCAGCGTGTAAGTACCTATCCATCACTGTATCATAAAGTGACGGAAAATAAAGAAGAGTCAAATTAGGTGATATAACAGACTTTCATACAATTTTTTATAGCACACATCTCGAAAGGTGCGCGTTTCGATGGAGCGACCACGGCGATATTTAAAAAAAGAACTATGCCTAGATTTTGTAAAAATTTGTAAAAGTTAATTCCCAAAACCATAAAGTCAAAGTTATGGTTAAAAAGTTGTAAGGGTTTGAACGTGGCCGCGCCATTGAAACGCGAAAGACAAAATCAAACTGGTTGCTAATTTAATTGTATAATTTATAATTGTTATGACATTGATTGTTACATTATGTACTTAACTACTTTAACTCACACACTAAATTATTACTTGTTAAAATTTTGGAAACATCATCTACTTTTCAATATTTGTAAATATGTGAGCACCATGTATCTATCACATAATTAATTTACCTGCCTTTGCATTATATTTAATTCTTTTTACCTATTGTGGTATAGTCATTTTATTCTAGGTGCATCGTCTTCACATATGATTACATAATTAATGTGAACTTACATAATATTGTAAAATATTTTAAAAGAGTAACGGTGGAGTTTCTTGCCCATTCTTCTCCATACGAAACTACCTTTTGGAAGGGGCAACTAGAATCAATTCTATTTTTTTGTAAATTTTGACGTTCAAAAGTGCCTTTTATGTGCCTATTTGAAATAAATGATTTGACTTTGACTTTGCGGAGATCTTTAGGTATCTTTATATATTTATATAACTTTATCTATCTTTAGGTACGCGGTTAGAGTCGGTGTACACCAGACCCAGCTCAAATAACTCTTGACAAGCTGTAGAAGAAACTTTTCTGCTTTGCCTTAAAAATAGGTAGATGGTAATATCACTCCCACCAACCCTTTGATCTTACAGTGAGTGAGAATACGGCCATCTAACAATAAAAATTTGGCATTATTCAAAGTCAAAGTCAAATAATTAATTTCAAATAGACACATATAAAAGGCACTTTTGAACGTCAACATTTACAAGAAAATAGAATTGATTCTAGTTGCCCTTTCCAAAAGGTAGTTTTGTATGGAGAAGGATGGGCAAGAAACGCCACCGTTACTGTTTTAAAATGTTTTACAAAATCTGCGGCGTCGTCGTTCGCCTGTTTTCTTAGCCAATGAAATCGATATCATCAAAATACTTACGTGGATTGCAATTAAAAGAAAATGAGAACATTTCTCCGTTTAGCGGCAACTAATGCGCGTGTCGTGGTGGGGACGCGCTCCTCCTGTGAGAGATAGCCCCCCCTTGCTGCCAGATTATCGACTCAGGGAGCAATTTGTGGGGATTTGCCGTAGATCTCCACAGAATATAAAACGGGTGTCCTTCATTAGAGTACAAATACTTAACTTGCAAGTAAGTTGAACTCTTCCGATATTTTTTAACAAAATTGGACATTTAGGTGAGGAGTGGGCTACTGATCGCAGTTTGATTCCCGCACAAAATGTCGCCGGTTTAGTCTTTAATACGTGATTTATTCCTACTATTAAAGTTGGCTACTGTTCTGAACTTTGCATGGGCCTCCAAACAACAAAAAAATTGTTATGAAAATCGTGAGTCCTAAAGGTGGACACAGCAATTAGGAATAGGTTTTTATTTTTGAATAACCTAAAACATACATTCAACATCTTTAAATAAAAATACCTTACAATAGCACTCCACAATCCACGTGCACCCAGGTAGTACGACCGAAATTTAACAGAGACAAAGGAAGCATGCCATCATTGTAGAATATTGGCTTCAGTGTTTAAGACTCAAACTGCTTAGGTTTTCAATTAATCTCTCTTTCAGTGAAAGGACAATGGGTTGAATTTTATGGTTACTGAAAGCGGTATATAGCGGATTTTGTCTATTTTGCAAGTAGGTAAACAATAATGAAGTTATCAAAATCCCATCTCATGGTTAATGTAATGATGAAAATTGTATGAAAATAAACAAAAATTTTAAAAATATATCATCATTTACTTTAATTGTTTACATTACATAATAGCAGGTATTGGTCTTAACTAACAACATTATTGATCAATGTAATTATACAGGGGATGGATTTATCTAATATATAAAATTCTCGTGTCTCAGTTTTCGTTGCCATACTCCTCCGAAACGGCTTAACCGATTTTGATGAAATTTTTTGTGCTTATCCGGTATCTATGAGAATCGGCCAACATCTAATTTGTTTTTTTTTTTTTTTTTTTTGGTAGGTAGGGTAGGGAGTTAGGGAGGTAGGTAGGGTAGGTAGGGTAGGTAGGTAGGGTAGGTAGGGTAGGTAGGTAGGTAGGGTAGGTAGGGTAGGTAGGGTAGGTAGGTAGGGTAGGTAGGTAGGGTAGGTAGGGTAGGTAGGTAGGGTAGGTAGGTAGGGTAGGTAGGGTAGGTAGGTAGGTAGGGTGGGTAGGTAGGGTAGGTAGGTAGGGTAGGTAGGGTAGGTAGGTAGGGTAGGTAGGGTAGGTAGGTAGGGTAGGTAGGTAGGGTAGGTAGGTAGGGTAGGTAGGTAGGGTAGGTAGGTAGGGTACGCCGTAGATAAGTACCGCAACCCGTGCGAAGCCGGGGCGGGCAGCTAGTAGTTTGTATAAAGTTTTGGTTTAACCAGGGATTCAACTGTTTTGTTGTTTTTTAACCATCTTCAAAAAGGAGGAGGTTCTCACAATTTGTTTGTTCAGATTTTTCACAAATTACCAATGCTGTAGATAAAGATCAAATCCTGCAAAGTTATGTTATGTAACAAGTATGTTATGTAACAAGAGTGATGTATGTGTATTTCTCTTTTTTTCTCTGGCATTCATACATTTTGATGCAATTTTACATCACCATTTTTCTCCAAACAGTTCAATTAGATTTTAATAATGTCTAAATAAAAATGGTTGTGAATATTTGATCTTTAAAATATATTAGTTTGGATACTAATACATTTTCCCACACCCCTACTACAACTGACATGCAACATCGCCCAGTGTCCATAGACAATCATATTAAAGTTGACTTATTTTATTTATTGGCACTATTCAATCCAAATTCATATTATGTGAAAAAACAAAGTATAATAATATGTTTTATGAAAAAGTTGTTAATTTTGACTAACTATCACCTACTGTTCTTTTAAGCTCTTGAATTCCGCGTAATGAGACACAATTTTTATCCATTGTGTCTCGCTTGATACCGCAACCTCGGAACTCAAAGAGTTAATGTCTCCAATGATGTTTGAAGATTAATTGTCATTTAAAGTGTTTTACAGAGCAAACCCCAAAACATTTTGTATGAAAGCTGGGTTATTTCGAATCCTTAAATGAGTATATCAACACAAAATTGCGAGGGAAAGTTCCTCAAATATGAAATATGAACAATTGACATGGTACGTTGTGACATTGATATAAGTTTTACATATATTTCACCAAGCATAATGGATCCTATACGCAAAGCTCCACTGGGAGGCAAGTAATCACAAGTTACATTAGTCACAAAAGAAAAAGAAAAGCTACTCTCATCTAATTAGTTGTTATAAACATCTTTATTTCATAACAATTCTGTTAAGATTGTTGCAAAGGTTTCTGCTAAACATCCAAAAATAACATTCAAGTGATCAGTAATTCATAAAAGCTACATTTTCAAAAAGTATTTTAACAACCAAACTTTTGGAAAGTTCAATGTGATTGTGCTAAAAAGTCTACTGAATAAAAAGCATGCAGATTTTTAAGCAAATTAGTTTTAATGAAGACAAATTGAAAAGAAACGAAAGTAAACAAAAGTAGTGAAACAAGCTTGTGTGACATAAACATGCATAAAGCCATGCGAAGCACAATACAGACGGCGCTAGGTAGCACCGCGAGGAGCGTAGGCGGCAAGGTTCCTCTCGTCTCACCTTGCGGGATCGGCGGCGCGGGGTCCAGCGGCGTCGCCAGCACCGCTGCCAGCTGCGCCACCGCTTCCACGGCCCACAGCACCCGCCACATGTCCCACAACCACATCACAACACTCCACTATCTCATTATTGGCACAATATTCACACAACTTAACCAATACGAAAGCCTAACTATACTAATAACTTCTACTGGAACGATCATACTTTGGAAAAAATCATGTCGCAATATAACCGTTTACTAGCACATTATCGCGCTCTATCTATCACATTATTCTACGATTCTCGAGTAAAGTTTAAAACGAGTGTTATTCAAACAAAGACAGTTACTGCACGTCATAACATTCCTTTGCCTGCGAATTACGAAACAATCTACAACAACGACTCAGTTACCACTAGCTCATATGAAACTCGACTACCTTCACCTTGTGGTTGTGTTGACTACACTGCGCTCGCTCGAATTTGACGTTCAGAAACGAGTGACAGTACACAATCGAATAATCGATTCGAAATAATCGATTGTAGAAAATCTAATTAAAAGTACGTACATATGACTAAGACATAAATACCAAAATGTTATCTTTTAATTAAAATCTACTAATTAATACTGATAACTTTTTGTTTGCATCCACATGGATAATATGGTTCAATTGGTGGTAGATCTTTAGGTCCTAAGTGCATTACGAATTCTGCCATTTTTTCTAAGTATGGTAACTTCATTTCGCGATCCATAGGCATTAAAAAATCAGTTGCTGGTTTCCAACGTCCATTAATAAATCTTGCGGGTTGGGAAAATATCCCATCAAAATGTAATCCAAAAGATCCTATTTAATCAAAGATAACGTTAGTGACTAAAACATTAAAACCTATAACATATACATTGTAATTGAATGCTTTATAATTACCGTTGCAACTAATTCCTAAGCATATTATGTGGTCGGGACTGGGATTCAGAAGCCACATATTTACCAAACTTAATACTGCCTGTGCTTTGTTTAATCTTGCCTCAGCTGCCGATCCCTGACTACACATTTTCTGAAAAAGTCTACAATTGTTCAAAACTTTTATAATTTCCCGATGGGTTAGGCAGAAGTGTACCTTAGCATGCACACCCAGGTTTCGCCAGTTATGTTTATGACCCATTTAATATGGGTGCCAATTTATTGCCATCAACCGGGAACAAATCCAAACTCCGGGCTACTACTGAACAATTCCTGATAAAAAAACCACAATAACACATTGCCCGACCTGGTAATCCAACCCAGAATCTCATTCTCAGCAGCAGCACTTGCGACCACTAGACCAACGAGGCAGTGGGTATTCAAAATGTATTGGTGCACTTATAGGTATCATTAGCCTACCTATACCACTGTACTTATACGTATTTTACTATTAATTTACATGAATATTAAATACTTGCTTTCATTTCAGCTACTTTTGTCCATAAGGTGTCATCGAAATGCATCAAATAATATAAAGTTCGCATTTCCGGAGTAATTGATCCAATGTTTAGAGTGGAATTCCTCACTCTTGTGTATCTTCTGTATGGTTCGAAACTGTTATACTGATGCACCGTTGTTCTAATATCCACCAGCTGGTTTATTCCAACAAATCCCCAAACAGGTGGACAAAATATACTTCTCACGGGAACTTCAGCGATTTTAGCTATTATTGGTAAAATCTCCATTCCAACATCCGAAGTTACAACAACTATGTTACTTTTATCAATATTAACATGATTTCTAAGAATTGTGGCGTTATAACATGCTGGCCCTAAATTGGGAAAAATTATGTTCAAGTTACGTGGACCTGACGCATTGATCATGACCGCTAGGTCTTTCATTTTTTTTCTGTTCTCACGCAGCCATTGTCCAATAGGTTTTTTCTCACTGAAAAATGCATGATGTTCACATATAATTAAATTAACGTGATAAAGAAGCCGGGGAGGCGGCAGCTCTTAACAGGGCATAAATATAAATATAATTAGAAGCCCTGCTAAGGACTGCCACCGCATTTTACTTACTCAAACGGTTCATAGTCGAGGACTATCAGCAAATCTGTACTTGTAAGCGCTATCCCAATTTTCTCAACATATTTTACAACTCTGCCTGGAATATCAGTCCGGACATAGGAACATTCTTTTTCTACATAATTCATAAATGTTTTGGAACAGCAGTCATCATACAAGTATATTTTATGTATTAATTTATCCCCGCGTGTGTACTCAGGAGCCAATAAACCCGAAATCAAATGCATCGCTAATAAGTGGCGAGCGCCAGAAATCGTAATCACAAAATGATTCTTGGGCACAGTTTTTACCGGAATTTTGTCTACGTCGAGCAAAATATTTTCTAAATGAATCTTCCTTTTAAATTGTAGAATATTGTCTAACAATCCTTCGTATTTCTCAGAAGCAAATAAAGCATCGAAATTGTAATATGAATAACAATAATCCAGAAACTCTGACGCCCCACCGATATAATGTGGCTTGCTGCCCTTCATTAACAATTCTTTCCAAACGATAGGTGACTCCGTATGATGCCATTTGTTATTCACGTTGACCTTGCATAACCAACTCTAAAACAATTATGATTTTACTTTAAAATCAGTCGCATAGTATCGATCTACGGCTAAAGCTTGCCTTTACTTCACACATGCAGGACGGTGGTGACCGATCGATGGTGAGACGCAAGGCGCAACATTTGCTCTTTCCATTAGTGCAATTTATTAGTGGTTTCTTTTTCAAAATTTGTAACGTACCTTCCAATCTCGCACCGATTTCTGAATACAGTTATAGCAAAAGTTTGGAAGTTGCTGAGAAAGATGATCTGCTAGGAGAACGGTTTCCGCGTATGCAAAACATTGAGCCTCACCGGCAATTATAATACGAAATCCCATAATCAGCTAAGCAACAATAATTAGTATACGGCAATATAATTCTAGAAATTCTAAATCAACTTCAACTCCTAATGGCTTTTGTGGAAGACACTGTGTGGAAGAGACACTAAAAACCATATATAAAATGTACTCTGTGCTAAAAACCATCAAACAAAGTATAATTTAGAATAATTTCAACAATCCGGTTTGACAACGTATTGACAAACATTGACAAACAATGATTGACAAAACCCTATTTTTATGAAAAGCGTAATTGGCCAGTATTTTTTTTTTAAACTCATAAAAAGTTGTTATTACAAGCCACGGTATAGTACTCGACTTATAACAGATTTAAAAAGAAGATCGAGAACTTCAAATCGATTTCTGAAGCTAAATTCTAAACGAAACATATACTGTCAGGACTCTGGGTTGCGTTCAATTACTACGCTCGTCGCATTCTCACGTCCCGACGACGAAGACGTACCGAGCGAACTACGTTTTATGGGCGCGTCGAGCGAAATAATTGAACGCACCCCTGATTTTTTAGCACTGGCAAGGGCATCTGGGCCACTGAATTTTACATTTACAGTAAACGTCAGCTCATCAGCTGTCAACGTCAAGAGACAAACGTCTTGTTTTTGTTTTACTTTGATCGTTGTAGAGTAATTGTTAGGTTAAGTTTTATTTTCTCGTTACACTTGATAAAAATTTATGATTCTTTTAGAAATCGTTATTATAAAATATGGCTAATCGCAACTGGGGTTTTTGTGACTTATTTATCAGCAAGAATTTTGAACATGATAAATTACATCTGTTAGAAAAACTTGGTTATAATACAATAGCTATTAATACACACGTTGAAGAACCTTCGAATGAGCCCAAAATAAAGAAAAAGAAAGGAGAAGCGAGAGATAAAAAAGACTATATGCCTTCGCCAATAGATATTCCAAAAGATTTCTTAAACACCACGAAGCTTAATATTTTACAAAGGGTGACTATAGAATTCTCAGACTCTAGTGTTGCTCATAAAGTGAACCAATCAGAGAATTTAAAGAAGTATGACATCATTGCCGTAATACCTAAAACTTTGCAAGCATTCCAATATGCTTGTGGATCTATGGATATAGACATACTAACATTTGAACCAGAAAGTAAGATCCCTTTTAAAATAAGTCGGAAACTGTACTCACAAGCTGTGGAGAGGGGTATATTCTTTGAGATAATGTACTCACCCGCCATAAGAGATTCGACATCCAGGAAGAACATAATCAGTACTGCTCACAATTACCACGCTGTTGGGAAGTCAAGAAACATTATTGTTTCTAGTGGCGCTGAGAATGATATGCAAGTGAGAGATGTGCATGATGTGATCAACTTGGGATTCATACTCGGGCTCAATAGTAATGAGAGTCTTGAAGTAGTGAGGAACAACACAAGAAGAGTTATTCTGAAAGCAGAAGGCAGGAAGTGTGGTAAACACTACATGTTAGTTGAATCAATAAGTGAGGCAGTCAATAAAATGTCTGAAGATTACATTGCATAATTTTATTATAAACTGACCCTATCTACAATATCTTAATTTGTACAATACTCAATTTTTACTAAGTACTCATCACAGACAAATTACAGTGAGTTTCATCTCTTCTCAAACCTCAATATGATAAAATATTTGATTACATAGTGCTTTTTGGCATAATATCATTAAACATAAAATAAGAATTGCCTAAACCTAGTATGATTTCAGTCAGTTGAATTCCTCGGTAGTATAAAGCATGGACGAACAAAGTTGGGACAGATTCTCGCTACCAAAATAATGTCACTCACGTCTGCCAGCTTGCTGTACGTACAGGCCGCTGTACGCAAACATAAACGGGACTTAGTTTTGTCTTAACGGAGTTCCTTCGGCCTTTTTTGTTCGTCCATGGTATATAGTAATTAAAATTAAATACTTAGTTAAATGTTTTTGTACTGCAAGAAGATGAAACATAACATTACACCTAAATCTTTTATTTGCTTAATAATAAACAACCTATGAATGTAAGTTATCAACTTATCACTAACTTATTCATAGTTGTATGTCTAGGCTGGTCTAGGCTTCTACCACTTGTTCACAGTATTTTGTTGTTTGAGTTACAGTAGTAACTCAAACAACAATTATGGTGCACTCATCATATACTAGTTTGGTGTGTACGTTACCCCAGCAGGAAAGTGTCTCCTAGAGTTATATGAGTGGAACATTTAATTGGTGCCTTAGCTGCTGTAAATGTGCCCCCACATAAAAAATGTGTGCCCCCTGTCGTTTTGGAAAAAAACGGAAAAAACGATTCCTGCTGGGGTAACGTTTTTCTAGCAGGAAAATTCTAAGCGAATGATCGGAGAGAGAAAAATTGTGCATGGCCAGATAGCTTATATGTGTGCCAAAATGTGCCCCCAAAAATAAAATCTGTGCCCCTTCAGGTTTTCGAGATATTGCATTTCCTGCTGGAGTAACGTTTTGCAGAATCGTATATCTCTAAAACCATTGCATGTGCCCCTGTAGAATAAACATACACGAGTAGCTCTTAATGTGTGCCCCTTAGTGCCCCAATTAGATTTAAGAAAATATTTGTAGTTTTCAAGTTATCGCGGTTTTATGAAAACCCGAAAAAACATCGCAGCGCCTAAATGAGAGAAGGTATAAATTCGCTGAAAACTGTATTCGGTCCTTCTTGACGCTAATAATAACCATACAAAGTTTCAAAACTGTTAATGCATGCGTTTTTGAATAATCTTGCTAAAAGTCAAAACGATGGTGTCATAACTTTGACGGCAAAATACAAGGAACCGGCTCAATCCCAGATGTGTAGGTGTAAACCAAAATCTTGTGCCTTTAGTCAAAAATATATGGTGAAAATATTCAGCTTGGAATGTTTTGCATTAAGTAAATATTAACAAAAAACCAAAATATGTAAACAACGGCTGGTTATCCGACCAAATTCGAATGACTACTAAAAAGCGACGGATTCATACATATCGATGACCTTCTTTACTTTACTCATTAACCGGTTCACACGTGTTGTGCCTGAGTACACTGAAGTAGAAAAGTAATAAGTAATAAAATAAAGTTGTTATTGGATTATATTCCAATAGCTGTTTCTGTGACTTTACACATGATTAAGTACATTATAAATAGTAGCCTAAGTGCTATTCCAAGGTAAGCTATCTTCTCCATTCTAAATTTAATTAAAATACATCCAGTAATGTATGTGTGAACGAAAGAAATACATCCAGATATTTGCCAGGTCTTTGACCCAAAATTTGATTGGTCCCGATGTTTAAAAAAAATATAGTTCATGAAATGTGTGATGAATACCTACTACGAAAAAGAGGTAGCTCTTTTTTGCATATAAATAAAAAGCCCGTATTTATTTATTGATAAGCCGTAGGTTAGATAAATTAACATTAAGTTTTTCATCATAATAGAAGATTCCCTTTTTTTATATATCTCTGGCCCCGCGCCATCCGCTGACGTCGTGTCGCAAGGAGTCGCTTTGTCTAGCTTGGAGAAAGTGAGACAGCTAGTACGCGTATGGTATTAATGTGACAGAGACAGTAACGTGTAACGTCGCTCTGTTAAGAATAATAGGTACGAAGTGCTTATTGACTAGGAAGTGCGTTTGGATTATTACTTGGTATTGATAAACAAACAGTTGCAGTTATGACGCCAAGGACACTGTTACGTTGAATCACGCGGTTGCACTGATACTGTTTGTTTACTTTTTTTTTAAGTTGGTTGAAAGTGGCGTTTTAAGCATTTTATAACAATTGTGTGGTTGTAAGGGTGGTGGATTTTATGGCACGATCTGCGGTGGTAAGTATTTAATGGCATTGTTTTGACTTATTTAAGAATACTTGTACACTTATCAAGTAGGTACTTGGATTTTTTTCATTA
The DNA here is from genome assembly GCA_917490735.1 of Dryobotodes eremita. Lineage (NCBI taxonomy): Eukaryota > Metazoa > Arthropoda > Insecta > Lepidoptera > Noctuidae > Dryobotodes > Dryobotodes eremita. Next base: position 7,066,210 of record OU823248.1, read on the forward strand.
AGTACTTTACCTATTTATTTATTTTTAAACAAAAAATGTTCTAAATCATGTTTGTTTGTTTTCATCTGAAAGGATATACATACTTTCCGATTGGTCCAATAGAAATTTCATCAAAATCGACTCAGTAATTTTTCTTTTTTGTTTAATACGTATTTTCTCTTCTTGTGCTAGGTTGATGTGATGACATATAATCCCTTAATAACTTCTAGTTACAATGTAAAAAAAAAATCATGACAAGAATTCATATGACTCCAAAACTAAGACTCGAACACAATCCGTCAACACTCAACATGTCACAGTCACAGGGCTGTATCTTTTTAGCCGAAATAGCTAAATACTTGATTTGATTTTTACAGAATGTTCTATGGCAGCTATAACAACAATAATATAAACCAAGCAGTGAGGGGTGGCATTTTGCCTAAACTTCCCATTGTTTATCTAGCTAGATGATGTAAGTAATAATTTTGTTGATCTTTATAATATAGTCCTCCAGACCGTATTTGGTCACAAGGCGCATTTAATATATATTTTTATTAGCCCCCAAAACTTTTGAACGTGACTGTACGGACAACAGCTCAGGTATAATACGTCCAATAAAGAAGGTCATCGATATGTATGAATCTATCGCTTTTTAGTAGTCATTCGAATTTGGTCGGATAACCAGCCGTTGTTTACATATTTTGGTTTTTTGTTAATATTTACTTAATACATAACATTCCAAGCTGAATATTTTCACCATATATTTTTGACTAAAGGCACAAGATTTTGGTTTACACTTACACATCTGGGATTGAGCTGGTTCCTTGTATTTTGCCGTCAAAGTTATGACACCATCGTTTTGACTTTTAGCAAGATTATTCAAAAACGCATGCATTAACAGTTTTGAAACTTTGTATGGTTATTATTAGCGTCAAGAAGGACCGAATACAGTTTTCAGCGAACTTATACCTTCTCTCATTTAGGCGCTGCGATGTTTTTTCGGGTTTTCATAAAACCGCGATAACTTGAAAACTACACATATTTTCTTAAATCTAATTGGGGCACTAAGGGGCACACATTAAGAGCTACTCGTGTATGTTTATTCTACAGGGGCACATGCAATGGTTTTAGAGATATACGATTCTGCAAAACGTTACTCCAGCAGGAAATGCAATATCTCGAAAACCTGAAGGGGCACAGATTTTATTTTTGGGGGCACATTTTGGCACACATATAAGCTATCTGGCCATGCACAATTTTTCTCTCTCCGATCATTCGTTTAGAATTTTCCTGCTAGAAAAACGTTACCCCAGCAGGAATCGTTTTTTCCGTTTTTTTCCAAAACGACAGGGGGCACACATTTTTTATGTGGGGGCACATTTACAGCAGCTAAGGCACCAATTAAATGTTCCACTCATATAACTCTAGGAGACACTTTCCTGCTGGAGTAACGTACACTAGTTTGGTTCTCACTAATGCCCTGATAACATTTTGTGTACTCGGCCAAGTGCGCTATATCTGCTCTGTCTTGTAACTTTACTTGGTGCATGTAATCGAGGTATAAGCTCTGGTCACACTGAGGGCAATTCGGCGCGCGATGGGGAACACGACTCCGCGCATCGATTGTTTTAATGACACGCGACTCTTTGCTTATTCGCTGTTCGAACAACTCCATAAAGTTAGACGACGACATCGGCGCGAGTGAATTTCGTCCCGAAACCCGAGCGCTATTCGTCAGAGCTTTAGTATGAGAGAGCTAGATTTTTGTTCTGAATGAGTGGTGCCTAGACAGATTTTCCTCTAAAGCTGCACATATTAATTTTAAAAAACTAACTATGTTACTAAAGCATACAATAATTTGGCTTTTATTCTGCATTTTCCCGCACCTTTCGCTATTGCTTTTCTATTCTGATTTCATATGTTCCACATTATCTTTTTCTACCTTTTCAACAGCAGGAGTACTCTCTGCCGCCACCCGCGTTGCATTTAAAGTCGGTTTCGTCTTCGTCTCCTCTGGGAATGTGAACCCATCTGCTACCCACCTGAACCTAAATCAAAGGAACATTCGTTTTTAGACATACATTCTAAGCGAACCTAATGAGACTGAATAAAAGACCTCTAAATGCAAGAATGTTACAAGCTAAAGCAATATGTAGAAGCTTTGCGTCTATAGTCTGACTTTTAATTAGCTGCAGTAAAATGACACTTCATGAAAATGTTATAGTTCTAAATTTCGTCGGCGCGGTGGTGCGTACCTACGGTATATTATGCTATCATACCGCGTACGTTTTTATACATTTCTTTTTTGGCAAGAATTGACGTTTTACTGTAACTTATTAAAAGTCCGACTTTAGTGGCAACCAGCAAAAAGCATTCAGATGAAATGCTAAGCATGTTATGTATATTTTCAAGTCCTAGTGCTACTATATAGGGTATATTAAACAGGTCGGCAGAAATAAAAAGTACCATTTCAATTTTTATAATGTATTTTTCAAATGCAATCTCAACGTTTGGTACAAGATAATATAAAATGTATAAAATCCGCACACTAAATATAATTAATCTACTCACAAATAATCGAAATTCACACACAAGACTTACATAAGCGCCCTAACATGCTTGTTCTAAGTACATTACAGAATAACATTACACATTTTATTCTTGTGGTGTGTTGTAGTTTATATTAATGATAAATTGTAGCACCACTGGCATTATTTCGTCTACTTTATACACTTAACATTTTAAACACACTACATATATTAAGTTCCTACATTATTGTGTGATCTAACTTTGCTAAAGTATACTGCAAGTTTGCGCGTTAGTAGCCCGTAAGTAATGATAGCTTATGAATTCTTCAAAATGGGTTAAATGTTCGAGAATATTATCATTTTGTGTGCTGAAGCTCACAAGAAAGATTCCCTGCAACAGAGATCTAAGAAGACTAGTATGTTGTATCAGTTAGCCTCAATAAGTAAACCACAAGAAATAAAAACAATATTCATATCCATAACCATTGCAGGGTTATTTGTGTGATGTAAAATTGAGCAACAAAAGCTTACATAAATCTATAGTTATTCTAGAATAAAAACAGTCTTCAATGTCTTTTATAAATTTAAAATCACCGTGTGATATATTTATGCACAGCGCCAACCAAAAGAAATTGAGACAAGATAAAAAAAATGTGGCTTCATATAAAAGGACACCATAACAGTACATTTATAATTTTATGGCCATAATAATCTTACACAATTGTTTAATTTAAATAATAATAAAAACTAATTATTGTAATTCATTCACCAGTCACATTTAGTAATTACATAGACGTAACGAAATAAATAAATAATCTCCTGTTCCTAATCATAACTTTAACAAATTCAGTCTCATTGGTAATAAAAAAATTCAAATTTATTCTAGCGAGTCTTTCCTCAAAAACTTTACAATATTATAATTTACAAATAGCAATTATGACACAATTTGTATACAATAAAATACTAAAATAGGAACCGAAATAAATATAATTCAATTGGTAGAAATTAAATGCAATAATCTTACTATATCTACCATGTTAGTTATTAATTATTATATTGTTGTCTTTACTATTTTTATTACTTTGTCATTTCTGTCATGAACACTTATCAATACATGTTTGTAATTAATTAATTATTTAAACAAATACCTAGTAATTTAATTATTAATAATACCTATTAAATTGTCATTTATTATTACATTAAATGAACTTTAACTGTTCCAAAGTTTAAACTATTTCAGAAAAGGAGACATTATTCTACAACACAATATCTCCATGCTTTAATATTTTCATTTGCATTTCATTAGAATTGAATGAAATAAACATAAACCAAAATTTGTTCACTGCGCTAGTGATAATGTAAAATAGAATGTTGAACCAGATCTGTGAAGGATATTTTTAAAATACTTATAAAAAAACCATATATTTCTTATCGCATACGTAGTTTGATTCAGCAGCCATACAGGATGGAAGTAGCTGCTACATGAGCTCAAGCTATGGTAAAAGTATGGAAACTTAGGAACAACGGATGTCCGACGCGCGCGGCTGTTCAGTTGTTGAGGAAAGACACGCAGTGCGCGACCGTGTTGACGTTTTCCACCAACCTGTTGTACAGTTCGCGGCGCACGCTGGCCGTGAACTTGCTGACGAGGCACAGTGTCACTGTGCCTGCGAATATCGCATTGTATAAAAGAACGAGTTTGAAGTTACCCAGCCATTCGATGCGGCCGAACTCTCCCAACAAATCGAAGTTCGTTATACCTGGTGGGAATTAAATAAACGTATTACTACATGTCTACTTTTTATCTCTAATCTCGGAAACAGAAAATCTTCGGAATTAATAATTTACCGATCAAGACGCCAAGCCCAGCGTGAGAAATAAAGATTCAATTACACGGGGAGAGTTTGTCTACCGTCGTACTGTGTTTACACGGACACGACGATGTCATTTTTTAAAGATTCAACTCTAATGTTTCAACATTAAATGTTGAAGCGGAACCGGTACCGTTTACACAAGTCAACGTTTTCGCGGCTTGCGCTAGGAGCAGACTGGTAGAAATCGTCATGCTGAAAAAGCGTTATGCACCCTCCATACGACTTTCTTTCTCTCTGTCTCTTTCTATTATATACAAGTGTGTGTATGCGTGCGAGTATCATGTAAGGAACTTAGTTCCTGAGGGTGTCCCCCGACCACACACGTTTTATTTATCACTTTTTGACACAGAAACTCCTCTTGTAACTGTGAAACATGAACATCTTTTGACAGATTTCGCAAAGAACACTGACCAAGGTTGGAAATACAACTCTACAAAGTTATTTTGGCGCGTGGTCTGAATCGAAACCAGCGACGCCATCTTGTTTTGTCAATACAATTTCTGTGACATAATTTCACAAATGTTTACCACCAACGCCCGGTGAATGTCATTCAGGCGCCAAGATATCCTTGTAGCACTCTACGACAAGATAGTTAAAAAACTTACCCAGCATCTTAACAAGCAGCGGATGCGCAGTCGAGTAGGCCAGCAACAGCGTGCAATGCGCGATGATGCGCGCGAGCGGCGTGCGGCGCGCTCGCGGCAGCACGCGCAGCGCGCGCAGCGGCGTGCCCAGCCCCGTCAGCGACGCCGCGTACAGGTACACGATCAGGAATGCTTCTAGGACCGCGCCCGCGCAGCCCAGCTTCGAGAGCGATGCTATGCCCAATGTGAATTGCTGGAACGTCAAAATGTATTACTCGTTAAAATTGCATGTACTGAGGTAGTCGTAAATTCGTATTGTTTCACATTTGGGGTAGAATTTGAAAGCCTCGACTGATCATCAAAGTCATTTCTGCAAAGATTCTATAAACAAAAAATCTGGTTTTAACTGATACCGGATATGGTATCAAAAGCAGTCATTGACCAACCTACATTTATTTACAGATTATAGTAGGTATTCTGTTCTCTAATACAAAAACAGAAATAAATCCCGTTAATATTCTAAATCGATAGCTATGTGTCGTTGTCGTCATATCATGAATGAAAAACGATACATTTTTGCCATCATGAATTACTGATCAAATCTGTGTAGTTCTTTCCTCAAATTACCATTTCAGAAACGGATCTACATGGTCCTCACATGACCTGACCAAGATTATGTCTGGACTTTAAAAAGAGACTGTGACCTCTGTGTTTGTGTCAGTGAAGTAGTCTGATAGGAAACGCCGACCTCATTTAGTTTTTAAAATATCATTGACGTGGAAGTGCTCATGACGTGTATATGAGCCATATACTACTAACTATATACTACAAGTGTTTACACAAATCTCCTTCCAGAAATAAAATCATTATCATTTATGCATGGAGCATGGTACACCAACCCGTGTGCTAAGCGGCAGCGCTTTAATCCCGATGAGCAGTTCGAGGGTATTTTGCAGCACCATGAGCACGGTGATGGTGGTCAGAGCCAGCAGCAGTAGCATCGCCAGCGGGTACACCACGTTGCGCTGCAGGGATGACGTCTTGCGCTGGCTCTCTACTTCCTGGAGAGAGAGGAACGTAGTATTACAAATATGGTAGTATTCAAGGTTCATTCAAGGTTCCTATATACAGCAGTGACCATGTCGTTTCAAAGAAGGAATTCATACTAATATTATAAAAGTGAAAGTAACTCTGTCTGTCTGTTATCTTTTGAAGCATAAACGGCTGATATTTACATGGTAAATTCCGAACTCCATCCTGGCAAAGCCGCGGGCTAAAACTAGTAGTAAATAAACAAAAAATGGGTGGAAATATCAGAAACCGCGAGCGGGAGCATCATCATCACCACCATAAGCCGAAAGACGTCCATTGCTGGACATAGACTTACCTGAGTACGCCACAACGACAGCCTCCGGCATCCAACTACCTTCACCAGACCCTGCAGTCTCGATGTCAAATTTCTTTAATACATTTTTAACCTTTTGCTTTCGAAATAAAGTTGAAAATCTATTAAAGGTATTTGACAACGGTACGACCTAACGACCGATTTTTGTCGCTGTCTAATGTCGAGACTGCAGGGGCAGGTCTTCGGTCTACCTTGTGGTTGTACGCTGCGCCTTCCAGTACCTTCAGAACTTTCCACCCTGTTTATTCTTCTACTTAATAAAACTCTTGAATTCATTCATTCATTCATTCATTCACGAACAGATAACGTACAGCCTAAACCGCTGGGTCTAGAAGCATGAAATTTTGCACAAGAGTTCCTTTTATAACGAAGATGAGCACTAGGAAAGAATTTTTGAAAATGTATGCCCTAAAGGGGTTTAATAGGGAATGGAAATTTGTATGGAAGTTCGTCTTTTTTGCCGATGGGAAATCCTATCGGGCACACGGCTTGTAGCTCCTATAACATCGTTCGAGCTGGGAAGTGTTGCGCCAATTCTTCTTCCCAGCTAAAGCACAAGGAAGCGGTGAAGGGCGGGCGTTTTGTGGGACTGTCTTATGTAATTTTGACGTTCAAAAAGTACTGATTCTTAGCCTAATTAGAATAAATTACTTTTGATTTAGATTTTGTAGTGTCTCTTACCTTCCTCATAGCCACGACCCTATGTAGCCTGTCGCTGAGCCCGGCCTGCAAGGCACCGTTCCTCAGTCGCAGCAAGGGCGTCTCCTTGCCCAGGCGCACTGAGGCATGCTGGCTGACCTTCTTTATCGACACATCTGCGTCTAACGGCGCTGATATATCGCCGCGGTCAGGGTACATGGGCTCGGGGGATATGTAGCCCACTCCTGGAGAGAGAAAAAAATGTTTTTTTTTTAAATATAAGTAATTAAAGGTAGGCAATGCCAGGAACAGGCCCAGTATCTAAATATTCGCACTAAAAACTAAAGCAGAAATAGTTCTACAGTCAGCGCTTAATAATGTGCACTAAACTTGTAATCATCATCATCTACCTAGTCTTTTCCCAACTATGTTAAGGTCAGCTTCCAGTCTAACCGGATGCAGTTGAACACCAGTATTTACATGAAGCGACAGCCTATCTGACCTCCACCACCCAGTTACAAGTCAATACGATACCCCTTGGTAAGACTGGTTGTCAGACTTCTTCTGACTACCCGTTAAGACTTTCAAAGATCTACAAGTGACAACCGGTACCAACGACTTAACGTGGTTAACGAGGCAAGGAAGGTTCTCGATATGCAAGGAATGCTCACCCATCCACGGACTGACTTCGGCAAGCGTAGCTCAACTTTCAGTCGACCTTCGGCCGTACTATGACGGGTTAAAGCCATCATTGTTCCAACGTGAAAGAGAGACGGAGCTAATGTTCCAGCGTGAAAGAGAGACGGAGCTAATGTTCCAGCGTGAAAGAGAGACGGAGCTAATGTTCCAGCGTGAAAGAGAGACGGAGCTATATATAACCAATAGCACTATCCCTTTTTCGCAATGGAACCATGATGGTATTAACACGTCATAGTACGACTACTGTGCGGGTCTACCCTTTATAGCAGAACTTTTTATGTCATAATATTATTTTGCATAACAGCGCATAGCATAAACTTCATTTCGCAGAAAATCGTTTGGCATACACTCATTTATAATACATTCAAAACGCATAGTTTTGTAAGTCAGAATCATCTTTAGGCATAAATTTCATATCCATAATAATTAAAAGTAGAACCATCATATTGCAGAAAGTTCACTGTCAGAATCGTCTTTTGGCATAAATTTCATATCCATAATAATTAAAAAGTAGAACCATCATATTGCAGAAAGTTCACTGTCAGAATCGTCTTTTGGCATACATACATTTCATATCGATAATCATTAAAAGGTAGAACTATCATATCTCAGAAAGTTTACACTTAGAATCATCTTTTCAATCATCATCAAATCATCTTTTCATTTCTTTTCATCAAGCTTACACCATGTATGCATCAAGCATGTTGCATGCAAATATGCAAAAAAGCACACACCATGCATGTATGCATCAAGCATGTAGAATGCAAACATGCAAAAAAGCACACACCTTGCATGCAGCATGCAAGCAAGCATGCAGCATGCAAGCAAACATGCAGCATGCAAGCAAGCATGCAACATGCAGCAGGCATGGTTTCTGTCACGGCTCCGGCGCTGCGGGGCTCCGGCGGTCCCACGCAAGCTTCTCGTCGCAGATGGTTGTAACGCTCACCACAGCAGCTTCGGCTTGCTGGCCGGCTTGCCAGCCTCAGCCGCGGCGGCGAGCGTTAAAACCACCTGCTCCTCAGCTCGCGGGCCACCTCGCCCCTCCGCGCCTACGCGGGCTTAAATTACACTCTAGGGGTAGGGCAGACAAGACTACGTGCAGTCGGTTTTGCAGCGATTCGGTTCTGTCACTTCACTAACTTTTGTAGTACAACATATTGACTTTTTAAGACAATATTTTAATTTTAATTTAAGGTTAAGAATATGATTACATTTTATAGAAATGACAATAATTATGCCTACTAAAATTATTCCAAATGATATTCTGCCATCTTCTTAATATGCCAAGTGAAATTATTCCAAATAATAGTCGCTCTAAATAAACGTTATGTGAAACGAAATTATGCGAAATTAAGCTTTGCCAAAAGTAATTATGCCAAATAAAATTCGGCCATCTTAAAAGTATGCCTTTGTAAATTCGGACATGTAAACATTCGGCCAAACAATAATTATATTAAATGATTTTTATGCCATATATATATTCGTTTAAAGAAGATTATGCCAAGTGGGTTATGCCAAATAAATTTCGGAGCATCAAAATTCTGCCAGATAGAGGGAACCCCTACTGTGCAGCTGTTATTATTTAGCCACGAGCCCCGCATAATATGGACTTGTATAATCTATAAATATGCCAGTATTATTATACACCAGAAATGTACTGTTTATTATGTTGTGTAAATGACAATTTGTTTTAAAGATAAGATTATCAGATCAAACAGCAGCTGCTGCTAGATACATACATTTCAAAATCTTTCAAAATAAACAGAAATACACACACAACTTTTCTCGTTTGTTTTTACCTTGCACAACTCGTCAACTTTACGTTCGTTGAACTATCCTTGGCTGAGACATTGTGCGGTTGTGATTGTGATAACCCCTTTAGATTTTATTAGACTGGGATAAACAAAGTTATTTCGTAGGTAATAAATAGATGCTCAGATCAGCGTCAGGGGGTACACCTTGTGTTGTCATCTGACATTATGCTGAGCTGAGGCCCCATTGGCATTATAATCATTGTTTTCCGTATTTTTTAGTTTTAAGGTTTATTTTTGTTGCTGCAATGCCAATAAACGCATTTTTCTTTCTTTCAGTATTTTCTGGCTATATTTCGGTCTATACATAGAGTTGTGTAAGTCTGTTAATGGATACGACATCATATACCCCCAATGGTTGCCAAAAAGATTCACTATGAAAAATATGAAAAATGGTTGGTTAGTAGTGGTGGTGGTGGGTGGTGGTGGTGGGTGGTGGAGTGGTTGGCTATCCTCTCAACATAAATGGTAAGTTGGCAAATACTACCTACAACTACCCTGAGTGACCAGGCAGTGTGTCTTTGTAGGAACAGTCAGCAGATTAAATGTGTCACGATAATAGCTTCGTGCAAATACACAAAGAGAGACCTAAGACTTCTACATAAAGTTGGCCTGCAGTGTTGTATGTATACGACATACTACACTGCAGGCCAAGTTTATTGCCGGTGTTCAAAGGTAAAGTCGGTCTAACGCGCCATCTAAGGACACACGCAAGCAATTGATTTTTAAGGTTCACCGTTATCGAAATCGATAAGGAGGCTATACATGGTGGCTGGGACATCGACGCGCAACCTGTTACTATGGATTCAGTACAAGATTCTGAAACTCCTGCGTTGACACTATTCACCGGTCATTAAAAAATAAATGCTGTTCCATACATTTTGACCGCGTAGGTATTGCACTTTTCTGTGAAACAGCCGATTTTTTTTTGATAACCGACCAAAATCTTCTATGCTAGTGTCGTCTAGAATCATGTGCTTGATTGGTTACAGTTTACGCGTCGATGTCCCTGCCACCCGACGTACCAATACCTAAATGTGAACCCTGTTGCAATAACAAAAAGTTAAATAAAAAACGATATTGGTAACACGATTAATAAAATCGGTCCGGTAAACCGTCTGATAAACTGATGACAAAAAGTTAATGATACTATTGGACATCCAAACATTTAACCAGCTTCACTTTTATATTATTTTCGTTTTAAAATAGGTACCTTTTCACCTTGGACGTGAAATCGATTTTACGGATACATTACTCAATTTGAATATTTAAATCCTTCTTTAGAGCTAATCAACCTCGAGTCTGCTTCTAATGAAAGCGTTATTATAGTTGACCCGCGGTAATCCGGTCCCTGTCTAATTCGGCACCCCCTATGACCCGACATGCCTATAACACTAACAGTAGGTACACACACACACAGAGCAATTTTATTTCGGAAAATTTTCGCCAATGCATGCTTAAACATGTTGTGACATATAAGTATGTAATACTAGCTTTTGCCCGCGGCTTCGTCCGCGTGGAGGTCGGATATTATCCCACGGGAACGTACTATCAGGATAAAAAGTATCCTACGTGTTAATCCAGGTTATAAACTATCTGTGTTCCAAATTCCATCCAAATCCGTTCAGTAGTTATTGCGTGAAAGAGTAACAAACATCCATCCATCCATCCATCCTCACAAACTTTCACATTTATAATATTATAAAGTAGGATAGTAGGATGTCGGATTACAAGGTACACTTCTCCTTTTCAAACACGTACTACAAGGGGTCTGCGGCAGTACTCTATAGTGCGACAAATTTGATCATCGGACACCGATTTGCAAAACGTTTGTCGGATTACCGCGGGTCTACTGTGATGTTATGTGGCTTTTGAGTAGGACATAACCGCACATTTACTAATGTTTAGGTTGAGGTTGTTTATAGTGCTGCAAGTGTGAATGTTGTCGATGTCGAATTTAAGTGTGGCCGTATCAATAGAGTTAGCCACTGGAAGAACAACTTTGACATCATCAGCATACATTAAGACTGTGGACTGTTTTACATGTGGAAAGATCGTTAACTACTATTAGAAAAAGAAGGGGCCCGAGGGTAGTGCCCTGCCTTATGCCAGAAGTAACCGAGTAGCGCTCCGATTTGGCATTTTTGTATGTTACAAATTGCTTGCGGTCCTATAGTTAGCCTTGCAGATAGTTCGCGAAGAATTTAAGCGATGTCACAGAGAAACCTGCCAATGCCAGTTTACCCAGAAGTATGTCGTTGTCAACCCGGTCAAAAGCCCTCTGAAAGTCAAAATAGGCTACATCGATCTGCTTTTTGTCGCTAATATTTTTGGCTAAGAGTGTAGTAATGTTAAGTAGATAAGACGTGGTTGAGCGATTTGGAAGGAATCCCTGCTGCTCTTCCGCTAGCCACCGTTGCAGTTTAATAAATATTTTTTTATACATATAGTACCAATTCGAATACTTTGCCGAATATGGATAAAACAGTACTTGAGATGTTTTCCACTCCGTTGGATATATTATGTTCGTCGTAATAAACGGTTGAAGATGGGTGGAAATATCAGCAGTAATGGGGGCAATTTGAAAATTTCGCAACCGTCCTTAACCAAGTACTGTGGCATTCCATCTGGACCTTGAGTAGATTTTAGAAGCCGAGCCATAGTGCCACGAACTTCAGATTCGTGAACGTAATCAATATTAACAAGATGGGACATAATATTAGGATACGCATTCGCAGTAGCGATAGCATGCTCGTGTTCTCATGATGGTAAGTTTGATAGGAAAACGCTACTAAAATAATTTTGAAAACGCGTCTTCTACTTCCGTTGGCGACATGTCACCAAAGGTAGCCTGCTCATTGCAAAATGAACAGAATATTTGATGAATGATCGATAATAAATCTCGACGTGTGGGAAGGTTGGTCAGGGAGACTTCATGGCAGATTATAATCATAATAAGGCTAATATTTTATTATCAATAAGCGCTAGACACCTAGCAATACGTAGGAAGTGTGGACCATGTTTGTAAACATGAGTATTGTTCGGTAGGCTACTCACTGCTACGCTGGCGGTCATCTTATTATGATACGGTAGAGTTACGCAGTTTGTTGACTTGCCTTTGCCATTGAATTCATCACAATAACATTCCTGTGAAATATTTAAAGGAGAATTAGCGCTACCCCGTGATTAGCAAATCTCAGGCCCGCCCGCTAGAATTTGAGAAAGGTAGGTTGACAAATGAGCTTTGCCGCAATGTAACAAAGTTGGACAAGCGAGTTGTTGGCCGGAGCGCCAGCCCGCACACACTAGTAATATTCTAGTCTCAGGAATTGAAATACCCATATCGTAATGACTGAGTATAAGCTGCCTTGTGGTTACTCTCAGAGTAGCAAAATCCCTTACCTACTACTAGCCTGTGACGTCGCCCACATTAGGAAACGGAGACTCTATTCTTTGCCAGGCACCACACAATTTAAATTCTCGTTATCCATAAATACTCGCAAAACCAGAATAGCTGTACAAAAATATATCAACTGCAGCAATTTATGCTGTCATTACCGTCAGAAGTCTTGGCTCATTTAGTTTTAAACTCATAAAAATCTTCAGACGATGTCAAACGATGGAATGTGTAGTTGATGAAACATTACACGTCGATTAGGCGCACCCGGACCGACTGCTATTGAGGATTCGTTGTCACGTGGTAAATATCAAACACGCTGATGAATGAGACCCATTGCATAACAAAGTTTATCTTTTGAGCTCACGTAGCCCGCAAACGTATGCAGCGGTAGATATATGGGCTTAATTGAAGATCTACGAAGAACTAAGAGGATAATAGTATAATAACATTCATCACCTCATACGGGAAGAGTTAAGTGCTTAAGAGGGTGTACAACGGTCCACTAGCGCCACTCCTTTAAAAAAATATTGTCTCGTGACTGAGGAATTATGAATAACGGCTTGTAAGGACCCTCGGTAAGTGTTTCTACTTATAGAATTTTCTAATACTACATAAAGTTTCATATTGAGACATGAAGCAACAAAATTGACTGTACGTCTGAACTTCGAAGTTTAAAATATCGATGTATTTAATTGAGAATCTTCATAATCGCAATGTACGGAACTTCGAAAGAAGGTCTATTCCAACTTCGAAGTTCAGTATGACATTCTTTGGAAGTTCCGTACATCGCGATTATGAACATTCTCAATTAAATATATCGATATTTTAAACTTCGAAGTTCAGACGTACAGTCAACAAAATTAAATCTAATGATAAGCGGCCACATTCCTGTAGATCGTATTTTGTTGCTTCGTGTCTCAATATGAAAGTTTATAAAAGGTATTAGAAAATTCTAGACACACTTACCGAGGGTCCTTCCAAGCCGTTTTTCATAATTCCTTCTCAGTCACGAGATAATATTTTTTTAAAGGAGTTGCGCTTGTGGACCGTTGTACGCCCTCTTAAGAGTTACGCAGGAACTTATGCAACTAGGTATAATCTATCCAGAATACAATTCCGACATGGTATAGTCTCTACCTTGTCAAATTGATCATTAAAAATCTTAACAAACACGTCAACTTCAAACAGTCAAAATACCTCACAAATACCTACCTATCAAAAAAATAACAACTCATTGTGTAAGTGGCATAATTCGTGCTAATCAAAGTCAAAGTCAAATCATTTATTTCAAATAGGCACATAAAAGGCACTTTTGAACGTCAAAATTTACAAAAAAATAGAATTGATTCTAGTTGCCCCTTCCAAAAGGTAGTTTCGTATGGAGAAGAATGGGCAAGAAACTCCACCGTTACTCTTTTAAAATATTTTACAATATTATGTAAGTTCACATTAATTATATAATCATATGTGAAGACGATGCACCTAGAATAAAATTACTATACCACAATAGGTAAAAAGAATTAAATATAGTGCAAAGGCAGGTAAATTAATTATGTGATAGATACATGGTGCTCACATATTTACAAATATTGAAAAGTAGAATAGAATAGAATCTTAATTAACTGAATCATATGTGCAAGTACAATTCTAATTGTTGACCGTACTCTATTGAGTAGGTACGTAATAATTTTTATATCGAGCAAAAATCTTTCAAGTGGAGACTGTGTTTGAATCATCGAAAACATACGGTAGATAAGAACCGAATAAAATAAACATAGTTCATTAACTGAATTATTGATCATTATACCTATATTAATGCATGATATAAATTAAAGTCACTTTTCGTCTGTCTGTGTGACCACGTTATTTTTCGAAACTACGCAACGGATTTTGATGCGGTTTTCACCTTATTGGGAATGGAAGGAAGGAATGTTTATGTGTATAATACACTCGAGAGCAATGAATCCGGGTCACTTAAAGAATGTTAAAAATCTCGGAAACTAAAAATGATAGGTTAATGCAATAAATTGTATTTAATAGACAATGTAATACTCCTTAAATGAAAGTAAAAAAAATATGAGTCACCATACATTTTATTAACACAAAATTACATAAAGAAAAAAACTGCTGATCTCTCCTTAAAACAAAAATAGGAAACATGAAATTTTTGAACTTTATTACGATTTTCTTGAATTTTAATACTTCGTATTGCCTCCTCGTGCTTCCATTACTGCGTTTACGCGGTTTGGCATGCTGTACACCAAGTTCCTTATACGATTTTGGGGAATATTCTCCCATTCCTCTGTGAGAGCAATTTTGAGCTCACGAAGCGTGATTGGGGGAGGGTTTCGTTGTTTTACGCATCTGCCTAGCTCGTCCCAAGCATGCTCGATCGGGTTGATATCCGGGCTGCGCGCTGGCCACTCCATACGAGTAATGTTCATCTCTTGAAGGTAGTCATTCACAATCCTACCTGTATGAGGTCGGGCATTGTCATGCATAAATATAGCATCCTCACCTAAATTGACCATAAATGGACCAACGTGATCATTGAGGATTTCTTCCACATATCTTACGCTAGTTAAAGAGCCGTTTTCTATGATCACCAGCTCTGTGCGACTTTCAGAAGAAATTCCGGCCCACACAAGTACAGACCCACCACCGTAGGCTACTTTTTCTTCGATGCATGCTTGCTTGAATCTTTCCCCTGGTCTTCGATACACTCTGTGTCTTCCATCGTGCTTGTAGAGCATAAATTTTGATTCGTCGGAGAACATAACTTTTGACCAATCTTCAATACTCCAATTTACGTGGCTCTGGGCATATCTTAGTCTTGAAATACGATGCCCACGCTCCAGTTTAGGGCCGTTTGCAGGTCTAAGGGGTTTTAAGTTAGATTCAGCAAGCCGACGTCTTACTGTCCATGCACTTGGGTTACTTCCTCCGAGGCGTCAAAACTGATTTGTGAGTTCAGTTCCTGTGAGAAAGCGATTTCGAAGCATGGTGTTCACCAAGTATCGGTCTTCTCGTGCTGTGGTACACCTGGTTCTGCCCGTTCCTGGTCTGCGTAGGTTAGAACCAGTTTCTTCGTAACGTCGGAGAACTCTTTGTACTGTTGACAGCGACACACCGACAGTCCTGGCTGTATCGCGCTGACTCCGGCCGGTTTCCAGCATTGTAAGTATTCTGGTGCATTCTTCAGGCGTAAGCGACATAATTTCAGCTTGAATAATGAATATAGAGCACTATCAACATGGTTTATGTACCCACATAAATTACAGATTACAAACAAAAGCAAAACCAAATGCTGTAATTTCGTAGTTCCATCTTCGAAAGTGGCCCTTTTTCAAATTTGATTTTTTTATGATATAACTTTACAATAACTAAGAAGTTTTAATACCTTCATTTAAGGAGTATTACATTGTCTATTAAATACAATTTATTGCATTAACCTAGCATTTTTAGCTTCCGAGATTTTTAGGATTCTTTAAGTGACCCGGATTCATTGCTCTCGAGTGTACATTAATATTAAAAATACATATTCCAATAAAGAAATCTCAATATTTTGTCAAGTCGTAGAAGCCGTGCGAAGCCGGGGCGGGCTCGCTAGTTGTAATTAAAACAACTACGTGCCAACATAGATTTGAAGGAAGATGATGCTGCAAAATCTATGTATACTGATGTTATAAAGAGGTAAAATTTGTTTTTTGTCAGTTTGTATGTAGGAGGTAATCTCTGGGACTACCGGCCGGATTAGATTTTCTTTTTTGCATTCGGTATCCCAATTCATGAGGAAGGCTATAGGCTATTTATCATCACGCTATGACCCTTAGGAGCAGAGTAAAACGAAAAAAAGTAAAAAAGAACGCTAAGCGTAAACGAAGTGATAGCATGGGCAGGTGATGCGATGCGACGGGGTGGGTCGGGGGAAACAAGAAATTTGACGCGGACGACCTCGCGGACCGGAGCTAGTCTTATATAAAAGAGTGCCGTCAATATACATGGGCATCCGGTCAAAGAGTGTGCCACTTTGTAATCATCGACCTATGATGCTGCTTGATGAGGGTCACGGCCTATCCATATCCCAAATTTCAACATTCACAATGATTATTCATAAATCGATGTAATTACCAATCCCTGTAAATGACTCACTATGAACAATAGATAGATCAAACCACTTGCGGAATTCTACTATTGCTAAAATAAATATAAATAACACTAATGTACTATTACTTTTTTTCCGCCTACATAGTGGCACGTGCGTTGCGATTCTAAAACGTAATGCGTTGGGAAGGTCGACTCGTCAATTCGTAAGGTTACAGCTACGTCACACAGATAGGAAGCAAATGCAGCATCATTTGCGTCTGTAGCCTTGTGTACGTGAGAGGTTTTGGCTTCTACATTGTTTAGTTAACCATCTACCTAGCTGATAGCATAAATTATTACGATGTAACTGTTAACTTGATTTATGTTCGGTTTACGGTACATTCACGATCAAAACACTTTCATGCGTGGCAGTGGTCTACCTACGTTGGCGCATTCTGTCGATTTAGAATAACTGCTCTGAAGTGTTCTTGCTCATCAATGCTTCTGATTTTAGAACGATTGCCTTTACACACATTCTAATTATATCTTGTTCGACGTTGTTCAGGAATATGTTTACCTCGGGCAGAATATGCAGTTGCGTAGGAACAATTTTGAGAGGGAAGCCGATAGGAGGATTCAGCTGGGATGGGAAGCATTTGCGTTCTTCTTCAGGTCTTCTCGTCGTTCATACCGCAGTGCCTAAAGACGAAAGTCTTCAACGCGTGCATCGTACCAGTTATGACTTACGGAGCCAAAACGTGGACACTCACGGCGCGACTGGTCCATAAGTTTAAAGTCGCTCAGCTAGCTACGGAGAGAGCTATGCTTGAAGTCTCTCAGAAGAATAAAATCCGTAACGAGGTGATCCGCCAGAGAACTAAGGTAACTTACATAGCCCAAAGACTAAACAAGCTGAAGTGGCAATGGGCTGGTCACATCTCTCGCAGAACCGACAATCGTTGGGGAAAACGAGGTCTAGAGTGGAGACAGCGTTTAGGCAAACGTAGTGTGGGATGCCGCCGGCCAGGTGGAGTGACGTCTTGCGAAAGGCGGCTGGCAGAGCCTGGATGAGGAAAGCCGAAGATCGGGCTCAGTGGCATCCACTAGGAGAGGCCTACGTCCAGCAGTGGACGCATATAGGCTGATGATGATGAATTATAAATAAATATTTAAAAAATATTAAATTCATTGACAGACAACGCACAGATTAAACCGCTGGGTCTAGAAGCTTGAAATTTTGCACAAGAGTTCCTTTTACAACGAAGTTGAACACTAGAGAAGAATTTTTGAAAATGCATGCCCTAAATTGGTTAAATAAGAAGACGAAAGTTTGTATGGAAATCGTCATTATTGCCGATGGGAAATCCCATCGGGCACACGGTTTGTCTTCATATGTATATCCATACCAATAGTATAAATTGGAATGTAACTGTGTCTGTATGTTACCTTTTCACGCCTAAACCACTGAACGGATTTCTATAAGATTTGGCAAGGAGATAGATGGCATCCTGGGGAAGGACATAAGCTACTTTTTGTCCCGGTAGCACGTTCCCGTGGGATAATTTCTGACA
Organism: Dryobotodes eremita; assembly: GCA_917490735.1. Classification (NCBI taxonomy): domain Eukaryota; kingdom Metazoa; phylum Arthropoda; class Insecta; order Lepidoptera; family Noctuidae; genus Dryobotodes; species Dryobotodes eremita. The sequence continues at coordinate 7,084,789 of OU823248.1, forward strand.
TCCACGCGGGTGAAGCCGCAGGCAGAAGCTAGTAAGTAATATGAAGAAGTCTTTAGGGAAAATGTTGACATTCTTCATCTTTATCTGACGAGAGGCAATGCAGAGGTTAGTGACAGGAGTCTTTATCTGACGAGAGACAATGCAGAGGTCAGTGACAGAAGTCTTTATCTGACGAGAGGCAATGCTATCTGACGAGAGGCAATGCGGAGGTCAGTGATAGATATCTTTATCTGACGAGAGGCAATGCGGCGGTCAGTGATAGATATCTTAATCTGACGAGAGGCAATGCTGAGGTCAGTGTCAGAAATATTTAGCCAACGAGAGGCAATGCAGAGGTCAGTGACAAATCTTTATCTGACGAGAGGCAATGCAGTGGTCAGTGACAGAAATCTTACCACAACGAAATCTTTACCTGTAGAGACAGCATTGTTGATTCGTCTCCTGATGGTGTCCTCTTCAAACGAGTATACATAGTACTCCTCGTTGAGGTCCCTCAGGAACTGCGGCTTGACGAGCACCCCGCCCACCACGCCGAACAGTCGCACGAAGCCGAGCGGAGTGAACACTGCACAAACAAACATTGTTATTATTTATTTATTTATTTAATAAAGGAGACCTTTGCTCTGCAGTGGGACAACATAGGCTAAAAATAAAATAAATAATAAAGTAGGTACAGCAACAGCATACAATACATTCAACATTGGTTTACAATAGTATTAAGGAAAGGTATTAATTAGTGCTAAAAATAAGTATATGTCGCAGATGGATTGTCGAATCCACTGTTTTACAAAACCGCTAGTTGTTTTACAAAACAGCTCCGTTATGTAAAACAGCTGAACAACTTTCAGCTGGATTGCCATTGCGCTACGTTTAACAAAACTGCAACCCTCGCTGAGACGCAATACAGAATGGCTTATCTGCAGTCACAATAAGCGTTTTGTGTGGCTTCTAACACCGAATTGATCGCAATAACTAAGCTAGGGCACCCTCATCAATTGGTTTAGGTTAGGTTAGAACTGTGACCAAGCGCGCGCGAGCTGAGCGAGCGAAATGAGCGGTGCTGCGGCTGCGGCCGGCGAACACTACTTCCAAGTTTGTCGCAATTAATTGGCTATTTAGCATTTTTAGGACTGACTTTCATAAAGCTCTGATAACTTTTTATTAAATTGTCCTTAAAATCACTGTTTTCACTCATATTACTCGTTTTATTTATTTGTTTGTTTGTTTCGGACGCCATCATTGTCGTTATGACACACAGAGATACGAGCGACAAAATTTAGAACCAAAATCTACAATCTGACTTTTCATTTCACGCTGTTTTACATAACCTCTAATCATTGACGCACTGTATTGATAAATGCAACGTTTTGTAAAACAACTAGCGTTTTTGTAAAACAGCGGATTCGACAATCCATCTGCGACATGAACACAAATTATAGGTGTCCAAAACATTGAGGAACGCTGATCGAAATATCTCGATTGATTAATGAATGAACGATGTTTTGTATCATCTCTAATTTTATTTTCTACATGACTTCGGCGATCCAAACATATTTGGATGATTGTTGTTTGAGAGAGATAATTTAATACGTAGAAACTTTGTTGATATCAAACTAGGTACGTAGTGTCTAGTTACTTATTTTTTATTGGGTACCTACTCATTAAAAGTAAATAACATTAAATTCTGGTTTCGAAATCAACAAAAAGTTGTAGTATAGCACCCACAATCAGCATATTAATTAAATAGCGTTATGTCTTACAGTCAAAAGTCAATTGTTTTTGTTTTCCTACGCACAGACTCAGGTAGGTATATTATTTTTTGCATGCAGCCCAGCACAGAGAATTAAGTTTGAAGGAAAAGATCATACGAGGAAACAAATTCCCCTAATTTTACACTGAGTATACGTGTTTTATATTTACCACTCGGAAACATTTCTAACTAACCTTGTCTTAAATATAGAATCAACTAGAACATAAAAAAATCTCGAGAGCAGTCGTAACTTAAAAACATAAATTATCTGTTGAACGACGTACTTCTTAAACAAAATAATAAATAAGTACTGGCCATTACTGGATAAAAATAGACAAAATGAAAGTTTTTTTTTATTTACATGTCCCTTGACATTGGTTTTTGTTTACCTATACGTAAAATCTCTATGTAGTCTGTGGTTTACCTTGACAACGGTTGCCATGTAAACTGTAACGTCAATGCAAAGAGTATAATAATAATAATATGGCGTCAATGCGTCAGTTCGTATACAAGCTGGATACACGATTTTCTGAATTTTAAATTGATATTACCAAAAACAGCGACAATGAGCATTGCCAACAACCCAGCTATCAGAGATAAAAAATCGATAGAATTAGATGAAGAATTTAACAACTTCATGCAACGAGTCGCTGAAGTATCAAACCTAGTAAGGGACATGGGTAGTGGTGACAAAGATAAGGCAGAAGCAGCTAAGGTCCTCGCTGACCAGTACTTGGATGGAAAAGTAATATTAGACGAGGACGTTCTGCTGAAAGTAAAGCAAAATCGCAGTTTGATTAATGAGAAAGCATTCAGAAATCTCGGAAATAAAGATGCGGTGAGTAGGAGCATATTGGATTCCTTAGATAATGATGCTATATTAAATAAGGCAGGTTAAAAATAGAAGCAGTATCCTGTTTATAGCACCCTTCGTAAGTATAATGAAAATAAAGCACCTTCCTTTACACCTTCGGACTTTAGTATAAGGATAGTGTAGGGGAAACGAGAATGTTTAGAAGTTGAACTCCCTAGAAGGAATGCTAACCATCCTGTTTTAATGACAATTAACAATTTCAAGTTACAACATTCTATGATATAGTTTGCGTTCCTAATCAAATTCTGAACATGGAATTAACAGAAGCATTCGATACGGTTAATTGTATTACTCAATACATAACGAAACTAGGTTATCAGAAGTACACCTTATGCACTACATTACTGAATGTGTAAACCATTTTCTGGTATAGGCACACACAGTATTCATACCCAGACTTGCATACTGAGTAGTGCAAAAAGATTACTTAGGTACGTAGATGGCATGCATAAATATTTATGTATTTGCGACCGACGACACACAATAACATGCCAAAGCGTTATATTTAACTACATAGGTGCCAGTTAACACGTGGGCCTGTAATTAGGACGTCAAAACTCGTAATAGATTTATCTAGGTCTGATCTGGTCATGTAATTATTGGGGAGATTGAGATGGCCATAGATTCGGAATAATTCAGATGGCATTCTCGACTTCTCGCGGATTGTTTATTATTCATGTTTGACCACAGCTGCAGCATGCATTTTTTACGTCATGCAATGCACTTTCGCAGTAGACCTCCAAGATACGAATAGGTGCACGTCTCGTATTATATTATCAGTGAAAGCAATTTGGCTCGCGTTTCTCTATAAATAAACATCTACCTCGTGTAGATACTGTTGTTCTTTTCTATTTGCAGTGCGAACACAAATATTCATGTTCAGTGTTTACATACATTACGATGAAGCGTCTCCGCTGGCTCACTAGTGATCTCTAAAATTAAATTACACGCTAGGTTCTAAAAGATAATAACAGTAATGTGTTAGGGTAGGAAAAAATATTAAATATACACCTATTCTATTTTTTCCCAACGCCAACAACGTTTTATTTTTGTTAGGTAGGTACGCACAAAAACGAGTAAAATTATTTCCTCCTTGGTTAATAAGGTTACTCTGTTTAAGCACTAGGTACCTAGTTTACTTATACGTTTTTCTGCGGGGGTTATCTAAAGCTAAAGTTCCAATACCTATCACACATACGTGTTAAAATAACGTTTTGGACAAATCGGTCAGTAGAACATAACGCGACAGACCAAAACATGACTGTGTATACAAAATAATTATTTACTTTATCAATCACTACGAAGTAGGTGCCAATCGTTAGTCAAATATTTGGAGCATCTTGGCATTTACAGAAGGAATTACGTACATGCATAGCGGCCTAATAGGTACTATACCTAAATGTATGTTAAGGACCTCCAGAAAGACAAAGCAAATATTGTCAAATGCACTCGGATTGGTGACTAGAATATGTTCATTACCCCCGACAATTTTCCTTATTAGAGTTCTGTAAATGTACAGAACGTAAATGTATGTACTACACCTAAAAAGTGACACTCTGCCCCATTCCCCAGGTCATCTATTATGACTAAGCTTCATCAATATTTTGTGATAGTAGTAGTGCCAACGTAGTAACACAATTTATAGCAGGCATTAGCACTATCTTTAATCGTGAAAAACAAATTAAATAAGTACCTATCTACCTAAAATTTCGTAATAAATCATTATAAATAATGACGAATTAATCGATCGAAGGCTACGTCCTTCACAGCTGTTACTTTAATTGATCAACGACTAGACATAGCAAATAATTCTATTTGTGAGTAATTTCTTATGGATTTCTTTTCAAATTACCAGGGCGAGATGGGTAAAGAAGCATGGATGGCAGAAGTTAGCAAGGATGCAGAAAAGCGGTACCAGGACCGGAAGGTTCGGCGTGAGAAAGCTGATACTCTGAAGACCCAAGCAATCAAGGCATTCCGTCGTCAAGAGTATGACAGAGCTCTGTCATGCTACAACCGAGCCATTGAGCAAGTGCGAGACGACCCTATGCTGTACTGCGACCGAGCACTCACTAAAATCAAGCTAGAAAAATTCGACAAGGTCAGTTCTAGCAACAAGACACCTCAACACGTACCCTGTTATCACTAGGTATTTACGATAAGGTCAAAGTTCGTAATCGTGACCAGTTTATTCCCAGACATCCGAGTAAGCGTGGCCATAATATTTTACTCATTATTATTATTATGGATTCAACATCGAAATAAGATATTGTTATTATTTGCGTCTTATTGCATCGTTGGATTGGAATAAGCGTTGATTCTCGCACCGTCTTTGCTGTTAACTTTTACGGACGTGGCCAATGTCCCGGATCCGCAAAGTAACAGACAGCAACCGATTGTTCTACTTAAATAAATGCTAATGTGGAGATAAAAATGATAGATTACCTAAACAAACGTGAACATAATCCACAAATCAACCGCTTTAAAAGATAACATTAGATTCGATACTGCGATTATTGCACAGATAATTTAATATATATCGGAAATTAAGAAGAAAAGACATCGTACTTTTAATCAGAAAAGTTCTAGAGTCTTCGTTTGTCATATTTCATTTCAATATGTCCGGTATCTGTTTTATATATAAGATACATTTTCAATGAAGCTTTGTAAACATTGCAATAATTAACTCGAACATATCAAAATTCAAGACCCATATTATTTATAGCTAGTGCACGTTTATTACCCACATAACATACAAACTTATCTACCATTATCTGTGTGGTATTAATATATTATTTATGCTATTGTCGTGAAATCACAAGTAACCACGTTTGTTGATGATGCATTCATAATTCGTACACGTATAACTACATTTCTTTTAGCTCTGAGCTCCAATAGATTGGGTCGCTATACGAGCATATCTTTAATTTTCAAGTTACATGTATAAAATCACGCCTTCTTGCCATGGGGATGGACAGAAACTACAGAACGCCACCTGCTACGATCCTAACATACTCCTTTTGCCTCGTTTACGGTCATACCTGTGGTCATACACGCACGCCGGTTGCGAGTACTACGCACTTGACCTTTCTGAAGAACAACACCAATAAGGACTATTTTCACTATATTAAAACATCTTTTAAACCGCACCGTTGCTGTCATTCCTCAGCCTATCATTCAGTAAACTTTCAAGTTTTTTGCCGGAATATGTGGTTTTGTCTGCTCGACAAGCCTTTTAAAGTATTAACGAGAACTTTCTTCATTCAGAATACGCAATACCCAGTAACCTAACATCATGCAAACTGAACAAATATTGCATGGCGGCCACATTCACCTAAACGTTCAGTTTCTATAGTGCTATGGACAAAATGTTTGACGTAATAATCGAATGGGTACATCTATGATAACTAGGTACAAGGCATAGGCTGAATGGTATAAGTGCCACCTTTTAGATTGAAACTGCACTTGGCATAAATAGATAAAATTCTACTCTTGACAGCTTGCCAGCTCAACGCCTTTCTACTGATGCAAGCGTAAAATAATATAGAGATAAAACGAGCATTATTCTCTTGCAGGTGTGTGAAGACTGTGACCTGGTGCTACGTCTCAACGAAAACAGCTTCAAAGCACGCCTTTACAAAGCTAAAGCGTACAAAGAACTTGAAGAATTGGACAAGCTGCAAGATTCAAGGAAGGAACTGGACGAAATGTTCCCGCAGCACCAGGACCTCATTAAACACTTTCTTGACAAGGATGAAGAGCACGACGATGGGGAAGAAACTGTATAGTTACAGATTTTAGAAAGTTAGATGCAGCACGCTATTTATGTGCAATTTACCGAATTATTATATTTAATTATTTTTTTAATTATTGCAAGGCGGACATGTTGACGGACGACGATAAGACACGAACGCCATCGCCATGCTTTGCTCATGTATTCACGTGTAAACTTAGATAATAAAGTTTTATTGGTTCTGAAAGATTACAGCTGGTTTAAATGCGCCTTATCAGTGCAGTCATATCGATAAACAATACTATTGCTCTACTTCACAGTAATCGATTTTAATATACTGAAGTAACTATCTACGTCACAAGTTTCCAGCCAACTTACTTTTATATCGGTATTGTTCGATCATATTGAAAAAATCCAATTTAGCCCCGAGTTCGATGCACTCTACCTTCACTTACGAGTACGACTCGCAACGAAATAAACAGAATGTAGTAAATTAGAGGTCAATGTCTGCAATACCGCCACGTGACGTCACGTAACTTAAAGCTTCGATAGGCCTCCGTCCAAACAAACAAACATTCGTAGAATTCTTAATAATATAGCATTCAGCGCATACGCATGCGAACAAAGAATGCAATGCAAGAGAATATTGCACGTTGTAAAATACTCACTGTGATCATGTGCAATTTGATAGAAAAGTTGCATAGAACCTGTCTATGCGTATCCAGTTTTTACAATAAAGAAAGTAGGCAGGCTAACGACCGATCCACTGATAAGCTGTTGACGTCGGTTATAGACATTCTTATTTCTAAAAATAAATTACCATTGATAAGAAAGAAATGTTAATAATGATAATTACTCACCTAGTAACATTAGAACTCCCACGAACGACACACAGGAATACAGGAAAGGGAGGTATGTCCACAAATCTGTGAGCAAACAATGACAACATGTTAATACAATTTACATAATACATTTGTTATGCGTCGTAGGTTTGATTGTCAGGGCCCGGGGTACCGATGTGTTACAACGGGCATAGCAATCAGGACAGTACAATTTATCCGCGACTTTGCGTGTGGATGCAACAAATGGGCCGTTTAATCATAGTTTAGCATTTTAAATACGAGGAGCCTAATTAAGCAGGATGTGAAACCGGTGAAAAATCTGTGAAGCAAGCAGTACATTGAGAGACCAGACAGTATTTTTAGATCAGAAAAAACCCCATTCGTGGAATAAACAAACACATAACATAACATCACGCCTGTAATCCCCGAAGGGTTAGGCAGAGGTGTACCTATAGTACCCCCACATTTCGCCAGTTATTTTTATGTCCCATGTAATAGAAGGCGAGCTTATTGCCATCAACCGGGCACAAATCCAGACTAATTACTCAAATAAATACATTCTTCGAAATTGTACCGTTGGACCAGACTACTTAATTTGTATTCAAAAATTCAGTATTTGTTAAAACTAGCAGACTTGCCAGAGCAATCGGCGCATCCTATTAACATTGACTGTGGCAGAACAATTACGGTGCGCTCGCTTTCTTCACACTCAATTGAACACAACGGACGTGATTATTATTTACGTCGACTACGCTATTTGTAAATCACAAAATACGAGTCAGTTTACGTGAAATAATATGGGAACTTTGGGAAGTCACACAAATTCGCAGAATATGCATTCATTTTGTTCATTTATAAGAGATCATGGTAGTATTTATAGTAGGCGGATAGCCATGACCACCCAACTTTAATGTATTAGCGACAAAGTTCTGCGAAAATGGTTTCAAAGTTGCCTACATCTATGTTTCATCATCAGGATTTGTATAATTTTTTCTTCTAAGCAATTTTTTTATACAAACAAATTTACCTCATTTGGTGCCTTTTTTGGCTCAGAACTCAGATGTGGTTGGTAAAGAATGCCACAAGGCACGATTTCGTGTACGGAACATTTTCTTAAATATACAGGGTGGATTTTTGAGAGGGGGCAGCAAGGCAGCTACCTTAACCGTTGTAGCTACAGGAAAACATGATCGATTGCCATAAAAAAACGTTTATGTGAAAATTGCCCATTTTCCTGCAGTCTGTAATTTTTTTTCAAAATCTGTGAATGAATATCAAAATTTCTCAAAAAAATTGGAATGTCTCCCAAGACCGTTTTTCTGTAGCTACAACGGTTAAGGTAGCTCCCCGTGCTGCCCCATCTCAAAAATCCATCCTGTATAAATGTAAGGATGGAAAGAACGCGTGAGTTTATGTGTGTATGTAAATGTAAATAATAAAGTATACTCACTTAGCAGAGCATCAATACTGGAACGGTCACCTTCCAACCACGCTGATATGACATAGGCCAGGCCCAGCATGGCAACACCAAGTAATGCGAGAACTATGAAGGTTTCATACACCCTGCCCTTCAGCCCCCGGCATCCAGGGAAACCGGACGACTCCGAGAACAGGTAAGCGAACGGCAGGAACACAAACATCGACAGGTTTGAGAACAGGAACACGTGGTTCCATAATCCTGGAACAAGTTTACAATTAACACCATACCTGAAAAGACTACTCTCACATACAGGAGGTCCATTCTGATCATTTAGCTTCAGACACACCTTGTTTGTGGCTTGTCTGTATATCGCCTCTTTACAAGAGCAACGTGACATCTCATAAAAACGTTTTTTTAATTATTTCATATTGAACTGAATAATTTTTTGCTTATTTTCAGAAAGCACATTAATTGCCGCAACAATTTAACTTTTTTCGACGGTAAAATTATCAATATTTTAGAATTTATCAACGCTTAAATATTTAAATTTGCTCTCCTGTAAAGTTGTCGTTTAAAGAATATCACGTTGTTCTTGTAAAGAGGCGATATGTCCATAACGCCTTTGTGCATAAGCTTTGTGTACAGAACAAAACAAGTGAAATGACGCGTTTCAAAAAGGTTTCACTTTACCATACATACATTGATTTTACGGTGAAATCGTCAGAACGACTTTTTCGCGTTTAAGATTCATCAAAACATACTAACGCCTCGTAGAATAGCCCTCTATTCGTAGCTTACTCGTATAAGGTGACAGCGACTATATTATCCATCATGTTCCCCCACGGGCACGACAGTCCATTAGGTGCCTATATCACGCTTCGATTACCCGAAGGGATAGGCAGTACAGGGAAGTGTAGGCGTGTTGTTATGTTATAGGCAGTAAAGGTATATTTTAATACCTTACTCAGCAGCATTTAGTCCTATCTATTGGAGTACAAGCCTGTATAATACCGCGTGATCTGACATTTGTACCCATGACGCTCCGCAGTCCGGCTCTCAGCCACCAAGCCACTGAGGCGTGTTGGTAAGAAAATACATAGTACGTAGTCTGTAATACATAGTAGTAAGACGGACTGGTGTCCGCCACTCCACGTCCAAACGCCTATTTTGCGTAGACGGAAGTAGTAAGTGCATATTTTGAAAACTACTCACAATAATTAGTGATAATAATTATAATATAATGAAGTAGTAAGCTGTATTATCGTTATTGATTTATTATGCAATACCCACAATACCATTACATCAGACTATACAATTTCTATTGTACTAGACAAGAGTAAATATTTGCTTCATTTAATCAATTTTTGTCTGTTTATACAAGAGACTAGGTAATATCAACATTATTAACACAAGCATTGAATAAGTATTGCCTCTTAAAATTGTATAGTTTCCTTAATCTGTACCTACCTACATGGAAAATTTAATAAGGTTAGAAATAGAGGGTTTTTCCAGAATAAGACTTACTTATTTCTTAATGCCCCTAACAAATACAGGGCTACATAATTATGCTAACATTTTTTTTTAATAATTCAGAATTTCAAGGGTTCCAGAATGTTTTTGAAATCAATCATCATGATTAATATTAGTGTATAGTAAAACTTACCCTGTATAAGAGAGCTGTTGAGCCATTTGACATAATAACTGTTTGGGTATAGTATGAGCACTTCATTGCTGACTATAGAGACTGGCAGTAAGAGCGCGGAACCAAGTGACACGGCTAGTGCAAACGTACACAGCCATAGACTGATACGGTAAACTTTAACTTCATCTTCGTCTCCCGTAAAGTAATCCTCGCTGTCGCGGCGTCTGAACTTCTCAATCAACATAAATGACACAAGGTACAGCAAGATGAATAGTAGTAGGAAGATCTGTAAGCAAAATAAGTTATTTTTAGTTTTTCATATTGTTATTATTAAAATAGTAAATAAAAAAATAGTTATTTAGTTAGTTTATGATTTATTATAAAAAATATACATGTTTATAATTTTTTTGGGTAAACTTATAAACTAAATAAAGGTATTTTCACCACTATTCAGAGAATTTCTTGCGGAAGGTTTGTGTGTGGATAAGTATGTGAAATAACCATTGGTTGTAAGAAATCAAAAACCAACTATAAGTACCTCAGCCTAAACTAGTTCACCATCAAACCAGGATTGCTGAATAAACACAGACATCAATGCTAAACAATGATCATGGATTGACAACAGTACAGACAATTAGAGAGAGTAAAAAAAATTATTAGTTTTATTATTTATTGGACAATGAGTAATTCATTATTTAAAATAATGAATTTCTCCTTGGCCAAGCATAGCTTCAAGTTTATACATTAATTTATATTTATTTTGGACATTATTTATGTTTTCATAAATAGGGTGGCGCATGTGTTGGATCATTTGGTTCGCTACAAAATGGTTGAGTTGGATGGTGCTGATCAACGCGTCATGTTCGTGAACGGCCGCCGTCAGTTGGCACTGGTCATGTCTTAACTGCCACGGCTTATTTTTAATCTTATATTTTGAATTGTTTCTTAATTTTTTTTTACATTTTTCTCACATATACATAGAAGCTACAAGAATAATTTGCCCAGGATTTTGTAATATCTTGATGGAAAAAAGTGTCCTTGGAGTTTCTTGTCCGTTCTTCTCCATAGAGATCTATGTTTTGGAATGGACAACTAGCTTCAACTTTCTGACTAACTGACCGACTCTTTGATAATTCAAATGTGCCTGCAAATGGTTTAATTGAAATAAATTCATTGGGTTTGAGTTTGAGTGAAAAAGCTAAAATGTATAATTCCTGATATTTACTAGCAATTTATTACTTCCTATTAATATTTAAGTACTATATATAAATATTTAAGTATTTTATGATGAAATGCTGTCTGATTAGAACAATTAAATATAATGATTATCATATTGGTCTACTATCATATTAATTCAACAATAGGCATATTATTTGGCAGATTTGCTCAGCTGTCTCTTTGACCAATTAAAACTGTTTTATTGATGATATTTCTCTTACTGTAATATCTTTTCTACTATTGTAAAGTTCTTTATATTTTAATACAATATTATAGATATGACCTAGTTTCAATCAATCTGCCTAGCCTTTTCCCAACTATGTTGGAGTCAGCTTCCAATCTAACCAGATGTAGCTGAATACCTAGCTAATAAAAGTTATTACAGTGTTCAGAATTCAGTTGCATGGCCTATTACCATTATTGGATCAGCAAAACAGCCATGTTACAGGCAAGCTGCTCGAAGTTGTGTTCGTAGGAAAAATATACACAATTATGATGGTTGTAGTAATATTCAATCTAAATGTAAACCTGTTATAATAAAAATATTTGTCTGGTACTTTAGAACTCTCGACTTTTTGGTATTTACTTTGAAATAATTATGTTTTGTTAAAAAAATTGTCTTAGGGAAACCTATCCTGTCTGTCTGTTTAATGAAGGAAACTTGTCGTAATACAATTATTTGTATTATATAGAGGTAAAATTTGTTTGAAGTTTTTAAGTAGGGGGAAATCTCTGGAACTACCAGTCAGATTTAAAAAATTTTTTTGCATTTGCTAGCCAATTCTTGAGGAAGGCTGTAGGCTATTTAATATCACTCTTAGGATCCATGCAAAAATAAAAAAAGTCAGAAAGAACGCTAAGCGAAAACGAAGTAATAGCGCGGGCAGGCAATGCGATGCGGCGGTGTGGGTCGAGGGAACCAGAAATTGCACTCGGACGAAGGCACAGGCAGAAGCTAGTATGTAATATAGAGTCTCTTCACCAACTAGGATCAACCTTGAAAGAGTTCGATTTGATAACAGTATTGTCATGGTCACTTGAGCCATTTGGCACAAAATTGATGACACGGAGAACCAGTCTACTTGTCCTTTTAGCGAAAACGTTAGGTATTGCCTGAATGGGGCTAAGAACTAGAACGAATGAAACATACCTAGGTATAATCCCATTCTTGTTCTATACAATTCGAATCTAGGTTGATGAACAAGAACAAATAAACTTGGTGATTACATACGAATTGGGACAAAGTCGTGCGGAGAATATCTTGTTGTTTTGACTAGGGCTTAATAATATAATAGCCTTTGTTTCGATACTCACGATTTGCTCCCTCACGTTGTTGTGGAATATCTGTTCGCGCAAGTCTGCCTCATCATCATCCATCGTCCCGTTTTCGTAAAATTCTTATCTTTTAACCAATATTAGTGGTTCTTTACAGTGTCTTTCATTGAAATAGCACTTCATTTTCAAAAAACATTACATTTTGCTATAAATTTTAATAAACAAAACACCGCACTATTCCCAACACTAAGAATTTTATGTTCACCACACAGAAAAGTAAATAGAGACTCAACAACGATGATTATTGTTTTTTAATTTTAAAAGTAGCACGCAGCGCAATGAAATGAAATTGTGAATGTAATAAAAACACGTCCCGTCCCGTCCACCAATCCAATTTACAATGAGTGAATGAAACGAACTGAGTACTGACTGACTGAATGATGATGATGATGCTGTCAACTGTCATTATTGTTGCACCACTGATGTTTTTTTTGCATGGGTCAATTGGTATTGCCATTCCCATCATATTTTTTCTCTTTAACACGTTTATGGTAAAGCGCATAGTCAATTTAGTGTTTTGTGAAATCTTACATCCACAAACATTTTATCATCGCTGGCGATTTTGCAATCGCCAGTCGATAGTTTTTGCGTTATGGGTTATTTTCGGTTACAACTGCAGGAATATAACATCACTTTCATCGTTTTTATTTTCAAGAAATACTATGAAATACAAACTTATTTTTGCAGCCGATAAAATCAATGCTATACCGCCGCACGGTGGATCGAAAATCGGCTGTAGAAGACATAGGATCTCGATTTCTTTAATGTAATTTTTTTTGCTGGAAATGACTTCTGCTGATCATTACTATGTACAAAAATGACACCCGAGTTAATTCTGCCCAAAAACGAAGGAAATATATTTTTTTTACGAAAAATTTGTATGAAGCTAGTATGAAAAATCGAATTATCTCCTAAACGGCATGTTTAACCGTAATATCCTTGGAGGTGGTCATAGTGCTAATTATTTATGATTTTTTGGTTGCCGATTTGACGAAAAATTTAATGCCGTTTTTTTTTAAAAAAATCGTCAAAATATTTTTATTTATTTTTACATGTAAAACGATCCCTTTTAGTGTCCAAGTTAAAAAGTTCGATATGTTATTAACCCAAATATTAAGAACACACAAAACAAGAAAAATTAAATAAAAAAATTGCTGTTTTTTGACACATTTTTATTAATTTAAATAAAAAAAGATTATCAAACTCTTATTTAAGTAACATATAAAGTTATATTATATACAAAATAATTTAATTTAAGGAATTAATACTAAGCATTTGTAAAATAAAGTAAAATAAATAAAAAAAAAGACAAAATATCATTAAATATTACAAAAAAAAACCCAAACAGACTCAAATACAAATTTACAAATAAGTACATATATAATTTTTTTACAAATTTTCCTTATCACTCTCGTTGTCAGACTCCAATTCTGAGTCAGCATCCAGATTGGATATATCCAAAAACTCGAACTCAGTTTCCTGAAATTGAATTAAGTCGAGAGTTTCAGCAAAAAAGCTCTGCTTTTTCTTGGCACCTAACTTAGGCCTTTGTGCACTTAGCAAAGGATCCGAAGAAACAACAAGCATATTTAAAATGTCTTGATTGGAATCCTGCCTGCTTCTTTTCCGCGAATGATGTTCTCGAAACCTCCTAAAATCTTTGTTTCGAGACTCTGAGGCTTCTTCCGAGAGAGTCCCAATCGGCACAATATTATTTTTCTCAATTATGTCAGCCCCATGGATTAATAATTTATGAACGGTTGACGACATGTAGTACCAGTCGTATAATAATACGTACTTTTCTGCTGTTTTGCGGGCATAATCTCTAAATTTTATTATATCGACCTGCTCTCCAGATGTAATTGCTTGTAAAATTACAGCAAATCTTTTGATGAGGTCTTCATCCAAACCGGTTATAGCTGCGGTTTTATTAGGAAACTCAAAGAATTTTCTTGCAGTATTCCCGTCATTGGTGGTTCCCGAGCCTTGTTTTACTATATCAATCAACAGATTGAGCTCATCTTTGAATTTATTTTGAATTATTTTCTTCCTTGTCTGTAGCATTTCTTTGTGCTCATCACTTCTCGCTGCCCACCGTTTGAAGTCGAGCCTGTATGCAATGTGTAACAGACATTCCATACAATTTATACGGGCGTGTAGGGATGACTAGCCAAATTCATACAGGTCAGAACACACAATTTTTGATGTTACAGCATCTAAGCGGTTCATTTCTGTAGGCTTTGCTAAGCACAGGTAGCACGATGCATTTGATCTAGCTTCAGAAAGGTAAGTGCAAACTTTAGCGTCGATCATCGTCATCATTGGTTCATGAGTCACCCTATTATTATTATTGCACTCTGTGGGGATAAGGGCCTCAATTTCTTCATCCATTTGTTTTTTCAGCTCAAGGACAACTGCTTCACTCTCCTTTACAAAAGTAAACTGAACTGGACGACAATACAAAACTGAGCATGGTTTTGGGTTCGTCCATAAGATGTTGTCTCCATCTGTCAGTTTAAGTGGCACCAAGGAGGTCATGAAAATGCTCGAGTCATCTTCCTCACCCTCCATTTTCTGCTTGTATCGGCTTTGGTTAGAAGCACCATCAAATCCCCACTTGGATATCAGCTTCAACTGCTTGTTATGCTCTTCCTTAGAAAGGCTTTGAAGGATTCTTGTAACTGTGATATCAAGTAAAGCTGGAAGTGTAATCCTAGCCGATGAATCAGTAACTGTCACTGATTGCTTCGGAGGGTAGCAATCAAGCTTAGTTTGTTGCACTTTATAGTAAGATGGATAAATATCCTTAGCACCTTCCCGAATGGCAGCCTCTCGCAACGTAATATATTGCCACTTTGAGAGTTTTAGCGAAAGAAGCAATCCAAGCGCCTTTTCTGACGTAAATATGATTGTTTTCGCTGGTTTCTTAAGCGTTTCATTTAATTTAGCGGCTGCTTCAGGATTTTTCATCATGTATTCGATGACAGAGGCGATATCTCCATGCCCTTCTTCTTTTAAACGTGCTGCAGCTGCATATGCCAATTCACTGGAATCTTCGCCTGTGTGTTCATCAGATCTTCTCTTTTTTTGTTTACTTCCCAGATCTTCGAATGGTTTACGGGATCTTTTCGTCATTGTTCCAATGGACGTTGAGGTCGACGGTTCTGGAGAGACTGAGGGCGCTCTTGGTATCTCATCAACACTTGGTTCTTGATTAACTAAAGTTTGCACAAAACTCGGCCAATCAATATTTGCTCCCAACCAATTCTCGTACTTTCTCCTGAAATTATCAAGGAATCGGTTGGATTTCTGCCACCTTTGTAAAGCGGCTCGCGTAAATCTCCGACAAAATTCTTTGAGAACAACACGATCTTCGTCAGACAGGCAATCGCCTATGCGGGATACAACTGCACTAAACAATACTTCATGATCAAATGAAGTACTCTCACTTCGTAGAAGAACAAACAAGTCTAAATTCGTGATTAAACTTTCCATTCTAAGATTTTATAGTCGCAGATTTAGTGTTAGCAGTTACACAGTTGTGAACAAACTAAATTATAAAACTAAACTTTAGCCCTTATATTGAAAAACGCCAATAATTAGGTAACTACCCTCATTAGTTATCTTCTCATTAGCTAATGAAAATTTATAATTGTCACTAACTATTCTTAGAACTCATAGCACTGCTAATTAACAAATTAGCTTACTTATCAGGAAAAGTTGAATGTAATCCATAGTTGGTATTGTCGTGAGATATTGAAAATCATTAAATCACCTATAAAGACTCATTAGAAGACCTAATCAGTGTAGTTACTTAATCACTTCTTTTCGGACTCATTAGAAGAGTAAACAATTGGTAATTTGGTTGTATGAAAAGTTTTAAAACTCATGATGTGTTGATAAATATCTAGCTCAAGCATAGTTGTCTACGTGTGGGTGTACTATAAACCTCTGCCAACTCCTTCGGAAATATAGGAGTGATGCTATTTTATGTTACGTGTAGTTAAAAGTCCGTGTTCTTCAACATAAACACTAAAAGGAATCGTTTCATATGAAAAAACAAATGAAAATATTTTGACGATTTTTAAAAAAAACGGCATGAAATTTTTCGTCAAATTCGCAACCAAAAAATTATAAATAATTAGCACTATGACCACCTCCAAGGATATTACGGTTAAACATGCCGTTTAGGAGATAATTCGATTTTTCATACTAGCTCCATACATTTTTTTCTTATAAAAATTATAACTCTTCCATTTGTGCACACATTTACTTCATATGACATTTTATAGAACAGTAATGATCAGCAGAAATCATTTCCAGCAAAAAAAATAACATTTAAGAAATCGAGATCCTATGTCTTCTACAGCCGATTTTCGATCCACCGTGCGCGCCGTGCGTAATTTAATTATTCATCCCGACTACGGAACCCTTCACCTGTTTTTTTTTCTGTTTTTTTACTTGTTGTCACTGTCATTAGCTGTCAGTTGTCACTCTCGAAAATTGTAAACAGTTTCGGCAACAACGAGCTGGAGTTTGTGAATGTGAAATTGGGAACAACAAAACAACTCAACAAGGAACAAGTTGCGACATGAAATTAACTTCAATAAGAATAAATTGTACAGCCGATTTTATGAATAAGAGTTTATGCATTCAACTTTATTATGTTCATAGCTAAATAAGCATGAGCGCCTCGGATAGTAAGTAAAAATCCTTCTTTGGTTAAAAACTTTAGCACCCGGTTGTATTCTAATATGTGACAACTTGTTTGGTTTCAGATAGTCGCGCGAATCCAGAATTTTCAGTTAGAATTGTTGTCTGTGATCATTATTTGAGTAAACCAACACATGGAATTGATATCATTTATTCAGATTTCCGAGGAGCAGATATAAAACAGGTAAGTCAGTCAGTTTCAATTATTATATTCACTAACTACATTACTACAACGCACAGTCAAAATCAGAGCAGTGGTGGCCCAGTGGTATCGGGCCCAACTTACGAGTTGTAGGTTGTGGGTTCGATCCTAGGCAGGCGCTTTACTTTGTGTAAATAATTTCATCACCACTGCTCTCAAAACGGTGAAGGAAAACATCGTGAGGAAACCGGTATGTCCTAGAACCAAAAATTCGAAGACATGTGACATCTACCAACCCGCACTGGGCCCGCGTGGTAGATTACAGCCCACTCCCTCTCAAAGAGAGAAGGCCTGTATCCCAGCAGTGGGAACATTATAGGCTGATTATGGTCAAAATCTGTCTGAGTGGTTATGGTGTTGAAATTTTGTCCATTACACAAATCATCTCAGCGATGCAGCATGTGTTCAGCTTTAAGTAGTTATGGTAGCTCTATCAGAATATAAGATTCCTTTCACCTTTTTTATTATTTCGTATTAATATAAATTGCAATCAAAATACAATGTTTCAGGTGCCAGTGCTAAGGATATTTGGACCTGCCCCTGATGGTCATAAAGCATGTCTTCACATACATGGAGTGTTTCCTTATTTCTACTTACCATGCCCAACACCAAACCCTCAACCACAATTTTTATATCAGGTAATACCTAAACAGAATTCAAATAAAGTATAAGCCATATTAATAACTAGACTATTTAAAATAATGTCTTGTTCCATTTAGAGCTGACTTGTAATTTACCTTTACAGATTGCGGCTAGTTTGGATAAAGCATTAAATATTGCACTGAAACAAGCAACATCTTCAAACCAACATGTTTACAAAATATCACTAGTTAAAGGATTGTTAGTATTAAATCTATTTTTTCCGCAATATGTTTATGTACATTTTTATGGGTATTCTTGAAGCCATATTTTAAACAATTAAATTTTTCAGACCCTTCTATGGATACCACAACAAAGAACACTTATATCTGAAAGTATTTTTATACAGTCCTGGTTTAATCAAACAAGCTGTAGAACTCTGCAGTAATGGTGCCATTTTAGGCCAAGCATTTCAACCACATGAGTCTCATTTAAACTTCACCCTACAATTTTTCATAGACTTCAACTTATTTGGAATGAGCAATATTGATTTGCAATGTGTCAAGTTTCGTAAAGCAGGAATATCGCAAAACAGCAGTGAGGCTCAAAGCCCTAATGAATTTGGACTGAAACCTGAAAGTTCCTGCTACTATGAAGCAGATTGTGCCGCATCACACATCATCAACCGGCAGAGAATAGGCAAAGGCGATGGAATTGAAAACCCAGGATTAGAAGAAGTATGGAATCAAGAATCAGAAAGGCGAAAACAGTTAAATATTTCTCTAGCTTCAAAGTCACTATCCCAAGGCAGAATAAAAGCTGAGGAGACCGAATCACATTACAAGTTTGAACAAATATTTTTAATTAAAATGTCCAATTTAGTTGATAAACCTGTAATAACTGAAAGCGATAATAAACCTCTAGAAATAGCACATTATCCAGCTGAAAGTATGGAAGGAACACAGTTATTCAATGCTGTTGATGTTAGTGTTCACTTACCTGACAGTTCATTGGGTGCAAGTTTAAATCAAACATTGAGAGGAAATTCTTCCAACACTGAGGATTTAGATAACACTCTTGTCAACGAAAGTTTGGCTCTGGATAGTAGTCTATCTCTGCACTATAGCCAAGTTCTGTGTATGTATTATATAACAAATCAATTCATAGCATTTCCCAAAAAAGCTCAGTTGCTCATTAAATTTCAATTTCTTTCAGTAAATAATGAAGATTTGGAACTTGTAGACATGTTGCAAGATATGGACGAGAAACCAATAGAAGAAGATAGTGTAATGGGAACACCAGCTAATGTAGAGCAGGATGCAGATATTGATTCAGATGACGCTGAATATTCACGAATATTTGATGAAGAAACCATCATTCTTGAACAGGACAAAAGGTAGGCACCAAACTATGTCCATGAAAATAATGAAATTTACATTTTTGTATACTACAGTGATGTTTATTTTAGTAAAGACGATGAAAGCGAAAGTTCAACTTCATGGAATGATTCGTTTTGGGATGGCGCTAGCATTCCACAACTAGATGGAACGTGTGACGAAGATCGTAAGTAGACCATTTCCTTCCTCACTATCATCATCACCTCAGCTGAAAGATGCCTTACTTCATCGTCATCCTCGTGCCCTCATCGCCGCCGGGGCAGCACGCCAGCATATTATCTTCTTGTTTCGCGTTCTACCATACATCTCTTTTTATGTTTTCCTAACTCCTGTACGAAAATATTGACGTTTGTTAATTTTATAGATACAAAAAAGGTCAGAAAAAGAAAAATGAGACCATTTAAACTTGGCTTATCAAGGCCTAAATCCAATAAGAAAAACGAAAATGAATCATATGATAAGTTAGAATCTACCACAGATATAAGTCAAATGGATGAAATAAACATTTCAAGAGAAACTATAGAAGATATTACAGATTCACATCTGAGAAGGTTTATAAAGGCTCAACCTGAAAGTATTTTGGATAAGTCTATACAATTTGATGAAGGTGGTGCAGTACAACCCAAAGTAGAAAATGAATCAATTGTAGATTTAGTAAATAAAGTATCAAAATCACATGAACCTTTGCAGCCAGTAGTTGCAGAAGCTTATGATTTAGAAAAACAATTTGAACCGAAACCAGGACCTTCGAATATTAAAGTTGATAATTCATTCAATAAAACCTTCAATGACAGTGATAATGAAATAGAATCTTCTCCTGAAAACAACAGCCTAGGTATAATAAGCTTTTATGATAAGTCTAAAGTATTTGATATGTCGCTAGAAGAAACTAATAAAGTCGGTAATGAATCTCAAGAATGTGTTAAATCTGTAAACTATGAACCTATGTTCCTAGAAAAACGTGAAACTATAGAAGTAAATAATTCTGAAATACAAATGGACACTGGCGAAACACTCGAGGAAGTGAACGTCAAAACTGAACATAACATCACTTTATTTGAAAGAAAAAATCTTAAAATATTAACTCCAAAAATAAAACCGCCGACTAAGAGCTATGTATGCTCAAGTTTGCTACATTATAAAATACCTAAAGTAAGAAATTGTGAACCTTACTATTCAGATCATAAGGATGTAGGAGACAAAGTAGAGATAGGCCAAATGGTGTTGAAAGTAAATAGCAAACTATCGAGAGATCAGAAACCTTTTGATAAAGTGCTAGGCATCACCAGTATAGAGGAATGGCGCCATTTACTATTTCTGCAAACAAATGAGATTTCGCAAGAATCTACAAAGCCAGATGCATTGAAGATACTACTGGCTGGCAACAGAAAATGTATATTAGAACCTGTAAAAAAACCGCCGACCTGCAATGAAATTAAGAAGTGGTTATTGAACAAAGATAGTGATATAAAACAAGAAGATAGAATTGCCAATGATGAAGATATTAGTAAAAATACCGATGAACTGGAGAATTCGCAAGCTTTAGGTTTAAAATATGAAATTGATAACAGTATTAGTTTGGAAGTTGATGAAAAGGTTAGTATAAAACTTTACAACAAAATTAATATATCAACATTGAACATAATTATTTTCACCTAGACCTGTATTGAAGTCTATTGTTTTGTTTTTTACAGGAAAATGCTAATTTGAATAATAGTCTTCAAGTAACCTTGCAACCTGATGGTTCATTTCTATGCTTTGCTAGTTCCGAAAATCGACCAGAAAGCGGTTCTATAGAGGCTCCTTTGGTGGATGTAAGTATTAAAATCAAACTCAAAATCAGAGTTTTTGCAACAAATATTCTAATACTCCCTAAGCTATAGTGCAGATCTTTTTTGTTTAGGCCAATTTTCTTACAGTCTTGGTAGCTGAAGTTCACACTTCAGTCAGAGGAGATTTGAACCCGGACCCTGCGATTGACCCAATAGAAGTATTCTTCGTAACAGTAACAAACGATTGCCCAATTGGTCATCGCTTAGAGAAAATACTTACACAAATCATAGTCGTCGAGACATTTACATCAGTAAGATATTTAGACAGATGTATTTTCAACGTCGATGTAACATACGTCGACAATGAAAGCGAACTTCTAGAAAAAGTTATCGAACTAGTTATGAAACATGACCCAGACATATTGTGCGGGTACGAAATAGAAATGAATTCGTGGGGATATATCTTAGAAAGAGCGCAAATTCTAGGTTTAGAGATCGTTAAAGAATTTTCTAGAATAACGGAAAAGTATCGACAAAAACGTTGGAGAGGGGAAGAGAATGATTTTGAAGGGAGGATTATTGGAAGGATAATGTTAAATGTCTGGCGTTTGTTTCGCCATGAGATGGCGCTGTCAAGCTACAGTTTTGAGAACTGCATGTATGAGGTGTTGAAGGAAAGAGTGCCCAAGTACAGCTATGCTCAGTTGTCGACGTGGTGGCGCGATGATACCAGGATATTACGATGGATTCCAGTGGAGCATTACCTGACCAGACTGTCTGGGACTGTAAGGATGTTGGAGAAACTTGATATTATAAGTAAGTACTTATTTCTATTCTAAATCTATTTAATTAGAATCTCGAACACTATCTCAATTTTGAATAACATCAGACTGTCTGAAGCGGTAGAACGTGAGGCGCTTGCGATCTCTAGTGCGTTTGTTGAGTGTAGTGTCCTGGTTTTATTTTCAATCTCCGATTTGCCCAGGTTTGGTAATTTGTTATTGGGTTTATCCATTCATTCATAAATACACAGTAGCAGCCCAGCAGTCTCGATTTGTGCCCTGTTAGAAGCAATAGAAACGCCCCCTAAACATTACTGGCGGACTTAAAACATTCTACCAATCCCTTCAAGGAATATATGCTTGATTTTGTATGTTTTAATAACATGTTCCATCTATTTACGTAGATAGAACATCAGAACTAGCTCGTCTTTTCGGCCTGCAATGGTGGGAGGTGCTCTCTCGAGGATCGCAGTTCCGCGTCGAATCCCTCATGTTGCGAGCGGCAAGGCCTCTCAATCTGGTGGCCCTGTCGCCCACTGTGAAGCAAAGAGCGGCCATGAGAGCTCCTGAATGCCTGCCACTTATATTTGAACCAGGTATGAAATATGTCTTACCAATGCTAGTAGGAAACACACAAGTGGAGGTGATTAAAAAAAATAAACTTATGGAAAAATTGTACATTACAGCCCCCTAAACATGCCGAATGCGGTTTTTATTGTCATAATGTTATTTGTCTGTACTTTATCAATAATTGCTTTTATCGTGTGGCTGCCGTTCCTTCTAGTTTTATATCGATAAAGTGTTACTATGTATAAACCACAAAGACAGTGATAAAGGAAGTTTTGTTTCGCCAGAATCTCGTTTTTACACCGATCCCGTCATAGTCCTGGACTTCCAAAGCCTGTATCCATCAATGATGATCGCTTACAACTACTGCTTCTCAACGTGTATCGGGCGGGTGCAAAATATTAACGGGTACGTTTAGATTCACAACAGAAAAATAAATATCTTTAATAGAAGACGGATGGAAAATCAAACTCCACGCGTTTTCAAACTCACGCTATCAACGTAAAGTTTTGGGACTATTCGTTTACGCTTCGATCGCGTTCAAAATCCTGCTATTAGCCAAAAGTTTGCGGCGTACGATACGCCCATTGAACGTTCTTTACTAAGTATGATTAATTTCTATACAGCTACACCAATGTCCTTAAATTAGTATTATACCTTTCTTCATTCTTAGATATTTGAGTTTTCCTTATTTTTGTGTTTCAGTGAAGCAGCATACGAATTCGGAGCATGGCGACTCAGAATACCAAAAGCTAAATTAGAAACATTGGTGAAAAAAGGCTTAGTTCATTGGTCGCCCGTAGGAGTCGGATTTGTCAAGGCATCCGTACGTCGTGGTGTATTACCTGCATTATTGAGAAGAATCTTAGCTGCAAGACAAGCAGTCAAAAAGAATATGAAAGTGCAGACTGATGAAGCTGTGAAAAAGGCTATGCATTCTAGGCAATTAGGTAAAACACCATAGTAACAGCAATTAAAATATTATAATTAGATGTAGGTATTTAGTCTTAAGAGGGAAGCGCCAGGGTAGCCCGCAAAATAAAAAGAATCTTATTTTGCAATTTGCCGGTCAGGGTCAGGTTGTATGTTGAACAAAATATGATTCGCGACCGTAACAAGTATGTATTTATAGAATTATAATCATTAAAATCATCAATACAACCCTCTAAGTTCATATAATCCCATTGAATGACTTTTTCATGTAATTGTCAGTAAGAAAATTTGAAATTCGCGGAACCCTTTCGCATACCGAAAGTCTCACGGCGTGGGTAGGCCACCCACAAGATAAACCGACGACTTATTGAAGGTCGCAGCAATCCTGTCGATGCGGGCTGCACAGGATCTGTCGTTATTGTAATTCTGGGAGATCCCTATGCCCAACAGTGGACATCTCGCGGTTGAAATAATGATAAGCCTTCTGTCACATGCGCTTTCTTTTTCACCGTGACGTAGCTAGCTAAATTAGTCTCCAAACCGCGCCATGTAATCTCGATTTTCCTTTCAGGTCTAAAATTGATAGCCAATGTAACATACGGGTATACAGCGGCTAACTTCAGCGGGCGTATGCCTTGTGTCGAAGTTGGTGACAGTGTTGTGTCGAAAGGTCGCGAGACGTTAGAGCGAGCCATCAAGATGGTGCGAGAGAGCACGCAATGGAATGCTAAGGTAAATGGAGTAGCTAATACGTATTTTTTTTTAGAAAGAATGAAAATGTATTATCGGGACTGGTACAGAAAGATAATTACACAAACTTTCGAATAACGCCCTTGAATTTTAAGCTCTCTCGTGTCCTTCATATCTTGCTTCGTTTAGTCTTCTTGTCTAGTATTACTTACGGTCTATATTTATTTATTTTATTATTTATGTACACACAGTAAAATAGATACAGATGTATTAGTATTGAGTACAAAGGTACTGCTTATTTCTTAAGAAATTTCTTCCAGCAGACCTGCGAAACCTGCTTATTTTTTTTTTTAATATATATTAAATCCGGAAGTTTGATAGTTCACATTCAAATTATTATTGTGTTTTTGTTGTTGTACTGTTTTTTTGTTTGTTATGTGTAACTTCTTGAAGCCTCAGATACAAAACTCGACGATTTCATCTTAAATTGGCACAGAGCTTAAAAGTGATGTTGAAAATGTCGTAGGATAGTTTTTATTCGGATACAAGAAACTTTTCATCTGAAACACAACATTTCTTGCCCGGTCTTCTCCATAGATACCTACTACAATTTGGAATGGGCAACTAGCTTCATCTTTCAGACTAACCGACCCCTTGATAATTCAAAAGTGCCTGTAATTGGTTTATTTGAATTAAATGCTTTGAGTTTGATAAACCACAAGAATAACTGCTAGTTTGTATTCTGAATGTTTAGTGTAATCACATCAAAATCTTTAAATTAATTAATTCACTCACAGACAATGCACAGCCTAAACCGCTGGGTCTAGAAGCTTAAAGCTTTGCACAAGAGTTCCTTAACGAAAGTGAGCCTTAAGGAAGGATTTTTAGAAAATTCATCCCCTAAAGGGCTTAAATAAGGGATGAAAGTTTGTATGGAAATTCGTCATTTTTGTCCATGAGAAATCCCATCGGGCACACGGCTTGTTACAACAATCTTTAGTCCTCCAGACTGTATTTCGGCCATGGCGGCCAATCTCAACGGAAAGTAGACTTCGGCGCGGGACATATTATAGTGCACAAGTGTGTGCGCAGACACAGGTGCACTCTCTGCTCTCTCACTCTCTTAGTCCGATGGGACGGCAATCCGACACGACCGGAGAGAGATCAGGCGCAGGACCAACGGCTTAACGTGTTACAACAATAAAATTCCATTGTCAGGTAATCTACGGCGACACGGACTCAATGTTCGTACTGGTGCCGGGCGGTACACGCGCCGAAGCGTTCGAGATCGGGCAACAGATCGCCGATGCGGTCACCGCAGACAATCCCTCGCCCGTCGCACTCAAACTTGAAAAGGTAACGTTATTATAACCATGAACAAACAAAAAAAGTCGGATGGGTTCTCGCTGACAAAAAACTGTGTCACTCAAGTCGGCCAGCTCACTGTACCCAAACATTCACACATTAGCCGGTCGGCCATTACGCGCGCAAACGGCAACACACGCATATAAGTATTCCATCCGACTTTTTTTGTTCGTCCATGTTTATAACGTTAAAACAAAAACTACTTCGTATGGAAGCGAGATGGCGTATCAAACGCCTGAAAAAGTAGGGCGCAATTTTGAAGAGGAATTTGCAATTATACAATCTCGACTTATTCCTCTTTAAAACTACTCCACTACTTTTCTTCTTCTATTATTCTTCTCCACATACTATATTTACATCAGAACCTAGAAAATAAAAAAGCGAAAGTGGGCGTATCATACCTATTATTTTTTTCTTTTTTGCCAACTATTATTGTTTTCACTGTAAAAATTATAAAATAACGTTTTACTAAAATCTAAGGAATTTCTTATAGGTTAGCACTTCTATTAGGTTAGAAAAGAATTTGTGATTGTATTCAGCAGCCTAATTGAACCCGAGTTTTAAGTAAATAAATATCAAGCAATTTTCCAAATTGATCAGGTATACCAGCCATGTATACTACAAACTAAGAAACGTTACGTCGGCTACATGTACGAGAGTGCGGACCAGCCGAAGCCTGTGTATGAAGCGAAAGGAATTGAGACTGTGCGGAGGGATGGATGCCCAGCTGGAGTTAAAGTAAGTATTATTGATTAAGCTGTTTATTGTGCCCTGTAAGAATATATCAAGATTCTTAAAGTCTCTAAAAATAGCAAATATCCAAAGTTACTAGTAAGTAGCTATTGTCGGCGCTGGGCAAGCCATATTGTAACCCTGTTTTTTTTTTTTTTGAGTGTGAAATCATCAAATGACCTCTCCCGCTCTGGGCGGAGCGGAAGGGCGTGTCAGACTTTTACTGACTAAAACCCACCCGTGTTCCTTCAGTTGCCTGTGCGCCAGGGCCACGGTAACTCTTTCGAACAATCCGCAGCCCCGGCAGGCATCGGTCCTATCGGACCCCGTCAATTTTGCTGACATCTCTTTGAGGCGCGCGTGGAACACGACGCGCCGTCGACCCGGGCCTGGTCCTTACCGGACGGCGAGCTGCCCATTGCTCGCCGTCCGCAAGCCCACGCCTACGGTGGCCGGGAGTCGGCAATCGACTCCCGACGCCCAGGGTGTCTCCTTCTGCGGCGACTAGGAGCGCGAGGGCGCAGTGATTGCCTCTCCCTCTCGCGGTCCGCCTCCTCCTTCCCATTCCCTCTCGCTCCGTACCATGGCCTGAACCAGGGCCGGACGCGAGAGGTCGCCGCCACGAGGACACGGCGGTGCTCAGCCCAAGCCGGGCAGACCTTCACCGTATGCTCCACCGTGTCCTCCGGTCGATCCACACAATGATAACACCCGGGCGTTTCCTCCCGCCTTATCCGAAACAGGAACCTCCCGAAACAGCCATGTCCGGTGAGGACCTGAGTCAGGCGGAAGGTGCATATTGTAACCCTAACAGCAGACTAAGAATACGCATCTTATTTTTTTAAATTAATTCTGTTTGCAATCGGTCGTCAGACCATAAGCGAATTATTTCCATGTCACATGCCGTTGTGGTGAAGCAGCCAGTACTGTGCCTCCCACTTATAGAAGGTGGTTACTCTTCAGCCTATTTACCATCGCTGACGTGTTTAACAGTTCAGTAACTAGTGGGTTCGGATGCAAGGTTAGGCGTGCCGTGTAACAGTATTTTGTCTTTTGTACCGCCCGATTTCAGAGTTTACTGATGGCATGTGTATATAGTCGTGGATTTCGTCGTTCCTAGCAAACCAAGGAGAATTAGCTATTGATCTTATTCTACTACTATTTTATTGACTACTCATATATACCGGTAAAACGGGGTGAATAAGAACGCAGGGGTGAATCGGAACGAAACTGTCAAAAGGATTTTAACATTGAAATAATATAGTTTGTTGCCAACAAGGGCACTCAATCGTTAATTATAATACAGTAAACCCATTAGAGTCGTTATTGGCAACAAACTATATTATTTCAATGTTAATGTCCCTTATAAAGTTTAGTTGCGATTCATCCCTCTGTTCCTATTCACCCCGTTTTACGGTACTCATATATACTATACTCAGATATATAAAGACAAAAGTGATGTTCGACTCTTTTCGCCGGAATTAACCTCACTTTATCCCTTCTATGATGTGGATGTCGATGGTGTCAAGCCAAATTGAAGAATTCGTTAATGCCAGCAAAAGAAGAACTTGATAAATTAATTTTCTTTCTTTCTTTTTTTTTTTATTTATAGCTTCTCCAGCGAGCCCTTTGCGAGTTATTCGATACCGGCGACTTGTCCCGAGTGAAGAGATCAGTGATGGCCACGCTATCTCGATTGGCGGACGGCTCTCTATCGCCACAAGAGTTGTTCTTCACGCGGGAATACCACGGCGCTGCTGGGTACAGACCTGGAGCGTCTGCACCGCCCAATGAAATAGCTAAGTAAGTGTTTTACCCTGCTTAGAGCTACAGATTTGTTATTATTTTATTTTAGTAAAGTTAAGCCTGGTCAAAATCCCATCGTCAAAACTGACGCAACTTTCCTACATACTCACATCCTTTATTTAACTGATTTAGGGGGTGAATTGCAAAAATCCCTCCTTTGTGCTAAAAAACTTTGCACAAGAGTTTATTTTATAAAAGGAACTCTTGAGTAAAGTTTCATAATTCTAGGACTAGTAACTTAGGCTGTTGCGGGTATCTATCAGTGAATATAAGACTTATGAAGTAGATAATTTCTTCGACACACGCCATATAAAGCGCCGCGTATAAAGCCACTTACAATATCGTTCAAATTGTTTCCAGACGCCTACTAACCCATGACCGTCGCGCCGCCCCGCGCTCCGGCTGGCGGGTCTCTTGGCAGGTCACAGCGGGAGCGCCCGGGGCTCCGCTAGTGCGCCTCGCCCGCACGCCCGCAGAGCTCATGCGGGACCCCACCTTACAAGCACACAAGGCTTATTACGCGGCGAGAGTGTTGCTACCGCCGCTACATCGGTGTTTGTCGCTGCTTGGTGTCGATGTTTTTAAATGGTGAGTAAAGATGTAGAAATGTACGAACTCATGAAAGAAAAGAAAGAAATAGTTATTTGTGCAACAAGAGAGCAAAGTCGTTTTTTGCTGCGAGTGCTGATTTTGAATCCTGAGCAAGCGAAGGATTCAACGATTGAATCACGAGCGTAGCGAGTGATTCTAAAGTTGAATCCTGAGTGTGGCGAGGGATTCAAAGGCACGAGATGCAAAAAACTTTGCTCTCGTGTAACACACATAACTTTTCACTTCAGCAGCGAGAACACTTTAGGAGATAAAATAATAAACAGGAATAGATTGAAATAACTATTTATTGTGAATCAAAATAATTAAGATTGTAGGTAGAGGTACCAATTCAATAAAATGGAACATTTTAAAAGTTAAAAGTAAAATTACAGCAATTCTGCAAATTAAAAGTAACCCACTCTTTTATTTAAATTAAGGCGTGTTCGGAAATAGCACCCATGATATTTTTTTTTATTTTTTTTATTTATTTATTTATTTATATGATATTTTATTATTCAAAATATATTACGTAACATTATTGAAACTAGAAATAAATATGTACATGTTAAATATCAGTTTTATTTGCAGTAAATACTTATTTTCGTTTAAATACAACAATAAGTTAAAAATTCAATAAATTACATTAAAAGACATAATTATCTTTTTGAAAAATTTATTTAGTTAGTAGGTACGAAATTCCGAACGTGTTTGTCTTTGAGGTCGAATTCAAAATCGGAACTTCGAAAGGGCTGGTCTTTGTCTCTCTCTCTTTCTAATGGCGGGAAAGAGATAGAGTGTGAATGTTTCGAATTGTATGATTAACCCAAGGCTGAATAAGATATTCGCGGCTTTCTGAAAAAAAAAATTCAAAAGTTACTTGGTCTCACTCAGTGAGCAAAATCGCATTTTGCTCACTGATTTCAGGCAGCAAAACCTACATGTTTGAGCTACTGAAGTGAAAAAGTATTTATTTAGACTCGCACAGGATTATCAGATACTAAACTAAACACACTCATAAAAATAAAATAAAAACATAAAAATAATAAAATAAGAACAAAATGTAAAATGAAAATAACAACAGTACGTCCTGTACGAGGCCAATAGGCCCCTATCTCAGCATGATGCTGCGACATTTAAGAAAAATAAATGTCGCAGCGCTCGTATTCTGATAGGGCCCGCTGCTGTGATGTCACGGACAGATACAGAAATAAATAATAAAGTTAAATAAAAAAAAAATTGCTATTTATACATATATTTATAATCCGCATGTCAGCACCCGACGTAACATCAATTACTTGTCATGCGAGACCGCCTTACAAGCACACAAGACTTCTAGCATGTATAGCTTGGAGCCCGTCTTATGATGTTCACTCTCAACGCATTCAACATATACAACGTATGTTCAGACGCGTCTTGGCGTTTAGCAGTCGCGGTATTTCTCATAGATTCCCATATGACCAGCGAATTTCTTTCTTAAAAATGACTTTCTCCGTGACCCTCGAGCAAAGCTTAGTATTTAACCTTTTCACCGTACAACAAAACCGTACAACTTTGTACAACGAAATATATAGTGAATAGTAGTGATGAGGGTGTCGCCCTACGATAAGTGAGATTTATACACTTAACGTTGGGTAATTTTCATTTATTTTACGAATATAAATAAAAACCGGTTCAATATTTAGCTACTTGTTTCAATTCACAGTATCGCTAGTAAGAGAAACCAGTGTATATTATAAGTATTAAAGAAACACATGCATAACTTAATTAGAGCTTTAAGAAATGTGGTACATCTCTATTTGTTTCACGACGTCATCCGTTGACTTCATTTCAAGTCCTTGGCGCTTAGAGCACGTTATATTCAATTTTGAATAGGTATGTCTGTGGTCTTTCTTTCTTTAATTTTAGTTATACCGTGTTTTTTTTTTACCACATATGCTTTACTTCAGTCAACGATTATTAGTATTATTACCTTATAATATTTTTTTAAATGGTGAGATATTTGCGCAAAAGATTTTGAATTACCTATACAAAATAAATTTTGTGTCTATAATGAATTCATGACCAATGAAAACCAACAATAATATAAATAAATAACAATGCCGGACATGCCCGTAAAAAAAAACTTCAAATACTACCACTATACTTACCTATTTCTGCCAGGATCGCGGATTGTTCGAAAGAGTTACCGTGACCCTGGCGCACAGGCAACTGAAGGAACAAGGGTGGGTTTTAATCAGTAAGAGTCTGGCACGCCCTTCCGCTCCGCCCAGAGCGGGAGAGGTCATTTGGTGATTTCCCACCCAAAAAAAAAACATACCTATTTCTGATTCGATATCACGGACACATTTTTTTTTTTTTTTTGGGTGGGAAATCATCAAATGACCTCTCCCGCTCTAGGCGAAGCGGAAGGGCGTGTCAGACTCTTACTGACTAAAACCCACCCGTGTTCCTTCAGTTGCCTGTGCGCCAGGGCCACGGTAACTCTTTCGAACAATCCGCAGCCCCAGCAGGCATCGGTCCTATCGGACCCCGTCAATTTTGCTGACATCTCTTTGAGGCGCGCGTGGAACACGACGCGCCGTCGACCCGGGCCTGGTCCTTACCGGACGGCGAGCTGCCCATTGCTCACCGTCCGCAAGCCCGCGCCTACGGTGGCCGGGAGTCGGCAATCGACTCCCGACGCCCAGGGTGTCTCCTCCTCCTGCGGCGGCTAGGGGCGCGAGGGCGCAGAGATTGCCTCTCCCTTTCGCGCTCCGCCTCCTCCTTCGCGAGCATTACTGCTTCGCAGAAGGAGGTGACGGCTTCCCATTCCCTCTCGCTCCGTACCATGGCCTGAACCAGGGCCGGACGCGAGAGGTCGCCGCCGCCGATCGCCGCCACGAGGACACGGCGGTGCTCCGCCCAAGCCGGGCAGACCTCCACCGTATGCTCCACCGTGTCCTCCGGTCGATCCACGCAATGATAACACACGGACACATGAGACATAGTTTATCAACGTTATCTCTAGAATGGCAACCCACCTGCGATATTTCTGGTTTTGCAAATGTCGATAGGCTGTAGCGGCATCTACAAACGCCACATGCGAGCTACGCGTCATACTGACGTCACGCAAAATCCTGCATCGCGCAAGCAGAGTTTACCGCGCAACTAGCATATATACAACATCCCGACATCAACCGTTGGGCAGTTGCCCACCAGACACAACACCCGTCTGGTCGGAGGATCCTCCCTTTTCTATGGAGGTGTGAGTGAACTTTACACCCTGTTCCTCATACCTCTATACTGGTGACCCCGAATATGAACGTCAGCGCAGCCTTCGTGCAACTACTTCAGCGTGACGTCATCATCATCACTTCCGCAAGCTTTAGAGCGGCGAGTCACACAGCCAGCCAGCACCCACGGCTTCCACGGGTATCCTGACCACCAGCATGCAGCGACCGCGCATACCTGGTCATCACCCTCAGCCTCATCAGCAACCTTGGCACAGCACACTGCACTCTCGGCCGGTCCACAAGCAGAGCCTTCAAAACCCTCTCCTGGTCGACGCCAGCAGTCAGCCACAACTTGGCGCTGTACCACATCCGACGCACTGGAGCATAACGCAGCGCCACCCCGACTCACTGGGGAATCTTCGCAGACAGTTCCGACTCACCGCGAACTATGCGACACCCGGTTCCGACTCACTGGAACCTCAACTGGCCCTGGCAAGCATCGCAAGATACAAGACTCAGCCCACTATCGACCTCCGGTCTCCGGGGGGGAGTGATGTAGCGGCATCTACAAACGCCACATGCGAGCTACGCGTCATACTGACGTCACGCAAAATCCTGCATCGCGCAAGCAGAGTTTACCGCGCAACTAGCATATATACAACATCCCGACATCAACCGTTGGGCAGTTGCCCACCAGACACAACACCCGTCTGGTCGGAGGATCCTCCCTATTCTATAGAGTATGAGTGAACTTTACACCCTGTTCCTCCTACCTCTATAAGGCAATAGTTAAAGAACATCACGAAAAAATAACGTGCATAGCATAGCATTAACAGCCTGTAATGTTCCTACTGCTGTGTGTGAACTGCTTTGGATGGAATGTGTGAAAGATGATATGGCTAGATAGGGAGTGACTACCGAAAGTACCACTAATAGAGAAGTATCGAAGAAAAATACATGTTGCGACGATCAAAATAAATTGTGATAAGGGCAGGAGAATGATAAATGTTCCCACTGCTGGGATACAGCCCTCCTCTATATAAGAAGAAGTGGGCCGTAATCCACCACGCGGGCCCAGTGCCTGTTAGTGAATGTCACATGTCTTCGAATGTTTTATTCTTGCACAGGCCTCACGATGTTTTCCATAAAATTAAAATAACATGGCAAGTAATAATAAATCCATCTTCCGCATTTCAGGTGGAACGAAGTAGGATACACTCGAGAGATTCAGCAACGCGAGTCCCGTCGCACAGGCGGGCTCGGCATCGCGCGCTACATGTGGCGCGAGCGTTGCGCAGTGTGCGGCGCTAAGAGTGCGCGCGCGGCCGTGTGTGATGCCTGCGCCACAGCCACGCGCGCACAACGGTCTGCCGCCACGCTTGCGCTGAGGCTGGCGACCGCGAACGAACATGTGCAGTATTGTGCCGCTGTGAGTATGGTCACTAAACTTGAATTTAGGATCTCATATACAGTACGACACAACTTTGATGTAGCATCGGCAAAATTCGTTACTTTACAATCAAAGCTGCAGATCGTCAGCAGAGAGATGGAAGTGGGAAGAAATGACTCTAGTGACAGAGTTAATGGAAATAGAAAAGAGAAGAGGAGAAAGAACGCCACCCTGAGGCGCATCCGCGGTAAGAGAGCACCAGTCAGAAGAAAACTCTTCGAGACGGACCCAATGCCGCTGCTGGAGTCGAACCAAACAATAGTAGAAGAAGAGAAATTGACAGATTTAAAGGCACTGTAAAGTCCAGAAGTACAAGTAAGGTGTGAGATTTGTGCTCCAATGAGCGCCCATTTTATTACAAATAAAAATCAACTTAGACTACATACCGCTAAAGTATATAAGTAAATGGCAATGAATGTAAATTGTCTGAAATTCTGCATTGAAGCATAGGAATATTGTAGGTGGAGAAGTCAACTAATGATATACTAAGCGTTTGTACCTACGACACATCTCATATAGCTTGTGCAGACACGACAAAGGAGAAAGAGAAAGGGAAGAAAGAAAGCAAGGAAGAGAAGGAGAAAGGGTGCCCGGTTGGTGGCAATAGGCTCTCCCCCTATTACATGGGACTTAAACATAACTGGCGAAATGTGGGGGTACTATAGGTACACCTCTGCTTAACCCTTCGGGGAATACAGGCGTGATATTATGTTATGTTGTTATGAGAAAGGAAGCGACTATATGTTTGTTCGGCCTGTTAATCTAAGACTACGGCTATGACTGCCAATCAATGCTTGACAAATATCTGCATTTAATTCCATAAAAAATAACTGAACTATTGTCTACAGATCTGCGCGTCATGCTGCGGCCACGGTCAATCTGCAGTGTGCGAGAACACCGAGTGTCCAGTTCTGTGGCGACGCATCACCGCCAAACACAAGCTTGCACAAATCCGGGACGTTGTTGCACATTTACCACACAATTTTACAAGAGAAAGTCTAGACTTTTAATCATGTTTTATAACTAGGTCTAATATAAAATAATTTACAAAGCGACGTTAAAGTTGATAACTGCCCTTAAAACCTAACGGGCTCGGCGGTTTATTTAGCACTTGGATGCACGAAAGAATATAAATAAACTTATCAAGTAATATGAAAATAAATATTTATTTAAAATTCATTGTTTTTTACTTCCTGAAAAACGTACACCATCATATCTCGGTTCATTCCACTGGTTCATTCGCTAAATAAACGTTTACTGTATGTGCTAATAGCGCCATCTAAAAACAATGTTTTTCAAATCTATCCGATCAAATCCACAGATAAATCGTGAGCATCAAGTTGACGGGATCAAGTTCCCAATTTAAAATGTATCACATTAAAGTGTTTGTACTACATATGTACTATTTGTACCCTAAACAAGACATCTGTACCTCTAAATGAAAAGGAAGTATGTCAAGACGTCTGGTCCCGCCACTTAGACGTCAAAGTGGCGACACCTTCTGGAAGCGCTACTCAGAGGCAGGTTATTCACACCCGAAGACTTATACTACATCGCTCATTTGGAGAAAAAACGACGTAAATGTAATTTTTCCCAAAATGAGTTGTCGATATATATTGTGCTCGAAACAAAATTCAGAGGAGTAGAGGCGTGAAATATTTGGCGTAAAATATTTAATATGGTTTTCGGATTTATCAACATTTCAGAACGAGATGGTAACAGATTCCAAAAAAAAAAACGTCTTTAAATCACTCTCCTGTAAAATTTTAAAAGCGGTAGTTACGTCGTTGTTTCTCCAAATGTGCGACATATGTACAGGTGGATACTAAATTTTCAATACAATTGTAAGTGCCATATTAAAGTTATGTGATTAAAACATTGATCCCGCCAATTTGATGATTCATGTTATCGCTGAATTCATATGAATATCGTTAGAGCTTGTGCAAAATCAAACGTGAAAACTTAGTACGTCCTAAGTACAATGGACGTGCGTAATTTTCGTATTCATAATCTAATTACATCAAAAGTTATCTATCATTATGCATCGTTATCTTTGAAATGGACACATCTAAGCAGAAATGAAACAACCTTAAATGGTTTTGGTAATTAAGTATATATATTGATCGAACTTCAATTATAACTGTTGCCTTTAGTGTTATAATGATAAAAGTTACATAAATAATTAAAAGAAAGTTTGATAAGACTTATTTTTGCGCATAAGTATATCAAACAATTAGGCACAATGTACATTTGACTCTTCTTAACTTTTGTCTTTACGTCATCGTAGCACTCCCACTTACCAATTATTCGAGAAATATGAGTTCGATAATGCCCGATGCCGCTAGATGTACGTGGAGCTATAAACTCTATAACAGGTAGAATAGAATAGCATTTCCCTTTTAAGACAATTTGTCTCGGATTTTCAATAATGTTAATAATTCCATCTGCTGATTTTTCGAGGGCAACTATCGGACGGTGCTTATAATGTTTACATCTAGAGGTAATAGTAGGGGAGCCCACGATGCTAAATGGGGATTTACTCGAGCGTCGCACACTGGTCCCGAATGATAAAAAAGTGGACATTAAGAAATTTTTGACAGAAGGTCAACGGATTCGGCTGATTTTTTTTTTGTAGACAGCTGATGCAATTACAAATCACTTTTATAGATTGAGTTTTTGCCAAATAAGCCGTATTTTCAGAGAAAAAAAATATTGAAATATTTTTTGTATGAAAGAAATCCTAATTTTGTCTTTATCTTCCAAGATTCAAACGTATTCAAAATAAAACTTAAAGCAGCTTGTAGAGATGCTAATTGCTCACTACTTTGTCATAGACACTCAACTGCGATTTTGTGCTCCTTTTGAGTTACATGCACTTTAAATATTTTTTGTATGAAAAAATCCTAATTTTGTCTTTATCTTCCAAGATTCAAACGTATTCAAAATAAAACTTAGCGCAGCTTGTAGAGGGGCTAATTTCTCACTACTTTGTCATAGACACTCAACTGCGATTTTGTGCTCCTTTTGAGTTACATGCACTTTAAATATTTTTTGTATGAAAAAATCCTAATTTTGTCTTTATCTTCCAAGATTCAAACGTATTCAAAATAAAACTTAGCGCAGCTTGTAGAGGGGCTAATTTCTCACTACTTTGTCATAGACACTCAACTGCGATTTTGTGCTCCTTTTGAGTTACATGCACTTTAAATATTTTTTGTATGAAAAAATCCTAATTTTGTCTTTATCTTCCAAGATTCAAACGTATTCAAAATAAAACTTAGCGCAGCTTGTAGAGGGGTTAATTGTTAACTGCGTTAAGCAATGACTCATTACCAAAAAATGCTTATAATCTGAATATGAGTCACACAATAAATTACCTGTACCTGAACATGTCTGTACACGTTTTGAGATATCCAAGTTGTTTATTTGATATATTTAAAATAAGACTTTTTTTTATAGAAAGACATTTATAAGAGTTACTTATTAATGAAGAAAATGTTATTACATCTTAGTCTATCTTTAACAAGATTATTTCTAATCCGCCTGAATTAATTTTTTAACTCTGAAAATACGGCTTATTTAACAAAAAATACATCTTTAAAAGTTACTTGTAATTGTATCAGCTGTCTACAAAAAACTAGTAAAGCTCATCCGACAACGAAAAATTTAAAGTGCCTGTAACTGAAAAGGAGCACAAAATCGCAATTGAGTGTCTATGGCAAAGTGATGAACAATTAACCCCTCTACAAGCTGCGCTAAGTTTTATTTTGAATACGTTTGAATCTTGGAAGATAAAGACAAAATTAGGATTTTTTCATACAAAAAATATTTAAAGTGCATGTAACTCAAAAGGAGCACAAAATCGCAGTTGAGTGTCTATGACAAAGTAGTGAGAAATTAGCCCCTCTACAAGCTGCGCTAAGTTTTATTTTGAATACGTTTGAATCTTGGAAGATAAAGACAAAATTAGGATTTTTTCATACAAAAAATATTTAAAGTGCATGTAACTCAAAAGGAGCACAAAATCGCAGTTGAGTGTCTATGACAAAGTAGTGAGAAATTAGCCCCTCTACAAGCTGCGCTAAGTTTTATTTTGAATACGTTTGAATCTTGGAAGATAAAGACAAAATTAGGATTTTTTCATACAAAAAATATTTAAAGTGCATGTAACTCAAAAGGAGCACAAAATCGCAGTTGAGTGTCTATGACAAAGTAGTGAGAAATTAGCCCCTCTACAAGCTGCGCTAAGTTTTATTTTGAATACGTTTGAATCTTGGAAGATAAAGACAAAATTAGGATTTTTTCATACAAAAAATATTTAAAGTGCATGTAACTCAAAAGGAGCACAAAATCGCAGTTGAGTGTCTATGACAAAGTAGTGAGAAATTAGCCCCTCTACAAGCTGCGCTAAGTTTTATTTTGAACACGTTTGAATCTTGGAAGATAAAGACAAAATTAGGATTTCTTTCATACAAAAAATATTTCAATATTTTTTATCTCTGAAAATACGGCTTATTTGGCAAAAACTCAATCTATAAAAGTGATTTGTAATTGCATCAGCTGTCTACAAAAAAAAAATCAGCCGAATCCGTTGACCTTCTGTCAAAAATTTCTTAATGTCCACTTTTTTATCATTCGGGACCAGTGTGCGTCGTAGAGACCTATTGGGTTGCAAAGCTTAGATGATAAGAAGAAAAAATGTTATATGATATATACCTTTACATCGGTGGGGGAAGCGGCTATAGATTTTTAAATATGTAAAAAAAAAACTGTTGCATGGACATCCTCGAGCGCGTCAGATATTGATAGCATCAATGCGCTACGTATTTTTAATATTTTTGGGTGGGAAATCATCAAATGACCTCTCCCGCTCTGGGCGGAGCGGAAGGGCGTGTCAGACTCTTACTGACTAAAACCCACCCGTGTTCCTTCAGTTGCCTGTGCGCCAGGGCCACGGTAACTCTTTCGAACAATCCGCGAATAATGTACGTATGTTAATCTGATCGTTTGCATGATGCGGGTGGTTGTATGTAAGGGTTGAAAATGAAAAAAAAAATAAAAAATAATCGAGCGCGTCAGATTTTCTAAGGGAATGTTAAGTGCACCAAAAAAAAGCTCTCATTCACTAATCTGACGATTTCGATGGGACGCAAACTCGCGGCCATTATCATAATGTGCAAAAAAAAATCGCCATTTTGAAATACTCAAGCGCGTCAGATTAATATATATATGGTTCATCTTTATGTTCTAAACGTACTGTCTCATAATCTGACGATTATCTAGAGGGATTCGCCTGATCTGACAAAAAAAAAATTAGAAAAACGGTTCACCTTAAAGGCCATCCCTGCAACTTCCCGCTAATTCCATTCCTGGGCGCTTAAAATTGTACTTATGACATTTTTGAGCTCAAAATATAATTTATGTGATATTTTGAGCTCGCTGAGTTCAAAGAAATAATATTTCTATGCATTTGAGCTCTCCCAGCTCGAAAGTCTGATAGAAGTTTCATAGAACACTATTTTTGGAATTTTCAAACCGCAATAACTTTTGAATGGATCAAGCAATTTTCACGCGGTTGGCGGCATTCGACGCAGTTTTATCATCCTCATAAGTAATTTTGCAATTTTAATTGATCGAACCAAACATTTCGGAGTAATCCCGAAAAAACACTTTTTCGGGTTTCTTTCGTTCACGATATCTCTCGAACGAATCAACCGATTTTGACCAGCTTGGTGGCGATCGACGTGGTTTTTCAAGCTCAAAGGCGGATTAGTTTTTGAAGTTGATCGATAAAGCCGTTTAAAAGTTATTAAAAAAAAAAAAAAAAACTTTTTTTTGAATTTTTCAAAATTTCTCAAAATCTATCGGCCCGAATCGGTTCAAATTCACAGGAAATCTAATTTTGAGGGAAATCTTTAGAACGCCGTTTAGTAGATTCCGATCGGTTTAGTCGTTCAAAAGTTATAAGCGAGTCACATAGTCACACACACACCCACACACACACACACACATGCATACAGACATAGTGACAACATCGCAGGGGTAGTCAGGGAAGCTTCCTATGACCTTAATATTTATAAACTTTAATTCACACAAATCATATTAAAATAGCAAAAAAAGCCAAAACGTTGGAAACACGTTGTAAACAGTATACCACGAACGAGTCTTTATGATCAGCTGTGATGGCGTCATGGCAGCAGAAACCAGAGTGGGGACGGAGTGAGAGAGTAATAGACAGAGAAAGAGTGAGAGAGGAATAGAAACGCGGAGAAGGAAATGTAGGCATCACGCCGCTGCACGCATTTAACTTTATCGACGAATTTTTGTTATTTCGGCTTGCGGAAATCGTCAGATTATATATTTTTCATTATTCTTGAATTATTTCCTTCAAAATAAAAAAAAATTTTGCTACGCTCGCGAATGTCGAGATGACGTTTTTTATTTACAACTTTGTTGCCCTCCCCTTTCTTTACGTCACTCTCAAATTGTCAGATTAGTGGAATATACACTTTTTAGGATGTAATTAACTCACCCTACCTTAATCTGACGCGCTCGAGAATTTCTGATGGTCAATTTTGTTTTACTAATCTGATCCTGTATTCTTCACGGGCGGCCTTATATATGGGCCTCATGTTTTGTGGAGGTACTTAACCGGGTACAAGGTATCCCCCTGTATATTAATCTGCCGCGCTTTAGTAAATCCCGAAATCCCCGCTTGGGCTCCCCTACTATAAAAACCCGATCGATCTTTTTCCTATCATCGATATCGATATTTTTCCTCATATTTCTCAAATAATTGGTAAATGGGAGTGCTACGATGACATACAGACGAAAGTTAAGAAGAGTCAAACGTACCTATATAGTGCCATTTTTTTTTACCTTGTTTAATATATGCGCAAAAATAAGTCTTATCAAACTTATTTTTTATTATATAAGTCACTTTTATCATTAGAACACTAAAGGCAACAGTTATAATTGGAGTTGGATCAATACATATATTTAATTATCAAAACCATTATGGGTTGTTTCATTTTTGCATAGATGTGTCCATTT
The DNA here is from genome assembly GCA_917490735.1 of Dryobotodes eremita. Taxonomy (NCBI): domain Eukaryota; kingdom Metazoa; phylum Arthropoda; class Insecta; order Lepidoptera; family Noctuidae; genus Dryobotodes; species Dryobotodes eremita. The sequence continues at coordinate 7,125,447 of OU823248.1, forward strand.
CAAAGGTAACGAAGCATAATGATAGATAACTTTTGATGTTACACACGTTTGTAGCGGCATCTACAATCGCCACATGCGAGCTGCGCGTCATACTGACGTCACGCAAAATCCTACATCGCGCAAGCAGAGTTTACCGCGCAACTAGCATAACAACATCCCGACATCAATCGTCGAGCAGTTGCCCACCAGACCCAACTCCCGTCTGGTCGGAGGATCCTCCCTTTTCCATAGAGTATGAGTCAACTTTACACCTTGTTCCTCATACCTCTATACGTTCATGTACTTAGGACGTACTAAATTTCCACATTTGATTTACCACAAGCTCTAACGATTGTCATATGAATTCAGCGATAACATTAATCATCAAATTGACGGGACCAATGTTTTAATGGCATTTTAGTTTGGCACTTACAATTGTATTGAAATTTAGTATATGCCTGTACACATGTAGTGTACATGTGTACAGGCATATACTAAATTTGCTACATGCATGCATTTACTACATGTCTTTGGGTGTGAATTACCTGCCTCTGAGTTGTGCTTCCAGAAGGTTCCGCCACTTTGACGTCAAAGTGGCGGGGCCAGGGACGTCTTGACATACTTCCTTTACCTTTAGATGTGTAAATGTCTTGTTTAGGGTATACAAATAGTACATATGTAGTACAAACGCTTTAATGTGATACATTTTAAATTGGGGACCTGCACCCTAATTACGTAACACACCATCTATCACAATCTGAATCATTTTGAAGCCTATTGAAAGAAGAAAGAAAGAAAAATAGGTTTATTTGTCACAGAAACACGTGCATACAAAAAAGATAATTAGCTCTAGAAACAATGTAAAATAAAAATAAAATAAATCTATAATCACGAGCACAAAACAGAAATAGCAATATTGCTAATCCATTGCTTCTTAAGTTCGAAAAATTTGTCTGTTCAACAACGTAAATAACGCAATGAATGTTGTTGAACTGTCAAAATGAATCCCATTCTTACTGTTAGTGTGTTACGTAAATTTTACCCCGCGGATCCCGTCGTCTTGAAGCTCACGATAAATCACTATTTTACAAGCTTTTATTTAACTTGCAATGTATGTATGTTTGTCTAGATGGAATCTTGCAAGCTGAAAAAACCACTTCCTCTTATCCTACGGAGTTGAAATTTCACACGTTGATTCTGTTTCGTAGACAATGCATTTTTATGATGCATGACCTGTGATTCTACACCCAGAATTGGCTCCAGACGAAGGATCTCCTTAACGGTCAACGGTGCAAACATGACATTTAATATACGCGTTTAATTATGGTAGTTCCTTCTAAAGTTTACCATGATCTGGCTGCTGCACCCAGAACTGGCTCCCATACGAGAGAACTCCTCAGAGGTCAACAGCACAGGCACGAAATGTTGTATAAGTTTAGTATTCATTAAATTATAATGATAGCCCGTTCTAAAGTGTGGCATGACTTGGATAGTGCAACTCGAATGGCTTCTCACCATAACTTGTGTAAAGACGCGTTTGGGTTCTTTGGATTTGTCTTTATAAGTACTTCTCAAGAGAAGGTGATAGAACGGCTAGCTATAGAAATTCTAATGCTAAAAAGTACAAAATAAAATTGAAGTAAAAAAAAACCTTTTAAAAACAAGCTTTTATTGATCTAAAAAGTACTAAATAAAACTTACGTTAACATAAAACTTTAATATTTTCTTAAAAGCTTGAGGCATGAACGTCCTCTTAAACTTTAAGATAAGCCGCAAGCTTCTAAGAAAATATTAAAGGTTTATGTTAACGTATTGTAGTACTTTTTAGTTCAATAAAAAAAGGTTTTTTACTTTTTTATTAGTTGTGATGACACCACTGCCTGACGCAGACAGTGACAGATGACATGACACTGACAAGTGACAATGTTGTTTGTTTTGTTGGCGCACAAATGTCAACGAGTCAGTTAAAGGAAAATAGGATAACAAATTATTTCTCTTATCTCTATAGAACGCAATAAAGCTAAAAGTTTTGCAAAAGTAAGTTATAGAAAGCATAAAACATGATTAATTCTCCTATAATGCAGCGGCATGTAGAGTTACGGAAATTGCCCTCAGCCTCTCTACTTAACTTGGCAAATATTTTGGAGGTCAACAACGACTGGCAAAAAGTCGTGCCCCTCATACCGAAAGACTTGCAAAGTGAACAGTTTGAACGTAAATACAACCAAGAACATCTGAGGTAACCATTTTATTATAGTATAAGCTTTGAAACCATGAAAATATTGTTTTAAAGAAACCACTAAAGAAAATGTTTGTATTTTATCCCTTCATCAGGTTAATGGAAGAACATGCCAGAAACACAAGCAGAAAATGTGCTGAGGTGCTATTTGACGAATGGGGTACGTCAGGCAAAGTTAGACCAACTTTGGAAACTCTCATGAAGATCTTATCCCAGGCCCAAATATTCAGAGCTGTCGATGAAATCGCACGCATGCTAGGAGGTAGGCAATCGACTTCCAATGACCTATGCTTGACAGTTAGGTGAATACTACTTTACAGTATTTTTTATGTTACAGAGCCATCACCTCCCCGGCCCAGTGATGGCCCAGGAGCTCCCATACCAATAAACTTAACAGCCCTTCTAAATGATGAAAGTGTGGAACAAAGATTAAATTCAATGGCCTCAATTGAAAGTGACAATCTTCATCACTCAAGTCATGATCAAGCAGCTTGTAATCATCCTACAAGACAACTCAAAGAACCAAGTGACTTGATAAAGTTTTCTGAGAACATACAAAGTGCAGATATACCTAATCTCAGAGAGTTACAAACTTTTGGCGATAGAAGTACTGCCTTAATGAAATACCAATCAAAACTGATTAATGTTACTAGCTCCAATTCCAATGTTATGACATCACGAGAGTTTCCTGACTTCAGTGCTCTGATACCTAAATCCAATGAATCTGACCCAAGAACAATAAATTCTGTAACAACTGCATCAACTTCTACTGAGACTGAATCATCTCAGGTAGATATGACACCACAAAGTGAACTGTCTCAGTATGGTGCTGGTGGTAACTTGACATCAGTACATAACATATTCAGCATAATAGACAATGCTATATTAGAAGATAAGAAACTTGTCCATTTTGATTATAGAGAGTTGGAAACTATAACAAATAAATTTTCTGAATCCTTTGTAGATAAGCCAGTTGGACCTAGTGGGAAAATAGGAAGTGGGGGCTTTGGAGATGTGTATGTTGGCACACATACTAAACATGGGTCTCTGGCTGTAAAGAGAGTGAAAATTCAATTTCAGATAAGCTATGAGGTAGCAATGAAGGTGTTTAACACTGAAGTGAAATCACTATCTCACCTGCGACATGAAAACATTGTCCCTATATGTGGGTACTCCATAGATGGGCCAACACCATGTATAGTGTGTGAATACGTTGATGGTGGGTCCTTGCTACAAAAAATTGCTGCAAAGATACTAACTGAAAAACAAAGAATGAACATAATGAAAGGCACTGCTGAAGGACTGAAGTACATCCACCACAGTGAACGGCCTCCACAATATGATGACAGTGGAAATCTGTCAGAATCTGTTTCTACCAGGAAAAGTTACTTTCTCCATGGAGATGTTAAAAGTGCTAACATATTGCTAACTCAAGACTGTGTGCCAAAGGTAGCAGAAGTTAACATCAGCTTATATTATGCATTTCAACTGTTGTATCATTAACTTATATAACTTTTATTTTTGCAGCTATGTGACTTTGGCTTGGCTAAACAATTAGAAACAACTTGCATCAATACCAGGCTGATGGGGACCACAGCTTACATGGCACCTGAAGGCTTCAATGGTACAGTCACACAGAAAAATGACATCTTCAGTTTTGGTGTAGTGTTGCTGGAATTACTAACTGGTTTGGAACCAATTATAATAGCTAATGGCGAGAATAACAATATTAAGAATTATGTTGAAGATAACTGTGTAGATGGTGATATTACTAATCTTTTAGACAGTATTGTTGACCATTGGGCACAAGCTCAGAATATATTCATACTAGCTCAGCATTGTTTACAGCATCACAAAAATGATAGGCCGTCTATTGATGAAGTCTGTGATACTTTAACTAGACTAATGTAATCCTAGCTATTTTATTTTTACCCAAATTTAAGTGTCTGACAGAATTAAAGGTTAAACAACCTTTTACCTAAGCAAAGTTAGAACATAATTACATGAGTTGCTGCATCTGAAGAGATTTACATAATTCACCAGGACGTTTTTTTTACCGAGCACTGGATTTTCAATTCTCGGTGTTCGAGCCGACCATTGAGAATCCAACAGAGAGCATACCAGCGAGTCAAAAAATACACTGTTGGATTTTCAACTCTTGGCGCTAAGCAGAGCGTTGAAAACCCAGTGAGCAATAAAAAAAACCTTGCATTAAGAGGCGGGTCGGGTAATTCTAAAGCATTCTGAAAGCTCACTCTAGTGCCAATATCAGTAAATTCGTTTATAATACGTTGCTGTGTGCGCGCCGGAGGTTTTTAAAGGCATTGCAACGCAAGTCGGGCATTAGCTAGTTACAGATAAAAAATTGATATTTTACTTAGGGCGATACAATGGGTAGTCATATCGCAAAAAGGATTTGTAATTTTTACTATTGTAAGCGCAAATTGTTATTATTTACCTACAATGTATATATTAGACTGTAGCCTTTCTGAAGAATAAATACTTAAATAAAAATATCGGAAGTAATATTATAAGGAGGTACAGCCCGGATTAAACTTTATGGCGGCTCTGAAATGCGCTACTCGCTGAGCAGTACCTCACCCCCACTAACACGCAAATTGGTTACTGCGCAGCTACACGCCTCATGTACCGAGCCGCCATAATGTTTGAATCGGACTTAAGTAATAGGTAATACGGACTGGGGTCCGCAACTCTACGTCAATGCGCGTATTTTGCGTACGGGTGGGAAAATCGATTATTCGATCCACCCCAGCTCCTCGAAGGCCAGCAATGCCTTGGTGTTGCTGACAATCTCACGTAGGGTACCTGGGTTACCGAAGTACTTTGCCCTGTACGTGGCGACCACCGGGCAGTTTGCACATGAGCTGCTGTTTCGTCGTCCTCCGTGAATCGGACTTACAATGATTGTTTGTTTGTAGGTTATATATGGAAGTAATTATCAGATTACAAAAATTCATTCACTGATTGAAAGCTACACTATTGCCGATTGCTATAACATTATGGTTGATGCTATAGTTGACTTCCACACAGACTGAAGTCGCGGGCAGAAGTTAGAATCAAATAATGTCGGATAAGTAGCTGTAAGAACAATATTATCAAATAATGTAAAGTATGTAGCTGTAAGAATAATATTATCAAATAATGTAGGGTAAGTAGATGTAAGAATAATATTATCAAATAATGCAGGGTAAGTAGCTGTGAGAATAATATTATCAAATAATGCAGGGTAAGTAGCTGTCAGAATAATATTTAACAAATGAAATATTGTAGGTACTGGTATTGGTAAGTACCTATTTTATGATTTTGCGTGCCTTGTGATTTTGATTAATTTTAGGACGGTTTATTAGCCAAAGTTATGAAGTAGATATTTAAAAAATAAATAAAACGATACTTTAACAACAAATACTTTCTTTTATTGAATTAATCCTTTGTAAGAAATCGTTGCCTAATCCCTTTGGCACTGATTCCAGATTACTACATATTTGCATCTGTTCTTCTTTAGTGCACAAATTAATTAATGTTAGAATCAGATTCTGAATTTGTAATATTGTTGTTTCGTCTTTAGCCACATAAAGAGTTTTAATTAGTGCAGACAGTATCTTTTGGTCTGTAGGTAACTTCCAGATGCACCAGCAATAACTGATCCACATTAGGAGGCACTGAAATAAAATAAAAAGTAATAAAGGCTCGTGCACACTGGCGCGACTTGTCGCGCGACGCGATTCTGCGATATTATATCCGTAGAACAATTTCTATGAAAACGCGCGCGACAGTTCACACAGGAGCGACCTGTCGCGCCGCGACGGCGTCGCGGAGCGACGAGCAGCGCGACAGAAAAGGTACCATTTTGTATGGCGTCGCGGCGAAATCGCGGCGATTTCGCGGCGAATTCGCGGGCGCGACGCTACGCCGCGGCCGCGACGCGACGCGACGCAAAGAAAGTATAAATGGCGGTGCCATCCAAGCTGCGCTCAGACGTGCCTTCGTGCTCTGACGAAGATAGTCTAGTTGACGATCTTCGTCAGAGCACGAAGGTAGGTCTCTACATGTTTGCTGAGCGTGGGGTTCTAGACTCCTAGGTTCGATTCTCCGATTTTGTTGCAAAATAAAATAAAATCATAAGCAAAATAGTAAGTCATTGAAATGTGACTCTTATCTCATTCTTTTAAGGTATAAATTAGGATGTTAGACCCAACCACCAACCAACGAACCATTTGAAACTAAAATTCCTTGCAAATGTCAATCATTCTAATTTGTATCTTATTGCAGTGGTATAAGAGTTACATTGCAATGACTTACTAATCGTTTTGGCGGCGCGCGGCGCGGTCAAAGGAAAGTACCTCTTTGAAGATGCCGCAAGCCAGCTATGCGCCGCGTCGCGCAGCCAGCGCGACGGTGTCGCGTCGCGTAGCGGGCGCGAATCGCGTCGCGCCCGCTACGCGACACGAATCAAGAGAGTATAAATGGCGGTGCCATCCACGCTGAGCTCAGTAGTAGACGATCTTCGTCAGAGGACGAAAGCAGGTCTGTAAGTGTTTGCTGAGCGTGGGGTCCTAGGTTCGATTCCCCGGTCGGTCGACATAACCCAACCTAACCTAAGTAGGAAGTAGGTACCTAAGCTTGACCACACAAGCACGAACGACGAAACTGGCGAATTCGGACGTGCTAAGTGACTTAGATAGGCGTAATTTATGATTTTTTTACGGACCTATCAATTTATTTGATTCATAAAGTTTACTTTCGCCTGCAGGCTGCAACACATTTTTATGGCTTTGTAGAAGGCGAGGGCAGATCTGTAGGCCTAGACAAAAACTTTTCTGATAGCGTTAACGCCAGACGCTAACGTCAAAATGTATGGCAATGACATTACCTGCGGAAAAGGTACGTAATGTCATGTGGTAAGCAAATGTCAACTCCATACAATTTGAATTTCCGTTGGCGTTAACGCTTACAGAAAAGAGATTTTGTCTAGGCCCTCTGGGCGTATTTGTTGAGCGTGAGGTCCTAATGATGGGTGGGTTCTTCATCAGATTACGAGGACCTTTTGTTATTAGCAGTAGCTATTGATGGAGATAGAAGACAAGAACTTAGTCGCATTAAACGCACATAAGTCGCAACATTAAATGTTGATTTTTTCTGTTGCACGCGTTGTTGCTATGTACGTTTGAATACCTACAGTTGGAATGCAGTGTATCTTGTAATTAGCTTCACTGTACCTAATAAAGCTCACGGCTGAAGTTCCGTTTAATACTACTTATTACTACTTTATTTTGGGAGAGTTTTCAGAGAGTCAAAAGACTATAGGTAGGTTACTTAGTAGGGTACCTACAGGGACATAGACGTGCAATCTTTATAAAATGGTTACATCCAATGACATAAATAAAATTACGAAAGTCATTTGATCGGTTACAGAAATTGTCACAGGTAATGTCTTTGTAAACGCATGCGTGTAGTGGGTAGGCACCTAACTAGGTGGTGTGTGTAGGTACACAGCACACACACAAAAAGTCTGTGCCGGCTCGGCTGGCGCTGGTAGCCACGGCCGCGTACGCCACCGCCGCGCACCACGGGCGCGCGGCGGCTTCTCTTTGAAAGAGATGCGCGCGGCGCGGCGACCGCGGGAATATAGCACCTTTTTTGCATTATTTTACAATTAGTATTATTTTGGCAGGACTCAATGATAGGATTGATAGGTAACAAAAAAAAAATACTTTGTCAAACATTTTTACTCGAATCTGTAGGAAGTTTGTTCAATAATTTTCTTGTTTGTTTGTTTGTTTTGTTTGTTTTTATTTAAAAAAAACGTTGCCCCACACTAGGAATTTCTCCTGTATTGCGGGTGCGTTTACAAACATTTAAAACTCACATACACAAACAGCCAGACCCGGAACAACTACTTGTAGGTCATACAAATATTTGTTCCGTGCGGGAATCGAACCCGCGACACGCAGCGCAGCAGTCAATCGCTTAACCACTGCGCCAACCGTGCCGTCGTTCTTGGTGCTCTTCAACATTCATTACAGTCAGCGTACTTGCCGTGCAACTCATAATTAACATTATGAAAGACATCTGAAAACATTAGGTACCCAACTGTTCAATGCATTTAATAAGTATTGTTTGTAAAATGTTTAAACACAAACAAATGAAAAAATGTATATCACAAATAAATAATACCTAGGTATTTAATTCTAAATGAACTGGCGATGGCGGCGCGCGGCGCGAGTTGAAACGGTCTGCGTTCGTCGTACTTTTTAGCGGACGCCAGATTCATCGTAGGAGCGCTTGGGCTCCGCTAGCAGTCCAGCGGGGTAATTACGTAACACATTAACAGTAGGAATGGGTTTCATTTTGACAGTTCAACAACATTCATTACGTTATTTACGTTGTTGAGCAGACAACATTTTCGAACAAATGAAGCAATGTATTAGCAATAGGCTTCAAAATGATTCAGATTGTGATAGATAGTGTGTTACGTAATTAGGGTGCAGGCCCTGCAGTCTCGACATGAATAGCAACAAAAATCGGTCGTTAAGTCTAATTGATGTCAAATTTCTTTAATAGATTTTCAACTTTATTTCGAAAGTACAAGGTAGAAAATCTATTAAAGAAATTTGACATCGATTAGACTTAACGACCGATTTTTGACGCTATCTATGTCGAGACTGTCGGCCCAGGCCCTGCAGTCTCGACATGAATAGCGACAAAAATCGGTCGCTAAGTTGTATCGATGTCAAATTTCTTTAATAGATTTTCAACCTTATACTTGGGAAATAAAGTTGAAAATCTATTAACAGAATTTGACATCGTTACGACTTAGCGACAGATTTTTGTCGCTATCTAATGTCGAGACTGCAGGCCCAGGCCCTGCAGTCTCGACATGAATAGCGACAAAAATCTGTCGCTAAGTCGTAACGATGTCAAATTTCTTTAATAGATTTTCAACCTTACGCTTTCGACATAAAGTTGAAAATCTATTAAAGGAATTTGACATCGATACGACTTAACGATAGATTTTTGTCGCTATCTAATGTCGAGACTGCAGGGCCAGGCCCTGCAGTCTCGACATTAGATAGCGACAAAAACCTGTCGGTAAGTCGTAACAATGTCAAATTCCTTTAATAGATTTTCAACCTTATGCGTTGGAAATAAAGTTCAAAATCGATTAAATAAATTTGATATCGATACGACTTAGCGACAGATTTTGTCGCTATTTAATGTCGAGACTGCCCTGTGCGTGAATGAGATCGAACTTCGAGTTCAACGTCTGAATGCGAACGGCTGTGTTACATTACAACTCGCACAGCACCGCACGCGCAGTTGCACTTGCGACCACTAGACCTACGAGGCAGTCAGTGACTTTACTATATTTATAATTAGATCACTCATTCATTAGACATAAAAAATTATCACTGAGTATTACAAACACACATACATAACATTCACGCCTGTAATCCCGAAAGGGTTAGTACACCCGCATTTCGCCAGTTATGAGCATTATTTTATTAGAGAAGAATTAACGTCCCGTCAAACGGGGTGAATAGAGGATGCAGGTGTGAATCGAAACTTTAAAAGCGATTTTAACATTCAAATAATATAGTTTGTTGCCAACAAGGGCACTTAATCGTTACTTATAATACAGTAAACACATTAGAGTCCTTTTTCGCAACCAACTATATTATTTCAATGATAAAAACCCGTTTAAAGTTTCGTCTCGATCTCGAACGGAGAGAAATATGGATGCAGGGGTGACCCTACATCCCTATTTCTCTCCGTTTGACAGTAGGTAGATACTTACGGAAGTAGTTTGATAAGTAAATTAAAAGTAAGTACTTACCTAGTTTAGTTCCAATATAAGTACCTACTCGTATGTTGTTTCAACATAAATAAATATCAACTTTACGAGTGTGTAAATTAAGATGATTTCAAAATGATAATTAAGTAGGTAAGTACCTACATACTCTTAAAAAGGCCATAAAAAGTTTTGTAACTGAAAAAATACACTTTATATGTAGAAATTAAAGTTATTTTTCCGAAATCACATAGATTGGTAACTAAAAAGTCCATAAAAAAATAAAACTTAATTAGTTTATACCGAAGTAATTAAAAAAAAATCTTGATTTTTAAATAAATACTACGTAAATGCATGTCCGAATTCGCCAGTTTCGTCGTTTGTGCTTGTGTGGTCAAGCTTAGATACCTACTTAGGTTAGGATGGGTTATGTCGACCGACCGGGGAATCGAACCTAGGACCCCACGCTCAGCAAACACTTACAGACCTGCTTTCGTCCTCTGACGAAGATCGTCTACTACTGAGCTCAGCGTGGATGGCACCGCCATTTATACTCTCTTGATTCGTGTCGCGTAGCGGGCGCGACGCGATTCGCGCCCGCTACGCGACGCGACACCGTCGCGCTGGCTGCGCGACGCGGCGCATAGCTGGCTTGCGGCATCTTCAAAGAGGTACTTTCCTTTGACCGCGCCGCGCGCCGCCAAAACGATTAGTAAGTCATTGCAATGTAACTCTTATACCACTGCAATAAGATACAAATTAGAATGATTGACATTTGCAAGGAATTTTAGTTTCAAATGGTTCGTTGGTTGGTGGTTGGGTCTAACATCCTAATTTATACCTTAAAAGAATGAGATAAGAGTCACATTTCAATGACTTACTATTTTGCTTATGATTTTATTTTATTTTGCAACAAAATCGGAGAATCGAACCTAGGAGTCTAGGACCCCACGCTCAGCAAACATGTAGAGACCTACCTTCGTGCTCTGACGAAGATCGTCTACTACTGAGCTCAGCGTTTTTTTTTTTTTTTTTGAATGGCAACTCGCTGTTTTGACCACTGGGGGTCGTGGCTGCTTAACCGGACTGTGAGCTCAGCGTGGATGGCACCGCCATTTATAGTCTCTTGTTTCGCGTCGCGTCGCGGCCGCGGCGTAGCGTCGCGCGCGCTACGAGTCGTCGCGCCAGTGTGAAAGGTGTTGCGACGCGATTCTGTCGCAGAATCGCTACGCGACACGTCGCGCGTCGCGTCGCGCCAGTGTGTACGAGCCTTAATGGTTTTAAAAATAATGTTTTAATCACAGACTAGAAAAAAAAAAGTACTCCGCGCCTCGCATATCGAAAGTGAAGCACCGTACCGATCTATGTGTGTGTGTTTGTAAATAAGTGTCTTACTTGTGATATTATGTTATTCCATGACACTTTCTGCAATGTAGAATTATTTTTACACCATTTCACAACACAAGAAGGCGTTATTTTATTTTATTACTTGACGTATATAGTACCTACAATGACGCCGTAGTACCGCGTAATGGCACCCTGAGATGTAAATGTGCGTGAGGCTTGTACAAACAGTCCGGCATACCAAAAGTGCTTCACTTTCGATACGCGTGGCGCGGACTCCTTTTTTTTTCTAGTCCGTGGTTTTAATCTTAAATCATACTGAAAGAAGTGGATACTAAACCAAAGTTAAATCTAGTCTTCATCTCAACACAAAAATGGCGGTTAAGTGCGAGTTGGACCCGCACACGGAGGGTTCCGTACCACCATACAATATTTAACACTACATAGTTTTTATGTATTGCCATTATTAAGATCAAGGAAAATACTCGAAAAAAGTATGTTTCTTGTATGGGGACTCCCTTTAATTTTTACTTTATTTTAATTTTATTAGCCATAGTAGAACACATTGTGGAAATTTCAAGTGTCTACCTATTACGATTTAAAAGATACAGCCCTATGACACACGGACGACCAGCGGAACTTTAGTAATAATACCGTTGGCACCCTTTGGGTACGGAACCCTAAAAATAACCTTCCTGGTAAATGGTAGTACTTGACGGAGGCCTTTGCCAACAGTAGAACAGGTTACCCAAGTAAACAAAAAATGCGTGAGCGTCGTGGAACACTCTGTTGGAACGAAGTTAATTTCGTAGTATATTTAGAACATCCATAGAACATATTTGATTACCATAAAAAGGGTTATATTGTGTCAACCTTAAAAGATAGACATATGCTGTCGCGGATTCTTTTTTAGAACTTTTAAAGGGGAACAATTCCGTCATACATGATTTTTGCGTAACTGTAACCGTTTACGCAGCGCACGCAACGGAAGCTCTCAAAAGGAATATTTTTTTCCCGTTCTTGCAACTTTTTCCATTTATGCTCCGCTCCTATTGGTCGTAGCGTGATGTTATACATATAGCCTAAAGCCCTCCTCGATAAATGGACTATAGTCCATTTATCGAGGAGGGCAACACAAATTTTTTTTCAATTCCAACCAGTAGTTTCTGAGATTAGCGCGTTCAAACAAACAAATAAAGAAACGGTTGTGGCGGAAACTCGTGACGGATTTTTTTACATTTTTTTTCGCCTATCCCTCATCCGCCAAGTCCGTACCGTGCGATAAGGAACTTTGTTCCAAAAATAATGAAAATAGCAGTTACCTCCATAACATGTTGTATTAGTATGTCATAAACACCTTCATTACAACACATGTCTAAATTGTCGCAAATGATGTCTTTAAATATTTTCTTCTTCACACAGTGGACACCATGCATCTCTATTAGTTTCGTAGTGAAGTCAAAACAAACTGCCTTACGGTATAAGTTAGTTTCTGTGTTCAATTGGTCTATGGCACATGAAAATATATCATCCAATGTTGGTTTCTGAAAAAATAAAAAGCAAATATTGTTATTTCTAAAATTTTCAAGTAATCGAGAAAGTGCACAAAGCCTTTCTGCCAATAGATATTTTTTAACTCACCTTCACTTTTGAAGGCAGATTTTTTAAGAAATCTGGAAAACATTCAAATAATGCTTTTGTTACTTCAATATTTTTCTGATGAATATTGTGCCTGAGACTCCTGTACACAACTTCATAGTAATTACCAGTTGTAAAACTATCAGAGTTCTGAAACAACATGGTCAGAAAAAAATACTTTAGAGATATTTTAAGTAATAATCACATATTGTAATTTTTTTAAGAGTTTTCTCGCTCAACTATATTTAGCTTCTAAACTGATTTCTAAATTATACTATGAATATTTGGAAAAAAAAGCTTTTTTTACAAAAGAAACATACCAAACACTGCATTATCAGTACACAGCACCGCAAACCTTTGGCTTTATAAAAAATATTGTGGTCATCAACCATGAGTAAAGCCACCGGTATTACAGTTGCTACATTTATGGTAACATTATATTCCTGCAAATGGAAGATTAATATATTATGTGTACATACAACTTCCAGATGATAGCTTAATGTTTAGAGCTATATAGAATTAAAGCTGCACTTAACCCCAATATAGCAATATATGGTCAGGACAACATTGATTACACATTTCTGGTGCATAATATGCATATCACTCACCCGAACATTCTTTATTAACAAACAGTAGACTTCAACAAGACTGGGATAATGCTGAAAATGAGCTAACGTCATTCTCTGATGCAAATCTTTAATGCATTTATCAAAAACTTCTTGTGCATTGTAAAAATGGTCTTTTAAAAATACTTCATCAATCGTAATATTATATTTAGTTTTAAATGCCAGGTTCAATTTTCGTGAATAATCCTTTGCTTTCAAGTATTCTGTGTTCCATCGCCCATCAGTTTGTAATTCCATATATAAAATTACTAAAGAATACAGTGTACTTGAACATATTTCTGGCTGCTCCCTGAAGTCTACATTTTCCACTAAATCTAATAATTCAGGAAAATACTGTTCTATCTTACTAATTCTTATTTGATATTCTGAGTGGTAATGGTAATCCTTTTCATGGCTTAATTTGGTAAGTCTACTTAGTAAACAATTGTTGATACATCTTTCAAATTTTAAGAAAGTATCTATCATTATCAAATATCACAATAGTTACACTAGTCCAAAAATTGCAAATAAATAAAGAACAAGACAGTGCAAGACAGTGGTCTCGAACGTCATAGAGCAAGATCGGTAGAGTTGCCAGCTAAAATCGGTATATTTGTACCCAAAATCGGTATTTGACAAAAAACAAACAGTATTCAATCAAATTCGTTTATTTATTGAAAACCACTTGAAAACAAAAACTTACAGACTAATTTATATACAATCACTTACAGACTAATTTATATAATCATTTTTTATACCAATATTCTTTGGCCATAGCCGCGGTCATCTTCGAGTTGATTTCAAAGTCATAACAGTTAGCTGTATTAAAGAGTCGTTTTGCGTGTAATAGACCAGTGATTGATTCAGTAGACAGCCTATTTCGCTGTTTTGTTTTCAAAAGATTAATATGTGAAAATATGCGTTCAACGTTAGCGGATGAATGGGGAAGTGATAAAATATTAAAGATGAAATTAGATAACAAAGGAAACATTTGAGTTTCATCGCCACGCTTTAGTAAACTTACTTCATCCCAAAATAGTTCTACATCATCAGGAAGTGTTTTGATTTGTTCACAATTTCTTAAAATGCGCCACTCTGTATCAATTTCCTGGAAATCATTGCTCTGAACAATATTGGGAAAAAGCCTACTCATAGGAACTATCGAAGAGGTATTGCCAATTTTAACATTTTTTGGGTCAATTATGTCTAAACCCTTTATTGGATTATTTTTCAATGGAAACCGCGTGGTTATTTGCTTACAAGCTTCGATATAAAAATCTAGGCATCTGCATTTAAACAAATTTACTTGATCTGCGTTTAGATTTTCTGAACTACTTAGTAGTGTATTAGACGCAGCAGCACCATAGTATACGGCGTCAATATCCATAAAATTTCTAGGATTTTTAAAATCAACATTTTCGATTGGTGTGCTAGTTAAATATTCTCTTTTTAAAAAACAATCAAATATAGTTTTTAATGATCCAGTTATTTTTTCATATAAAGTATGAATTTTCGGGTGTTCTGCTTGCATTTCTTTATTTAAATCGGTAAATAATGGTAATACAAAATCTAAAAATTCCAAAAATAATACCGTAGTGGGATCTTGGAGCTTTTGTAATATATGTTCTGCAGCTAAAAGATGATCATTATTAGAGATTTGGTCTATAAAAAATAGTTTTAGAGCA
This sequence comes from Dryobotodes eremita, assembly GCA_917490735.1. Classification (NCBI taxonomy): domain Eukaryota; kingdom Metazoa; phylum Arthropoda; class Insecta; order Lepidoptera; family Noctuidae; genus Dryobotodes; species Dryobotodes eremita. The sequence goes on from OU823248.1 coordinate 7,140,747, forward strand.
GAGAGTTGTTCCAATATTCTCTTCACTGCTGCATGTACTGATAACCAGCGTGTTTGAGAGGGGTGAAGTATTCTATGTACTTTTAAGTCGCAAAACATTTGAAAGTTTTTAAACTCTGCTACTCTTTTTGGACTAGAAGAAAAGTAGTTGTAAATGTCCCTTACTAGATCCTCTATAAAGCGTGGCAATTTGGTACAAGCATATGACGCGCAAAGATGAAACGAAAGGCAGGTGCATTTAAGTATAAAAATGTTGGGAATTTCATTTTGCAGCAATGTTACAACAGAATTATTACGTCCCATCATTACGTTTGCCCCATCAGATGCAAACCCTATTAGATTATTTTGATATGGAATATCATTGCTGCTAAAAAAGTTTACTATGTGTTCAAATAAGGTTGCTGCATTAGCTTCTTCTAATGGAATAAGAGCTAAAAAACAATCTTTAATACGATTCATTTTCGCATATCTCACGACTAAGCACAAGTGTTTGGTTGTACTAAGATCAGTGGACTCGTCAATAATAAGCGAAAACTTAGTTTGCCGCAGATCTTCACATAAATTATCGAAACTTTCTTTACCTATAATATGATCAATTATGTCGTGAGTTTTCGTCGAAGAACATTTGATTTCTTTGCCAATTTTTGAATCAGGACAAACGGCTTGCATCAGCTTCGGTAGGTGCTCCATAATAGTGAATGGTAGATTGTGTTCAGCAACAAACGAGGCTAATCTTATTTCACCTGAAATTAAAATTTAGAATTAAAAATTATGTAGGTATATCTAGTAGCGATTAGGGTCTAATTATATCCACTGCTTCTATTTATCGATAACTAGAAAACAAAATAATATAACAATCTAAATAGTACCTAACAAATAATTAAAAAGAAATTACCTTGCTTAACCAGTGTATCAGTTTTTTGAGTTTTGGTCACAGTAAATGATATCTTCGGTTGAGATTTTATATTCTTTGATGATACTGAGTGTGTTTGTGAAGAACTATGTTTCTTTAAAGCGTCTTTTCCTGATGTGATGTTGATATCTTTATCACAACTCTTACAATAGGCATAGCTTTCGCCTTTACGACTATCTTGCAGCCAGCCTGGAAATTCTTTTTCCCATTCTTTTCTATAATATTGTAGATATTTTTTTCTTCTTACACTCGCACTTGTGCTTGGCTCCTCGTCAGACGACATTTTAACTGAATGGTCTTCTCACGCACTCTTTAGGATAAGTACTCTACTATCTCTTCAAAGTTAAGAAAATTAATGAAAAAAATAAAACCGAATTCCTGTTTATATAGACTAGACTGGTTACAGGTAAATTCCCTAGCGGGAAGCCCCTTATAACATCGAGTTGTAAGACAACAAGTTGTAGGAACAAGGGTATTCCCCAAAATATATGGAACATTCTGCACTAGGCCCATACTTACTATTGAGGGCTTCCCCGTCCGTAACATTAAATTAAACATAAATGAAAAGGGTTGCCAACTGAAAAGGGTAAAATCGGTAGAGAAATCGGGAGAATTTCCATGTATATCCAGAAATCGTAGAAAATTCGTTATATTTCGGTATTTCGGTAGCACAGAGCCCATATCGGTATAAATACCGATAAATCGGTAGGTTCGAGAACACTGGTGCAAGACTGTACTGTAGACAGTAGGTGACAACTTCCTATATATAAGTGTATAATCTATGGTGACAACCACAGAGTACTTGGCGTACTTTATATAATAATATACTATACTGTTTAACTGAAAGTCAGAACATAGTCACAGAGTACATTTATCTTGACATATGTTCTGAACACAGAACATATATAGATACCATAGAGAGCACAGACTAATTACTCTTATAGAGAGGTATAATTCGGACTGAAGATCTCTATCAAAAGTGTTGCTAGATGTGGCGAGCTCCAACTAGCCGCTACTTAAAAGCTACTTTTTGGCCCAAGTAGCCGAAAGTCACTCAATTTTTTTTGCTGTATAGTTGCCTAATTCGCCGAATTATAAGTCTTCTATCACACTTTTTTTGCGAAATAATCATTTAACAGCTGTAGCTACTTTTAATGGGGAAAATTCCTAAAAAACTCAATATCTGCGTGTGTGTTCCTGAACGCATACAACCTAAATCTCTTGAAAGTGAAAGTGAGAGTAATAAATAAATAATAATAATGCGCACAGCAGAAGAGTGGAACTCTCTACCTGCGTCCGTGTTTCCGAACGAATACAATCCAAATCTCTTCAAAGTGAGAGTGAACAGGCTTCTTCTGGGTAAGCTCACTCCATCGTCGACTTTGTCTCTGTCATCTCTGACCTAGACTAGAGTCAAGAGCAAATCTATCTCAAATAAAAAAATTAAAATATAAATTAGGCTCTTAATAGACTATCATAGAAATATGATCTGAGATGTATGAGTTATTTTTATATGAAGAATCTATGACGGTATAATAACTACATAATATGATTCATATTTGCTATGATCATAGTTAAGAGATCCTATTTGACAGCTAGCGTACAAATAAAATCATATCCTCCTAATCTCAAAACCAGCGTCAAAATGCAAGATTTTTTTTATATATTGGGAATTCTGGTTAGGTTAAATTCTCAGGTAGATATTTCAGGGTTACTAATAAATGCATCTTTTGCACTAATTGGCCATCCAAAGTGAGTTTCTAGCTTTGTAATTATGGGTGCTACCTTTGACAATATACAGGGTGTCCCGTAAATAATGGATCAAACGTAACAGGAAGCTAGCTCACTTGATTGCCAACAACTAATTTGAATAGTTTAAAAAAAACCGCAATAATATTTTTTTTTTATTGAAGACATAATTTTTCTCGAATTTCACCATATTTTTTACCAGAATTCCGTTTTTTTAATGCTATCGCTGCAAATGATAACATTTTTAGGTATGATTTTTGGTAAACATTTCTGAATAGCTTAATAATGTAATAGGATACCATTTTTATAAATAAAGTTTAATTTGCCTTAGAAAAAAAAAACTTAAATTGAAAAGATTTTTTTTCACCGTGAAAAGACCAAAATTGAAAATAATAAAAAACTTTTCAAATTAGTTGTTGGAAATCAGGTGAGCTGACTACCCGTTACGTTTGATCCATTATTTACGGGACACCCTGTATAGTTAAACACAACTTCATCCATCCGGAGATATTATTTTGCAAGACTTTTAATCTTCCAATCTAAGTTCTTCGAGTAAGGTAATATGGACCTCCCTCTCTCTTAGAGCATTTAACCTAGGTTAAATGCTCTAAGCCCTCTCTCTGCTCGCCTCGCTACCCATGATTTAACTAAAATACGTCTTTTTTTTTGTTTTCTTATTAACCGTTTATATCATCTTTTTTAATGCAATTAATAAAATTACACTCATAACAACAGATGTTATCCATTAGTATGACGTTTATACGATCATAAGTGTAATATGTAATGCAGCGCGCTGTTCTCCCTAGCGGCGACGACACGCTGGTCATGGCGCAAATCGCGGTACAGCGGACAGAGCCCCGGCGGGATCGCATGGCGGCATGGAGAGTGCGACTGTCGCAACCCAGTGCTGGGCACGCCACAATCGTGGCGGTAAGTCCCCTCTTTGAGGAGTGGCTTGAGAGGCGCCAGGGCGTCTTAAACTTCCGCCTGACGCAGGTCCTCACCGGACATGGCTGTTTCGGGAGGTTCCTGTTTCGGATAAGACGGAAGGAAACGTCGGAGTGTTACCATTGTGTGGATCGACCGGAGGACAGTGTGGAGCATACGATGAAGGTCGGCCCGGCTTGGCTCGTGGCGGCTATCGGCGGCGGCGTTCTCTCGCGTCCGGCCCTGGTCCAGGCCATGGTACGGAGCGAGAGGGAAAGGGAAGCCGTCACCTCCTTCTGCGAAGCAGTAATGCTAGCGAAGGAGGAGGCGGAGCGCGAGAGGGAGAGGCAATCTTTGCACCCTCACACCCCTAGGCGCCGCAGGAGACGCCCTGGGCCTGAGCCGATTCCCGGCCACCGTCCGCTCGCCGTCCTGTAAAGACTAAGCTCGGGTCGACGGCGCGTTGTGTTTCACGCGCGCTTCGTAGAGATGTCAGCACACATTGACGAGGTCCGTTAGGGCCGACGCCTGCCACGGTCGCAGGTTTGTCCGAAAGGATTACCGTGGCCCTAGCACACAGGCAACTGAAGGAACATGGGTGGGTTTTAGTCAGTAAAAGTCTGATACGTCCTGCTGCCAGTGGTGCCAGAGGAAGAATTTGACAGTTTCGTGTAACTTGACCGGCTGGCGACAGACTGTATGTACAAAGTTTTGAGTATTTTAAAGATTGAGAAAACGACTGTCTGTGCTAGTATTAACTATGTGACAGACACCGGTGCCTTCCTCATACAACCATTAGTAACAAGCCGTGACTTATTGATTTTTGCTATAGTAATACTAAAATTATACAAATAGTTCTGGTACAAATTAAGTTACGCTCATTTAACTTTTGTTAAGAGAATAAAATATGAATTTAGTTGAATATAAATAGATATAACTACTAAGTCAATTGTTTTTTTACCGACTTTCGTTACTTTACCCATTATTGAGGGCAGCTCTGTTCTACCCTGCCATAGACCATAGACATTCTTCGTGACCACCACAGATGACCACTTTATTTGGCAATACTGGAAAATCTATTGTCAAAGTCAAAAAAATCTAAAAACTAAAGGTTTGTTGTGTTCCTTCGAATATTACATAATTTCGAAGTAACTATAGTAAATAAAAATGTTAAAGTAAGTATTGATAACAGTATGTATTTGTACTATGTATAATTCATTGTCATAATATTTCTTTCAAATGTGCACAAGTCTGCACAGTAAATCTGGTCGTGATCATATATTGCTATCTTTTTTTTTTTAGATTCGGCATAAAATCAGCAGTTCTAGGCTCGGCGGTATATTACACCATTGATAAGGGAGTTTGGAAAGACAGTGCCACTACAACTGCTTTGTATGAAGAGCTTGAAAAAGGAGTTTCACCTTATGTTGGGGAACTTAAAAAACAAATACCATATGAGGTAACCTTCAATGTATATTCACTGCATAACCTTTGATATGTGTTATGAATCTATTATAATTTCTATTTTGTTTCTAGTTACCGCCACTGCCAACACATGATAGAGTTTCGTACCTGTTCAAATACTATTGGAATAGTGGAGTGAAGACTACATTCAGCTTCTTAGTTGACCTACCCACACACACTGGTAATGCTGCAAGCAAAGCCTACGAATATATTAACTCGGCTCTGGATGCAAGTGAACAAGCTGCAACGGCTGCTATAACTGCTAAACAAGAAAACAAATGAAGTTATTTAGGAATTAAAAAATTGTATTTATTCTAAATGTGATTATTGTTTATGTGAAATAAAACCTAGACAAGGTTGATTATTCATTTATTCTTAGTAATGAGCTGCTAGATTAAATTACGAGTGTAATACACTTATGGTTGATTGGCAGCGAAGTAATGCAGTCTGACTATGCATCAGTCAAAATCACAGTGATCTTTATTCTCGTTTGGTTGGTACCTCTGACAAGTTTGTCAAAATCCTAATCCTAACTAATATTATAAATGCGAAAGTAAGTTTGTCCGTTTGTTATCTTTCTTTACACGCCTAAACCACTGAACCGATCATCCTGAAAAAAATTCATCCCGCAAAAAAGTACTGTTCCCGAGGAAAATAACAATAACGTTCTTATGATAATAGATGGCGCCATGTGTCTTTCGAATCATGATTGAATTATAACCCGAATTTATAGAAGTCTAAATTAACGCGAGCGAAGCCGCGGGAAAAAGCTAGTCATGAATAACTTTATTCTTCATACATTAAGGTTGTTGTTGTTGTCAGCAGAGGTAAAATAACTTTAAAATAGGACTGTAGCATGGTCTAAAAAAACTATATTATTATACCCTGGACTGTACATTCTTGGAAAAACTGTCTGTCTATGGTCTGTTCCAAAAGTATCTAATGAAAGTGTAAACAAACCCAGTTCAGGTAAATTGCACAATCACTCGTTAAAGGTAATAAAATTTGTAACACATTCATGTGTATTTAGGTTTCAACTTTATATGTCACCACTTTTTCCAACAATTATTGTTTGAATAAGTAACGTTATTAAATTGTAATTGAAAAATTATCTAATCTAATTATCAAGTCTCTATCTATTTTAAGTATAAAAATATAACAAAATGTCAAATGAAAATCATCTTGTGATGTGATTTATAATTAAAATTTTGGGTTTAAGTATTCAAATAAAGGCATCTAGAGGTACCTACGTTTTCTGGTCCATTTGTTTACGTTATCATTGGATACTGTTGGAACAGACCATAGCTGTTGCGAGTGTTGTTGGCAGGTGACGGTCACAGGTATTAGTTCTTACTCTATTGGGAAGAGTTCAAAGAGTTAAGTACCTAATAATAGAAGAGTTTTCCTAGGTCTCTATTTAATAATATTACGGAGTTAATAAAGGTTCAAAAAAAAAAAATATATTGTAGACCATAACACAGAGTACATTTTATGGACCATAAAAAAACAACCGACTTCCAAAAAAGCATTGCAAAGTGAAAAATAAGTTTAATTTGGAAGTCGGTGACTTTGGTTTTGTATTTTCGTTTTTTGCTACTGACTTCCGAAATTAAAGTTAATTTTCACTTTGCAGTGTTTTTTTGGAAGTCAGTTGTTTTTTATTTATTTATTTATTTTATTATTTATGTACACACAGTAAAATAGATACAGATACGGCATATTAGTATTAAGTACAAAGGTACTGCTTATTTCTTAAGAAATTTCTTCCAGCAGACCTGCGAAAGGAGAAATGAAAAAGAAATGTATACAATAGTGTGTGAGAACAAGAAGAGAAGAATTTGATTCGTGACGTTTTAAACTAGAATATTAAATATACTTACATATAATGCAAAATTTAAATAAAAATAACATATACTTAAATAAACACATAATGCTAAAATAAATAAGCTTATATATATAAATATATAAATTCTCACAGTTAAAAGGAAAGGTAATGCTCTTTTACTCGGTATTTGAAAAGAGAAATAGATTTTAAATCTCGAATGCTAGGCGGAAGTGAGTTCCACAATCTTATAGCATGAACAGAGAAGGAATAAGAATAGTAGCTGGTTTTATGAGGATGGGATTTAAGGAGGGATCTAAGATGTGATCTACACGGTGCGTCGCGAGGGCGTGCGTAAGAAAAACGCTCACGCAGATAGGAAGGATAAGTAGGGTTGTGTAAGATGTTGAAGAGGAGACATAAAATCCGAGTGTTCCTGCGTAAGCGGATTGGGAGCCACTTGAGTTCCTTGCGAAGGTGAGAAACATGGTCATACTTTCGAAGACCGAAAACAAAGCGAATGCACAAGTTTTGCAAGCGCTCAAGCTTGTTTAATAGCTCCTCAGTAGCATCCAAGTAGCAGGCGTCGGCATAATCTATAATCGGCTGAATAAGTGTCTGTGCCAAAGAATTTTTTTTTTTTTTTTGTTTTTTAAATAGTTTTTATTTTTCACTTTTTATTTGTGATACCCCACACAAATTCCTATACCACTACTTGCTATGTAAATGTAATATTATATTACATTTACATAGCAAGTAGTGGTATATATTTTTTATTTTTATTATAATAATAAAAATTAAAAAAACTCGCTTTTTTTGTGGGTCGGTTTGTAATTTATTTAAGTTACAATAGCCTAATGTCAACTGCTCATCACCTGTAACCCGTCTGGAGTCTGAAGGTCGTGTGAGGCCGCCAGGGGCTGCTGGCTGGCGTCGCCACCGGCCGCTACCCTTCCGGTGTGACTCGGCCTTAGGACACATGTTTCATATTTCGTCTAAGGTGCAGCGCAGACGGCACACTTCTTGTGCGATCGAGTCTGCGGCGCACAAAAAGTCTGCATGGCGCGCAAAAAGTCGGTCGCGGATTTTTCACAGACTCAACGCACACGCACATCTTCGATCATTCTGTCCCAGGGTATATATGTTCTGTGATTCTGTCGGCAGAGCTGTAGGGACGTAGAGGCTATGGAAATCGTGCAGAGATCGCAAAGTATTATTTTGTACATGAAGTACACAAAAACGGAATAAACATTACAGCACACTTCTTCCCACATTTTTCTTTTTAAATGTCTATCATGATATTCTGCCTTAGAAGTATCATAAATTGCTGGTCTGTTTTGTATTTCTTAAATTAACATCGTTACATCGACCTCTGGCGCCATGATAATAGATCGCGTGCGTTACGTCCACCCCTAGCAAATGCAGATATTCAATGTACTCTGTGATGCAGATTGCCGACTAAAGTGTGCGCCGTCTGCGTTAGCGCGCGTTGAAGCAAACGTTCAATTTTTTTCACACACTTTTTGTGCCGAGCGGCGCGGCGCGGCGCGGTGCGGTCTGCCCGAATTACACGGATTTTTTGTGCGCCGGACTTTTTGCGCGTCGTGTGCGTTACTGCATATAATTGCATAGGTTCTATTTTCACAGACTAAAAAGTGCGTCACGGATAGTCTGCCGTCTGCGCTGCACCTAAGGGACTAACTACACTTATTCAGCTTTTGTCCATAGAAAACACCAGTTTTGAGTGTGACTGACACTGGCATGGCCACCATTAGAGATTTTAATTTAGATAACACAAAAAAATTGTCGCCAAATATCAGAACTATAACACTGGTTCAAAAGTTATAAGGGTTTATTGGTCTCAGGTTATCTGAAAACAGATCTTCGCTAGGTGCCCTATAGTTTTTGAGATATAAATGTTGCCAAGCCGGGGGGAGATTCTCTCCAGGTCGGCTACCTATAAATCCTTATAACTTTTGAACCAGTGACAGATTAATTCTGATATTTGGCGTCAAATTTTTTATGTTATTAAAATTAAAAACTAATTGCGGCCATGCCAGTGTCAGTCACACGACACAATAACTATATTGTCAAAATGAAAGGGATTGTCTGCTGGGCCTTTATGAGGTATAGTGTAAATAAAAACAAGTTTACAAAAACAGCCCACAACTGTGGCACAGTTTGATTTATTCCTTTCTTGCAGTGTCACATATTTTACAACTTTACCTAATAATAGGGTCTGCTCCATAAACATGTAAACATTTCCAAGCTTCAACAAATATTGCAGTTGACACAACACAGACCTTTCACAAAACTTGAACACCCATCACAATTTCAATATAAAACACCATTTAACTAATTCTCTTTTTTATCATTAACTTTTTGAAATGAAAGATAGTAAGCTTGGTTGTGTTAATACATTGTATGTAACTGACATCAACATGAACATAAAGAAATTATGTATAACTTTAGATGGAGAGCTCTGCAATATAATCTCATAAAAATTTTGTCTAACAACTTTCAACTGTTTTATATAATTATAGTCGCGCCGATGTTACTAAAATTGATACAATAAGGTATCAATTTAATATTTTTTAAAGGAATTAAAATTTTGTGCTCATTACAAATACTAAAAAATACATTCTAAAAGGAATGGTCTTAATAAATCATTGTCTGATGAAATTATGCTTTTCAACAGTGCAAAATCATCACCTTTGTCAGCAGGGAAAAGTAATCTTATGTACAAGTATGTAATTGTTTCTAATGATGTAGAAGTCAGTGAGCAAAATATTACATATTAAAAGCAAAAAAAAAAATATATTGTTAGTTTACCTAATAAAGTATAACGGCACACCTTACGTTGCATTTTGTATCACTATTGCAAATCCCACATAAAAAGGTAGCTTATACCTATGTATAGTTTTTAAAGGTTTAAAAGTGGTCTCTAGGAGAGTAAATTCTCAAGCCCAAAATGTAACACAGATTTACAATTTTAAATTTTGATATCACACATTTGCTAGATGTCGGATTGTTAGATAGATATCCTTATAAGGGGTTTGTTGAGGGAAGCTGTATTTCATTTCGTTTATGTCCTGGGCAATTTATCCCGTTGCTAGGCAACAGTTTCGACTTCCATTGGTTCTTCAGCACCAGTTTTCTTTTTCTTCTTCTTGTTAGATTTCGCGGACGAGTTGAGTAGTGCCTGTAACAAGTGATACATTAGAAATATGAAAAACTGGATTTCCGATATTTAGCTTACATCATTTTAAAAGTGGTTATGTCGTAATGAATCAAACTGAAGTGCGAATGATACACAAATCGGCTCAAAAGCGTTACATTTCATTTACCCTGTGCTTGTTCAAATCACACCTTGTGAAAGCATGCTTTGAAAGATAACAGGGACAAGTTTGAAACTTATACTTATTGTAAAACAATGAACTTTTATCATCAAAGTATTATTGTACACAATGTATGTACAGCTTGTAGTTAAGTAGTCAACTCTGTACATTGATTTGTCGTGAAGGTTTGTAAGTTCAGTTAGTATAGAGAAACACGTTCCACTAAGATGCACTTAGTTAAGTTAATTTAAGTTATGAGTAAGTAAAAGTACTAGATTGGAAGGCGATTATTTCTCTCAGTTTTTGATAGCTACACAGTTATAAGTCCTACTAATATTACAATAATGTGAAAGTTTGTGAGGATGGATGGATGGATGTTTGTTACTCTTTCATGCAAAAACTACTGAACAGTTTTGGATGGAATTTGGAACACAGATAGTTTATAACCTGGAGTAACATGTAGGATTTTTTATTCCGGTAGTACGTTCCCGTGGGATAATTTCCGACATCCACGCGGGCGAAGCCGCAGGCAAAAGCTAGTTTACTATATTTAAATTCGTTAGTCATGTTATTTTATTATGCTAAATTATGACGCGCATCATAAGCCTACAGTAGGTTACAGAGTAACCAGAAAAATGTACGACGATGAGAGGTACAAAGTAATTATGTTTATATTGTGCAAGAAGGGCAATATAACAATACTTACGTTGAGTTCAAGGTCCTTGATACCGCGTTCGCTCTTGCACGTACTTTTCTCGAAGGGCAGACCGGTGATACGATGCGTGCCGCTTGGTAACAGCAGGGCGGTGAACTTGAACTGTGCCACAAGCTCGCCAGGACGCTCATATAGAACCTAGAAAACAAAAACACAATTGAATTTAATCACCTTCCTTAATTCAAGTTGAGGATCATCTACCTTATAAAGTGGTTAACAATGGTAAGTGGTTTTTAATGACTATTTTGTTATGAAGTGGAACTATCCGTCCCAACTAAAAGTTGCTCCATATTTTACTTCATAAATTAAAGTTGTAGGTTATTATTAAATTAACATGGGATTATAGACCATATTTACTTTTTGTACTTTTATTTCTTTGGATAGACTAAATATCTTTAAAAAAAGTTTATCGTACCTGGAAAGGCTCAATAAGTTTGTGGTTGACACACTCAACGACGCCTAATCTCGCACTGGTCTCCTTATCGAAGCTTCGTAGGTTGAAGGGCATTGAACCATGTTTATTGCGGACCTGTCACATAAATAGAAATTAAAACTGTTGCAATCATTTTAATATCCATTACCAATGTTTTTTTTTTAAATATTTTTGCTCTAATAATGGAACAATGGAATTGCTCTTACCTCACTATAGAACATTCTTGATGCTTTCAGTTTCAATTGATAAACCTCATCAGTTTTCTTGTATATTGTACACCTGGTGTCCATTTCACGGCCCTGGACATCACAAAATATAAATTTTATCAAGTTACATGGCCAAGTTTTTATAAAAACAGAGTCCTTTATAGTTTAAAATGTCAGTAAGATAAAACCAAAATACTATGAGAAGCATTTCAGTTAGAATTTCACTTGTTCATATTCCCTGAGTACTGCCAGAAAATGTATCCTACAAAGACTGGAAAGAATTCAGGACCTTGTTCAACAAAATGGACTGAATAATCACAATGCTAAGATTTTCTGTAACTTAATTATCCAAAGTCACAAGTTGTTTCACATCCTTAAAATATTATAAAAACTTATACTTTCAAATATTGAGTAATAGATACTTACAACTCCTTCTCCAGTGGATACTAATACATCCATCGCATAAACTTCATAAGTCTCCATAGTTGCCTTCTCATGTTCTTTACGCTGTGCCTCAGAAGGGTTCTGGATGATGCTCTTCTCTCCGTCAATGCGGAACTGCTTTAGTTGGTGTGAGAGCATGCCCTCCACAGGCTTGCAGCCGTATTCTGCAGTGATCTTCTGCACTGCATCAGTTACTGCATAGTTCTACAATGAAGAAAACTAACATTATTTACTGTACTGGTCATATCTGGCAACAAGTGTGATGAAATTGAAATTTATTTATTTATTAATAACCAGAAACCTGACAGAGCTGGCAGATAATCAAATAAGTATATTTTTTTCCTTGTTAACATGGAATGTTTCTATTTAAAAACAGTAATAAATGCATGCATACAGGACGGCTTACCCCAAAAACTACCAACAATAACAACTGACAAGTCACAAATAAAAACAACAAAAAAAAAACACATAATAGCTAGCTTAGATATGAATAATTTACACAGAAAAAAAAATTCTTTAACTTCTTCTGAAGACAAAGAGAAAACATCTAAAAGTTAAAGTATACCTCATTACCGGGCCGCAACAACCTCAAGGCGGCTTCACTAGCATAATGGGCAGCAAGGACAACATCAGCAGCCTTTCCTGTCACCTCCACACCACCAACCACAACAGTGTGGGCAACAACTGCAATAAATCCATCTATGTGTGCACCTAGATCTCTGAAAAAGACAGCAAATTACAATAGATACACAAACTAACCTCTAAATCTATTTATGGAAATTTACTAAAATAAAAAAATTACTCAGTACAAGACTAAAACAATAAAAAAAAACTGGTCTAAAACAAATAAGTAGCATTTATGTGACCTAATTGAGGCAACAGCTATTGAGGTTATAAAAGCAAGGGTGAAAAGCAAAGTGCTAACAAATCCTAAATTATTCACAAAACCAATCCTCATACTACAGATTTTTTATGCAGACTCAAAAGCAGAATTCCTACATGATACACTGATAGTAAGACAAAGAAAAAGAGCAACGAACCCGTTTCGAACAAAGTTACGAGTATACCTTTGAAATTATGTACTTACATCTTGGCCAGGTCACCCTCCTTGAGGATATAATCGTTTTCGCTAGGAATCGGCGAGAAGTGACATATACAATTGTTCACCGAAACACATGTTGAGAATGCAATACCCTTCTTGGAATCTTTCTCTTTTTTGAACACCTTTGAAGTCTCGTCTAGAACTTGCTTGTCGCCGAACTCGCAAAGCTCTCTGGCGGATGCGTCAGGCACACATTTAGCGATTAACTGTTCCAAGACACCTGTAAAATGATATTTGGACTGGGTTAAAAATGCATCCGTTTATGAGAATAACTTGGCACGGATAGCGACACCACATTGTCCGCATGGCGATGACACGCGTCCATCGGTCCAACCTACGTAGCGTAGGTTCGATCACAAATTTTAACACTGGCGTGTATATAAAATTATATTAATCATATACAGTTTCACATGAACTTACGATTAACAATTTGTCCAGCTAGTTTATACTTGGTTACAACCAAGTCTTCCGCAATAGTTTTCTCTACTTCTTTATCGTCAGCCATTTCTTAAAATTGTGGATTTGTGGTTGTTGGCTAGTAGCATTGAATTTTGATTGGCCAGTTTAGGTTATGGTCACGTGATAGCGGCAACGAATCGCAAAGATGGCGGGTAAATCAGAATTTCATTTCATCACACATTCACACCTCAAAAATGTTATATTTCTGTTTAAGTCTACATCATTTCATTGCAATGCCAACATTTTAACAGTAAATAATTATGAGTTTTACAAATAAATATGTAATTTTAGAATATTTTTATTCTGATACTTTTTGATATTATCCGACCATGGTCTATAAAAACTATATTATTATACCATGTATCCGACCAGTGACCACTATCCAACATCCGTAAACATTTTCAGAGTCCAGGCTCTAAATTTTAGATTATTTTGCATCAATCGACGCCACGTTTTATTTTCCCGTAAACTCGAGTCTGACTCCGAAATCTCTTTATTACTTTATCCATGAGTCTGCTGCAAAGAAATAGCTCTATTTTCTATCTATTTAAGGATAATTTCGGATTTTAGAATTTTATTTTAGAATTTTATTTTAGATTTTTATTTTAGAATTTTCCGGATAATTTCCTAAAACCACGCGGGTGAAGCCGCGGGCAGAAGCTAGTTACTTAAAAATAAAGGCTAATATCGTCTGTGCCCTATGGTCCGACCTACAGATTAATAATAATATATAGCAAGCTAGACGACGGTTTCGTCCGTATTCTTGGGATAAAAACTGCCACCTGCTCACTGCAGATTGCACTGCTGTCCAACGTCCAAGAATTTAACAGCTAGCTCTCAGTAACCATACATTTTTCGTTAACAAGCGATTTCTTTTACGCATAATTAACTTTCCTCGTAGCGCAGCTATTGTCTGCAAAAACATGGGGCCCATGTATTTGCCAAAGATGTTAAAAGACGAAACTTGTAGGAGCAAACTCCAAAAAAAATGGAAGCCAGATATTCGTTGAGACTATGTACTTACTAGTCTTTATAATACTGATGACTTTTATGGCAGAAACTCGTATACAGGTGATGCTCCCAAGGGGACTAAATATTGCAACAATAAGCAACAAAATTCCACATTCTTCTAGATCGTATTTTGTTGATTCTTGTCTCAATATGAAAGTTTATAAAAGATATTAGAAAATTGTAGAGATACTTACCGAGGGTCATTACAAGCCGTTGTTCATAGTTCCTTCTCAGTCACGGGATAATATTTTTTTAAAGGAGTGGCGCTAAAGGACCGTTGTGCGTCCTCAAAATACATAATTCAAAACTATAAATATCGCCTGGCAACATTGCAAAAAAAAGTTGAAGCCATAGATAAAACACCAATGTAGAAGTTGGTTGAAACCCTAGACAGGTTGAAACAAACGACGCACACAGAACCGAGCACAGAGACTACATACTTTATAGTTATACGTATATAAACAGACGCTCTGCTCTCGTATTATTATTAAACTAGCTTCTGCCCGCGACTTCGTCCGCGTGGAATAGTTAACTACTACTAGTTACTTTGGGCTAACGCTAACTTTAACCCGCGACTTCGTTTACGTAGAGGGTGAAAATATATTTAAATAATACGTACGTTAAGGAGCTGTTTTAGGTACCTACATCACGCTTTTATCAGTACACGGAGAAAAGACTTCTTAAAATATTCCTGCGGAGTTTATGATTTTTTACTGGGGCTCTGCTGTAACGCGGTACCGTATGCGCAAACCCAAGAAAATTTACCGGGTTGCCCAGTACAAATTCTAGGACAAAAAAAAATTAGGTCTTAGAAACTTTACTGGGTTACCGATTAAATTTTTACTGGGGTACTGAACGTCATTTTTGTCTATATTTCCGTCAACAAAACGGTGCTCGTGCTAAGCCTGCTGGAATATTTCAAGAAATCTTTTCTCCGTGTAAGAGTGGAACTTTAAAACGTTAGGTAAAAAGTACTGGGCCTTATAATCTTACATCATGTAGATTGTGGGTTATTCTAAAAAAAAACTCAAAACGAATGTTATTTTAAAGTACTTCTGCGTACACTATATTTTTAGTTTTGTTTCCTTCCGGCATGGTATCTCGCAGAGATAACTGGGGCCACCGTCCTTCCCCCTCATTCTTCTCTTCTTCCCCCTCATTTATGGCAATCGGGAACCGTAAGCGCGTATAAACAATTTTTTTTTCGGGAATTGTATTTTTGATCTAGAAGCATAAAATATGACTGTTCATTAAAAATAACAACTGTTAATTTGGAATTGAAAACTGAAGGGAATTATTACTTATTTAACATAAAACCGGAGTACAATTAACGTACTCGGAAACATGTACTGACTGATTTAAAAAATAGAAACTTTTCGATTGTGTTTAGTTTTCATTAAAATAAAAGCTAATTATAAACCGTGCGAAGCCACAAGAAAAAAAAAGCTAATTACTATTCCCGATTTCAACTATTTCGTTGCTTGATAAATTTGGTACTTGCGAGGGCTGGACTAAAAGTATCGGGAATGGAATATTTCCACTGTTCCTGTCATATTCAAATCTTATTATGAAAACTCCTTGGTTTTAAAAATCGAATACCATTTATTTATTTAAAAAAAGATTCTCGGTCTTGTCACAAGGTTTTATCAACCTTGTTTAGTCGTTGAGAAAATGGAATTGACTCGAGAAAATTCAAGAGCGATGATTTATTATAACTTTCGAAGTGGTTTAACACAAAAACAGTGTGTTGACCGGATGATTTCTGCATTTGGTGATAAAGCCCCATCCAAAACCACAATTTATCGCTGGTTTGCTGAATTTCAACGTGGACGTGTCAAGCTCAGTGATGATCCCCGTCAAGGTCGTCCAAAAACTGCAGTCACCAATGATTTCAAATATGTCTATGGCAGTCACCCAAGAAAACGTTGATGCTTGCGTAAGCTGATTGAGGAAGATCGACATGTGACATACCGCGAAATTCAGGCAACTTTAGACATTGGCATGAGTCAAATACAAATAATCTTGCATGAACAATCAGGTGTAAAAAAGTTGTTTTCCCGATGGATACCGTATTCGCTCTGTGAAGAGCAAAAAGCGGCTCGCGTTACTTGGTGCGTCAGAACTCTCGAAACATTTGATAGATTGGTACCTAGTTAGGTACAGTATACGGTGCTTATGAGAAAAACGTACGCACATTCTATAGTTATTTAATACACGTTACATCTATGATCGACATACAGGAATGTGACAGGACTGTTAGGAAAAAACTCCATAGCAACGGTGTTAGAGATTATGCTCTGTGATGCATGCAAACTCCAACATATCCCCCCTCATCACTAGCATGATCGCTATATTAAGCCGAGTGAGGATCTCAACCCTTTAAGCCTTGGTCCAGATAAACTCTTAGTCAACATATCTGCCTCCATGTGGGTACTTGGACGGTATTCTATTTCAACCTCTTTCAACTGTCGTATGAAATGTAGTTTCGTATCGATATGCTTTGTCTTAGAGCCAATCATAGGATTTTTTGTCAATTGTATGGCAGCCTGATTATCATTATATATTTTGACAATGGGTTGCCTCCATTCTGTTATGTCATTTATTAAACGCCTTAGGTGGATTGCTTCCTTAGCAGCTTCAGCCACACACGTGTACTCTGCTTCGGCCGTTGATAAGGCTACACTCTTTTGTTTTCTGCATTCCCAGCTAACGGGAGCACCGGCGAGTTTAAAACAGTAGCCACTGTATGATCTTCGATCTATCGCACAAGATGCAAAATCTGCATCAGCTTGACCATACAACTCCATTTCGGTTTTCTTGTAGCACGGGCCCACGCCTTTGGTCCCTTTTAAATACCGTAGTACACGTTTCGCGCTCTTGAAATGTTCCTCTCCAAAACAGCTGTTGTATTGTGACAAATAGTTCACACTGAACATTATATCAGGCCTGGTGGCCACGGCTAAATACATCAGTGTGCCAATCAATTGTTGATATGGTAATTTTTCATCACACTTTTCATTTTTCTGTAATTTCAGATTAAGTTCCATTGGTGTAACCGTCGGCTTGCAGTCTTCCATGTTAAATTTCTTCAACATTTTTTCAATATATCGTTCTTGATATAACTTTATTTCGTCTCTTCCTTGCCTTTTAATCTGTATACCTAGAAGTTGTTCAGGTTCTTCTAGATCCTTCATTTCGAATTTTTCATTTAGCATCTTTTTTATTTCTTTTAATTTAGTGTCACAGGAGTATGCTATTAACAAATCATCTACGTATATTGCTATCATCATTTTAGCTCCTCCTTTCTCTAATATATATACGCAAGGATCAGCTTCTGATGGGACAAATCCCATTTTTTCTAGTTCGCTACTCAGTTTCAGGTACCATTGTCGACCTGACTGTTTTAAGCCGTAGAGTGCTTTTTCGAGATAACATATTTTCTCTCCTTTTATCTTTTTCAAGTCCTCTAACATTTTCTTAGCTTTATGGAACAGTGTTAAATCATTGTTACCACTTTCTTCCACCATTATTTCTGCCACATATTCTTCCAAGTAATCTGGCATCTCCATTGCTATTTTCTTATCTAGCACGCCATTTAGGTAAGCTGTTGTGACATCCATTTGGTTAAGTTTCAATTCCTCTTCCACAGATATAGCGATGATGCTTCTAATTGAACTTAGCTTTGCAACGGGAGAATATGTCTCATTATAATCAATTCCAGGTCTTTGCCGAAATCCTCTTGCAACTAGTCTCGCTTTCTTTACCTCCGTGTTTTTCGGACCTATCTTCTTTTTTAAGATCATTTTGAAATCTACAAGATTCATTTCTTTTTCCCGTTTTGCGATATTCCACGTACCGTTCTTTACGTGTGCTCTAATTTCTGCCTTTATGGCATCATGCCAGTACCTTTCATCTCCCGCTTCTTCTTCTTCTTCGCATAGATACATTACATTAGTAGTCATTTCCTGGTCGTTTCTGCCTTCCATCTCATAATCCTTAGCCCATATTGGCAATTGTCTTTTTCTTTGAGATTGTCTTCTGGTATTGGCATCATCATGAACTGTTTCGCCTTCAGTTAGTTCATGATGTTCGACTACAGCTTCATCAAAATTTTCATTAAATTCATCAAGTGCATCATTGAACGTGTCTCCGAAAACATCTTGTGGTGGAGTATTTAGCTGTGTCGATGATGGGGTTTCATACTGCGTCGAAGAACTAGGTACTGCGTCAGATTTTGGCGATTTATGTTTCATTTTTACGTCGATTTGTATATTCTCGATTGTTTCTTTTTCTTGTTGCCTTTTAGGTTTTCCTGTCTGATCAGTATTTCTTTTATTTATATCTCTTCTATTTTCGCTTTTTTCTTCAAAATTTTCACAGTCCTTTCCGTAAAACATGGCATTTACAAATTTCACGTCTCTGCTTATTATGAATTCTTTTGAATCAGGAACGAAGATTCGGTACCCTCTGGCACATTTTGCGTATCCAACAAATACGCCTTCGGTGGCTCGAGGAGCAAACTTCCATCCTCTTTTAGGTCCTTTCCTTAGGACAAACGTTTTCTGACCGAATATATGTAGGTGTCTTGCAGATGGTTCACGACCAATCCATTTTTGGAAAGGCGTCTGTCCATTCAGGGCTTTGGTTGGGCACCTATTCGTTACATAGTTAGCTGTATGAATGGCATTTGCCCACAGCTCCTCTGGAACACTTGATTCAAGCATTAGGCATCTCGCCTTCTCGACTAATGTCCGATTTTTACGCTCTGCAAGTCCATTACTTTGAGGTGTGTAGGGCGACGTTAATCTGCGTTGTATTCCATGCTGCATTAAATAATCATTAAAATTTTTGTTAATGTACTCGGTACCATTGTCCGATTGTAGATATTTTATTTTATGCTTTAATGCATTTTCAACCATGTTTTTGTATTCTGTGAATATCTGGAATACCTCGCTTTTATTTTTCATGAAATATACGCAGCAATATCTAGTGAAATCATCAATAAAAGTCACGAAGTATTTTGATCCAGCATGTGTTTCAACTTGCATAGGTCCACACACATCGGTATGTATAATTTCCAGTGGCTCTCTTGTCTTTATACCGTCTGAGGTATTAAATGGTAAGCTCGTCATCTTTCCTTTCAGACATGTTTCACAGTCACCCAACTTTTCTTTTTCTTTAATTTCTAATCCTTTTATTAGTTCTTTCTTGGATGCTGCTTTCAGGTCAAATTCATTTAAATGCCCGAGTTTCTTGTGCCACTTCATAATATTTGTATCTTCTTCGACTGCGTTGGCCTTTTCTACTTCGTCAAATCTCATGTAGTACAGATCATTCTCTCTATCTGCTTTTAGAACAATCTTGCCAGCACTGTTCTTTATTAACGCCTGATGTTTCTGGAATACTACAGTGTATCCATTATCAGTGATTTTTCCAACTGAAATCAGGTTCATGGACAATTCAGGTACATATAGAGCGTTATTTATATCATAGTGTCCATTCTTCGCTCTAACCGTGATTTTTCCTTTGCCTTTTACTTGAGTGACATACTGATCGGAAGCTAGTTTCAATGTTCCAGACTCACTACTTATGGTGTCAAACTTTTTCCCATCGCTGCACATGTGAGATGTACATCCGCTGTCGAGGCACCAAATGTTTTTCTTCAAATGCTTCGCAGTCGTTAGGCAAATTGGTTGAACACTAAAACTTCCATGATTTGAATTATTTTCACTATATCCGGCTCTCGCTTGGCATTCAGAAGCTTTATGTCCCTTTCTTTTGCATTTGTTGCATCTGAACCTGAAAGTTCCGCTGTTATTGCTACTTCCTTGTCTTTTGTTTTTGCTATAAAAAGCATCTTCAGTAATATCTCTATTGTTGCTGTTCTTTCTGGCTTCACTTTCTTCAATAATTTTAATTTTCAAACTATCTGGACTTGGCAAACTGTCTCTAGTTTCGATGGCAATCCTGAAATTTTCGAAACTTTGTGGTAGGCTATACAGCATCATAATGCTTAATAGTTCTGGATGGATTTCTACACCCATTGTTGCTAGTTTATCAACCACATCCATAAAATTGCTTAAGTGATCCTGAACATCCTCTTTTTCAACCATTTTCTTTAAAACGAGCTGTTTAAGCAAAGTTGCTTTTCGCGCAGGTCCTGAACTTTGATGAATTGACTTTAGCTTGTCCCAAACCTCTTTAGATGTTTTACACCCAGTCACCTGCTTGAGCTGAGGTGGAGACATCAATAACATGATTTCAGCACGAGCCATCATGTCCCTTTTCAAAAATTTCTCTGTCTCTTCGGCAGTCGCGTTCGCGGATAATTTTGTGGCTCCGCTCGCGTATTCCCACAATTCATTTTTAATTAGGATGGCCTCAGCCTGTACGCACCAGGTATCATAATTAGTTTTGCTTAGTGGTTCAATACGATACGATGACATCGTTCCTCGAACTAACCACGCTCTGCTACCAATTGATAGATTGGTACCTAGTTAGGTACAGTATACGGTGCTTATGAGAAAAACGTACGCACATTCTATAGTTATTTAATACACGTTACATCTATGATCGACATACAGGAATGTGACAGGACTGTTAGGAAAAAACTCCATAGCAACGGTGTTAGAGATTATGCTCTGTGATGCATGCAAACTCCAACAACATTCCACGCAGGATCCTCAAATGCTGTATACAACATCGTATCAGGTGACGAATCCTGCGATAAATAAAAATAAATAAATGCGATAAATAAATCGCGTGCGATATACGCATGAGCACGGAGCCCACCTATACGCCATGGGAATCGCGCCCGTTGAAACGAATTGTGTAGGGAACACTTGACATGGACCTAGGAGCAATGGGATAAAATTTTATTTTGCGATGTGTCCCGGTTTGGATATAAGCCTGATACGAGAAGGGTATAATAAGAGTGTATCGTTGTCCCGGAAATGCTGAACGGCTGAGACGCATCCAGGAAGTGCACCCTTACAGTGACTCCACAGTGATGGTATGGGCAGGTATTATTAGCTCGAAAACATTGTTTTATCTAAAAGGCAGCATTTAAACAAAACTGTGTTGTTTAGTGGACAATAATAATACCTAACCAATGTCTAATAAAAAAAATAAAGATTGATGATTTAACAACTTTTTGATTTTACTACGTACTTATCCACCCTATATACCCAATACTCCACATGATACTATAAAGAAATGTTTCAATCTGAAACAGGGAACATATTATTATCCATCTTTTGGCTTCGCCCACAGTTGGGTAATAAATAATATGGTCCCGCCATACTAATGCACATAGAATGTTCTGGAAAAAGTGTCATGGTTTTTTATGCCACACTGGCCAATAGACGAATTTAAATGAAAAATAGCTAGTTCAGTTTCACTGTAATAATTCCTTGCTCCGCTAGATGGATTTACAAATAATGGGCGGGGGCATCGTGTACTGCACCCCTCTCACACCCGCATTTAGGCGACGCTCCTTTCTATAGAGATTTTGGCTTGCGACACCACGGTGCTGTAGCTTAGAATAAAAGTAAGGAAATCATAACCGACCAGTTTAAGTAGGGTTCTGATTTTGAAGTTACACTACTCAATTCTATAGATTTTTAATTTACTAGTAGAGTAATATCAAAGATGAATGCACTTATTGGTAGATGGCGTTGTTCTCAAAATGTTCATGGGTTTCGTCTAAACCAAAGACTACAAAGAGATACTATGTATAAATAGGTCTAAACATAATATGTTCCATTTTAATCAGATTTTCTTTAAATAACATTTTCTTTTTCAAATAGTTTTTTTAAGGATTTCAGACAGGTTTTCCATTTATTGTGTTAACATACAACGTTTGTTTAAATGGATAAAATCTTCTAATAACGCAACGCAAATTTTTGAAACTGTCTTTAATATAAAAGGAAAAAAGGAACGCAATTCGCGTAATTGTCAAATATTATGTTGTAATTTTTTTCCGACTAGAGAACAATAAAAATGATTGGTTGCGGTTCGATTAATTTGTGGATTATTCTTGACAACTTTGCTTGTATGGACATTTAGGATTCTGTTTCTAACCATTGAACTGGAAAAGTGTTGATACCGACAACTTCGCTTTATCTGAACAACCCCAGCGCGAAAATCTGGACTGTTTACTTGTTTGTGAAAGCACCGATATAGTGTTGTATAAAAATATGAACGCGATCAAGTGTTGTGTGCTGAACTGTAATAATTCAGGAGTTAGCCTTCAAATATTGTAAAAAATATTGAAGAAGAAATAAAGTAGGTATTTGACATTGGATCTAGTGTTTTATTTTTAGTTCATAAAAACAACTACTACCTAACTAAAACGGAAGGAAATAGGACAGGGCCTACTGCAGATTTATGAAGCATTATTTGTATACGTATAGCTACTAGCTATACGTACCTATATATTGCTTCATGGAGTGTTGTTTCTGCTTGTTCCTAGAGGGCGCGGGCGCCATGAAATGTTCGAGTGACGTCTCTATCTCCCTATATAAAATGTACTCTGTGGTCCTATGTTTTATTTATTTACTGTCGGCGATGTCTTTATTGCCAGCGGCAAAAGAAACGCGCTCGTACTACGTACGAGTGCTCAGTTTGTGAGGTCCCCCTTTGCGTAGATCCCTGCTTCGCGTTATACCATAGTAAATAATGGTTAACTCTTTTCTGTTTTGAGCATCTTTTATTTCCAGTGTGACAGACATACAGACGACATTAGCATTTTATTTACTTATTTATTTATTTATACGTCTGGCTTGGTATACAGACTGACTGACGTATGTATGTCATGTTTTCATAGAAGAGTATAGCTTTGTCACAAAGTCAAACCGACAGCCAGACGCACGCGTAGTAGTCTTTCCGTTTCTCGGTCATACAATCTTTTCTGTCTAAGCGTCGTGTTTGTGTGTGTGACGTCTGCAAGACTGGGGGCCATTAAAACGTAAACTCATTGATAACTGCAGCGTATACTATAGTAGTCTTTGACTGCAGCTAACTGCTTGAGTTACACACTGTATCATGTTTACACATTACTTTTGCAGGCAGATTTTTTTTTTTTGAAGTAATCAGCATCAGCACCCCTGTTCTTATCTTTATAATTTTATTAAGATTTATAAAATAATGCGAATGCAGAATCAGAATCAGAATCAGAATTATTTATTTGTTAAACATAGGATATACACACAAACATAATGCGTAATAAATGAGCATTAAAAAAAACATTAACATTACATTAACATTAATTAACATTTCTTTACAAATAAGCAGTGTACAATAAATAAAAATAATTAATTAATTAATATTAATTAAATAAATAATTATTAAGTTATTTATAATTTAATTATTTTATTTTATTAATTTATATATTTTTTTTTTATTAATTTCTTTTGTCACTTTTGTACTTTATATTTTTATAGCCTTTTTATGTTTTTCTCTGTGTGTAATATCCATCCTCTTCGTTTTTAATTTATATTTCTTAATAGTAGGGTCCCAAAGAGAGCTTTTCTTTGTATAGATCGATTAACAAAAACACAGAACATAATATATACCTACTCTTAGGGAGAACAAAAACATGTCATCATTACTCCATTCTTTGTTTTTCTTGACGCGTACGTCGCACAGTGAGCTGAAAATCGACTTTCATAGATATATAATACTTTTTCCCCAAATGTTCACTTTTAAGACTTGAAAATGTATTGGAAGACTAAATACGTGCCTAAAACATCAACATTATGGAATAGCATTTCAAACAACGCACACAGAATTTTTGATGTGAAACACCTATTTAATTTCTAAAGGAAAAAGTAAACTACTTCTCTCCTATAATACTCGTCTCAAATATTTCAAAATGCACTCGTTATCGACTCGAAGAGATGTTATTGATGCCTTGTTTCTCTATAAGTTGCTTAGAAATAAAATTGACTGCCTAAACCTACTGAGTGTCCTGAAGTTTGGTGCCCCAGCCCGATATCCGCGAAACCCTATCACACCACTATATCCACCCTTGCGCAGAACGGCTCTGGGTACTAAGTCACCGATTTCTCGCCTGTGTAAAAATATAAACAGTTGCAGTGATCTCACTGATATACATCATGACAGTATAGGAAAATTTTATAAAATAATTATTGAGTACTATTCCCACAACCTATGATCTCCTTAGAGAATGTTAATTTTTAAATTTAATTTTAATTATTTTAGATTTATATTATTTTTATTTGTTAAATGTTAATGTTTTAATCTTTTTGTTCTATTATTTTGAATGAAATTTTTGTTATCATTATTGTTACGCGCGAATCACCAAAATTATTGAATAACTTTAATGGTAAATATCCTTTTTGGCTTTGTATTATTATGTAAAACCATTTTGTGGTGCATGTTGTGTTAGCCTGTAAGTGATTGTTGCACTTATAAATGTATATACTATTATGGAAATTATTGTAAATGTATTGTGTAAACAATTGTTGGCTAACCTAAATAAATAGCCGCGGGTAAAACCGATTGTTGGCGTGACGACGCATGCCGTGGCGACGCGTCGCCACACTGTATTTTCTATACAAAATAGTTTCGATGTTTCACATCTGCTAGGCGTCCCGCGATGGCTTAATTTTCCTTTAAAAATTACTATGGAGCTGGCATGAAAAAGTCTTATATCTCCGCAATGGAATGATTGGCCCTAATCATTTTGCAGGTGATATAATTCTGTAATTATTTACATTTTTTTTACATTCTCCCCAAAACGGCCACTAGCTCGATCCATTTTTTATTAAAAAATCGCGCAATAATCGCTAAGAAGTGTTTTAAAGAACTAAAGGATCTTCTTCCCATCAAATTTCTGTTACAATTACATTAGGATTGAATTACGCAATCTTTAGTATTAAAAAATTAAAATTAAAAATATTTATTAATTTCAAATAATGTATTTCTATTTTTTGTAAAGATATAAGTAACGTAAACACTTTTTCTAGATAAAGTTAAATTTTTAAAATATGTCAGCTTTTGCTAGTGATCACAAACTCTTTTTGATGTGTGTATAAGGTTATGTAGAAGTCTGCAAGCTACACTCCTACCATACTATTGTAGTCTTTGGCTCCTACGCTCTCTCGCTCAAAGACTCACCTACGGCGAGGCTCTCGCTTCATCTGAGACAAAGAATAAAATATCTATAGAACTGAGTGTTCGTTCGTTGGCATTCGGCGGCCGATAGTATAAAGTACTCTGTGGGCGACCGTCCACACTGAGGTCGATCTAATGGTCCTTTTCTTTGTATGTTACCGCCACGCTTCGGCTCGCTGGCACACGCCAACGAAACCCATTCGTTGGCGTTCGTTGGGCCGGTGTGTACGCAGCATTACATAGAGTTAGAGCATTGACCACAGATAATATTAAGCTAAGTACACACAATATTTTACTAGGCGTACTCACGGTGACATCGACATATCAATCATGCTATAAACCAGTTGCTGATCTCACATTTTATAGGATTTCCGTACAATCAGAGGTCAGCTTATGTGTAGGTTGATAGGAAGCCGTGTTTAACACACTAGACTGAGCGACTTTTGCCCACTAGGACAAATGTATCGAATTACAATTTTGTTCGCTATGTCCCGTCTATTATTGAGTAAATAATTTAATTTTTTTGGAGTAGAGGCAATAGAAACTTTAGTGGACCATTTTTGTGAGCGGGGTCATAAACTCCCTAAGAGTATATTTGTTCTGTAGTCATAAACATGTTGCGTCGCGGATAGAGGGTCGGTACTTGACAAATGTTTGACGTCACAAGTGACTGGGGTATGAGCGGTGTCAAATACTGGTCTGAATGACAGATTTCCATGACGGCTTTTATGAGATGACGGAACCGCTTTTCTGGGTAACCACAGCTTTAGTCATAAATTACTCATAGTTATGTTAGCGCAACTTATGTAGAATAGGCAAATTTGTTTTGGTATTGCACAAGCTTGGATTACACAACAAGCGTAATCTAAATTTAAGCTACATCAGCTCCAAAAAATTGTTATATCCATTACAAAATGTTACGAGACCCTTGCTTGATTATTAGAACGTAATTGGAGATGCTGGAGAATATTTTTTGGTGGGAAACTAGCATTACGTATTTTCAATGTATTTTGATAATGCAATGTATGTCCATGTAATTAATTAAATGTGATAAATCGCTTAAGATTAGGTATTAGTGTTATTCTAATACTTATTCTGTATTAATCAAGACAAGTATTCTAATAGTAAGTTCGTCGCCGGCGACCAAAGTCGGTTTATCCCTTTAACACTATGACTAGTATGCCGGTAGTCTGTTTATCTGTAAACACTATTTTGGAGTGCAGCTCTAACAATGTCATCAATGTCATGCATGCATGATATTTGACATTTTGAAGATGACATCATTGAAGTTGACAGTTGACATGCAGTATTGGTATATATTTCTTTTTGTAAATATGTGAAAAATTATTTAAAATAATCTAATTAAAATGGAAACTTCTGAAGAACTATTGACCTTGCTAAATGATAAAGTTTCTTTTGGAGAAAAACTTATTGTCCAATTGGAAGCATTAAGTGAAGTAGACGGAGTTTTGAAATTACAAAGGAAAATAAGGCAAGAAATTGAATTCTTGAGGAAGGTAATGAAACTACGGGCAATTGGATTCTCTGCATTTCTCCTTGAAATTAGACCATAAAAAAATTCCTTGTTCTAGCTACAAAAATCCAAGAAAGTGAAAATTGAACAGCTATCATGTTCAAATCTGCGGCACCTTGGCGCGATGGTGGATTCCGCTTTGCGGCCTGGCGTTATTGCTGTGTGTAAAATCTTTCACATTAACGACACCTCTAAATTAGTTATTGATATAATCAGCGAAGAAGGCAGGGTGTGGACTAAAGGTGAGAACAGAAACAAGTTCCAGTATATTACAAAATAAAGACAATAGTTATTATAATACTTTACCTCATGCTAATCCTTCGGCACAATATAACATCGCATACAACATCACATCACATACAACAGGCATAATATAACATCGCGCCCGTTTCTCCGAAGGATTAGGCCTGAAGTTTTTGATGTTGGTGGTTATATTTCTTAAATAATTGTTTCAGTAATTGCTAGAAATCCTAAGTCATTATCAGCACTAAGTGCAGGCAAAGCTTCGTATGGAGCTCGCTCAATACTGGACCAAGCAGAAGATTATCGGGAGTGTGCCAAGCTATACCCATGCATGTATCAACCTCCCAAAGTATGTTTTATTTGATGTGAATCTTATTTCATCATCTATCTGTTTTTTCACCAAAATGTGCAATGATTTTATTTTATTGTTTTGTGTATATGTTACCATGTTATCATGTTTATTGTTAGATTGCCAATTTGATTAAAGATTTAGTAGACAAAACTAGAAAAAATTATGCTATTGCAATGGCTAATGCATGCTGTTATGTTCTGGATTTCAGATTATTTTTGAATTTATGAGTGGCATAGAGGAGAGTTTGGCTAATAAATTAAAAGCTGTTGGTGTGATAGTGAAGGGTGAAATATTGCCAAATTCTAACCTGTGTGAGGATAGTAATGATTCTTGGGATGAAGAGTCCAGCGATGAGGAGTGCCTTCGAGGCAGGTAATCATACCATCAAATTGATTTAATATGTTTTATTATGCATGTTTTTAAAATACCACAAATATCATCAAAATTAATTCAGCTTTTAAATACCTATCCATTACTCAGTGTGGTAATTTCTTTATTCTGCCTGGGCTTATGATGTGAAAACTCAATCAAAAACTTTTTCAAAACAAACAGTTTTTTTTTTTCAAAACCAACTGAATACTTTTTCAAACACATTGTTTTTTATTATCTTTTGTCTTACTTTCAGCCAAGAATCATCATTAAAAGAAATTTCAGAGTGCATGATTAAGCATCCAGAAATTAAAACACTGAACCTAGATGTGACAGCAATGATGGCATACGTGAGCAACATGACAAATGGACACTGTAATTATGTGTTTAAGCAAGAAGTACTCACGCAGCAATCTGCATGGGAAGCCGAGAGACCAGTCAAACCAGTTTTGGAAAGATTATTTAAAGGTTATTTGGATAAAACAACCAATCCAATCCCCTGGACTTATAATTTTAATGCTACAGTGCTGCTATTGTCCCAAATAATACCACTTGCCTTTTTTTTTTCAGATAAGACATTAGTATGCTGCAGAACAGCTTGGGATGACTTTGAGAAAATTGTAAATAACTTAGGTGGGGCAATGGAGATAAAAAGAACAGAGGAATTGAAGAACATGGTCAGAGTGTATCCTGATGAGTATGGTGGTAGGTAAACTATTAAAGTAACATGAGAAAGATTCAAATAAGGGTTTTTCCAACAAGAGAACACTGTGTTCTGCTTAGCTTTAGAGTGCTTACACATTGCGTCAGATCAGAATCTGGAAAAATCCAGATGGGAGGTACCATCGGTGGGGTATTTTATTGGGTTCATATTCGAAGCAGTGTGCTCTTAGGCGAATCAGAAACCAGACCAGTGTTGTGCTGGTCCCATTGTTTGTGTGGAGAGAGCTTATTAGTTCTTGTCATATTAAAGATATCTATGATTTGAATTGTTTCCAGGCGAAGATGATTATCCAAGAAAGAATTTAAAAGTTAGAGGCCATGTTAGATTAAGATCCAAAATTATATTTAATTTTGGACACAGGATCAAAGCTCTCACTGTTTCAGCTAATGAAGGGTTTGTCAGGGCTGCACTGCAACAGGTAATGTCATAATCATTAACCATAAATTGTGTGATGAAGTCAGTACAGTTTCTATTTTTTTTATACTATCTTTTAATTTCCAGGGCATAACATATGCATCATTTGTTCATGAATCAAGAGCCTTGACAGAAGGTAAAGAGCCAACAGCTACAAAAATCTCATTATGATATTTCATAATTTTTAGTATAACTATTCCAATTTTCAATAAAGCGTGAACAACTTTATGAATAAGTAATGTAGAATAATGTTATTTTTACTCTAGATTAACAGAATAGTTTTTCAGCATTAGGCTCGTCTTTTATTATTTAAGGGACTTGTAGTAGGCTCTTCAATTTTTTTTTTGTGCCAATTAATTGTTATCATGAACAATCTCACGAAGTTTCAGGTCAAGGAAATAAAAATATCAAACTTTGAAAACCTCAACTTTTGTACTATTTATTGTTTGACGTAATTTTGACTGAAGGTTTTCTTTCAAACGGAATTCTAATTTTGATTTTGCAAATAAGTAGACGTGCATATGTTCAGGGCCGTATTTAAGCGTGTGGAGGCCCTGGGGCAACCAAAAAGTGTAGGCCCCGAAAATTTTGTGGAACAGACGATAAATTGTTTTTTCCGCATTTTTCAATAATTTTAAAACAGGGTGGATTTTTTAGATAGGGCAGTAAGGGCAAGGTACCTTAACCGTTGTAACTGTACACCGTGTAAAACAGCGAAAAAAAAATATCAAAGGAAAAGTTGTTTACTAGTGTTTACTCGTCGGAATTTAAAAATACTTTTTTTTTTCGATGTCTCTATTGTGGGGGCCCCTCTTTTGTGGAGGCCCCGGGGCGGTCGCCCCGGATGCCCTCCCCTAAATTCGGCCCTGCATATGTTTATTTTTATTTTTAATTTACGTTATTTTAGTATGGTTGAACAATTTCACAGTGATTTGAGCTTTTGTTGGATGAATAATTATGAAAATTTTGATTTTGCGACAATCTAAAGTTCCTTAATATATTTATCCTGATGGTATCTGCTAAAGGTGAAATGAAACGTAAAAGCATTGGTAGCCATTTTATATTATTTTTTTATATCATTTTATAAAATGGCTATCTAGTCTGGATGCTGGCTAGATGATACAAAAAAATATATGCGTCGACTTGAGAAACTCTTCCTTTTTTCGTCGCATAAAAAGCTAGCTAGTGTATCAGTCAAAATCTGTTTAGCTACATTAAGCTTGATGCTTGGGGCACACCGGCTCGGATAGGTTAGGTTCGGAGGGGATGGCGGGGTCTTTGTCCGCTCGCTTTGCTCGCTCACTAGACCCCACCATCCCCTTCGAACATAACATGTCCGAGTCGGGGTGCGCCTAGTCCCGACATATTTCGACTTAGTAAAAAGGCAATGAGAACTTGGGATGCAAGAGCGAGCTCGGGTCTTGGGGCACTCCGACTCGGACAGGTTAGGTTCGAAGGGGATGATGCGGGCTCGCTTTGCTCGCTCACTTGAGCCCCAATCATCCCCTTCGTGTTAGGTTCCATTAAACCCTGCAGTCAGAAATAGGAGCTTTGCGGGGCTCCGTCGACTTCGCGTCAGGCGGGTCAGGGGGGGGGGGGGGATTTTGATGTTGTACATATTAAAGAGTATTCTTTTCTATTCTCCTCCCTCCAACATAAATCAGGTAAATGGTTTAAAAAAAATTAACATGTGTGGCACTCGGGGACTGCCGCGGTAAAGCTATTGCATAGCATTTTTTATCAACTTATGCAATTATAATTATTTATTTATTTTTTATTTAACAGTATTTTTATATCTTTGATATTATCAAGTACAGTGGTACCCAACTGATAAGGCGCGTCGTGAATCTTCGTTCGCACAGAAAAGAAAGTATGGCCCCGAAGATTAACGAAAGAATGCTTAAAATTTACAATCAATCTTAGATCAATACCATAAGGTTCATAATACACTGCAGCTGTTAGTTCTGTCTCACTCGCAAGACACGCCCCTCCGCACAATTACACTTCGTACCAATTTTATTGGGCCAGCAGTTTTCATCAAATATATATTTAATTAAAAATACAGGTTATTTAAAATGTACGATTTATTTAATAAACAAATAGGTATTTTTTTTTAAAACAATAGAATAAACTTAATCTAAAGGCCGCACGCCTGCTAACCCAATATCACTCTGAGCGTCGCTACTATTACCATCACTATCACGACTCGAACTATCCGATGAGGATGATGTATCTTCGTTGGTGTTTCTTACAAATTGGTCCAATCTATCGTCGATGGCCTCTTCCAATGTCATAAATTCGTCTTCGCATTTGATGGCATGATCTACAACTTTTTGCCACTCGTCTGGCCCGATGGATGCGAATTTCTCAGACAAAAGACGCTGCACTTCGGTCAAATTCATGGCAACATTGAATTTGCTTACGTGACCTTTCACCTGCGACCAAATGTTTTCTATCGGATTGAAGTCCGGATGATATGGAGGGAGCCTTAACACTGTGTGGCCGTGAGCTTCCATTATGGTGTCAAGCGAGTACTTTACATAGAGATGCTTATGGCGTTTAATTATATCGTACAATTCCGGTTTATACGCTTTGATATTGAAAGGTATGTTTTTATCTTTTAACCAATCCTGCATATTCTTTTTTGCAGAGTTACTGTTCGGTGCCCTGTCCTCTAATGTGCTATGGTATGACGCATTATCAATGACAAACACAGAATTCGGTTGGAGGTTGGGAATTAATTTCTCTTGCAACCATTTCTCGTAATTTTCTTTGTTCATCTCACTGTGATAGTCACCTGTGTTCTGAGCCGATTTGTACATGAGCAAAGCATTTGGTACGAATCCATTAGCACCTCCAGCATGCACTATAATCAACCTCGGTCCCTTCGAAATAGGTATTTTTATGCCTTTGCCTTGACCGTCAGACCAGGCTTGTTCCTTGGTGTGGGTCGAATGAACGTAAGTCTCGTCGCCATACACAATAGGTCTCCCTTCATACCGATACTTCTTTATTTTTCTTAAAAATCGTATTCTTAATAGCCTTACTTCGTCTTTTTCCGCCAGCAACTTACGGTTCGTTTCCGTTTTCCTAAACTTAAATCCTATCTCTTTTACGATTCGGCGCAGAGTTTCTCTGCCCCCTTGGAAGTCGATATCTCTTTTTAATTTCTCCAATAGCGCTTTCATTGTGACTACCTGTTTTTCTTCGCGGTTAAAGTCATGAATTTTCCTGCGTATGGCTTGGTATGAAAAGTCATCAAATTCCTTACGATAAGTTTTTTTCAATTTACCCTTTTTCGGCGTTCTAAAAGAAGGCCCCGCAGTGTTTTCACTCGTATGTTGATCCTTCTCTTTAAGAATTCTCGTTATTGTTCGTTTTGAAATTTGTGTAGCTTCGGCCGTTCGGTCAATAATTTTCAAAAATCGTTCTTTTATAAATGTTGTGTTCTTAGACTCCCGAGCTTCTTTCTTCATAAACTCGTGCACATTGAAAATTATTTCCCGAGCTTGACTTTTAAGTGGTTGTCCCCTTTTTAAAGAACTCATTTTAAAAAACAAAAAAGAAAACAATTTTGTTGCCACTACGTGTACTTTTGCCTGCTGCGCGTGCACTCGATCAGAAGTATGGCGGCTGACTAACATGCCACGTGGCGCGCGCTAACATGGCGGCAGCTGCCGACCAATAGCGGTACAGGAAAAAGAAGCGCCGTGTGTGGAGCGTGCCGATTGGTTAATAATATTTCCCGCGCTTTGAAAATTCATCTTTTGCGCAGGTATATCGAAAGCCATATCAGTTGGGTACTACTGTACAGTCGTACCATATACATACACGTTAAGCGAACGCTCGGCCGAGCTACATGGTAGGCGGAGTGGGGGGTGTTAGGTTTTATTTTCGTTACGGAATTTCTTGATTCGGTCGGCGCGCTCAAAGCCCGCGATAAAAGCTATGCAATAGCTTATAAAACATAAATAAGATTTAAAAAAAACTGCATTTCCTTAACTTCCCCCTTGCGAAGGGGGATCTCCCCCCCCCCCTCAAATATACATATAAGCCTTACATAAAAGTCCTTGAGAATTAGATTTATAATAGAGCCTTGTAATATTATACCTACGTAAGATGCCTTGTGACATACCTATTCTGTGATCACAAATAAATATTGAATAATTCATTTCCGAGTTTTTCGATGAGGTTTTGGTACGTAAGACGAAGATTAATGTATGTTATTTGGGCATTTTCCGTTTTCATGTCCTGGGTCCACAAAGGCCATTGCCGAGACTTGCGAAGGCAAACGCGTTTAATGTATTACTTGTCACGTGTCCCTTGCTCACATAAAAGAAAATCTTTCCATATTTCTTGTTTTGTTCCAATAAAGTGGCAACTGGATAGTGACGTAAGCATGTGTCACTCCCGGAAAGTCAGACCTTGTTTTTTAGACCATGTTAATTACTTACTTCATTAATTTTGGAACCTAGCTAGTTCCCAAAACAAGCTAGTAATGTAAGAGGTGAGGCAGGGTGAGGTGGTTTTTATTTAGTTTTGCGAAAATGACTCGTTTTTGTGTTCCTCAATACTCGGAAACTGGAAACTATCATTTTCCGAAAGAGAAGAAATTTAGAAGATTGTGGCTTAAAGCCACAGAACATATATACCCTATAAAGCTATTCGCACATAATTATTTTAACTAAACAGAATTTGAGGTTATATCAGAAACATTGGCGAAGAAACTGTTTACGAGGAAATAAGCAATATTTAAAGTTTTTAATTGTGACTCTTTATATGTCGAATAAATATTGATTTAAAATATTGAAATTACCGAAAATAATGAAATATTAGAATAAAACCAATGCATGCAACCACCAACCAATCAACCAACCACCAACACCAACCAACCAATTGCATGAACACGAAATGGAAGAATCAACGAAATGTCAAATTTATTGGTATGCCGTAGGGACCTAGCTACGGACACGCCATCTACAATTATCTTTGACCCACCTTCCCCAAGTTCCCTATTATTACCCTCAAAAGTCGTGGAGATACCGTTTTAAGTGTAGGTACTCACAATAGTAGGTTGGTTGTATAAACAACCAATAGGTAAGGTAAGGTGATTTAAGGAAGTAGAAGGAGTATATTAGGGCAATAAGGAAAGATCGCACCACGTGGGTTTTTCTGCCTACCCTTTGTAACCCTATAATTAAAGGCGAGATTTTATACTTTGAAAACTAGGGGTGGTAGCACTTTTCGTACATGTCAGTTCCAATCTTTCTCAATGTAAGTATTATTTTACTCTTAGCATATAATCACGCGTCAAGCGCTTATAAAATAATTGATCTGTTTTCGGGTAATTTTAGGCAGTGGATTGGAGCGAAATAAAAGGTTGTAATATAAATTATTGCTGGGTTTATCACTCAAGATGGAGATGTTCCCTTTACCAGGTTTGGCGAGAAGTATGTTGCCATACATTATATTTAAAAAGGTTACCACACTACTATCAAAATATAAATGTTGCCATTATATTTTTCAATAATCTCCTGTCGAGTTTTGAGAATCCTTGAACAGTTTGATTATTGTCAGTATAGAGGTATGAGGAACAGGGTGTAAAGCTCACTCATACTCTATAGAAAAGGGAGGATCCTCCGACCAGACGGGTCTTGTGTCTGGTGGGCAACTGCCCAACGTTTGATGTCGGGATGTTGTATATATGCTAGTTGCGCGGTAAACTCTGATTGCGCGATGCAGGATTTTGCGTGACGTCAGTCTGACGCGTAGCTCGCATGTGGCGTTGTAGATGCCGCTACATCACTCCCCCCCGGAGACCGGAGGTCGATAGTGGGCTGAGTCTTGTATCTTGCGATGCTTGCCAGGGTCAGTTGAGGTTCCAGTGAGTCGGAACCGGGTGTCGCATAGTTCGCGGTGAGTCGGAACTGTCTGCGAAGATTCCCCAGTGAGTCGGGGTGGCGCTGCGTTATGCTCCAGTGCGTCGGATGTGGTACAGCGCCAAGTTGTGGCTGACTGCTGGCGTCGACCAGGAGAGGGTTTGAAGGCTCTGCTTGTGGACCGGCCGAGAGTGCAGTGTGCTGTGCCAAGGTTGCTGATGAGGCTGAGGGTGATGACCAGGTATGCGCGGTCGCTACATGCTGGTGGTCAGGATACCCGTTGAAGCCGTGGGTGCTGGCTGGCTGTGACTCGCCGCTCGAAAGCTTGAAGGAAGTGATGATGACGTCACGCTGATGTACTTGCACGAAGGCTGCGCTGACGTTCATGTTCGGGGTCACCAGTATAGAGGTATGAGGAACAGGGTGTAAAGCTCACTCATACTCTATGGAAAAGGGAGGATCCTCCGACCAGACGGGTCTTGTGTCTGGTGGGCAACTGCCCAACGTTTGATGTCGGGATGTTGTATATATGCTAGTTGCGCGGTAAACTCTGATTGCGCGATGCAGGATTTTGCGTGACGTCAGTCTGACGCGTAGCTCGCATGTGGCGTTGTAGATGCCGCTACAGTCAGTTACAATCTTAGACCCAGACCATTTTATTTTAGTGGAGTCGAATGCCACCTTATTATTAACTTGGTATGTACGAGGGTCATTCAATAAATACTTAGCCTACAAAAAGTAAACGAAAATTTTGGAAAAGTGGCAATTTATTTTTCAACATAGTCTCCTTTTAGTTCGATACACTTAGCCCAGCGATGCTCCAACTTTTTTAACCCGTCCGAAAAATAGTTTTTGTCAAACTCTGCAAAATAGGCCTCCGTGGCGGCGATGACCTCCTCATTCGATCCATATCTATTCCCGGCGAGTGATTTTTTCAGATTAGGAAACAGAAAGAAGTCACAAGGGGCCAAATCTGGAGAATACGGTGGATGGGGCAGCAATTCGTAGCGTAATTCGACCAATTTGGCCATGGCAACGGCAGACGTGTGAACCGGTGCGTTGTCGTGGTGAAACAGCACTTTTTTCTTCGCCAGATGGGGTCGTTTTTTCTTTAATTCGGCGTCGAATCGGCCTAATAAATCGGCATAGTAAAGCCCTGTAATTGTTTTACCCTTCTCGAGGTAATCGATGTAGATCACACCTTGTGAATCCCAGAAAACGGTGGCCATAACTTTTCCGGCCGATTTTACAGTTTTCGCCTTCTTTGGAGCACGTTCCCCGGTCTGGATCCATTGTTTTGATTGCTCCTTGGTCTCTGGTGTGTACCAGTGGATCCAGGTTTCATCGACGGTCACAAAACGACGCAAAAACTCCGCTGGATTCATCTTAAACAGCGCCAAACACGTCTCCGATGTGGTCTCACGGTTGCGCTTGTTTTCTGGTGTGAGTAAACGCGGCACCCATCGCGCCGACAGCTTTCTCATGCCGAGTTCCTCGTGAAGAATATGATGCACTGTTCCTTCTGAAATGCCTACAGTCTCAGCTAGCTCCCGAACCTTCAATCGGCGATCTGCCAATACGAGATCATGGATTTTTTTAATGTTTTCCTCCGTAGCAGCTGTTTTCGGTGCACCTGGACGTGGTTCATCAAAAACCGACGTACGGCCACGTGCAAACTCGTTGAACCAATTCTTGACGGTGGCCATCGATGGAGAAGAGTCACCGTACACAGCATCCAAGCGCTCTTTGATTTCGATGCGCGTTTTCCCTTCCAAAAATAGGAATCGAATCACCGAACGATATTGCTCTTTTTCCATTTTTGTAAAACCGATCGACACGTTCGCTTCCATAAGTTGTCAAATTAAAACAAATGAAGGGATTGGAATGAAAATTTGAAAAAAGAATTAAAAAAGAATGTGCTACACTGTGGTAAAACTCTTTTGAAACTACAGCGCCCTCTGGCGATGAGGCTAGGTACTTATTGAATGCACCTCGTATGTTTGTTAGTTTGTATGTTTGTAACGGAATCTTTGAACGTGATTTTCATCCACTTCAAAACCTCGAATTAAATTGTAATTCTGCATCCTTATCAAGGACCGATGACAATAGCATAATTTAATAAGTTTGTCCCATAATCCTGACCAGGATTCTCAGGATTAGCGATTTTTTATATTCAAAGACACGGTAGTGCCTTGCGCCAAGTACACGTATGAAATAAAGTTTCCGGAGAGGGAGCCTGATAAACGGCTACAACATCCAAGGAAGGTACAGACGTGTAAATTACACACGTTCGCCGCGGGGAGGTAGTTACAAACTTAATAAAAACATAAATAATAGTAAAAAAAACTAGAAATCACGCTTTAATAGAAAACTAAACTAAAAAGTAGAAAATAATTTACAATAAATTTAAATTAAGAATATTGTGATTAATTAACAAAAATAATGTTTATTGTAAAAAAAGCGTGGGGTCTTTGGTGTCCTGACAGTTATTGGTATAAGTAGAGTCATTGAGAAAATGTCGTATAAAGTGTATAAGTACATAAAAGTTTTAGTGGAGTCGAATGCCACCTTATTTTTAATGGCAACTCTGATAAAAGCTATTGTAATTTTTGTTTACTAATTACAAACGTCATCCAAAATGTTGTTGTGAAATTGACGGTGACAAATGACAGTTTTGTCTGTTGCTTTTGATTAGTGATGGCGATTCTTTCCGAAAAAAAAACTATTTTTACATCGATTCGAATTGAAATCTGATGAATTGATTACAAAAAAACATCGGGTTTTAAATGATTGATTTCTCAAGAATTGATCATTTTTCGTTTTGCTTTTCGAGTTGGTATTTTCAATATAAACATAAATCTAATTATGGATAACAAAAAGGATAACATAATAATCAATGTTTTATTATTTTTAACTGATTACCTGTACAATCATACGTGTTTACAACCTTATCAAAGTATCAAATAAAAAAAAGACATTTATTTCACTGTATTGGTTACATTATAAAGTTTGGAAATGATGAAGTTTACAGTTCTGTGGTTGATGTCCAAGCTTTTCAGAAACAACAATCTGCCCAATATTTTGGAATCCAAGCGGTTCAACTCATCACTTGTGATGTTTCCGGCAACTAAAAAAAGGCGCTCGCAAGGTACAGCTGACCCCACCACGGTCAATCAAGACGTTAATAAATGGCGCACTGTCAATGTCCTAGATACTACAACAAAAAAGGCACAGCCTCACATATGGCATAGGTTACAAACGTATTTTTTTTAATTTATTTTATCTAGTAAGGAGAGACGAAGAAAACTATGTACACAGCCATCTCGCGAGCTTTTGAGTATTGAAGCGAAAAACTAATTTCTTTACATGTGTTTGGATACATTCGATTAATGGTAAATAATTTTATGGTCCTTATCAACAGAAAAAATCGACTCGATTTTCTACGGTGAAATATCGATATATTGGTTCGATCAGTAGTTTATGTCGATAAAAAAGTCGATAATTTGATTAATCGGTCTCAGATCGTCATCGCATCCTTACTACTTTTGATTTGAATTTCTGTGAAAATGAATTTTGTATTTAATAAAATACGATTTAGTATTTATAATGGCTAAAGTAGATACAGAAGATATTGATACTCAATTTATAGCCGAAAACATTGGCTTCTTAGATAACTGCTTTGATAACTCATTCATATTACAAAGTTCTTTGCAAGTTGTAAAAGAACACGCTTCAGAACAAAATGATGCAGAATTAAAAAGAAGTGGCAAAGTATATAAGAAATTTAAAAGTTATTCACAAAGCACCTCAATTATATTAGAACACTCAACCCAAAACAATCCAGTGCTATCTCAAATACAATGGAGTAATAATAAAAAGTTGAGAGACTGGGGATTACCTCTAGAAATAGCAAAAAAGTATGAAGAAAGAGGTATTACAGAAATGTTTGACTGGCAAGTTACTTGTTTGGGTAACTCAAAAGTACTTTTTGACTGCTGTAACTTAGTCTACTCAGCCCCCACATCTGCTGGCAAAACTCTTGTTGCAGAAATACTAACAATAAAAACTATTTTGGAGCGCCAGAAGAAGGTGATTATAATTTTACCATATGTTTCAATAGTTAGAGAGAAAATGTTTTATCTTCAGGACATACTGTCAAGTTCAGGGATTCGAGTGGAGGGGTTCATGGGACCTCAGTCCCCTCCTGGGGGCTTACAGGCTGTCCATGTTGCTATATGTACCATTGAGAAAGCTAACGGTCTAGTAAACAAACTTTTAGATGAAGGTAACATAGCAGAGCTAGGAGCTATCATTGTTGATGAATTACATTTGCTGGGCGATCCCAGTCGGGGATATATTTTAGAACTGCTTTTGACCAAAATTAAATATGTATCATCCAATTCAGCTGATGTACAAATACAAATAGTGGGTATGTCAGCTACATTACCTAATTTAGATAGTCTAGCTAACTGGTTGGATGCTGAGTTATTTATCACACAGTTTAGACCAATCCCTCTTGATGAGTACTGTTTGGTAG
Organism: Dryobotodes eremita; assembly: GCA_917490735.1. Taxonomy (NCBI): domain Eukaryota; kingdom Metazoa; phylum Arthropoda; class Insecta; order Lepidoptera; family Noctuidae; genus Dryobotodes; species Dryobotodes eremita. The sequence continues at coordinate 7,180,520 of OU823248.1, forward strand.
GGAATAAATTCTATGATAAACAAGGTGCATGTGTTAATACTATAGACATGAGTTTAATTGCTGAAGGAGATAATGTTCTAAAAATATGTTTGGAAACTATTAAAGGTGGATGTTCAATCCTCATATTTTGTATGACCAAGAATTGGTGTGAAAGTTTAGCACAATCTGTAGCATTGTCATTTTATAAATTGGGATGTGACAACGGCGAGGCTGGATCTATTTTAAGAAGTCAGCTAAAATCTGACAATATCCTAGAAGTTCTTGAACAGTTGAAGAATTGTCCTGTTGGATTAGACCAAGTTTTAAAGAAAACAATATCATTTGGTGTTGCTTACCATCATGCCGGACTGACATTTGATGAAAGGGACATTGTTGAAGGTGGATTTAAATCTGGGGCGATCAGAGTCTTGGTAGCCACATCTACACTAAGTTCTGGCGTGAATTTGCCTGCTAGAAAAGTTATCATTCGGTCACCTGTGTTTCAAAGACAACCAATAAATATCTTGACATACAAACAAATGATTGGGAGAGCGGGAAGAATGGGCAGAGACACAAAGGGTGAGAGTATCCTGATATGCACAGAGGCTGAGAAGAAGATTGGGTTTGATTTAATGATGGGTGCTTTAGATCCAGTCAAGAGTTGCATTGACAGTGAAGATAAATATATGAGGGCAGTGCTAGAAATGATAGCTAGCCACGTATTGTCTACAAAAGAACAGTTAGATTTGTATTCCAAATGCACTTTACTTTACAATCAACAGGACAAATCAACTACCCAAAACTGTCTGCTAGAAAATACTTTAGAGGAATTAAAAAACTTTGAGTTAGTAAGAATTCAAACTGAAGGAGATGAAGAGCATTTCATTGCTACTCCTTTAGGAAAAGCTTGTCTCTCATCATCAATGGCTCCAAATGATGGATTGTCTTTATTTTGTGAGCTGCAGAAGGCTCGCCAGTGCCTAGTATTGGAGACAGATTTGCATCTTATATATCTAGTAACACCTTACAGTGTGAGTAGTCAGTGGGGAAATATAGATTGGATACATATGCTGACTCTCTGGGAGTCTCTCACAAAGGCTATGAAGAGGGTGGGGGAACTGGTGGGTGTACAAGAGAGCTTTATAATAAGATGTCTGAGAGGTGGTAACAAGCCAAGCAACATACAAAATAAAGTGAATATACACAAAAGGTATATTTATCTTCAATTTAAATATAAAATTATATACTTTATTGAATGCAGTATATTGTATGTTAATTCATTATATTTTCTTTTTAAGGTTTTATACTGCCTTAGCGTTACAGGACCTAGTAAATGAGGTTCCATTAGCAGAGGTAGCAATGAAGTTTCAATGCGCGCGCGGGTTCCTGCAGAGTCTTCAACAAGGAGCTGCGACTTTCGCTGGTGAGTGCAATTTTTTCGCGAACAGCACCTTATTATGTCTTTAGCTCTCGCTGTCTATTTATTTGTCTACCACAGAGCTGTATCTTTAGAACCTCAACAGCTATCACCGAACAGGACAAAAACACAAAAAATTAAAAAAGGCCCAAAAAAAAATCACTTACTCTTAACTTACCCAGAATATCTATGCCCACTATCATGGCAAATAATAAAAGGAAGATAAAGTACCTATTGTATTCGTATTGCATTCTAAGTATTGTATGTATACAGGGTGGTATGGGACATCGATGCGAAAACTGTAACCATCAAAGTAGCACATGTTTCTAGACGCCCAGCGCAGATATTTCTCGTCGACCAATTTAAAAAAATCTGCTGTTTCATAGAAAAGTGCAATACCTACGCGATCAAAATGTATAAACCGGCATTTTTTTTAAAATAAACTACGAAAAATTTTAATGTCCGGAGTCACGTACTGAATCCCTGGTAACAGGTTGCGCGTCGATGTCCCTGCCAACCTGCATAACAGTTTTGGTGGTAAGGAACCCTTAGTGCTCAAGTACGAATCGCAGTTGGCCAGATCTTAAAAAAAATTAGTTCACATTTTAGTCTCATTCCATTTTTAGGTATGGTAACAGCTTTTTGCCGACAATTGAAGTGGGCAAATATGGAAATGTTAATATCACAATTCCAAGACCGTTTACATTTTGGGATTCACTCTGAACTGCTAGAGTTAATGAAATTGCCATCTCTTAATGGTATGAGAGCCCGAACAGTTTTCGATGCAGGCTTTGAATCAATTTCCAGTATTGCATCAGCTGATGCAAATACGATAGAAAATATTCTTCACAAGTCAGTACCTTTTCAAAGTGAAAAGGAAAGAGATGATGACGACGGTGATGATATAAGGAAACGTAATAGGATTAAAAGTATTTGGATTACGGGCTATTGTGGTATCACTACCAAAGAAGCCGCTGAGAATCTTATTGCGGAAGCTAGAAAATATGTATCTCTTGAAATAGGTGTTGTAGAAATTAAGTGGGATTCTAAATCTGCAGCAACTTCCAAGTCTCTAGAAACTACAAAAAATCAAGATGTACATAATAGTCTAAATGGAATATTAAGTTTCAAGAATCAGGAAACTGTTGAGAAAGAAATAAGTCAGCCTAATAACACGCAAGCAGATATAACAAAAAACAATACCACTAACAAAATCATAGAAACGAATCATCAAGTAGATATAAGGCAAGAAGTTGAAGAAAAAAAAAATCGTGCTAATTTTAATAGTTTCTCACAAACAAAGAGTTTAAATTGTGAAACTAAAGCTTTAAGTTTTATGGATAAAAAAGAATTATCCAAAACAAGTGCCAATATTTCAAAAGAAATCAGCAATAGAAGTGAAAATGACAGTCCAAGTTTATCAAACGATATTATATGGGATTCTTTAAATTTCACTGAAGCTGGTTTAGATAATTTGACAAAGTTGCGCACATCTGACAAAATGTTTTCACCGAATATGAGTTTTGGTGAAGTTGAAGAAAGATCTGCTGTATCAGATAATATCAACAAGTCAGATATTTTGAGTTCGTCTACACATACGTCGACAAAAGATATAAGTTTATTTTCTTCGGATGGAGATAATTCTAGTTTATTTGAAGAGAGTTTGCCTATAGACTTAATACCCAGTAAATTGCTGGACAAAGAACCAACTATATTGTTAAGGCAAGAAACAGCTTCAGATTATGCTAATATTAACTCAAACACAATTTTAAATGCATTTAAATCCCCGTTAGTTGAGACTAAAGGTGAAGATGAAGACGAAAACGAAGATATAAAATTGATTTATGAAGACGATAACATCATAGAAAGAGAAGTTGCCAAGTTTGAAAACAATCGTAATGCAGCTAGTAGTAGTAAGCTAGTCAGTAAGAATCATGTGGCTTGCAAACGCAGAAAAACCTCATACAAAGACATACAACCTGTGATAAAAAAGAAAAAAGGGGCATTTTCAATCCAAGACGACATGAAAATAATAACTAAAGAAAGTATATGTATTTTACCAAAGATAAATTGTTCTTTATCCAAACGTTTTTGGATCGAATTTCATCAATACAAAGTGGATTGTTATGTATTAAGAGGAAATGATATTATTGAGAATTTACATATACTTCAAAGTGTGCAAACTGCATCTGTACACTTGCTTTTGAAAAAAATTAACATTGCCAGTAATGAAATTATAGGAAGCAACATACCTGGTTTTCTGCCTGTTCGGAAAGTCGAGAAAATAAATGAAGATTGCCCTATTAAAGGGATAGTTATTTACTTAAATCAAGGAACAAGTATTTTTTTAGACTTTACATCTTTAGATAGTGTGCAAATGATCATGAATGTATTGCGTAGCTGGTTTAAGAAAAACACGTTGAATTTAAAAATGTTGTGTTCGAAAACGGTGAACGTTTACCTAAAACGATGGCTTGGCATAAATGTATCGACGAACTGTATCGATATATCTTTAATTGAATGGTTAATAGATAGCACCGAAAAAATACCGGACGTGGATTATCTAGTAAGTGTTAGATTTTTTTTAAACACATTCGTTTTTCTTTTTCGTTCATGACTAAAACTAAATTTCGTATTTTAGATTAAAAAGTATTGTGGAATAGATTTCACAAAAGCGCTGTTAAAAGTCGGCAATCTGCAGAAAAGGTTGAAGAATTTGGATACGTCGGAAGGTCTATGCTTGAAGGCCTGGTCACTTTGGATGATTGCTGAGAATCAAGAAAAGGCCTTACTAGCATCTCTACAACCTGCTCGAAGCGTCATAGGTGCATATCGCTTGTTTTCAATTTTATTTATCTAACTATGTACCTATCTGTTTCTGTCATCTTTTTTCATGAACTTAAAGATCGTACATAATAGATACATACTCGGAACAGGGCTTTATGAGCTCTATAGCGACAGAATACTGGCACACAATCGACTTTGGATACAAAATTCCTGAAAAATATGACAGAAGAATACTGCTGCCCTCAAGAGACTTTCCATTGCTTCTTAGGGTACCCGCAAGGACCACGAAGTTAATTAAACTCTTGATGACTAGTTTATTAAAGTCCTTGAATGTTAACTTAACGATCTTTTGACAGATATCGAAAACCAAGTCTCGAAAATCCTGGCCAACTGCGAATATTACGGAATCACCGTAGACAAGGATCTTGCGTCTCGACTTTTGATTGATGTAAGAAGTTCACAAGAAAGTCTGCAAAAGAAGGCGTACAAACTTTGCGGATATCATTTCAACTTTAACTCTTCGAAAGATGTTGCTAAGGTACCTAATAACTTTCGCAATACATACAATATGTCGCAACGTTTGTTATATTATAGATATTAAATTGTGTAGCGGAGTTAATTAATATATGGCACATCGCGTTTTTGGAAAGTTCGACTTTGTTGAGTGTCGTCTCTGCCACTTAGTAGATATAGTTTTAAATGTTTTTGTTGGTATATTGGCGTGTGCTAGCCGACATAATGGCAAATAATTTAATTTAATGTTTTGTGTTTCTTTGTTTTGTAATTTTAATTACTTTGCATACTATTACGGGGTGGCAGGGACATCGATGCACAATCTGTTACCTTGAATTCAGCACATGATTCTAGACCCACGTAGCGTAGTATGTTTTAGTCAGTTATCAAAAAAAAACTGCTGTTTCATAGAAAAGTACGCGGTCAAAATGTATGGAACAGCAAATTTAAGAAAAAATAACAACGCAGGGAGTCCTGAATCCATGGTAACAGGTTGCGCGTCGAGGGATGCCACAATGTATAATCAAGTTCTTCTAACTTAACAGACAGCTATGCTGCTGGGGTGTTTGTTGCCGTAGCTTTTGTTCCCAGCTAAAGCACTAGAAACTGGTGAAAGGCGGGCGTTTTGGGGAACTGTCTTATGTAATTTTAACGTTTCTAAAAGTGTCTTTTGCCTAATTTGAATAAATGACTCATACCTGCGGGGTAATTACGTAACACACTAACAGTAGGAATGGGTTTCATTTTGACAGTTCAACAACATTCATTGCATTATTTACGTTGTTGAGCAGACAACTTTTGCGAACATATGAAGCAGTGGATTAGCATTAGGCTTCAAAATGATTCAGATTGTGATAGATAGTGTGTTACGTAATTAGGGTGCTGGTAACCTGTGTTAAAGTTTCTAAAGCTCGATCTGTTATTAACGGCCGGAAACTGTAGATTTTATATGAAATTGTGATTATGTTTTGACAGGTTCTGGGAATATACAACGGACGTAAAGTGAGCACCAAGAAAAGCGTGCTAATTTGGCACAACAGTCCCCTGTCAAGTACCGTTATTTATTGGAGGAAGCTTAATTCTATATTGACGAAAACGTTGTATCCTCTCACTGAGAAGGCTTGTATCTACAGCGAGGGAGATAGGTAATGTGATAGTGTTTTCTTTTTACCGATTTCACGTATTGGTAGTCCTACGGATTGGTGTAATATAAAATACAAATTAATAATCTACTAAAGGCGGTCTAGGCATGATGTATTAAGTTTATCATTTCATATTTTTGTTGAACCAGTAGGAATATGGCAGCATTTCCACATCCAAGGTTCATTTAAGTAATTTCCACTTGTAAGAATAAACACACATTTGCTAACCAGGTTAAACCTTGCTACGCAGGTTACACGTATTACTACGCCAGGTTACACGTATTACTACGCAGGTTACACGTATTGCTACGCAGGTTACACGTATTACTACGCAGGTTACACGTTTTGCTACGCAGGTTACACGTATTGCTACGCAGGTTATACGTATTGCTACGCAGGTTACACATTGGTACGCAGGTTACACGTATTGTTACGCAGATTACACGTATTGCTACTCAGGTTACACGTATCGCTAGTCAGGTTACACGTATTACTATGCAGGTCACACGTATTGCTACGCAGTTTTCACCCGCTAACTATTCTCACTTGCTAAGCAATTTAAACACTTGCAAGTTGTAATCGCGCAGGAACTCTCAGCAAATCGTACAGAAGTTTTGTCGCAATTAGAAATGCAGGGTTGATAAAAATCATGACATTTTCAAAAAAAAACTAAAAAGTTAGACTTTTTTGATTTAAATCAGACTTTTTTGATTTTAATAATTATTTAAACGCTTTTAATTTGGTATTCAGATTTTAGATGTAACGCTTAAGAAAAAACATGGTCATTATGGTGTTTAATCATTTACTATTATTTAACAGAAAATCAACGGTATTGTGTTAATTTTCACATCACTTTTTAAACAAAAAACTTAACCAAAGCTTAAGGCGCCGTGCGCGAAATTAACCTATTTGGAACAATTTTGATCACTATTTGTGAGAAAGGGAAAAATTATTCAACCATTTTTTTTGTTTGTCATAAGAGTCGAGTTCAAATTCTTGAATGTGGGTGCAAGGGATTTCACTCTCGGTACTATGCCCATTAATTATTTAATACAAAGTTTACACACTGCTTTGGTATACCTACTTGCCGCAAACGGATTTTTTTTCATTGAAATTCACCCATACAGCATCTTATTTTCTTCCAAACATCTTGTTGTATTGAAATTTTTGGATGGTTTCTGTTTTTGTTGCGGTGCACAAAACAATTGATTTAAATCAAGTGGTTAAAAAGAAAAAACACCAGATTTTTATCGTGATTTAAATCAAGCGGTTAAAAAGAAAAAACACCTGATTTTTATCGTGATTTAAATCAAGTGATTTAAATCATCTCAACCCTGTGGAAATGCGATCTAAGAATTAATTATTTAAGGAGCACAGTGAAAAAATCGACGATCTACCGTATGTAGTTTAATCCGCTCTAATCTGGAAGAAGTTAAGGTTTCTCTAACCCCAGTAAATTATGACGTAAGAGAAAGGGGTCGAAACAGATCCATGTTGTGTCAGAAATGTTTCATACTTTATTAAGATTAATTAAACATGAAGAGTAGCGGCAGGCGCGGCTCGGTACGGACGAGCAATTTGAACCAATTGCGCCTTCACCTTCGACGTGTCAGATTTTATGTTATCAATCTTGTTCACCTTAGGCCGAGGGTACATTTCGGTTTCGTTTGTCCTCTATTCGGATCGAAAGTCCATCCCGCACAAACGGTGTAACTATTACCAGTTGCAAATATTATTTTTTTAGGCAGTATATTGTAGCGATTAATGATTTATCCCCATGTGTATGGGGGTAAATCATTACCTAACCGTTGCAATGTGCATGAATGTACATACGCTTAAACAACTCTATTTGCAGAGCTTACGTACGTGTATTTAACAGACCACTTAAAACAAAAATATGAATGTCAAATAAATTGGACTCACTCGCATAAAGGGAATACATACGCGGTGCAAATGACAAAAAAGTGTTTTATTATAAGCAGTTTACACGTGCCCCCGCGGGTGGTAGGGGGTTACACGAAGAGTAGGGAGGATTAATTAAAGAGAGAGCTTGCCGCAAACCTTATATTTTTTATTCGCAGAATAAATCCGTCGTACACAATGTTCACTTGCACGGGACGGATCAGTATGCATGAGCCGAACCTACAGAATGTGCCGCGCACATTTTTAATCCCTGCTGAATACTTGCACAGTGTCGCAAGTGATGACGTTGTGGAGTTCAACTGTAGGAACATATTCAAAGCAGCCCCCGGCTACATCTATGTATCGGCAGACTATTGTCAGCTGGAAATGAGGATCCTGACGCACTTCAGCAAAGATCAGGTGTTGATGAACATTATGAACTCTGATATGGATGTTTTTAAGTCTATTGCGGCGTCATGGAGCAATGTGCCTGAGGATGAGGTAAGATTTGCCAAATAGGTCATGATCGTTTTCCTGAATTACCCTGATGTAGGTATCACTTACCTACCATCAGTGCTGACCGACTTACAAAGTGGCTATGTTGTTTTATACTTTTTGTATCTGTCTAAGAAAAAGAAGAATATAATAGAATACTCTTTATTATGTACAACATAAAAATTACAGATATAAATATAGACATTTTACACAGGGTGACACAATGGGCGGTCTTATCGCTAAAAGCGATCTCATCATCGAGTTTCATTATTTTAGACCCAAAACTCGGCTCCACAAATCTGTAACGCTAGTCCGCTGGATTTAGCGAAATCTTCTTTCATTCGTTGTTCTATGAAACCTCAACATAAATACGCACTTGACTGAGCCCGGCTTCTCATTATATTTAGCTTATAAGTTATAACTTTTTACGGGCGATATTGGAAAAACATTGAATTATTAACAGGTAGACGATGATCTCCGGCAGAAAGCCAAGCAGCTTTGTTACGGAATTATTTATGGAATGGGGAACAAAACACTGGGGCAGGTCCTCGATGTGTCGGAGATGGAGGCGGCAGTGTTCATGGACTCGTTCTATAAAACCTATCCGGCCGTAAAAGTGTTCACTCAGTCGGTAATAGAAGAGAGCAGGGCGAGAGGATTCGTTGAGACGCTCACTAAACGAAGGAGATATTTGCCGGAGATAAAAAGTGTTTCTGGAGCTAAAAAGAGTAAGTATTAATAATGTATTTTGTTTTTTGGTTTATAAATTGTAATGAAAGTAATTTGATAATTAATCTTCGAATTGAGCTTTTCATTCATGATAGTCAGTCTCAAAAAGAGCCGTGTTTCAATATTACACGAAAGCCCATTAAAGCTGTTCATAACATCTGTTGTCTTTCCAAATATCAGGTACTGCCGAGCGTCAAGCAGTAAACACTACAATCCAAGGATCTGCGGCAGACATCGCGAAAGCAGCAATGTGTTCCATAGACACCAGGACTGACACCCTTGACCCGAAGCCTCGCCTCATACTGCAGATGCACGACGAACTCATATACGAAGTACCAGAAAAGTACCAACAGTACTTTATAACCATTATGAAACAAGTCATGGAAGAAACCGTCAAACTAAGAGTGCCTTTACCCGTCAAAGTCAAGTCCGGACTCACGTGGGGCACTCTAAAAGAAATCAAGTTTTAAATCATGAACTCTCTATTTAATTGTTTAGTCTAGATTCTGTGATATTTTATTCCTTTCACGTGATTTTTATCGTCGTAATGTAATGTAATTTGATTTTATAGGCAATAAACTATAGAATGTACTATATTGCTTTTTTTTACTACGCTTAAACGATCGCTAATAGAAAGTTATGTAGGTACTTAGGTAAGCTAGCTAGTACATACATTACATACCAATGAAAATGATTGCGGTATTTAAAAACGAATTTGGCAACAACCCTCACTCGAATCCACTCGACATCAACTTGTAAAAAGCCTTTCATAAACAACGCAGGCTTCGAGGAAATGAAAAAACATGAGTACCGCGTATCTACCGCTTTTGTTCATGTCCACACTATGTATAATTAAGTAAGAATAAACGCGGGTGCATGTCAATAGAGTGAGGAACTTGTAAAATTCATGCAATAGAATCATACCACACTATATCACCATAATTTAGGCTCTTGCAAATATCTAGGCAAATAATTTTCCCCTCACGATTCGACAGATACTTTAATTATTTACCTATGAGCGTCAATGTACCCAAAAAATATGTCACGCACGACGGCGACGCAGCTGCCTTCTTAGAATAGTATGAAAATAATGTTGTAGGCTACTAATACTTCTTATCTATTTTATCATCATTATGATTAATTGGTACTTATGTAAAGTCTTATAAATATTTACCTGTGGTACATGAGTTCAGTAATTCATTATTTTTGTTTAATAGTATCGGAGGTGTTGAAATTGGTCCTTGTGTTCGGGATTGCAGCGCCATCTCCGCGGGCTTTCAGCGGGTTTTTCCGGTTTTTCGCGGCAGCGGTAGAGGTCGTGGGGTGCGCGCGCCCCCGTGCGCAATCAATACCTGCGCCGTCCGCCGCCGAAGGCTCGCTTGTCACCCTCCGTCACGTCAGCGAGCCGACCGACGCGCTCACCCGACCACTGCACAATCCAACATAGATGTTCTTTCATAATCCGTTCCCAAATGTTTTATAACTATATCCCGTAAAATGTGCGCGTTGAGACGACAGCTCGAGCGTTCGCGAATTGGCTCGCGAGTTCCGCGCGCGTCTGCATAATATACCGACGATGTTTTACGTTTGAGTTTACGTCTGAACTGAAACAGCGAAAATGCATCTTCACTTCGAGAGAAACGTAAATGCAAAATGCGACTGCTCCATTCTGTCGCTGTCCTGGATGGGGAAGGTGCCCGACGAGCTGCCCGAGGTGAGTTTAACTCATTGTTCATTTTGACACTCGCGACCTAGGTCTCGCTGAAAGTGAGTTCTATGATCGCCGCAACTTCGCTACGTATAATACTAATTTTAGATTCTACCTACGTGTGTGTGATCTTAGCTATTTTGTGCGGAAACTAGGCTCAATGCTATTTTATAAATCAATATTTGAGTTACAGTATATTTTATGTCATACTCACCTATTTATTAGCTGGCTCATTGAGTGCTAATGACTACCTACCTAAAATAACAAGTCAAAAGCAATACCTGTGTGTCTGGCACTTAATCCATAATTATGACAATTGACTTTTGGTAAGTAAGGCATTACGTCCTGAAATAACGTAAATATGGACGATAAACAAAAGTCACATAGGTATACATACGTGCATAACGTGCGAATACGCATAGGTTTATAGTTTCCTACTATACGTAGATATACTGTTCCATCATTCATTGTTTTGTTAGACAAACGTAACATAAACCGCCCTGCTTTCATGAATTTGTTTATAGCTACTGAAATAGGTTTGAAAGATTGTTTGTGAGATGTTCAGGAGCCACGCGCAACACTAATCTATGTAACGACGCCAAACCGAACTGTCGAAGCTAGTGGTAGGGCGTTAAGGGGTCCCATTCAATTAACCTTTCTTCGGATCTACCAGCTTTTGACCTATTTAATTCCATTTCTATGCATCGCTCGTCACCTAGGGGTAATTTAGTCGCGCTACCGCGAAACATCCCATGAGAATGCAACAGTGTACCTCGCGATGGGCCCCATGAAAATGGGAAGAAAATTGCTTTTTTTACGACTGTCATAGAAAGGAATGAATAGATAATTTTGGAGGGGAAACCCGGATACTACTTCCGTTCCAATGAATATATTAGAAATGTGGTTCATACATAGTTTATGAAGGTCCTTTGTATAATATTGGTTTTAACTATTTAACTAAGGTAACTTAAGTTACCTTAGATATATAGTTGCTAATAAAGCATAAGGTAAGCCTTATGCTTTCTTTTTCGATAGCAAAAGGTAATAAGACATTCAGTCTTCTACCTACACTGCACTTTGCACGAGTGCTTTTGGTGTAGGACCTATACCTAATTGATGTCATTCCGATGTAGGCAATTCTTCCTGTATCTTTCGTGTTTCAATTTTATTTTAATTCATTAATATAATACAAATATTAATATAATAGGGTATAAAGTAGGTAGTCACTATTCAAGAAAGAACCAAAAACGTGGCGGTACGTGCATATTAACTTATAGTGGAATTGATAGTAAGTCTATAGAAATTTGCAAGAAATACTCTTGTAATTATATTTTTGAATGTTGCGGGATATCAATTTCTAGTATGAATACTAATATTATTTTATTATACAGGATACCATCATCTAGTTAAAATTATGTTTTCAATAAATTAGGAATACTATTAAGTAGATAAGTTAATGTACAAAATTGAAAATAAAAAAGTTATAATATGAGGAAATTTAAATATTAATACATTAGTAAACAACAACATCACGATAAACTTAAAAAACATACTATCTAATTTTAATTTAACAATACACATAAATGAACCTACACGTCAAAACAATTGCATAGACCATATAGCGAGCAACCACGTGGTTTCTATTGATACAGTTCACCCACTATCGAGGGGCATGCCAAAAGAAATTAGTTACACAAAAATTATAAAAAAAAATAAAAAAATACTAGTTTCGATCTTTTCGAAGAATTCACCCGGAGCACGTAAACACTTTTCCATACGTCTGAACCAATTGTAAAATACTTCTGACCACTTTTCTTTAGACACCTTAGAAATCTCGAAATTATAGGCAGCCAGTGCATCTTCTTTGCTTTCAAACCTTTTCCCCTTTAGTTCTTCTTTAATTTTTGGAAACAGGTAAAAATCACAAAGCGCTAGGGCAAGGGAATATGGAGTGTGAGGGGAAGAGACACGTTTTTTGAGTTAAAAAAGTCGGGTGTTCTGCCAGACGTGTGCGGTGCCGCATTGTCGTGGTGCCAGAGAAGGTGCCCGATTCCTGACTACGGTCGCTTGTTACACAAAGCTGATATTACTGTTGGAGCACAAACTGTCACATACCATTCGGAGTTCACCGTTTTTTCATCCTCTAGCACTACAGTAGCAAAATGACCCGTTTTGCACAAAAACGAGGCGACCATTTGTTTCTATGTGCTATGTGCACGGCGACATTTCGTTGGAGTTGGGTCATCTTCAAAGCACCGTACAGTCGACTGTCGCTTTGTTTTGGGATCATAGTTATATAGCCATGTTTCGTCACCGGTCAGTATATCATACACGTTTTTGTTCCCGCCGGCGTCGTATTTATCTATCATGAATAGGCACCAATCCACCCGACGCGGCGACGGTCTTTCTGCTCATCGGTAAGTTTGTGCGGCACCCATCTCGAACAACGCTTACGGAGAGAAAGGTGGTCGTGAATTATGCTTTGCATTGCTGCTGATCCAATTTTCAGTTTTCGTTCCAGCTCTAATTCGTCGGTTTTCGCGAATTATTTTTACGACTGCACTGCACGACTGCGTTTTCTTAAGAGACCGCGGTTGGCGGCCGACCTGTCATCCTGTCATCTTCGAGACATCCCCGTCCTCTTTTAAATTCAGCAAACCAATTAAATACTGTTGCTCGTGAACAAGCAGACTCACCAAAAGTAGTAGCCAAAAGTTCAAAACATTCTTGAGGCTTTAAACCTTTTTTATAGTCATAATAAATCATAGCGCGAAAATCACGTCGACCGAGCTCCATTGCTGCAAGCGAATTCCCGTCAGTATCTCGGGAAAATATGGGAAAAATAATTCTCATACAAAAAAAAAAAGAAATGATGTATGTTCTATTTTCAAATTATATCAATAAACAGCCAGCCTATAAGATGGTGTATAACTTGCCAGTGTCAAACAAATGAGTAAAGAATATCTAACTTCTTTTGGCATGCTCCCTCGTATCTATCTGATCATGATACCCGCAGAACACTATATACCCGATACCGCTCAAATATTAGAATTTCCAGCAAACTATAAGTAAACTGCACGATATTTGTATGTACTGTCTAAGATAAAACAAAATAAAAAAATAAAAAATTAAGAAAAACTTATCACGACTATTCTGGCTGGAAGTCTACACAGAACATGATGTAAATAAAGCGGTGAATTAATTTCACCAAGAACTCATACTTTTCTACAAACTATGGTTTTCTTATTACAATGTTAAAAAGACTTCATATTTACAATCTCTAAAATAGCTAAGAAAATCTAGTGCAAATGGAAGAATTTGAGATTTTCGTACTAAAAACATTAAAAAAAAGAGACACGCAAGGCTGTCCCAAAATTAACGCAAGATTTGAATATTTCGCCATTTGTGCAGTAAACTGATGGCAACCCTGAAAAAAAAGCAATTTGTCAGCTGAGAGTTTAGGGTTAGTAAAAATGAAACGTTACACGATACTACAACGTGTTTTCATTATTGAACAATATCTCAAAAGTAATGAAAGTTTGGCGGCCGCAATTCGAAAATTTCATACAAAGTATGGTCGGAATAGTGTTACTGGTGCTCGATATCGCGACATGATAAAACAGTTCTTTCTGCCGAAATTGGTTGATATTGATGTGGCCAATATGTGATTTCAACAAGACGGTGCCACATGGCATACAGCCCGTGAAACAATTCAATTACTGCAATAATTAATTCTTTAGATTCAAAGGTGAAAATTACACCAAACAGACCAAGAGATTCAACAAAAAATTTTGTTCCTTTTTGTAATACAAAACTAATAAAAAAATAAAAAAACATTTGCATTACATGTTACTTTGGTCATTTTAAAAATGACCAAAGATGATAAGGGAGCTTCCATTTAAATATTTTAAAATTAAACTGCGTAGGTGGTTGATAGAAAATTGTTTTTATACTTTACAAGAATTTCTGCAACATAAAGGAAATAGTAGTTTGTTATACAAGGGTCGAAAGAAATCAATTCCCATACGAGGTATTAGACGCCCGTGCGCAGCGAGGGCGGCTATAGTCCTAGTAGAAATTGATGACTTTCACCCGTGCTAAGCACTCTACTTTTCATTTCGAATATAAGGAAAGTAAGAAATAGTAGTTTTTCAAAAATATTTATTGATAATAATAACACGAGGCTCATTTTTAATCAAATATTCGTCTATAAAACCGATATTTTGAATTTCTATACAGTTAGTATCCCGCCAAATTATAGTCTTTTTACTAAAAAGCTTTTATTACCTTGGTGTGTATGTTTGTTTGTTTCTAACGGAATCTTTGAACGTGATTTTCACCCACATCAAAATGTCGAATTAAATTGAAACTTGCACACTTATCAAGAACCGATGACAATAGCATAATTTAATAAGTTTGTCACATAATACTGACCAGGATTTTCAGGATTAGCGATTTTTCATATTCAGACATTAATTCATAAAACAAATTGGTAACCTTTTTTCACATAATTATGATAGACCAAAAAGTCGTGTATTCGTTGCTACGAAATTATCATCGTTTTAAGACTAAAAAACCAAAGATAAATAATAGCTGAAAAAAACTAAATAGCACGCTTTTGTAAATAGCTGAATAAAAAAATTTAAAAAATAAAATAAAAAACCCGCTTTAATAGAAAACTAAACTAAAAAGTAGAAAATAATTTTCAATAAATTTTAATTAAGGATAGAGTGATTAACAAAAAAAAAATATTTATTGTAGTAAAGGGTGGGGTGCTTGATGTCAGTTGTTATAAATATTTTACCGACAGATATTGGTAAAAGTAGTCATTATGAACATATCGTAACAAGCACCCCAAGCGTGTTTTTGTTGTTAATCACTCTATCCTTAATTTAAATGTATTGTGAATTATTTTATACTTTTTAGTTTGGTTTTCTATTAAAGCGTGTTTTTTTTTAAATTATTATTTATTTAAAATTTAAATATGGAACACACTGCGTCACCGCCGCGGGCCGTCCCGCGGGGATCCTTAGCTGTACCCCGCCAAATTCAAATTTTCTTTGGTTTTCTGCAAACTGAAGCTCTGTTTTACGTCGTATGTTGATCAAAATGCGATTCGCGACTGTCGGAATGATATATTTACTGAATAATAATCATCAATTTGATATCAATCGTCAAACTTTGGAAATCTGTTCCACCTTAGAATTTTCATATGAAATATTCTGAAAAATTCTTAGGTCGAACTAGTTTCCAAATTTTGATGATTGATATGAAATTGATGATTATTGTTCAGTAAATATATCATTTCTATATTCGCGAATCGCATTTTGGTCAAAATAAGACGTAAAACAGAGCTGCAATTCGCAAAAAACCAAAGATAATTTGAATTTGGCGGGCTACAGCTGAGGATTCACTGTAATAGGTTTTTTTTTTTTAATTTACTATGTATGTTTACACACTCATAACACCGCAGCATTTTTATTTTATTTTACTCGATATTTTTCTTAATTATGTCAAATTTTTCGTTGCCTACCCAGCCGTTAGTTCTATTTTTTTAATTCATTCCCGCCAGAAAGAGGGAAGCAATTCCTACGAATCTTTACCGCCCAAAGATGGGGAGCAGCGTCTTCCACCCGCTACTCGGATCAAACAAACACTACTTTCCGAGTATGAGAAATGAAAAAATATATTTTAAGTTTCTTATAGTTTTGTGGCGTGTGCTTATTTAGTTTAACTTCTAAAGAATTTGTGTTATCAAAAGAGAACATGTTATTTCAAGGTTTTATGTTTTGTTACGTATGCATATTTATTGTACTTAACCTAAATTTGTCTTAATTTAAAAATTATATAAGAACATAGGTATTTTTATGTATATTCTGTATATCTTATTTAAATAAGTACTCAACTCAAACTCAAAGCATTTATTTCAAATAAACCAATTACAGGCACTTTTGAATCGTCAAGGGGTCGGTCAGTCAGAAAAATGAAGCTAGTTGCCCATTCCAAAGCGTAGTAGGTACCTATCATAGAGAATATAACCACTTGTTGACTGGATTGAGTAAATATTCAATAGATGGCGCTATGTTAAAAATACAAACGTTTCATATAAGCTACAATTTAATAGCATAACCACCACGTGTTGCTGAGGCTAACGTATAACCTAAATTTATTTTGTAATAAACGAAATACAGTGAAATAATATTATAAAGAGAAAAGATATGATTGTATTGAATTGAAAAAGAATTGAAAAAGATCCTATCTTCCTCTCAGTATGGTTTTAGGAGGGGAATGTCGACCCAGGATGCTACTGAGGAGCTTGCAACGGTAATAACTAAGGAAGTGGATAAGGGTAACAAGTGCCTTGTGGTCTTTCTTGACCTCAAGAAAGCCTTTGATACCGTCTCTATTTCTAAGCTTATACACAGGCTGGAGAACTTAGGATTTCGAGGTTCTGCTCTCTCCCTTCTCAGCAGTTACCTTCGATATAGAAAACAGGGGGTAAAAATTGAAAACCAGTTTAGTGACGAAGAGAACGTGACGTATGGCGTCCCGCAGGGCAGTGTCCTCGGCCCGACGCTCTTTTTGATTTATATGAATGAGCTTTGCGACCTTATTATCGACGGTGCGAGGATACTGTCCTACGCGGATGATACCGCTATTATCTTCTCTGCCAAGACATGGGACAAAGTTAGGCTTGAGGCTGAGAGGGGATTAGCTAGAGTTAGTAATTGGCTAAATGAAAATCTACTTACGCTTAATACCCAAAAAACAAACTACGTCTGCTTCACTAAATACACAAACTCTCAGCCGGCGCCTGACTTTAATATTAGAATACATTCTTGTCCTATCCCAACCCAATCTACCTGTAGTTGCCCTATTATTCAGAAGGTAAATTCCATCAAGTACCTAGGTATTGTAGTAGACCAAAGATTAAGTTGGTACCCACACCTCGAACTAACTATAGGTAGGGTAAGAAAACTCATATGGGTTTTTAAATCTCTGAGACATGTTATGAGTACAGAATTACAGAATAAAATTTATATCGCACTGGCCCAGTCTGTAATTATTTATTGTGTCTCGGT
The DNA here is from genome assembly GCA_917490735.1 of Dryobotodes eremita. NCBI lineage: Eukaryota > Metazoa > Arthropoda > Insecta > Lepidoptera > Noctuidae > Dryobotodes > Dryobotodes eremita. Next base: position 7,198,274 of record OU823248.1, read on the forward strand.
ATGGGGTGGAGCAGCTAAGACGTATTTTTTAGATCTAGAGAGGGCACAGAGATCCTTGATTAAAGACATGTACTGTAAGCCCTACAGGTTTCTTACTGAATCTCTATACTCAAGCTCTAAGCTGCTCTCCGTCAGGAAACTCTACATCCTATACCTTGTACTCAGATACCATAAAAATCTACCCTTTAGCAATGCCAAACTTAAAAAAAGACGCTGTGATATAGTAGCCCCTACATACTCAGCACGTTCAATTTTTGCTAGTCGCCAAAATGTAGCTCAAGCCCCACGCGTTTATAATAAAGTAAATCGCATACTTAATATTTACCCTATGCAGCTGTACGAGTGTAAGAAGATATTGAAGGATTGGCTCTTCACACTTAATTATGATGCCGTGGAAGACATTTTGGTTACACAGGGGTGAATGTCACGCATACACACACACTCGCATACACACACACTCACACACACACCATCTCACTCACTCACACACACTCACATACACTCTAACTCACACACACACACCCACACACCTACTCAAAAACACACACACATACACACAAAATATACTTTCACACGCACATAAACACACATTTACACTTTCTGCCATATGCACGATTTAATTTTCATTTTTCTTTTTCTTTTTTTCTTATTGGTTTGTTTTTATTGGTTTTTAATTTTTATTGGTTTTATTAAAAAAATGTGTAACTTATACCTAATTAGCACAACGAAACAATTAAACTAATCGAGGAAGAGCGAGGTTTATTCCATCACAAGTATCTTCGGATTACTTTCTGGGAAGCCCCGGCAACTTAAATGTATCTAGATTTAAGATAATAAACACATTTTTTTTTTTTTTTTTTTATTGAATAGGCTCCGAAACTACTGAACCGATTTCAAAAATTCTTTCACTGTTGTGAAGCTACACTATCTCCGAGTGACATAGGCTATATTATATTATGCTATACTACCCGGGCGAAGTCGGGGCGGGTCGCTAGTTTAATATAAAATAATTAGTAGGTACCTAAGCTTAATTTGAATTCGTCTACATAAGAGAATAATTAGCATTCAAAGTTAGCTACGTAAAATTCTTTTTTATCATCTGTCTGTTAAAACACTTAGGTACTTATCTCTTTAATTTATTCAGAAAATTTCTTTCTACATAGGTCTGCCGTCGAAGAAATTAATTAAATATAGGGCCTAATATAAAATGTTTGAGTCTGGGATCTATCTTTCCTGTAAATATTAAAATGTTGCGCATCGAGTCGTGAAAGGATAACATATAGGTTTAACTATGTGTGTATTACTAATGGATATTTCTTCGCAGACAACCGTCGCGTCATAGGATCGTTGTCGCAAATATATTTTAAATTAACTCTCAGTCCTCATTAGTTACAGGCAGTTGGAGACACTGAACTATGAGCACGCTCCACGCTTGTGACTGGTTTAATTAAGGGGCGGCCTTCATTTTAAAATTTCCGACCGATTTCACTCTTTAATAATTTTATACATTAGAGAGCAGAGCCCTTAGGAGTTTCCTTTAAAAGGCCTGTACAGATTGATTTTTCAAAAATGTCTTATTTTTTTCCCCTTTTTCCTCAATTAAATTTTATTTAATTGTTCCTTTCAACTACTTTTAATTAAGGCAGCTAGATTTAGATAAAGACAGACTTTCTTTGCTAACACTTTTTCCTTTAGCCAAAAAATGGTCCTAAGTGTTTTAGTGAACCTAGGTTACGGATTAATTTTGGTCATTGTTAGGACTGTTATCCTAATGGCGATCCATTAAGTAAATTCATCTCTTTCTCAGATCTACAGGAGTGCTTTATGTGTGTTAATTTTGGATTTGGAAATCGAGTTGAGGTCCCTATAATCCTATTAATTTAGAAAAGCCCCATCAGGTCAAACAACAAAGGTGCTCAAAGCTTTAGTAGGTACCTAAAAAGGTGACTTTAAACAGTGATCCAAAACATACCTATATCAATTAGTCAACCTGTGGAGTGATTTCCCAACAGGATAGCGTAGATATTGGTAAGAAATGTGTCCTAATTGGGCAGCGACGTATGGATTAATTGAGGGACGGGTGTCGGATTGTAATATCTAGCTAATTGGCAATTTCGCCTTCGATCTCCGGTCTGCCGTCGCCAGGACGGGCATGCACCATTACGTGCCTGTTAATTGCCTGGCTTCCTATTAATGCGGCCCGTACAAGTGAACATGCTATTTGTAGCGATATTGAACATTAATTATTCTATTTGTGCAGCAACTCACAGCCTTTCAGCTTCTATATATACGTGTATACATTTATAAATATATTATAAATATTTTATTTTTTATTATTTCCGTGCTATCTATCCCGTATATTGCACCTGCCATGTCTTGTCTCTGCATCACGCTAAGGTTGACTGGTAGAAAATGCCTCAGGCATTAAGTCCGCCTTTGTACAGTATTTTTTTATTTGTGCATGAAGTTTTAATAAATAAATAAATAAATATAAATTAAAGTCGCTTTTCGAGTCTGTCCGTCTGACCGCGTTGTTCTTCTAAAAGATTCAACGGATTTTGATGCAGTTTTCACAATCATTTAGAGAATGTATTCCGGAATGTTACATTCTAATTAAACTTAGGTACATATAATAAAGAAATCTCCATGTTTTATCAAGCAAGCCGTAAAAACCAAGCGAAGCTGGGCGGGCCGCTAGTAAAGTATAAATACTTTTCTACATACTAGGGCAAACGTTTCGGTTGATTGCATTAACATTTTCTTTAGAGGCACAATTTCTCATCTGCTATAACTACGCTAGCCAGAGCCTAGAGGAAATGTTTGATGTGCTCTAACGAAGTTAGCTAACGGCAAAAGCGAGAGTGTGCATAGATTTAATTAGCTGCCTACCTCTTAAAAGCCACGAATATTCAGGGAACTCTTAAAATTATCCTTAGGGTTTCTACTGCGGGTCCGTAGAACTGTTAAATTACTTCCGTTATTGAATGTTAAGATAGTTATGATTTTTTTAAACAAAAATTCAAGGAGAATGTTTCAAGTTATTCACTATCACGGGTGCTTTACTACCCTTTCGGCTTAACACCCCTTTCCAACTAACGTTATAGATACCTACTGTAGCGAAAAAAAAAGAATTCGCCACATAAACACCGATAATTATATTTTGTTAAAAAATACACCGAAATTACAAATATATAAAAAGTAAAAATGATGACCAAATTAAAAAAAAATCTAATCATAATCAAAAAGAATTGCAGATAGAGTTGCCGCTATTTTTTTATAAAAAAAGAATTCCACGTGAAAAACTTTGACGCACAAGATCGTTGTACCTTTGTCTTATTTTCGCTATACCTACATCCTTAGTTAGTATCCTAGTTTGATTGCAATCGGTAATCTAAGGACGCGCCGTTAAATTAAGGTTTCTAGGAAATATATTGTTTGATAGACGGTGGTACGGTCTTAAATTAAGAGGTAAAATACTTAAGAGTTTAGAATAATAAAAATATAAATATCTGGAACATCCTCCGATCGTCGTGTGTCGTCGAGACAGGAATACCAGGTTTGGTAGTGTAGTCCCGTCGCTGGCCGAAAGGTTATTTATTACGAGTCTCAGGCTAGACAATTAGTCTGGGGGGTGAGACCGAAATTCGACTTGATAAATACGGTCAATATCTAAGACAAATAATAGGGGGTGAAGTCCGTCATACAAGTAGAACTTTTAATAATACAGAAGATAGGAAAAGATACATATCGTTTTGTTGAAGATATGGATTCTTATTGCTATAAAGCACTCTATCAAGCATACGTTTCACTGAACGTTCCTATGACAAAGACAGTCCCCCGCCGCGTCTGTCTGTCTGTACGCGATAAACTCAAAAACTACCGAAGGGATTTCCATACAGTTTTCATCAATGGACAGAGTGATTCATGAGGAAGGTTTAGGTGTATAATTTATTAAAGTTTTGTGTAAACTGGCTGAAATTGACAATGATACTTAAGAAGTCGGCAGAAATCCTGCCGTTTGAGAGCTAACTCGGCGTGCGCTCCAGAAACCGTTAGATGTAGGTACAAATAAAAAAGGTACCCTGTCTACCATTTAGGCGAACGCCGTTATTGGCAAAACTTTGTCCATTGCATTATGTAAATTTGGTCAAATAGTTTAAAAGTTTAAAAATTACGATAGTGCACGTGTCGCCGCTATGTCATAAAAAACCTAATCAACTGAAATAAATTCATTAAAAATATTCCAAGTAGGATGAACATCAGTTACATTTTAATTTAACCCACATGCTCGACGCAACAAGCTGATACGAAATTACGTTTGGAAAAAGTAGGCATATATGTGCTCTAATACCCGTGCGAAGTCGGGGCGGTTCGCTAGTAGAATATAATATTGAAGAAAAGATGCTGAACTTTCGATAATTCGAACGAATAAGAAAGAATACGTATCCAGTTTACAAACGAATACATAATAACTTCATTGGATAAATCAACTGATTACCGTTAAATTGACTTAATTATTGTATTTCACTAGGGGAATTTTGGCTTATATATTGGCCTAATCAAAAAATCAACTAACCATTTTGTTCTACGAATTTTTCTGCAAAAGAAAATTTTGCTTGTCAAACGCAGAAGTTCTAAATTTCAAAAAATTCAAGAACAAGATTAATTGCCGGTCAAGTAAAGCTTAAAACAGGTTGAATATATTTTAAAACAAGGAGGTATAATTACAAAAAATTTAATGCAGGAATACAGGGTGACTTGTAATTTGACGTATTCCTTCTGGGGCGTGATAGTCTGACCCATTTGCAACAATTAAGCATCCCATAAAGTCTAGGCGAAAATTCATGGGATTCGGGAAAAAACAATTTTTATGTATTTTTGAAAATTTCCTAGAATGCGCCATAATATATTAAGAATTCTTTAACATTTTAAATTGAAGGGCCTTCATTGCTAATTTATTTGAAAGTTAATACATTAATAAAGAACCATATGTAAACACAAAAAACCAGCCAAGTGCGAGTCGGACTCGCACACGAAGGGATCCGTACCAAAAGGTTAAAAAAAAAACGCCAAAAAAAAACAAGTTTCTTGTATGGAAATGGAAACCCATTTAATTTTTATTCACTTAAGTTTATTTTTAATCGCGGCAATAGAAATACACACTCTGTGAAAATGTCAACTATCTACCTATTACGGTTCGAGTGATACAGCCCGCTGACAGACTGACAGATGAACAGCGGGGGCTTAGTAATAGAGTTCCGTTGGCACCCTTTGGGTACGGAACCTTAAAAATTAGAGGGGCCCATAATAGATAATGTCGAAAAAGATGAAATAAAACCTGAACCTGATTGCTGTTGATTCATGTTTTTCTTGCCGTGAAAACTCACGTTTTTTCTACCGCATGCTTTGAACGCCTTACTGTAAAGAAACTGTGCCGTGTACAAAGGGCGTTACCTTTCTTCTAACTACTGTCTTGGTAACTTTTGAAACGCAATTAGTTCTTATGTGTTCTGCTGCATGTCTTAATTTTGCCTTAGTACTTTACTGAAGTCACCGGTATCGAGTATACAAGGCTTTTCATATGATCCCAAACATAAAAATTTAGAGGACTAAGCTCAGGCGACGATGTCAAACTCTTAGAGTATAAAGTACGTCCGCTGTATGTTTAAGTACACGCAAACTAAGCGACAAGTGAACCGTGACCAGCGAGTAGACCGTGAGTCATTTTAAAAACTTAGAAGCCGCCTCGCGACTTGTGACCAGAGGGGTAATTACGTAGCACACTAACAGAAAGAATGGGTTTCATTTTGACAGTTCAACAGGTTTCATTTTGACAGTTCAACAGTATTCATTGCGTTATTTACGTTGTTGAACAGACAAATTTTTCGAACATAAGAAGCAATGGATTAGCAATAGGCTTCAAAATGATTCAGATTGTGATAGGTACTGTGTTGCGTAATCAGGGTGCTGGTCATGATAATCTGGTTGCCTAACGTGTGATGGACGTATGATGAACAGCTGGGAGTTTACAAAGTAGTGTGATTGCATAAACCAGATAACTACTCGTAATACGACTATCACACAATTTAAAGAAAAACCATCAATTTGCAAATTCGACTTTTGCCAGCATTATCGCCTGTTTCATCAGCATCTCCAAATATATTTTTTTAAAGATTTGTACCTGGTTAGATAGCTAATTAAATGAAGATATCTTCTCCGTAATTTGTACGCTTATTGCAAATATTGCAATAGTAAAATTTTGAGATAACTAGTGTCAAAGTTCATACACGTAGATGATTTTTGGAAATGGTTAACAAACTTCTTCCTTTAACTTTTGACTGTTTGTTGTTTTAGAACATTTGGTTACATCAAAAGGTGTGTTAAAGTATTAGGTATCCAATGAAATAGCAATAAAGGCCATAATATTCGAAAGTTTAGAGAAAAGCGAAACTAAGTGACGAATACTGGTAAATTTTGAAAAATACATTAAAAAGAAAAAAACTTGAATCCCATGAATTTTCGCTTAGGCTTTATGGGGTGCTTAATTGTTGCAAATGGGTCACACTATTACGCCACGGAAGGAATACGTCAAATTACAAGTCATCCTGTATAATACTGCAATACGTGTGTTTATTTATTTATTTAAGCAACAGGTATAATATTATGCAATTAGAATATACTTTAAAGTATACAGAACTGTGTACCTGTATGGCTTTAAGTCCGCGTCTGTACAATTTTAATTCAACAGACTATTGTGTAATGCACACAAATTATGCATTCTTTGTACAATACTAACAGTTTCCCCTTACGTTTTTCTATAATTAAATTGGTTTTTGAATATAAAAATAAATAATTAGGTACCTATCTACCTACTCGCAAGTATTCCCGTACAATAGAATGCATTTTCATATTCATTGTGATCAATTCACATGACTGGCGTTGGAGTGCAATTTAAAGGCAACAATTTCTCGCTGCACCGCTCGTTATTGCGAGGCCAAGGTCTTCATTCGAGCCTGGGCTTGTTAAATATGCGGCGCGATTAAATATATGCTTTGTTTGAATAGGAGGAAGGTTGGAAGTTGAACCGCAACAACTACTATCAGGAGGGCTGGCTGGCTACTGGCAATGTGCGCGGGGTGGTCGGAGTGACGTTCACATCGTCGCATGCGCGCCGCCCGCACGAACTGCCGTTGCGTACAAATTACAATTTGAGGGGACACCGATCAGACGTAAGTATTCCTGTTGTATTTTGTATTGTGATTTTTATTATTTTCGGAAAATTGCCGCGGGTCTTACAACAGTTCCAAGTAGATTGTTCAGTGGATTTAATAGTATTTTTTTCCTGTTCGTAAATTGAAGGTACCATATTGGTACGTCGCATATGATCCCGTCCCTTCAGCAGTTTTTCCCAAAAGCGGTGTAGGAAAACTTTATTGATTTTCTATTTAGGTTTGGGTTCAATATATCTGTACACAAGTTTACCCTGTCCTAAAAAGTATTCATTCATTTGTGGTCATCCGTCCCTGCCAAAAGAATGTCTACTTTACAGGTTTGACGACAAAACACAGTCGGTAAATTCTAGTTTAATTTCATGTCACGCTCTCGCCAATGGTTTTCAAATGGTTGTGATTTTCGTAAAATTGTTTCCAGTTCCCTTAAATGTGAATGTGGTATAAATTCCGTCCTGAAGTACAAAATGTTGTTTGATTAATGCAAACGACACTTCAATTTATTGCTGTGACCTTTCGATTTGTCAGGAAAGCGACATCCTAATGTCGATACACATCTATGTAAGTGACATCGCGTCTATCGCGTGATGCTATCTCATGAAAAGGTCAAAAATCTAAGTATAGATTTGATTGGACTTACATAAGAGGCAGCGGTACCTGTCTACTTGCCTACGCATTTGAAAGGTTTTCCTCGCATTTAGTTTTAGTGGATGATGGAAAGCTTGTTCGCTCAAGAGGTCGGGACTACTCGGGACTCTGCGGCCACGCTAATGACATTCTATGAATACTACAAGTTCCAGTAAAAATCCGCGCATAAATAATTCTTACTGAAAATCATTTTGGGAGTGCTCACTGCAAAAATATTCTACACCAAAAAAACTGTTGAAATACGATGTAGGTACTTTTTTATTGAAAAAGGAAACCTTACCGTTATTATTACTGAGCTGAAAACCTGAAAACGTAGCGAACTTGCGACCTATTCACGCTAGAAACTTGAGATTCGCTGAAATGTGGGAACGAGAGATAAGCAAGTGCTTTTAACAGCTACATGACCGTGGTTTGCGCATTGGCGTATACGTTTTACAAAATAAATGAAAAGAGTCTGCGGTCAGCTAAAAACAGATGTGAAGCGAGATAAACGTGGAGTGTAGAAAGTAAAGCCATGTGTTTAAAATATCAGAATCCCTAAAACACTGTCCAAAACCAAGTCTTATTTATTTACCAGTTGAACACAATATCCTCTTATTATCTTCATTATATAAATTATCATATAGGTATATAGGAACACGACCCTTCCTCATTAAAATCTTGGTACTTATTTAGACTGTTCTGTATCGAGTGTTTGAACTGCGAATTTAATATCGTTGCTCAATAGGGGATTCCTTTGTGTCCTCGTTATTTGTTGTTCTGTACCTACATCTGTATTATACTGGTACTTCACGTCGCATAATTGAACAATCTCGGGATCAATCAGTCAGAGGACGTTTAAGTTGTTGGTCACAATGCACAGACAATTGAACACAGCATTAGTATTTTCGTTTTTATTTCTGTCTTTTCTGTATTATTGTGTACAGTCACCAAAAGTGATAAGTAACCAGGGTCGTCGATATAGTTGATGTTTAGTAAGAAACCAATGAATGTTTTCGAATAAAATTTAATTTAATTCATAGAAAACAAACAGGTCAGTTATCAAATTAAATTTCATTCGAAAACATCCATCGGTTTCTTACTAAACTTCAACTATATCTGACGACCCCGGTTACTTATCTCTTTTGGTGACTGTACATAGAATTGACAAAAACCTACCTTGCTATTCTTTTAGGTACACAATTAGCGATGCTATGTACAGATTATATTATCTTATACACCACCGAAACTACATAGGGCAGCAGAGACATCGACGCGCAACCTGTCACCATGGATTGAGTACCTACACGATTCTGAACCCCCCTGCATTGAAATTTTTCATCGGTTATTACAAAATGAATTTGATTATGTAATGTAATGTATTGATTGCACTTTTCTATGAAACAGCTGATTCATTTTTTGATAGTCTAAAAATTTCTGCGCTAGGGGGTCTAGAATCATTTGCTGAATTCATGGTTTCATTTTGCGCGTCGACGTCCCTGCCACCCTGTTTAGTGACTGGGGTGTGGTTTCTAGTCCTACATACTGATGAGTCTAATATCTAGCAGTAGCGAAAAAGTGTAATTTTTGTCCCTTTGGGAAGTCAATCTCGAAGGACCGTCATTGATCTACCTGTAATTGAGTCCAATGAAGTATTGATACAGTTACAGTCTATGAGCATTATTAAAGCATTGCAAAATTCATGAAACAGCGCCAGTTATTTATTCTTTGGAAACCATTTTTTTTCATTACTTCTCGAAATATCGTGCACTTCTCTCACGTCTTATGATATGAATTTTAAACTTGAGCACACAGCACAAAGCAAGCTGGGTATGTAAACTTTGCACAGTCTTGTTTGCACATCTTGCAGACGAAAAAGCGTAGGAATGAGTGGACTTCGTTAGATTCAAAAGGGAAGGTCCTCGAGCGTCTTACATGACTTAGTTTTAAGCCCCACCCTATCGTGTTTAAGGGCCACTCGCCTTGGCCTACACTCAAGCCATTTTATATTTATCCAAGCATAATATTTGCAAAAATAACACTTAGGTACTCGTGTTGTGCCTATTTATTCGTTCAAGTGTGGCATCAACGTGTTGTTAATAATAGGCTGTGGCAATGGCAACACCTGCAGCCGACAGGCAAAAATGTAATTACCGAACTTGGAACTTTTTATTTATCGAGTCGAAATAAACAGTTCAGGTATTGTAGTAGGTACTTCGGTGTATTTGGTAAATTAATACATTGTGAGGTTAAGAATATTTTACGAGTTTGGAAGTAATTTTGTATGCAAAAACCCCATGAGACCGTTATTGCTCCGTGGTTCCTTACTTCAAGTTTAGTTTCTAGATGAACATAAGTTGGTAGCTACGTAGGTAACTACGTGGTGTACGATAATAGGTATAATACGTAAGCTCACACAGGACGCTCTTCCGTACTTTCAAGTTATCATTGTCATTTACCGAAATTAACCTTCCACTTCCAATTCCCAATAGGACATAAAGGACTTTCGCGGGTGTCTGGACTGTTGCCAAGTTGTACTCCAACTGATCCCACGCTGTTTCTTATTCAGCAGACTTCCCTTTTTCCAACTCGGTGCTATTATCAACTAATTTAGGGTTTTAAACGGTCATGCTGAATTTTCGGCTCATCACCATTTCAGAAACGCTAATACTTGGTGCGACCGTGCGATGCCTCGTCCAACCTACGTTAGCTCTCCTTGTTAAACTCACATCCATCCAAAATATACATAGGTACCATGTATGTGTGAGCAGAAGCTATACAGACATGCCTAGGTACACTGAAAGTAATAACGTGCAATCACACTACTGTTATCCATACATGCGACCTCATAAATTGAATGCTCTCAATGCGGAGCCGAGAGCCTTTGTCAAAAGTGTGATTGCTGGCAGTGTGTGTAACGTCGGATTCCTTCGCATTCCGACTGTTTTCTCTAAGTGGGTGTAACTTATATAGAGCGAAGGGCACGTGGAATGTGTAATAACACTGCGTCTGGCGCGCGGCGGCTATAATCTTCAAATATAGTCTTTTTTGTACCTATATCTCTTGAGAAGCTCAAGCTTTATGTTGCCAATTGAGTAAAGAGGAATTTCCTTTGTGTTAATATTGTTTTGTTGTTCCATTTGAGTAGTCAAAGCTGATATTATCTATTAGTATTTAGATATATTTAAAGCTGGTGCTTCTCATGTGGTCCTATATTTTGATCAAGATCTGACTAGTAGTTTTTGAGTTATCCTTAATGCGTATTTTTTCCACTTGTATATATTGATGATGTTTTAATAGCTTCCTGTCGCTGTTATTTACATATCAAGTAGTGGTATACGAATTTGTGTGGGGTAGGTAGGTACCACAACTAAAAAGTGAAAAATTAAAACTTTACAAAAAAAAAAAAAACAACCGGTTTCCAAAATCAACACTACAAATTGAATTAAAAAACCCCCGACACATAAAAAAACCAATAAAAATTTCAAAATAAAATTTCTGGGTCTGGTCCTTTAACTTTAATATTTAAATAGTTAATTAGTAATATTTTGTGATTCAAGCGCCGTTGCGTCGCGTGACCGCTAAATAAATAAAATATGAGTATACTATACTAGTCTGAAATTATGGATAGTTACCTATTTATTTTATTTCTTTTAAGGCATACTTACGTATGAACTTAGCTTCGTACATCAATAAGTTAAAGGACCAGGCCCAGAAATTTGATTTTTTACTTTTTATAGGTTTTTGTTTTGTGCCGTGGGTTTTTTAAATTTTACATTTTATTTTTATTTTTAAATTTTTAAACTTAGTTACAAAAGAAGTTATATATGTATATCCATAAATAAAAAAATACTAATCCAAAACGAATCCAAAAATTACACATCAGCTTTTTTTTTCAAGAGTGCACTAGTGTGCTGGATATCCTGGCTGCGGCATCAGACCAAGAATTCCATAATCTTGCATAGTTTTGTAGCATACATGGGTGTTTAAAATTTTAGGTCACACATATATTTAAAAGTAAAGTAAATACCCATTATGCGTCTAAGATCCCCACTGCAGCTAACAAAAAAGCTGATGACCTTGAAACGGCTGAACCGATTTTGATGAAATATATCTAAGAACCACCGCTAGATAACCTGCTTTCAAATAAAACCGCATCCAAATCTGTCCACAGGTGCCACAGACAGACACACACACACATACCGGTCAAACTTCTAACACCCTCTTTTTGCGTCGGGGGTTCAAAATAACTTTAATATCGGAAGTAGGGGGCAAAAAACGATAATACAAAACCAAAGACCTCTTCTTCCGAAATTAAAGTTATTTTTCACTTTGTAGTGTTTTTTTTTGGAAGTTGATTGTTTTTTTTGTTAAGCAGTTTTTGTATTAGGTAAACACCGAGCTGGCAATATAGTCTTCATTTTATTGTGCCGACCTTCGTCCATGAGAGTCGTATTGTGTTCTATCGTTTACGCTTTTCTTTTACGATTTGAGGAAAGTTTCATGCGGTTGGATCATAAAGTGTCGATGTGCTGGTGTCATATAAAAGCGTCAATAGAACAAAAATGTGTAGGTAATTGAGTTTAAAGAGTGTTATAGAGTAGTAGTGATGGATTGCAGCGGGTGCATCGCATCGCATCGCTCAACCCAGCGTTCTTACTGCGACCGGCGGCCGAGGCCGCTACCAATCAATTACGTCCGGCTAACTACTGCGGGAGCAGTGGCGGGATCTACTCGAGTATTGGACCCAATTCATGAAATGTCTGAACAGCAAAAATATGTATCTCACCAGTTTCTGTAGGATTATAAGCTGGCGAAAATAGGTTTTATGTCCTTATAAAAGTCGGGTTTACTCAGTAAAATACAGAATTAATATCGAGAAAACTCTTGGGATCCTTTTCATTTTCAGAATTTCGTTCTCTAAAACATCTGTATTTCTTAGTAGGTACGAGTGTAGGTGTACATTACTCAAGTACGCGTGTTTTACTTAGCACTGCATCTTACTTAATTAAAACTACGTTCGGCAATTAATCTAGAGCTGTCACTAGAGTGGATTCTTGGCGCTGGATGTACGAGGGAGTGTACCTATTCGTATTCGCAATGTAGATGTACTCCTAGTTAATGTTGAAGTTGACAAATTAAAAAGTTGGTGTCGCGTGTGAATAGCTATCGTACTTTACCTGACTTCATTATATTTTTTTATATTAAATACTATTATAGTTTTTTAAACAAAAATCTACTGGGACGTACTACCGTGATTAAAAGTACCCTATGTGTTCATCGGCTATAAATGATCTGTGTGCTAAATTTCATCCAAATCCGTTCTGCCGTTTCTGCACCAATCCGGAACATACATCTAGTCAAACAGACGAGTTTCGGTTGTTACGGAAAATAGTTTTAAAACATGCGACACCAGAAGGAGTAAAAAAGATTGTATTAAGTAAAAACAAATTAATTTAGGGAGAACTTAATTATGTACCTACACCCACTACTACCGCCCACCATACACATTTGCTCAATCATAGTAACCAGGGGTAGTTACTAACTACCCTCTTTTAATTACAATTCACCTGAGCTAATAAGATTTACTTCACGAATAACACCCAAGCCCGAAATGCTGCTTTCTACTTTTGGCAATCCTAGACAGGTGTACCTATATTCGGAAAGCTCCCAAGCGTAACTACGTTATGTAGTAATTAACTTAGATTAGTGCGAATCTAAGTAGATTTATTAGTGCGTTAATTTGTGATGTAATTAATCTCATCTTAACTTAGCCCGCCGCTGAAACTGAAAGCAGCTGAAACTTGGTGTCGGTTATCGAATAAGAGGGGCAGTTCGCATTCTTACCTGTGTTAATCTGTCAAAAAAACCTCTGATTTACCTATATTTTTGGCAAGTTTTTATCATTGACTGTCACTGAGATGGGATTGCGACTTGAAATTTAACATTTCTTAAGTACGAGAATCGGCCTACTGAACTTTTGCACATACATACTACCGTACTACCACTAGATATGATTAGCAAAACATCCGGTAGGCGATACGGTTGACAGGCCCTCATTATTTAGAATCACCAGACCTCGACACATTTTGTCAGACTCGCGTTCGTTGCATTCGACGTAATTGTGCACATCCCTTCATAGTATGCAGCCTTCACCTTAAATATCCTACACGGGCAATTCTTGTTTTATTTTACTATTGACATGGTACGTTTGTTTTTGGAAAAAATTACGAATTGTTTTTTTTTTAGCAGCTAGGTAAATTTTTCGCACTTTTCTGAATAAAATTATGCGGAGGGCACAAAAAATGGTCTCAATGTTTAAACGTTTTCAGAAAAGAACATATGCCACCGAAAAGTGCTTTTTCGTAAAAATGGAAAAACACAGACAGACAAACAACAAACAAACAAACAAACACAGACAAACAAACAAACAAACAACAAAAAACACATACACAACACAAATCAAACTGTTTGAGTGATTACTTAATTTTTTTTTTTTGTAACTAGGTTATCCTGGTGAAATGGAATGAACCGTACCAGAAACTGGCGTCGTGCGACAGCAGCGGTGTAATATTCGTGTGGATCAAGTACGAGGGACGATGGAGCATCGAGCTGATCAACGACCGCAGCACCCCGGTCACTCACTTCTCTTGGTCACACGATGGTCGGATGGCACTTATATGCTATCAGGTTTGGCATTTATAATTTAATACAAAAATAATTGAAATCTCTACCAGTGTATGGAAGAGATTTCAATCATTAATTTAATTACTTTAAAAAAGACCTAGTATATAGTTTCCTCCTGTTTGCCTCGAAATATGATAGATAAGCATAAAAGAAAGAACAAAAATATAAAAGCTGGATAGTCCATGCAAACCGTTACTATCAAACGTGGTCCTATCAAATATGGTCCTATCAAACATACTCGTAGTCCTATTAAACATGGTCCTACCATACGGGTACATGTTCTTTATAAGATTATCTTTAAAACCTTTCGTAAATGAAAAACTTGATGATCGTAGTACCTATACTTAGTTTTTTTTTTACAAAGACTTCCTAATACTTTAAAATTGGACTCTTTGTAATAGTTGCCTCCTTCGAAGTTCACAAAGTGATTTATGTGCCGAGCCCGCACGGTTCTTTAGATTTCTTCTTAGAATCTCTTTTTATTGCAGAAAGCCCTTCCCCATTATTATGAAGTCAATAAAATATTCATTCGGTAAAATAGACGTAAACTGAAATAGAGCAGAAACGACCCATTTCATAGCCCAGTTATAACTGCTAACCGATAGTGAATATATTCAGAAAACAATTTTAATTTTCTTATCATACATTATTCTTAATTTAATACGTAAGTAATTTTATTCCTCTTCGTATTAAAATATTCGCCCTAAAGTTCTGAATTATATTATACACATGCAAATCAGACTTAATTTGTATGTTAAATAGGTATGTGTGAGCTAAACGAGGTCGTAAAGGTATATATTACCTAAACTGGCGCCACTGGCCTACAGCACCGAAACCTTTCAGTGTGAGCTCGTTATAAAACAAAGTTTGGTGGTGTCTTATGTAAGCAAATTGGATGTATTCCGCTGCCCGGTAGCCCTTACCGTATTTAGAACAAGCTGGCAAAAAAAAAGGTTTCGGCATTGGAGAAAAAAACTTGTATTTGCTGAAAATAATTTTCCTAAATTGAATTTATAATAAGTACCTACCCATTGGGCTTTGAAATCTAAGTAAATCTAAAGAATAAATGCGTAGGTACCTATAGATTACATATTTTTCCCGAAAGTTAACGTCAACCCAAAATAACTTGTCTCATTTTGTTCGTCCTATTTCTTAACGTTCGCAGTTGACCGATTTGCTATCAAAATATCGACACATCGACAACGTGTCAGTTCAATTCGCCACGTGATGTGCATGCACGTGAATTGGGAGCAAAGCCTCCGCCGTATTAGTCAAAATGTCGCAAGCAATTTGCTAAAAGGCTTCCCCGTGACGCCGAGAGGCGTTACGTGACACCTCTGAACACAAACAAACGTGAAACGTGCTAAGAAAGGTGTGCCGATTTCGCGGGGGCGTGCTTCGATCTTGATATTACTCGTCATATTGTCTCACAGACTAGACAGACAAATACGTCAACGATTTATAGGTACGATACCTAGCTAGCGTCTAGAGACTTGGTTGTCGCAAGTTACGTAATGCACCTGTCGACAGGCTGTCGGTATAACCATTAGTCTGCTGCAGATAGCAGATCTGTAGTAGGTGTATTTGTGTTCTAAATATATCTGATAAATAAGCGTGTACAGGCATCTGATATTGACTAAATTATACCCATAAAGCTTGTCATTATGTTACGAACTGGTACGTAATGCTACAGCTATAATTTACGGCGAGTGACGTCTTCCATTGTCTTCAGTAGGTCTGTCTACGATAACTAGGACACACAGACCTTGACGGTATGATTTTTTGGCACAGCTCCTCGTTGGGTTCTTTTTATGCTAATATTGGCTGGCGACTGGGGCGACCAACACGGTAACACCCCGAGTATTGACGGAAAAGTTTAGCAGGGTGACAATAAAATTGTGAAATCGGTTAAAGACAATAAACTTTGTAGCGGCTGAGGGTCCAATCCAATTTATTATAACATCACGGTGATCGGGTACGTTATAAGAGATGAAATCTTTCGGGTTGATTGATAGCTCATTTCCTGCGGTTTACGGGCGTCCTTTATTGTTACATCCTTTCTTACTTATTTTTACGCAATCGAGGAAATATGTTGTGCTTAGTTTCCGTAGATTGAAAATGTTAGTGTGATATAACGAAATGCTGAAGTATAAATAAAATGTTTCCGAATAAACATAACTATGTTTTGTTCATCACGTTACTACATTATTTGGTAGCACATTCTGTTAAATAGTCGCTTTGGTAATTAAGTAATAATGATTTACTTGAAGTGTTACCTTCGTTACGTATTATTACGAATGAAAATGAAACGTTAACAGTAAGTAATTAAGTACATATGAGTATATTTCAGTGTAACGAAGAGCTTTTAGAACAATATTATGTTGTGTGCTGTTTAGCGTTAATTAAACATTGGTTTCTCGGTTTAATTTACTCTCAATTTAGAAGTCCTTATAATAAACAAACTTTTGCTTGACTAATTAGAGGATGCAGTGAATACATAAATATTATTAGTAGCACAGTAGCATTATTAATGTCTCGTGATATTTCTCAGGACCCTGGGGTCCCGTGCCTTTGGAAGGCATACGAGGGGCCGAAGCCAACTTGCAGAGGCCCGTTAGACGTTTTTAGGGTTCCGTACCCAAAGGGTAAAAACGGGACCCTATTACTAAGACTTCGCTGTCTGTCCGTCCGTCTGTCCGTCCGTCCGTCTGTCACCAGGCAGTATCTCAAGAACCGCGATAGCTAGACACTTCAAATTTTCACAAATTATGTATTTCTGTTGCCGCTATAACAACATATACTAAAAATAAAATAAAATAAATATTTAAGGGGGGCTCCCATACAACAGACATGATTTTTTGCCGTTTTTATAGGTAATGGTACGCAATCCTTCGTGTGCGAGTCCGACTCGCACTTGGCCAGTTTTTTTGTGAATGGGCCCCCGAAAACGGTTGCTACCACATATTGTCGTAGCGACAAGGGGCAACATGTCCTGAGGTGCTTATGAGGAGTGGAGAGGTATCCCACGGCTATCAGGACAATCCCGGAAGTAGGGTCAAGATCCCTACCAGCATCTTACTGGAATCTCCCGACTCTACTACTTCCTCCGAGCACGTTTGCTCTTGCGAATCTCCACTCAAGCCGGCCAATAAAGGCAAGAAAGAGGTGGGAGCTCTGTTCCTCGTCAGTGTTCACTCCAGCCGGCCAATAAAGGCAAGCCAGAGATGAGGGACAAGACTTCTCCCGGGAGATAGGGTCCGTGGGGTCGCTACTGCCCAACAGCTCGCCACATGCTGCCCTGCGGGTTCCTGTATCTCTTTTGGTCAGGCTCCTCACCCTAGAACTGTTTTAGCAAAATAAACTCTACCGGTACAGACCTTGAGTTCAGGAGCGCGCAAGCCCCACCACGACGTCAACGTAGAGATACGGCGGTGGAGCATTATTAATATTATTAGTGGTCAGGCAGCCTGCTCCTGTATCTGACGTCAGATCGGAAATTTGGTGATGGCTGAATGTGATGTACAATCAGGACAATTTTTGATTAAGCAGATTGACACACTACGTCCATTTGCCGCGTAGACAGAGTATTCTATACTCTGTCTACGATTTGCCGTGATAAAGCTACTGTTGACTGTCAAATAATATGACAGGTGTCATTAAAAATTTCGGAGACTAGAGGTTTATTTATATTAGAGTCCGAGCGAATTTCGTTTTCGGTTTTTGACAATTTTACAGCCGAAATGTCTATTTTCGGCAATTTTTTCTTTATACCGTAGCCGCAGGAACTAAGAATAAGAACTAAAAGCACAATAACTGACAAAAAGCAAAAAAAAATTGCTTTGTTTCGCATGTAATTCAAATTGTTGGATTATAAATATTTATGTTTTTGAGGAAAGTACAAGTATAATTTTATTATTATTAAAAGACTGACACTGCATTTATTTTACTTTTACCAAAGATATCCTACAGAAAACATAAAAAAAACCGGTAAAAAATAAAAATAAACCATTTTCGGTCGTGCTCTAGTAACTGTTGTTAGTTAATTTACTAAGCTACTATTTTTCCTGACTTAACACATAACATCACGCATGTAATCCCCGAAGGGTTAGGCAGAGGTGTACCTAGTACACCAACATTTCGCCAATTATGTGGACTACCAAACAAATGTTTGTTCTGTAGGACGGGTTCGTCTTAGTCGGTTCGGTGGCCGGTCAGCGATACTGGTCGTCCATGTTGTCGCTGGACGCGCGCATCACATGCGGCTGCTGGACGCCTGATGACAATCAGGTGTACCTGGGCACCGCCTCCGCGCAGCTCGTGGTCATGGACGTCCATGGAGCTATGGTGTCACAGGTTTGTGTAGAAAATAATCTGGTCCTTATACCTTTTTGGTCCTAATTTATTTCATAAGACATTTCTTTAACATAGATATAATAATAATGGTTCATGGAAAGATATTAAAGACTGCGCTTTGTTGTGCCAGAGGGCGCTTTTTGTCCGTTATTTTATTAACAACACATTTTTCAAAATTCGTCAAAGTCAAATAATTTATTTCAAGTCCAGGCACGTTTAAACGTAAAAAATTACCAGAAAATAGAATTGATTCTAGTTGCCCCTTCCAAAAGGTAGTTTCGTATGGAGGAGAATGGGCAAGAAACTCCACCGTTACTCTTTTAAAATGTTTTACAATATTTCGTATAATTACTTACATTAATTATAATTATGTGAAGACGAAGTAACTGGATTAAAATTACTTTACTACAATAGGTACAGAATTTGTTCCTTTGTTCGTTATGTTTTATAGACAACACATTTTTCTTTATTCCTTAAAAACAAGTAAGTATCAAAAAATGAATATTGTTGTTGAGTTTGAATATTTGAGTTATCTAATTAAGGCTTTGTTAGAAAAGTAACTGTTGTTGTTGTCTGGTTTTAAAACAGTTTAAAAGTTAATATTGGATCGGAGGACTTTGAAAGAGAACAGAGCAAGTTCACCTTATTAATGATTTCACAAATTATAATAACTCATTTTTCTTTTAGTATTTTTACTGAGACATTCTATCAATATCTTAACATTAACATTGCATATAAAACTAAACGCAAAACAACAGGTTCAATTAGTCGCGGAGGGCGGGATTACATCAATGGCGTGGTCTTGCGAGAAGTTCAAGATGGAAGAAGGAGAGGAGGGTGGGGAGAACAATGGTGGGCATGTGCTGGCCGTGGCTCTCGGCAGTGGGGAGATAGTCCTACTGAGAGGGCATGATGACGTCAGTCCTGTGCGAGTGTCGACGGGATTGAGGGGCAACACGCTTGCTATGGAGTGGGCCAACTCCAGAGAACTGCTGGCTGTAGCTGGCACACTGATCGCTGGTGAGTATCGACTAAACTGTCAAAATGGTGGTTATCACCAGATTTTGTCTCGTAACTATTGAGCTCGGTTTTGATCAACTTTCTCACCAACATTTGAACAATTATTTTCTCACCAATATTTGAACAATTATTTTCTCACCAACATTTGAACAATTATTTTCTCACCAAACGCTTCTCCCAAATTGGAATAATTCCGGTTTCAAAGTCAATCAACGTTATCGTTCTTCCTTTAAATGTCAAGAAATAAATTAAAATATTGCCCAGCAGAGGGACAATACGGGCTTATATAAATAAACTAGCGACCCCCCCCGGCTTCGCACGGGTTGCGGTACTTATCTACGGCGTACCCTACCTACCTACCCTACCTACCTACCCTACCTACCTACCTACCTACCCTACCTACCTACCTACCTACCCTACCTACCTACCCTACCTACCTACCCTACCTACCTACCCTACCTACCTACCTACCCTACCTACCTACCCTACCTACCTACCCTACCTACCTACCCTACCTACCTACCTACCTCCCTAACTCCCTACCCTACATACCAAAAAAAAAAAAAAAAAATAGATTTTGGCCGATTCTCATAGATACCGGATAAGCACAAAAAATTTCATCAAAATCGGTTAAGCCGTTTCGGAGGAGTATGGCAACGAAAACTGTGACACGAGAATTTTATATATTAGATATCCAAAGTTAGCCCCACATAATACGAAATCCAAACCAGCCACAAAAGACCGTTGGTAACGTAGTCGTCACTGCACACCTTTCTGCACGTAATCACCTACATATCGCGTCGGCCCGCCCTGAAAGATTTCTATGAGAACGTGATATTGATAAATTGATGTGTTGAGTGAGCCTTTCTATCGTTTTGATAAACGACGCATTCGTTTTGGGACTGAGGTTCGCTTTTCAATATGTTACTATATTTGCGATATTGTGAGTTGTTAAGCTTTCGGTATAGACAGCCATTTTTATCTATTTGGGTTTTTAGGTTTATGTTCAAAGTTATGTCAGTCATATTTTAACGGTCGCATCGCATGACTCGTGGCTTTTGAATGTTCACGGTCGAACTTACGAACAGAATTGGTAAGTAGATTACTGATCGGTCTGAACTCTGAAGATCTGTTTTCGGCAGTGTCGACTGAGCAAAGCGTTATTTATTGATGAGTCTGGTATCCTTATTTACTGAATATCAACTAAACTTTCAACTTTATCAACCAAAACATTTCAAACAATAGTTTATTGTAGCCTTATTGAGTAGGCTTATCGGTAGCCAGAAGTGGATCTCATCATTAAGTCCAATCGGTCTATTTTGTACTAATCTCACCGTAAAAACTTAGGTGAAGTGAGTTGTCATTGCACCTGATGCTAGGGATTGACACTATGGGAAAGGTCGGGCAAAACTAATTGTAGATGGCGTGATCATAGCTTGGCCCCTACAGCCTACAATAAATTTGACATATCGTTCATTCGTTCCATTTGGTGTTCATTCATGACTTTGGTTTTATTTCAATATTTCGTTATTTTCGGTGATTTCAATATTTTTAATCAAGTATTTGACATGGAAAGTGTCAGAATTTTAAACCTTAAATATTTAATCGTAATCACTTTCTTCAAAATGATTCGGACAGAACCTCGAACTCCGTTTAATTTAAAAAAAATGTCTACGAATAGCTTTATGCTACAATCTTCTAATTTTAGCATCTTTCGGGAAAAGGTGGACTCCAATTTCGGAGTACTTAGGAACACAACAACGCATCATTTTCACAAAAATAAAATAAAACCACCTCACGCCTTTATTATTAGCTTGTGTCTAGCTACGACAGCGCCCTTTTAACAGTTGCCTTCCCCATCGACAGCGGCACTTAAGCTCACTTCACCTACGTGTCCACGGTGAGGTTTTTACAGAATAGGTCGGCTGAACTTATGACTTAAGTACTTTTTACCACGTCTTGACGTTTACAGAAGCGGACGAGCAGGTGGACTCGCCGCCTTACAAGAACGTCGTCAAGTTCTACTCGGATGTCGGAGCTCTCATCTATACCGTCCCTATACCTTACACACAGGTCAGTTTGATATATTGTTTCTAGGTAAATATGAAATTCAGATATTCTAAAGTTTATATAATATGTAGTACCTATCTACTTATCTATTTAATATCTCAGCTTTAAAGGAGAATAACTAATGGTTAAACGAATGGTAAAATCTTTGTTATCGTTAAAGAAGATCCGACTTTTTGGCTTAGAAAAAACACAAAATACGACATCATTAACTAAGAAAAAGATGAATCCAGCGTTGGCTGCTCCGCAAGGCAAATGTTCGCTCGAGCCACTTCCTGTGTGGACACAAACAGAGGGTGTGAAGGTATCTGATCCCTCATGTTAAGAGGGTCATTCTAAAAGTTAGCAACGTCGCCGAAGCCGCGTCGCTAATGGCTATTTCGCTGTTTTGATTAATTTATCAATATTACTAAATTAAATTATGAAATATCGCTGTGAAGTGTATTCAAATATATGAATGCAATAATGAATATCTTATTTATTTATTTAAGGATTACCAACGAGATACATTACAATTATCTTTAAACAAAATAAAACTTGTATAATATACCTTATCCTGTAATGCACACTCAATTACAGGTAACCACAGCTTTACTTATACTTATTTAATTTTAGGTGTAGAAACAATATTTGGATAGTTTTTAAATGCTTTTTTTTACACCTAAAACTAAATATTCAGTGTTCATGGCATGAACAGTGTTATGAATATTAAGTTTCAGGTGTAAATATTTTTTCTACATCTAAAACTGTAACAAAACCAAATTCAGTCGTATTATTGAAATTTACAATCAATTGATTGTGAATTGAATGAACTAAAGAAAGATATTTTATAGTCTCATTTAGTACCTAATATTATAAATTAATCAAAACAACGAAATATTTAACACCTATTGGCGACGATGCCGACTTCCAGAATGCACCTTCTTAAGACTAGTGTTCCATGGGCAGGGTGTGGTCCGCGCACTGACATGGGGTCACTGCGCTCGTCGCCTGTTCGTGTCAGCGGGTGGCGCTGTATGTACGGCGCGCGTGTGGCGCGTGGTGGCGCCGCTGCAGCTGCTGGCGCGCGTGCGCGCGGCGCAGGCGCTGCGAGACCCTCGCCTGGCGCCGAGACTGCCGCTGCCTCCGCGTCTGCAGCCAGCGCTCGCCAATCTCTTCGCTCACACTATACGGGTAACGTTAACACACACATACTTATCCCCCTGTCCCCTCACTCACCTATACCAGAGAGGAAATTAAAAATCTTCTCCCTTAAAAAATATTGGTCCTTAAAGGCATTACCTACATTTTTTTGTTTTGGGTGGGAAATCATCAAATGACCTCTCCCGCTCTGGGCGGAGCGGAAGGGCGTGTCAGACTCTTACTGACTAAAACCCACCCGTGTTCCTTCAGTTGCCTGTGCGCAAGGGCCACGGTAACTCTTTCGAACAATCCGCGACCCCGGCAGGAGGCATTACCTACCTACGACCAAGATTTCTTTCGATGTGTTCACCATTCTTAAAGTATATAAAATCTAAACCAAGACCCTAGCTATTACAAAAGAAACTCTATTTCCATTCGGAAAGTCCTTCAGACTAAACTATGTGCAAAAGTAAATTCGATAAAAATGTAATTGAAACCCAGCCCTAAATCTATTCATTTATTGTATGTATAGTGCAACGTCCCCGAAACAAACGAGCTGCGTTTGTTTGTATCCCGGCCGCCAGCGGCCGGCGGTCGCTTACACTGCACTATGTTACGTCACGACGACGAGGAAGCGGGCGCATACACCCTGTATCTAGAACATCTCGGGGGCCTGGTGCCGTTGCTCAAGGGACGAAGGACCAGCAAGATTAGACCCGAGTTTGTTATATTCGATCCTCAGGCTGAAGGTATGTGGAGTAAATAAGACCAATATCAACTTGTAATTATTCCTCTAACGTATAGTCTGTTCCAAAAGTATCTCATGAAAATATAAATAAAACCTCTTCAGGTCAAATTCTTACGCAATCACTCACTTATGGACATAAGTAACACATTCATCTGTATTTAGATGGTTTCCACTTTATATCGCACAATTTTTTCCGACAATTGCAAAATCCTCGATGAAAATTGAGGTTATAAAAATAACCTTATTTTTCAATAGAAAAACATCTTTACGCCTATTTAAAATTATCATTTCGGGTTTAAGTATTCAAACAATCAAATTAAAGCACAACATTTTTAAATGACATTACAAATTGACATCCGCAGGTGCGATTACTGATCCATTTGTTTACATTTTCATCAGATACTTTTAGAACAGACCATAGAAAGTAAACGATTATGAAACTGAAAATAGCTTATGAGATAATATTTTTGGGTGCTTAAAATTTTGGTCCTTATACCTCCTGAGTACTTAATATGTAAATTATGTCGTCACATAACTAGCGGAGCAAGTATCTAGCAGCCTGGTAGTCCGCGCCAGCAGTAGCAGCAGCAGCAGCGGCGCGGGCAGCTCGTCCAGCGGCGGCGCGGCCTCGCCCCGCGGCGGCGCCGCCTCGCCGCGCGCGCCGCGCTCGCCGCGCACGCCCCGCCCCGCCGCGCACACCTCGTCCTCGGATACCGAGCGGGAGGAAGGTATGTGACCTTTCATTTATGCAGACTGTAACCAGGAACTTTTGGCGCCGGAATGACATTTACAGGACAGGGGAGCGTTGTTGATAAACATTTGTGAAATTGTCACAGAAATTGCATTGACAAAACAAAATGGCGGCGCTAGTTCCGATTTTGGCCACGTGCCAAATAAACCTAGCGTTGTATGCAACTAACTTTTTCGCGCGTCTTCTTTCGTGTGGAAGTCGGAAAACAGCACAAATATATAAAACCATACATAGCTCAGCCCGAAACACCGTCCGCGTGGATGAGGAAAAGCAACATTACATTGAGTATGCGCAGTAAGTTAACACTTCAGTTTTATTTTATTATTAATAGAAAATAATGCTTAATGTACTTAAAGATGATTTAAAAAATGTTAACACAAATTGTTGCTGAACACAGTTCTTCCATAAATCAACTCATATGAATTAAGGTCAAAGGACATGTCCAAAAATGGTTTTTTATTAATCAATCATTCTAACTAGGATAAGTTAAATATATTTGGATAGACATCCCATAAACTAGTGGTTCCTAATATATCATACATTTTTAAAGACCTCCAATTTTGAGCAAAATCGTTATTTATTTTAGTGTGAATTCACTCCTAAAACGAACAAACCTTTCTAATTCTCTAGGATAATAAAGTGATAACACCCCAAAAAATAGTAAACTTGTAAAAATTTACACTGGTATTGTCATTGATGTCAATCAATATTTGATATATAAGTATGACAATGTGAACAAAACGCTAATACAATCAGATTTATTATGTACCTTATGTAATAAGAAATAAGATGAAATGGGATATTTTCAGTCAAATATCTGTAGCATAATCCGTTTTGAACCAACGGAAAGCGCACTCTATATTATTATGAGGACCTTTTCGAATATTCATGTACAAGTTGCAATATTTTACTAAGACCCCGGTTATCAATAAGTGCATGTTTTAGCATAATCCCCATGTGTTTCTTAGCAGAAGTAAATGATAATTGTACCTACTGATCGAGAACATTTTAGTGATTTTATAATAACGTACGAGAATTCCTTTCTTATGACTCGGAATCGAGATCGGAAGTGCCTTTCGAAAATCTTCCTATTTAAAAACTGAATTAATATGCTATATTTGGATGCGAGTATCACAGTTTTGTTATGAAATAAAACTGTGTATTTAGTTTTAAATACTGATTTATTGATTTTCTTAATTTTAATGTCTTCTCTTATTTACATATTGTCGAGAAACTGAGCAGGTGGAAATATATCTTTTGATGCCGAACCCATCCAAGATACCAGACAATTGTCATCACATGAGCACAGCTTCCAACAGTCCTTCTCCCAACAATGCAACTGCAATAATAATCAGAAATACAACTAGTGTCTGCCACTTTGAATAAAATATATTGTAATACACTCTATTACAATTGTGACGTGACTTTATTCGTCCTCTGATCAAATCTACATTCTACATTATCATCAGTCAGTTAGACCTGTTGGTGGTTCCATCACTTCGTGAATATTGTTATGAGCCCTTTGCCAGCAGGTATTTGCATACTCGAGCATTAGCAAGGGTCTGAATTTAAGTTTTCATTTATTGTGTGTTCCAGTAATCAGAGATACAACAATTACCAAGTGTAAATATTTAATTTACATATTTACCTGACGGGGGTTGATGATGCTAGCTATTTGTATAAGCCGGCTCAGGATGACCATCAGTTAAAGGACGAGAGCGCCTGCCTGTTTTTCTTGAGATAGAAACGCCACAACACACTCATACTGATTGATGGCCCAGCTGTCGGTCACCAATGTTGTGCTCGTTTCTGTTATTAGAAGGTTGATGCATTCTTGGCAAATGCGATCTCCATCTGTTACCTAAAAACAAAATAATATGTTTCTTAACATATTATTTTGTTTGTTTTTGTTATTAAAGAACATGCAGACAAACGATACACTGTTCTTACACTGTATCGTTTTTCTGCATGTTCTTTGAGCAAAGTATAATCTTTTTCAATAAAGCCCGGTTACAAAAATACTTAAAATAATAATAATAATATAATATGATTTTATATTTTTGTATTCTAATATTTAAAAATATAATTTATATGTATATATATATGAAATAAAGGAGATAATAATAATAATGGAAGTTAAAGAATACATTACCTCCTGATTAGTCCATTCTTCAATTATTGAGTCTACCTCAGGGCTCATACTTAAAGCGTCATATTCGTACTTGACGGCTTATTTGTATAGTGTTGATATTACGAGTATGTTTGCGTTGAGATTTTAGGTTCTGTGCGCGGGTTCATTATTACGTGACGCGTTCGCGGAGAGTATCGTCGCTGAGGAAGGGAGTAAGGCCGGACTTGGAATACTGGTGTGGGCTGTTTAGGTTCCCCGCTTCACGTGGCCTCAATAGTTGGTATTTCCTTCGGCACGAAATCACTGCACTGTCACTTACCATTAATGTTCACTCAACGTTAATAGGTTGCAGTATTAGCAGCCCTACATTATAGCAGTTATAAAAGTTTCAAAAATTGCGCGCGCACACGTAAATACGAACATGCGATTTCAGCGGTGTCTTGTTGCGCAGTGAAGTTTGTAGCAATATATCGACTCCATTGCGGTTGCGAACTGCTCCGGCATTAGCCGAAGTATGTCCTCATGTCTCTCAATCATTATGGGAGGGAAAGGGATGCATAAAAGAAGCTTCGGAATGCTCTCAAACGACAATCTTAAACATTTTATAGATTAATGAATTGGAGTATGAGGCTCTTTCGACTATAAGAGTCAAATTATTTTATTTAAAAAAAATTGGCGTCAACAATACTGCTGATTAGCATTAAGTTGCAATTCATGCAGAGAGCCTTAAACTGTAACAATATTCTGAAAACAGAAATGGAAGTTAATGATTACAGACTGTCAAAGGACTTAAAAGAGGCAAAGGTTGTGCAAATAAAACCCTTATGGAGCTAAATAGGAATAAAGAATAGTACACACACACAGTACAGTTGGCGATACAGTTGGCGCAGTGGTTGAGCGATTGACTGCTGCGCTGCGTGTCACGGATTCGATTCCCGCACGGAACAAATATTTGTATGACCTACAAGTAGTTGTTCAGGGTCTGGCTGTTTGTATATGTGAGTTTGAATGTTTGTAAATGCACCCACAATACAGGAGAAATTCCTAGTGTGGGGCAACGTTTAAAAGTAATTACATTCGGGGTTTTAAATCCGAAAGCCGTCGAAGTCCTAATCGCGTACAATATCAAATAACCGTTATTAAAAAGCAGAGTCGTCAGGGTTAAAGGTTCTTAAGCTACTGGTATCCTCATCATGTGCAAAGTAGAAGTAGCCGATGTAAAAAGGCCAAGTCAGTAAAATCAGGAAAATAAAAGAAAGCTAAGCACAAATTAAAATACGATATCACAACGACACGAGCGAAATTGTGACGGATCAGAGATCAGACGGATGGATGGGATGAGGCTTGTCAGTTGTCAGGCAACAATTTATGTGATATTTGACATATGAATAGAATTGTCAAAGTGTGTCGGTTTTATTTGGGTTTCCATCAACAAATAAAATATATGTGGGTACTATCATTAAATAGTTTATAATTTTTCTCTTAAATGGAGGGGTCTAAACATTTTATTTCTGTGGTTCCAAGTTATATATTTTTGTCGCTTTTATTTAGGTGTAGTTTGATGCTGGTTAGATTTTTCTAGGAATAAAAAAAACCAACGTCCATATAAAAAGCGGACATCTCGTTTAAGTGTATTAAAGTCATAAGCCAGATTTACTTTGCGATAATATTATAATAAGTCGGGGAAAAAGATTTTTCGTATTTTATAGGTATAAAGTTGTAGTAAAATCTTTTTGGCTGTATTGTTTGTATCTGGTTGGTTTTGATACCATTAGATAGATAACATTTAAAAAAAAAGTAAAAGCGATTTCCCGCTAT
Source organism: Dryobotodes eremita (assembly GCA_917490735.1). Lineage (NCBI taxonomy): Eukaryota > Metazoa > Arthropoda > Insecta > Lepidoptera > Noctuidae > Dryobotodes > Dryobotodes eremita. The sequence continues at coordinate 7,226,827 of OU823248.1, forward strand.
TTTTCAATTGTTTTTCTGTCCGCCAAAATGAGTGAATCTAACAAAGAAATTCGATACATTTTGAAGTTTTATTACAAAAAAGGGAAAACTGCCACACAAACCGCGAAAAAAAAATGGTGACGTTTCAGTATCAGTAAGAGTAGCACAAAGTTGGTTCAAGCGTTTCCAGTTCGGGAATTTTTATGTCAAAGATTCAGCTCGCTCTGTAGCCGTACTATGACGTGTAAATACCATCATGGTTCCATTACGAAAAAGGGATAGTGCTATCGGTCATATATAGCTCCGTCTCTCTTTCACGCTGGAACAATAATGGCTTTAACCCGTTGTAGTACGGTTGCTGGTCGCATTTTTGAAAAAGTTTAGCAAGTTAGTTAATAGTAGTTACGACATAGCTGAAGAGTTAAGGGGTTGACCACAAAACAGTTTTGACCCATTTGAAAATGTCTGGGTATACAAAAAATCTCGATATTTGGGTCCCACATATATTATGCTCGATAGCTCTTATAGCTCTCATAGATAGCTCTTAGTCTTGAATTTGTAAATAAAATACGAAATAACTTTTTCCCCGACCTAATATATCCATCGTACAGTTGCGAATATTTTGGGTATCCATAGTGACCAACTTCAATGAAGTTATGCTTCACACTGTTCCACAATACTGAATACGCATTACATGAATAAATCTTGAATGTAACTTCAGGTTGTTCCGGATCGCCGCGGCTGCAACGCCGCCGCCGAGCTCGGGAGAGACGAAAGGTACGAAGCTCCAGTGAGAAGGACGAACCGCCCGACGAACTGGCTTATATTGACTCCTTGCCAGAGGTATGCTACCACGTATTTGTAGATACTATGGGAAATAAACACATAGAATTTTGGTATGTTCTGACTTTTGTGTAAATGTAAAACTATATTTTTTCACACAAGTTCTTGTTGCAGGACGTACGTTTAGTAGAAGTAACATCTAATATCTGGGGAACTAAATTTAAAATGCACGGTTTAGCTAAAAATGTACCCGCCAACCTCGGCCAGGTCACGTATAAGACCTCTTTACTCCACCTTCAGCCAAGGCAGATGACTCTCATGATAACAGAACTCAGGGATGACTATCCCGTTGGTCCAGATCCTACGTTTAACCCTAACATCTTCTCCGAGGATGAAGAGGAGGTTTTTCAGTCCAACGACTCCAACGATTCTCCGTCGCACACTAATAATAATATCAGGAGGAAGGAAGGAAGGAAGGTAACTCTCAACGAAAGAATGAACAATAGTAATAACATCAATCAGAATGAGAGTTACACAGCTAATAATAATAATCAGAATAGTCCGTCGCTTGCGAGAGCGGAGTCTTACGAAGAGTTTCCGTATATTGATACTAATGAGACGATTAATAATGTGCCTGAGAGTGTGTACTCGACGCCAGTCAGGCATGCGAGCCAGCCCGCCGAGAGGAGAGTTAACAACCCGGCTGGGGTGTCCAACAGACACGCTATATCACCGCTGAGGTGTGAAAGCTCAGTACCAACCTTACAATCACCAAAGAACGCCGTCGCGCCCACAGACATCATATTCGAGAGACCCTCCCCGCAGACCGTCACCTGTGGGGGGAGGGGGGACTTCTGCGGAGGAAGAACCGATTACAGTGTTCGCGGAGACAACGTTTCACTCAAAGGAAATTTATCCAACTTAGAACAGCAATCCTTTAACCTCAACCTAAGTATTGAGCCAAGCCGACAGGTAACGATCAAAAAGTGTGATAACCACGTCACTGACAACTGTCTTTCAAAACTGCGTAAAAATATCTGCAGCAGAGGCGAATCAGCTTCGTTCGAGATGAACACAAGAATTCTCAAGTCACTATGTAACAAGAATTACGAACATGAAGTGCATCCGGATGCTCTGACTAAACGCGGTGAAACGATCAAACATTTACAGAAGAGTGAGGATTTGAAGTTTATTGATGAGGAGACTCCGATTGATACCACTATTAGTAACCTCACTGATAAAGCTCGAGAGGTAACTGGTAAGGTACAGAGAACTACCACCGTAGTACCCATCAGCCCAGTCTGTGCCACCGTCCCTTTTTATGACACGATGACACGCAGTTGTAGTGTCGGGTACCTTGATTTAGTGGATCCCCAGGTCTTACACGCTCAGGTGAGTCTCACTGCCTTGCGCGGGGAACCACCAAGGAGACTGGTACTCGTCAACAACAAACGTCACAGAAAGAACAGGCGTCACGTCCGCGCAAGCGACGCTAAACAGACCGAGTGCACTAAGACACCGAGTTTACGTCGATGCGGAAAATCTAGGAGTCTCGACTCCAGTGAAATGTCTCTGACGGTGGATAAGAGTAAGCGGCAGTCACGGGTGGATTCGGTGTCACCCAAAACGGACGTGACGAATTCAAGCAGTCGGTGTAATAGTACGGGAGGGGAGGATAATAGTGGGACTTCGGCTTCGGAAGGCACGCGGCGGCGGCGCGACTATCCCGTATGTACCGCGTGCCGGCTAGTCTCGCCGTACGACAGGCGGGACGTGGACGCGCGCACCTACGTGTGCGTGGCGTGCAGCTCGCGCCAGGCCACGCCCCCCGCCGCGCCCGCCCCGCCACCCGCACGCCTGCACACCGACAGCGACTCCGACTACAGCAAGTATTACAGTTAGTACGATAAGTAGATGCTTTTCTTCACCCGCCATCGAACACTAACCTTCGGTGGTGACACCGCTCGGCGCAAGATCTCGGGTAACGTTTCGACGGCTTCTATCCCCGGCTGCACCCTTAAAGGTAGATGTTAATTTTAGTTCGGAGTTCACCAGCCGATACATGGTCTCTAACTCCTCGTTTCGGCTCGCACGGCCACTTGACGCGACACCTGGGCTTGACACGCAACACTAAACGCTTCTACTCCGGTAGCCGCCCGCTTCTCTATAGAACGCATGAAGCTTGTCTAGGACGGCACGACGGCATAGACACAGGTAGACCCCGCGTCCTAACTAAAATGATCGGGCGCGCGAATACACGATCGTTGAGTTCATATGTCACGTTATTCGGAAAACCGAATGGCGCCCTCTATCGGCGCGACCACGCGTTCGGGTTCGCCGAACAAAACGAAAGCGTCGGTCGTGTGTTCGCGTGACGATCGCTTTGGTTAAGACGCGGCCAGAGAGGACGAAACCTTCATATGAAATAATAGAGATATAATAGGTGTTCTATGTACAGGTTCGTTGGAGCAGTTGGCGTTGCGTTTACTTGCGTCCCGGTCATCTCGGCGTGCGGAGGCGGCGGGGGGCGCGGCGGAGGCGGCGGCGCGCGAGTGCAGCTCCGCGCCCGCGTCGCCGCGCCCGCGCCCCGCGCGCTCGCGCGCCGCCAGCCCCGCGCCCGGCGAGCCCGCGCCCCGCACTCCGCCGCGCAAGCATCGCTACTCTTCTGCTTCGCCAATTAGGTCAGTAAAATCTCTTCGCGCCGATTTGCAAGTTATGAGGAATCGGAATTATTATCAAACCGCTAAAGTATGCGCTTCGGGAATCATCGTCTATCGTCGGAAATACGAACGCGAGATATTGAGATCTAATATGTTACAAAGATAGAACATGAGCAGTAGTGGTCCAATGGTAACGGCCGCGACTTATGAAATCTAGGTCGTAGGTTGAAAACCAAGCAGGCACTTTACTTTTTGTAAATTATTCCATCACCACTGCTCTCAAAACGGTGAAGGAAAACATCGTGAGGAAACCGGTATGTCCCCAAAAATTCGGAGACATGTGACATCTACCAACCCGCACTGAGCCATCGTGTTGCATTACGACCCACTCCCTCTCACCGACCTCTAAACCGTTCGATTGCGTAAACCATGAGACACTTCTGCTGTAATTAGAGCACTATTTGATTTAGGAATATAGCTCTTGATTTACTAAAATCATACCTGAAAGGCTGAAAGGTTAAAGTTTAAGTAAACGGCATAAACTCATTAGGGTCTAAAATGAAAATGGGTGTTCCTCAAGATTCGATATTGGGTCCATTCCTGTTTTTAGTTTACATTAATGATTTACCTCAGTTACTTGAAAATCAACCAAAGCTGGTGTTATTTGCGGATGAACACATCATTGATTTTTTAAATAGATCGAATGCCACAAATTTTCGAAGACGTAAATAGCTCTATTCTTCAGGTCCCAGATTGTTTTACGGTAAATAATTTGGAACTAAACTAAAAAAAACAACGAATGCATTAGATTTAAATTACCTAATGTTAGAATTAGCGAATGTGATGTCATATTTAATGGAGAAAAACTCGAATTTATTATCCAAACGGTTTTCCTAGGAATCACGCTAGTCGAGAAATTACAATGGGGACCTCATATTATTATAACATCTCTTGCGGGGCGGCTAAACTCGGCCGCTAATAGATATACATAGAAACCGCGCGTTTGGTCTATTTTAGCTACTTCCATAACGTCGTATTTGCAAAACAGCCAAATGGCTGTTTTGCAATCTACGTCGGCGTCGTCGCTGCGAATCTCTCAGGGAACTATTTAAATTCCCTGAGATTAATAATTAATAATTCCCTGGGATTAATATTAAGACGGTACCTCTTCAATTATTCATTTATAAAAATATTATGTATGTAAGAAATAATCTTCATCTTTTTAATAAAATAAGTGATAGAAATAATTGTTATAATAGAAATAACGATAAAATGGATCAACCATTTTTCAGATTATCTAAAGTACATACATCTATTATGGGGTACTGTGTTAATAATAAAAAAAAAATACCTTGTGATATTTAGCAATTAAATGAAAGACATCTTTTAGGGGGTACTGTGTTAAATGTTACAACAAAATACCTTGTGATATTATAGCAATAAAGTGAAAATAAAAATACATTAAAAGTACGCTTTGTATACAAATTACAAATAATGTAATATTACAAATTAGAAGATTATATCCAAGATAAGAATGTAGATTGGTCCAGCTCCATAGGGCAGGGCAATCTAGAGTCTAGACAAAATCAAACTGGTTGCTAATTTAATTGTATATATATATATTTATATATATATTTTCCTTTTATGACATTTATTTTACATTCCGTGATTAATTTAACACACAACTGACTTGTTACTTGTTAACATTTTAGGAAAATCATCTACTTGTACAACATTTGTAAATATGTGAGCACCAATACATAATATCTATCACATAATTAATTTATCTGTCATTGCTTCATTTTTTAAAGTAATTTTATTCTATGTGCATCGTCTTCACTATAATTAATGTATACAAAGCGTTACGGTGGAGTTTCTTGCCCATTCTTCTCCATATGAAACCACCTTTTGGAAGGGAGCAAGGGGCAACTAGAATCAGTTCTATTTTCTCGTTAATTTTGACTTTGAAAAGTGCCTTTTATATGCCTATCCATACTAATATTATAAATTCGAAATTAACTGTCTTTATTAACATAAACGGGAACCCTTTTCACGCCTAAACCACTGAACGGATTTCGATAAAATTTGGCAAGGAGATAGATCGCATCCTGGGGAAGGATATAGGCTACTTCTTGTTCAGGTCGCACGTTCCTGTGGGATAATTTCCGACATCCACGCGGATGAAGCCGCGGGCAGTAGTTAATTTGAAATAAATTATTTGACTTTGACCGAAAGAACTGTGTCCCAGCAGTGGGAACATTATAGGCTGATTATGCAAACACGGAAGTGCTTATTTTCCTATTTTCTATTTCCATCATTATAACGCGTAATGATAGTGCACTAATACAAAGCGCGGCAGTATTAAATTTAAAGTTCATACCTTTTCTGGCTTATCTGTATCAAAAACGACGTCAAAATATGACCAAGACCGTAAATAATTTTCGAGGATCCATTCAACATTATTATTTGGTAACCATTGCAGGCAACTTTTGAACTCTCCACTTCTGAATCGAAGAAGAAACAAGAAGCCGTCCGAAAGTTCTGATGACGAGTACTCCACCGGTGGTGGATACAGTGAGGTCAACGGCAGGAACTACAGAGACCTGGAGAGTTTCCAGAAGGCACAGCTCAGGAATAAGGTAATTCTCAATTACCTATACCTTTCAACAGTCAGCTTAAAAAAAATACGCGAACCAGTTTCAGAAAAAAAAAGTTTATTTGTAACAAATTATTTTAAACTAGATAATATTTTGACTACCATTATATTTACATATTTAAAACTATAATTAGATTCTATTATAAGATCTAACACCGAAATTATTGACTTTTGTCGCTAAATATTCAGTTTGGTAAAGATTTGGTACTGAGCTTTTGCTTCTTATTAAATATTTCTTTGATCTCTTGTAATTTTTAAGGTTCCAAACTTTAAAACAAACGGAACCTTTAACATCACTTTACTGCCCGTCTGCCACAAAGGTCTTTCTAAAGATCTATGCAACGTACGAATTTGAATGTTAGCATAATGTTTAGGTCTTGGTGACGCGCACACATGCCACCAGTCAAAGACCTTTTTTTGGGTGGAATTTTCGATCTTATGGTATTTCTATCTCACGAAGCGACGCCACTTTACTTGTGGTGAATAAGTGTACAAACACGCTGTAAATGTGCGTGGCAGCAGAAGCGCAGGAGCTGTTGGTACGGTCCGAGACAAAGGCGAAGTCGGAAATGTGAGTGTGTTCAAAATCAAAATATTTTATTTCACATAAACCAACATGGGCACTTATGAAACGTCAGAAGCTAGGTGAACGGTTCCAATTTGTTATGTAGGTACTCACGCTAGTCGTCTTCAGGCACACACTCGCAGCGTGTTTGTACACTCGGTTACCACAAGTAAAGCGCGCGTAGATTCGTGAGATAAACATATTGTAGTATATTTTTTTAATTAACTGTATCGTGTTTGGTATCGTTTATCAGAAAAATAAGTGCTTAATTACAGAGGCTTTTTTACCTATGTCGACCATGTATGACCATTATCAAATAAAAATCGTTAATTAACTGAATCATACAGGGTGGATTTTTGAGATGGGGCAGCAAGGGCAGCTACCTTAACCGTTGTAGCTACAGGAAAACGGTCTTAGGAGACTTTCCTTAACTTTTTGAGAAATTTTGATTTGCATTCACAGATTTTGAAAAAAATGTAAAGTCCGCAGGAAATTGGGCAATTTTCACAAAAACATTTTTTTTTTGCCATTCGCTCATATTTCATATAAGGATCTAAAACCTCTACTGGACCAACTGAGGTTTGAGTACTAGAAAAGTTAGAAATCGCAAAAAACTTTTCCGATACATTTCGTAGGAAATGAGATTACAACTTACTGTTTTACCATCGATAAACTGACAGCTACAGAAAAGACTAATCGAAAAACAAATAAAAAATAATAACTTCTACTTTGAGTATTATTTCACCTTAAAATTAAAAACTTGAAACTTTACATTTGGACTCACCTAGAATTTTTACTTTTGTGCTCTAAAGTATGGAGTGCTCAAAATGGTAGCCGTTTTGACGTAGGCATAGGTTTACTCTCTTTACTACAGAGCGGGTAATCGTGGGAAGTGAATGTTTGAGTTCCTGAACACTGTCGTATTTCTTTTTATAAAGTTATATTTTTTAATAGTCCTACATAAAAAAACCAACAGGCGTGAGATCAGGACTGCAAGGTGGCCACGGTATAGGACCATTTCCTATCCACTGCCAATTCCGAATTGCCGGTTCAAATTAAAACTGGTTTGGCGGCTGCTGTGTGGCGGAGCGCCGTCTTCATCTTCAGAGGTCATTTTTGTCACAGAATTTCGGAAATCATAAGCAACCAGGCAACAAACTATCTCGATTCTGTTTTCAAAGCGATTTTTTTTGTTTATTTTCGGCTAGTCTTCATTGTAGCGGTTAGTCTATCCATAATAAAAAAGTAAGTTGTGGTCTCATTTCCTACAAAATGTATGGGAAAAGTTTTTGCGATTTCTGACTTTCTAGTACTCAAACCTCAGTTGGTCCAATAGAGGTTTTTGATCCTTATATGAAACATGATCGATTGGCATAAAAAAATGTTTTTGTGAAAATTGCCCATTTTCCTGTTGAGTATATTTTTTTTTCTAAATCTGTGAATTCAAATGAAAAATTCTCAAAAGGTTAAGGTAAGTCTTTTAGACCGTTTTCCTGTAGCTACAACGGATAAGGTAGCTGCCCTTGCTGCCCCATCTCAAAAATCCCCCCTGTATAGTGCAGATATTTTTTACCTGAGATCATGTCATTTAGACGATGATTTTTAGGAGCTAGGGTAGGTTTATTAATTACGCGCAGTACAGTACTCATGGCAGGTCATCGACCGTTCCACAGACTGCTCAATATAGCTTGGTTCTGAACCTTAATTGGGTGAGCCCAACTCGTTCTTGGCCAGTTTTGTTACAATAGCAACCATCTCTCTTTCCCAGCTAAAGCGCGCCGGCGGCGTAGTAACTGGCACCAGTTCTAGTTCCACCAGCGACAGTCGCAGCAGTAGCAGCGGGCGGCGCCAGCTCATCATGCACAACAAGGCGCCCATGTGGAACGAGAACAGCCAAGTGTACCAGCTCGACTTCGGCGGCAGAGTCACCCAGGAGTCTGCCAAGAACTTCCAGATTGAATATCATGGGAAACAGGTATATAGGCCCTTTCTTCGTGTCGGTACTCAAGCCAGTACCGCCAGTACTGGACAGTAACCGTGCGTAAATTGATGTTATTAGCGTTTCAGAAAATGGAGTATAGTCGATGAGAATCACAAGCGACTGTCATAGACTTTAATTATTGACATAAGATTTAAATTACAACGATTGACGCGCACTCGAGAAATGCAACGATTATACTACTAGTAAACTACACACATCAAAAGTGTCTTGGGATCAAGCATTTTTGTGCTAGTTAATCAGGTTTTTTAATTATATTTTTTGTAACTCCTATGGATACTTTTTTGTAAATTTCATCATTTGAAACGGGAATAGTTTTTGAATTTCGGTCAAAAGATGAAAATCTTCTGTCAAGTCGTATTCCTATATAATCCTGCAACGGGTTTGAGGCCAAATTGAGCACAGTCCGGTTAAGTAGCCACGACCCCCAGTGGTCAAAACTACTAACTGCCATTTAAAAAAAAAAAAAATTAGGCCAAATCAGTATAATTTCTGACATACTTCTGACTGAAATCAGTACAAAAAAATGGTATTATAAAGAAAAGGCGTAATTTGAGCCGAGAAGAAATTATCAGAGCCGTGGGAATGTTGGAAGCTGGTTCTCTACAACGTGCTATGGCAATCACTCTGGGCATTATGCAGTGTTATAAGTCGACTTTGGACACGTTACCGCATCACCTGGCAACGTGGCAGAGCGACATGGAGGACGAGCTCGCATCACCACACGCAGACAAGATCGTTACATACAAATTACTGCTCGACGAAATCGTACAATGACAGTGATGATGTTGGTTACGAGGCTTCATAACCCTTCAGGGATGTTAAAAAGCGATCAAACTATAAGAAATGGCTTGCATGAAGTCAACTTCCGTTCCCGATGGCCGCTACGTGTATCACCTATTGAGTCCCGCAATCGCAGATACCGTTTACAATGGGCTTGAGAACACAGAAATTGGGCAGAAGAAGAATGACATTTTATTTATTTATTTATTTAACCATTTATGTACACACATATAAACAGACAAGAAGAAAGGAACAGAAAAATACGTACAAAGATGATGCTTATTTCTAAAGAAATCTCTCCCAGCATACCTGCGATAGGAGAGTATATTAAAGAGATGTAGACAACGTGTGTAAGAGTAGAAGGGAAAACAAAATTCATAAAATCTTAAATAATTTTCCAATTTAAATATAAACATACAATATGAGAATATACTTACATACATACTTACTACTAAAATAAATATCACTAAAATATATAACAATATTATGTAATTCAAATAATAAATACATATGCAATTATGACAAAGTGGAAAGATAGTGCTCTTTCACTCTACTTTTAAATACTCCAACAGTTTGGAAGTTCCTAATGGCAGGCGGAAGTGAATTCCACAACCGTACCGCGTGCACAGTGAAAGAGTAGGAGTAGAAGTCGGTAGAGTGGGGAGGAGATTTGAGGAGATTTCTAAGACGCGACCTGCAAGGTGCATCAAAAGGAAGGGCGTAGGAGAAGCGTTCCCGCAGATAGGATGGCGTTTTAGGGTTGTGAAGTATGTTAAATAGCAGACACAATATCCGAGAGTTCCTGCGAAGTCGAATACGGAGTCACTTGAGTATCTTGCGAAAGATAGAAACGTGATCATACGTTTTAAGGTTAAAAACAAAACGTGTGGTTTTCAGACGAATCTCGGTTTGGTATGAGGGGGGATACTAGACGTACACGGTATTGGAGGACCCCTGGACGCCAAGGTTTAAAATCATGACAGGAAGTCTATGCATACAGTGGTGGGACAATCATGATATGGGCGGGTATTTGGATCGGCGGAAGTACCGAAATGATTTGAATCAGCGGCAATCCCAATGCACTTATTTATATACGCTGAAGCGATTGTATCAGATGTTGTCATTCCTTTGCGGACCCAAACCGGTGCTTCATTTCTGCTTATGCGTGATAATGCACGTCCGCACACTGCCAGAGTCGTTGCAAACACACTTGCCGCAGCTAATATCAACGTCCTACCATGGCCTGCTAATTCGTCAGACTTGAATCCCATTGAGCACGCAGGGGATATGATTTAAAGAAGAGCTCTGCCAAATATGAATGCCGAACACACATCTTGGATGAAGTCATATTGAGTATACCGAATCACTGCGATTGTGCTATTATACGCGTTAACGGCAGAAATACAGACTACTAATTGTTTATTTTACACAATAAAAACCTTTATTTTTATCACATTTTAACGTCAGGATTAAATAAGGTGAAAATTCCAGTATAAGCAAAAATCGCGAAAAGTCTTTATTAATGCACAAGCAGAGAGTAGTTCGTTGTAATATTTTTTAATACTTTTATTCCTAGACATTTTTGATGTGTGTATTGAAAAACTCGCATATTTTTTGGATATCGCAAGACTCTTAAGTCACTTGCAAAACTAGCCAGACTCTAATCATAGCCATGACTTAGGCCCATACATAAATGTTTAGCATACAAAGTCAAATGCTGAGCTTACGCTCAGCTATACGCCTGTATTATCCAATCTAACAAATATAGTATCAATTCCTCAGGTAATGCAATTTGGACGTATCGACGGCAACGCCTACACTCTGGACTTTCAGTACCCATTCTCAGCGCTGCAGGCCTTCGCAGTCGCCCTCGCCAACGTCACTCAACGTCTGAAGTAAACTCCATCCTAGCTTACAGCCGCGCGGTTTATGTAGCCTCTCGGTTCTTAGGGACGGCGCGGTTTTAATAGCCGCACGGTTTTTATAGGCGCTCTCGGTTTTTATAGCCACATGTACTTATAGCCATTGGTTTTATAGCCACGCGGTGTTTATAGCCGGAAGATTCTGAAAGCCGCTCGGTTCTTATAGCCACGTTCTATGTAGACAGCGTGGGCCCACTGGCTGACCAGAGGGTACCATGATGTGTAACTTGAGTGGATATTGAAAATGATTATGAAATCTATGGAATTCTTCGTTTCCTTTTCTTTTTTTGTGAACGCAAACGTCAGAGATTTTTTGCGTTTTGGCCCGTGTTCAAGCAACTGATGGTTAACGCGTCATGTTGTTCTATGTTGTCTATTTTAACGGACACAAAAGTGCGCCGCTCATTTTCTGTCGTCTGCATTAGGCCCCTAAGCTAACAGCGGATAGTTATAATTTTTCATGAACTGTCTTACGAGTTTGTGTTCCTGAGTAATATCTTCTGTCGGAGACCTTGTTGGTAGCCGTCAAAACATTGCTCGATGTAAGCTTTTACACACACTGTATTAGTTTACGCATATTGATAAGCGAACTCGCCCATCCATTGATATTTTTTACACAAGCGTAGATAGGATAGCTTTGTAAAGTTTCAAATTCACCGTCTCAATGCCGAAAGACGAACAATAAATCGGATTCATTGGGACCACTGACACGGACAGCTTACATTAATAATTAGGTCATACTTATGTATAATAAATAATAATCCATAATCCCAGTTTAGGAACGTATACAAATATTTTTAGGTACAAATATTATATATTTTCACAATAGACATAATTTCACATATGAAACCATTCTGACTTGATGTACAGGCCTATAATTTATAGTCACAACTACAACCTCTTGATGTCGTTGATCGGCTCTAGACTAAGACCCATTTGCAACGCCAATCACTAAACACGAGTTTTAAACATCATTCTGTCTCTGTCATCTTCAAACATTTGACAGAACCAGAATTATGTTTTAAACTCGTGGAGCGCTAAACGTGTTTATTGATTGGTGGTGAAATTGGCCCTTAGTGGTTAATTCTTATTTAGCCACAGGTTAACATTTTATGAGAGCAGTGGCCCAGTGGTTACGGCCGCGACTTACGAGTTGTAGGCCGTGGGTTCAAACCCAAGCAGGCACTTTACTTTTTGTAAATTATCTCATCACCACTGGTCTCATAACGGTGAAGGAAAACATCGTGAGGAAACCGGAATGTCCTAGAACCAAAAAATCCGAAGACATGTGACATCCACCAACCCGCACTGGGCCCGCGTGGTGGATCACGGCCCACTCCCCTCTCATAGAGGCCTGTGTCGTAGCAGTGGGAACATTATAGGCTGGTTATGCATACATTTTATACACAATAACAATATATTCTCCATTTCCTTTGTTGTGATTGGTTACTGATGCATATTGCGTTTTAGATAACCAATCATACGGCCTAGGCATGTTACGCACTCTCTCAGGTAAAATAAGTAATACCATGTCCATCATGTGATATCGAAATTAAAATCTAGTAAATAAATGTGCATGTTAGCACGTTCTGAATAGGTCAATGGACATTGTTGTAACGTGTGTTATCTATAAAATAATGTTGTTGTCATTGTTTAATTACTATTGCATTAAGTATAACCATGTTCTAGGTGTTTTATCATTTTGTTAATGAAAATTTTCCAATTCTACATTTACTTTGAGGCAAATGAACTGATTTATTGACTCGTAATACCTGTGTCGAAAATTATACATAAGTGCTTACCTAGCAATTAGTACGAATAAGATAATTATGTTAATTGCACTTATTTTTTTACTTTTATTAATCAAAACTTACATATCTATGGTTAATTATTACTAGATTTTTAGACGTGTTATTGTCCTTATTTCTCACAGATTCGTTTTGAAGACTGCACATCGTGAATATATTTTGATACCTATTTTATTAATTACTGTGTCGTCTAATTTAGAAAATCTTAATGTTAAGTAATGTTAAATAAGCCAAGTTAGATTTGTTTCTGTTGCTCAAGAACGTTTGGGTTTTTGAATGTTGTGGCGTTTACATAAATAGATATGACAAGTATTATAACAGATGTCGCCTGCTCAACTCCTACATGATCTCATTTTATGTCTGATATTTTACTATACAAATTGTCTGAACAAATCACGTGTAGTGCAATCGTTGTAACTTTGCATATAAAAAAAATAGCAGCAAATAAGGGAGTGAAACAATGATGCTAGCTTCGGTTTAGAGCGATGCTTCACGCCTTAGGATGTTGAGTGGACGGCATTATTACTGTTAGTTTTTCTGTATTGTTAGGGAGAACAAATAATTATTATATTGATTGATCTATATGACGTTTTGTTATTTACAATCGTTTCTACTGCATATTATGTCAAGTCCGTATTATTGGCAAAGCAGCACGAAACTAGTGATGTCTCGCGCTTTGTTTTTATTAAGCTGCCATTTATGATAGTTGTCCCATCGCTTTTTCTTTAATATTTCACTTGTCCGTTGTAAATACCTACTTTAGTGACAAAGTGTAAATAAAATATTCTCCAAGTAAATATAAGTAGTTTTATTGAACAATAACTGAGTAACCGGGTAAACCACATCTGATCGAAGGCCGCGCATCAGCCGAGTAGGCGTATAGTTCTAACACTCGTTCACTGCCCCCTCAAGGAGGGGCACATCATATGCTAATCACTTTCACTGCCGCTCTGTCCTGGAACATAGTCTGCATCATCTTCGTCCGATATTTCAAGGTCGTCCAAGTCTTGGAACAGAGATTCGTCGACTTTGACTGCATCTCCTGTAATAGAGAAGTATTAGAGAGTTAATTAAAGTGGTCTATTAGATTATTATCCAGGTATTCTAGAACAACGCTCAAACATAAATCTTATTACACTCTGAAATTATCTCTATTCTAACTGTAATATTATAAATGCGAAAGCTAGTTTGTTTGTTCGTTACACTTTCACGCTAAAACAGCTGAACAGATTTGGATGAAATTTGGCACACCGTGAACTAGGTAAAGACATAGGCTACTTTTCATCTTGGATCGCAGATGAAGTCACAGGCAACAGCTAGTAATAATAATAATATTATAAAGAGATAAAAATTTGTTTGTTTGTAAGTTTGTATGTGGTGGATAATCTCTGGATTTACCGGTCGGATTTGAAAAACTCTTTTTGAATTTGATAGCCAAATTTTTGAGAAAGGCTCTTGATCCTTAGGAACCGAGCAAAAAGAAAACAAGTCAAAGAATGCTAAGTGAAAACGAAGTGATAGCGCGGGCAAGTGATGCGAAATTACGAAATTTCACGCGGATGAAGTAGCGGGCAGATGCTAGTAATATAACAAAGAAGTGAATAGGGTAATAAGTATTTAGCTAATCTCAAAAGTGATCAACAACTAAGATCACACAGAAAGGAAAAGAATGACCCAAACTAAACCAACTTATACACAATTTCAATTGTATCTGGAACTCTCAATACTAACCATCATCAAGGAATTTAAGGTCAGACTCATTGAGGGTGGTGTCTCTCAAGAACAGTTCCCTGCCAGTTAGTTTGTTCTTATCCTTAGCTTCCTTTTCCCTCTTTGCTGGAATGCCCATGTCAATCTCAAACTGTTTCCTCCATGCCAGGAATGACTCCACTGTGACTCTGGTACCCTCAAACCTTTTCTGTTATTGGGAGAAATAACATGGTGTTAATACACAAAAAAAATACATTTGCCATAGCATTGCAGAATTTCAATAAAGCTTGTATGGAAAGAATATCAAAGGTTTTGCAATGTAATTCTCTCTAACTGATTTGGAATCTGAACTTATCACTGATAATTAATATTGTTCAGGGAATGAATAAAGGTAAGCTTGGCTAACAAATTAGTTAGCAGATAGCTAGTTACAGAATTAACAAGTGATCACAAACACTGAATTTTTGGACAAAATGTAATTCCCAATAGTGTGTAGACAGTAAAATAAAATGCAGCTTACCTGCTCAGCTTCTTCCTCTGCCCTCTTCTTGGCTAGTACTTGTTCTTCTCTTTCTTTCTTAATGGTGTCCCACCTCACATTGAGCCACTCTTGTCCTGCTGATACTAATGTGAACACCATCACCATGCCTACATTTTCATTTCCCTGAAAAAAATGTAAGTTTCAGACTAGGTACTTAATTTTTTTGTTGTTAGTAACTTCACACAGCTGGTTTGGAACATTGGGAAACTTTAATCATCATAATGCAATTTAATGGATTTAACCACAAACATAACATATTATTTTATTTGAACAATAGCTCAAAGGACAAGGAGCAGAGTTGATGGCCAACTTTCAGTGATGGGAGAGGCAAGAAGATGTAATTGAACAATGGTTTGTAATAATTTGTAGGTATAATATAGTAATGATTTTGAATACCAATGTGACTTACGAGTTTTTGGCATATACTAATTACTAACCTAAAATAGAAAACAGCATAAATAAAAAAAGCTTTAAATAAAGGGGCAACACTAGCTCACCTCAGGCTGATGCAAATTATATCAATTGATAAAATTTTACAAAGTAAGGAGTTCTGCATTACCTGTTCAGTTAAATGTAAGAGTAATTCATCCTTATCAACTAAATCATCAAAGTTTTCTTCATCTTCTATTTCTATGACCGGTAACTCATCCGGGTACTTGGCTGTGTATGTGAAGACCAGCTGACATGCAAGGCCTTCTCCTTCGTCGAAACCTTCAGACTTTATTGGTATACTAAACTTGTGGTAAGGTTTTGTTTCAATGACTGCAATCAAGAGATAAATAGGGTGGTGAATCATTAATTGAAATTAAAGGTGTCAAGAAAAATTTAAGAGTTTATTTCAATAGGAACATGTAATTCTCCAATTTCCAATGTACGAATGTAAACCAACCGGCGTACATACATAAACCTCCTCAAATAATGGTTTTTGTTGTATAGACAGAAAAGTTTAAAATGAAATGGGTAAGTAAGCCACAACGTACCTTGCATATCTCCATAATAGATAGAGTCTAATGCTTCCACCTCACTTGTCTGCTCATAATGGTAATCCATGATTTCTATAAATAAGATTTTCTTTCTTAATTCACACGTTTTACTTACGTTCCCACATACACATTTTTTATAATCCGTCAATCTGTCATGTCAAAAATGACAATTTACTTTTCGAGGGTCTAGAGCACGTCTAGTTTGTGGTCATTCTTCTGTACAATAGACGAATTATTAGACGATTGAGAGAACGTTCACCACTCTTTCGAGTATGGTGACTGACACCGTCAGGGTATTTATGTTCTGTGGAGTGCGGACACAGTCAACGTCAGTGGTCTTGAACCTACCGATTTTTCGGTATTTCTACCGATATGAGCTCTGTTCTACCGAAATACCGAAATATAACGATTTTTCTACGATTTCACAGTATACATGGAAATTCTCCCAATTTTACACTTTTAAGTTGGCAACCCTTTTCAATTTATGTTTAATGTTACGGGGAAGCCGTTTCCTTTGTTGTCTAATTTCATCTTTAATATTTTATCACTTCCCCATTCATCCGCTAACGTTGAACGCATATTTTCATATAATATATTAATCTTTTGAAAACAAAACAGCGAAATAGGCTCTCTACTGATTCAATCACTGGTCTATTACATGCGAAACGACTCTTTAATACAGCTAATTGTTATGATTTTGAAATTAATTCGACGAGGACCGCGGCTATGGCTAAAGAATATTGGTATAAAAAATAATTATATTTAAGTGTGATTGTTATAAATTAGTATGAAAGTTTTTTTTTAAATAAAATAAACGAATTTGATTGAATATTGTATTTTTTGTCAAATACCGATTTTGGGTACAAATATACCTATTTTAGCGGGCAACTCTACCGATCTCGCTCTATGACGTTCGAGACCACTGGTCAACGTCAAAAGTCAAACTGTCAAAACCACAGCACAGTCAAAACATTGTACGATTGGAACTGCGGATAATTAAACAATAAATCAAAACTACATATTTGTTTTTACGAAAGAAACTCGAATTCTTCAAAATGGATACCCCGGATTTATTGACAACTTATGTCCTTCAGTCGGATTCGGAACAATCTAACACTTCAGGGTTCGTATTATAAACATTACTCATCTGAATCTGGCTGTAGCAAACTTAGATTTATTTGTTAATAATAACTGACCTATTGTAAATATTTTATGATTTGAATCTGTTACAGGACTGTTCCAATAACCATAGCCTCATCGGAAAACGAAGACTTTTCGGAACTACAAGACCAAGTAATGGCAAATTTTCAAAAACCCAACGTACCGAATATTAACGTACCAGAAAAGATTATTCTTTGTTTGGATGTCTGCTACGACAATCACAAATCACTGTATCGCCTGGGAGATGGCACAACATTCACTCCTATAAACATGATGAAGCGTGTCCTCGATTTTTTCTTACATTCGAAAAACGCCATCAACAGAAAGACGGAGTTTGCCATAGTTGTACTGAAAGCTACAGAACCATGCTGGCTTCATAATTTTACCAGCAATTTGAAGGATATTGTAAATACAATTGACTATATTAATCCTGAGGACTGTGATTCTGAAACTTTTGATTTTAAAAAGCTTTTCCAATTGATAAAGCAGAAAGTTGAAATACCAGAATATAAAGATGGAAAATGCATACAGCCTCCTTCTTATGTTGTGCGTATGATTGTAATGTATGGAAGGTCTAGTTGTATTCCAACAATTCCACAAGATGATGCATATTTTAACTTTTTGAAGAAACAGTTGTATTTCTACATTGACATATTGCTGGCACATGAAGAAGAATGTTCACTCTACAAATGTGAAGAGATCTATGATGCGCTTCAAGACTTGGATAATGGCTATTCTTATGTATATGAAGTATCAAGAAATGCAACAAAGATTCATGATTGCATTGCTAAACTACTTGCACATCCTCTGCAGAGGCCATTACAAAAAAACACAGATTATGCATTTGGAACTAAGTATTAATATATTTCTAAGATAATTATTAATATTTGAGTTTTTAATTTATTTTTGTTGCACACCTAATTTTCTCTTCCAGATAAATAATGATCTGGCAGTACATGGCTGCTGATAATTCTCTAGTAAGACTCATTTTAGCACAGCCACCATTACAAACTCATCAGCTAATTATATAATTAGGTATTTTTAATATTTGGTAGGTACACTACAAACGTAAATAAATAGGTCTCTGCCCTTAAATACTAACCAATAATGTGATATGTGATTCCTCACCTTTCTAGCGTCTTCTAAATGTTGTTTGTTAAGTACTTTCGTCACATAATAACCATTTGGTACGTATTTAAGCACTAATCACTCACCAATAATTACTTACACTGATATTGTTTTTAGGTTGTAGCATTCGAGTCACACTATCCTCCGTAGTAGTAGAAACTGTATACGGTAGGAAAATCTTCCTCTTACACAATTAACCAATTCGAAATACAAAAATAGTATTCCACTATTATTTCACAGTACAATAATTTAGTATCTATGATATTATTTTCCAATGTAAAATTACATAATGCCCTATCTCAATTCAAGCAGAACCCCTTGATAAGCTTCATTGCCGCCGGCATATTGTGTGTAAGAGAATAATCGACCTCGTAATTCCTTAACCACTTTTGACAGCGTTGAAACTGTCACATGGGTCAAGCAAAAATAGACGCACGCAAGTGACTTTCATCCTTCTGGTGGTAAAGCAATTATTAGGTCGACTATACCTTTACAGAATATAATACAAAATGCTTTAGTTATAAACTTAATTCCATCAAGTAACCCTCGCAGTCACCCAGAGGAGTGAGGCAAGTACAGTCACAAACTAAATATGTTGATCACAAGGGCTATTTGATCTGCACGTTGTACGATAGCATAATATGCTATACCGACTCAGCATTAACATATTGCGACGTAATCAGTGACACTACTGTCTCTCAGCCATCTTTGCATGTCCGACCGTAATAAAAATGTGACAACTACATAGGGCGTTTCTTGCGTAAATCTTTGACAGTCGACAGCCGTTAGCCCAAAAGTCTGACCAGTCTCCAAGGGGTGTCGTTTTAAACAGTAACTGGGTTGTGGAGGTCCGATAGGCAGTCGCTCCATGTAAAATACTGGTATTCATATGCATCCGGTTAAACTGGAAGCCTGCAATTTTAACTGCTGTGATTGGTTAAATGATTTATCAACAGCCAATCGTAGGAGTTTACGCGCGCGCGCGTGTCCGGACTTGATGAGATAGGTATAAATATTAGTCAGTTTTCAAATTCTTTCCTTTGCCTTGGGAACAAGGGTAAAAAAAAAAAACAAGGAAACTCCTTTTGTGATATTTATTTCAGCTCTTAAAAGGGGGTTATGATTGGTATAAAAGAAAAAAAAAACTAATGCTATTTTATTACACAATAGTTTCAAATACTTAGACATTTATTATGTACTTTTTAGAGTTGATCAATATTTCATCAGGCTCTCAAGAGTTTCATTTCACATTATATTATATACATTTTGAATAAGCATAAAATGCTGTATAGACTGGTCATTTTCATTTCTTTATTAATTCTGTTAAGTTATAGGCTGGCTTACGACATACAATGTTATAATACCAGCTAGAATAATCCCAATAGCTACTTACAGAATCAAATTGTTAATCTACATTTCCGGCACAGCCAACATTATAATTCCATACTTACCAACATTATAATTCCATACTTACCAATAGAGATTAATTTATAATACTTGCAAGTTGACTAATTTTGGATATGATTAAATCTGAAAAATTTATTGAAATCATATGAAACAATAAGCAAGTTAATAATTTTTTTCAGATTGAGCAAAACTAGCAAATTATTTATGCTTAACCGACATACAAATCCCATTATGCGGACTTTTTCTTTGCTTCCTAAAGATAGATTAGCGAGACAATATTATGAGAGGAATAAAAATATCACGTACAGGCTGTTAA
This sequence comes from Dryobotodes eremita, assembly GCA_917490735.1. Taxonomy (NCBI): domain Eukaryota; kingdom Metazoa; phylum Arthropoda; class Insecta; order Lepidoptera; family Noctuidae; genus Dryobotodes; species Dryobotodes eremita. The sequence goes on from OU823248.1 coordinate 7,247,228, forward strand.
ATGTCACAAACACGTAGCAAACATTTAATAATTTTTATAATAAAACAAACTCACCAAGTAAAACATATAAAAATAAAAGTAACATGTAAACAATTCATAAAAAAATATTGATTTATTTACAACGATTGGTATACATCTAAAGCGAATTTCATAAATCACTTAAATTTTTCAAGGGAGAGTGCTTTGTTGGTGTTGGAATCAATATAACACAGCATACAGGCAACTAGAATCAATTCAATTTTTTTGTAAATTTTGACGCTCAAAAGTGCTTTTTATGTGCCTATTTGAAATACATGATTTGACTTTTCTTTTTTTGATATTCAAATGCAAACATAATTCGGCCAACGTTTAGAATGTATAACTAATGGGCTATAGAATCATAAGTTATCTTTATGTACTTGTCTCAGCCATGTTTGATAGCATTAGCATAATTTGAAAGATGACGTGTGTCTGTTACATGGGTTTAGCATGAAGCACTAAATAAATGTTTTTATTACCATTTAAACTGCAACACTTATCATCAATAGATTACATAATTCAGATTTTAATATCCTACTATCACTATCTGCCTAATGTCATTAGACTGTTAAAAAATTAAATAAAGCTTGTATTACATTAATACGTGATTTTCCCCAAGTACAAATGATTGATCAACACGAGATTTCATACACATCAGTCACAAACATTTCATTCTATAGCTATAATATAATTACATCTGAGATCCTAGGGTGTAATGATACACTATCGATGCCTAAGATTTGACACTGGTTAATTTACGAACGAAATAAATAACTTCATGTATCAGTCTCAATATTTTAAAAACTATTTACAATATTGTAATAAATTCAGCCGTTGTCAAATAAAATACCGAGTGAATATCATGCGGAATAAGAATGAGTCAACAGCTACTCCTCGCCACTTTATCACTTTCTTAAATCTGTACTCTAGAGACCAGTGATACAGATTACATGGAATGATAAATGATTTTACTTACAGTACCTTAACTAAGCCAATATTTGTGATAATAAAAGAGAATAATTAAAGCGTATAACCGCTCAGCCTCATCGCTGACGCGAAATGTTATAACGGAACTTCCTAACGGTACGATGAAATTTATAAAAATGATCCGAGGTTCGTCCGGCGCGCTCGACGGGTAGCGAGCTCGGCGCTCGGTCGTCCACGAGACGAGTCGGCCGGGGTAGCCACTCACTAAATATAATTCACGGCACTGGTCACTCGGAAGTAACACTCGCGCACTCGCTCGGGCGTCCGCCGCACTACTCTACGGTACTCGAGCGGGAAGACGGGACTAGAGGGGGCGCGCGTCGTGCGCGCACGTGCACAGGCACAGCGCGCGCACGGCGCGGCGGGGTCACAGCACGCAGGCGGCGAACACCGCCATGGCGCGTCAGGGGGGCGGCGCGGCCGGCGCCTGCGGCCCGCCGGGGGGCCCGGCCGGCGGCCCCGCCGGGGGCCCCGGGGCCGCGCGCTCGGGCACGGCGGGCGCCGCGTCCTCCGCGCCCGCGCCGCCGCCGCGCGACCGCATCACGTACGCGTACGTGCGGTACCTCTTTATCTGTCACAAAGTCACATACAAACTACCATTAGTGAAGAACTGACGGAGACACGGAGAGGGAAACTCGTGCATGTAGTAATGGTGACGCATGAGTTGGATCACTTTTTGACTTACAAGAGTCCATGGAGTTTCTTGCCTGTTCTTCTCCATAGGAACCTACTACACTTTGGAATGGATAAATAGCTTCATCTTTCTAACTGATCGAACCTTTGACAATTCAAAAGTACCTATATTGGTTTAATTTAAATAAATGCTTTGAGTTACAATGGTGTCATTGGTACCGACCTCGTACACGAGGTAGTGCTCCTTGTCGCGCGCGTGCGGCGCGTTGTCGCGCGCGTGTCGCAGTGCCGCCAGCTCCTCCTCCAGGCGCGCCGCGCGCTCTTCATGCTCCGCCAGCTGCTCGCGCTGTCACAACATAACATCACGCTTATAATCTCACGGAAAGGCTAAGCAGAGATGTACCTATAGAACACCCACATTTCCCCAGTTATGTTTAAGTCCCATGTAATAGGGGGTGAGCCTATTGTCATCAACTGGACACAAATCCAGACTCCGGGCCGCTACTGACAATAAAGTGTTAATAACACTACCCGATCTGGGAATCGCACACAAGACCGCATGCTTAGCAGTTATAGCGCTTGCGATCACTCGAACAATTAGATAATAATATCCTTGTTCATAGATATTATCTTGGTCAGATCACGTGAGGACCATGTGGATTTGTGTCTGAAATGGTTTTTTGATGGATGTCACTTACCATGTTGAGCTTGGTATGTGTGCAGGGCAGCAGAGGTCGCTGGAACTTGCGCTGCGAGCCGACCGCGCCCGCCAGCGGAGCCGCTGAGTACGCCGCGCACACAAAGTTGATCGTCTCCACCCACGAACATAACTCTTTTGAGTCGCTGTCAAACAGAAAGGAAATCAAACTCAAGCATTTATTTCAATTAAATGAATTACAGGCATGTTTGAATTGTCAAGGAGTTGGTCAGCAAGAAAGATGAAGCTAGTTGCCCATTCCGGTTCCGATGGAAAACGGGCAAGAAACTGCATAGAATGCAATATGTTTGATTGAAACTGATGGTAGGGTATAGGACTAGTACATTTTATTTTTAAGTATGTCTACGTTCGTGGTAGTCGAGGAAACAAAACGGGAGAATGAGACAAGACAATAGATTTTTTTGAGATGTCGTCCTAAACTAAATATTCACTGTCCTCGTTTTACGCTTTATGATCGGCAGCCTGTCACGAGTCTTGTCATTTCTTATATCAATAGAACGGCCCAGTTCTACCATAAGCATGTTCAATAGTTAAAACAGTAAAATAATATAATTTATTTTGCAATATTAAAATCACTTTTACACATAATTGTTACGGTCGCATACCAATCTAAACGAAGAAAAGGAACACATAGGATCACTTAGTTGTCCGTCTGTCTGTCAGTCTGATAAGACCATTTTTCTCAGGAACGCGTGGAGGTATCAAGTAGCAATTAATATCAAATACGTTAGATCTACAGTCCCTTGGAGCCCTAGAAAATCAAGCTTCTACTTAAAAGCTCGATTTTTTTTTTGATCTTTTAGATTTGGGAGATAGTTTACATTAACGCTATAAAAAAAAACGGCCTTATATGCGACATATTTTGATACTCACAGATAAATCAAAACCTATAGGGTACTTCCCGTTGACCTAGAATCATGAAATTGGGCAAGAAGCAAGGTCTTACAGCACAGGGAAAGGAAAAAGTCCGAAAATAGTTAATTTGTAGTTTCATCATATTAAAAAAAATGCGATTACAAACTTACATATGCAGTTGGAGAATTGACCGTGGCGTATATCGATGTTTGGGAGAACATTTTTTCAAGTACAAAGTTAATTTTGTTCTTGGCATAAATTCAACCCAACTACGGAACCCTTCATTCTACGTGGGACACGCTCTTCCGGCCGGTTTTTTTTATAGCTAGCTGGAGTCGGCATTTCCCGTATCTTTCACTTATACCCCTTTATTTATAAACTTTGCTTAAAGTTAAATAGCGACTGCTTAACTATAGATTTTTGAACTTTAAACATCTCATTAACTTTAATCTATATTTATAAATAAACCCCAATAATTAAGAGAGAACGGTACAGACACAAAATTTGTAATCTTACCTAGTTTGAAATAAGTATTCGGCCTGGTCCGCAGTCTGCAATCTAAACACGTGCTGCTTTTTCGTGTAGTCGGTCGCTTTCGTCGCTAACGCGTGGTGTATTCTGTAATTGAAAAGTTTCAAATTAGTTATTACATCCATACAGAATGCATTGGTGTGGATAAGACATAGACTGGAACTTCCAGGAGAAGCTGAGTTGTATAAGTTTGAAATGGCAAATAGACCGAAAATATCTGATTAGTATGTGACTTTTTATGTCTGCGATTGGGATAGACCGCGTTTTGATTTGTTGAACCGGAGCGCGTGGTCGGGCCGACAGAGGGCACCTTCCGGTTTTCAGAACAAAAGTATACGATCTCGACTCGTTGTACTGGGTTACGTTCCGGATAATGGTTAAAAAATGGTTAATGCTAAACATATAACGCGATAGAGAATTGTCAAAATTCCGGTTATCTTATTCCACTAAATAAACTATCACGAGAATGAGATGTATGGTTACCTGATAGCGTTATGTAAATTATCGGACATCTGACTGCGCCTGAATCCATGTTCGTCTTTATGAAGATAAAGCACCAAATCTCGAAGCGTACAGTAGAACATCTTCCAACCTCGACGTCCGAAGGGAGCTGACGAAAAAATATTATTATTTATTTTTAATACTGACTGATTGTTCCGAATATCAAGGCGGAGAGGAGATGTCTAAAGCTATCAATATGTTTGCATTATTATTTATCTTTATACAGGGTGGCAGGGACATCGACCCGCAAACTGTAACTATGAATTCAGCACATGATTCAGACACCCTTTTTTTTGGGTGGGATATCATCAATTAACTTTTCCCACTCTGAGCGGAGCGGAAGGGCGTGTCAGACTTTTACTGACTAAAACCCACCCATGTTCCTTCAGTTGCCTGTGTGCCAGAGTCACGGTAACCCTTTCGAACAAACCTGAGACCTCGGCAGGCGTCGGCCCTAACGGACCCCGTCAATGTGAGCTGACATCTCTTTGAGGCGCGCTTGTGAAGGCGCAAATATTGCCTCTCCCTCACGCGTTTCGCCTTCTCCTTCACGAGCATTACAGCTTCGCAGAAGGAGGTGATGGCTTCCCATTCCCTCTCGCTCCGTACCATGGCCTGAACCAGGGCCGGACGCGAGAGGTCGCCGCCGCCGTTCGCCACCACGAGGACACGGCGGTGCTCCGCCCAAGCCGGGCAGACCTCCACCGTATGCTCCACCGTGTCCACCGGGCGGTCCACACAGTGGTAACACCCGGGCGTTTCCTCCCGCCTTATGCGAAACAGGAACCTCCTAAAACAACCATGTCCGGTGAGGACCTGCGTCAGGCGAATCAGCCGGATGGCCACAACCCTTTGGGACGCGTCCAAACGACTGGCTGGTCGGCGCCTCAACGAACGCGCTCACACCGGTGCCCCGTAAAGGGCCATGGGTCGCAAGACCCCGCGTAGAACCTCCGGCAGGCGTTTGGACCCCCTAGATTGGGTAGGAGCTGCTTCAAGGCAGCCCCGGCCTGCTCCAGTCTGGGAGCCAAACACCGGAAATGCTCCACCAAGTTCCACCGTCTGTCGAGGACGAGTCCCAGGTACTTCATCGTCGACTCGACGCCGCTGTAAACCCCTCTTAACGTTATTTGGGAACCCGACGGTGGCGCGTTCCGAGGACCATGCAAACACATGGCCTCGGACTTGTGCAGGGCCACCTCAAGTCCCAATTGCGGATCCTCTCGACGATTGTCGCAACCCTGCGTGTCACTAGTTCGGTCGCCGCCTGGTGGGACCTCCCCTGTGCCAGTACCAGCGTGTCGTCAGCATAGCAAACGACGCTGACGCCGCTAGGGAGGTCGGCGCGCAGCACCCTATCGTACCCGATGTCCCACAGACGCGGCCCTAGAACCGATCCCTGTGGAACACCGCACGACATCTGTCGCCGGTTTCAATCTCCCTGGTGACCGGGGTAGATGACGGCCCTGTCCGTCAAATACGCCTCGACCACGCGACAGAGGTAGGTCGGCATCCGATGATACCGGAGTACCTCCCTGATGCAACTCCAGGGCAGGGTATTGAAGGCTTTGACGATGTCTAGGGACACCGCCAAGACAATCCCGCCCCGGGCCACAGCATCCGCCGTCGTGAGGGCTCGCACTCGCATGATGGCGTCCACCGTAGAGCGCCCCCTGCGGAAACTAAACTGGCTCTCCATTCTAAATAACATAGGGTAGACATTTATAGCCAGTTATAAAAATAAAAACTGCTGTTTCATAAAAAAATTGCAATTTTTACGCGGCGCGGTCAAAATGTATGGAACCGCAATATTTTTTGAATAATTGGCATAAAAATTCAACGAAGGGGGGTTCAGAATCATATACTTAATCCATGGTATCAGGTTGCGCGTTGACGTCCCTGCCAGCCTGTATAATTTCTAATGGAATTATTCGCTTAGCTTCAACGTAAAGGTGGGTTTAGCTTTAGACTAAACGAGCAAAGAAAAAGAGCATTCTTTTCTTCATATTCCTGACTTTTAAGTATCGATAGACCAACGAAAGAATGCTCTGTCCCTCAGAAAACGAATTTGGTATAGTGGGGATCGAATGTGCATTTGCTTGTTTGGTTTAAACCGACCTTAATACAGTAACATTTTGTTCTTTTACTAGGCATCTCTCCTATCCGCTTTCCTCTCGGATTTCGGCTCTCAGTGAGTGACTACGCAGATTTGACTATGTGTGAAGTTAAAGGACTTCAAAAGAGACTATGTCCGAGTTTGTTTCGATTCTTCTTTTCAGAGTAGTCGGATAGGAAAAACCGAACTCGTCGAGTTCAATATTTTTTGACGTGTAGATGTTTTTTTTTTTTTAAACTAATTCACAGAAATCAATATTATCATCATTCTCTTGGTCTTATCCCAATTTATTTGGGGTCAGCGCAAAATGTCTTTTTCTGTCATGCTACTCTACTAGTCGTCATCTCGGCAGTCACCCTCTTTTCTAGCCATATCTTCTGTCACACATTCCATCCATTGTTTCTTTGGTCTTCCTCTACTCTTATAACCATCCACGAATACTCAAAACTTTCCCCACGACATTTTCCGCACTCCTCCGCATCACATGCCCGTACCATGACAACCGTTTTCCACACAACCAGACTTAAATATAATTGATCAGTATCTTAAAAGGCGTGGCACTGACTCTTCTTCCCGTTGGCGTCGACGCAGCACTTGCGCATGACGTATCCCTTCTTGTACTCCACGGCGCGCGCCTGGTCGGGCACGTCCAGGAACGGGTTGCCGCCCGCGCCGCGCGCCTCGCCCGCGCCCGCGCCGCCCGCTGCCGCCTCCGCGTCGCTGGGGACATGGGGACTAATGCTTCAAAACAAAAATCAACTACGGAAATCTTTTTTTTTGGGGCTGCTCTTGACCTTGATCTTGCCAGATTAAAGGATGAAGTCTACGATGAAAATGCGTGCCCAGAAGATATCTGTTCACTCTTGCTTTGAAGGCTGATGGGTTATATGTTGAAGGTAACACAATTCAATGCATATGATTTAATTAAACCGTTTACAGGGACTTTTGAATTGTCAACCACGGTCTTTTAAAAAGAGGAAGCGAGACGACAATATACCCGGAATCCCGCCCTAAAGATACACAGTCTTACTACGTTTTATAACTGCGATTGCCACTAGCATCGTGTTTAGTAACTACATATTCTACTTTTCACAGCATCTTTGTTCGTAAAATACTATTTAACTCCACTCTACGCAAAACATGAAGTTGACTCAAGATTTTGAACGGTTGTTGAACTTCTGGCAAACTTTTAGTTGAAACAAGGAATAGTTTTCAATGTCCGCATTGTTTAGTAGATAGTTGTCTATGAACTACATAGTATAATCTGTTGTGTTCAGTATCGCAATACATACAGCGCCCACTGCAGCGGCTGCGTGCGGATGGCGTGGTACAGCTGCTTGAGCGTGTCGCGCGGGAAGTTGTCGCCGTCGTTGAGGTCGGCGAGGTTGTCTATGAACTCCGCGCACGACATGCGGCGGAACGTGCCTCCGCCGCCGCAGCCGTGCAGGTCCGTGTTCAGGAGCATGATGGCGCACGTGAGCGTGTGGACTGCGTCTGTGGAATAACAATTGTTCTTGTAGTTTCTCGGGAAATTTGTGACCGCTCCTGCGTCTCGCCGCTGAGCGCGAAGCGTGCGAGGAAGGTCCGCAGCGCCGAGTGTAACGTGGCGCCGCTGAACTGTACACAAGTAGCCCAGCACACATACCTTGCGAGTTGAACGAGCCGGGGTTACACTCTAGATACCGGCGCGAGAAGTGCACCAGCACTCTCTCCCGCTCCTGCGTCTCGCCGCTGAGCGCGAAGCGTGCGAGGAAGGTCCGCAGCGCCGAGTGTAACGTGGCGCCGCTGAACTGTACACAAGTAGCCCAGTACACATACCTTGCGAGTTGAACGAGCCGGGGTTACACTCTAGATACCGGCGCGAGAAGTGCACCAGCACTCTCTCCCGCTCCTGCGTCTCGCCGCTGAGCGCGAAGCGTGCGAGGAAGGTCCGCAGCGCCGAGTGTAACGTGGCGCCGCTGAACTGTACACAAGTAGCCCAGCACACATACCTTGCGAGTTGAACGAGCCGGGGTTACACTCTAGATACCGGCGCGAGAAGTGCACCAGCACTCTCTCCCGCTCCTGCGTCTCGCCGCTGAGCGCGAAGCGTGCGAGGAAGGTCCGCAGCGCCGAGTGTAACGTGGCGCCGCTGAACTGTACACAAGTAGCCCAGCACACATACCTTGCGAGTTGAACGAGCCGGGGTTACACTCTAGATACCGGCGCGAGAAGTGCACCAGCACTCTCTCCCGCTCCTGCGTCTCGCCGCTGAGCGCGAAGCGTGCGAGGAAGGTCCGCAGCGCCGAGTGTAACGTGGCGCCGCTGAACTGTACACAAGTAGGCCAGCACACATACCTTGCGAGTTGAACGAGCCGGGGTTACACTCTAGATACCGGCGCGAGAAGTGCACCAGCACTCTCTCCCGCTCCTGCGTCTCGCCGCTGAGCGCGAAGCGTGCGAGGAAGGTCCGCAGCGCCGAATCTAACGTGGCGCCGCTGAATTCGAAATGGCGCACGTATTCTTCTGCTACCGCGCGGGAGAACTCGTTGCTGAAAAACGAATATTACAATGTCAGCATGAAAAATAGTGCTTAATTGCCGATACCAAAATGTACTTAGTCAAAATAAAAATCCAAGACGGCAGTAAAAAAATTGGCGAATATTTTTTTTTTGCGGATTTGGGTTTTTGGTTTTTAAAGGTGCTGAAACTGAGGCAAAACCTAAAGATAGCCAACAATTATTTTTTTTTGTGTTGTGATTGGTGAAAGTTCAAACCCATATTTTTGGGTTACAAGCTTTACAATATAATAAAAGTGTTCTACTCCGATTAAAAGTATTAATACCCACTTTTTACTCAAATGTCTGGAGACATCAGATTTCTTAAAGCCATCGAGATGGTACAATCTCTTGGCCAGTCGCTCAGCTGAAGGTATATCGACCGCCTTGGGGCTGTAGTGGAACGAGTGCAAAGAGTCGCCGTCAGAGCCCTCGTCAGACCCGCCGTCTGACCCGCTGCCGAGTTCCTGAAATATTGACCAAACCGGTAAATAAACTGAATAGAATTATGAATCCCATATGAATTACAGATATAAATGTAGAACAACTATAATATGAACCCTATTTTTGTAGTGCTTTGCAAAAAAAGATAGAAAATAATAATAATCTATTAATCAGCATGGATTTCGGATTTTCCCAGACAAGAACACCATATTTTACCCAATTTTAACATTAGGTGTTGATTTAACATGGCTAGTTATGTTCATCTCCTAGGTTAAAATTAAAACTATCTTATACCTTATATTATCATGAAAATCTGTTCAGGAAATTAATCGCAACAATTTTAGTCTGCGGTACTTTAGCATTTATAACATTACTAGTTACACCCCGTGGTTTCACCCGCATAAGTCTCGATCCCGTGAGAATATCGGGATAAAAAATATCGTATGTCCTAATCCAGGTCATAGGCTATCCATGTGCCAAATTTCATCCAAATCCGTACAGCCGTTTCTCGCGGAAAGCGTAACAAACAAACATACAAAAAATCAAATCTTTTCTCTTGATAGTATTATTACTTTAGATAAATATGCGTAAGACGAAGAGGTGTATATTGTAATAACACAAATTCTGACAAACATGCGGGCTGATGAACCGAACTAAAACAGAATTTTTAGAGTACCTTTACCTGATATCCTTGGTTCTCCGGTGAGTTATGACCGTTTTCTTTACCATTCTGCGTGTAATTACTATTGTTATTATTATTTACATTTTCCGTCGCGTTCGCGTTCTGTTTATCAGGACCTTTCACTTGTATCACTATTCTGTAGTCGTTGTTGTGGTCTCCGTTCAAAGTGACGTCACTTCCGTGTTCGTTTGAGTATGAGGAGTTGGATTTGGCTCGTTTGTGGCAGGGTTCGGAAACTAGGATAGTTGAGTCTGAGTCGGAGGGATCGGATAGCTCCATTCGGGGGCACTCGCGGCCTGTTTCGAACATGTCGTCCTGATCTTGGTAGTCTGGACTTGAAATATTCGACACAGCTTCTGATAGACTCATGTCACCTGAAAAGTTTGAAGGAAAGATCAGTTTTGTTCAAAACATAACGCCAGGAGGCCTACACTCTGAGTCCGTCAACGAAGATACGGTCCTGTCCGTAAGCAGTTCCATACGTAGAAGCAAAACCCACTCCCAATTATTTCACTTTTTCGGACAAGCTAAAATACATAGGGAGTAAAGAAAACTGTCAAATCGCTTTTTCATTAATTTTTTGTTCGGGCCCCGGACAAATGTTTGTCCGAAAGTGATACGGAGTAGAAAACATCCATAATTTCGGCCGAAACTACTGACTTCGTGCTTACAGAGTAGGCCCCCAGATCCTAAGTAAACGACAAAACTCTTGGTTTCGCGTTGTCACGAATAATTAGGCGCCACAAAGAGCAAAATTAATTTCTTTCTGAAGACGAGCATGACCAGCGCCAGGTGTGCGAAAGCCTGCTCAATACAATCTGTGGTCTCTTGTCTGTTATTTCCGTCTACTGACAACCAAAAACAGCAGCTACAGTGAGATTCGAGATTAGTTTTACCGATCACAGACTAAGGCCTGTTTGCAACACAAATCACTGAACACGTATTGCGCCAAACGAATTAAAACATCGTTCTTTTTCTGTTAATTGTTTGAAATCGACAGAGACAGAATTTTAGACGTTTCAAAAACGTTTAGCGCTAAACACAATTTCTGATCTGTGGTGCAAGTAGTAGGCCTTTACAGACTTCGGAAGCAGGGAATAAGATAGGGTATCATGCTATTGTTACCATTAAGCGGTCGGTGGTGGTGGTGCGCGGGCAGCTGTCGGTGCGGCGGCGTCGCGCGCGACGACATCACCGACGACGACGCCGACGTCGGCGACGCGGGCGACGACGAACTGAACATACACGCAACTTTATATTATAACTAAAGAGGGCAGCACTCATGTTAAGAACAGTTACAACCATAGATAGCAACACTGAAGTTTTACACATTGACATAGCATTATAATAATAACCGATGTAAAAAGACGCTTCACGAAGCCGAGTCACTTATACTCCCCGTCATTGTGATATTCTTTTTTTGTACTGGACCATGCCTGGTATCCTTCGGGTTACGGAGACATTGAAGGTCAAAGCTCCAACTTTATTTTCCTTTTTTTGTACTGTTCCATGCAACCATAAACACAATGTTTTGTATGCGGTACATTGCACACTGCCGTAAACTGTTTTTATACACCAAAAATCGTTTCCCAGCAATCATTTTTGCCCAATGTTACTTAGTTTGATGCACAGAATTCATAGATATCGGCTATGTAATGAGTATACACCCTGTATGTATATAATTTAACTATGAGCCAATTTCGGTATTTTTACAGTTTCGAGTGGAGTTCTTAGTCCCAAAACTCAAAACCGCGAAAAAGAGGCGATGCGACATCGCATCTCGGCTTTAGTTTCGTTTCTTTATTAATTGAGCATTTTATAAAGAAATGTCGCGAACTGAATTCATCCGACACACTAACGCAAGTGTGTAAAACCGTATACAATAACAAAAAATATTTATAATATGATTAGAATACTAAATTCATTAGAACAAAGTATTAGTTACTAAAGGAGGAACATATTATTTTGTCAGTATTAACGCCATATTGCTCTAGTGTTAACAAGCACTGCATCGGACTGAATTTCTGATATCTATCTGGCCTCAAGATAAAATTGGGGAAGTCTTAAAATCTCTTATAGTTTTTTATGTGAAAAATACCTGTATCTAGCTAGAACGGAAGAAAAGAAGGGCGTTTAAGATTGGGTAGAGATAAAGTATATTTTGATTACCGTCACCAGCGAGAAAAGAGGATGTTTTTTTTATGTTTCCGATAGTTGGATACAGGCGGTAATAGAGTAGTTGACTAAACTGTAAAAACCTTCACAGACTGTAATCTTGTTTTAATTAAAGGCATGTCAACAATTCTATTAATTGAGGAGTTAATATGTCTTTAGGGTTTGTTTTGGCGTTTTACGGACCCGGAGAGTCCAGAAATAACTTTCGAATGGGCTAAATTCATTTTGTGGCGCGTTTAATTTCAATTACTCGGCCTCGCCTTCTGCGAACAGTGCGAAACCACTTAAAAATATTAAAATAGTTTTTGATGACGTTAACGTTTTGCTATCGAATAAAATAGTCAACTACCCTACCAAAAAGAAGTACTATATAAAAATAGGCACGTTACCGTTGGGACATGCCGTCCGAAATGGAAGTGGAGTTGGATGTGGCGCCCGATCCGTTGCAGTGCGTTCGTTCCGAGGCGCACGACACGGGCGCGTTGTACGTCCACACGATCCTACCACACACAACCGTCAGACCAAACTACCAGACTACTGTATCAGACCGGTTCACCACTCGCTGGTACGGAGACTACAGCCTTTATTTGACGACCAGCTTTGGATTTTTCAGACTTCAGGTGCTTTCGCATCTGGCGTTGGTTGACGTAGCAATGACGCTTAGCTATTTTCACATTGACTTAATCTACGGTTTCCTAGAACAGCGGTGCCCGGACTTAACGGCCGTAGTGACGGCTGTCATGATAATGATGACAGCGAGAAAGATTTAAATCGTTAGATTCTCCCTACCGCGTCAATAGTCGCGTTTCTTGTTCGTTTTGACACCTCTGATACAAAATGACGCAGTAACTTGACTTGATTGTCATGGAAACGCTATTTAGTAACGGTGAGCTCACTCTTCTCAGTATGGACACTTTTTCAAGTGACTAAGAACGGTGAGAGCAAATTTAGCGATTTAAATCTTTGGGCAGCGGGTTTCGACTTAATGTCAAATACTGGTGTAAATGACAGATTTTCATCACGGCCGTTACAATATAACGGAACCGCTTTCTTAGGAAACCAAAGTATTAAACGCTATAAGTTTCTTTTGACCCGTGGCCAAAATCGGAATTAATGCCGCCACCTTGTTTTATCAATACCATTTCTATGACGATTTCAGATGTTTGCCAACAATGCTCGCCAGTGATGTTATTCAGGCGCCAAAAGACCCTTGTAGCACTCTACAACCCTTTAATATTTATTTTACCTCTGACAGCAGCAACCCAACAGCAACCTTATTGTAACGAGAATAAAGATCACTTTGATATTGACGGACTTGTCAGTGGCAGCAACCCAATAGCAACCTTATTACAAGGAGAATAATAATCACTGTGATTTTGTCAGGCTTGTAAGTGGTAGCAACCTTATTGCAAGGAGAATAAAGATCACTTTGATTTTGACAGACTTGTGAGTGGTAGCAACCCAACAGCAACCTTATTACAAGGAGAATAAAGATCACTGTGATTTTGACATGCTTGTGAGCGGTAGCAACCCAACAGCAACCTTATTACAAGGAGAATAAAGATCACTTTGATTTTGACAGACTTGTGAGTGGTAGCAACCCAACAGCAACCTTATTACAAGGTGAAAAAAGATCAGTGATTTTTACAGGGTTGGGAGTGGCAGCAACCGAACAGCGACCATATTACACGGAGCATAAAGATCACTGTGATATATACAGTGATACAAAATCAGAGGTAAAATAACTGTGAACGGGCTGTAGACTCGGAACCTTACGTCACGTTGACGCAGCGTGTGTTGTAAGCCCGCGAAACTAACATTAGCGCGGGGTGCGCAGTGGCAGCGTTTACGTTCAACAAACGCCTACACTAGATGCGAAGAGCACCTAAAGAACTCGCGAATCGCTTAGTCTACAATCCCCTGAGAGTCACATAATGTCGCAACAAATGGTGAATCCGGCTAAGTTGAATTAATAACTTAATTGCTTTGCCGTGCCAGAAATAAACCGAGCAGTGATGCTAACGCGAAGCAGCGTGGTTAAAACAAAACAACATTGGTGATGATGATTCTAAACTGTGTACGGGTGTAGCACATGATGGCTGGTAGTGTTACTTAATCAATACAATGTGTAAATAGTATGAGGAAAATGACCCCCAATATTCAACAACATTTTGTTGATGTCCGCGTTTTAGAAGTCGAAAATATACTTGCTTTATACAATTATATTTTCGTCTTCTAAAATTACACTACAATAGGCCTATTTGTGAGCGAATGTTCGCGTTGTTTGTCTAATATAAAATGAACTTTATTTAGTAGAAATAAGATTTCTTTTGGCTCAAATTACATAAATATTTAGACCAAAATGCTAAGTGCCAGACCATTGTACGCACAAAATACAACCAACAATAAGTGTCTCCTATCTCTGCTCTCCTGCAAGTCCTCCAAAAAAGTATCACTGGCCAAATCTGCCAGTATTTCTGTCCTACAAACATTCTAATGCCGTCACCACTAGCCATCACGTCCTATAGGTAAATAAGTGTGCATGCGTGTCACCTGTCCCGCTCTGGGTCGGAGTCAGACCGTGGCCCAGGGGTCGCGGAGTCTGGTCGTGCGTCTAGCAACGTGTTCAGCGATGACGTCACGTCTTCTTCCATCTCCACGGCCACTGCACTCAGTGACGACTCCTTCTGGAACTTACGCCGCGATACTGGACACTGTTGTATTTACATAATGCTGAAGTACCTGACATATCAAGCTATAGAAAGGGACTGCCACACAGGTATTGTGAGTAGGGTATGCAATTTCGGTATCGAGATTAGCCATTCGAGATCTCGTTTTCGAGGCTGAAATTTCGCTTCTACTTTTTGAAATAATTTGTTTTTAATAAAAATATATTTAACTTTATTAAAATGAAAACTACACCTAGTTAGAGTAATCGTGTTATATGTTGTAAATAAAAACACATCGAATCTCGAAACAATTAAATCAACGTTTATTTATGTAATAATCATCTGCGCTACGCACATTAATTAATTATTTATTATTTTGAAAATGGCTTCATAAGAACCATAGTGTGCTAAGACGCGCGCGCTCAGTCTTGTCACGAGATTGTCTGCCCACGAGATTGAAGCTCGAATAAGGTTCGAAATCTTGCGATATTCGAAATCGAGATTGCATATCCTAGGTATGAGTGACAGAAATGATGCTCTACCTACATAAAGCGGGGTTCATTTGAATTATTACCGGGAATGGCAGTAGCCGGGTTGCCTCTATAAACCCACATCGGTTAAATGTTTGAAATAATTTACAGTTTTTATATTACAGGCCTAGGATATGTTGGCGTGATGAGTTACTTAACAAGGCAATACAGTGGAAGGCGATGAGGGGAAAAAAATCCCAGCAGTGGGACAATTCACACAAGTAGATCTGTTTCATGTGAATTTCTTATCACAGTAAAAAAGTTGTGGATATCAGTTGTCATGGTATGGGCATGTAATGCGGAGAGATGAGGAAAATGTTGTGAGGAAAATTTGAGTATGAATGTGGATGGTTATAAGAGTAAGGGAAGACCAATGAAACGATGGATAGAATGTGAGAAAGATGATATGGCTAGAAAGGGGGGTGACTACCGAGATGGCAACTAATAGAAAGTATGGAAGAAAAACGCATGTTGTGCCGACCTCAAATAAATTGGAATAAGGGTTGCATAGGGGTTGTATCACAGCGTTTCTTACCTGCAGATGGTCTTCGGAACGCGACGTGCGCACAGCGTGGTGCGCTCGCGCACACACGTCGCTGTTGGCCGCGCCCGCGCCCGCCCCGCTTGCAGGCGACGCCGGCTGAGATATGAACCTGCACCATTCAACAAATATCATGCAATTATATCAGTAAAATCATGGTGGAAGGCGGTGTACGTTGAGGTAGACTAAAGAGTCGACTGCGAAAGTCTGAGCAGATTTAAATCACAGTATGAGGATCACCAGCACCCCAACTAAGCCCCTTTTTGTGAAAACAAAGCTGCTCTCCAGCAGGTGTTAGAGTTGTCAACCAAAATTTTTCATAAAAATGCATTCTACACGTATAAAATGTAACCATACTGTATGTTAAACTTATTTTTCTACTGTATAAAAATTTTAGGGATTAAAGTTCGATATCTCTCAATTGGTACCTTGAATACTGGTCGCGTCGTGTGGTGAGCGGTCGCACCGGTGATACAGGATCCAATATCATATATTCGACTGAAGGGACCACTTACGGTTCACACAACACACACTTCACTTCGCCACTCCTTCTAATAGGTTTGCAACAGGTCTCATGGCTTGCTAAGCTATGTACTTGAATTACCGGACTCTAATCTTTCGTTAGAAAACTAATGGTATAATGAGGTGTAAAGTACTTACATTTTACTAGCATGGTCTCCAACGAGGCCGGTGTCGGGCGACGAGTTGTGTCTCTGCGCCAGCTCCACGCGGCCACACGTGCGGTTGTCACTAGGGGACGCTGGTGTTGAATTGTACCTAAAGAATACACTAATCAGCATCACTGAATCCACAAAAAACGTATTTGACAAAGCGTAATGTACGACAGGGTGAACAATCCAGCGGGGTTCTTACGTAACACACATAAAATGACAATCGATCGAAATGCCTTTCATTTTGACAGTTCAGCCACGTTCATTGCGTTATTTACGTTGTTGAGCAAACGAATTTTTCAAACCTTTGAAGCAATGGATTAGGAAATTCTCTCAAAACCTTCGGAGTGTGTTACGGAGTTAAAGTGCTGACCGTGTCTAATAATATCTAAAATAAGTCTTAGTGGATAGTAACACAGTTCAATTGATGTTAGTATTTCCTGATGCGTCATAATTTGGCCTTTAAAGGGGCGTTTACGTTATTGTGATAAGTAAGAGTAACTGGAACGGTTTGAAGTATGTTTTAGTCTAAAACAACTGATAACAATGTTGACAAAGAAATAAGTAATAGTTACAATGACCAGTCTACTTTGTCGCTTATATCCGTAATCTGTAACTATGTGTCTTTCGTCAGCCTCCTTTTAATCTCTCATCTCTTGGAACCCCGACTGGAAGTGAGAGAGCTGCAACAGATGGCACCCTCTGATCTTATAAAAATAGTTCTGATGATCAGCGTTACCGGAAGCTGACGTAATTTGAATATCAGCTGTGCACGAGGCGAACTATGGCTTTCAGACTAATATAGCTTTATCTTAGGGGAGTCTACATTTATGTATAGTACAGTGCAAATTGTGAAGTCTCCTTCCGGTTAATTTCATCGGCCATCCATACTTTATCCTACTATCCTATCCTATATATAATATATATATATATATCCTACTAATATTATAAATGTGAAAGTGTGGATGTTTGGATGTTTGTTAATCACGCTAAAACGGCTGAACGGATTTGGATAAATTGGCACATGGGTAGACTATGACCTGGATTAGGACATAGGATACTTTTTATCCCGATATTCCCACGGGATCGAGATTTCTGCGGGTGAAACCGCGGGGCGCAGCTAGTAAAGTATAAATTCGAAAGTAAGTCTGTCTGTATGTTACCTTTGCACGCCTAAACCACTAAATGCATCTCAATAAAATTTGGCAAGGAGATAGATGGCATCCTGGGGAAGGACATATGCTGCTTTTTGTCCCGGTAGCACGTTCCCGTGGGATAATTTCTGACATAAACGCGAGCGAAGCCGCGGCCGGGCAAAAGCTAGTCTATACAAATAAATAAAATTGAAGTGTCTGTTTGTAATGTCAAAATATTTTTTTTACTAAATGCTTATGGAAGTATATACGGTAGTTATATAAAAAAAAATCAATTTTTAAATTGTTCGTCTGTCTGTCTGTTTGTTCCGCTTAATCTCCGAAACGGCTGGACCGATTTTGACGGGACTGTCACTGGCTGATACCAAACGTGACTGATAGCGTGTAACCTCATGATTGGCGCAATTACAGACACAATCTAAATGCCATTGTGTCTCGCGTGAATCTACATTCCGACTAAAAATAAAAATAATTACACCCGCCTATAACTGCTGCAGGGTAAAGGCCTCTTCTCACACAGAGAAGGCATGAGCCTTGATCACCACGCTTGTTCAAGGCGGGTTGGCGATTTCAGACTTAAATTAATTTTAAGTACAGGTTTCCTCGTGATGATTTCCTTCACCGGTATCAGTGTTCCGACTTACGAAGGGTTAATAGATGAGTCTGCTTTACCTATGGTAGTGTGTCCGGTGCGTGGGCGCGTGGTGGTTGTGGTGCGGATGCTCGACGCGCGACAGGTTGAGCATGAGGTCGCCGGTCATCATGTAGGCCTCGAACTTGGGCGTCGCGCGCCCCCGCCGCTTGTCCTCGCCCCCCACCAGCGCCTCGCAACTGTCCCCTGACTGCACACCCGAGCCGTTGCTAGACGAGTTGCTTGACGAGTTGCTGTTCGAGTTGCTCGACGGTGGTGATGCCGATCTGGCGGGAATTATTCGTTTAGCCCAGGTTAGCACGGGCGACTATTTAATGCGACTATTTTTTATCGAGCACTGAATTTTTAACTCTCTGTATTGAGCCGAGCATTGAGAATCCAACAAAGTGCACTCCAGCACATACATTGTTGGATTTTGAACTCTAAGCTTGAGCTTGAGCGCTAAGCAGTGCGTTAAAAATCCATTGCGCGATAAAAATCACCTCGTAAAAAAAACCGCTCGTGAGATTCTATGCTAAAATTGTAGTCTCCACATTTTTATTTTATATTAAATACATTGGGTGACCTCAAATACGGAATGGTACCAATTCATATTTTCCTTAATATTATAGCCGGTTACTGCGTATGGATCGATGGTACTGGCAACCCATTTGTATAATTGCATCTACAAACTTGACATATTTGTGCATACATGCAATGGAGGGGCGCGCAATTTTTGCTTCGGGATCTTTACCCCCTCGTAGCAGTGCCTCCCTAACCAGACTACAACACACGTGTGCAAACTAAGTAAACAAGTTCAACTGGAGCACACTGCACTACACTCGATCCAATCACAAAGAGGTTACAGACCATAAACTAAGTTTTCAGTACATTAACTTCAGTCGACACAGTAACTTTCGTCTGTAATTGTCATGGCGTATGCGGGCCGAGATAAGTACAATAATCATGCGTTACATGCTTACCTTACTTTATGATTATGTTTATAATAACTTTGTTTCCACACTAAATTGTTGTTCCATGAGGAGTTGCAAATAGTTGCAATGCAAAAGTATATTAAATTAGTCAGAACATATCGCTGACCTGTGACGCATCCCGATAACTTAAGATAAAAATAAACCGAAGGTTTAAGAGATGACGCAGAGTTCGCTTAAGAAAATGTAGCCACTTAGTAACAATGAATGTTTTACTATTGTGCAACTGTTGTAAACAGTATCGTTCCTAGCTTTCTCTTGTATTGCGATAAAAGATTAATTATTTTATTTGTAACACAGCGGTTATTAATTTCCTCATTGTTCAGTAACATACGAGAAAAGGTTAGCTTGAAAAGTTCTGAAGTAAAATGATTTGCTATACCTGATTCGGTAAGATATAAAAAGAGATAAGTTATTGTCTGAAATACTTGTTAATAAATTGTGTTTTCAAAAATTCTACTAGCTTGATGCAGTTTTTCACAAATGTGCAGCCATGAGCTTAGAGATCTCAAGTCTTGCTTTAAAAAGAATAACAAACGCGTCGTTTTGCTGCATGCGTGTGTAATACTTTTGTTTTAGTAACTCTCTAAGCGGTACGTACAGTTATACCGCTTTAAGTTAAAGATGATACTTATGCAAAAATTAAAGCAGCAGGTTTCATAACGGTATAACTATTTACGATACAGTATATCATTGTCTATGAATAAAAAGCATCTGAGAACACAATGTTCGAAAAATATTTAGATATACAATCCGTTTTAGAAAGTCGTTAAATCGATCTCATCAATTGGCAACAGCTGCTGTTGTATGTAACGCTTTTGGAATATCTTAACCGCGCTATAAACTATTCGAAGCTAAAATAAGCTGAGCATACACGTAGGTATATGCATGCACTTTCAAGTTTTCCGAGCATAAAATATTTTAATTATCGCCGAATAAAATGTTAGGCGTATGTGAAAATTACAACTTTTTAAATCCTTAGGTCCAGACTATTATATTAGTTAACATAGTTACTAAGGGCCCGTTGTTTGATACATAGTTAAACATGACCAATAGTCAATTTAACAATTAGTCACTTGACAATAGTCAATAGCTGTCAAAGTTTAACTACTCTCTCTGCGCATGGTTAACTTTTATAGCAAATTGACAATTTTTTTAACTTTAGTTAGCTTAACCATTTGTCAAACAACATACTTCTGTAATTTTTAACGAATTTTTAGTTTAACTAACCCATTTTAACTATTAGTATGTTTGACTACTGATCAAACAACGGGCCCTAAGGCCCTATGGGCCTTTAATTTGTTAAAAATGACAGAAGTATGTTGTTTGACAAATGGTTAAGCTAACTAAAGTTAAAAAAATTGACAATTTACTATAAAATTCAACCACGCACAGACAGAGTAGTTAAAATTTGACAGCTATTGACTATTGTCAAGTGATTAATTGTTAAATTGACTATTGGTCATGTTTAACTATGAATCAAACAACGAGCCCTAAGTGTAACATTGAAGTCAGTCGCAGTGTGGTACGTTCCTAAAATACATGTCATGACTTCAGAGAGTGACGTGTCGGCGTGGCGAGGGTGGTGACTACCCTCGGGCTCCGTCGCGACACATGCTACCAATAATCACTTATCGCCGTCGGAAATCAGCTGTCGTAGTATCAGAGGGGTTAGTTTCCCATTACTTACCACATTCACCAGGCTTCACTCGTGAAGCGAACATGACAAATAAGTTCGCCACACTGTCTGCGATTTCACAAAATAAATGTATAACTCTGTGTAACTATGTATTTGTTATAATGTAGGTATTGATTAATTATAGAATGTATGAAAGAAAGTAACAAGCGCGCGCAAAATCGCTGTTGAAGCAGCAAACAAGCTTTCACAAGCATCAATGGGCTTATCTGTATAAAAATCACGGCAGAAAACAGAAACTCACTTGTCGTGGTTCGTGCGTGCGACCGCGCCGCTAGAGCGACGCTCGGCCGCCGCCGCCAGGTATCGCCGCACGCTCGCTTTGATCTGTGGGTCTGCACACATCGGACTATCAGCTGTTATCTCACGCACACCCAACCGCCCTGTAACTACCAACTTATGTACCATCCACAAGGAAAATAACACTGGCATGATATCTATATCGACGTGTCGAGATATTACATTATTAAGGGGAACAAAGCCACTGTGAACGAGAGTTATCCTGGCCCAGATCCCGAGAGCCACCTATAAAATTACTTCGCGTATCGCTACTCTTATTTGTAGCGGCTTACTTCGCAAACTCGACCAAACCACTCGGGGATAAACGAATTTTATTACTTGCAGCTGGCACGATATATTCCCGTCTCGAATGTCATAGTTCAAATAGCAAATATACACCAATATATTGATATATATTTTGGCTAAAATATTATTAAACTCACCCTTTCTCAGTCTTAAAGTGACGGGATCCGACGATAGTCGCAAGCATTTTAGAACTGGAACAATCAAAGTCAATCTCTCAAGGTACATATACAATGTCTAACAGTTATTTAATAACTTTATTTAGGGAACGAAAACAAAATGTAAAGCTTGCAAATTGTCCATGTCATACGAAAGCGAACTCATGGATTTACTCTGTGATAACATCTTGATTACATGTCGGAGGAAATCAATTTTGCGGACTAAAAAGGTTATTTTCTTATTGTTGGTATGTACGCAGACGTGTGAAATGTGAATTGCGAGGTTGCGTGTCGGGCACAAGCCGGCCACAACGCGATCATTGAATTAGTGTTAATAAGTTCAAAGATAGCGGTCAGACTTGACGTTTTAATAACACAACTATTCTTTCAATATTCGTGCGTAAACTTCGTCATTGAGCTACGTCTTGGTGCACAAGACGCCATTCAGAATATTTAAACTTAGAATCACAGTGGCTGTTGTAAAGTATTTACATACGAGATGAAATTACATTTTCAATTACACTCTGTCAGTTATCTGTATGTTAAGAATGTTTTGTAGATAAGTGGCATGTGCGTGATAAATGGCAAATTCCTTACCTTCTCGGGTAGTGAACCGGTTTACATCAGTCCCATTAACCTTGAGCAAAACGTCTCCCGCCTCGACCTGTAATCCAACACGCGTATTCACTTACTTATATCAAATCTTAAAACATTGGGCCTACTGTATGTTAAACAATCAAATATAGATACGATGCATGGGTTCCAGCTAGGTAGTCGGAGTGTAGTCACAGCCGACTGGATATTAAACATAACTGGAAAGTGACTTGCTTGCTACATCCAAGCTGCGGATTCAAGGAGTGACGATACTAACAATCGATCCAGTATTATAAAAGAATGTACTTTAAACATGCATTATTATGCATGAACTCCGTAGCCTTCAATAGCAGTCAACACGTGACTTTATAACTTACAGGAGAAAGACCAGAATCAAACAAGGTCTCAGTACACAACCGGATAATGTGAATTTAAGTTTGGCTCTATTAGATCACCTTCACATCTCAAAATTTTGCTAAAGTAACTTTCAAGCAGTGGCATTTAACGTTGGTATTGTATCAATGATATCCTCTTATGATAAACAAATAGAGCCAGTCGCAGATACAAGCAGGAGTCAAATATAGCTCCATGTAGGTACTCAACAATCAAATTGAGCAGATGAGCTTGTTATCATTCAAATTTGGCAATGCTGCCGAATACCGACCTTAAATTTCAAATCGCAAGCAGATACGTGATTAGAGTTCACTTAACTCAATAACTGCTAATGTAGAGTCACACACTCGCAGTTTACATTATTATAATAACACAGAAACTATAGCTGAACAATACTTTATTGACGATTAACAGTCGGTATCTCCGCATCCTTGCGGCGATATGTCAATGATTCACTGAGGCGCAGTCCATTAATAATGACCGGTTTGTTAAAAACACTTCGTAGCTTGAAACTCAAACAATCACACTGCACGGTTCTTTTTATCTTTTGATTAAGGTCGTATTTGTATTCCAATGCTGTTTCAGGTCACAGGACAGGATTTCCCGAGCACAAGCACATTACGATGGATAAGTGTATCCAATGGGGAGTAGCTGCGACTGTGCGAGCGTCCGCCGCGCCCGCCGTCCCACTGTCAACTTGTCGTTATCACACGAGGGTCCGCTAATGGATTGAGCTTACAGATAAATTCAATCAAACTCCTACAGAAGTGCGTAGCGGAAATATGAATTATGTGGCAGCTGAGCTCCTATGATGGACGCTACAGCTAACTTTGAAGTTCCGGCACCTAATTCGATAAGACCTAAAAGTGCTCTGGTAACAATAGAACATTGGCATCTTGTTTACATACGATAACATCTGTTTCTTTTTTAAACCAGTATGATAAACAGTTACTTTAGTAATTTATTAATAAACAGGTCGGGGTCATCCAATGTGGTGTGGTGAAACAAGGTGAGTTGTTTGTCCCACCAGAGGGAGGATGTGGGGAGGATCCTCTACAAGGTCAGGGACACTTGGTGCAAACGTATTTATTTTGCACGTTTCTACAAATAAAATAAATATTAATAGACAGATCTAAGGACGGTTACTACTTGAGGCATTTGTCTTTGTCTGATAGCCTGTCTGTTGATATTTGATAGCAAAGGAGTAATGAACGCGGTTTGACAAGTGTTGAATGAAAGGCACCCAAGCAAGTTTAATTGTTTGTTAGATGATATCACAAGACCTGCTGACGTAGCATATCTAAGGAGATGTCTACCAACTTCCAATCAACTTTTGTGTTTGTTTATTTGTGTAATGATACACTTACGTAAAATGTGGCATGTGTTTGCAGACAGGAATTTATTGCAGTCGTCTAGTGGCGCGCTTGGGGCGGCCAGTAACTCCGACCGCAACCACTACGCCCACTCGCGGAGACTTCTTTTATGTACCACCTACATGCTTTTAGTACTTCTTCACCTAGTTTTTGTTGTTCGCATCTACGTTACGTACAAGCGATTCAAAGATACGCATTATTTGTTTGTCTATACTTTGGTTGCTATCTCTAGCTTGTGAGAGAGTGAAATGAGCTCAACCGGACCGCGACCAGCCTCAGACAATAAAAAATCAAGACATAGCGTTGTCAACAATGTCGTGAGGCCGGTTTCGTAAACATGTTTGCACTTAGTGAGGTGTAGTTTGGTTGTAAATTGGGTTGTAAATGTGTGCATGTGAGCGTGTATGCACAGAGCAAGGTGTAGTTTGCATGCTTCCCTGTATTTTTCGCAGCGCTATGTCTTGATTTTTTATTTGGTCTGAGCGACCAGCTAGCGTGCATATAGTGTATCAAATAGCCAATGCTACCCTACACTGTTCACAAAGAGGGTCAGTTCCATCGACTGCCAATATGGAGTTACGATTAAACTTGACAACCAAAGGTTGTTTAGGAATTAGTCACGTTCTAAAGTCCTGTGTTATCTCAACAGCTTCAACAGTGTTAATTATTCGGAAATCCTGAAGTGCCTAACATTTAAATTCAAATGAAACTTGGTTTAATATTCTTGCTAAGATATTTCCTGTCCCAGAATATGCTCGTCTTCCACGTCATCACGGACCAATTATAACAAGGTGTAAACTATATTTATAACGCGGAATCATTGAATGAGCTGTTACAGATGTCCGTCATTAACATTTTACGGGAAAACAAGACCGTTTGTATAATGTTACGATCCAAGCGCAATTTCAGGATAAACTAGTTTTTTCTCCAACTGTATAATTTTATGCAAAGTTAAGCAAACAGGGTGTTCCTTCTTTAAAACAACACCGAGACGTAATTGCTCGATCGATTAATTAATACTTAGGTAATGGGTTATGTCGTAATTTCCATGACAGTATACAATCATTCCGGGGATAGTGTTCTTTTTTACGTGGAACTATGTAGGTATTACATGTGTGATTATTGACTATGTGCGTCAGTCTGCAGCTAGACTGAAAATTGAATGTCCTCTTTGAAAGAAAGTGTGTTCTGCGTTTGTCTGGAGTCTAGAATGGACACGTTACTACACTTTCCTCTGAATTTCAAATTACCCACGAACATAATAATTATGTTACTGATGAAAAATACTTTTGTGACCAGACAGTAGACGCTTTTCTTTGTTGTGCTTTATTATGGATAGGTATGTGAATATTCTTGGATTAACTAGTCAAACATCGCTGATGAGACACAATTGATTATCTATTGTTATTGCCCTCTAACGGGCCACCTCGGGCCTGATTCATTTAAGAACAAGCCAGCTGGCTTGATGAAAAGAAACAAAAAGGAAATCGGCAAGAGGCTGTTAAATCAACCTACTACTTCCTGGCAGTTAGGCGTGGACGTCATATAGATGATCACGAACATAAGCTAAGACCAAAAGATGATCAATTGGTCAAGCTTAAAATCTCCATGCACAGGTTTTAAGTGTGGAGAATGAGACAATACCACCTCCCTATTATAACCGTTTATTGATGATTTGATGTAAGAAAATTTGGCCGCATACGTCATCTAAATGATAGTAACGCTATTACACACCAGTCTCATCAAATGTGAAAGGTCTATCTACGCGAAAGGCGAAAGTATGCGGAAGAGATAAAACGTTAACACCAAACAGCTGTTTTACATAAAACCTGAATGCCATTTGATAGTGATATGGTGGGTGTTTCAAAAACCTTGATTATATGGACTTTTGTACCAGGTTCTTTTTACATAGTACACTAACGAATTGATAGAATTAGAAATGAGTATGAAAGAGGAAGACTAGAAGTGGCCACGGCCGGTGACCAAGGAGTTTTACAGAATTTGAATTTCATCCATGGTATGGGCATGCCTAATTCGTACGAATAAGATAAATATATCGTGAGAAAAGTTTAAGTATGAATGTAGATGGCAGATATGAGTAGGGGAAGACCAAAGAAACGATAGTTGGAATGTGTGATTTATGAAATGGCCAAATAGGGGATAAATTCTGAGACAGAGACGATTTTCTGGTATAGAGTATTTTAGAAAGACGAAAACATGCTGCGCCAAGAGCAGTAAATTGATGATGAGGACTGCCGTACTGGTTCTTTGTCCATTTCAAACAAGTTAAAGGAAATAATATGGGACGGAATCAGTGAATATAAGTAACGTAAGTAAAGTCTAAAGTCGTAAGTAAAGACTAAAGTCCCCACTTTAGTACTTACGTTACTTATATTCATTGAGTACGGTTCTGCTATGACGTCAACTTATGACAAATAATTATTTGCTAGCAAGTTAATTGTAATTAAACAGATAATGAATGACATGTGTGCTCTTCATTAGGTATTGCTGTAGGTACACCTTTATTAGTTCTAGTTACTAGACAATTAGATACATTTTTCGACAGAAATTAGTGTCTACAAATTTTTGGATGTTTTAGGACTTTTGCATTCAAAGTAAAATACGCATTTTAATCAAACAAATTGATTAGATCATTAATTTTCAAAACAGCCTCGTTTACCAGTAAGTAACTATAATAATTAGTTATGAAATTCAGTTGTTCCAAACGAAGGAAGCCAATTAAGCTGTGACTTAAGTTTCCTCAGTCTGTTTATACCGGAAAAAGGTTTCTAATGATTTATGCGAGGCAAGGGATCCGACTGTAATTGTTCATGTCTGTAAACTATACATTAAGTTTAAGGACCGACCGAAGGTTCGGTTTCGGCTAGTTTCGGCCAATAAATCTAGTTTCGGCCACAGTTTCGGTTTCGGCCAACAATTGGCCGAACCTTCGGCCCCACCGAAATTAGGTGTTCGTGAATTGTCGCGCATCATTCGGCTAACTTCGCGCGAGTGAAGGTGATTGCCAGTTGAGTTCGCTAGCCGGCGCGAACGTGATCGTAAAATTACTTGATTATCGTACAAAATATACTGATCTTTATTGAGACTGATAAATATTAATTATCACTGATGATAATTAGTTATAATGGTAAGATAATTCTTTAAATACTAAGTTAAATACTAGATCTCATTAGAAAATAACAACACAAGTTATCTAATCATTAAGAATAATTTCATGATCATAAATAATGAATGTCGATTTTTTTAAAAATTCGACAAATATGTTGATTGTGTTTTTTTTTTAATTTAAATTGTTAATTTTACAAATAAAGAACTATTTTTGTTACATACTTTAATTGTTGCATTTTATTTTTTACACGTGTTAACTGTCTATATATGCGTAAAAATACAATAGATTTAACATGCTATAAAAAATCAAATAAGTTTCGGTTTCGGCCGAAACTGGGACCAAGACCGAAGGTTCGGTTTCGGCTGAAAATCCTGTTTCGGTCGGACACTAATTAAGTTACATAGATTTATTACAATAATATTCCCGATAAAACAATGCCATTGATAAAAAAAACAAGACGTATTGGTAAATTCAAAAATTACAATAACAATGGATTTTTTATTTTCATCAAATTTAAGAAATAAATCGACTATTTGTTTTAATTATTTGAAATGCTTGAAGATGAGACAAATGAGTTGAAAACGACGGAGGAAATAATTACGAAATGTACACAATACGAAAAACTTACGTGAAGTGGAAATGAAAACCAGAGACTAAACCGCTATGATCAAATACAATGGCCGTTTTTAATGACGTCTGGTCTGAAGTTAATAAAGACGGTGTTCTGGTGCGAAGGTAATTATCAAGAGTATCCTTACTTTCTCAATTATTAAAGCTATAAATACAGACGTTGCAGATATCGCTTCAGCGAGTAATAGCCAATCGGCAATCCAATTAGTTGAAAAAATATTGATTATATTATGAAAACCAAAAAACTCAAGTGTGTATTTGAGAAAGACAAGGTCCATTGCATCACCTTAGTAACAACACATCATAATTGGTGCGATGATACCAAGTTTTAAAGTTTGTTTTGCCAATGCTTGTCTAATCTCCTGCACCTTATCATGTAAAATTGATCGATTACATACTGGCAATCAATAGAAGTGAAAGAACGTTTATCGGTTTGCTTTCACATTATCGCGTCCAATCAATGGTATTAAATTAACAAATGACATTTGATCCTAATCGCAAAACAAACACGTTTGTTAAGGCTCCTACAAACAGGCACGACACGCGGCGCGATTCGCGAATCATATGCGATACAAAGGCACCGCCTGTCGCGCGACAAACGGTGCCTTTGTGTCGCGTGCGAGTAGCGTCGCGTGTCGCGCCAGTTTAAAGGAGCCTTTAGTTGTTTGTAGTCGGTGCATAGCGTGCTGTCCGCGTATGACGAGATTGTTACGAAGCTTCGGATTATAATATTTTACTGTGACACGCATGAGTGACGCATATAATTCACTCGATAATTGGAAAATCAAAAGCGTGATGACTGAAAAGTCTAATATTAATCTCAATAACCAGTTGTTTTGTCAATCTAATCTCGCTTTTTCGCATAATTTTGTGCGAAATCTCCGTAATATTATGATCAACCGCGTATGAGGAAACTGCTCGAATTATTCCTGAATGATTTAATAAATCATTTTGTTTGGGGAAGAACAATGTTAGCCGTTTCGACGCACCTATATTATTCATCTGGCACAACTTGATTTGCTCATCATGTGTGGCTGGAGAATTTTATGAATAAAAATTAATAACGGTTCTGCAATTGCCGGATAGAACAATCATAATGTTTTCATGAACAATATGACTCTGGGAATAAATTATAGTGGAATAATAAAAAATACTATCAAACGACTATAAAGCAGCGAGCTGCTCTGCCACGCCTGCGTGGGATTACGGGTCGTGTCCATGAATATACCTACATGCCGTTTAAGCAGTGAAAACTAGAAGACTTGTATGGAATGATACTACTACATTCTAGTACATGAGTGACTCGACTTCTAAGAATGTTATTAGACATCTACATGTCTGCTAATCTAATTTATGAAGTTAGGAGCTGCTGTAATTCAGACATTGAATTGGAAGGTCTCATCAGGCGAGGTGACAAGTGCTAAAAATGAATGAGTAATTTCGCGGGCTACCTTAGCGCATCCCCCTTAAGGAAAACAAATAACGATTAATTTACCTACATTTACATTGTGTTTTTTTTTATTCAAACCACGTGTGGCGAGTTGATCGCTGCGGTAAACGTCGACACCTATCACGTTGATTATTGTCAACCTTCGACACAGCATGAGCTAGATAATGTGCATCTTGTTCCGATTTATAATTTATACTCTGGAGATGTGCTAGTTGTTTACCATTTTGTTAAAACATGATAATCAGAGTAACAGGTTTCATGACTTTTGGTCGTAGTTTCACTCTCGCATGACCTTCAGGTCGATAAAAAAGTCTTTTTGCAGTCACGTTTAACGGTAACTCAAGTTCAGTATAAAAAAAATAGGAAACAATGTTCTTCCTATTGTTTTTTATTCAGGTGCTTTATTGACTTGTAGTAGGTGTTTACTCGCAAATATATGCAAATATTTACATGCACATAGTCATGAAGATATGTTTAAAATGGCCTTGATATAAAATTTGTGAGTGAATTAAATTCTATCGTCGGTCGTCGTCTGCTTGACCCAGCGTGTCATGGCAGTATCGCGGACTCGCAAATGCAGAGACGCTTCATCGCGTTTAATAAAGAGTTATTAGTTATTTGGTACACTGAAATTCAATGACATCAATCTATGATGTCATTTGGCAAAACATAAAATTAACATATTCAGGTTCTATTGTACAAATTGTTGTAAAAGCAAGCCGATCGTAAAATTACGAGTTTCAATAAGAGGTAGGTAGGGCAGTATATAACAAGGAAGTTGCACGATTCTACCTATGTTATACTATTCAGAGAGCCAGGTATTGGTCACTGAATACTTCATTATAATGTCCTTGTTATACTGGTAGTAGCCAGTCGGCACGATAGGTGCAGCCATGGAGATTTGAGGCATTAACGTCACATGGTGAATTTAAAGTTAACATTTAAAATTCACTCTTTGAAACTCTCTTTCTCTTAAACATTCAAATGCAAATAAGATTGCAATAGTATGTTATTAATTAGTATTTTAGCATACTATCATTATTCACTATGCAGTTGAGATGATGAGGTTATCACAAATCAATAACATGTTTAAAGTTAGGTAATAGAAGGACTTATTGGAGCTTGATAATCTTATTAAGTTCGTAGCACACAGCATTTAAAGGTTTTCCATCAGGGTTATCAACAGCAAGTTGCCAAAAAAGGCACACATCAACAATTATGGTCATTATGAGTGAATAAAAACGAGTTAAAATGTACATAAAATGTTAATAAACGGAATATTTAGCACTGTTTTAGTAATTAAAGTTATGCAGGTAGACAATTAAGTATAGGCAAATGACCTGCATAATTAGTACCTAAATATGGTCACCTTGACATGATAAGGACTAAGTAGGTAATATGATTGGATGATATGTTATGCCTCACAGATGCAGGTGGCAGTAATGCAGGCATTGTAATAATGCTTCACCTGCAATGGATCGGTAATCAAATTTGTTTAAGATAGAGATGCAACGTGAACCAGGTTTTAAAAGGGAAGGGGAAGTTTTAAAGAATTTCTCTTCACAATTTATAGCCTGATTGGTATAGTAACACAAGCTAGTTTTAAATTGTTTGTATTGACTATTATAATTTATTATTTTATTTACTTGATATATTTTTTTATAAAATTGAAATTGTTATTACTTATAATTAATCATGTAATAAAAATAACACATTTATTTGTAACCTAAATTCTTTGTAAATAAATGGTTCTTATTCGGACAGTATCAGTAGTCTGGTACCAGTGATCAGGTGCATCTGGCCGGCATCATCATACTGGAACCATGTTACAAGGTTTATTAATGTTTTGTCTAAGAAAAGAATCATGCCACTAAGACATAATTATATGTTTTGCTTAATAGTGAATGATTATAGCCAAGTCTGTAGGCATATATTATTTATTCAATATATTTATTAGTGACATAGGCATTAGAATGTTACTGAACTGCCTAATTATTTAATTATTTCCTGTTAACAAGTATTATCAATACTATACCTAATTGCCATTAATAAAATATTCATACTAAATCTTCAATTATACTGTCTCTTAGAATACAGGCTATCCTAGTCTAAGAGACAGGGTTATATACATCTTCAGATTTTGCAACTTATAATGCAATGTAATGTACATTTTATATGTTTCTGTATTATTATTATAATTCTGCAATGTTTTAATGTTCATAAAGCATTCTGACTTAACTAAAAGCATTGATAACTACACCATGAATAATTTAATAAGTTTTAACAGTCAGGCAGGAAAGTGAAAAGTAGTTATTAAACTATAATAAACCAAAAATAAAACCTAAAGGAAAATGCATAGATATGTGGTCTGCAGAATGAGAAGTAGCCTATGTCCTTTTCCAGGTACCTACCAGGCTACCTAGCTGTCAAACTTCATCCAAATCCATTGAGCCGTTTGAAAATGTATGCATAACAAACAAACAAAAACTCACTTTCCCATTTATTTATATAGTTAGAATAGGATGCAAACTAAAAAATAATTAAAAAATGGTCAACACTGGCTTCTTTGGCTGCTATATATCAATAACAAGTTTTGATAAAATTATGTCATCATTGTTTATATCAGAAAACAACAAAAAAAAAAACAACTGGTATAGTTTTCCACTAATTAAGTTAGGTACATGTAAATGTATGCACACACAATGCAGAATTTCAATAGATCATTAAATTAATGATTGTTTAATTATTTTTAGCAACATTTTCAGAGTTAAATGGACATACAGATAAGAGAGACAATGGTTTTGGGTGTTTACTACAATATTACCTACTCCATTACTCATCACAGTAACCTATTGTATTGGGATTATACCAGACATTATAATGACTTATTTGTAACAGCTTATGTTCACAAAAGAACTAATTAGATCTTGAATAGTAAACATGCATTAGATAAGGAGCAATAAATTAAAGATTTCAAGTGGTCAAACTTAATCAGAACCAAAAATATGTTAAACTTTTGGATTGTTAAGTTTTATTTATATTATTTAGATTTTTGTTTGTTACCACGACAAGCTGACGAATTTATAGCTAAAAGTAGGTAGGTATTATTCTAATGTATTGTATGTGTGAAAATAATAATTTCAATCTTACTTCACCACTTCGAGCGGCAGGGGAATTTTCTTCGATCTCGTATATAATATGTGGCAAACCGGCTTCGCCAAGCAAAGAGAATCCGAATCCCAAATTGTCACTACGATTCAGAACCACTAGTCTTTCGTCAGCCATATTCAGTGTACAGCAGCATTGATTAGCATCCACCGACGGATTTCACTATTAACACTTTGGTAAAACTACATGAGGGACTATTTAAAATGGATATTATTCTAATATAAAACGAAAATTATTCATAATTACAACACACGATAAAAAGCAAGCGCACCCAACCAAAGCGAAGACAGGTACAGATACAAAATTATTTTGAAGTTTAATTTAGCTTACTACATATTGGTGATCTGTGGTTTGATTTGTTGGGGTGTAATTCTCTTCGCCTGGAAGCGCCGCAGTTAAATTTTTATTTCAGGCGTTTTTCGCTAGCCGGCACCGGCTCCTGAAAGATGACCACCCACAAAGATTCTGGCAAGATCAAAGTTGTCCATGAATAAAAAAACCGTTACCAGCAAGTAGAAAAACGAAAGAAAATAGACAGATTATTTTGATTTTTTCTTAAATTAACACTTAGATTTTTTGCTTTTGTCTCCGGTGGCAGCTGGGTGATTGCCTTTCACTGGTGTCGGTGACCCGGTCCGTTTTTCCAGTGACTTAAGCCATTTGATACTCTTAGGAGTACCTTAGACGATTAATCGGGCATCAGTTCTATCCGTTACATTGATTTCAGATCGATCGTGTATAGAGCGCATGAGTGAGTGATAAGTAAGCAAAAATCATGCTCCTTCTGAAGTTCTGACTATATTTTGCATAGTCGTCTCTTTTTCGCAATTATAGTTAAAATTATGTCTGTAATTGTTGCAATGCGCGACGCTATACTATGTTCGTTCTAGGATGAAACCAACTTTTCGGAGTTTAGAATAGAATAAAATATTGTTTGTTGTTGCTGTAAGTAGGTGGTTAACCCACAGACTTATAAATACCGAAAAAGTTGCACAAATTAAAAAAAAGAAAATCTCGACATAAAAGTTGTAGTTTTATTTTTTGTAGACTACAACGTACCTCTAGGGCGAACAATAATAACAAACTTAATAAAAATAATATTCTAACATGGATAGGATAAACAGAAAACTTAGCTATGTACAAGAATTATATTTAGAAATACAGGGAAATATAGAAATATAAGGCAGGAATCAAAGGTACACATAACATAACATCATGCCTGTAATCCCGGCAGACGTGTACCCATAGTACACCCACATTTTGCTAGTTATCTTTAAGTCCCATGTAACAGGGGGCGAGCCTATCGCCGTCAAACGGGCACAAATCAGACACATTGAATCAATCAATAGGTACACGAAGAAGATGCACTAACAAAGAAAGTAGGTATAAAAGTCAAGAACAATGGGGTTACAAACTGAAAGCTCGTCATAGGTGGCAGCACAGTTCAAAGTCGCCATTGTTTTGCTTGTTTACTTTTGTCTCCATCACAAATTAACTGAAAACTAGATAAATGTGTATGCGAATTTTAGTGTAGCACTATTAAAAGACGAGTTAAGGAAAAAGCAAGCGTATACTTCTGGTAAAAAAGCAGCTTTAGTGGAAAAGACAATAAATTATGAATGTTTTATAATTTATAGATTATCTTGTGTTTTTCAACTTGAAGTTCACTTTTTGGTGAGGGCTGGAAGCGTACGACAGGAATAACGATCGGAGTTGAAAACCAACTCGAGGTGATCTTTCTGACTGAAAAACATCAGAGATGTTAATTCTAGCACTGATCTAATATGATAATATAAACACACACACACACACCTTTACTATAATATCATACCACAAGTGCCTGTAGTTAATAAAAACTGACTTAGTTCCCTTGGGAGCATCACCTGTATACGAATTTCTGCCATAAAAGTATTCAGGTTTAAAAAGAATAGCACATAGTCTCGACGAAATATCGGATTTCCAATTTTTTTTTGGAGAGCTTTTCCGGCAATTTTCGTCTTTTGACATCTTTGGCAAATACATGGGTCCCCGTGTTTTTGCAGTCAACAGCTGCGCAACGGGGAATATTAATTAATTATGCGTAAAAGAAGTCACTTGTTTACGAAAATGTATGGAAAGTGACAGCTAACTGTCAAATTCTTGAACGTTGGAGAGCAGTGACATCTAAAGTGAGCAAATGGCAGTGGCAGATTTTTATCCCCATAGATGATGCCATGTTTCTGGATTTGTGGCATAGACCACCCACGAGGTCTAAGCCACCCATGGAACTAGTTTGTACTGTGTAGCTTCAACCAACGAAGGCTGGCAGGATCATAACAAATCATAGGCCACATTCCGAATTACTCCATAATCGCTCACAGAGCTCACGTCCATAATTTGCGTTCCGATTTAGATATCTCGATTATGACAGCTAAGATCTGTCATCAATTTGGAACGCTCGTGACCGCGCTCACAGTGCTCGCTCAGCGTCAACCCCAAACCTTGCACAGGAAAGAAAGCCCGACTGGATATTTTTTTGAAAATGGAAGTTCGACGCATTGGCACTTCTGTTTTGTTGGTTGAGATGTATGAGACCAAAATTGGGACTCAAAACAACTCAGCAGCATAACGCACAACTGTCATTTTTGACAGCGCTAACGATGGCGAATGGCGCATGTCATAACGTCATCTATGACGATTCACGGGACATCGTTATCGCGCTCACGCTAATTCTGAACGGGTGTAAGCACCCTCAATCAATTACAGTGCAATTCGGAACGTACCCATAGTGTCTGTCAGTGTCAAATCCCAATATCGCTCTTCCAGTGTCGTATTTTATTGATGCTCTGTGTTGCTCTTGCAGACTCAAAAGAGGTAATAATAAGTGGTTTAGTCACAGAGTACATTTTATATAAGGTTTAGTGCTCTTGCTTCAACAGTTAATTTTCCGCTAAAATATTATTTTCCACATTTCTCAATTTTATCT
This sequence comes from Dryobotodes eremita, assembly GCA_917490735.1. Classification (NCBI taxonomy): domain Eukaryota; kingdom Metazoa; phylum Arthropoda; class Insecta; order Lepidoptera; family Noctuidae; genus Dryobotodes; species Dryobotodes eremita. The sequence continues at coordinate 7,282,752 of OU823248.1, forward strand.
AAGTAAGTGCATATTCTGTTCTGAATCTGAACGTTTTTTTTTAAATATTAGTGTCATGTAGTGATGTATGGCATTGGTACTTTTCAAAATTACCGCCGCTGATAATGCTAAAGATTGAATTTTTGATGTGGAAGTATGTTAAACATTGTAACACTATGGTTGTGTAAGCTCTGCGTTTATTGCAGATGATTACTGCGAGGTACTTACAAAAACCAGTCTATATAGCGGCGGCAGTCAGGTTGCTACGGTTGCCGTCAAAATTATACCTAATCAAAATTAGATAAAATCATCAACATGTACATTGTCTCAAACTTAGTGAAAGTAACCATACCCAACTATTTGGCTGGACTGCCCATTCCAGACTCTATCGGGGGTTGGTTTCGCCTTGGAGGTAAGAAGAAAAACAATGAAACCATGTGTACACAATATTGTAAAAAAGTAAATTTAGATAAAATCACCATGGAAGGCCGCGATTGGCGCCCCAGATCTAGTATTAATTAAAATGTTCTATTTATTGTCTAGTTCCACATAGCTTATAGTTCTGTAAGTGGCAACTGTACTTTACTTTTTTGTTACAAAAAGTACACAGTTATAAAATGTATCTCATGAGATAATGAACTTTATGTACTTGTAATAAAATATATAATAGCCTAAATATTGTTAAGGTTGTTTTTGTAGTATTCCCATACAATTTTCAATGACATACTTTCAAATGCAATGAGTCGCCTGACAAATGAAAGATTATAGATAACGTGCAACTGTTATTAGTTCAATAATTTGATAATTAATTAATTGGTCATTGATTTTAATTCATACATTCTAATTTGTAGCAGCTGTAGTTAGTAGTATTAAATCTAACTTATTATTATTTCTTTTTCAGTTAGGGATTGGCTTGCCTTAATCCCGCCTGCAGTAGTGGTGGGAGGCATTTCATATTACTCATACGACACTATTAAGAAGGCTCGTGCTGGTGCCAATGGTCAAATAAATCCAGCCATCAGGAAAGATATCAACAAAGTGGTTGATTTTATTGACATTGAAGACATCACCGAGAAGGTGTCCCTATGTCGTTGTTGGAGGAGTAAAAATGTAAGTTTTATTATTATAAAGCAATAAAACACCATTTATCTAGCTTACATAACTTTTGAGTTACTTGTTTAATGAAAAACAAAATGCTATTGATAAATCTTGTGGAATAAACAAATGTTTATTTTCTGAAATGCATTGCAAAATACATTTATTATTATTGTTTTTAAAATGAAATTTAATTTAGATGGTCTTACATTTTATAGGCTTCAAATGACTTGAGACTCGGAAAAATGTTATTAAATGTAAATTTTCCTTGTTTCCTGCCTCTATTTCCATAGTTATCGACATAATAATTAATTAAATGGATTGTTTAATTAGGAAGATAAATAGTACAGCAGTGAGTTTTATTTGTCAGTCATGGCCTACATAATTCGTTATCAGTTTTTCTGTTGACTTTGATGCGGATATCAGATTAAGTGTGTGTGTAAATAAATAATAATATATCAAATACTATCTCTGTTGCTATTCAATTTAGTAAGGAATCAGCCTCCCGTAAAATCTCATGTTATTGCTTGTTTCTGCAATTACTTTAGTTTTAATTGTTTTATAGTGGCCGTATTGTGATGGTGCTCATGGCGCCCACAACAAGGCAACCGGCGACAACACCGGCCCCGTTGTTGTCAGGCACAAGGAAAAGAAGTGAGCAACAACAACACGTAACAAGGTGATAAACAAATTGTGATCATATTTATTACAGAAATTGTTAGCCTATTCAAAATATGTATTATATGTAATTCACAGTAACAAAAGATGCTCATAATAACCCGTAAGAACTGTTGTTAATAATAAGTTTACTTTCGTTACTTTTTTATTTTTTTTGATGTTTTTTTCTTGGCCATGTTTTTGTAGCCTTTGTAATAAACATTATGTTTACTTAGTATTTTTAGATTATGAATAAAATGAAATCAATAAAGTTTTGGACTGTTATGGAAATGGGTTTTTTTATTTGAATTTAGTCCAGTAAGCTTTACATATTCACTGAGATTATCTAGAGACCATTACATTAAAAAAACTGAATTTAGTGAAAGAAAAAAAAAAAAACTTATAAAATTTAATTACCAAATTGCCTTAATTAAAAACATCACAGACATGTTCTGACTTTAAATTATAAATAAATATTTTAACATGTCAATAGTTTAGATACAAAATCATGTTTACTGAAAATGACTATAATTACCACTGTTTGTTCGAAGAAACTAGTGTTATGGCACTATTTATTAGATTAATTTACAACCAGCAAAAGTTAGAAAAAAATATATGTTCACATTTTCCATGTTGATCGCAATCAAGTGACTTCGCCAAATTCATATAAAATATAAATAATACAAGTATTGTACTTAACATATCTATGATTTGTTACTAAAAGTAAAAAGTTACAAGATAGTTTCGTAGAGAAAAGGGGCAAATAAAAATAATTATGATTCTTTTAAAGAGTGATTGCAAAAGTTTCGACTTATATTCTGGCTGAATAACTTTTGTCTTGACTAGAATCAGTGGAGCCTGATTACAAGATTATAAAATCAATAAAGATAGTGCAACACATTTTCACGTGTACTCTGAACAGTGACAAGAACAAATTTATCTTATGGATGGAAATGTTTCAAAAGATGTTTGATCATACAATAATATCCAAATGAAAATTGATAAAACACTATCATTACAGCAAATTATGTAACATTAACCATTTTAAGTGTTTCATGTATAGATGCGAAATGGTGCATTATTCTAAAATGCCTACTTAGTTCCTAATGATGTTTAATTCTACGGAATTTTAGTGTAATTCAGTCTTGAAGCTTCTCAGATAGTGCCACCGCAACTTGATAATCTGAAGAAATCGAGTAAAGGCTCGTTCACACTGGCGCGACGCGACGCCCGACACAAAGGCACCGTGTGTCGCGCGACGAGCGGCGCCTTTGTGTAGCGCTGTCGCGTCGCGCCTGTCTGTTGGAGGCTTTACGCGTTCAGGAGGGTCTCCCACTCATAATGTTCAAAGCTGTAATAAAAAAGAAATTAATTATTTTCGAGACGTGACTATGCCTATCGAAAAAACATAAGTATCATAATAATTGTCATACAGAGTGGCAGGGACATCGACGCATAACCTGCTACCATGGATTCAGTTCATGATTCAGAAACCCCCTGCGTTGAGATTTATCATCAGTTTTTTTTTATTTTTATTGCTGCTCCATGCATTTTGACCGCGTAGGTACTGCACTTTTCTATGAAACAGCTGATTGTTTTATTGATAACCGATGAAATATTTCTACGCTAGGGCTCTAGAATCATGTGCTGAATTCATGGTTTCAGTTTGCGCGTCGATGTCCCTACCACCTGCCACCCTGTATATTCATCAGATCACTTCGTAACCTAAGTAAGGCTAATGATAATGTTGACCACCAATATTTAAAACAAGTGTAGCGTCCGTGGGATTTTACGCAAATCAATTAGGTAATTTAACTATGTATATCGCAATCATGTACCAGAAAACATTTTAAAGGCAATATCAATGTTTTTCAAAAAAAAAAACAAATCCACGTAAAAGGGCGTTCCACAAGGTAGCTTGTTGAGTTCGCTCTTATTCTTAATTTTTTGTACTTATTAAAGCATTGCAAAAATAAATAAAATTCATTGAAACAAAAGTGCTTGTCATAAATAAAAAAACTTGTTAAAACAAAATGCCGTAAAACGAATATTCTTTGTACAGTATACTACTGTATCTACCAAAAATAATGACTTTCTTTAAAAGGCGGACGATTAATGTAATATTTACATAAGATATCTACTTACTTCTATCCTAGTCTCGGCAATATTTTCTTCATTTCTTAGAAGCTCATGCTTGAGTCCATTACGTTTTCTGGAAAGAGCATAAATTCTATTTTAGTTTAAATTACTTCCAACGCATATAAAAGGGGTTTAGAAGTTTGTATCGAATTGCAATAAAACGAATAATAAACCGCCGTGAAGTCTTTGTTCGGCGTTTATGTCGTGAGAGGGTTATATTCACTTGGCATAACGCGGTTTCCGTCCCAGTTGACCGCTTCCTACGCACCGGGTCTCGGGAAGGCGCATATCGTATTACACCACACAATAGGCGCTTTATGTAAACTTGGAACGTACAAATTATTGTGCGACTGTTCGTTTACTTAAGTTGATTCGGATTTATTGAAGGGTTTTTGGTATATTTACAAGTATATCCTCTTCCACACGATGAGAGCTGTGTAGGCGAGGCACACGATACTGCAGGTCACCAGGACCATGATGCCAGCGGCAGCACCTATAGGCTCTCCTCGGACAGATGAGTTTCGTGCTTTCTGGGAATCCTTGCGAACCGCTTCTCCAGGAGCTGAGAAATTAAATGATTATAAAGTTAATCTCTCTTTTGCGTTTCGCAAATAGGTACCGATGACTGGCCCAAAACTTTCTCATCTCTACGGCGTTAGAGTGACAGCGCAGAGGAATTAAAACGCTCAAATAACTTCTATATCCAGATAAGTTCGATCTAAAATGGTAAACTGATTCACTTAATTGACGAATTATTCATCTCTAGATTCATGTTACTTGGAGAGCAATGGTGGCCCAGTGGTAACGGCTGCGACTTACGAGCTGTAGGTCGCAGGTTCGAGCCCTGACTCCGCGCTTTACTTTGTGTACATTATTTCAACATCACTGCTCTCAAAGCGATGAAGGAAAACATTGCGAGGAAACCGGCATTTCCTAATACCAAAAATTCTAAGACATGTAATATCTACCAACCCACACCGGGCCCGTGTGGTGGATTACGGCCCACTCCCTCTCACCGAGAGGAGCCCTGTATCCCAGCAGTGGGAATATTATATTCTGATTGTGTGAATTATTTTATTGTCATAGGGTACAAGAGTACATGACACAAAAGTAGGTAAATTGCAAACGTGTATTTAGGTGATACACAGGACTTAAACATAACTGGCGAAATGTGGGTGTACTATTAGGTACACCTCTGCCTAACCCTTCGGGACAAACAGGAGTGGTGTTATCAAAAGGTTTTTTATATCTTCCCGGTCACAGTAAACGGTTTGAGTGTTGAATGAAGAACAAATAACCTTGACTGATAAAAAATCCGCCTCTTTGTACAGTAGTTTTTACTTGTGTATAAAGCTTTAATAAAAGAAAGTATAATTTTTACCTTGCAAGAACTCTGCCTGTGAGTCGGGCACTGAAGGCACCTCCGCGCGAGCATCCTCCGTGTCTTCAGGGAAAGTGGGTAAGTCTATGTGTTTCTCATTGTCGTCTCTAGAGTGGAGCATGTCGAACACCTCCGATCTGTAGAGAACATTGTTTCCAATCAAACTAATTTCATTATAACCAGTTGTTATCGTGTATCGTTTACAGCTGGACAGTGTTGGATATTGGTCCCTTAAAATACCTGGTGGCATAGACCTGGTGGTGATCCTAGGATTGAGGTTCGTCGTCGCAGTACCTACAGTGTAAAGTAATTTCGATCACATACTTCCAGTAGACTATGAGCCCGCATAGTGGACCGGACCGCTTATTATTTTGACATTACCGTCTGTTCCAAGTTCGAAGTCGCCTTTAAATATTTACACTTTCAAAAACTATCTTCACTATTGAGTAAAGTATGTTTCCATTACTTATCAGAATTCAGAATAGGTCGAATATTTTTCGGTAAACCCAAGCATTAACATTTTTTACGGTCTTACCTGCTGACACCATTTTTGTCATCCACTAGAAGCTTCAAAACAGTTGCGTTAGCTTCTAGTGTTTTGTAACGACTGTTGTCCTCCACCTCCTTAGCGAGTTCAGGCAGAGTACTTTCTTGTTCCATCAATGTGGCCGAGTTCTCGCCGTAACATGTTCTTAAATCTGAAATACGATAATCAGTTCTGTACACAGATTTTACTAGAAGATAGTGATAGTGATAAAGTGTTAAGTATCACAAATCAATTAACACGGCCGACGAGAAAGTTATTTGAAAATGTCGAAAAACCGTTATCGCCATGTTCAAAGTGTGCACGTAGAACCAGTGTTAAGTTGTTAGCTAACAAAGAATGAACTGCAGTTGATTCTAAACTTATCTAAATGCAAACATTCATGTCGCCGGCCGGCCAACTCTTCAATTAGTGGGTCAGGCACAGCTTTAACTTAATGTGTATTTAACGGTGTTAAAATCCGGTTTCCTGGGCTACCATCGTCTGAGCTCATATTTGAGTATGTTATTTCCAAATGATACAGCGACTGATGAGGTGACTCATAGCCAGTCATAGCTGTCTCATTGTTCAGAGTAACCTCGTATCTCCAAGTGAAAGTATTTATCGGAGCAAATCGACTAGATCTTGTTAGTACGTGGAATATTAGCCGGAGGCGTTGCTAGCGAATGCGACACATTACGTTGAAAGTAAGACTTCTCGTGCTGCAGTAGGTCGCAAAAATGTTTTTTATTTTATTGTTAGTAACAAAACTAGTTACGGATACATATAGCTAAAAAGAAGTGAAGTTAACGTTGTATTGTAGGTGATGTGGTTTAGTTTCTGCATCGATCTTACGTAGATGTTGATAACACTAGGTAAAATCAGATCAATCAATCATCATAATCGAATGATCCTGCAACCACTTAATACAAATTAATATCATTCGTGTTGTTTTTCAATTCTCATACATAGAATCACTAATTTCATTTAGAACGGGGATTTCCATACGCGTATTTTCAAAGAAATCGTTTTATCACCGACAAAGACAGTGATCAATCATTATTACATTGATGCAGTTTGCAATTAGGTATTTCCTCAAGTCCGTGTATTTCGCAGCCGCTCTGTTGTTCCACCGATGAAGATTTTATATTTTCTTAGTAAACTCTTTGTCCGTGCAGTACGTCATTGTAACTAATTGGGCGACCAAGCAATTAAGTAATCTTGATCAGTAATGGTCGTGTCCATTGTGGTTGTTTCCGTCAGCAATAGATTACTTAGCTCAGCCATTTATTTAAACATTGATTCCATAGTGTTTCAACAAGACTTAAATGGTATTGCCGCCGTTCTCACGGCCCTTGCCGGAAGAATGGTAAACGCTTCCGCGTATAATCACTGAGCACTCACGAAGACTTCACATGAAAACTACTAATTGATCCAAAACCATGCTTGTTGTAACTATAAATTAATACGGCTACTGTATAATCCTATTGATGGCACTAGTGTAACAGCGCAGTATAAAGTTAAAGATGTTCCTCTGTTTATTTGGAAATCAACATACGAATTAGTCTGAGCAAATTACCAAATTAACCTCAACTTTAAAACAAACTCACGTGTGTTCGCGTAATAGTAGAGTCGATATCCAAATATGCATTTATATTAATGAGTCGATAATGTAATTACCTCAACAGGGTCGATTATATGAAATCATATTATATAACACATGAACTCAGTAGGTACTTGGTTTTAGAACAGTTTTGTGTGCTGAGTCATCAACATTGATAAAGTTCGAGTCTTCCTTTTGTCCAACAGTAAATTGGTTAAGCGTTCTGTTATCTTGGTGGCATACCACTGTCACTGCCCACATATCTACAAGCTAAACAAAAAGGAATATTTGGATCCTTGCTTGACTGTTTGTAGGTTTATGTGTCTCTTGGCTTCACCCACTTTTTGTTTGAGTATCTTGGTAGGTCGTATTTTTCTTCAAATTATAATTTTATCATATTGTGACACTTTGCTGTTACTGATAACTTCGTTTGTTCAATTTATTTTGGATTTAACTTCATTACCATTAGTAGGCCTAGAAAGCGTAGCTGCAGATTTTTGATTAGACTCGAGCAACGAGTCTCTCATTTTAAATTTTATTTGTTCTAACAATTCTTGCGGTTGCCTCTGATAGTCGAGTAGTCCCTGAGAATTCCATGCGGGCTCCATTAGGTACTTATGGGTGTGTAAACATTTACTAACTTGACATTGGCTAATGGGCTTTTAAACACACCGTTGACCAATGGACAGTGCAAGCAAACAAATTTTACTTGCCTAGAGACCCAATATGCCACCGGTGGCCTGCGAGGCTGCGAGAGACGAAAAGCTTTTTCAAATTGAGTGTGGGTGTAGTGTAGCTACATCAAAAGGTGCTTAACCTGACGACAATAGACGATCAATGTTTACTGTTATTGCTGCACCCTAATTACGTAACACACTATCTATCACAATCTGAATCATTTTGAATCCTATTGCTAATCCATTGCTTCATATGTCCGAAAAAAAATCTGTTCAACAACGTAAATAACGCAGTGAATGTTGTTGAACTGTCAAAATGAAACCCATTCCTACTGTTAGTGTGTTACGTAATTACCCCGCTGGTATCATTATCTTATTCTTGATTTGATTAAATTCTTACTGTAGAAGGTGTTCCTAATAAGCACCATTTATTCCATAAGTTTCTCTTGAGCAGGTCAGTGCGTTTATATTTACATATATGGTCGGAAAGGTCAGTTATAAGCTAAGCTGAAACTTCCATTCGACTATAAAATCTGTATGCATGTACATTGAACCGGTGACCTACGCCGGGAAAGGGAATAATCTACATGGGCTTGATTCCCTTCTCCAACTGAGCCTGGTCACGTTTCGTCTATGCACCCAGCGTAGGAAGTGTCATAGGCTAGCTTACCTACGTTTTATTGGTGTACTATTAGGTAGATATACATATAATATGTGTCTGCAACTCTGTAGGTATGTGTCTATAAATTACTACATACTACAGCTGAAAGTAGGCTTCACATGTTAGCTAACACCTGTTCTCACTATCTTTTACTATACTTTTAATTTTTTGTTATCAGTCTTTGCGACATATTAAAAAATATTTCGCTTGTAATAATGTGAGACACCAAGAACTCGAAGTACAAAGGCCTCGATGAGGTAAATATTTAAACACAAACTTCATTCATTCACGGCCACCTGAGATGCCAATAGCCAGCTGTGAATCACTATGTAAATCATTTTACGCTACTTAATACTACAGATGACACTCATGTATTTTGTATCTCTGATCTCACATATAAGGTATATTTACATAACAAAAAGAATGGGTTTCCTTATGACTTATCGAGTCACTTCCATTGCTCTTAAACTAATCATCGAAATCATGAATCACTCCCACGTGAATGATATTCTTCTCAGAATTTGGGTAACAAATTGTATACAATTAAAGCGCCATTAGTTCCGTGGCAATGAGTCTGTAGTCAAAAGGTAAGTGCTTCTTGCGATATTGAGTTATCGAGCTTGCACTTGATAATTTAATTTCAGAGTAGTTTATAAAACTGCTTCAAATGCTAGAGGCTTCATTCATTATAGCCCGATAGATAGGGCAGAAAAGAGCTAGATGCAGCTCGTTAGTTATTAAGTTTATTATAACTACACTTATACTATATGGAATTCTACCTACGTCGAATTGCAGGGATATGGCTCTCGACTCCTCTTTCTCCAGAAGCAAAATAATTAGCGTATCAAATGGGGTATTAGTGACTTCGTCATACCTTATTATCTACGAGATATAATAACTGGCTATAGGCCTAACTTGCTCAGTGTCTGCCTATCGCTTAGCCTAAACTTGTCCTGCAGCTCGGAACCAGTACATAGAAAGTTCAGTAGAAAAGTAGTGAAGTAGTGAAAAGTTGCTTCACTTCCTTTCCAACTTTTCGTTTGAACACTCAATGAGTAAGATACGCAGTACGCACACATGGGTCAGTCTCAATGTCATGAGATATACTGAATATCGTTAAGCTGTTGCTGTTAATATGTATTCATGCTAATGTGCCACAAGACGAGGCTGAATATGATGATTTCTGTGCCAAGTTCCTGATCAATGAAAACAATAAAAATCTTTTTGTAGTCTTACTTAGTTGGAATGATGTCTTGTTTGAAAAATGATTCTAGAGTGCGCTTAAATGAAGTAGGCGCGCGACCGAAATCGGAAAACATCGTTTGCCGCCATCTCGACGTTTAATCAGGTGTCAAGAGTGATTATGTTCTTATTCTGTCTTATGTTCCGTGTTTTCCAAAGTAAATAATCGCCATCATTATGCCAAAAGCGATTAAAAGTGCTGGCAGGGATATAGTCTTGAAGGTCAAACGCGTGCAGACTTATTTTGCGCGCACTTTAATTAGGTAATTTCCAATGAAAACATACCCATCGTGGCGACGATGATCAAACACAGAAGCTGGTAGCGCGCCATTTCATTAGTCGCCCTGCAAACAGATAACCGAGACTGTATTATTTACGTTAATAGCGCTACTGTATGCGCTTATCTGCACCGGTCACACTTTACACATACCTAATTATGTAGGTGGATAGTGATAAGCGGACAATAACAATTACTCATTAGAAATTATCATTTATTGAACAGTTTGCGATTCAGAAATCAAGCTTTATTATACGAAAATGGCTATTTATATTTTGAATGTTCTATGTAAGAATGTTTGTAGCTATTTGGAAGCGTAAATAAAGCCGACACGTTCTGCTAATAATAGAATATTGTTTATCTAATAGGTATTGCCCTTAGTACCCATGTCCTCCACTGTTTGAACTCAAACTTTTCACAATATTTATAAAAAAATATTGGTAAAACAGAAACTGAAATATTTATTATGTAATTTATAACGGTCTGCATTAATAACAAGATATTCGAGTCACTTTCGCGATGTTAGACTAGAAAACCAGTTCTGGATGAGAGCACCATTGCTCTAAAAATACCTGGGAGTCGTCGCGAGGGATCCGGCCTTTCCAGGGAAGTATCACTTTGCACGATCAACTTAATTTTATGTTCACTAATTTTTGTCACTATTTCGATGTGATAAGTGCGCGGGCGCCGATGGCCGTGCGGACGTTCGCCTGTGTCCGACCCGTGCGGTATTCTGCCTGCGCAAGAGTGCCGACTGTGTCGAGAGCCGCGGTGCCGCTCGACGGGAGCCTGAGACGCTGACCTCACTGATACAGGAAATACACTTAAACTCGCAAATCGCGTGGATATGGCAAAGGTAAAAAGATGCTTTACATGGTTTTAACTTTTAGGAGCAACGTTGGTCGCCATCAGTCTCACGGTTAAGGGCAGTCAAATTAGTTACGTGTAGTAAGTTTCCATTTATCTGGCGAGACTGTCGTGTGAATATTGATTGGATTTCTTAGTGTATATTTCCCATGGTAAATAGATCTCGTACTGTGTCAGTAGTTAGATAGGACACAACACAAGTATAATGGAATAAAGAGCAAAACTTAGAACAATAACGCATTCTAAGGAGCAAATCATGTGGGATACCTTACTGTTGCGCACGACTTCGTCGTCAGCCACATCACATACCTATCGACAAATTCAACTTCCGCATGACCCGGTCCTCAGGGCACAGTACTTCAGGGGTGAAAAGTCCTGAAATCCTCTCACACGTGTCCGTATGAGAGTCCGTATGAATATCTACTATATATTATTAATAAAGTACTTAATTACCTTTTTAAACATGTTATTTAAACATTTTCATTTAAGTAAAAATGTATTAAATTACAATAAAATATTTCGTTTTATTTTTATTAATTAGTACTTCTACATAAACAGGGTGGCTGGGACATCGACGCGCAACCTGTTACCATGGATTCAGTACATGATTCTGAACCCTCAGCGGCGACGTAATGATAAGTCGCGCGGTCATAAAAAAAAATTGGTGTTCCATACATTTTGACCGTGTAGGCATTGCACTTTTCTTATGAAATCAAACAGCAGATTTTTTTTATAACCGACGCGCGACGTAGAAGTCTACACTAGAATCATGTGCTGAATTCATGGTTACAGTTTGCGCGTCGATGACCCTGCCATACTGTATTTATTATTTTTGAGTATAACATTTTTCCTCCCGCTTTCCTGCAATCTGTGGGAGTGATTTCGTGAAAAGGGACGGAAGTGTGTAACAGGAAGCTGGGGAAGCGCGCGCTATTTGATTTGACCAAAGAACGCGTGCGGTTTTAGATTTGGCCGTCAGATGGTACCAAACCATTTTCCGAGAGGTTGGTACTGTCAGCCAACAGTGTGTGCGTGTGTGTGACGAGAAGAGAAAGGGAAATAGAGTAGTAGAACGCATCAGCTGTGTGCTTAACGTAGTGTTGTGTATAAACTATTTTATGTGTAAATTATATTAATAAATGTATTTACTGTTGATAATAAGTGTCTGAAAAACTGCAGATCATTGATAAAAAATGCAAGTGAATAATTATTTCAGTATTTACCTTTTTAATTTTGAGGTTAATTTCTGTCGCTGCTCAATGGAGAAGTTTCCATATTGTTTTTTATAATGTTATTTTTTTTACTGATATCAGGATGTAATGTTAATGTTGCTTAGTTATTACCAAGCAAGGTGAGATGTCAGAAGTTACACATCATAATTATGTGACTACTGTATTAAGGCTCGCTCGTTTTTTGTTTTAGGCATACCTAAGTATCTACTATTCTATTTATACTTACGTAACCAGGAAGCTAAAATCTCTCGCCAAATTGAACGTGCAAAGGTATCGGTATTGTCACATATTCAAGTATTACATGCTTCGACTCAGTTCAGTTTAAGGCCTGCAGATTGAGATAAAAACTTCTTTGTTCGTCAAACGAGCGGGCGGGTGCGCGGGTGCGCGTGAGACACTCGCAGGGAATTCGCGCCCGGCCGCATGCGCGCTCCCAGTTGGCGGAGCAATGGCCGCTGACCCCGTGGATGTGTTACGGACTTCATTTTATTTGACCTTTTTAATAAATTAGGCTTGAGAAATCAACTGATAGGATAAACGTTTTCTTTTCTCGTGCCGTCACGAAATACCTTTAATTGACGATGTTTATGTCGATGTCGCATTAAAAATGTGGTAAAGGATTAGCTCCCACCATATATAGATAAAAAAAAATTACGCGGTCTGTGTTTTATTTTAAAATATCATTGCTTATTTAGACATCTGTAGGTATGTATCGCCTACATTTTCTCTTAGACTTCAGTTGAACTCTGCCCTAGCCTCGCGTTGTGGAACACAAGCAACAAATATGTTGATAAATAGTTGACTGTATTTATTATTATCTAAATATCTATAACTTTTATTCATTTTTTTTTATATCAGATCAAGGGATCCATATAGTGATAGTTTGAACTTAGCCTATATTAGTAAACTCAATACCTTAAAAATACAATAATTATACATTAATTGGCTACATGAACATGTGCACGCACATGTCTGCCAGCCCAGGGCCTGATAAATGGTCCATCAACCTTGTCCGCCAGTGTAGCTAAAATACTGTTAGGGCTACCCCTGAATCGTCGCAACATCGATGCACATCGTTTGCGCATGATGAAATGAAAGTCATCTATCCGCGCTTCCGCAAACATGCCCGATACACTGCAAAACCGAGGCAGCCCCAACAATATCCTCAGCGCATTATTATACTGCACGCTCAGAGCGTTGTAAGCCTTCTGTGTATACCTAACTCACAAGCTGCACGAGTAAAACGACTGGTAGGCTCTGATGAGCGTCAGTTTTACCTCGTCAGAGCACCGCGCCAACCTGCGGGCAAGCATATTACATCGGGCTGCCAACGCCCTGCGCTCCCTATCTATATCCTGGTCATCTGTGAGAGAACCCGTGACCACATGACCGAGGTATTTAAATTGAGTGACAATTTTTAATGGTGTCCCTTGTTACGTCACCGGTGGTATATTCGTGGGTGTATTGTTATGTATTTTAATTTAACAACCACCACCTCACTTTTAGTAGCATTATACCTCAAGCCATGAGCCTCCGCATACCTCTCACATATGGCCAACAACTTCCTTAGTCCACAGATTGATGGGCAGAGCAGCACCATGTCATCAGCATAACTAATGTTGTTGATCATTCTGCCATCCACAGAACAACCAACCATACCAGCCCACCAATCAGCCCGTCTATGTACAGGTTAAACAGAGTGGATGGAGTCAGCCCCCCCTGCCTCACTCCACAATCTAGCCCATACTGTACTGATTGAGAATCTGACCGTCTAACACAGTTTATCTGACTTTCATACCAAATTTTAAATATATGTATAACCTCAGATGGAAGGTCTGTTTCACCCGAATTTTTTTGCTACAGAATGTCATAATTCACCTGGTCAAAAGCCTTCGACAGGTCCAGAAAACAACCATATACAGGTGTCTTCCTGTCTGTGTAGTACTGCACAGTCTGCTTGAGACCCAGGATTGTACTTTCCGTCGACAAACCGGTTCTAAAAACAAACTACGCGTCGTTGAGCTTGATATGCATCTTCAACTGTCTCTCAAGCAGGCTGTCCAGCACTTTGCCAATGACAGTACCCAGTGAAATAGGCCTATAATTGTTTTTGTCGGATGAATCACCTGACTTATTTTTTACTATGGGAACTACGACAGCTTTTACGAGATCATCAGGCAGGTAAGAGTAACCCACACAAAAATTAAAAAACATGGCGAGTAACCTAGGTAAATGTACACCAGCGGACCTTAATGCTCAACACTCAAACGATCGTGACCTGATGACCTGCCTCGTTTCATATTTTTTAACGCATCTTTTACATCGTTCACGTTGAATCTTACATGAGGATCACCTTCACACGGGGTCCGAATGCCTCGCCTAGATGCATTTGTTATATGCGGACCGACTTTAAAATGGTTCATGAACATGTTGGCTATATCACTGTTATGTGATAAGCCATCATCGCTCGATGGTAGACTCGGCCGAGGATTCAAAAAGTTGGTTTGCTTCCAAGAAGAACTAAATTTCGTTTCTTCGTGAAGGGTTGCAATAATATCCATTTTTATCTGGCTTTCATTGTTCTGACACCACGTTCTGATAATTATTTATTATTACTTACTAATAATAAAGCTGAAGATTTTGTTTGTTTTTTTGCTTGTTTGTTTGAACGCGCTAATCTCTGGAACTTTCGGTCGGATTTGAGAAAATATTTTTGTATTTTATAGCCCAATTCTTGAGGAAAGTTATAAGTAGGCTATTTAAAATTACGCTTCGACCTTTAGGAGCCAAACAAAAAGAAAAAAAAAGTCAGAAAGAACGCTGAGCGAAAACGAAGTGATAGCGCGGGCGGACGATGGGACGCGACGCGGTGGGTTGCGTCGCAGGCCGAAATTTCACGTGGACGAAGTCGCGGGCATAAGCTAGTACTTGGTAGATATTACTCGTGACAAGTCTGAAGGCAGGTGAAGCCAGATAACTTGTGGGTTCCTGCTGGCAAATAACTTGTGTACCGAATTAAGACTGTTTTTGTGACATATACCTACCTATTGTAAAGGCCCGACTGCACACTCGATCTTACTTAAAGTTGCACAAGTCAGCATGTACCTACTACATTGGCCTGGCTAAACGCACTGTCTTGGGTGCGCAAACAGTTTGTGCTATCACGACGGTCAACAACATGGTGCACAGCGACCAACTGATAGCGACCTGCGCAAAAACTTAAGCAAATAACTAGTGTGGCGTCATGCGTGTACACGATAGGAGCTCGTTAGAAAGACTAAAGGATGATTTCCACCAAACGGCTCGCATCGTATCGGATCGGAAAGAATACGAACGGATGCGGCGACAGCCGATCGCGTCCGGCAGGATGTCGACGCATACAATCGGCTCCGTACCGTCGCTTGCGAACGTATCCGTTTCTGCGCCAAGTCAAACAGGTAGTTTCATTCCAACCGTGTTAACTTGTTCTAATTCGGATGAATGTGTGATCGGATACGACGACAGGCGAACGGAGCCGATCGCGCGTCGCAGCATACTTTCGGCTACGATCGCGTGTCGCGGAAGACGCCCGCGGTCAAGCTGCTGTGCGCGGCTTGGTAATATAGACTTTAAATACTGTGTAGGTACACGATTTATATCGTTTAAAGATTTTAAAATCCGTTCCGATTTGATGCGAAATGTTTGATGGAAATCATCCTTTATCGAACTTATCCTATCAAGGCTTGGGCAACTCGGGCAAAAAAAAAATAAGAAACTTCAAAACTTGCGCTGTCAAACAGACTGCTGTATGGCAATGGCAACATAAAATGGGCACAAGAGAAACGTGATAACTATTTAACAAAAAAAAAATAACAAAATAGTAAAAAAAGAAAAAACAGGTACAAAATATGTTTATACCTACGGTATAAATACAAAAAAAGCAACCATCAATTAATCGCACTTTCAAAGATCTACCAACAACTTCAAGCTATCTTCTTCGATGTCTCTAAAAAGTCCTAGTCGCGGTGAGTCAAAAACCATCCAGAAGATATAAGAAGAAGAGAAATGACCGGGACTCCTTGCCAAGAGGATCTCAATAAGAAAGAAGTATGTAACTATAGTTTCACTCGACGTAAGCGTCCGAAAGTAAAAGAAGAATGTTGCACTGTACGCAATTGTTCCCCGTGCCCCGAGGATCTCAATTTGAAAGAACAACGTCGTACTGTAAGTCAGTGTCCGCCGTGCGCAGAGGAGCTCAGGAAGAAAGAACAATGTCTAAATCAAAAAGAAAAAGAATTAATAAAATTGCAGAAACGCATACAAAAACAACGAAATCAATTAAAAAAGAAGTTTGATGCTAAAGCAACAGCAGATTTGAAAGCTGCGAAGAAATTAAATAGAGCTCGAAAAAAACTACAGTTAGCTGTCAATGCGACTAGAAAGATAGGTAGGTGCGATCAGAAGACAGTAAAAAAAAAAACTTCATCATGTGCTAAATGTAATGCACAATACAAGAGCCTCGATAAAATACATTCAATGTTGGAGAAATTTCACGATAATCTCCATTCACGTATCTTTGAAAGGAGCCGTGGATTTAGCGAATTATGTGCATTATATGTTAAGAAAATTAAAGAATCCGTTCATCATAGTGCAGATATTGGTTCAAGATGTACCAGGAGTAGTAATTTAGACTATTGCTTCGGGAACAGGCCATACAGAAGCTGCGCTTGTAGCCGTCTGGAATCTGCTGCTGGAGATTGTTATGGGATGGCAATGGGTCCTGTCCTCTGGTCATGGCCAACTCCTAGACCGCCTTGTAGGACGCAGCTAAAAAAAATGGGGTATTTTATGACGTTAATAGCTAGCTTCTTAATTTGGTTGCCGTGCTTGTTGTGTGTAGCGTTACTGTGCTCTTGTTACTTCTGTTGCTGTTGCGATTGCTGATAAATAAATTACAATTCAAATATAAAATAATTATGAACCTAATAAATGTTTTTTGTTGTGACAGTTGCTGTTATTCTATTGGTTATTCTTATTTTTATATCTGTACCTATTACTATGCACGCACGCGCATATTTTTGTTTCGAATCTCCGTTTAATTTGTGAGTTAGTTTGTAAGTTCTTATTATTGGAATGCATTGGCTTTCGAAGTTAGCTTACATGAATTCAGTTTCGTAATTTCGAAGTTATTTAAAATGTGCTTATAGCAATATCTTTTTAGTGTTCCGTAGCCAAATGGCGAAAACTGAACCCTTTTAATTTCGTCATGTCCGTTTGTCCGTCTGTTCCATAGATAAAACATATTCATAAAAAAGCTTATTCTAAATGTACAATCGACTACAGAGATGTATACGCCCTAAAGTTACAAATACATATACCCATTGAAAGAAGTGTGCATACTTCATTACAAATAATTATACACCAGCACCCTAATTACGTAACACACTATCTATCACAATCTGAATCATTTTGAAGCCTCTTGCTAATCCATTGCTTCATATGTTCAAAAAATGTATCTGCTCGGCAACGTAAATAACGCAAAGTATGTTGTTAAACTGTCAAAATGAAACCCATTCCTACTGTTAGTGTGTTACGTAATTACCCCGCTGATAGGTATATGACGATTATATGTGTTCACTCAATATGCCAAATTTTGAGTTTACAGCAATAAGGACACTGTAATGTGTACGCTCCGAAACAAATTATAGTATTCGCTTTTCGTTACAATAATATGTATACAAGCGGACATTCTAATTTTAAATTTTAGTAATTCTGTCAAAACCAATGGAAACTCTTTGGAGGGTATAACAGATATTAGCTTCTTTGTGTTCTATGATGACCCTTATAAATGTCAAAATATAAATACTGCGTAATAGTTCCTCTTATCCATCATCATTATGAGAATAGATAACATTTACAAATTATTTATGATATCAAAATGTATCGTGTTGATGAGCACACCAAACACCGCGTTGTCTCAGTACGGGAAAGTGGCGTTTCTATTTCAGACACATTTGAAGAATTAGGGATTACGGTAAAATTTTATACTTTGATCGATCTTTTCGTTTTTTCATTATATCTATTAGGGAATTGAAAAAAACATCCCTATATAAAAGTAAATGTATGCATAATTATGAAGTTCACACATATATTTTTATTTGTGTTGCAGCGAAGAACCGTATATGAATATTTATTTAACCATATATAAAAAAACCAAAGAAAATTTGATTTTGGCGGGCTACAGCTAAAGATCCCCCTTAACAAAGTTATATTTGTCGATGAAGACTTTCACGACTAATGCAGATGGACGCGTTTCCCTCTATCGAATGGATGATAACACTCGTTATGAGGAGAGAAATGTATTGCCTAACTGACGGAGTGGCCGATTGTCTTTAGGTTTTTGGGGCTGGGTTACCGCTTCAGGCCCAGGGGAATTGGTTGAAATTTCTACTCGTTTAAATGCTAATAGGGATGTTCTAATTCCTAAGTTTAGAAACGTATTTGAAGATGAAACATTTTTTTTACTTTAAAACAATTCTTCCATTCAGAACTTTAGGTTAGTTCAAGTATGGATAACGAACAACACAATATTGAGCTGATAAGGTTGAGCCCCAAGTCTCTTGACCTTAATATTATTGAGAAAGTCTGGGGTAAGAACGATTGACAATCTAACATAACATGTCCACGAATTGTGGGATTATTATCGCGGGTCATACTTTTCTGAGAATGCAGCAAATTCCATGCGAATTCGTTAATTACAAGACGTAATCAATGCTAATGGAGGATAAACAAAATATTGAAAAGTTTTATATTAAAAAAAAAAATGTGAAGTACATCTACTATTGTTGTAAGTAAAATAATATTATAGATAAATTATTTTATTAACTGCAAGATGACAATTTAAGTTTAGATAAATGATTTTTATGATTCGATAGTTCTATTTTACGAATTGGTTGTAAAAGAATGGAAATATGTGGCGAAAATAATTTGTAGTCAATTTCGATAAACAAATGACTTGCCAATAACGTCATGCATGCAAGGAATGAAGGAGAAAACAAGTATTTCCGTTCTGTTCAGAAATTTGAATATAGAATGTCGGACTTGTATACATATCATTGTAACCAAATACGAACACATTAATTCGTTTCAGAGCGTACACGTCAGTGTCCTTGCTGTATACATAAATATGGCACATTTAATTGAAACGTAAATCTGTGATACATCGTGTTTACAAGTATTTGTACCAAACAATGGCAACATCATCAAAGGATATATATTTTTGTAATTTTAAAATGTATACATCTCTTTGTAGTCGACTGTACAATCGGATGACACATAGCCATTTTACTTCGGAACTTTTGTCACTATATCGATGGAAATTGGAAAGAAGGTGTATTCTGTGCACCGCTAAACATACCCGTGGATAAATTTGGAAAAAAGAAATCTGTGGAGGCACTCCCCACACTTGTAACTGACGACAGATGAAATAATTCAATGCAGAGTATAAGCGTGTGAGGTATCCTTGAACCCATAATTACAAATATGATGAGGTTTCTTGGTGACTTATTATGTATGTCTTAAAAAATAAGTAACTGAAAAAAAAAACACGCTTTTATCACGCACTTAAAATGATACCTAATATAATTAAATTGACTTGTATTAGTTCTTTCTTTATATCCATTCATTAAATCAAAAAGCGTGGAGCGCTTTTTAGTCGTTTGTACTTTTAATTATCTAATTTAAACAAAGCGCTCCACGCTTTTTGATTGATCATTTTATTTTAATTTAGTCGTCTAAATACCAAATTTTATAAATTAGGACAAGTGTGAAAGTTGTGAACAACAATGTTTTCAATCCAGGCGTTTCGGCGTTTTCCGTTATGGCGGTAGCGCACATAACGTCAGAACTCAGAACGGACAAGTATATCGACTTGTTCATTCTGGCGTTATACGCTCGACGATACACGACGCATATTGCGTCAGATGTGCGACCAGACCAACCTTATTATCTACTTGTCCGTTCTGGCGTTACACGCTCGACCATACACGACGCATCTTCCATCAGATGTGCTACCAACCTAAATTTACCTGGATGAAAACATTATGTTATTCACAACTTTCACACTTGTCTAAATTTATAAAAGAAGGATGGCGAGTTTGGACCCAGATTATTTATAAATTAACGAAGTGTCATTCACTTGCAAGTTCATATTTATTATAATTAAGGGTTGGTAATAGGATTATATAAAACATATTGAGTCACTAGATGATGGGAATTAAAAGTTAGAAAAGATTTTTATTTACTTAAAAATAAGTCATCATACAGTTATTAAACGCACCGTGTTTCGTATTACATTCCAAATGAATAATTACATGATTTGCCTACGTTCTTACATTTTCAGACGTTTGCGCTTGTCAATTTTTTTTAATAAACAAAACTTCTAAAATATAAGAAATACATAGAAAAGTTAATAATTATTAAAAATGCATTTACATTTTTTTATACAAAAATGTACAATATTGTAATTATTACGATCGAAACTAGACACATCGCGCCAATTGAGCCTTAAAACTACATATTCTGCTAGATATGTACGCTTCTTTCAACTTACTTTTTTACCAATAATAATTATAGTTTCATTCTATATCAATCCAGTCTATGCTTACAGTATTTCATATCTCGTTTTGACACCTGGTCAAAACGAGATATGAAATACTGTAAGCACTATAGTTCCTAGCTCCCAGACATAGTAGGTATATATTTTTTATTTTGAGAAGGTAAGTACCTATATTTGGCCAGAGAGATGCAGATCCACGATGGTAGTGTTGGTACTTAAATATTTTTATTCTGATTGAACACCTTTTTGAAACTACTTAGTACAAAAAAAAGACATTGTATTATCACTATTATATTCGTTTTAGGTTATAATCTTTCACCTTGCATATCTTTTTTCTCCCAGCCTCTACAACTTACTGCCCATTTGCTTTTTTGCTAGTTTTATATAGTTCTACAACTAGTTATAAGTTTCCATACTGCACGTTACTCCTAACAGTGGGTCCCATTATACATGCAACCTCGCCATTCTCCTTTGCTATATAAACGACTAAATTAAAATAAAATGATAAATCAAAAAGCGTGAAGCGCTTGTTTAAATTAGGTAATTAAATTACACACAACTAAAAAGCCCCCACGCTTTTTGATTTAATTATTGGATATAACAGGGGCGGATCCAGGGTGTCATTTTAGGGGGGGGGGGGGGTTGGTGCATTCTGACAAGATTCGGAGCTAGGGTAAAAATCACAAGTATACAAAAAAAAAAATAGCTTGAATTTTTACAAAATAAAGTAAACGCGCCTTGTGCCGCTTTTGGCAAACCTATCTATAATTTTATCGACATCAACAGTCACATCCCTGTGGATGTGTAGTAGTGCAAGTAAGCATCATCATGATGAAAAAATTACGTGTTCAGCGTTTTCAGAAATTCAACCCAAGAGTGTAAATAATGCATTTTTAAGGATTTTTGTTCATTTCAAGGTCACAAGTGGACGTGGTTACGAGGTGGGTTGCTTGCTAATGATCCTAAGTAGGTATGTGCATGCTTGTTATATCTTTGTATATTAACTGAGAAGTATAAATTCACTTGTTGTAAAGAATATATTTCTGTTTCCTTATATACCTACCTACTTATGAGTATGTTGTGTAAAAGTGCACTTGAATTGAATCGAAAAGTTGAATTGAAAGTATAGAAATCTTGGGTCTTTTGGGTCTTCTGTATCCGTCAATGGGATATAAAGAAAGAACTAATACAAGTCAATTTAATTATTTTATAATTTTAAGTAGGTACGTGTGATGTCCGTTAGATGTGCGACCAGACCACTCTTATTATCATAAGGGTAGGAAGATGCTTCTTGTATCGTCGAGCGCGTAATGCCAGAACGGACAAGTAGAAAATAAGGGTGGTCTAGTCGCACATCTGGCGGAAGATGCGTCGTGTATCGTCGAGCGCGTAACGCCAGAACGGACAAGTAGATAATAAGGGTGGTCTAGTCGTACGGTCGGAAGATGCGTTGACTTAAACAAAAGCTACAAAATAAAACCTTCAAATACGTTTAATACTTTTTAGTGATCTTCTTTGTTGATAACTATATTAGAAACAGAAAAGAAAAATATTTTAACATCTTTAATGGCTTTGACCTGTCTATTTTGATAGTTTGTTTTTAAGTTTTTAAGATTTATTTACAATTTTATATAATTTTATTATATAGTTAAGTTTTTATTTAATGTGACTAATGATTATTCTACTATTCTCGTGATATATATCTATGAAATGCCGAAACAAACATTTGTCATATATTAAGGCATGGATTTGCATAGATTACGAGTTGTGGGATTCGATACGTCAGTAAGTGAAAAAGAAGGAGAGAAGAAGTATATTACAGAATATGAAGAGCATAAAAAAGAAGACTGGAAGACCAGCACTGATGAAAACAAGGATGAAATTTTAGACGAAAATCAATGTCTAGATGACAAAATAAGTCTTCCGGGAACATCGAAGAAATATCTAGATGGCACCTCAAGTCCGCCTGGAACATCGAAAAAATGTCCAGATTACAAAATATGTCCTCCCGGGATATCGGAAAAATACCTAAATGACATCACATCCACAAGCCCTCCAGGAACATTGAAAAAAGATAATTTCGCCAGAAGTAAATCAAATATCGAAATATTTAAAATTCTACCTAAAAGTAAGTTCGGTAACGGCGTCATTGAGCTGTGTATATATGCTCGTTGTATGCAAAATTATGGGACGCGACACAAAGTTCCACCCTATTTAGGGTGGAAATTTGTATCGGGTCCCCGAGGTGAAGAACCGTTACATACAGAATATCGCAGAATATTTTTTATGGTTCGATTTCCGGCTCAGGCAAGAAACTTCTCAAAAATGTTTGGATGTAGATTTACTTACAATTGAAAAAAAAAACATCGATATTTAAGGTACTTTCTGTCCAGGGCCCGCTTCAACTTTCCATCCTGTATGGCTTACTGTATGATGATAGTATATAAAGGTTGATTTTGTATCGGTAATTTCTAAACTACAGGTCAAAGAGAAAAACGCTGGAAGGAGGAACCATGACAACAATATTAAAGAAAATACAAATATTTTCGAAGATATATAACTTAAGGAGAAAAAGAAACTCCCACATCACGTCACATTATAAACTAAATCAATAAACAATCATAGTTCTAAAGTTGCTAATATTATCCATACTAATGTTATAAATTCGAAAGTAACTCTGTCTGTATGTTACCTTTTCACCCCTAAACCACTGAACGGATTTCGATAAAATTTGGCAACGAGATAGATGGCATCCTGGGGAAGGACATAGGTTACATTTTCTCCCGGTAGCACGTTCCCGTGGGATAATTTGCGACAGCCACGTGGGCGAAGCAGCGGGCAGAGTTAGTCTACAATATAACATTTACCTTGAACAATATCCTATATAAACTTTTCGAAGTGGCCACCAAGTATTTCATGTTCTGAACACAGCTGAAATATTTAAAAAAAATTGTTGTCTCATTAAAAAAACTGTAACTTTAATTTTCTTTGATTTTTTTTAAATATTGCTGAAGGCACTTTTTAAATTTTCTTTTAACGGAGAATGCCGCCCAATCTAGAGAATGCGGTACCAAACTAAAAGTCTCCCTTGCACAACCAAACCTAGTGTATTAGAAGAATTTAATGCTCTTTCACTTTCTATATTGCTAACAATTTTTTATATAGTATATAGAGTCCCGCAACAACAATATTCTCGAACCCATCCTCAAAATATTAAGTAGCTGTAAATAACAAATGAATACTTAGTTTTATTTATAGTTTTATAGTCTTAGTTGTAGTTATTCTTGCCTCGGGACACAGCTGTCTGTCCACAAGCTGAACATCCTCCTTTTTTTGACGTCTATTAAAAATAGGAGTAATTTAATTAACTATATTTGGTTGTGATCCGCCCCCCTGCAAGTTGTTACCGCCTAAAAAACATTCTCATATATCCCATGGCACGGTTCATCGTTTTTATATAGGACCTTATAGTTCAGAATCTAAAAACATTGGCTAGAAAAAACTCCATATAATTATATCATAGATACTTACCTATAATAATAGTGGTTATAAAAGTAATATTTTGATAACATAGCACCATCTTAAAAAAATACCTGCAATCCTACATCACTTTAACCTTAAGGGGGAAGCGCATGGGTAGCCTGCGAAATTCAAATTTTCTTACATATTTTGCAATTTGAAGGTCAATGTCAGTTTGTATTTTGATTAAAATATGATTCGCGACCGTAACAAATATAGCTTTACAGAATTAATACCTGCAAATTGCAAAAAACGTAAGAAAATTTGAATTTCGCGGGCTACGCTGAAGGTTCCGCCTTAAAGGAAGGTAGGTACTTAACGCGAGCATTCGCTTCACGAACTTGTTTAGCAAATATTCGCGAGCACAGCTATTAGAATTTGTTTTTCGTGTTGCGATTAGATTAGTATCTAGGTACTGACCAAACTGTTCGTTTCGTAAATCAATGTTTGCAAAAGAAAGCGAAGCGAACGCTCGCGGTTATTAGATATCTTCCTTAAGATAGGGTCTTATAATGAGAGGCAGTTTAAGAATAGCTATGCAATATGTATAGGTACACCACCTCATCACAATATATTGTTTATGTAGATAACCAGATATTGTTTTTTATTTATTGATAAAAAGCTAATGTGTTTTGGTTTCAGATAAACCGAGAAAACGTGATCTCAAAATCGATTCGAGTGACATAGGTCTTACAAAACTGTTTCGGGACAGTGCATATTTACATCAAAAGAAACGAACATTGAATTTGCGCAATAGAAACTCTAGGGTTCATCACAAAGTAGAAAATGTTAAAGAAAAGAAAAAAAAGGATGAAGAAGTACACGTTTTGTTTGCGCGTGAAACTCCTAGTTTTATAAAATATCGTAGAAAACGTGCAAAGAATGAGAGAACGACAGCGAAAAAGGATTGCGATTACGAATTATCGAACGACCTCTACGGCTTTCAAAAAAGTCGATCTATGGATCAACATCATTATAGGATGTCTTGTTTCAATTTCATAAACACGGATAAGATATCCTGTAAAAAACTGAGAAGAGGATTACACCGTAAACCTACACCACCACAGCTAGTTGAAGCCAAAAATTGCGCTTGTAAACATCACGCCATGAGAGTACTAAACTCTGCGTGCGAAATTCGTGAGACTTCATCCATTTGTTATAATTTAGAAACCCACCCACGAAGCTCTCAGAGAAAACTCGACTATGATCAAGAAGAAGCATTTGGAAGAGAACCTTCACATATTATGGCTAAAGATGAATCAGTAGAAGTTTCACCTTCGTCACTCGGTTTCGTATCAATAAGTCGTCGTGATGTGGGTACAGGTCCTAGCAAAGTCGAGCTTTCCGCAGTCCGCCCTCGTCGCCCTTCTTGTGCATGTAAAAAGTCCCCGGCGCTCGATAAAGTTACAATTACAAGCAAGGGTAACCAGGAGCCGAACCCGCTACTCAGTACACGTAAACCAGGTGCTGCACAAAATAAGTGTAAAAAGAAGCGTAATAAAATAAAAAAAACAAAATTCATTACCAACGTTCATCCAGGATTGATTTCAAAATTAGCAAGGCACATTACTGAGTTCCATACAAAAAACAGGCTTAATAAAGGAGAATGCTGTATAAAATATGTTTTTTTAGGACTACTTATTGTGGTGTGGTCTCCATGTCTGCTGGCGGTAATTCTGGCATGGGTAGTCATGTTTCCTGTGAAATTAAAACGTATTATAAAAACCGATAAATCAAAAAGATCATGTCCTATGAATCATTCTCTCATGAATAGATTTCGTAAAAAAGACCCACGTAGTGAATACCAGCGAATGTGTTTTGAAAATTATTTGCCTAAAAATAAAAGGAGTTTTATGACGTCAGCGACGAGTTGGTACTCACGCACAGTTGGCACTGTTGTTAAAACTTTGACATCTCTGCTTAGACTTAAAAAGAAGGCGCCAACTGGTGCTGGTTCTTCGTTTTTTCCATCATCTCATCCAAACCCGAGAAAAAGGTATACTTTGTTCTATGCGGACAATAGAGGATGGGTGATGAAACCATTACGACGCAGAAATACACAATCTTCTGCGACCACTCGAGTAGTGCAAAGTATGCGAAGTGAAGGTACACCAAAACTGAGATGTCTTAAAGATTTGCCACAGAAATTTAAAAAGGTGTGTCCTTGTCCTTTGGATGGGGATGACAGTTACCCAAGGCATAAATCGTTGGGAGCAGGGGATGCCCGGCCATTGCAATTGAAACACCCATGGCCCTCGTGTGTTTGTTGGGATAAATATTCGCAAGGTTCTTCAATATTTAAGCGACTAGAATCACGTCATCATCGACACCAAAAGGTAAATATTACACCGACATTTTCTTACCCAACGTCCGGTATTGCATTCAATTCAGATGATAAAACAATTAATGCAGAACAATTTAATTCAAATGGTATGGCAGGTAATATCGCACATGAAGATTTAGCGAAGTATCATCTGGGTCAACGAAAAAATGGGACTCTGCCATTTGGGTTCATTTTGAACCATCCCCGTGGGACAAAACACCCTCTGATAATGAATTTAGAAACATTTAGAGCTCATAAATTTGGTTTAGCAGGTAAAACTCTAAATATGTCTAAAAAATTCACTCCCAGGTTAGTGATAAAAGGCTTGCAGGAACAATTACCAAAATTTCGGAACAAGCACGAAGCAGGTAAAGTTGTTAATAAATCAATTGTTCATAGAATTACTAGTTTTGCAGAAGTTACAAACAGCATGCCAACAAAACACATTTCAAGTTATAGACAGAACACTAAGCGCGAAGAAGCTTTAAACTGCCCTTCTAGCAGAAACCATAAGCCGGCAACAAAAAATAAAAAGTTACACACTTTCCAGAAGAGTCTTAAGTTCCGTAATAAATGTGTTTCAGTAGACATACCTCAATCTACGGAGACTAAACAAGCTAATACAAGTACATACAAAATAAACTACGCACATAAAATACAAAATACCCCGAAACACTTTCTATATCATAAGGTTTCCAAAAAAACTCATGACGCGGAAAAAGCTAAACCCGATATAGCCTCGAAATGCGCCAAACACACTCCACCTAAACGAGCTTACAAATATACAACCGACAAAACCCGTGTTCCAACTCAGAAACATTCAAGCCCAGCTAAACTCAAAACTAGTATAAAACCCGATACAGTCTTGAATTACTCTTTTATAAAGAAACGCAAACAATCTAACCAAGGTTACAAATATAACCAAGATCCAATCGCAGTTGCAACTCAAAAGCAATCGAACAAAGCAGACATCTCGACAAATACCAATCACAATAAAGCTTTGAATTGCCCTCGCGGAGAGAAACACAAACAAACTAAACAAGCGAATAAATATAAACAACGTCAAATCCCTGTTGCAACTCAAAAGCAATCGAACAAAGCAGACATCGCGGCAAGTACCAATGTGGATATAGCTTTGAATTGCCCTTGTGGCGAGCAGCATAAACAATCTACACAAGCGAATAAATATATACCACATCAAGTCCCTGTTGCAACTCAAAAGCAATCGAACAAAGCAGACATCACTACAAGTACCTATCGCAATAAAGCTTTGAAATACCCTAGTGGAGAGAAACACAAACAATCTAATCAAGCGAATAAATATAAACGACATCAAGTCCCTGTTGCAACTCAAAAGCAATCGAACAAAGCAGACATCACGATAAGTACCAATGTCGATATAGCTTTGAATTGCCCTTGTGGCGAGAAGCACGAACAATCTAAACATGGTCACAAGCATAAACCTTATCAAATCCCTAATGCAACTCAAATGCAATCGAGAACAGCTGACAACAAGACAATGACCAATCGCGATATAGCTTTAAATAGCCCTTGTGAAGAAAAACACGAACAATATAAACATGATTACAAATATGATTTACATCAGATCCCTTATGCAACTCAAATGCAATCGAGAACAGCTGACAACACGACAATGACCAATCACGATGTAGCTTTAGCTTGTGAAGAGAAACACGAACAATATGAACATTGTTTAAAAAATGAACCACATCAGATCCCTTGTGCAACTCAAATGCAATCGAGAACAGCTGACAACACAACAATGACCAATCACGATATAGCTTTGAATAGCCCTTGTGAAGAGAAACACGAACAATATAAACATGATTACAAATATGATTTACATCAGATCCCTTATGCAACTCAAATGCAATCGGGAACAGCTGACAACACGACAATGACCAATCACGATGTAGCTTTAGCTTGTGAAGAGAAACACGAACAATATGAACATTGTTTAAAAAATGAACCACATCAGATCCCTTGTGCAACTCAAATGCAATCGAGAACAGCTGACAACACAACAATGACCAATCACGATATAGCTTTGAATAGCCCTTGTGAAGAGAAACACGAACAATATAAACATGATTACAAATATGATTTACATCAGATCCCTTATGCAACTCAAATGCAATCGGGAACAGCTGACAACACGACAATGACAAATCACGATGTAGCTTTAGCTTTTGAAGAGAAACACGAACAATGTGAATATTGTTCGAAAAATGAACCACATCAAATCCCTGATGCAATTCAAATGCAATCGAGAACAGCTGACAACACGACAATGACTAATCATGACTTAGCTTTCAATTACCTTGGCGCTGTCAAGCCGAGCACTGTTGATACGATATGCACTAAAGATACTTGTTTATCAGAATCAGCTTATAAATATATACCAGAAACACGAAAACACGAAAAATCTAATCAATTTTACAAATATAAACCCTATAAAACCACAGTTCCAATTCAAAAGCAACGAAGCACTGCAAACATCATGACAAGTACCAATCACGATTTAGCTTTGAATTACCTTGGCGGTGTCAAGCTGAGCACTGCTAACAAAGACATATTATGTATTCCAAGTACAGCTGACAAGGATACAATATGCACTCAAAAAACTGGTTCACCAGAATACGGCCCTAAAAAAAAAGACATATTCATACAGAAACAGGCTTCTAAGATCGAAACATCTGTATATTGTCCTAGTGATTACGAAAGAAGTAAAACTAAAGAAATTTACCATCGGGAACAAACTGTGTTACCTAAACAAACCTACAAATATAAACCCTATAAATCCACTGTTCCAATTCAAAAGCAAAGAAGCACTGCAGAGATCATGACAAGTACCAATCGCGATGTAGCTTTGAATGACCTTGGCGCGGTCAAGCCGAGCACTACTAACAAAGAGATATTATGTATTCCAAGTACATCTGACAAGGATACAATATGCACTCAAAAAACTAGTTCACCAGAATACGGCCCTAAAAAGAAAGACATATTCATACAGAAACAGGCTTCTAAGATCGAAACATCTGTATATTGTCCTAGTGATTACGAAAGAAGTAAAACTAAAGAAATTTTCCATCGGGAACAAACTGTGTTACCTAAACAAACCTACAAATATAAACCCTATAAATCCACTGTTCCAATTCAAAAGCAAAGAAGCACTGCAGAGATCATGACAAGTACCAATCGCGATGTAGCTTTGAATTACCTTGGCGCGGTCAAGCCGAGCACTACTAACAAAGAGATATTATGTATTCCAAGTACAGGTGACAAGGATCCGTTAGGCACTCAAAAAGCTAGTTCACCAAAATATGTCCCTAAAAAACAAGACATATCCATACAAAAACAGGCTTCTAAAATCGAAACATCTGTATATTGTGCTAGTGATTACGAAAGAAGCAAAACTAAAGTAATGGTCTGTCCAGAACAAACGGAGTGCCCAAAGAAAAATTTAGATTGTACCAGTTGTTGTGCTAGTACTAGTTGTGATAAACCAAGCTCCCTAAAACAAACTTCATCTTTAAAAAAAGTGACAGACTGGGGTTGGGGTGGTGAGCTCGGAGGAAGCAGAAAGTTAAATGGTCCTTGTTTATACAAGGGCACTCAAACTATTGCGCCCTTGATCGCTCAAGAAAATAAAGTTGAAGTTGAAGCCGAGCGTCCAAAAAGGGCTTTTACCAAAGAAATGGTTGATTGTGGTAGTGGGGCCAAACCGATGCAACAAACCCTTGCAATAGACTGCGGTTTGGACAGCGAAAAAAATTTAAACAAATTTTTGAGGGAATCATTTTCCACCAGTTGGACCATTTTACCGAACAGAACAAAAAACAAGCCTGCAAAGCATCCAACCAGCCAAACAACATCTTTTGTTGGAACTACACAACCATTACCCACAAGACATCTTCAAACGGACGAGTTACTAAAACAATTTCAACCACACGCAAATAGACCGGTGTTTGGAATATCATCAGACTCCCGCCGTTACGGTTTAGCCCCTCCAATAACACAAGTTTTAGATGTACAAGCAAGTAGTTCACAGTTTCAAATAGCTAAAGATTACCGTTGTGATGTAAGCCCCCAACAAAATATGCCCGATAAGGAAATGAAGCAAATTGCAACTGGTAGTAAAAATACATACACTCATGAAATTAGTTCAGCAAAAGAGCCCCCCAGTCAACTGCCAAGATTGACACAAGCTTCGTCTCACACTTTACAAGAACAGCCTAAATCCTTCGGTATAGCTTCCGACTGCCCCTGTGGAACAAACCAACCAATTGTAGCTGAGAAGAGTTTATATAACAAGATAACGGGTTCCAAATCTCACACTACAAAGGAAACGCAGTTAAAGTTACTGGCGATCTGCCTATCGACAAACGGGGACAATATAACTCCTCATTCTTACCAAAATCGCTCAGTAGATAAAGCACTCAGTAACACTACAATAAAAGAAACAGAGACACCAGCTTTAAAAAAATCTTCAATCACAAAGTTTCCAAAGTCACCAGAACCTTCACCGCCCCACTTTTTTACTTCTCCACCAACACAACCAGAAAAAGACTCTCGTAAAACAAGAGTTGAAACTGAGGCCCAGGCTGAGTACCCGCAGAACCTTTCAACTCAACAACTTAAAGAGTCCAAACAATCACGTCAGTACAGTTCGCAAACAACACCTTTAACCGACAGGCAGGGACCTACATCTGACGAAGTAATGGCTCACCCTCGTAAAACTCATATTGCGACTGAGACTCCGCCAACTACTTCTCCTGACATTCAGCAGCTTCCATGTGACTGTACGTGTGATTGTAACTGTGTACGGCGTGTCAATTCTAAATCTCCACTGCATCTTCCTAGTGCGCAACCAGATATCTATAAAGTAGACAAAACTCTCACAAAATTTCCTAAATCACTTGAACATTTGTCATCCAAAGTGTCACAAGCAACTAGTCCAGTGTTTGGAATAGCAATGGA
This sequence comes from Dryobotodes eremita, assembly GCA_917490735.1. NCBI lineage: Eukaryota > Metazoa > Arthropoda > Insecta > Lepidoptera > Noctuidae > Dryobotodes > Dryobotodes eremita. The sequence goes on from OU823248.1 coordinate 7,314,524, forward strand.
CTGCCGTTGCGGTGTTACCCCCCAACAAAATGAACTTAACCAAACGCAGCAAATTGACACTGATAGTAAAAAAACAAACACTTATAAAATTAGTTCAGCAAAAGCGCCCCCCAGCCAACAGTCAAAATTAAAACAAACTCTGTCGTACACTTTACAAGAACAACCTAAATTATTCGGTATAGCTTGTGACTGTACTTGTGGAACAAACCAACTAATTCCAGCTGAGAATAGTTTGTATAGCAAGGTAACGGGTTCCAAAACTCATACAGCAAAGAAAACGCAGACAAAGAATCCGCCAAACTTAAAAAAATCTTCAATCTCACCACTCCCGAAGTATTTGCCTCGCAAGTGCCGGTGTCCGGTTGAAATTCTGCAGGATTCTGTAGGTAAACATCCTTATTGCACTAAAGTAAGTAAAACTTCCTCTGAGAGAAATATTATAAAAAAAGTAGATAAGACTCGGACAAAGTTTCCAAAATCGCCTGATCATTCACCACCCCGGAAGTCTTCGCCTCGCAATTGTAGGTGTCCGGTTGACTCACTGCAGGATCCTTTAGGTAAACAGCCTTATGGCAGCAAAGTAAGTCCAACTTCCCCAGAGAGAAATGTTGTAAAAGTAGATAAGACTCGGTTAAAGTTTCCAAAAGCGCCTGATCATTCACCATCCCCGAAGTCTTCGCCTCGCAAGTGTAGGTGTCCGGTTGAGACTCTCCTGCCGAAATCTTTGCCTCACAAGTGTTGGTGTCGGGCTAACACTCTGCAAGATCCTGTTGGTGAACAACCTTATGGCACCAAAGTAGGTACAAATTCCTCTGAGAGAAATGTCGTAAAAGTAGATCAGACTCGGTCAAAGTTTCCAAAATCGCCTGATCATTCACCACCCCCAAAGTCTTCGCCTCGCAAGTGTAGGTGTCCGGTTGAGACTCCCCTGCCGAAATCTTTGCCTCACAAGTGTCGGTGTCTGGCTAACACTATGCAAGATCCTGTAGGTGAACATCCTTATGGCACCAAAGTAAGTACAAATTCCTCTGAGAGAAATATTGTAAAAGTAGAAAAGAGTCGGTCAAAGTTTCCAAAATCACCTGATCATTCACCACTCCCGAAGTCTTTGCCGCACAAGTGCCTGTGTCCGGTTGACACTCTGCAGGATCCTGTACGTGAACAACCTTATGGCACCAAAGTAAGTTCAAATTCCTCTGAGAGAAATGTCGTAAAAGTAGATAAGACTCGGTCAAAGTTTCCAAAATCAACTAAACATTCACTACCTCAGAAGTCTTTGCCTCACAAGTGTTGGTGTCCGGTTGACACTCTGCAGAATCCTGTAGGTGAACAGCCTTGTGGCACCAAAGTAAATACAACTTCCTCTGAGAGAAATATTGTAAAAGTAGATAAGACTACATCGAAGTTTCCAAAATCACATGATCATTCACCACCCCAAAATAATTTACTTCACACCTGTCAGTGTCCAGTTGAAATCCTGCAGGATTCTGTAGATAAAAAAGCATCTCGACGTTCTCGGAAATCCATTTTCAGTCGCAAGTCAAAACTCAAGTCTTTAGATTTTCCATACGAGTGTCCTTGCTATTCCTCGCATAATGATTTCGACAAAAGATGTTTCGAATCAGATATATCAGTCCTACGGAATACTACAAGACAGTTTTCTATTCGGTCATCTGAAGGAACCGAGGGTACCTGCTCTATTAATGAACCTTCTTCTCGGGTTCAATATAGAAGTAAAGTTAGTAGATTAGTTATGAGTTTACGTTGTAAGTTATTTAGCCGTAAGATAAGTAAACAAACAAAACTACCTGAAAATCCCACTGAGAAACCTCGGTCGGTGATTATTTCTTCTTCGCAGGTTAATCCTAAAAAAGTAGATAAATCACATACAAGACTTTTACGACATGATCAGCAATCGAATAAATTGCAATGCTCAAGTTTTTCACCATATTTAAGTAAGACATGTCACTTGTGTCATTATCCGTACGATAACACTGAAAATATATCACTTCATACCCGCAAATCTATGCTAGATGACGAATTAAATCAAAGTCTTTTTCGACGAAGTCATATTATGTCAAAAACGCCCCAAAACCCGTCTTTGGCGATTCCTTCAGGTCACAGCATGTTCCACAACAGTTGTTCATGCGTGATTCATCAAAGTTCTCCGAGGCAGTTTACAAAAAAAACCCGTTGTATACGTAAACCTTTGCTTGGAGATAAATCATACTCGTGTGTACGTGTATCAAAAATTTCTCAACGACCATCCTTTCTATCACATTCAAGTAAATTAGAGCGTCGTTGTCACGTCGACAACACTTCCTCTTTACGACTTAGTAAAATTTCCCGTTACACGTACCCTGGACTTTCTCAACGTATTAGAAGTCAGCAGTCTAAAACATCAGAGCATTCATCGATTGTAATATCGCCAATCGAGTGTACGAATGGCGAAAGTTTTTCAGCTCCGAAGGACGGAATGTCCCACCAAATTTTGAAAACCAAGTTTAAGGGGAACTCACCTTCAAAATCACAACACCTTCTAACTGAACAAAATAGATCTCAGTTTTCAGCTTACTATAATCGGTCTCAGGAAACACTTTCTGAGAAACAATCAATACTGACACAATGTCTCTCTCTATCGCATACAATAATACCAGGGATGTGCAGATGCGCGGCAAAACATTTAGGTAAAACTACGAGTCGTCAGTCAAATTCAAGACCTCAACAACTTCCTAATCAACAATTCTTTAATCGATCTCAGAAACGAACCTCGGGTAAAAAACAATCCTCTAAAAAGTTTGATCCGCAATATTCCTCGTCTCTAAACAACTATCCACTTAGGCCGACGGCAAAACAAACGGTGACATCGCAACACCCTCTGAGTCCGGAACCTCTAAAGTCTAAACGTTCATCTTTATTTAATCGTTCTCAATCGAAACCAATGGTCGAAAAAATAAGATCTATCACTGATAAAATATCGTCAGATTCACGTAAATATAAACAAGATATAACATCATCTATCGTAAGCGCTCAAACGACACTCACATTTCCGAGTAAGTATGCCTGTTGGCCCGAAAAACTGAATAAACTTTCAAAGAAATTATCACAGCTTTCCCGTAGATCCGTAGAGAAAACAACTCCATCTAAACTACCACCCCACTTGCTGAGTGCTCAGAACCTGCAGCATATTTCAATTCGGCAACCTAAAGTATCTAAACAATCACGGCAACCTGAATTCTTTCAACACCTTCCCAGTGCGCGTGCGCAACCAAATATCCCTAAAATATATCCGCTTCATCGTAGTTCTCAGCCAAAACAGCTGTCGAAAAAAGTAGAGAAACAGTTTGATCCAATTCCTCAGCAACCTCAAGCTGAACAAGTAATACCAATCCTTTCAGGAAAGTGCAGATGCGCAAGAAAACAAAAAATTAAAATAGAGCGTTCATCAAAGAACAAATTACAACATGTTCAAACTTCACATTCACCTAATTCGCACTGCTTACGAAATGATAATCTACGATTCCGATGTCCTACAGCATCGCGTTCCACACACAAAACTACATTAGGAACTGAGGGGCAACCTGAGTTCTCTCAGCATCTTTCTAGCGTGCAACCAGATATCTCTAAAATAGATTCCCTTCATCGTAGTTCTCAGTCAAAACAGCTGTCAGAAAAAGTAGAGAAACAGTTTGATCCCATTCATCAGCAACCTCAAGCTGAACAAGTAATACCAATCCTTTCACGAAAGTGCAGATGCGCAAGAAAACAAAAAAATAAAACAGAGCGTTCATCAAAGAACAAATTACAACATGTTCAAACTTCACATTCACCTAATTCGCACAACTTACGAACTGATAATCAACGATTCCGATCTCCTACAGCATCGCATCCCACACGCAAAAGTATATTAGGAACTGATAAGCAACCTGAATTCTGTCAGCATCTATCAAATCAACCACTCGAAACACCAGCGTCCAAGTTGTCACAGCCTCACCCAAGCCAACAAGCTAATATTCTTCACAGTGCAAGATGCACTGTGAAGAATATACATCATTCTCAGCCGAAACGTAAAAAACCCTGCAAATGTCATAGCTTTAACGTAAAACAAAAGAACGTAAAAAAAAATTCAAATAGTTTGCGCAAAATCGCAAAAGCTCAGTCTCCAGGAATATCGCATTATTCCTCGGATAAATTTAAAAAATCGCATTTAATTTCGTGTATATATCCTGTTACTGCGAAGAAAAATTTAATAATACAACACCCCGAAATATCACAAAGGTCGGAAAATCCACAATTTCAGCCAAATCCGCAAATTCAGGTATATCAGCAAAATCTGCAATATCAAAAACGATTGTCACAAATTCCCAGAAATTTAGAAAAACCACCCCCTGGATTGTTACAGCAAAACTCACCGGAACTCGGACGAACAGGTACAGCTGAGGGTGGAGTACAACAACCATATCCTGACTTTAACCGTGTATTTATACGCTATCCTCGTCGTAATCCTCCAGATAAACAATCAGAACCGATTCCTGGACTAAATCGTCAACCTCCTACCAATATTAAACCACCAGCACCACCGCCGCCGCCGCGAGCTTCACTGCCTCCAAAATACCCCCGCGATCCTTGTTATACTAATCCAGCAAATAGATGTGCACCGAAGTCACCTTATGATGAGTCCGCCCTTAGGCGTGCTTATAAACGTCGACCATTACGATACACTCCACCTAGGCAACAGTTACCAAGGGTTATCCTGGAAAACAAATTAAGAGAAAATAAAAAGAAAGCTGCCGCGGCTAAGAAAAGAAAGGCAAAACGGTCTAGGAAGAATAAGACCTGTTTTCGGTGTTTACGAGATTTAATCAACCAGACTGAGCGGGAAGCATGGCCAACCGATGTTACATGTCATCCTATGTGGTTAAACGCTTTAAAACAAAGGCCTTGTTTCTGGATTTACAAGATGTGTCCACGAATGTACCCGGCATTCTTAAATTTTTATAAATTACTACAGTACGTACGTCAACTGTTTGTTTACTTTCTTACATTATGTTTTTGGAGTCCACTTCTTTTGTGTGGTTATTTTTGTTGCAATATAATGTGCAGAGGTTGATTAAAAAAATAAACGTTCATTGAACTAAAATATGTAAAATGGAATTTTACTGAATTACGATTTAAACAATTTTCCCTTGTAAAGAATAGTCATGAAATAGTGTTATTTGCAGATGACACATCACTTTTATTTAAGCTTAAACGACAACAGATAATTACTGATGATGTAAATAATGCTATCGCTAAAATAGTACATTGGTTTAGTGTTAATAATTTACTTTTAAACGAGAAAAAGACTAAATGTATTAGATTTCTGACACCTAACGTTAAGCAGGTGAAAACCAATGTACTAGTTAATGGGGCGGAATTGGATCTCGTGGACACCACTGTGTTCTTAGGTATTACTTTGGACTCGAAGCTACAGTGGGGCCCACATATAACCAAATTGTCGAAGCGGCTAAGCTCTGCAGCCTACGCGGTCTATAAAATCCGTCATTTGACTGATGTCGAAACAGCTCGATTAGTATATTTTAGTTATTTCCATAGTGTAATGTCGTACGGCATTATGCTGTGGGGAAATGCAGCCGACATTCAGGCTATATTTGTGCTGCAGAAACGAGCCATTCGAGCAATTTATAACCTTAGTTGTAGGCATTCACTGAGGGATAAATTTAAGGAAATAAACATATTGACAGTCGCATCTCAATATGTATATGAGAACCTGATTTATGTAAAAAACAATATTAATCTATATTCCAAACACAGCGACGTGCATAACATTAATACTAGAAACAAAGAATTACTTATTGTGCCCTCGACTAGGCTCCAAAAAATTAGTAATTCATTTAAGTGCCAAAGTATACGTTTTTACAACAAACTCCCAAGTCTTGTTGAAGAACTGAGCCTCAATAAATTTAAATCATTTATTAAACAGAAACTCTGTCAAAAAGGTTTCTATAAAGTTAAAGATTACTTGGATGACAAAAAGGCTTGGGATTAACTAAGCCACTTCAATGTACCCCCAAGCAACAATCCATTTTATACTGTGAATGAGTGTTTTAGAATTGATGATGTCCTTATATAATAACGTATGGTATTTTTGATGACTTTTAAAGAGTAAACTGTCTGTGAATGTGAGTAGCATTCAGACTACATTGATTATCGTTTTAATATTGTGAATGTGAAGACTATGTGGGTCATTGTTGCTTTTTTTTCTCTCCTCAGTTAATTTTAATCATGGTCTGGCAGTTTGAGTAATTTTTGTGGCCTACCCAAATGTCTTTTCTTTGGTATTGTTCGTCGAATCGTTGAGCTCCTTAAGTTCTGAGTTGAGCTACACGATTACTGACAAATGCGTGCACTGACTGGACAGGTCCACTCAATCTGTGTGGTTTTTCCTCAAAAGACCATCTCAGACACAAATCTACATGGTCTTCACATGATCTGACAAAGATTATGTCTGGACTTTAAAAGAGACAGTGACCTCTGAGTTTGTTTCGGCCTTTCTTCTCAGAGTAGTCAGATAGGAAACGCCGACCTCATCTAGTTTTTAAAATATGATTGACGTGTAAAAGTGTTTGTTCAAACCTACTTACAGAAATAAAATCATTTATCATTTAACAGGGTGGCGGTTACAGTCTTACAAAATGTGTCCATTTGAGCTAAGGACGAACAAAAAAACTCGGACGGAACTCTGCCAAGACAAAACTGAGTCCGTTTATGTGTGCATATTTAAGTGTGTGTTGCCATTTGCGCGCTAATGGCCGACCGGCTGATTTGTAAATGTGTGCGTGTCAGCTTGTACGTACAGCGAGCTGGCCGACTTGAGTGACACAGTTTTTTGATAGCGAGAATCTTTTCGATTTTTTTTGATCGTCCATGTTTTGAGCTAAGTTTTCTCCCAAACTACAAATAATTGCTGAACAAATATGTGTTGATGGTCTGTTGGTGTTTTGGAAAGACCTTTGTGGCTCTGGCTTCTAATAATCGTTTTGGATCGTTGTACACGGGCCACCCTGTATAAAATAATAAATCCCATGTTTTCTCATCTTCTATGTATGTACAGACTACAGTGGCGTTAATTATTTTGTCCAGTGAACTAAAGTTTGCAACTGATAGTAAACTGGCGCGCTGTGAGTTCGAATCTCATGATGAGTCACGATATACGAGCGGTGAGTTGGTGACAGCTTGGTGCGATCGTGATTAGTTCCTGCGGGGTAGTTACGTAGCACACTAACAGTAGGAATGGGTTTCATTTTGACAGTTCAACAACATTAATTGTGTTATTTACGTTGTTGAGCAGACAAATGTTTCGAACTTATGAAGCAATGGACTAGCAATAGGCTTCAAAATGATTCTGATTGTGATAGATAGTGTGCTACGTATTGCCGGTCTCCATAAACGAAATACTTAATAAGAACTTATTTTTGTACGTCTTACTAGAAAAATACCAAAGTTAAAAGTTAACTTCTGTAGGTATTTTGTCACTGATAAGTGGCTACTTTAAAACAGATTTTTATGACTTGGTATGGCTTTAGCTAAGGTAAACTTTGGTAGGTATTTTCTGGCTATGCACGATTGCATGACGCGACGCACCGTACCGACGACGGCGCGACGAGGTGGCTGACCTCTAATTTTATAATTTCGGGTAGGTACTATCACACATGGTTTTAATTATTTCCTGTATTAGGTATACTAGATACGGGCACCTAGTGTATCTAACGTGACATTAGTAGTTATTATTTATTTATTGGGATATTACAAGAACAAGACAAAAACAAAATTTACCACAAAACCGGGTTAGCTCCATGTGCACCAAGACAACACTGACTCTAATTTTGGTTGAGAGTAGATGCGCCTAGTTTCCGCCAGATTATTACCAGCAATTGCGTAAAAACGCACCATATCCAACCACTCCACATTCGAATAGTTAGAACTCATTTTCATAAAAAACCCGCGATGCGTGCCTGTGACGTAAATACATCGGATGCATACGCGTCGCTCGCTCGAGAGATTTCGGATTCGGTAGACTGACTACCGCCCGGCGGCGCCCGGGCGGCTCGAGCGGCCCGTGGAATACAACAAAAGAAATGTGCGGAGCGGTACTTCGCGCTATCGCATGTCATTGGCTAATGATTTATTTGCAATTTGGCCCGCATTGGCCGGAAATGCTTGTAGTCGTAGACTCCTCATAACTATTTTGAATGCCATATTGCTATTGCGATGGGTATTTTGATGTTACGGTTAATGTTTGAACACGTTTGAGCAACATACACTAATTTGAGAACGCCTAGTTTAGTTTGTTTTAATAACATATTTGATGCTATAGAATGGTAGTAGACCACGGTCTGAACAACGTTTGTTCTAGCAAAACTGTGATTCAAAATCAAATGTCACGGTATATATATGTCCTTACTTCCTTTTAAGTGTAGTAAATCCTTTAACGGATGCAAAGGCAGCTACTTCTCCCTTAATTTTAATCGTGATCCCCCACCTCTTTCGACCTTTAAATCGATGTCTTTACAAGAAAATTTTAAAGTTAGGTTAAAATAAAAAAAAACATATCTCAAAACGGGGGTTCTACACGCCCCCTTTCCCCACTCCCACCCCTTAAGTCAACGGCTGATAAAGTCCTACCAGAAACAAAAGAAAAAAAAGGTTAAGTCATACCAAAACATGCTTGAATTCACAAAAGTCTATGGCTTATTTTATGCATAGAATAATTACTTAAAAAACTAATAATATGCAGAACAATATGGTACTTAATGAATGCAAACAACGTTTTTACAAAAAATAAAACAACCGACACCCAAAAAAGAAACATGAAAAATAACTAATTTCACGTTCTTTAGTGTTTTTTTTTTTGGAAGTCGGTTGATTTTTTGTAAAAAAGTTTTATTTTTCACTTTTTAGTTGTGGTACCTACCCCACACAAATTCGTATACCACTACTTGATATGTAAATAACAGTGACAGGAAATTATGAAAACATTATCAATATAAACTAAATGGAAAAAATACGCTGTATTAAGGATAACTAAAAACTTCTGGTCAGACCTTGATTAAATTTAAATTGGATCACATGTGAAGCACCAGCTTTCAAATAAAAAAGAATCATCCAAATTGATTCACCCAGAAAAAAGTAACATACAAAAAAAACTGTCGAATTACAGGATGATTGTGCTCCTTTGATGGCTCAGTAGTTCAGTACGAAGTACGAACAAATCTGGAACTATTTAATAGAGGAAGAAATGTTTTTCTATGTGGGTGTGTACAGGCATCGTTAGGATACTACTACATGTTCAGGATTATTAAAAATTTAGTGCTTTACGAAAGAACAAAGCGTTTTTATTGTAGAGCAATATTTCTTGGTAGTGTAATTTACTTGAAGACGACATTCCGTCTGTCTGGCTCTCGGTATTTGTTTAATAATTGTGGGTGCCATACCCCATAATGTAACCGAGGGGTTAAAAACTGAAAGCTCGTCATATCATAGGTGGCAGCACTGTTCACCTTTTGCAAGCCATCATTGTTTTGTTTATGTTTACTTTTGTGTCGATCCCAAATTAAACGAAAATTAGATCAATTTAATGCGTCTTGGAGTTCAGCACTATTAAAAGACGAGCTAAGGAAAAGGGAAGCACCCCCGTCCTATCCCGTCACATCGCATCGCCCGCCCGAGCTTTTATTTCGTTTTCGCTTAGCGTTCTTTCTGACTTTTTTTCTTTCTGCACGGCTCCTAAGGGTCGCAGCCTGATGTTAAATAGCCTTTAACTTTCTTCAAAAATTGAGCTACCAAATGCACAAAGAATTTTTCAAATCCGATCGGTAGTTCCAGAGATTACCCCTTACCTACAGACAAACAAACACTAAAAAAAAATATTATTCAATATTTTATTATGAGATATTATTATAGAAATTCAAGATTATCCTATTAATCTATTAATTAAACTAATTTCTCCTAAAAGATCTTCCTGAATAAAAAAAATCTGAGATACTAATTATAGCATTGATCTAATGTGATAATAGAAACACACACAACTTTGATACATTTACATAATATTATTATCACACCACAATTGCTTGGGGTAGTAAAAACAGACTTAGTTCTCTTGGGAGCGTCAGCCTGTACTCAATTTAAAAAAAAATTAAAGTAAGTAGTAGTAGTAGTAGTAATTTATCCCATAAAAGTTTTTAGGTTTAAAAAGGATGTAGCACATAGTCTGGACGAAATATCGGGATTCTTTTCTTTTTTTTTGAATTTTCACCCACAATTTTCGTATTTTAACATCTTTGGCAAATACATGGGTCCCCGTATTTTTGCAGTCAACAGTTGCACAACGGGGCATATTAATTAATTTTGCATAAAAGATGCCACTTATTTACAATAAAATGTATGGATAGTGACAGCTAGCTGTCAAATTCTTAAATGCTGGATAATAGCGACATCTGAAGTGAGCAAGTGGCAATTTTTGCCCCATTGTCTGGCTGAACTATGTAGTACTTACTAATTCCATATTTAAGCCACAGCTGTGAAAAGAACAATGTAAACACAACAGAAAACGTCATAGTGACATTGACAAATTTTCATGGGGTTTTGGTTTGGTTAATCTGTTCTCCACTGTTCTCTGTTCTACAGTGTGTTGTTGATTGGGTTTTCGATCTTTATCCATTCTATTTCCTTTGGCATTATTACATATTTTGTTTTAGCTTATCCTATAAGCAGCATTTTAATAGTACAAATTTGCATGAAGCAGCTTTGTTTTCATAAACAAGTACCTACTGGGATATCAATACAATGCAAGCGGAAGAAAAACGCTCGAAACCAACAGTTGATTTGGCTTCTTTAGAACCTACGGCGAGGGTCAAACAATTAGCCAACTATGGTGCAGTGGTAGACGTAGATCCAAACGTTCCACCGAGGAGGTAACTATAAAAATACAGCATTTAACTATGAGCTCGGACATGAACAAGGTAATATGATGACACATTTTAGGAATGAAAAACATAAAGGTTGGGACAAATAGGTACTTTAGATACCATTATAAAACACATTCAAGTGCCGGGGGTGGGGCTTGTGGCTAAGTAGTAACAGCCGCACGCATCGATCGCAGGTTACGCTTGCCGAGTTCGGTTCGTGGATGGTATACCATACCCTACATACCGAGACCCCTCCGTGCCTTTAAAAGCAAGTTAAACCATTGGTCCTGGCTATCATTCGTAAATTGTATTAGTAGGCTCACCTCTTGTTATGTTTGTGGAGCCTGACACGCATGTGGACTATGCGGAGGGCTTATTTAACGTCTGGGTATTCTTTAGCAACACTTTGAAAATAAAAATTGTTGCATATTTCACTAATACTTATTATATGTGAACAATTACGTGTCTCATGTTGTATGTACCTTATACAAAGGACTCCGCTCATGGGTTAATTCTTAGTTCAAATATAATCAAGGATTCACTGACAACTGCAAGGAGACGCTAGTGCTAACTTATAGTACCTGCATATGTTAAGATAAATCCTTGAAATATATTGATGTAAATGTAAATGAATCTGTACAGATAAGTTGATTGTGTGAAAGACCAATCCTTGCAGAGTATTTTTTAGCCTATCCTTTTTCCAACTATGTTGGGGTCAGCTTCCAGTCTAACCGGATGCAGCTGAATACCAGTATTTTCCATGGAGGGACTGCCTATCTGACCTCCACAACCCAGTTTCTGGGTAATACGTCTAACTACCCCTTACCTTACTCCTTGGTAAGACTGGTTATCAGACTTTAGATAGGTGGATTTTAAAAGAAAATTGTTCAATAAATAAATTGTGTTCTGTCATTGGTAAAGTTAATTTTACGAAAACGAATTCTGATAAAAAATACAGATTTGTAATGATTGTTTGGATGCTGTTGTGTAATTATAAGACATTGTTACATTTTAGTGTATTTTAACCATTAACTGACTACCACAACACTGCTTATCTGTTGTCTAAGCTACACAACTCGTAAACATGGTCTTGTGGTAGTAAGGTAAATGTAAACAATTTCAGGTATTATAGGTCAGGTTTGGAGATGGTCAGGATGGCTAATGTATACCTAGCAGAGGGTAGCCTCGAGAATGCTTACATCCTGTACATTAAGTTCATGACATTATTCCTGGAAAAGATTCGGAAGCACCCAGAGTACGCATCAGTCCCGCCTTCAGTGAAGGCTGTGAACCAGGCTAAGCTGAAGGAGGTGATGCCCAAAGCTGAGAAACTGAAACAAAAGCTTCTCGACCAGTTTGCCAAAGAACATGTTGTCTATCAGGATGAGGTAAATGTACATACCTCTTACTTGTGGCATTATTATTAGTCAATCTTCTAATTGTTCCTTTTGGCTGTCAAAGTTTTATGATAGACTTTATCTCATAAGAGAAGTCCCACGGTATTACCTGGAAATGTAAATAACAAAATAATACATTTACATAACATATAAGCTAACAGACTTAAAATAATAATAGTATTAAATACATGTAAGTACATAATAAAAAGAAGGGGAAGGAATCATAATACTGGAATAAGTGGAATGTTGCATGACTGTAGCGCCGCGTCTGTGAGACTTCTTTTTTTGTTTTTTAATTGTAATTCGTAGTTGTGACCTCTGAGGTCCTGGCTACTTAACCGAACTATCCTGTGGGTGCCTTAAGATTCACTCAATCCCTCCAGACAGGGGCGAAATTAAATACTAAAATTATTTAAATGACCGCAAGCTAAGGGCACCCCCTGTGGGGTACGGACCTTGGCTTAGGGCGTCACTGAGGGGAGGGCAGCAAGGTGGGACAGGCTGGATCGAATTGTTGTGAGACTTCTTTCGTGAGACGGACTATAGTAGCAACTAGCATGTACATAAAGTGGTGATATGTCTGAAATACTAGTGTAAAAACAACAAATGGTACAAACAGTGTATGGTACTAACTCATTTGATTTAATTAGGAAAAGAGAAGGCGTGTAGCAGAAGAAGAAAGGAGAAAGCAAGAGAGGGAAGATGCAAAGCTGGCTGAACGTCTCCAAGCTGATGAGAACAAGAAAGATGCACACACTACAACACCACATCTGCTACATGATGTGAGTCTATCTCACATAATCTCACTGTTTATACACGTGAATCCTGTTTTAGTGCCGAAACACATCTGTAGAACTTTAATTTCGCCAATCTTTTGTCGCGTACTCATAACTGCTCATTATTAATTAAATATGGCCAGATGTCGCACGAAAAAGAGAGGTTTGGAAGGGAAAAAAAGAGGCCTTTGTCCAGCGGTGGGACACAATGTAGGCTAACAAAAAGAAACTAAGAGTGGAGATAGCTTATCGACAACCGTATCTTAGTGCGCCCAGCTAGGTGGACCGACGACCTTAAAAAGGCGACTGGGACATTAGTATGTCCCAGTCGCCTCGGAGATGCGCGCGATGGCGATGGCGATGGGAGTCGCGTCAGTACGCAGAGGACGGAGAACCGGGTTTTGTGTCAGAAGGAAGGGAAAGGCCTATGTCGAGCAGTTTACTGCGATCGGCACAGTCAACTATCTGATTGATAAGGAAACGAAGATGCTTGTCATGTTGTGATACAGACGTCTATCGCTATGCGTCATATTCATAACAGTCATTATTTGGAAAATACAATATGTATGAGTACATGTATACATACATATGTATGAGCTACACTTGAGATTAGATATGTGAATAATTTTGGCAGAGTAGTTGCTTCGTGAGTAAACGGCAAAGTACTCTGTGGTAAACGGCAACGTCACTGTTGCGATAGCATTCGGTGTTACCGCTGCCATACCTTTTTGTGACATATTTTTGGAACTACAAATCAATAAAAAGTCATTTATTCAAATTAGGCTGAGAATTAGCACTTAGCGCCCGCCCCTTACCACCACAAAATGCGTGTGCGTTCGTGTACTAAACAAGTAACAATGTTACATGTTGAGGAGTGTAGTCTAGTGTGTGTGTGTTACCATGGTGATTCAGGAACAGTGGGCCGTTTCGCCGTCGGCTCCGGCGATGGACGGCGTCCTGTACCCGGACGACTTCGCGAACGAGCCGTCGCGGGCGCCTTCGCACCACTACCAACCCGTTCCGCCGATCATACCGCCGTCACGGCCGCAAGTGTGAGTATCAGTCATCACCCTTATATATATTACCTTACTAGCTTTTGCCCGCGGCTTTGCCCGCCTGGAGTTTCAGGAGTTACGAGATCTTTTGACCATTTATACATAAGTAGGGTTATACTTTGTCGGTTTATGCAGATAAGTTTCAGATAAAAGTGAATGAAGGATGCAAGCGCAAGCAACACAAACTCAAAAATTTTAGTACCCTACGTTTATATTTAACTGTCATAGGGGGCCTCGCAACTACAAACTGCCTTTACTTACTGAACATATTTTGGCCTTGTATGGGATTTTATTCAAAATCAAAACTAAAAGTCATTTATTCAAACTAGGCTAAGCTAAGAATCAGCATTTTTCGAACGTCTAAATTAAATATGACAGTTCCCCAAAACGTCCGCCTTTCGCCACTTCCTAGTGCTTTAGTTGGGAAGAAGTGGGCGCAACAAACTCCCCAGCGGGACAGCTGTCTTTTCATGATAGATTAAAAAGTATTTTTCGAAGTTTGGGGGCCCCCGGGTACCGAGAGCTCTTGTGCTTACACACACATTCAAAGTCTTTTTGTACACTTGGTAACCACAAGTAAAGTGCGTGTCGCTTCTGGTACAAACACAGTGGGAGCGGCGCTGCATGGTAGCGAAATCCGCAAGCGGGTGTCGTAAACACATAATTCCTTTTTTCTATGAACGAAGTGTCAGCGGAGCGGGAAACGTAATCCGCCGTGGGAAGAGCATACACATCCGCTCCCGCCACCCGCGCCGCCCTCACTGTGTTTGTACACTTCGCGAGAAAAAAATACTATACTTTAGGCATTAAATTCTGTCAGCCATAAGTTAAAAAAAAATCCTTGTAAAAAGACCCATCACATAGCCGTCGTCTAAGAATTTTTTACAGCAAACAAAGTAACATTGAGCAAAAAATATTGCTGAGAAACGAATTATTTTTGGTGTGAAAAATTGTTGTTTACGGTAGCGCGCAATGTAACGCCACCTGGGGTCATGGGGGTATTTCAAGTTTTTTAATAATATTCTAAACTTGTATTCGTAAAAAACTGTTGGAACTTAACCCTTCAAAATCTCCGTAACCAGAAGGTTCCCACATATGATCCATTTAAAAAATATGATCGCTATGACGGGAAGAACAAGTGACTTTCGGCCTCATTAAGCGTCGTTTTGCACCCGATAAACCACGTAATTTAAAGGTAGAATGTAACATTGTACAGCGGCGGCGCAAGCGTGGAGTCTCTGTACGGGTCGACGCGACTGCGCACTGTGGTGGTCCCAGCGGCACTGCTGGCGAAGTTTCTGCGCCTCGCCTCCAGCAACACGGCGCGCAACGTCGAGACCTGCGGCATACTCGCCGGGATACTCGTGAGTCACACAACACAACACAATCACCCTCGGGACGTAGAATCACAGCACTTTGTCTTTGTATAGTAAGTGTGCCATACGAATATGAACCTTATTTTCATAGACATAATGTCCATATTGGTATAGGCGAATGGGAACAAGCGTTTCATACGATTATGAACTTTAATTTAATACAAATAATTATCATATTCGTATAAGACGCTTACTCAGTAAAGTCAAACTCCGGTCTGTGATTTTCGCCTTCTGTCTATAAAGTTTAAGTTGTATAATGTTAAAGTCCAAACAGTTTCTGTAGGGAGAAGTATGTTGTTTCGTTTTCTGTTGAACCGAAACTGACCATAGTGGTGCGGCTAACACAATTTAGTCTGGTGATTCTTTTCAGTGGTTTTCAATTTGGTCCATTTTTTGCTAGAAAAGACTGCCTCAAAATAATTTCATCAATCATCAAATTTACTAACAAAAACGACTACCATTAAGATCACACCCACTGTAAAAAACATTGCATGTCTAATAATTATTTTCCTTTCAAAAAGTCAACTTTCGTTATAAACGTTATTTTAACGTTTAAATTCGTTATAAAAAAATGGAGATTTCCATTGCAATTACGATACAAACCCCAAATATTTTAAATCCTTTCTTTGCACCGCTCGCTTGACATTTCATAACATATGATGTGACATTACAGGAGCGCCACCAGTTGAAGATCACGCACGTTATAGTGCCCAAACAGACGGGCACTCCGGACTCTTGCAGCACCAACAATGAGGAGGAGATCTTCCACTACCAGGACCAACAGAATCTTATCACTTTGGGATGGATACATGTGAGATAAACACTTATTAATTTCATACTACTAGTCTTGTGCCTGATGGGTTTTCTCATTGGCTAAAATGATGAACTGTCATTCCTTATTTTTTTGTTTAGGTTATTTAGACATGTCTGTTTTTTTTCCCTTTCATCAATATTTAATTTGTCTAGTTTGAAAAAGGACCCCTGCAATGTTAATTAGATTTAATTCGGGGTGAGAGTCTGGTGATCCGTCACATAGGGTATCCTAGTATGGACGCCAGTCTCTCACAATGGATCATATTATGTGCATTGTTGTCGAAATGCTTGTCTCTTATTTAACCCCTTTAAATGATAAATGATTTTATTTCTGTAAGTAGGTTTGTAAAAACACTTTTACACGTCAATCATATTTTTTTTAACTAGTTGAGGTCGGCGTAGGGCTGGGCAGAGTTGCATAGTACACACACATTTTGCTAGTTACGTTTATGTAATAAGGGGCGAGCTTATTGCCATCAACCGGGCACAAATCCAGATCCAGTTGGAGCAGTGGTGGCCCAGTAGGAGCAGTGGTGGCGCGACTAACGAGTCGTAGGTTGAACCCAGACAGGCGCTTTACTTTCTGTAAATTATTTTATCACCACTGCTCTCAAAACGGTAAAGGAAAACATCGTAAGGAACCTGGCATGCCTAAAGTTAGATGACATGTGTCATCTACCAAACCGCATAGGGCCCGCGTGGTGGATTACGGCCCACTCCCTCGCACAGAAAGGAGGTCTGTGTCCCAGCAGTGGGAACATTATAGGCTGATTCTGGGAACAAATTCAGCCAACGGGCTGCTACTGAGAAATTCATTTTGGTTAAACCATGTAACATTTGACACACTTCTTCACTTTTCAGAGGGGCTTCTGGTTAAGTAATAACAGCCGCATGGGCCGATCGATCAGGTTAAGCTATGCTTGCCGTGGTTGGTCCGTGGATGGGTGACCATCTTTATATACCAAGAAACCTCCGTGCGTCGGAAAGCACGTTAAGCCGTTGGTCCCGGCTGTCATTCGTAGATCTTTGACTGTCGTAACGTCAGATAGGCAGTCGATCCATGTAAAATACTGGTATTCAGCTGCATCTGGTCAGACTGGAAGCCAACCACAACATAGTTGGGAAAAGGCAAGCAGATGATAAGACGATGACTTCACTTTTTAGAATAATAACAACGGAAACTTATATTTATTATTCTTACTATTTATATACGAGTGGTCTATGTTTTTCCAAGATTTATTCAGACTTTTAGTCTGCCTAATTTGACCTAAATCCGTTCAGCTGTTTTGTCGTCAATTTGTGTTAAAAACATACCAACATTCGCATTATATTAATTTTAGTTTGTAAGTTGTGGCAAAAAATGGGTATGAACCCGAAGTACCCACTAAACATGCTAATAATTCACGACAATTGGCCACTTTATAATGTTTGTTACTCATCTTATTAGAAGTAAGTAGCCTAACGTAACACATGAAAAAACATAAGATAGACAGAATATTCCAATCTTTCTAATATGGAGATTATTTGTTATCAGTTAGTATCAAAATGGGTGTAATACAAAGACCAACGATTTGTTTTGTTTATCTATCTGTTACTGTTATATGACAAATTAAATAATATCTGCTGTCAATGTTATGAATAAAGTACACTATTACTTTATGAATCACTCTTTGTCTTATCTACGAGTATACCTACATACGTGTTTATTGGCGGATTAGAATAGATAAAACTGCATCAGCCCATTGGCTATGTAAGGCGTCAGATTGATAAGTCATAGGTCTAAACGAACGTGATATCCAAGCACTTCGGAAATATTCACTTGAGCCCATTACTAAAACATAATTTAATATATTTAGAAGGTTTAAAAGGCAGTCACGGTCATAGCTTTATTATGCTTTTATAATATATAAAAAGCTTTAAATATATCGTTTGTAATAAAATGGTTCTAAATAAATTTCGGTTGCAATGAATTTGAACTTTGTCGTGTATGCCATTGAGTTTGTGTTCCCATAACTTGATCATTACAACGCTACAAGGTTATAGTGGCGCGTGGCTAAAATCGGAACTAACGTCGCCATCTTGTTTTGTCAACACAATTTCTGTTGCACAAAAGTATGCCAACAACCACCGGTCAATGTCATTCAGGCGCCAAAATATAATTCTAGCACTCTCTCCGAGATTCTAAATTCAAATATAATTTTGTTCGCCCGCGTGGATGTTGGAAATTATCCCACGAGAACGTGATACCGGGACAAAAAGTAACCTATGTCCTTCCCTAGGATCCCATTTATCTCCTTGACAAATTTTATCGAAATCCGTTCTGTGGTTTAGGCGTCAAAAGGTAACATATAGACAGAGTTACTTTCGAATTAATAATATTAGTATGTAGGATTTCAATTGTTTCAGACTCATCCAACCCAGACAGCTTTCCTGTCGTCAGTGGACCTTCACACGCAGTGCTCGTACCAGCTGATGATGCCTGAAGCGATTGCCATTGTGTGCGCGCCCAAATACAATGAGTAAGTAGTACATAATTCATTATTATTTACTAACCCACTTTAAATGTTGAAAAACGATGAAATATTTTATAAATACTACCATTTACCATTTTAACACATACCATAATTTACCATCATTTTACCATTTACATTTGTAGTGAAGCTACTAAATTGTGAATCCGTAATTGGCTGAAAGATTAGTTTTTGTTTTTTATGGAGCTGTGGATTATGTGAATTATAAATAAAATAAAAATAAAAAATTAAAATAACCTCGTTGATCTAATGGTCGCGAACGCTACTGCTGATTATGAAGTCCTAGGTTCGATTCCCGGTCGACAAAAGTGTTATTGGGTTTTTCCATCTGGAATTTCTCAGTAGCAGCCCGGTATCTGGATTTGTGTCCGGTTGATGGCTCGCTCCCTGTTACATGGGACTAAATATAACTGAAGAAATGTGGGTATACTATTGGTACACCTCTGCGTCACCCTTACAGGAATACAGGCGTGATGTTTTGTTAGGTTATGTTATGTTATGTTAGGTTATGTTATGTTAGGTTATGTTATGTTAGGTTATGTTATGTTATGTGTACTATCATTTGCTCTTGTTAATTTTATGTCAATTAAGTGATATGACGATAGTCTTTAACATTTTTTTTTGCTCTAAGGCGTTTGTGTGGTTATTGTTCAAAATAAAAAAGTTAAAGCGAGAATGTATGCTGATGTGATTCTACGGCAATTTCGATAAAAATTTCAACAGAGAACTATCAATAATTTGTCTGACAAAATTGTTTGGTTAAACAAATTAATAAATAAAAAGAAATTAAAAAATCTTAGTAATACCTGTATTAGTAGCACACTTTTCTCTAGCATTTATGTCTTATTTCAGAACTGGTTACTTTGCATTGACTCCTGACTACGGAATGCAGTTCATCACAAATTGTAGACAAACCGGCTTTCATCCGCATCCCAATGACCCTCCTCTGTTTCACGTAAGTTTTACCTAAAATAATCCATAGTATACAAATGTTCAATAGACAGTTCTATAAAAACTCTTAAAAAAAAAACAAACATAATTATCAACTGTGAAATTATTGTATGTTTCGTGAATCTATCATGATCTTTAATCAAAGTTAAAGTGGCGTATAGAAGATATTGAGCACTTTATTTAAAGATTTTTCCACTTCACATTCTAAGATATGTAGTATCTCCGCCAGTTTATTAAAATAGATGCTTTATTTAAATAATTCCTTTTCAGACTGTGACACACATAAAGGTGGATGACTCAGCGCCAGTACAAATAGTAGATCTTAGAAGATGAACATCACCTTTCAGCGTATTCGTTCACTCTTCCACCACTAGCTTGCGTTCACTCATAGTGCATTTATTACACTAAATGCCAGGGCTCGTGGCAGTAGCGGTCATAAGAAGTGCGAGTAGGGCGGTGAATATCTCGTGTCATCTTGCTTCCACGTTTTGTGACCGCGGCTGCCTCGAACATTGGTGTATACCAGCTCGCTTTATCTTCTACGGATCATATCCAATACTGTTCAATACCTTAAGTATTATTCGGAATAGTCGATAGTGTATTGTATTGTAATTATAGTGGGTCAATTTTTATTTTTTCAAACACGGAGTAGTAATCAAATGGAGTGTTAATTGGCGTACGATCGCGTCACATGTTCTCAGAATCACTGTGCTGAAAAGCGGCTTATATTTTTATTTTATCACCACTAGGACTGTGCAGAAATTGTCAAGTCTTTTCTCTCTGATGTCACTAAATGCGTAAAAAAAGGAAAATGGCAGCCTTCACCTTTTTGTTTCTCTCATAAAGATGAACGCTAATATTTTCCACATATCTTAAGTGAGAAGTCTAATAATATTCAGATTGGCATTCCATTCGTTTTCTACTCCATTGTTCGTAGCTGACTCGTAGTAAGCATGTGTTCAGTATGCATAATCAAGCCTTTATTAATTTTTGTGTGACAAGGGTGACATTTGTATAAGTGTTAAGGTGCATCCACATCAAAGTTACTTTTTGTGGATTAACGTTTGCAAATGTTAGGGGGCAACAACGGATAACAAAAAGTTATTTAGTAAACTTACAGAAAGTTACTTAATGTTATTGATGGTTATCATGTTGCAAAATGTTGCTCTACAAAAAGTAAATTCGGTGTGGATGCACCTTTAGGAAGAAACGGTATGCTATTTATTGCATTATCATCACACATTACTCAGTTTTGTGTAGGACAACACGGTGTGAAAATATTTATTTTATTTTATTAGAGGGCAATGTGATATAATATTTAAAAAAAAACTTCGTAGATGCTTAAAGTATAATGTTATGTAAAAATATTATTGTTCTCGTTAAGATTTTATTTTATAGTAATTATTTCGAATGATTACATTTGTTGAAGCATTCAATGAAAGGATTTAAATATTTTTTATAAGTATGTAAGTATTGTAAAATAAATAATTTTGACAATTGAATCTTAAGAGTATTTACTATTTAATAGATGCTTATATCTCATTGTTTTTATTTAGGAGCAACTTCTCTACTATAGACCATATTTACGTCCTATGATAGATACTCTAGAAATACAGAGAATACAATAAAGTATACTATCTGGGTTTCGTAGACTTCAACAAAGCGTTCGATTCCTTGGAACACCACTATATATGGGAATCCTTAGAGCGACAAGAGATCCATAGAAACTACATACGTATACTAAAGAACATTTACGGGAAAAGCACAGCTCAGATTAAACTGGAAATTACAGGCGACGAGTTACCAATTGAAAGAGGTGTCCATCAAGGTGACCCTATTTCGCCGAAGATATTCTCAGCCATGTTGGAGATGATCTTTATGAGACTGGGTTGGGACAATTTCGGACTTAACGTGAATGGAGAGAAATTAAGTCATTTGAGATTCACTGACGATTTAATACTATTTTCCGAATGCCCAAAGATGTTGGCAAAAATGTTACAACAATTATCAGATGAAAGTGCAAATGCAGGTCTTTCAATGAATTTAACAAAGACAAAAATAATGAGCAATTCTCCACAAAAAGAGGCTATCAGAATTAATAATCAGGAATTAGAATGCGTAAATGAGTATATTTATTTAGGGCAATTAGTATCACCAACAGAGAGCATGCAGAAAGAAATTGAAAGAAGAATAGGTAACACTTGGAAGAGATTTTGGTCGTTAAGCGAAATAATGAAAAATAAAGAGATGCCAATGTCACAGAAACGAAAAGTTTTCAATGCTTCTATCCTGCCATGTTTGGGCCCTAACCGAACAACAAAATAAAATCATTATATGCCAGAATGAAATAGAGAGATGCGTATTGGGCGTAAAGAGAAAAGATAGAATACAGTTAAAAAGAATAAAAGGAAAGACTAAGTTCGAAAAAGTCCAAACAGTATGCAGAAAATTAAAACGGCGCTGGACGGAACATACATGTTGAGAGAAAAGAAAGAGAAATGGACAAAAATAATAACTGAAGTGCGCCCTAGAGAAAGCAAAAGAAGTAGAGAAAGACAGTTAAAGCGATTGGAAGATGATTTTAAGAAAGTAGCAGACCCACTATGGTGTCGTACAGCAAGGGACAGTAACAAGTGGAAAGCCTTAGAGGAGGCCTTTGTCGAAAGACAAGCTGTTAAGAGGGGAGACCAACCGAATGCCGAGAATATGATTTAGTTTAAGTTAATTAGTTTTCTTACCTCTATTTTCAACTTTTAAATAATTGTTTTGTCAAATAAGTTAAAAACTAACAGCAGTAAAGGCTTATTTTATTTATTTTTATTTATATCTGCTTGGTTTATAATTGTTTCTGTAGAAATAGTAGTAACGTTAAAAGGGAACTTTTCAGCTTTTTCGCTTTAGAGTGGAAATCTACTAAAACTATGAATAGAGCTTGAATGAAATATAAATTGTTATTCATTAAAAGCTGAATGATATTACGTGAATAAAAAATAAAAAAAATTGGTCATTCAGTGATTTCCTGTTTATCATTTGCTCTCTTAGATAATGTGAGCGAAAACTTCAAAGTCGACCTTTTTCCGGGAGTATTTCTATAATGCAAGTTAACTTGCGCAAGTGAATTTAGTGCTTTTAACTACACCAGTGTCACCAGTAATTATCGTGTTGTGTTCAATATAGCGAGACTGCAGAATAATAATTCTATATTTTTAAAGTATGGGAAGTTTTTACTTATATGCCAGCGAATCCGAGCAGAATCGAATTTTGAAATAAACCAAGGTGAAAGAATATAAACATTCATGAAATGTAAGGGACTTCCGATGTTTCCCATACATTTCATTAGTTTCTATCCCTTTCTAATCGCCGACTATATTGTCTATCTTGAGCTATTATGATTGATAAAATATAACACTATAATATTTATATTGTGTGATATACTATAAATACGCAGCCTGAAGACTGAAGCTTAAAGTTTGTATAAAATAGATTTTATATATTTATATATTTCTCGACTCTTGTAATTTATCAGCTCCGACATGATGTTGAATAATCTAGTTTTATAATAAACCTGTAATAACAATGAACGTTCTGTTATCTTATTACTCATAATATTAGCTGTTTATTTTCTGAAATATTCAACATTGACAAAGGCTTTAAGTCATATAAAAATATTGTTGCCAGTTCAAGGTCTGTAAATATTTTGTTAAGTAAATGCTAAGCGGAAGTAACGCATTTTGTTTGTATAATAATCAAACTTTTTGTATATTTATTATCACATGCAATTGTTTGACTGCACTATTTATTATTTCGTGCACTTTCGTGTCAAGTATCGGGTGATGTTGTTCGTGCCATTTTGCATAATGAGACTATTAATTATTGCAAACGTTGCGATTAAACAAATGTATACAGGGCCGGCAGTCTCGACATAGATACCGACAAAAATCGGTCGTTAAGTCCAATCGATGTCAAATTTCTTTAATAGATTTTCAACCTTATGGTTTGGAAATAAAGTTTAAAATCTATTAAAGGAATTTGACATCGATACGACTTAGCGACAGATTTTTGTCGCTATCTAATGTCGAGACTGCCGGCCCGGGTGTATATACTCGAGTCGCTTTAGCGTGGCAAAAGCGGTCACTGACCTACCTACATTTTCTAGCATTCTTTATTTAAAAAACGTCCTGAGTCAATATCTATAGTGATCTTCAACATGTTCCAATATCGAAAAACCATACATAGTTTATTGTTTGGTTTCCTACGGAGAGATATTAGGGAAAGGCCAATGACCGCTATTGCCGTGCTAAAGCGACTCGGGTATAGTAAAAATGTAATCTCATTCGGGATGTTGGTGAGTAGAAAGATACGGAAAATGATATTATTTGTACCAATAAAAATAATCTTCGTGTAATATTTAAACTCAGACTGACTTTAATTATATTATAGACTGAATGAGTATTGGTATAAATGATCATGAATTTTCGTACACGTGTGTATGTACAGATATGTGATATTCTGACTACGAAATACAGTGAGTAATGCACTTAGCATGCCTTCGGTGCAACTTCATTTAAATTGCTAGTTAACTAAGATTGATAAAATGATCTTTATTATACAGCATGTATCAGAAAAGTGTGGTCGTATTTAAGGGACCATTACCATTATTGGGTACAGACCATTTTTTTATTTTAAATATTATTATTTATTTTTTGATTTTTTCGCAATAACGATGCTGGTGCCACGGAGGAAGTTGTTCAGTTTGATGGTCTATCCTACTAATATTATAAATGTGAAAGTTTGTGAGGATGGATGGATGGATGTTACTCTTTCACGCAAAAACTACTGAACAGATTTGGGTGGAATTTGGAACACAGATAGTTTATAACCTAGATTAACACATAGGATACTTTTTATCCCGGTAGTACGTTCCCGTGGGATAATTTCCGACATCCACGCGGGCAAAGCCGCGGGCAAACCTAGTATATAATAATTAATTTTATTTCTGACATTCAATTATAATAAAATTAAAATATACACGCGTCATTCAAATCAAATCAAATATATAAATAAATACAAATGTCAAACACAAATGAAATTAAAATACATACAGAGTTCATCCAAAACTAATAAAAATAAAACACAACACAAAAATATTACTTACATAATACGAGGAGAGGCGGTACTATGAAGCTATATGACCACACTTTTCTGATACATGCTGTATATTTTTCAAATCATGCGACAAATCCGCACAAGCGTCATTTAAGTCAGTGACGAGCGCAGTTCTGCAGTTTCAGTCTGATAACTACTTATGTAGGTACTTGTTTACTTATTGCATTTAAACTGTATATTGCAGTTAGAATGGATCCTGTCTGTGTAGGATTATTGAACGCGCGAGTGAATATCTAATGTTAAAAATCAAGTTCCAGCTACTGCAATGTTACATATAAATGTACAATTAACGTCATCTAGTATATAAGAGCAGTCTTATGTATGTGTGATTCAACTAACACGGACCAATGTGAATAAAAAGTTTATTAAATTCATTATAAGTTTTATTTATTGCACAATATTATAAGGTTATGATATGCATCGTTGGCAGTGAAGCGAGACTATACGTACATAGTACTTCACACACACCTATATAACATTAATTCCGTGGTATTTATTAGGCGATAATGGCCACACTGGGCGCCTGCAAAACAACATCCTGTCTCTATTCTTTACATTTGTTCAGTAATAATGTAAAAGTCCAACTCCAAGGCAAGCCAAGTGTGTAATGTACCGATAAGATCATGGAAACTCGCGTCTATTTGAAAAACAAAAGACTGTTGCTTGCGTCGAATCTCGTTGAGCAGTTGATATCATAACAACCTTCGATCAACAATAGCACCATTAAGGATTAGAAACAAAAACACATCGCTCAAGTTAGCCGAGGTTGCATGTAACTTGATTATAAACCTTAACACTCGGACATAAAGTTTATTATCGTCTGTAACATATTTACTGTTTTGAAAAGTAAACGTATTTGTAAAATAACAACAAAATATTTATGGAAACCTATAACATTTTTTAAATTCAATATTTTGTTATGAATCTATTTATGTGACATCAATTTTGCATTTTAAGTTTGTATTTGACAATAAACAGCAATAAAACATAATTTCTAAGCAATAAGGTTGAAAACACTGTGTTGCACAATAAGACCACAACATTATTAATTGTAGTATTATTTTTCCGGCCATTTTTGATGCGCTCATCGGAAATCTAGTACCATTTTTGATCGAAGATAACAACACAAAAATGTTCTGCAGATCTTGTGACGCTCGCTGGGTTATTTTAAGGGATGCAACATGCTTGTTCGGGCCGGCATTATTGGGCACCGGCGCGGCGGTTTGCAAAATATACATTATTTTTTCCCCCTGTTCTGTGCCGAATCAGGCCGCGTCCCAATAGAAATCGCGATCGCCCCGTTCATGTAATTTTTGTAACAAAAAGTGACATATGACCGCGGCGAGCGACGATAGCGTATTCGCGCGACGATCGGTTTCTAATAGAACGCGGGATTACTTATACCTCAATATGCGTGTAACACCCATTCTATTTCGCTCATTTGGAGAAACATCGACGTAACTGGTGCTTTTATAATTTCACAGGAGAGTGATTTAAAGTGAAAACATTTTTGTAATGGGTTACCGTGTCGTTCTGAAATGTTGATAAATTACATATTAAATATTTCACGCCTCTGCTCCTCTGAAAATTTCTTCGAGCATAAATATCGACAACAAATTTTTGGGAAAAATTACATTTACGTCGATGTTTCTCCAAATGAGCGATTTCGCGCCTAATAAATACACGACTTACATACACAGACATATTAAGTTAACAACTAGGTACTACTATTACGAAGAGTAAATTAGTGTTACTTTATAAGTAGGTATACAAAGTGCACACGATAAATAAAGGGTTCCCTATCCATTTGCATAAAATGTTAAGACCTAATATAACTTAGCATAATTTTGTTTGGCATAATTATATTTTCGCATAATATAATTACGCATAACAGCTTACGCATAATTTTTTTAAGCATAATTTCTCTAACCATAATAATGATTAAGCATAATATTCTAAAGCATAAATTTATTAAGCATAAAGTTCTAAAGCATAACTTTTTTATGAACAATTTTGTGGGTTTTTTTTTCGCTGTAGGAAGCATGAAGCAAGCAAGCATACAGCATGCAAGCAAGTATACAGCATGCAAGCAAGCATGCAAGCAAGCATGCAGCAAACAAGCAAGCATGCAGCAGGCAGGGTTTCTGTCACGGCTCCGGCGCTGCGGGCCTCTGGCGGCCCCATGCGTGCTAATCGTCGCAGACGGCTTTCGCTCACCACCGCAGCTTCGGCTTGTTGGCCGGCTTCGCCGGCCAGCCTCAGCCGCGGCGGCTCGCTCGCAGCCGCCTGCTCCTCAGCCCGCGGGCCGCCTCGCCCCTAAGCGCCTACGCGATTTTAAATTACACTCTAGGGGTAGGACAAACAAGACTACGTGGAGTCGGTTTTGCAGCAATTCGGTTCTGTCACTAACTTTTGTTGCACAGCATATTAAATTTTTAACCAACAATATTATGCTAATAGTCATTAGGCCTACTAACGTTATGCGAATCAAATTTATGCCAAAACAAATTAGTCTTTAAGATGATTATGCCAACATAAAACGTATGCCAAAAAAAATTATGCCGAAGTATTATTATGCCAAAACAAATTGTGCCAAAATCGTTATGCCGAAGTATATTAGGACAAAGAACATTATTCGAAAAGAAGGGATCCCTAAATAAAGAACATTGCTTCTTTTAATACAGCTTAGATATAGTTAATAATTAGATAATTATTTCTTAGATATTTTTGTTTCGTCATAACGATAGACATCAACACAAATTAGTGATTATGCTTATAAGATTAATTAAACTTATTTACATTTATATGTATGTACTTAAAATATAGATCTACTTTATATATAACTAAGCATTTTTACAGACTACATTTCAATAAGGCACTCGGTGCTTGATTTATTTTCATAAAATTCTTTTTAGAATTTAGAAATCTACTAATTAGATAAAATACTCATACAACACTTATATTTTTACAAATAATTATACGTACATTAATCATATTCTCGAATAATAAAATACAATTTTAACACTGAAGACAAGACAGATCAAGAAGCACACGTAGGTAAGTTATGCTTTTAATAAGTAGAGTTGATCTCTCATTATGTTTGCAGGGCCAACATGGCCAGAGATCGCTCAAAACTGACAGGTTTGGAAGGAAAAAGGGGATGCCTTTGCCCAGCAGTGGGACACAATACCTACAGGCCAACAAAAAAATAATATATGTAGTGTCCGCCGAAAATTGCCGAAAACCAAAGCGGAGTTATGTCGAACTCGATAAATAAGCAAGTGTCCAAGAACGTGGTGCTCCGGCTCCATTTGAGTTCGAAACGATTCGGATTATGCAGGAATGCCTCTAAACAAACAAGTAAGTAAATATTGCATTTATTTTAGTTTAGTTACTCATGTTTTTTGACAAGGTTGTGATAGAAAATCTTTCAGAATACAAAAGACACCGCCACGTTCTACGCTATCAATCTATAACTGTCGATCAATTCAGTAAAAATCTTACCGTGAAAAGTTAGCTGAAGTGAGTTTGAAGTGACCTGTCATTCCATCCGATGTCAGGGATTGACACTATTGACATCTCACTTCACCTTAATTTTCTCGGTGAAATTTTTACAGAACGGACTGGCTGGATATTTATGGCGAAAGCGTCAGGGTTGTCCGCGGAATTCAAATTTTCTTATGTTTTTTGCAATTTGCAGGTCTATATCAGGTTGTATGTTGATTCGCGGCCATAACAAATATCTATTTATAGAATTATAACCATAAAAATAAGTTCATATTACCCTATTCAGTGACTATTTCATGAAATAATGACATTTGAGGCCAATTCTAACTTAAGGAGTTGTAATGCTGATTCAAATGATTATATTTCTGTAAAATCACATTTGTTACAGTCGCGAATCATATTTTAATCAACATACAACCTGATACTGACCTACAAATTGCAAAAGACGTAAGTAAATTTGAATTTCGCGGGCTACCTTAGCGCATCCCCCTTAAATTAAAATGCTACAATAATAAGTGAACACTTAGCAAATCAATAACTTTCACGTACATTCAGAAACAGCTATTGTGTAAGTATAAGGCACCATCTCGGATATGACATTCGTACTCACAAAGGCACTCTATGTAACAATTAATAAATTCTACCATATAACTAGAAATTGCTATCTACTCTTCTATATACCTACTCGCTAAGTAATAAATAACATGTTTCTAAATTATTTTTAATTTTATAAACATTTATATGAGATGAAAATGTTAGAAGACATATCAAGTTATAATTTGCTAGACTTGATTCACCACCCCCGGATAAGTTTATATACCTAAGTACTTATTTGAAACAAATTCTGTTTAATTTTAAGATTGTTGATAGTGTCTATCGGGATTCCTTAGTCTGATTAATAAATATAAGAAAACGTTGTCCACTTCGTATAATGATTTTCAAATACAAAATTTAAACTTTACACAACAGCATGTATGACTACCATGGCAAGAAGAAAGGCCGCCAGGCTTACACGAGGTTCAGCAGAGTTACTGACAATCTTCTTTGCTTTAGAAGGCAGTTCCAGGGGCGCAGTCTTGTTCATCATCCAGTAGATGACGTCAGTTTGTCCTCGAGACTTCAACTCAGGTCCTACTTCCTTCCTTATTCTCTCGTTGTAGCCGTTCAACCATTGGATCTGAAAGGAACATTTTCTTTACGTAGGTACAGTCAGCAATGTTAGCAGGTGACCACTTTTTAACCTTATTACTTAAGTGTGACAAGTGGTCAACCGCTAACTTTGACGAGTTTTAAATTTAGAAATTCGAACAGCTATACAGTCCTTTCACAGTTGTATTATCTCTGACAGCAGCAACCCAACAGCAACCTTATTGTAACGAGAATAAAGGTCACTTTCATAACTGAAGGATTGTATGCTGGTTGTCCGCAGTATCATGACGTACTTCGTCTGAAGAAAGGTTTCAGGTATGTAGCTCTGCTATTAAAGTTCAATCTTACCTCATACTCAGTAAGCAGACTCCTGTCGATTAGCTTTGGCTCGAAAGGTATTAAAGTGGCCTCATGAAATCCCAGGTAGCCGTTCGGTTTAGATACCACTTCTAGAATATTTCCAAGACGGACGCCATATTTCCCTGTCTCGTACCAGCCCGGTTCTATGGAGGAAATAGGAGTTTATTATAATATATGTAGTTGTTATCTCACGTTTCTACAGGTCTAATAAAAAATAAGTAGGTAAGTACAACATTCGTACCCGCTGTGATAAAGTATCCTTCTCTGAGTGTATGCAGATTGGTGTCTTGTCTGTAGTCAATTACAACTGGATCTGAAAACCCAAACAAAATACAAGCGTATTAATTGTTAGAAAATACGACTGTCGGTCGCCTGGGCCAGCAGTCTCGACATAAGACAGCGACAAAAATCGGTCGCTAAGTCGTATCGTTGTCAAATTCTTTTAATAGATTTTCAACTTTATTTCCAAAGCATAAGGTTGAAAATCTATTAAAGAAATTTTACATCGATACGACTTAACGACCGATTTTTGTCGTTATATTTGTCGATACTGCAGGGCCTGGCCCTGCAGTCTCGACATTAATAGTGACAAAAATCTGTCGCTAAGTCGTATCGATGTCAAATTCCTTTAATAGATTTTCAACTTTATTTCGAAGGCATAAGGTTGAAAATCTATTAAAGAAATTTGACATCGATACGACTTAGTGACAGATTTTTATCGCTATTCATGTCGAGACTGCAGGGCCTGGTCCTTAGGGCACGCCACAATTGCGGCGGTAAGACCCCTCTTTGAGGAGTGGCTTGAGAGGCGCCACGGCGTCCTCACCTTCCGCCTGACGCAGGTCCTCACCGGACATGGCTGTTTCGGGAGGTTCCTGTTTCGGATAAGGCGGGAGGATACGCCCGGGTGTTATCATTGTGTGGATCGACCGGAGGACACGGTGGGGCATACGGTGGAGGTCTGCCCGGCTTGGACGGAGCACCGCTGTGTCCTCGTGGCGGCGATCGGCGGCGGCGACCTCTCGCGTCCGGCCCTGGTTCAGGCCATGGTACGGAGCGACTAGCGAGAGGGAATGGGAAGCCGTCACCTCCTTCTGCGAAGCCGTAATGCTCGCGAAGGAGGAGGCGGAGCGCGAGATGGAGAGGCAATCACTGCGCCCTCGCGCCCCTAGTCGCCGCAGGAGGAGACACCTTGGGCGTCGGGAGTCGATTGCCGACTCCCGGCCACCGTAGGCGCGGGCTTGCGGACGGCGAACAATGGGCAGCTCGTCGTCCGGTAAGGACGCGTCGATGTCGCGCGATGACGCGTCGATGGCGTCAGGTCGATGGCGTGTCGTGTTCCACGCGCGCCTCAAAGAGATGTCAGCACCATTGACGGGGT
This sequence comes from Dryobotodes eremita, assembly GCA_917490735.1. Classification (NCBI taxonomy): domain Eukaryota; kingdom Metazoa; phylum Arthropoda; class Insecta; order Lepidoptera; family Noctuidae; genus Dryobotodes; species Dryobotodes eremita. Next base: position 7,345,953 of record OU823248.1, read on the forward strand.
CCGATAGGTCCGATGCCTTGCCGGGGTCACGGATTGTTCGAAAGAGTTACCGTGGCCCTGGCGCACAGGCAACTGAAGGAACACGCGTGGGTTTTGGTCAGTAAGAGTCTGACACGCCCTTCCGCTCCGCCCAGAGCGGGAGAGGTCATTTGATGAATTCCCACCCAAAAAAAAAAAAAAAAGAAAAGGTATTGTCCAGTACAAAAATCTCGTTATACCGTAAGTTCGTTACCGCATTCGTTATTGACATACATTCGAAGCTCTAATACACACAATCTCTAGTCCAAATAAAAATCTTCGGGTAAAATGCTGCATCAGTTCTGTGATGTTTTATTTTTGTCTAAGAACTGCAAATGTTTTATGGGTCGCTCAAGTCGTGCCCAGAGCGGGAGAGGTCATTTGATGATTCCCACCAAAAAAAAAAAAAAAAGGGCTTGGTCCTTAGGGCAGTAGCTAGACTTTTGTCGATTGCTTTAGAAGTTATCACGGTAGGCAAAACAACTCTCGTTACAGTTGACTGCAATTTGCCTACCGATCGTGAATTTGTTCGACCGAAATCTGCATCAGCTGCATCAGCTGTTTAACGTTGTTACTTGTACTTAGTTGTAGGTAGGACTTATGTGTGTGTACAACGCTGTGCCTACATACCTTCCTTACGGCCCAGCGCGGCGCCAACCCCATGTCCCGTAGGATGAGGGTAGTCTTGCTTGGCGGCCCACAGCGGCGCCCGTGCAACAGGGTCGGCGTGAGCTGCGGGCAACGCCGCCGGTGCTCGTAACCGTGCCAATGCTGCCAGCGAGCGCAACACCGTGGTGTAGGCTTTTCGTACATCTCGTGATGGAGAACCATAGTGCACTGTGCGAGTTACTACCGTGGTCCCCTCTGCGAAATTCACAACGTTCAAGCTTTTCTTCTGTAAATGGCAGTTGACCAGTAAGGCTTTTTAATACGATATGGCTAGACTAGACTAGACTAGCCAGCGCAACAATCTGTAGCTATCATCAGAACCGTAAATAAATAAAGTTTAGAAATTTTTCTTCCAATGCTTCATAGATTTTACGTTTCATAATTATCGAGCGGAATTAAATTAAAGCTATTGATAAATATAATATATATAATATAATATATAGCTATGAATAAAACGAAAATCTTCAAAAACTAAATTCATTACCATCATACTGTCCCCCAGACCGTATAACCAGCGTCGCGTTCTTGAAGATAAGTTTGTTGGAAGCGTTGGTAGCTCGGTAGTCGGGGTCTGCGGCGTTTGCGGCGTACGCCACGCGCGTCTTCATCGAGGGTCCAATGTATCCCGCCTGCGTGTCGCGGGTTAAGTCCGTTGTTTGCTCCACCGACATCTCGCTTAGAGCTGATTTAGTCTGAATATTTCATAGGAAAAAGTTTATTTTAAATCAGTATTCAGAATATCACTTAGGGCCAGTATCTCGAACGAAAATGATCGCAAATTACTAGTCAAGCGCGTGTAAACTTCTACGAATGACTGTTGATAAATCATTCAATCACAGTGGTTTATATGCGCGCTTGACCATGTGTCACATTATTTATGCGAAAATTTTCGTTTGAGAAACTGGCCCCAATCTAGAAAAAATTACCGTCCCCTGCCGACGAAGGTACCGCTAAAACTTACAGCTGTATCAAACTGTCTATCGCTATATGATGGGGTACAAATTAATCGTAACTAGTCAATTACCTATTACCAATAGTTTGGCTGATTAAGTTTTGTTTCGTCGAGTTCTAGATAGGAAGATTTATTACGCACACATACTGTTCCGATATCGATGGCGAAGTGTACATAACATACATATGTTGAAGTGTAAATAGCACTATATAACCTATTGATAATAAAAAGTCACGCAAAATTTCGCTACAACAAAAGCTGCCATCACCTCAAGATAACTCAGCAAGGTGCACATAGCAACAGCGTCCCTTAGATGCGCCTTCTTCATGCCCTTAACCTCGGCTTCATTCTTTTGTGCCTTCAGGTAGATGATGGGAGACAGTAGGAACATTCTCTTGGCAGGCGGCACACTTTGAGCGATGGCTGCAGACGCTCCTCGTTGGAAGGTGCCGGCTGCAGGTATCAAGATCTTGGCCTCAGCCGCCCGACGCAGCTCGGAGTAGATGTTGATGTAGTCGTTTACCCTTGGGAATTAATGTGGTTTATTAAATAAAGCTTTCGTGATCTTAATCGATATGATTGCTTATTCGATTCGAAGCTACTTATTATTCAGAAAAATGTTGGAGAGCTTGGATGTAGGCTGTAGCTAGATTTATCATGACCAGAGATCGGATATTCGAATCAATATTGACCTAAAGTGGAAGCGAAGTCTAAATTTTTTTTTTTATCTGAAATCCGGGGTTGCCAGGAACACCGGGAATGCATAACTAGTCGGGTGGATGAGACTTCAAAAAAAAAAAAAAATATAAAAAAAAACCAAAGGGTTTTTGGATTGCGATTCTTGATTCAGATGCATATTTATTTAAAATTAATGGTTAACCCCCGATGCAAATAAATGTATGTAAGGTGTAAGAGGAGGGGTGGTGTGTGTTAGTTAAAGTTAAGATTTTTTCGATAGAATAGACCATTCCATCGCATCGTAGCCAACATCTCAACTTTAGGTGAATATATGCATCCGAATATCCGATCTCTGATCATGACCCTCTACTAAACCATAAATAGAATATGATGTTGTATAGCTACAAGAATTCTTGGCGCGTGGACGAAATCGGAATTAACGCCGCCATCTTGTTTTTAGGGTTCCGTACCTAAAAAGGAAAAACGGAATCCTTATAAGACCACTAAGACTTCGTTGTCCATCCGTCCGTCCGTCCGTCTGTCAGTCTGTCAAGACCCTTTTTTCTCAGCAACGCATGGAGGTAGGTATCAAGTTGAAATTAATATCAAATACGTAGGTCTACGATCTCTTGGAGTTCTAAAAAATCAACCTTCTAAGTCAACGCAATAAAAAATACGGCTATTCATGCGACATATTTCGATACTCGCAAATAAATCAAAACCTATCTACAAGGCGAGCCAAGATCTACAAGGCATAACTCTACAAACCTTAAATCTTGGTCTTTCCATTGAAATATTGCATGACACAACATCAAAGAGCAGTGACTCAATTTCTTACCATATGCCCATAGGAGTGTCTGTGCGACGGCCGCGAAACGGCGAAGCCGTACATTTTGACCAAGATGCAAGATTTGCAGAGATAAGCCTTGTAGAGTTAGGGCCTTGGCTCTACATTAAATAGTGTAACTGTGTCTTAGCAACCTATTTTACATGGAAGGTTTTTGGTGGGTTACATATTCATCATAGGGAACCGTCTCCACGCGAGTTCAACTCGCACTTGTCCGGTTTTTTTAAAAAACTGACGTAATATTTCAACGCAGGGGGTTTCAGAATCATGTACTGCATCCATGGTAAAAGGTTGTGCGTCGATGTCCCTGCCAGCCTGTATATTATGTACGTCAAAAGTCATTATTCAGGTAAACGATCGCGTATTCTCGCGTCGATCGCTTTTAGTTGGGATGAAGGGTCAGGTCAGGGTTATTCTTGCGAATTCATTTAAGGAACAGCAACAAATTTCAATGCTTTCGGTGACTACATCTTTTATTCTTTACGAAATACTTTATTGTATTGCAGCACGACTACAAATCTCAAGTGAGCAAGCTAGAGAAACAGCTAAACCAGTGAACAGGCTGGAAAGGGATACTATTTTCTGTAGTCTGTTACCGCCAACCTACGGACATTGCAGGAAGAGTGGGCAAGGTTGCAGACTGCGTTCGGGCAGAATGAGGCACAGCTTAATGTATTGGTAAGGTGGTGGATAGTGGATGGGAGTTGGTGTTTGACTGCAATGAAGATTATTATGAGTTATGCAAGGTGAAATTTTGAGATGGGGCAGTAAGGACAGGTACCTGAACCGTTGTAGCTACAGGAAAACGGTAAACTAACCTTAATTTTTTGAGAAACTTTGATCTGCATTCACAGATTTTGAAAAAAAATTACAGTCAGCATAAAAATGGGGGATTTTCACAAAAAAAATATTTTGTTGTTCGTCGATCGTGTTGCTTATAAGGATCAAAAAAACTATCGGACCAACTGAGGTTTGAGTACTAGAGTCAAAGTCAAAGTTAATGTTTTCATTTGTAAAACATAGGTGGATGTAAAAACAGGTGTTGTAAATAAAATATGTATACGTACACGGTGGTGCAGTATAGGTTAAATAAAATATATTTTAGGGTTCGCTACCCTATTGCTAAGGCTCCGCTGCCCGTCCGTCTGCCACAGAGCTGTATTTTTTGAACCGTAACGTAATACCCTTAACACTTGAAATTTTCGCAGAAAGTGTACTACTATGGCCGCTATAACAACAAATAATAAAAATAAAATAAAGTTAAAATTAAGGGGGGTCCCATACAAGAAACGTGCTTTTTTCGGCGGTTTTTGCAAAGAAATTGCACAAAATTTTACCAACAGGGCCCTTTCAACGTCATTCGAGCGCCAAAAAATCCTGGTAGTTTTGGACATAATGACATCAAGTAGGAGGTCAGATAATGATGACACCGCCACGATTATACACTCAAAGCCGAAGGTAGCCAAAAACTAAAAAAAAAAGAAAATAAAACGTGAAATATTATAATAATTACCTTGTACAGTTATTAGTAAAGCAGTTATACACAGCAAGTGCATCCCGAACATGTACAGACAGCTTCCCCGGCGGGACGAACACCTTCACTTCCCTCAGACTGACCACCACGAAGGCCTTCAGCAGCCTGGCGTACGGCAGGTCCCTTCCCCTCACGTTCAGCAGCCAGGCTACTTCGTCCAAAGCGGTGACAATCATGGCGTCTGCTCCGACGGCGCGCAACTCGTTGCGGACAGAGGATACCTTATCGCGCCAGCTTACACCTATAATGGTAATATTTGTAATTTGTTTGTGTCTATCATTTTTAGTAAATCTATATATAATTTTTTTGTATATGAAGCGAAAGGCGTATGTAAGGATCGTAGCAGGTGGCGTTCTGTAGTTTCTGCCTACCTTCATGGGATAAAGGCGTGAGTTTATGTATTGTATGTAAGTATGTAAGTAATAGATATCAGCTGGACATCATCTCAATTCTCAATTCATACAGAAGAATCTATCCGCCTCGGTTAACATTCGCTACATTGCATTCATAATCGAAACCACGACCCGCGGGGTAATTAAGTAACACACTAACAGTAGGAAGGGGTTATTTTCGTTGCTGAGCAGACAAATTTTTCGAACATATGAAGCAATGGATTAGGAATAGGCTTCAAAATGATTTAGATTGTGATAGATAGTGTGTTACGTAATTAGGGTGCAGGTGGTCAACATCACCACATTATGGTGATGTTGACCACCGGGTTATGGTTTCGATTTCGATAGTTAGAAGCGTGGTAACTCTGACGAAAATAAATATACAAATGTCACAAGTTTATAGGACACTGAGGTTAACTTTGTTGTCATGCAACCCTAACTTTTTAGATCTAACCCCACAAAAGGACTATCAAATGACTAATTAATTATGAGGTATGGAACAGAAAATAACCAGCATATTCAATTTCATAATTCTTGGCGACAGTTTTAGGGAAATCGGGCCTCCTGAGGTCTGGGTCGGGCTCTTCATTCCAAAGCTGATCCAGCAACGTGGGGATGTGCACCAGCTGCAGACCCTCGCGCTGCAGAGCGGTCGACAGCACCTGCCACTCGCCTACCGACGTCAGACGAGCGTCGCCGCCTACACGACCACTACGGGCTAGCCGCTCCTACGAAATCAAATATAGAGTGAGTCGAATGAGTAAGTTCAAGCATAGTGCAGTTTCTCAAACACAATCATTTGCAGAGCAGCGGGGTAATTACGTAACACACTAATAGAAGGAATGGGTTTCATTTTGACAGTTCCACAACATACATTGCGTTATTTACGTTGTTGAGTAAACATATTTTTCGAACATATGAAGAATTGCATTAGCAATAGGCTTCTGCAAATGATTCAGATTGTGAAAGAGTGTGTTACGTAATTAGGGTGCTGGTGATGGTGTAGGGTAGGTATTATAAGGTCAACAGTTGGTCAGTAAAATCATAATTATGACACTACACTTTTCATTTAGTTCACTTTTCATCTACAAAGTTTAGTTATGGTAAGGCTCTAGGACTGCAGTCACCGCTGTACTGCAGGATTTGTAGAATTGCGTTGGAGCATCTAGATAATCACTTACCGATATCCATTCGGTAATGGTGGGCTGGCTAGGGTCATCAGCATCGATGACGAGCCACGCGCAGGTGAGGATGGACCGCGCACGCCGGACGTCGCCGGACGGTACCCATACAGCGGCTCCGCCGTCGGCCAGCACGGCACCGGTGCCGGCGCCGTCCCAGCCACTGATGTATTGAAGGCGACGCTCCGGTATTAGAGGCTCCTCGCTCTGGACAAGAAATAACAGTGAAATTAAAAGCCGAGCGAATTAAACAATTTTTCTTGGAAATGAAATACTACTTGCACGTAATCGATTACATAATTTGACGTAAGTATCTATGTGTAAACATATTTTACAGGATTAGTATCTGCTGATACGTATATTTAATTATCTTTGTTAACACCTTCGATTGAAAGAATTTACTTAAAACATTTTTTTGTAGAGTCACCAATTCCACTAATGATGCCAATGCGACATACCTAAAACTTGGTACAGTTGCAAAGAAAAATGTTTATAGATACCACGGTTGATTTGATTATTAAGTATAAATTCAATTAAGTTAGTGTCGTCGCATTTATACAATGAAGACGTAAATTGACGAGAAAAATTACTCGGATGATATAATTTCCTTTCAGAGTGAGAATAATGTTTTTTTTATTTTATTGAATACGATCTTACCAAATGCTCATCGCTATAGAAAATAAGGAAGGCATCAAAGAAGGCGTTCATTTGTGTGTAAGCGGAGGTCCTCATGGCACTGCGGAGTCTGCCAAGTGGGTTTTTAACGTCAGTGGCATCGGCGCAGACAGGCGGCGATGGCAGAGTCGGCTGTTCTTGGAGGATGGTCAGCGGCACTGGTAACATGGACGTGGTTGGCGGGAGAGTCGAAGTCGTTGTCTGCAGGGGCTGCGGTGCCATACGCGCGCCTTGACATACTGGAATAAAACCGCCACGTAAATTAATGTTGCTGACACAAAGCAAATGATTGTTATTAACCGACTTCTTTTAATAAATCTTACGATCGCTGAGTATTAGCGATAACAGTCTCCTCATTATGAAAACAGCATTAGTAAGTAGCACTTGGAATATCTCTGTAGAATTTCATTACGCATTCATCTTGATAAACCTTGCAAGCGATAGAACGAGATACGACTACTTTCATTATTTTGTTGTCCCTTTCTCGACTCGCGATAACTAAAAAAGTTCATCAGAAGGAGAAAGCGGCTAGCGACAGTGGCGTTTGTAGCGCGGGATTGTACCAAGGCATCATGTGTACCGAGGAGATCGAGGAGACAGAAAGCTTTCAAAAGCTCACGGGTGCGACAAGGATGGCAAGGGGACACCCTCCCGTTTTAGCTTTGACCCCGAGTCCGCGGGGTCCTCTTATTGTTGGGGGCGTGTCTTACCCAACCTTCCTTTAATAGTTATACCGACCGTAGTATTTATATGACACAATACAATGCTCCTTTGAATGAATCGTCAGCATAAAGCAAACTTTATTTTAGCTCATAGAATTTATTCAAAACATACTTTTGCTAACATTTTTGTGAGTGATGTTACTTGTACTATTAAAACGTCGATGCTTGCTAAACAAATGACTTCGATTCATATGTGGCTCACCTAGGCCCACCACTGTCAATATGCCTTTCTTATATTGCAGTTATATGCATACGAAACTACACATAATTGTCCTTATTTTGGTGAGGACATTGGTGTGAGAATCCGCTACACAGGTACTAAGTTAAGGTCAATGTTCGAGAGGTACCCAAGGGATGTGGATTCTATTGGAATGACGTCAACAACTAACAGGACTTCAGAAGGCGCGAGGATGTATTTTGTCCTTTCCCTTTCATTCAACGCTTGGGGGTGGAGATCTTTCTGAGTGATAAAATGAAGTATGTAATTTGTTACGCCGAAATGGCTGAAATGACGTCTGTAAAAGCCAGGGAGGCATGATTTCGAAGAGGTCGAGGGATACCAACTAATTTGATGTGTCTGAATATTATATATTGAACGAACAAAGAAAAAAACTACCGACGTAAGCGTATTTAATTTACATTGTACTTTCATAAAACGGCAATGTATAATTTTCAAATACACGTAGTTTATTAGTATGTCCTCTGTCTCGCCGCTTATCTACTTATCTCCTTTCCGTTCAATAAACATATAATAAATTGCATTTTTAATAATTCAGATACAAAAAAAAACGATAAATAAAAAAACAAAACTGAACTAAAAAGAAGAACTAAACCAAATGTTGCTAATATCGGCAGGTATATTTTGTAAGTCACCTATTTGTACGCATTGTTGTACTGAAAATTCTGCTGACGCGTCGTATGTCCCTTAAGGATGTCTGTCGTATTTCCCAAAGGGACGAAATATCCTGCGAAGTACTAGGCTGGCATAAGATATAAGAGGTTTGTGTGAAGCGTCGTCCTGTTCAAGGATACTCAAGGATAAAAGGCAACGACCGTGGTCGCCCGCAGTGAGTGCAAGCGACTGCAACGGCCATTCACTCCGACTACGTTGAAAAGTTACTACATTGATAATAATGCACGTCAATGAGCGATAAATTGCACTACAGACTACACACAACTTTGAGTTTGTACTTAGTTTACTTTTGATGTAAAATAAAATAAATAAAGCAAACTTATGATATTGCAAACAAAGTTAGCTCAACTCAACAAGTTAGTAGGCTATAATTTTATTTCGCCCGGACTTGAGCTAGCTGCTAACTAAATAAAAGTTACACTAAGTTTAACTGCATATTTATATATAATAAAAAAAACAATATTTTACAAAAAAGGAACTACATAATTATGTAGTATTAAATGTTTTTAAAATTCCCAAAAAACTTGAAAAATCAGAATGATTTTATTTTCACATTATCTTAGAAAACTACTTATCTATGGCGCTCTATATATAGAGCGAAACCCTTTTTAAAGATGGTAATTAGTTAAAATGATTTCACAACAAAGGGGTTCACACACATAACACAAGTTTCCTCCCATTCATTTAACACCACGATATTAACAATGTAGCTTAATTTGAAACAATCAGCTAGGATTACATTGCACACAATTCATGATTTTATCATTCTGAACTCTTAAACTATGTACACCATTATTATCGTTAAAAATATAGAGCAAGGAATAAATTCGTAGTGTTTTTCATTAAGTCCCTTGGTTTGATAAACACCACATACTCGTACACTATGTGGTGTTTATGTCCCTCTCTCTTGCTTCGGGCCGAATCTCTGAGTAAACGAAAACAAACGAGTTAATACGAACGAATTTCCCATCTTTTTTACCAAGGAAGCATGATCATGAAGAAGTTATTTTATTTGACGTTTTACTTTGTAAGCGTCATGTAAAATTTAAAGGTCTCGGAGAAACTTTTTCCTCGATATCTTTTACATTACATAACAATTTTGATAATAGTTAATTAATAGTAGTTTATGAAACTGTTGCATGAGGAGTGTTTTAAAACCTAGTTATGTGCAGTTTCATACACTACTATCGACTCTCATACATTGGGTTTGAAGCTACAAAATAAAAGATCAAAGTTTCCCACGAAATTCAGTACAACAAAACGTATGACTGGCGCCAAAACCCGCACATGACCACGCATGCGCTTAAGTGGGCGCACTGAGTGAATAAAAACAGTTTGAATTTGGAACAAGCACGAATCATACAAATTATGTGTACAAAAAATTATAAAACGTGCTGAAACTACCTACTGGCTGGCTAAATGGAGCTATGCCGTAGACCTATTGAGTAAATGAAATAAAAAATATCGTACTTAAATCGAAAACTACACATTTTTAATGTGTATTTAATCCTTTGTTCTTATATTAGCGATAATATATTAAAATGTGATAATTATAAATACTTAGGTACCTACATGCTACTATTTATTTTCTCGCAGTCAATAGTAAAAAGAAGAGTAAGTTGACAACTCGTGAAAAAAAAATCATCTCGGTCCTTGTATCCCTAGCTCCGCTTAGGATTTAAATCTAGAATCCTTCGCTGCTCTCAGGATCCATATTAGTCCCTCGAATTAAATTCCCTTTTTTTCAGTTGTTGTATAATCTACTATTTCACAAACTTGACATGAATTTTTCTTTAGTAAATAACCTTAGTAAATTGTTATATTAATTTGAAATGTTAATCTATTATACATAAATCATCTATTTCCAAAAAAATGCGTGTGCGTAAGAACAATGGTTTGCCCCCTTTTTATACCAGGATAATATGGGTCGCAGAGAGATGTAGTTTCCGAAAGGGCCACCATGACATCGTGTGGGGTGTTGTGTAGGCGGGATCCGACGGACTTTTACAATGATGGGGCATGCCGGAGTGTGCGTGTGCCGCTCACTCGCGAAAAAAGGAAGGACTAAAACATCATCTGCCTCCAAGGACGACGTTGATCAAAAGTCCAATACACAAAAAAAAGAGTTTAATAAATTGTTAATTAATATAGTTTTCCATTACACGTACTACATATTTTCAAAATTAGGGTCGTGATTTTAAGTAATTACATTGTTAAATAATCTGATCTGATCATTATTCACCATAATAGCTTGAACTGTTTCTTATAAAAGTACTTTCGTGTTGAAATAATTCAAAAAGCGTTTTAGATAAACAAACGTTGCCGTAAACCCAAGACAATTAATATTGTGGGTTCAGTAAAAGTATTTTTACTAACGCGTCTTATGACGTCAACTCTCACTAGGTTGCCATAATTCGGTAGGAGTTAACTTCCAACTTTCCAAGGGTAATGAAACTATGAATGAAGGGACGAGAATATCGTTCAGCACAGTTACGTCACGCACGCTACGTCATATTTTCGTAGCATGACGTAGCAAATAAAATTATTTTTTAAACTGCATTGCATTTGAATGTTATTCTTTTAATTTGGGTATATAATATTTTTTTTACAATTACTTCTCTTAGGTATAATGCAATTTACAGCAATTATTTACCTACTTAAAAGACCAAAATAAATATGTTCTTTCATGAAACAGTAAATTATGGTAACGGATATACCTAATTAATTCTCCAGTAAATTATGCAAAACGCAAGAAAACTGTTGATGGGTCGAGTACTACGTAACCCGTTCGCGTTTGAGGTGGATCGTTTACTAGGAGCACCTAACTCGTCAGAAGGTGGCTGCTATTCCGCCTGAGTAATAGGTGCTTATTGCATACGAGAAGGTATATAATGAAACGTCAGATATTGCGTATTTAATACTTGACATTTGTTATGTTTTCCGCGTACCTTCAAGCCAAAGTAACTGCATCCGGGAAGGAAATCTGATGTAGGAAAAACGTCTGCAGAGGGGGCGCTAGATATCTACGAAGAAAATGTTTTTTTTTTTCATTGACTGCATAAAGCTTAGAAAAGTTACCGAACAAACCACAGTTACCGTTAAATGACAAATGATTTTATCTCTGTAAGTAGGTTTGTACATGTAAACACTTTTACACGTCGGCTCCTCTTGTTTTATGTCATGTACAATTGAATACCACCAAATAAAAACTTTCAATGTCCAATTAACTTGCAATCATTTTAATCAAGTACTAAAGTAAATAAGCAAATTATGCAAGTATCTATTCAAACGCTATCTACTTCGAACTAATGGATCTTACGCACTACGAATCACCATTGTTAACAGGAATAAAAAATGTAGACAGTTAATGTTTATCAAATAAAGGTAAAACCTACCTAGTTTTTATTTTTAGTTTCAATTTAAGTTTTCTAACAAATGTTAGGTAAATTGTTAAGAATAAATTAGAAATGCCGACAGTGCGTACCATGACATGTGGTTGCAGAAATGTTAAAAGGGTGTTTTATTTTTGTAAACAACTGTGTCATGAAAATGCGTAGAAACCAGATACACTGGAGCAGGGTGTCATGAAAACAAGAAGATACAAAGTTTTTCATTTTTTACATCCGTTTTATTTAAATAAGTATCTTCTACTTCATATACATTTACTTAACCCAGCTTATTAAACATGTTGCAATGGAATGTTATCATAGAGTAAGTTCTAGGATACGATACGATACGGACCGTTGAAAATTCGGCATAAATACTGCTACGGTTACGATCTACAAAACTCTACGAAGTCTACGAGCTACATTTTTTCTATTCTAGACTTATGACTTCATAGCTAGTTGTAGCAAAGAATTTAATAAATGTAGTAGGTAACATCAAATTGTTTAGCATCCAAAACTTTTTACCCATCAGACATGACTTATTGTGAATCAAAGCAGACAGTTCACAACCACATAAATGAATATACATTTCTTTATCAGTACAACTTGTGTGATATTACAAGAGTAAAAATACTATCTGTGTGTTAGATCACACAGACGTGATGCCAATGCATACAGCAGCAACGTGAAAGACAGAGATAGTATTTGTGAAGCATACTGTGAGCCCTCCATTGCGAGTTGGTCTCTTTCTCCCAACGCGCATCCAAGGCAGTGCGACAAGCGTTGGTTGGAGAGAAACGGAGGGAGGTGTGTATGCAGTCAACTGCAGGTCTTGTTAAACTGGCTGGTAGTGTAATGAAGGGCAATGCACCTCTGAGGCTAACTGTTTCCCTGGTGCAGTAGTCGCTGTTGACGCATGTCACTGCGTCACGGGGCGTGTGCGACGGCGCGGACTGCCTGCTTCGCTTCTGTGTTGTGGTAGCGAAGACAGCACATTTGCATTATCCTTGCTATTCGTACGTGGTTCACCGACATGTCAAACAATAAGCATGTCTGTAGTATACATTACATATTATTTCATCATACACGTGTTTAACATGTGTGTAAGTACTTGCGCTTAATTTTACTTAGATAATTATTTTAGAACTTTATTCTCTAATACAAACATTATTTTAATGTAGGGTTCATGTTTATATTGTGTAAACTACACATAATAAGCTCACGCTCCTTAATTAGCCGTATTATAACTCTAGTATTTCGTGACTGCTCACATATGTGCTCTTCTAATTACATACAGACACGAAAGGCCAAATAAAATAAATAGACAGTCTGTAGTGTGTGGGTCACGTACTGTACGACCACGTGTCGGAAAGGGTTGCACATGTGGGCTATAAGTACCAGGGTAGCAGGCAAAGGGTGGAGTTCAAGTCACATGTGCTTCGTCAGTGTGTGATCACGATCAGCTGTTCACGAGGTGTGGAAATGTGCGTGGGTAGGGGAGAGTGTGCGATTCCTACATGACAAAATATACGCACATGTAGACTAGCAAGCCCAGCCTCTACGCTGTAGCGGTTAGATCTAGGATGACGTCATTAAGGACGATTATATTTCGTAGCAGGTGCTACGAAATTTCTGGCATTTGGAAACTTTTTTTTTTTTGTAAATTTTTAGTATAAAGTAGCGTCTTATTAAGTTACGTACCTACGTTTGTTCACGTAAGGTATGTGTTTTTTAGGCATATATTTATTGCAATCGTAATTAGATGAATGCCATTCATATAAAAATATCTATAATTTAAATAGCTTGAAAATAAGTATCTACAGAATTTTATAAAAGATAGAGCCATTTTCAATTTTGAAATACTAACGACTTAGAAAGTATTCGTTTATGTAGATCTAGATTGTCTTTAAATACTTACAGATACTATAACCTTAATGTAAGTAAGCTTAACGTGCAGTTTTATTGTGATAAGTAAGTAAATATTCAAAAACTCGCAAAGAAGAAAGTTAGTACAAAATATGTAGCGTGAGCGTAACGTAGAGTAGGTAGCCATTTTATTAAGGGATATGTTTAAAAAATTAAACTACCGTCACAAATTCTAATGCTTACCAAATAATGATTCTTTCGGACTACTTCAATACCTATTCCATCAAGTTTGCAAGTTGCAAAACTTTTCTACAGCATTTTTCCAAGACCGCGCCTTTTCGTCGGCATTCCATAGAGCTGCTATAGCATCATGTTCGCCTGGTATTTGGGATTCAAGTGAGGCCATCTTTGCCGGAATTCTTACCAAAGAAAACTAACTTGGCTCTCAAGAATTTGTGGTATTTCAGCTATTTTCGTATGGATGTTTCAGCAATAAATTATTGACTATGTAATATTTTTCGTAAGGAAGCCTTCACTTTTAATTAGTTAGAGTCAAATATCATTCAGATCATTTAATATTTCTGTAAAATAAATATTTAGTTATCTGAACACAATATAAAAAAAAAATCCTGTGACAATTAATTATTCAGGTAAATCCCGAACTTCCTTCCCCAACAACTAGAATAAATTATTTCATCTAAGTTAAAGTTCTTTTGTTTTGTTTTCAATACATACTTACTAGATACTACTGCTTTTGACATTTTTGTTTCTCATGAAGCTTATACGCCCCATGCGGCATGGGGCATGCCAAATGTGACATAGAAACAACACTACACTAAATATTTGAGCCAAGGAGCAGAATTTGGTTAATTAATTTAAAATGCCCAGATTGATTTCTGATAAGTGTTAGTTAAAGGCACGCTCTTTAACACTTTTTAAGAAGAATAAAATTAATTCTTGTTTTCAAATATACCTACGTACAAACTTATACAAACTAGGAGCGCCCTTTTGAATAAAATCCCATAAAATTTGTAGTTTCAGAAGTTTCTTAAAATAATAATTTTCTTACAGTCAAGTAGGTAGTTATTAGTTATTCACAAATACCTAAAAAATATTAAAATATCCAAATAAAATAGATTTCTAACGTTGCTGACTCGTCCCATACCCTACGTAAATTTTTTTGTTCAATAGAACATCAGTGGTTCGGTCCGGTCGGCCCTCGAAGGTTAGCGAAAGCCCTTTCTGAGCAATCTCCTACAGAGTTATGTGAACCTGGTACACAAAGTCATTGGGAGTGACATGCCCATTATTTCTTACTACAAAGAAATCCGTTCTGTCATTTACACCTTCTTCAAGGGCTCTAGGCGTCCCTTTTTAATAATTTACATATTTAATTACTGTTAATTATGTTTTTGTCTCTATTTTCTATGAGTGGGGGAAGGAGCTGGTTGTTCAATGAGCTTGGTGAGGATGTTTGTAGACACTAAATACTATTGAAACTTGTAATAATTATTGTAAATGCGCATCTTTTCGCTTACATGTAATTCAGTTGTTTGTTGTCAAATTATAATAATATTGGGGAGCCCTTTAAATTATTTATAATATAACACAGATTACTAGGAACGCAAAGAGTATAAGAAGTTGGAAAGGGCCGTCTAAGGGCCTGTCGAATTTCACGGTTCGGTTTACGCATTGGGCGTGGCCTTACCGACCAATCAGAACGGAGCGAGTTACGCAAGAAGTTACGCACGTTGGTAAAGACCCTTTTGGTACCTACAGATTTTCGTGTCTCTTTTTATTTTTTGAACAGAAAGAGAGGCAAGACTTTATTTGAACAAGTGTACTTGAAAGGTTGCAACAGTCAACAATGGTACAATGCGTAGAAACGAGGTGCATAAACAAACGCCTCTGAATTATGTATGCAAGTACTTACCTACTCCTTGTAAAGATTTATGACACAATAAATACGTCTGCAAAGACGGAATAGATCACCATTGGATATAATGTCTGTGCACGTTAAAACTCATCCGTACTTATAGTTATAGTTGGGAAAAGGCTCATTTAAAGAGCATATATCCGAAAGATCCCCCAAGCCCACTTGTAACCTAGGTACCTACTAAATACATAGCCGGTCGTGTGTGGTTATGTAGATTTTATTTTACATTAACGAAATACACCCGAAAAAGATTTTGACAGACTTACATAATTAAGACCCGTTGCACCTTCATGCGGGTTGGCCATACCACAAGTAGGATCTAAGCACATACTAAGGCCGACTGGCACCGCTAATCACTAAACACGTTTAGCGCTAAACGACTTTAAAACATAATTCTGTTTCTGTTAAATGTTTGAAGATGACAGAGAGAGAATGATGTTTAAAACTAGTTTAGCGCTAAACGTGTTTAGTAATTGGTGGAGCAAGTGGGACTTATAAGGTTTGAGTCCTCGGGCCGCCGATCCCACTTGGTAATACGACACACCATTAACTTAATAAAGGCTATATCGGAAGGTAGTGCACAGCAAAGGCAAATCAATTTAGAAAACATCGACACAAGGTAAAGTCGTCGACGCCGACGGACATGACGCAACCAATTTATTTTTTACGACCGAACATAGGTACAAGATAATACTATTATAATTATATATTATATGTGCATCACGTATATATTTGTGTTTTTGCAATTTAGTTTTTAATTTTTTGTTAAACATATCTGACAATTTAACTTTGATGCTACTCTGCTACGAAATTCATAATTATAGACTAATTCTTTTTAATTAGTATTTATAGAGAGTTCCGTATGTGTTTGTGATCTCTTATTATTGTCCAAAATCAATTAAAACATTCAAAATAATGTACGCAACAGATAACATTTCTATTGAAATTATATTTAACTCTTCGTCCTTCTTCAGTTCTACGAAATTCGTAATATTTAACTATTTGGTTTTCCTACGAACATAACACAAAACTAAGCACATATTGTCCTAACAACTATGTATGTTACTTAATAACATACCTATAGATAACTTTTAAAATATTCCGTGACAAATAAGATTTTTATTAAAATTACATTTAACTCATCCTGTGCACGGTACGTGCACGTGCGTGTGCAAATGTGCTAAGAAATTCGTAACAAGGGTGGTTTCCCATTAACGTCCAAAGTTCTGTTTATAAGCCAGGTTAATATGTCACAGTCAATCTGTTAGTATGCCGTGACCCTATCGAGTCTATAACAGACTATGCCAATCAGTGGTAGTAATGATATTATATTAATCTAATTAAGATTCTACGCTGCAATACGACATTCGTAGCAAGGGATGTTTTCACTTTTACGTCAAATTTTCTGTTTGTAAGCCAGTTTAATATGTCACAATCAATATGTTAGTATTCCATGACCCTTTCGAGTAATCGAGTCTATAACAGACTACAGCAATCAGTGATAGCTGATATTATATTAATGTAATTAAGATTCTACGCTGCTACGAAATTCGTAGCAAGGGATGTTTTCCCTTTTACGTCAAAACCTCTGTTTATAAGCCAGGTTAATATGTCACAGTCAACCTGTTAGTATGCCGTGACCCTATCGAGTCTATAACAGACTACGCCAATCAGTGGTAGTTATGATATTAAATTAATCTAATTAAGATTCTACTCTGCTACAACATTGGATGAACAAGGGATGCTTTCCCTATGATGTCCAGTCCATGGTTCTGTTTATAAGCCAGATGAATATTTATTCATGTTCTATCTGTTACAATAATAATTTAAATAATTTACAATAAATTACAAGTCGCAAGATTAATTTTCAATAATTATCATTGACATGATATTTATTGAAAACTAGCTAACTCGGCAGACGTTGCGCGTTGTCCTGTTCAAATTTCAATAGTTCATACAAATATCCCATAGAAAAAGGACGTTCAGCTTTTTCCTCGAGTTTGAAAATTTTCCGGGACACTATTCCAATTTTTTTTTTTCATAAAAACGTGACTTGGACTATTACGAATATTTAAAAAAATAAAATTGCCAAATCGGCCCAGCCCTTCTCAAGTGATGCGCGTACCAACGAACAGCATTTCATTTTTATCGATACATAGATATAATTATATTCTACGACTTTCGTAGCAAGGGTTGTCCAACGGATGGTGTTCCGTTTGTTAGACTGATTAATATTTCTAACTATCTGTTAGAACGTCACGACATGCCTACTATAATACAGTCTACAACAATCTTTAGTAACCGATATCAATTTCGTTTAAATTATAATACAATTAATTATATACTGCTACAAAGTTCGTAGCAAGGAAGTTTTTCCCTTTCAGGTCCAAGGGACGGTATCCTTATAATATTATTTGTAAGTATCTGTTGGGAATCCGGGACCTGCCGGCTCTTAAACAGACTAAAGGACTCTATAAGCACCCATTACATTTTTATTGAAATTATAATATAATTTAATCTACGCTGATATTCGTAGCAAGGGATGTTCTAAGTCTAAGAAATGGGGTGTTGTTAAAGTAGTATAGGTAGTTATATGTTATATATATAATGCTTAACAGCGAGATCTGTCATAAAACCTTCTATGTGATCAACGATTTAATTAACGAAGGTTATGTTTATTTAAATGATAAAATAGTTATTTCGACGCTGCTACGAAATTCGTAGCAAGGGTTGTGTTGCCTATAAGGACCAAGGTATGGGGTTCTGTTTTAAAGCAAGGTTAATGTTGATATTATGTATGACAGCATAAGAAAATCGGTAGAGCCTATAAAAATCCACGGCACTGAGATGTTTTTTATTATAATAAAAGTAATTCTATGCTGCTACGAAATTCCCTCAATTCGAGTCGTAGGGGATGAAGTGGTACCTAAGGACCAAATACTTGAAATATCTTCTAAGTACATATTTGCAAGAATAACGTGAATCATAACGTGGTTGTTAAGCAACACAAAGCTTCTTATAGAAGATTTTCATTTATATAATACCATCGTAGTCCTCATTAAGGGCTGGTGCGGTTATGCTGCAGTATTATTTATTAACTCTTTACGCCAAAGACTTCTCCTATAAAATAGGGTTTCATTTAAATTATAGAGTTATGTTACTTACTACGTAATAAACATGCTATTACATCAATCAATCAAAATATTTTATTTCACATAAACCTACATGGGCACTTATGAAACGTCAGAAGCTAGGTGCACGGTTCCAATTGGTTGATTCCTATGGAGAAGAGTCGGCAAGAAACGCCACGGTTACTCTTTTAAAAATAAGGGACTTTTACAATGTTTCAGATTACAGTGTTGATAGGTATGGGAGGAAGGAGGAGGGATTACAAAATTCTTAGTTAGATTCGTAGAAAAAAGTTCACGAGTTTTCCCAAATGAAGTCTTAAAATACGCGTGAAAGATGTTAAAATAAATAATTTATGGTGAATTCCTGCGCTTTACCGAACGGACGAAGCGTACAAATAAAATAAAAAATCTCAATAACTTCTCCGACTTCTTAGGTAGAACCTTTATAAAAGTGAGTAGATTTTATGGTAAAATGTAAAGAAGCTAATAAATTAAAAGAAAACTTCAGTTACCGTCGGGAAGTAAAACAACAAAGTAAGTAAGTAGGTATCAGGCAAAATTAATAAATTATGAATGAAGCAAACATCGAGTGAGTAGGTAGCTAGGCAGATGAAAGTGGTAATTACGATGAACTTAACACATAGACAGGTATAAAGTAAGTATGCATGTGTGAGTATAGAATATGGCTTCTGTAGAGAGTAACCTACACAAATAGACGTTATTTTATGTGTGTGTGTGCAAATACGTGTTAGTTTAGCGACGGCGGCCATGACAGGGTTGCAAGGGGTGCACTGTATGAGGAAACCAGCAGTTTAAGGAGGTGATCCAACCCCCTGATACTAGCTCTCTATTACTAGTAAAGTTGTTTAGATATTTTTGTTTCGCATGTGGAAGAAAATTGTACTGGTATTTTGAAAGGGTAGCGAAGGTTTGTGTCTCAGTTTTATTGGTATCTTTAGTATTTTTGTGAGGACTTACGAGTACAATAGTATAGTAACTACTTAATTAACTGCATTTTAATTCATACGGGTTGAATTTAATTAAACTTGGTCGACTGCGTAGTTAATCTGAAACAGTTTGGTTCAAAATGAAGTTTTATTTAAAACCAATCACTTACCTATTTAGGTACAATGGACAGTACAGAATAAAATAACAGGAAAATAATTTTCCTATGTATGCACGTATTTAGTTAAATTCAATAACCTCTAGTTAGCTAGAGTATCACATCAAAACCCTATGATTCGAGAAAGATGTTTTAATAATAATAATCGCAAATACATAATATTTTAACATCCCTAAAGTAACTAATACCTAAACCCTGAAGGGACTGTAGGTATTTTCGCAGTTCGAAACTTTACCTACGAAATCCGAGCGAACTCTTGTATTGTTCTGAAAGCCTAGTACGCCTGTGCGCGGTATTGCTGCGAATCCGACTGCCGACAACCAAGATGGATGCTATGGCTCCGTTTGTTGCTCAATGCATCCGTCAGCAAAATTATAGCCGTGTAGCCGATTATAATTAGTGTATTTTTATTTATAGTGAGTTAGGACCAAACTTAGTTAACTCATTATCACAATTTATTTAGGTACACTACCTATTTTTT
This sequence comes from Dryobotodes eremita, assembly GCA_917490735.1. Taxonomy (NCBI): domain Eukaryota; kingdom Metazoa; phylum Arthropoda; class Insecta; order Lepidoptera; family Noctuidae; genus Dryobotodes; species Dryobotodes eremita. The sequence continues at coordinate 7,366,457 of OU823248.1, forward strand.
TACTTTACGGAAACTAAGTTCTACGCTACTAGAAAAATTCGATGTTTTGACGGCCTCTACGTTTCCAGGGAGGTAATCCGGATGTGGACGGATTTGAAACCGGAAGTTCCTTCAGGAGTAGACAGGATAGCAGGAAGTGAAAGTGGTAGCGTTGTCTACCGTTGAAAATCAATATTCGGGGGGAGGGGGGGGGGGTGAAAATCTAGAAATGCCTGTAAAGCTTCCTATAGCCATAAAAGTTTTAGTACCACAAAACAAAACTTATTTATTTATAGTTAACGATCAAGTTTAACCAAATAAAAAAGTTTAAAATTAATATAAATTACAAAACTAATTAAAAATGTAACAATAAAATTTCATTTTACTATCTTCTTATTAGTTAAGGGGTGTTCCTTCAGCTCAACGTTTGTCGATATTTTCTACGGCTTCGGTTATTGGAAATGTATCGGCGATTGCCGATAATGTCGAACCGTTCGGAAAGCACCAAGGCTTCATAGGCGTCGAGAAGTGAAGCTGACCAGAAATCGATATCCCATTAATACATGTTCGGAGCTATAGAGTACGAGATATTGGTTCGGGAGCAGGTGAAAGGGAACGTGAGGGATGGATGCATTTAGTTAGGGTGAGGCGGGACTTAAGGTAACGGAAACGCGCGTGCGCGTATTTGAAAATGGTCGCTAGTAGACTATTAAACTTCAGCAAACTGACTCGCCAAAAGTTTTAACTTTAAATTAATTAACTATTAAAAGTTTTTACTTCGGTTTTATTTTAGCTGGACATAGTTAGATTTGATACTTCATAGTGTACTGAAGTGTAGATTTTATCCAAAAGAATATAACAATAATATCCCAAACAAGACACAATATCAGTATATACCCAAAGCATACGTAAACACCTTTGATAAATAATGTAATAACTAAATAAAAATACCACACCACACCTCCAAACAAAAATAAACAAATGCGCTAAGAATCGTTACAACAAAAAATAAAAGAGAGGGTGACATAATGATATGCGTAATTAGATCAAAGAAGTATCAGGACAACATATTCTGTAGGTAGAAACGTTGCCGACAAAAGGATCAAAAGGGCACGAAGGACTTCGACGTCATACTCGGCTCAGAGTGCGAAGGGCCGCGTTCCATTCGCCGCTATGGCAAGTATGCGCCGCCGCGCCGACCGCCACGTTATTTCCCTTCCTGAAAGCTCGCAATCTACTCCTACCAGGGCGGCAGAAACGAGAGCGGGTGTTCGATATCGTGAATGGTATCATCCCCCAAGGAGGCGGAGAAATGCGCGCGCGTGGGTGTTGTTATGGAAACGGTGTTGCCCATCTACTGGTAAATTATAAACCTGTAAGAGGTGTATTCTAAGAGGAAAGTTGGAACTTTCAACTTGGCGGGCTTTGTAAAAGTTCAGTTTGAGTTCAGTGAACTTTTGTTTCCTGACTGTTTCAAGGACGATGTATGTTCAATTTTGTTATGTTATAAAAATGTTGGTTTGCTAAAGATAATTTTAAATTTAATTGAATTGCACATTTTAGTGTGCTATGTGCTATTTACATAATAATGTATCAACTTTATTTACTTCATATTTGTATTTGTGCAGATCCACGTTTGCTCACAACAACGCACGCACGTTTGTTGTTTTGTTTGTTTGCAAAATTGCAACGCATAGAACAACCGAATGCAGGATGACGATGGCGGTAATTACTATTGAAGTAGATTGGAGAAGCAGTTATTGATTTGTCATTTTGTATTTTTAATGCCCAGAAACTTAAATCACGCCCTCATTAACCACTTAGCTCTCAACATTTCACGTAGGTAACTCTGTCAATTCAGTGCATGCTGTTTCATTATTGGCCTGGAGGAACAGCGCGGCAGCGGTTTAAATCTTCAAGATAAGGTAAATCATATCGAGTTCATTAGCCACGTAATGTGTAACTATTGCAAGAGGGACGGAGGCAGGCGGCGCGGCGTGGTAGCGTAGCGCGGTATGTGTGCCATGGTCGTGTCTGTTTGTCTGTCTGGTTGCCAAGTGGCCGGCGAGGTGGGCTGACTCGCGCGGCCACGCCACCAGGCGCACAGGCGGCCGAGGCGGTGTGCGCTGCAACTGCAGAAGTGCATTCACCGCGGGGGCTGCACTTTATAAAGTTTACTCACATCACAGACAGCGCGGACCAGCTGTTGAACGCGCGCCTACTTGAAGCACAAGGTGCATTCGCAACAAAATGTGGCATAAAAACAATTTGCATAGGTATTTATTTTTTGCACATTGGAATGGAAGATAAAAATCAGCAAAGCTGGTTAAAAATAAAAGCTAACCCCATAAAAGGTAACATCGTCTGCTCCATAACATAGCTCGCCATAACGATGAATATTACCATAACAGTGTTGTCCGGTCAATTTACCGCAGCGGGCGCGGCTGGCATTTTGATGAGGGGATGAACACGCCGATGTTTACCACCTATTAGGTATTTTGTGCAAGTTCATGGTTTTGTCAGATGAGATTTAAGTGCATTCTTTTTTATTATGAAAATATGAAAAACATTTGAGTAAACAATGGACTTTCCCGATCACTTTTAAATACAGATACCTACTTAAATATTTAGAAAAAACGTTATGAGGTGTTATTTTTGCTTTGCTTTTGCACAATGACAAATATGATAATTGCCCAATGAAAATGTCTCAATTAACTACTATGGCTTTATGACAGAAAAAGCGTAGGCACCAAAAGATCAAACCAGAAAAACTCATTAAACAAGAACGCTGTCCCAAAAACAACAAAATTTAATTACGAGCAATCTCGCTGGCGATTTTATGGGTCATCAGAATTGAGGCAGCGCAACCCTTCGGTAATAAAGAAAGACAATGGGCATCATTTGTCACCGCCCCAGCCCCCGCACCCCGCCCTTTTGCCCTCCGGACCGAAGGACCGCAACCCCAATATGTGTCACCACTACACCGCGATTTAGCCTGATTCCCTAATCCCTGCCGACTTAATTACCTTTGTAAGATCGTTAATTTTCACCTTTATGTTCCCAAAAAATATTATTTGGATAAATGATACAATTTGAGGTTAACTGCTCCGGATAATTAAGTACCTAACCGTGATTCAGATTTACACGACCACAAAGTAGGTCAAGGAGTCAAGACCCATTACACTGTCTGTTTAGGTGATTTCACTGTCTGTTTAGGTGAACCTGCCATTATTTTATCTATGAATGAAAAGTACTTAGTTAACTAACAGAACGACACCACTGATTAATTTAATACTGTAATACACTCTGTTTGACTTAAATATTATGTGCTCAATGATAAGGTTTCAAATAGTTTTAAAGAAAGAATCCAGGAAAGCAAAGTGCGGGTCTTCCCCATAAAAAATAGCAAGTATTTATTTTATTAACGAACAAATCAACGGCCTCTAAAGACCTAGACTAGAGCCTATGACGGTCGATAAAACACGATAACGTACCTATTCAAAAATTTAAGTACCCAGTCAGCAAAATTTTAAGGTACCCTCATTATGGCCGGATGTAGAAGTTAAAAAACTTTGACCACTCTCTTTTTATTTTGTTTTGTCTCGAAGCTTAACGCGGATCGTTTTCGCAGTTTTGGACACTTTAATACAAGTTTGAAGAACAGTCATTATCATAACGACTTTGCTGGTCTAATTTGTTAAAGTTTGATTCCCCAATTCACGACTTCGTGTAGATATCCTGAAACAGTTGACACAACGCTTGCTGCTGTTAGAAAAGTTTTTGCTCAAGTTTTCCCGACTTTCAAATATTTGTACTGAAATAGGTATGGGATACTTTTCCGAGTCTTATTACATTTTCGTTCAGCACATAATATTATATTTAAGCCCTTGGTATGCATTAACAATTAATTAACATTTATTATTATAAATTCCAATTAAATCCAGCCGAAGAGGTAGAACAAAACAGGTTAGTGGGTCGTTGTTAGAGCGGAACGAGTTTATAGGGCGCGGCGAGGCCTTTGCGAAGCGAGCCTCCGCGTGCGATGCTACCCTGGTAGATATTTCTTTTTATGGTCTACGAATAAATGTCAGGGGAGTGCCAGGCGCGCCTAGAAAGAACCCCGTGCGATATGACTGTCAGCTTTAAGCGCCTGCTATAAAAAGAATGGGGCACATTTTCCAATCGTTACAGACTGTCCATGACCGTGGAAATGTATTAAGACAATTTTATTTCGCACTCTGACCTTTGAAATCGTAGTTAATTATGTCTTAATATAAAGAATTTTTCTTAACTTTCCTTTAATTAAAATCCGTTTCCATCCAAACCGAGGAAATATCCCAAATCTCCATTTACTCGTAACATAGGAAAAGAATCGTGTCATTCGGTGTTACCGAAAGTTAATAAATTACACTTCCCCCCAACACTCGAAAGGACTCAAGTATTCCCGCCAGATTCCACGCGGATTCTTCAACATCCTAAGATTTCATGTTCTCCTAATGAAAAGGACACGTCAGCATCCCGTATTTCTCACGCTCGCACCCGAACAGCCTCCAGCCTCCCTGTTTTGTCTCTTTTTATTCCCTGGGACGCGCCACTCGCACGCGTTGCCGTATCGTGGGAATAACAGATGAGAACGACACTAGTCCTTTTGTGATTCGTATACAAAGGCAGCTTTTTACGTGATAGTTCAGTTTCTAGCAGGGGAAACTAGTCATGTAACATAAAATAATAAGACACTTTTTCAAGTGCGAAAATTAATGCTATTGGATCACTTTTGCTGCGCCTGTATACTCAGTGGAAAAGGATCTGATAGAGACGAAGAGATAGGCATATCCCTTTCGAATTAAATGCCCGAGATATTTTTAAACCCACTATTTCTAGTGAATAATCTAGCAGTAGATATAGTGCAGTGCCAGCCAGCACATTTTAATTTTAATTTATTTCTTTGTTGAGGGATATCATGTAAATAATTTAGGTGTCATTGTGTTTTGACTAAAAAATTTAGATGGGTGTTTTAAAATTAAATCCTATCCTACACCGGGGCGTAAATAACATTTTCAGCACATTTTCTCAAAAAATGCATTTACGAAGCCTGTATACATTGTTCGAAAGTAAAAAATTACGCACCATATAAAGGAACGTGCGGTAAAATAGGTACTCTCACCTAAGTACCTGTTTTACCGCATACTCCGTTGCATAGCGCCGTGCGTTCCTTTACGGGTTTCTTTTTTAATTCCATAAAAAATATATAAGAATTTCACCAAAGAGTTACCAATTACGAGAATAAATAAGCTGAATAATCGAACCTCCTTGGAAGCGCTTTTGCTCAATACGTTTGTCTCACTTTAATACTAAAGAGAAAATGAGACGAAAGATGTAGTTCTAATTTTCACCACGCGCACGTGGCAACATTTGCAACTCGCGCCATTTTCATATTAGAAACGTCAAAGATTGTTGCAACTTTCGGACTGATATTTATAAACAAAATAATAATATGACTTTAAGCGAGGAATCCGATATTAAAATTGTACTGTTTTCTCGCAAATGTATTGAAAAACGTTGTATGACACACGTGGGGAAAATGGTATTTACAAACTTGTGAATATTGTTTGTAAAAACCAACTTAACGCACTAGTACCATAAATAACAATTTTACTGGTTTGCTAGAACTAATTTACTTGCTGATTTGTATTTAAGAGGCTGACAACAGCTAAAGCGCGGTCTCTGTCGGACTGCATAGAAAATAAAGAGAAGCGCGATGACACGACGCGGGTAATTTATTGCAAAATATGAAGCAATTATCTTTTTACCAAGAATCTATTGATTGGACCAAAAAATTAAAACACTATTACGTTAATATGTTGCTTGTAGAATAATCTGACAAAAAATCAGAATGATTGCATGATAGTATGGTTTTTAATCGTTAAAAGATTTTTTTAGAGGTATCTTCGTGTTTTTTTTTTATATCGTATCAATACATACTGGGTGGAGGCAGAAACTACAGAACGCAACCTGCTACGATCCTTATATACTCCTTTTGCCTCGTCTACGGTCATACATCGTATCAAATTAGTTATTATGTTTTCAACACACTATTTAACTAACATATATCCTGAAGAATATCATATATTTTTCTGATTTTGTTTACTGCAGTGGGTCATATACTTTTAGGCATTATACAACTTGCGTTTAGGTCCGGTAGTCCCCTTAAGTACTTTCTACCAGTATAGAAAAAATAATTGCAAATACCGTCTCTATCGCCATTCCTCGAACAAAATTCTCGCTCTACAATTAAATAATTAATTAGTAATACTTATGTTTAGTAATTAACGAACAGATTCCTAGCAAAAAACAAGTTACTCTACCCTGGAATTGTACCCACTACCTTCCCATTTCGTCACGCTAGTCAGCCGACAGCCGTGCTCGCGAGCATTTTATCAGGGGCGATACTATGTTATTTATGTGACATTTACACAGGAGCGACTTGCTAACCTTCACAAGGCTGAAAATAACTTTTAGGTCATACTTAGAGGGGTTGTTTTATGGACTATATAAATATCTAATTACAAGAGCTTTACTGAACAATGAATTGTAACTTTGAGTATTTCGAAAAATCTAAAATTATACGTTCGGCAATTTACAACGTCTCTTTTCTAATCAACTTAGGTAACTTCATAATCCAGATTATAAAAATGTTAAAACTCTAAACATCATTTTAGTCTTTGGAAGCCCTTAATTTAGGCTGCAGAGTAAAGCCTGACGTAAACCGGAACTTGTCACCGGAAGTGACCCAAAAGGTGCCGCGTGACTGACAGCCCGCCGCACGCGTTACTTTTGCTAACGGATACTTTGATAACTTTGACTACCTACAGGTTCACACCATCAATTTTGTACAAACACTTACGATATGTAGGGGAAATATATGATCGGACAAGCTGTGCGGTATTTCATCACCACTGCGCTAGAAACGGTGAAAACATCTTAAGGACACCGTCATGTCCTAAAACCAAAAATTCAAAGTCATGTGACACTGGGCTCGCGTGGTGGATTAAAGCCCACTTCTACTTAGAGAAATGTAGTTGGAGTCCCAGCAGTGGGAACAAAGGCTGATTGCAGTACCTACCTACTTTCTAAGTGTTAGACTCCTTGACAATATTATAATGAGGCGTAAATGGTTTATATTAACTTGTAGGGTGACTTAACAGAGAGACTTAAATCATCTTCTAAGTAATCTCTTCCTGATTGAGATCTGCGGCTGGATGTCGTTATATTACATGCGAGCCAACTGCCATATGACCGTCAAAAACCAATTAAGCACTGGGAATATCTACAGAAATTCTACAGTCAGACTAATTTTCAGACTTTTAAACTGCTTTTACCTACTTAAAAACGAACGACGGTCATAATGTGACAATCAAGATGGATGTGACGATTGTGTAAAATGGTAATTTCTGATCTCACAGTTTATTCGATTGACGAGGCTGTTGTTATCCAACAATTTATGAAACTGAATACTTTGTCCACAATGTCCACGGTTTCATTGCGTGTGATGTGACATCATCTAGCTAGAGTCTAGACGTGTAGTTGGCGAAATGTTTGTTTAGATTAATTTATTACAATAGGATTGCACTTAAATATAACAAGTGTCCATGAACTCATTTATTTCTCTGAAACCAGACACTGTAAATTTTATGAACCCTTTTCAATACTGAAGACCAGTAGGTAGATATTTACTAATAATTAGAAAGTAACACAGACGTGACATGCGAATATTTAGCACTAAATATTGGAAAAGTTTTACTCCGATTGTTTGCCGAACCACACAAACCTATTAATGATTAACGAAAGCTGTAAGTTCTAAAAAGTTGTTGGTAGTTGTATAATTAATTGGAGATGTTTTAAAAACCTTAACCAATTAAAAATAAAAGTTTCCACACCGGCAGCAGAAGAATTATCAAAGTAACTTACCTGAAACAAGAGCGGCCACTGCCGCCAACTGCAAAATTTTCAGCCTCCACATTATTTCAGTTGCAGCCAATCGTTAACAAACCACCAACTTGAATAAAACTCATACGCGAATCATACTGGAAGTAGACAGCCGGATTATCGTGTTGAGGTCATTTATAAGATAAAATTGAATAAACAGGATGAATAAAAGTAAATTTACTGCTAATTTATAGCTGCATTATCAATTAAATATTTCAAAAACAAGATGATTGTGAAAAATATAAAAAAGAAAATTAGTTTGGAGTAAATGGGAAGTCGGTGTGTTTCGCGAGCACGTTCGTCACTTTGTCAGTCGCTCAACTATTTCAGCAGTCCTGAAAGCTTGGCTGCGCCCCTCGCAACCCCACCACCCTTTACGTGGTGGTGCAGAATGGGGACAGGGAGCGTCCCACGGGCTATAAAGAAAATTGTCTTCACTGCGCTGATTGAAACAATATTTGTTGGCTTGAAAGGTGTCGTGCAGGTTTCATAGCCGCCTCGTTAACTGGCCTGTGCTGGTATGTGACTCACGTTGTGACACTAGCTGATCTCATTTTCTAGACAGAGACATATCTAGCTAGCTGTAGAGGTAGCTACAACAGAAATACTTTTAATAACGTCTTTAAGTGAAACATTGCGTATGGTATTGAAAAATACACTTATGCTTAGGTTTGGAATCAGCAACCTCGTGAAAATGAAGCGGGACACCGGGTAGAGTGTAACTATTCTCAGTTAAATGTTTCGTACCGAAGCAAACAAGTAGGTAGTATCTACGGGTAACCACTGAAAATCAGCGCTGTGGGTCCCCTTAGCACAGCATCATGCTGAGTGGAAGCCTTCTTGTTACAGTTGTGACGTGCAGCGGTCGACTATTGGTTTTTTGCTCGTGATTGTACTTAGATCTATTTTGTTTTTATTTTTCTTTATTTTTCTTTATTATTCGAGTTAATTATATTTTTGTACGCACGTTTTTCTGTCATAAGTAAGTACCTAAACCTATTAGTTATTTCACTGAAGTCTACCTATCTGTTGTTGCATTGTCGCAAAACCGAATGATAACGAATGTTTAATAAGTAGGTACTTCTGACATTCCCAAGTTTTGTTGTTGGTTTGTTCTCTATGATGAATTGATGATTCTGACTGTAATGCTAATGATTTATTCGACTTGCTTGACTTTGAACTGTAGGTCATGAAAGCAGTGATAGTTGATTTAAGGTTCCTACAAACAGACGCGACACGCGACGCGAATTCACGCGACATAAAGGCACCGCTCGTCGCGCGACAGGCGGTGTCATAGATATCCGGGCGGTGTCTTTGTGTGGCGTCGCTTGTCGCGCCTGTTTGAAGGAGCCGTTATACGACTTTCACTTGAGACAGATAGCAGTAGAAATGCGACATAGGTCACACAGGTTCCCGTAATGTCTTGATTAGGTACTATCCTTGTTTATTTAATGCATACAGTCACGAGTGCATGGATAATTGATACTGGCAGAATAGTCGACATCGGCTCAGTTCATCAAACGTCACGTCACGTCACATGTTTTTGAAGCCGATGCAGCATCCTATATTTGGGCTCGTCAGATAGTTTTAACGTTCCTTCGATGTCACATACTTATTTGTGCTGCCACTTGTATGTCTATGGCCTTTCACAAATGATCACATATATTTGCCATCATCTTGACAGATATTTATTAATGAATCATGAAATCAGATGTTATTGCCGAGCCGTAGCGAAGGGTCAATTTTTGTAAGAGGTAAGCCGGAGCACATATCTTTAATGTGATTATATTATTTGTCTATAGAATACCGACTGTGCCATTTTACAAAGGGAAGCCGGTGGGAATCGAGTTGTATGGAACCTTCGCCACTGTTGCCGAGCTATCTATAGTAATATATTTATAATCGTGACTGTATCTACCTACGCAAGAACCAAAGAGCATGTTCTCCACTAGCAAAATTATAATGTGCAAATAGGCACGTTATTGCTTTTCGCCTGTTCGCAGCTACCCCGCCGGCCTATAAAGGGGGGTGCCGAAAGGTAACGAAGCCATAAGCCCCGTAAATGCCGCGGCATGATTGTCTATGGGCTAACATTTATGCAGCCATCCAATTAGGGGACGTGTTTGTATAGTTGGCGACATAACCTTGCAGTGGCGGGCGACTACATTCAAATGTCATGCTTTGTGTTCTATTGTAAATTCTGCAATGATTTTGAAGACGTGGTAGGTAACTGTTAGATATGAATGTTGAGATTTTGTGGCTTTTTATTTGTTTAGCACTAATTTTACGATGAGGCTACAGCTTTCTTGTGATGGCCCCGTGTTTATAGCCTCGCCGCAATAATATATTTTATAAGTGATAAAACTATTTAAATATTAACGATTTTCGAAGTTTTTCCTTTATTTGCGCTGTGAGACCTTGCTTCTTGCCAAATTTCATGATTCTAGGTCAACGGGAAGTACCCTACAGGTATAAGTTTTGATTTATTTGCGAGTACGTACTTATATGTCGCATAAATGGCCGTATTTTTTTAGTGCGTTGACTTAGAAGCTTCATTTTTTTAGAGCTCCAAGGGATCGTAGACCTACTTACCTCCATGCGTTCTTGACAAAAAAAGTCTTGACAGACTGACAGACAGGCGGACGGACAAACAACGAAGTGATCCTCAGGGCCGGATTTAGGGGAGGGCATCCGGGGCAACCGCCCCGGAGCCTCCACAAAAGAGGGGCCCCCGCAATAGAGACTTCGGAAAAAAATCTTTCAAATTCCGACGAGTAAACGCTAGTAAACAACTTTTCCTTTGTTATTTTTTTTCGCTGTTTTACACACGGTGTGTAGGTACAACGGTTAAGGTACCTTGACCTTACTGCCCTATCTAAAAAATCCAACCTGTTTAAAAATGATTGAAAAAGGTGTTTTTTTTTTATCGTCTGTTCCACAACATTTCCTGCGCCTACACTTTTTGGCCCCCAGGGCCTCCACACGCTTAAATACGGCCCTGGTGATCCTATAAGGGTTTCGTTTTAATCAAACCCTAAAAATTATCTCAAAAGGGGCCAAAGCCACTCTTTCTGAAATACGAGGTGCATTCAATAAGTACCTAGCCTCATCGCCAGAGGGCGCTGTAGTTTCAAAAGAGTTTTACCACAGTGTAGCACATTCTTTTTTAATTCTTTTTTCAAATTTTCATTCCAATCCCTTCATTTGTTTTAATTTGACAACTTATGGAAGCGAACGTGTCGATCGGTTTTACAAAAATGGAAAAAGAGCAATATCGTTCGGTGATTCGATTCCTATTTTTGGAAGGGAAAACGCGCATCGAAATCAAAGAGCGCTTGGATGCTGTGTACGGTGACTCTTCTCCATCGATGGCCACCGTCAAGAATTGGTTCAACGAGTTTGCACGTGGCCGTACGTCGGTTTTTGATGAACCACGTCCAGGTGCACCGAAAACAGCTGCTACGGAGGAAAACATTAAAAAAATCCATGATCTCGTATTGGCAGATCGCCGATTGAAGGTTCGGGAGCTAGCTGAGACTGTAGGCATTTCAGAAGGAACAGTGCATCATATTATTCACGAGGAACTCGGCATGAGAAAGCTGTCGGCGCGATGGGTGCCGCGTTTACTCACACCAGAAAACAAGCGCAACCGTGAGACCACATCGGAGACGTGTTTGGCGCTGTTTAAGATGAATCCAGCGGAGTTTTTGCGTCGTTTTGTGACCGTCGATGAAACCTGGATCCACTGGTACACACCAGAGACCAAGGAGCAATCAAAACAATGGATCCAGACCGGGGAACGTGCTCCAAAGAAGGCGAAAACTGTAAAATCGGCCGGAAAAGTTATGGCCACCGTTTTCTGGGATTCACAAGGTGTGATCTACATCGATTACCTCGAGAAGGGTAAAACAATTACAGGGCTTTACTATGCCGATTTATTAGGCCGATTCGACGCCGAATTAAAGAAAAAACGACCCCATCTGGCGAAGAAAAAAGTGCTGTTTCACCACGACAACGCACCGGTTCACACGTCTGCCGTTGCCATGGCCAAATTGGTCGAATTACGCTACGAATTGCTGCCCCATCCACCGTATTCTCCAGATTTGGCCCCTTGTGACTTCTTTCTGTTTCCTAATCTGAAAAAATCACTCGCCGGGAATAGATATGGATCGAATGAGGAGGTCATCGCCGCCACGGAGGCCTATTTTGCAGAGTTTGACAAAAACTATTTTTCGGACGGGTTAAAAAAGTTGGAGCATCGCTGGGCTAAGTGTATCGAACTAAAAGGAGACTATGTTGAAAAATAAATTGCCACTTTTCCAAAATTTTCGTTTACTTTTTGTAGGCTAAGTATTTATTGAATGACCCTCGTAGGTAAAATTTTCAATCAGCCTGACTTAAGCGACTTGACTGCACATCCTATTAAATAATAAAAAGAAATATGAATCTTTACTGGGTCATTAAGCAATGAAAAGCAATTGTTAATAATCCTTTGGCACGTAGATACAATACCTATTTATTGATTTACCTACCGAAATTATTATAAATTCACATATTCATATTTTATATTCACATGCATACACCCTGAGTAGGTAACTCGCATTTGGCATGAAAAAATATTTGTATATAAATATTGTTGAATATTTATTAGGTAGGTACAGTCAGTCCCAAATAGATGAAGCTATACACGGACAAGAAACCATTTTATTGTCAACAACCTTTGTTCCATAACATTGTATCCACCGTATAGGTAAACATAGTATACAATTTATTTTACCAAAACAAATTATTTGTTTTTTCCCAAAACATCTATATACCAAACAAGGTAATCTACATAAATCTCACAAATATGTATACAGTAATCATTCAATAACGAGGTAAACTAAATTGTATACTATGTTTTGTACCTATACGGTGGATAAAATGTTATGGAACAATGGTTGTTGACAATAAAATAATTCTTTATCTATGTATACGTCTTTTTGGGACTGACTTATTTTCCTTTTATCGTCGAGGGGTTTCGGTGAACATTTTCAAGTGTCAGTCGTCTGTATGATAAATGGTAGCGTTGTTACTTGTGAGGCATCATTGCAATCTGTGTGCAGTACCAAATATGCTAATAAATTACTCACAATAAGCACTATGAAAAACGGACACCTGTTTTAGTCTGTTTTTTACTAAAGAATGTATCGTCCTATTCCTTACCATGGGTTGTGTGCGATTTTGTCCAATTATTTATTTTTTATCTGATTCCACGCTACAAGGAAAATTTTGTTTTTACTATTTGCACAATAACAATCGGACATTTTTCATTGAATGAATGCGATTGAACTAACGTCCTTTATATTATTATTGCGAAATCAATGTCGATCAACAGGACCAGAAAAAAAAAAACAAAACAAACTGATAATGTTTATAAACATGTTTTATTAATAACCGAAAATGTACATTATTATTTTAAATACTACAACTTCATACATACATAACCATAACAGGCAGTACATACAGAACAACTAACTTATAATTGAGGTTAGAACAAGTATCGACATTTACTTAGTTTTATATAGGACAACATACAGAAGAGGCAGTACATTTTGATACAATTCTTTCACATAAAAAGTTTTGTATAACCGTAATAGGTATGTTATATACCTTCAGATTTAAGAAACCAGCTCTAAATTACAATTAGTCACGTCAAACAGTCAAGTCTAATAAATTATTATGACATTTTGCGATTAGTGCATTAGAATAATTAACACAAAAATTAGTGGGATACAAAATAAATCTTCAATCAAACATTCATTCATTACTAATTTAGAAGAAAACAGCTCCAATCGATCAATATAGAGCGATGTTCTGTCTCGGTTTTGGACTAAAGCCCGATTTCCACCAAAGAAAGAAAGAGGGTATGAACTGCCAAAAGATGGCGTTGTTTTCACATCTCTTTGCTTACGCCAAACGCAATACAATAACTTATATGGTTGTTTCTGAGACACCTCTACTCTCCGTTTTGATGGAACACGGGCCCGAAGCACTTGAATATATCGGTTCAAGTACATTTTATTGATTTCCTACTATGAGCCAAGTCCTTCACAACACCGTGATGCCAGGCTTCCTCCACCATACGCGTTACTTCACGGATATTCTATGAAGACTTGAGGACACTTAAAGCACATTGAGCACAGGATATATGGGAATAATTAGCTAAATACTTACGCGTCAGTTATAGATTAGGTTAGGTTATTTTAACTGGAATGGTATTGCCACTTGCTTGAAGCAAGTGGCAATACCATTTTAGCTAAAATTATTGTGGAAGAAAACTCTGGCACCTTTTGTGTCGACATCCATGCAGCTCATTGCAATAGGTGTCAACAGTCACTGATGGTACGTTGTTGTGGGCAGCGGTCGCGTAACATGGCAGTAGAAAATATAAATTACATAAATATGTACATCAACAGACGCACACCAACATCTCTTAATTTAAAAAATAACAATGTAAATCTACACACAGAAACCTAAAACTAAAATATGTTATCGTCTATGACTATTATATACACAATTTACAGTTATTCAAACTACCTCGTCTAATATCAGTGAGTGATCCAATGTTTACTGAAGAATTCGCTTTTGGATTTATTAAGAATGAACAAAATTTACTCAACAAATAATTACAAAGAATGATTATTTATTTTAATGCTTTATTAACAGGTGCAGAAAATTATAATAAAATATATTATGTAACTTTGTATATTAAATCACAAATGACAAAGCAAGTCGCTTTTATTTTTAAATAAAATGAATAGAAAAACATAATTATGATTCCATTGAAGACTTGTTTGTGTTCAATATTGAAACAGGAACATCTGTTTACATGTTGAACACAAACAAGTAAATTATTGTTTACCTATTCATTCAGTTCAGCTTACTCAGCTGTACATACAATAGTTCTGAAATGATTTACAAATAATATCAAGTAAATCACTCCAGAGTTTGAACTAAACAAATAAATCCCTAGGTCGGTCATGTGAAATATTATATGTGCCTTTCATGCCTTTACTTCATTATGTTTTACATACTAAAATTTAATTCGCAGATATGTTAGTTTGCTATAAACCGAATTATTATCATAAAGTTTAAAAAAGGATAAGTATAGAAAATATATTTCAAGTTTATAAATACGAGATCCGACACAAAACAAACTTTCATTATCAAATATACAAAAGTAAATAATAAGTTTCAATAAATAAAAAATATTTTCCTATTTATATCAATTTAAGGTTTCAGAAAATTACATATCAATAGATATATCTAATTAAAAATCACCCGTGACGTGCGTTCATATCAGTAAAGATGAAGTGTGATAGCTGCAGGAGTATTTAAGATAGTTCGCACGTACGGGTGTCGAGTGATCCTTGACAACGATAACATTAGTTAAGCATAGTATATAGAAAGTGTGCGGTCGCGGCTTCGAGCACATCCCGGCTGAAACCTAAGCCTATTTAGATCTGACCTTAACTGCATCATACAAGTACGCCAAGACTAGTTCAACTCCCAAAACACTCTTTGAAACAGTTTGTACATAGAAGGGAGAGTCAGATAAATAATTATGAGATTTTTTGTGAAACGTAGAAACACACTATGCAACTCTGTAATTCAAGAAGTTTTGGAATTGGACCTAGTCTGATTATCATAACTACGGACAGGAAAACTGGAGAAATAGTCCGCACAACAGAATATATAAAAATATTTTAATAACAATTAAATCTAAGTAGCACGCAGAAGTCCTTGAAGCCGCGGCCGCCAAGTTTAACCAATAGTTATGTTTGTGCATATTATTTAGTAATGCCCGCAATAAGTTAACATTGGTCGTTATTACTAAGCCCTTCCATCTACAATCAGATCTTTATTCATAATACATTTGATATCAGTATCTAATCTCATCGAATATTATTGAAGAATATTTCAATAATTAAAATTAATTTTGGTTAATTAGTGTAACATTTTTGACCTATACATGAATTTACTATAAACTGAGTATTTATAGCTAATAAATTAATAAACAACATTCATCATAATATACATATATTTTAGAATGAGGTTTTCATGAAAATCACGCCACCAGTTGGCGCCACTTTGACAAGAGGTCTACCATTTCGACAATGAATATAAAATATATGATGACGTTCATCATTCGTTTCATTCAGTCACGACTTAAGTAAATATAGGCGCTTTGACACTTTTGACAGGTGCCCGGACCTGACGACTCAGGGCTGCCACCTAGTAAACGTCAATTCAGAAAACCCTCATTAACGAGAACGTAGTCATTTGAATAGTCTAACTTTAGACAAATGCGACACAATACGTTTGTGAGAAATCATTAAAGAATTTGCTGTGAGAAAAGTCATTATTTCTCGAATTTATCCAAGTTTACATTGGTTTAACTTTAGACAATAGTGCTGTTTGTCTAAATTTTTCCTGACGATTGAGATCACGGACATTTGAACTGCGGGTTATATCATACCGTTATATTTACACTACGAATGTGTCGACATCCTCACTAATTGACTTGAGCAACATCACCCTAATTTGTATAGCGTAGTAATGGACGCGGCGAATCCTAGCAATCATGGGAGTAATTGTTTTATCTTGTTAATTACTTGCAAATTAGTTATTTAAATGCTAATTATCGATATGGATAACTTTAGTGGGTTAATTTTACCCAAGTAACACATAAGGTTGGCTCCCAAAATGTGTTACATGCGCATTTGAAGAATTTGAATGCATTAACTACGCGTTAATATTATTTTATTACTACGTAACAAAAATCTGTGACGAATATACGTGGGTACCATAAGAGCGTGTAGTCGTTGAACAAATAATTTAGATATAATGGTTATATTACGAGTTATGTGACGATACGAGTAAAAAGGGATAGTTTATAGATTTGTTTACAGGGGTAAAAATTACCTGGACACGTTGATTCCCCAAAAGTAAACAAGAAAGTTACTTTTTTGCAGATTATCATGGGGACTTTTGTTTGATGGGAAATTCTTTGAGTATAGGTGTCAAAATCGAATACATCTTAAAATAATAGAAGGTGAATTTAACCGTTTGGTCATGAAACCGTTTGTTTATAATTCCAACAGTATAGTAACCCGCATATTATGATATCTTTTACTAGTGACCACACATTGCTACTGTATCTTACTTCACAAGTTTGGTGGCTAGGAAGCCAAACAATAAAATCGTATCGCGTTTTAACCACGAACGCGATTTTTGTGAGCCGCGGTACAATTGAAGACGAGCCTTAAAAGTTTTATTGCGAAAAATGTCCGAATCAAAATTGAAAGTTGATTTGTTTTCTACATAATCATAATATTCACTTTAAATGCCATAACTAGTCGACCAAATTGGACAACTAGGTGGAATGCTGTAGGCTTAGCACCTCAATATACGCGTTTGTCTCAGTGCCGTTCAAATCTAACAAATATTTGCAAATGACGTCACAAATGTCTAATTAAAACTTAATCGGCTAGTATCACTTTCAACTGATGAATCGGAACAAAATCCGCAACTAAAGTTATCTACTACAGTCAACCGCATTTCATACTAACGCTTGAAATTCAAAAACCGTCCTTAATGCTATAGAACAACAGCACTGTCAAGTCAAATTGTTAGTTAGACATGCGGTTGATTGTATATTTCGGCGATCGCACTTCTGTACCGGTTTGTTACAGTTTGACGACTGCAGGTCTAACGAAATAAAACATTTTGAAATCAAAGTACTTGTGACTCCGCGTCTATATTCTGTTATTTTCCTCCAGAGCTTCAAGCGGTGCTGGTAACTTCGGATGCTCGCGGTACAACGGGTTCTTGTCTTTAATTGGTAAAGGATGTGCTTCAGTGTTGAATACCCACTCGTCTAGCGACAGGAACGAGTCGTCGGCGAATAGCAGGTAGAGGTACTGGAATGTAAGAGAAGGTTTATGTAGAAGTGTGAAGTCTATTTTTTTTTCAATCTAGGGAGTGGTGGGTTTTGTAACTTTTTGCAAGCTGATAAACCTAAGCAATTGAAATTCAGCTTTAAGAGCATTTGCATACAGTTGAAATTGGCATAATGAAATAAAATATTATGATAATGCTACGGTACCACGATCATTCAACTATTTGTTTTGTCGACCATTGGGTTACATTTTCGTAACCAGCGTAACACACTTTTAATCACAATCTGAAGGATATTGCTAATCCATTGCTTCATATGTTTGAAAAATTTGTCTGCTCAACAACGAAAATAACGCAATGAATGTTGTTGAACTGTCAAAATGAAAGCTATTGCTACTGTTAGTGTGTTACGCAATCAGCCCGCAATACATAGATATAAATACAGTCCGTATTTATATCTATGTATTGTTCGTACGTAGTACAATGTATTAAGTGGTAAAGAGGACAGTGGAATGACCCAGAAACTTTATTAGGGTCAGGACAATTGATGGACTGCAACTAAATTAGTGACCCCAGGAAATAGAGCAAGGCTATGGAGGGAATAGTATTTATAGGAACGTTTAATTTTATATTTTACTAGGTCATTCTAGTACAAGGATGGATTTATATGAAAAGTACATTGTATATTTGCAAATTAAATCAGGATGGGTATTTCTGTTTAAAAGTAGGGTCATAATTTCTGTTGGTTGAATGTATTCAGTGTTTCTTAGGCTTGTCGTCTACAGACACTTTTTTTTCGACTTTCAACTAAACCTAATAGGGCCTAAATCTCAACTCTAATTTAAGGGGTCTTTTATCCGTTTACGTCGCCCGTGAAGTAAATTTTTTTTAAGTGCAAAATTCATTTCGCGGCATATATGATGAAATAATTACTAAATTATAATTATTTCAATCATCAATACATATAATTGTCTAAATCATATTTGCTGCAAATTGTCATATTTTCACAAAATGGTCTTAATTAAGAAATTTTGAATTTCCTGAGTTACATTGAAGGAATCACCTTAAGATATATTTTTTTCCACCCCTCCCTGTTCAAGGCATACCCGTCCCTAATAGCTATAGTATTACTTTTGAATGATATAGTTTCTATTGACGGCATACCTTAAGTGTTTCAGCAAGGAAGAAGCTCTGTTGTACGTCGTCACCCTGCGGGTTCTGATGGTACACGTTGACCAGTCCTGTGTAACCGCCTTCCACGCGACAATGTTTCTCCAATGCCTGTAAATAATAAAGTGGTTTGAAGATAAATCATCTAATGTTATGATAGATGGACTTTAATTAAATTAGTAGTCGATATGAGTGTGATAGGAGCAAAAAAAAGTAACAAATATAAAAATAAATGTTTCAAACTCAAACTCAAAGCATTTATTTCAAATAAACCAATTACAGGCACTTCTGAATTGTCAAGGGGTCGGTCGGTCAGAAAGATGAAGGTAGTTGCCCATTCTAAAGCGTAGTAGGTACCTATGGAGAAGAACGGGCAAGAAACTCCACGGACACTCTTTTAAATCAAAATATGGTTACAAAATATTGGTTGCATCATTCATGTTGAAATTAAGCATGTGAGAACGATGCAGAACGTTAAAAGCGTCCGTAATAAAAAGACAAACAATTCAAATATTAAATAAAATTAAAATGAGACGTGGCGGCTAAGAAATGACCAGGTCCTACTGACGGCGCCCGTTCACGAACATGACCATGATTTTGATTCATCTCGCACTTAATTCATATATAAAAGCGTTTTTGCTAAACTGCTAGTCACAGTTGTATGAAATTAGTATAACACGAATTGTAACGATTAATTTCCCTGGCTATGTTTTTGTTATTTTACTTCCTGAAGACTATATCCCCATGGAGAAAAAATGTGTACTATCTTTCTAGTTCGCAGTAATGGTCAGATAGGCAGTCGCTCCATGTAAAATACTGGTGTTCAGCTGCATCCGGTAAGACTGGAAGCCGACCCCAACATTGGGAAAAGGCTAGGCAGATTGATTGATTGATCTTCCTAGTTCTGGCAATACAATTAACTGCGAATCTATTTAATCTTTATTATAGCTCTGCAAACGTTAGCCGGCTCTCGTGTGAGAAGAGTGCTCCTGTAAATAAGGCATTCGTTGGTGCTTACCTGAACACCCTCCCATCCCCAGTCGCGGTACCGCTGCTGCTTGGTGAGTCTCCACATGATGAAGTAGGTCTCGAACGTCTCTGGCCGCAGTAAGAATACCTTCTCGTTGCTCTTCTGCGCCCGCGCCTCTACCGCGCCGGAGAATCTGAAAAGGACAATTATTTCATCTAATGATTTCTTTATGCAAAAGTAAAAACTGCACAAAATGGGCTTTAGTTGTGGCTCTTATGGTGTAAAATAAAGTATATCTATACTAATAATATCTATATACATATACCAATAATAAAGTTGAAGAGTTTGTTTGTTTGAACGCGCTAATCTCTGGAACTACCACTCAGATTTGAAAAATTCTTTTTGCATTTGTTTACCCAACTCTTGAGGAATCTAACAACATCAGCAGCTATTTAGCGTCACGCTACGACCCTTAGGAGCTGTGCAATAAGAAAAAAGTCATGAAGAACGCTAAGCGAAAATGAAGTAATAGCGCGGGCGGGCGATGCGATGCGATGCGATGCGATGCGACGGGGTGGGCGTGGGACGGGAGAACAAGAAATTTCACACGGACGAAGTGGCCGGTAGAAGCTAGTTATTATTATATATACGCTTATTAACTAGCGACCCGCCGTCGTATCGTAAGGGTGCAATGGCGACATGTCTAAACGTCGTGATTTCTGTGCTATATCTGAATTAAATATGAATTAAATACACACGAATTTCGAACGAACGAACGACGACGTACAAATTTATACACGAAAATCTTCGGCATAAATACTCTAAATTATAGTGAAAACCGCATTTTAGAAGATCTAAGTGGTCACCACAGACAGGAAAAGCGACTTTATTTCAAATACAAGATGCTACATAAAATAGAAGTCTCGTAGTAAAAAAATGCGTCGCATTTTCCTTTGAGGATAAAGTGAATGATATTATTAGTATG
Organism: Dryobotodes eremita; assembly: GCA_917490735.1. Lineage (NCBI taxonomy): Eukaryota > Metazoa > Arthropoda > Insecta > Lepidoptera > Noctuidae > Dryobotodes > Dryobotodes eremita. The sequence goes on from OU823248.1 coordinate 7,387,489, forward strand.
TAATTAAGCAATACGCCTTCAATCTGCTATGGAAATTTATACAGGGTGGCAGGGACATCGACGCTCAACCAATTACCATGGATTCAGTACATTTTTTTTTTTAAATTCTACGCTTGGGGCGTTGAAATTGACCGCGCAGTTATAGCACTTCTCTATGAAAGGGGAGATATTTTTTTGATAACCGTCGTAAAATTTCTGCACTAGGGGTTCTAGAATCACGTGCTGAATTTATGGTTATAGTTTGCGCGTCAATTTCCCTGTCACCCTGTATGACAAATAAATAAATTTGCAAGATTTAATAGTAAATTAATTATAAAAAAATCTTTAGTATTAACAGATGGATAACGAAGCAAAAGGAGTATGTAAGGATCGCAGCAGGTGGCGTTCTATAGTTTCTGCCTACCCCCCTTGGAAGAAGGCGTGGTGAGTTTATGTATGTTTATTCCTTAGTATAGTCACAAATAAATATTCATCAGTTTCAGCTCACCGAGAAGGTATGTAAGTAAGTATTATGTAATGCATTCTTCAGTATAATTTTATTAGGTTTACGCAATTGCGTTGGAATTATTTATGGTATGTTGACTGCTTCACGCATTTTTTTATGCAATATAAACTAAACTACACGTCCTGGCTCGCTTAGTAGTATATTTTTTGTATTATTTAACCTATTGACCACTTGGCTTTATATCAATTGCCGTGCCCCCAGTGACCAGCTCATAAATCGACAAATAAATATCTACGACGAATACAGGGTTGTCCAATGAAATAAAAAAAAACAAATTATAGAGGACAGACGGACGCACAGCGGAGTCTTAGTAATGGGTCCCGTTTTACCCTTTGGGTACGGAACCCTAAAAACGAAACCTATGTATCCCTATGTCCCTATGTATTTTACTGTGTGTATATAAATTAATAAATAACATTTTCAAAAGGTCGTATAAAAACGAATGAGGCGGCACGGGCACGAACACATATGTCGTATTAATCCGATTGGGGCGGAAATAAGCTAACCGTCAGTCCAGTGTTGTCTTAAGGTGCCTACAGATTTCCTCAATTTTTGTCGATCGACTCCACATGCGTGATTAAACAAAATCAATTAAACGTGTCAGCAACAGACAATCGACATCGTATGTTTTGTCGATCGCCGCTGTGGATCGATTTTGTTGATTAAAAAATCAACAGGTGATGCTACGTGCCTCGTCTTTAACCTTGATACTTACCGATCGTTAAGAGGCGACTGTGACCATCGATAAAATTGAGGAAATCTGTAAGAAGGTGGCTGATCTTAATAATCGTCAAAGCATAGCAAATCGATCGTCAAAAATCGAGAAAATCTGAAGCGTCTGTCTCAATAACAATAAGAAAGATGGAACCAAAAATTTGAGATATAATAAGTACAATACCTGAACGCCTCAGGTCCAAGCTTGGTGTCAGAGCGCGCGTAGCTCTCGTGGCAGGTGTTGGTCAGTTTGTGCGCCACGTCCATGTATCGCTCCGACATCGAGTTATCTAGGGAAGTCGATGCTAGCGCGAACATGCCGCCTGGAAACATAAAGGGTGGTTTGTAGACTGGTTTATTTGTGTAAAAAATCACCTGCTCTGTACATTTTGTCGATTTAGGTGAACACAAATGTACAGCAGCTGATTTTTTCTCATGATTTCTTGGCTAGTCCCTTGAGAACAATTAGTTTAACGATGAGTACCGTGACCCCTTTTGAGTTTATGGCCATAGCACACATATCAACTCGGAAAGGGATCGTCACCGTATCGCCTTTCGCCTTGCCGTCAAACAGGCGTCAACCTAACGTAAGCACGTAACCAAAGCGGATCAACAGCTCCGATACGTCGACTCTGCTACGGCTAGGCGACGCCCCGCTTACGGCTCGCCGACCCGGAGGCAAGGCGATTACGTTACGATTCCGATTAGTGTGTGTTGGAGTAGGGAGTTTCATACAAGGGATACCGAATGGCTCGAGTTGATACGGTGTCGATCCCTTTCCGAATTGATATGTGTGCTATTTCCTTTAAGGGTAAATTAAAACTTAGTTTGTAAGAGAAAAGCATTTGCCCAGCTATAGGACAGTATCGGTAGGCAAAAACTACATAAGGGTTCACCGCCGAATGCCATAGTACATATGTATGATCTTATCGGGCGGTACTATCACTGGACCAGTTTATAAAAATCTGCGGTATGTCCTCAATTGCTATGTCGCAGATCTAAATACCACCTGAGGGCCCGAGCACGGCGTTGGCCAAATTCTAAAGGCCATCTACGGCAAACTATTGAGGTGTAAATATTTATTATAAATTTAATTAGTGTAGTATTTGCTGGTATTTACTACAACGTGTCTGGTAGTACTTAACGGGCTTAATTTACGAACTTATCTTAGACAAGATTCTTTATTAATTATTTATATTGTTAAGTTAATAATTTTTTCGTACTTCATTCAGCTCAGCCAAAAAGCTAAGGCTACGATTTAAATGCTCACCAAAATAATTTTTAGACCTCAACACTAAGTACCAAGAGTAAAATATGTTAACTTCAAATAAAATAAACCCACTCTATACCGAGGTGCCTAAAGAATAACGTTTTAAGTTCCAATACTCTCATCAGAATAATTGTACGTGTTGTATTTATATTCTTTTTGCCTGCCAAAATGGATAAATGTTCACCAAAAATAACTTTGCTTCAAAATGCAAGGGTGGGATAGGATGCAAGCGCGAGCGAAGCGAGCTCGGGACTTCTGGCATCCCGACTCGGACAGGTTAGGTGAGAAGGGGATGGCGCGGTCTGAGAGACACTGCCATCCCCTTCGTGGTTATCTTCTTTAAACCACCCAGAAGTAGGAGCCCCGCATAGTGGGGCTCCGTCTACTACGCCTTATAAATAAAAAAGGAAAATAGGTTCATTTCTACAATACTTTATGAAAGACAATTTGGTGAGCATTTCGAATTTTTTGGTAGTAAAATAGGTACTTTTCTGGTAGGCGTTTAAACACAAGCCAAAAGCTAATCCCGAAGGTGAGACGCGCAACATTTTGTCCAGCGCGGCTTGCATAGCCGTGTCGAACATGATGCAATCTTGCTCGTCGGTATAATGAGCATTATCATCCAGCAACTTACCAGCAAAACAAGACAGATGGTCCATCTTCTCTTCAATAATTCTCCCGTACTTAAGCTCAGCCAAATAAGATAGTCCCGAAGGTGAGACGCGCAACATTTTGTCCAGTGCAGCTTGCATCGCCGTGTCGAACATGATGCGAGCCTGCTCGTCGGACCCGCCAGATGCTATCCACGCCTTCAGAAGGTACTCGTAGAAAGAGTCGCCCAGAGCGCCCAAAGACATGTGCCCTGAGGAATGAGGGAAATACACATTTATCATTTTATCAAAGAATAGAATACAAAGGAAGGTTTTTCCAGACACTATATCAGAAAGTGAAAAAATATAACACTCACACAAGTCATCTAACGCCGCGTTTACACTCATATACAAGTGGTGATACTGGTTTTCGACAAGTCTTGTAAAGAACATAATATATAAGGTCCCATTAAAATAGATGGACAAACTTTTAGAAATCATTCAGACCACCAAAATAAGGACAATGGTAAAAAAATAAAATAAGAAAAAAGCATTAGATACTTACAAGAAAAAAAAATCTGCTAACGATACACTGCGCGCTTGTTTGTTTACAACTTACTGCAAAAGCTTTGATACTTTGATATCAGTTCAGCACGCAATTAGACAGTCCAAAGCCTGGTAAAGTGTGATGAGAAATTAGAATAATTTATTTTCATAAGTACATAGACGGTTCGTAATCATGTGTGTTCGAGGAAAGTTTATTCACCCCCAATCGTAGCCTATTCTCGAGTTGCGCGTAATTACCTACTATCTATCTTCTACTTATCCTAACAACACTATCCTAAAAAGGTGATGTGTATGAAGGGAAGAGAAGTTCAAATTAATAGGTACCTACAGCACGCCGGAGACTAGTCTACCGCCTACGTCGACGACCCATCTCTAATAATGATGCTAACAGAACTGACTGGGTAGTGGGCTTTAGCACGACTTGCGAACGCGCGCGCGGCGCCGCGGTGCGCAAGTGCAAGTACCTACCTACCCATAATGGATGTGTTTATTCTAGTGTGCAGGCAATTTATTATTTAAGGTCAAAATACAAAAAAAACTTTAATCAGTGTTTTTTTTTGCTTGGATATCTTTGGTTAGACATACTGAACGCTGTGTTAAAATTTGTCCACCTATTTTAATGGGACCTTATATATTATACATGTATTGATGTAGTTTCAGAATATTTTGTTCATCTTTTTGACAAGTTTTCTACCGAATTCTGTTTAAGACTCATTGTCTTTAAAACTTGTTTTAGTTATAAACGATAAACGAAAATAGTAGACACATCATGAATTACACGTTTTATACTTTGGTGTAAATGTGTGGTATCGGCCATTTCATTATCGCCTTAATTTCGTCACACCTGTATTTCCCGAAAAGGTAGGTGTATGATCACTGCTGTAATCAGTTACATTTTACCATGTGATAGGAGTAAACCTACTCCCATGAGCACAAATCAGGAACCTGGGCTACTAAGAAATTCCTAATGCAAGAACCTGTAGCGGCATCTACAACGCCACATGCGAGCTACATGTCACACTAAAGTCACGCAAAATCCTGCATCGCGCAAGCAGAGTTTACCGCGCAACTAGCATATATACAACATCCCGACATCAATCGTCGGGCAGTTGCCCACCAGACACGACACTCGTCTGGTCGGAGGATCCTCCCTTTTCAATGGAAGTATGAGTGAACTTTACACCCTGTTCCTCATACCTCTATAAACCCAATAACACTGCCCCATCCAGTGATTTAACTCCATGCTCAACAGTTGCGCTTGCGACCACTTGGCACTAGCTAGACCAATGAGCCATTTATGATACTAATGGTACTCAAATGTAATTTTGTCCAATTGAACTGTTTTTAAATAGCCTTGTTACGACTATTAATTAATTGAATGGATTGTCGGCCACGACCAGCTCTATATCCAGTAAAAAGATATACTTAGTTTGTTGTTGTTTGTTCCAACTTAATTTCCGATAAATCTATTGCATTAACTTCCGTCTAGCGGTCAACATACATCCATGCGTTTTTATACATAACAAGAATGTATGCAATACAAAGATTTTTTTTATTTTAAGGTAAGTACCTTTAGTTGTGTAGAGTGTATATTCATTTAACTTAAAATTTATATTAGAATATATTTGTATATATTAAATTAAGTACCTAAGGATTATTACTTTAAAATTAAATTGCATGCACTAAACTGGCAAAAAATAGACTGCAACTAAACCTTACAACTGGTATCCAACTTTTAAAACTGGTAGCACCTGTATTTTCTGCAATTCAATAGTTCTTGATTCATACAAATTGCCACATAAAGGGTCAAGGGTCTGATGTATTGAGACCAGTTCACGAATCAATGGATCTTGTAAAATCTATCCAACCTTGATACTATTCTGGTAGAGTACACCTTAACATTTGATCGATTACATCAATTGGTCTAATCTAATCAACTGGTTTCGCCAACGGGACAAGACGACAAACTAGATTATTGCCGGCCAAATTCTCTCAGGAACGTCCATCTTACATTTAACTGGTCCTAAAAATGACGATCTGTCCCAGATCTGTTGTAAAATACGCAAAGTTCCGTTTTCATTGCGCCATTTCTGTGACGTCATTGGTGTTATAGCTGTATAATACAGCAAGGAATACTGCATTGGAACTATTAAACATTTCGTGAACATTATGTCAAAAATTTTAATTCTAGGTTTATTTAATGATTGAATGTCCTGTTCATGTTATTCGGACGATATTTATTCTGTACTAACGACCCGTCCCTGCTTCGCACAGTTTTACGACTTGACTCGAAATTTCTTTATTATGTTTAAGTAAGTTTGATATTAATTTGGTTTAGTGGTCGCAAGCGCTAGGTACTGCTGAGCATGAGGACCTAGGTTCGAATCCTGGGTCGCGCAAAGTCTTATTGTGGTTTTCCATCTGGAATTTCTCAGTAGCAGCCCGGAGTCTGGATTTATGTCCGGTTGGTGGCAATAGGCTCGCCCCCATATTCAATGGGACATAAAAACAACTGGCGAAATGAGGGTGTATATACACCTCTGCTTAACCCTTCGGGGGTTATAGGGGTCATGTTTTGTTATATTATGTTGTTTAGTAGAATAGAATAGAATACTTATGTACACCATAAAAATATAAATGTATTGTTATTTGTTGTTGGGTGTGTATTATTAATATTAATGTATTATTTATCCTGTAAATTATTAGAAGTGGTTTAGAAGAACAGCGCGGTCTCACAGATAGACATGAAAAGGGACTTTAATTTATAATACATTGTTAGCAACATGAACCATGTAGGCAGCCTCGTGACGTCATGCAGGGAAGAGCAGGCCGCGGCCGCCACGGTGTGCGCCTGCGACCCGATAGTTCGCGTCGACCCCTCTATGAGTGACGGCCGTGTTCTATGAGATTTGTAGTATTTGTTATTTGATTACAAAGACTATTTCATTAATAACAATATGTATAAATTTTCGGTTGCGTAGTTTAGAAGAACAGCGCGGTCGCACAGACAGACCCGAAAAGCGACTTTAATTTATAATATGTATCGATTTTCCTGCTTCACTTTCACTTCTACAAACTTGTTCACAGTTTGAGGGTAACGATTATGTCCATATTATTAGTTACAAGTGAACTGATAATAAACGCGTGTTTTATGTTAAACTTTGTTAATGGAAACCGTCATAACGGTTTAGTAGGTACTTTTAATTGTGACAACGCGATAACAATTGGTTTTATCCACCGAGCCAGCCAATTCATGCGTGAATTAGGCATCGTTCATACCTACTGCTACCCGACGCGGGGCCGCGGTTTTTAAGGCTCCTACAGACAGGCGCGACGCGACAGCGCTACACAAAGGCGCCGCACGTCGCGGTGCGTTTGTGTCGGGCGTCGCGTCGCACCAGTGTGTACTAGCCTTTAGCGTTATATGCAGAAGCTTAGTTGGTTTGTTTATAAAACACGAGTGTTAGCTTACACTAAGGAGTTGTTCAAACTGCTCCGGCCACTGGCTATTAGGATTGATATGATTATGACCCGGGCCGCGCAAATAGCGCGTGATCCTGCGCGGGTATCGAATTTAATCCATGGTAATATTATACATTCGAAAGTAACTCTTTCTGTATGTTACATTTTCACGCCTATAAAGCTACTAAACGGATTTCGATAAAATTTGGCAAGGAGATAGATAATAGCATCCCGGGGAAGGACATAGACTTATTTTTGTCACGGTAACACGTTCCCGTAGGATAGTTTCTGACATCCAAGAGGGCGGAGCCGCGAGCAGAAGCTAGTTGATAATAAATGCTTCTTTTACGTTGAACTTTATCAATCCAACCAAACCGTCGCTCGTACTACTAGGTACTATTAATTATGACATCAAAATAACAATTGGTGTTAAGGCAGGGAGCCTTACAATTCACAACAATTTCTATGAAAACGTCATGGTAATTGTTCTACAAGAGTCGCGTCGCGACTGTCTGCGGGAGTCTTTATCCACCGAGCCAGCTAATTAGGCGGCGTTCATACTGCTACGCGACGGGGCCGCGGTTTTTAACGCTGTATAAAGGTAAGTAAGTAGCTCATTTTGATTGTTTATAAAACACGCCTGTTCGCTTACACTAAGGAGTCCTACAGACTGCTCCGACAACTGGTGATTATTATTGATATATGATTATGACGCGAGTCGCACAGATTTCGCGCGTTTCGACGTGGAACGTGGGAGTATTTTCACTGTGTTCCGGAGCTCCACGCGGCTTAGAAAAAACGCACGGTGGCGCGTGACCGGTCGCCACGCGCGACTTCCAAGTCCGGTATCCGAACAAATCACTATCCGTTGCAACTCTAATAATTAATGTAACGCAAACGCATGTTTTTCTTTCAACAAGTATACAAAATATTGTAAAACATTTTAAAAGAGTAACTATGGAGAATCTTGCCCATCCTTCTCCACATGAAACTGTCTTTTCGAAGGTGCAGTTAGAATCAATTCAATTTTCTTGTAAATTTGGACGTTTCAAACTGCCTTTTAATGACCTACTTGAAATAAATGCTTTGACTTTGACCATTTAAAGACAAAGGTCACGCAAATGACTAGTATCTAAAAATAGAATCGTAAAGAACTCACTTTGTCCCCACTGTCCGGTGCGCGGATTGATGAAGTTCGGGTACAGATCGCCTGGCTTGTCGATTTTGTTCAACACCTCGCGGATGCGGCTCACCTTCTGTTTGTAGACTGGAAACAGAGCAATCGTGAATATTTTAAAAGTGTAAAATCAGAAGATACTTTGAAAAAGAAAGGACACTAGCAAGCTCAATTTTTTTTTGAAGCGTGTCCCGAATGTCGCGTTGGTCAAAGCCGCGGAAACCGCGACTCAAGCGTTGCGTAGACGCTGCCCAAATGTCGGCGTCGCATAGACACGATTTTATACAAACTAACTTCAGGTTCGCGCAGCGTATACGTTCTCCGAACGACACAGCACTCTGTGCGAGGACAGTCTAGAGTACATAAATTCTCAATACAAACCTCAATACACACTATCGGTTTCAAAATCACGACCACGCTCTAGAGTATCTTATAAAAATATCTTGAACAAAAGAAAAGACTAAAGCGCAAAGAGCGTCGCGCGTCGGCCGCTTGAAGACGGAATGATGAATGGCTGTTAATAATATTGGAGTATGACAAATGTGCTTACTATCACGACCCGTGACGTCACTGAGGTACGTGAACTCTAGATGGAGAGTCCCCAGTTCGGAGAGGATGCTGTTCGGTCCCGCCCAGTGGTACTGACGACTTGCCTGTGAAATGTACCGAACATTATAATGAGGTTGGAATAGAATTTGCGGTTATAGAAGGGTGCATAATAATTATGTCGTTATGAAAATCTTGAAAAGGTATATTTAGAAATTAATTAATTTAATATCCTGATTGAAAAAAAATACCCTGTACTCTTGTATACACTGAGCATTATACAGGGGATGCTTTTGATAAGTACGAATTAATCTGTCGTTTGCGATAAAAAATGCAATAGGTATTTTAATATCCACACATATCATAAAGTAATATACGCTACTTGTCTATATGTATTTTTAATATCATATGAACATGAAAGATAATATCGCGTGTCCAAATCCTATTGGATTTAGCTTTGTGTCGAATCCACTTCAATTTATATTTATATTTTTTTAATTCGCTTGATGTGTGGAACAGAAAACGTTACTGAGTTCAATATTACATATAGTTGTATATTCAGATATTTCTTGAAAGCATAAATAATTTCATCACAGCGTCGGTTAATAAGCGGAACTTTCCAACTAGGTTTTCAGGACATTGCATTTATTGTGACCATCCTGTTTTACCGTCAACGTGCCACGGAAATTGGATCTTTGATTAATTTGATAAATAGCTCATTAGCGTAACCATTTTCTTATGCAATATTGAGTATACAAGGCTTATCTCTCTAATATTACTAAGAACTTAATTTTTTTTATACCAAGCTTTTTGGACACATATTTTTGCTGTCCAGGCCCTGCAATCTCGACATTAGATAGCGACAAAAATCTGTCGCTAAGTCGTATCGATGTCAAATTCCTTTAATAGATTTTCAACTTTATTTCCAAAGTATAAGGTTGAAAATCTATTAAAGAAATTTGACATCGATACGACTTAGCGACAGATTTTTGTCGCTATTCATGTTGAGACTGCAGGGCCAGGAAACACTGTGCGGAATATTTCGGGCGAAATCTGGCCGCGTGGAAATTTAATTGCACTATCATAGCCAATCGTAGCCAATCTCCGTATAATGTGACAGTGGGTCGACAAAATATGAATATAATCCATAAATTAGCAGGTTCCACGAAGGACGGTCGTCGCTACGATAATTATGTTATAGACATTTATTCCACGCATTAAGTGTGTCAGTTTGATACGCTATTAAAATTCTACGACACTATTAATCACAAATGTGTCTAATTACCGATAAAGGTTTCTTTAATTGCTAGTCATTTAAATACGTGTTGTGTTTTAATAACGAGTTTGAATAATGCACAATAATAAATTAATTTGACTTGACAAATGAACGTCAATGGGACCTAGGCACGGGATGAACGCATTAATCCCGAATTAAGGCTCCTGCAGACAGGCGCGACACGACAGCACGACGCGACTCTTGTAGACCAACTTCCATTAAATTTTTATAGAAATTGTTCTACTAGATTCGTGTCGCGCCTGTTGGTCCAGAACTCCAGATGGTAGTGCAATTAACTTATGCGCCTTTTATCCAGAAATTCACAAGAAAGAGTCATCATCACCTGCATATCCTTTTCCCAACTATTTTGTGGTCGGCTTCCAGTCTAACCGGATGCACTTAAATACTAGTACTTAACACGGAGCGACTGCCTATCTGACCTCTAAAACCCAGTTACTGGGTAATACGATACCTCTTGGTAAGACTGGTTGTCAGACTTTCGGGTTTTGACTACCCGTAACGACTGTCAAAGATCCACGAATGACAGCCGGGACCAACGGCTTAACGTGCTTTCCGAGGCACGGAGGGTTGGTGGTCACCCATCCACGGACCAACCGCGGCAAGCGTAGCTTAACCTGATCGATCGACCCGTGCAGCTGTTATTACTTAGCCAAAAAGTATCTAACTCATATCCTAAAAAGTGAAAGATGATTTAAATGATTGTTACTGCTCGTCGCGCGACACGCGGCGCCTTTGTGTCGCGCTGTCGCGTCGCGTCAATGTACACGAGCCTTTATACAAATCGCGATTTCTCATCGCAAATGAAATTAATTCATTCATTCATCAAGTCACATTATAAACTGCAGAAGCTCATTTTGGGACAACAATCTAGACGGAGGCTTATTCTTCTTCCTACATTACCTTAGTGGACGGGTTGATGAGGGCATACGGCAGTCCAGTAGGTGTGTCGAAGGCTGGCAACAAAGCATCAGCGACTTCCACGGCCTTGTCTCTGAACATGCTGTCTCCGGTCAGCGCGTAACATGACAGAAGTCCTCCAACGAACCGAATCGTCGTCTCGAATACCGACAGGTCGGAATCCTGGCAAAAAAAATTACAAAATTATGTTACAATCTGTCTTATTATAACTTTCCTGATTGGGTTTCGATCACAAATAAGACCCCCGATGCCTCTGGGTGTCGTTAAGTTCGATTTAAGGAAAAAGTTTGGTTGTCAAGCGGAAGGTAATTTCGCCACTAACAGTCAAGTTTTAATAGGGTGTTTGGGCAGTTCAATTAATTTAAGGACGAACTTAAGTTCGTCTTTAAATTAATTGAACCGCCCACAACACAACATTTTTGTTTAATTTTCAACTATGAACATAAAATAATAAGAATTATATTGTAATTTATTCTATTCTTGCACAAATCTAGTGACCGTGCGATCATAATGAACCGTTCTCCGCATCAGGCGTTAGATTTATTTGTTAACAATAGGTTATTGTCAAAGCCCTATTCTAAACGAAGTATTGTTAATTACTTTCGACTCTTAAAATACATGTGAGATGTAGGTACTACACACTAGTTCGAGTCGGCATTCGGCACAGCCGGGCGACAAAATATTTTTAAATTAGATTGTCTCACTCTCTAAGAAAGTGGAACGGACATGTGCAAAGTACAATCAACACTATAGGATAATTGTATTGATTTGTATATTTAGTTAGTAAGTCGTTTAATTTAGTACCTAGTGTATATATTGTATATATCATTTTGATGTTTATGAAATAAAACATAATCTATACTATTCTATTTTTTTATTTACAAAAATAGTATTAATTAAATATTTTTTTTTTTTTTTTAAATGGACTCAATTTGGTTCTTAGTCTTTTACGCTACATTGCAATTAATTATTAAGAACCTGAATCTTTTAAATAAAGTATTTAAAAAAAAATGACTTTGCGGAACGGTTGTGCCGAATTATTTCGACCTGAATAAGTCTGTAGCACCCCTCACTGTAGGAAACCCGACTATTATTTGTTAGTATAAGTTTTGGTCTGAGCACCGTGAAATGCTGTTTCTTGTTACTCACTTCGAAAACTGTTTACTAAAGTAATTTCAACACAGCAAAACATCAATAAGTTTGTGCAAGGCAAGCCTGACTCAATAGAAACGCCCCATGCATCTGATTCACTCTCGACGTTGCATGTTTACTGTTGCTAGAGTACTTACATACCTACCGCTAACTAATCAAATACATATAATTTCCTCATTGACACGGATACCTAAATATTTGATGTGCCCTACATTCAAATGAAATGTGGCAATCTAAGTCCCTTGGCCTTTGTTATCTCGACATGCGCAAGTCTCAGTTCATACTAGCCGCATGTGAGGAGACCATTAATAGACTCGTTATCCGACGCTACGGCTAATTTAGCATTTCTATCTACTTGACTGAAACTAGCCAGTTAATAAATAACAAAGATAAAAAGCCTTTTTGCTGTAACGGCAAAGGGATTGGCGTTGAATATTACTTTAATTAGAAGTTCAAAATAATACTGCCTAGAAATAATTATTATTTGTAGAGTAAAGCGTATTGGTTATTGGTTATGCTATTTTGTTATTAAACTTTTTATTCCCACAGGAACGTTATACCGGGATAAAAAATATTCTACAAACATAGAACGTAACGTAGTAGTTTCTTTAATAAACGTATTTTCTTTCTTTTTCTCTTTCTATGTCCTAACCTAGGTCATTATCTATTCGTGTGCCAATTTTCATCCAAATCCGTTCAGCCGCTAAGGCTTGAATGTAACAAACAGGCAGTTACCGCCGAATTTATAATATTTTATTAAAATATTATAATTAAATAAAATTAAATATTAAATTATATAATAAGTATGGATGTTATTATATCAATATTATTGCCTCATCGTAAAGCAAATTTAGATACTTATTAAATTGGTCAGAATCCTGCTTGATATTTTCTATTGAGTAAAAACATATAATGTTACCTTATACAGTAGGTTTTCTAATCTTTTATCCGGGTTTCATCGGTGTACGTACCTATTACACTTCCTTACACAATATCCCCAATAAATATTCAAACAAGAACAATGCAAGTCCCCGAGCACAGACGAAGTGACGTAAATTAAAATATTTGCTAATTCCATGAATACTTCAGTGGGCCTGGCTCCCTTAGTAATTGCAAGTGACAGGCTTTGTTTGACTTACGATTTCATTAATATGCAAGTGATCAGCGACCCAGTCGCGGCCCTCCCGGAATTCGTCGTTTAGTCCCATCAGGTAGAGGGTGTCGAGTCCATCGACGATGGTGGCTCCGAGCTCGCCCGCGCCGAACACGCTCGACAAGTGAGCTCGCTTCGATATTGGCTTCAGCTCGTTCTTGCCCCAAGCGTAAAGCTTGTAGTTATTCCATGCGTGCAGCATCATCTGAGGAAGGACAGTCAGTGTTAATTTCGTATTAAAGAGTTTGTTTAATCGTAACTTAATCTTTAACAGCTCGTTGTAGTACACAGATACATTATCGAGACATAATGGACAGTAGATAAGCAGCCCGTGACGCTTCTATTTGCCGGCAAATAGACCGTCATATATTATGAAGACGGTTTTTTTCGACAACATCATTCGACAGCGTACCTTCGTCGGTTGGTGAGGTTGCTAAAAGTGCTAAGTTTTTTTCGGAATCAAAGAAATAAACGCAACTTTATCGTTACTTGAATCTCAGTTGCAAGACTTGCAAGATTAAAACGTTAGCATGAAACGTTCGCCATCACGGTAGCCACAGGAAAGTCAAAATGTTTTCCAGATCATGTGAACAAATATTTTTTCATAAAGTACGACCACATTTCACATTTCAAAGGCGTACCGTGAACGAGGTCTTTTCAAAAAGTGTGCTCGCAAAGCTTTTATTCTGAACAAGTTTTAATCTCGACCGCTCCGTGCGGAGACGGGCCACTAATGAAAGGATATCGGACTTACGTCAGGGCCATTAATTATTATTAGGTACCGGGAAACTTCGAGTCCCCAGTGACTTGGAAAAACTGAGAGACTTTAACCAATTACACTTTAAATTGAGCATAGTGAGATTTAAGAAAATAAATTATTGGAAATGGCACTTCTCGATTTCTACTGCTGAACAGGAATAATCGTACTTAGACAATGAAACAGATTTTCAGAATATTAATTCTTAATGAAGGTATATTAACTATGTATGAAATGCCTGATAAAACATTATTATTCCTTAGACACTTAATAACTTGAGGAAAACAGCCCATCATTAATAATGGTGTGTACCGTCAAAAGGGCGATTGTCTTTTGACGGTCAATTACAAAGCAATAACTCAAACCTGAATAACATATAGCCGTTTTTGGATTACAGTGTCCTTGTCGTCTGGTCCCGTAATGCTATCTAGTTTAATTTCTTTAACCACTTCTCGTGACATTCGACCACGTCTGCCTCTTGGGTGCATCGACGCTCTTGAATCGAGATCCGACAGGTGGACCAGCAGTACCATTCCAACAGTAAACGCTATCCCGAGGAGCACCAAACGCAAGACGACACGCATTGTTACCGGTTGTCGTACGCGAATGAATTTCTATACAACTGCTAACTTATTCAAACCCGCTAAATTCCACAAATACTATCGCTGTAACTATTTGTTGAAGTATTTAACGTATTTTTTACTTTATTAATTATTTATTAGATATCGAAGTGGCTAAGTATGTTCATGTCATGAACCCGTGACACACGTTAAATATGATCCAACTGAATGATTAATGTTAACAAATTATGTGACAAGAGTGGAGTGCGTACACATGCGCGTACGTCGGCGCCGCGTGACATATTGATGATGTGCCGTCTCTCGCTCTCAATCACGATATTGATGTTTAGAGATCTCTCAGATATCAGTAAAACTATGTACACTAACACCAAATTGTTATCGAAACAAATACCATCGTTTTATAAATAATTTCTCATATCGCACGATTTTTCGCTCATGTGTAACAACTTGGTTGTTGAATTTTTTGTATGGCACCCCGTGATTTTAGTCGTTTGGAAATTCCCGCCCGCCTTAAAACGGGTCTAGAAGACTCTTACTGACTTATACCTGAGGGTCTTCCTTCATCTTCACTTCTACATCCTCACCTACGCCCGCAGATATTGGGGTCCCGTCAGCCGCTGCGGCCGCAATTTCTGCTAAGTGCCTCCGTCTTGAACCGGTCCATCACACTTAAGCCACACGTATCTTATGGTGCCGGAGGTCGTAACGCACCCTTTTGTACCAGGTATGCCTGCAGTAGATTGAAAGAGAAGGGCGTAGCCTTTCTTCTCCTTTTCATCACATTTTTTTTTTTGAGATCATCACTTCCTCGCCAGGAGGCGTCGGTCTCGCTTCTGACAGACATAGACTGGACCCCGGCCGAGAACCAGAGGTTACCCGCAACACCGTATGTCGCGACGAAGTCACGGTTCTACACTGCCCAATCTGGGCGCATTACACACTGAAGACGCTGTTAGGCTTATCGGTCGGCCTATATCACACATATAAATACTTTCCGAAGCATTCAAGACCGGAGAGCATCTGTGTCAACTGGAAGGCGAGGATGCCATGCCGTCTTTCTAGCCACTCCTCCATAGCGGGACTTGGCGCCGCTATTGCTACATGCTCCTACCTCGTATTTTCAACTAACGCATTAAATGCTTCGAATCAGAATGCTTCGAATGCTTCGAATCATATTATTATTACTTGTTTTGTTTTTTTATAAATAGGTACCTACTTATTTATAATGAGATAAAAAATTGTTACAATTGGAATTTCCCTGCAATCGTATAAAGTACCTAATTAAATATCGTATTTACTTGTTTTCGTTTTCGAATAATTTTTTTAACGACACGATAACCTAAGGTTAACAGACGTTTAGAGTTAATAGCTGATAATTTTAGCAGAACAATGTCTTTCCTTAAGATAAAGCCTCCGAACTTAGCACTGTTAGCACAGCAGCGATTCCGGAAACTGTTTCACACATAACGACACAAACCGATATAAAATTCAGGAGCACCGTTTGTAAGTAAAGCAGGAATAAATAATTTAACATTTTCAGATTAGAGAAAGACGTACTGCATAAAGAGGCGGTCGAGATAAAGAGAGATATTAATGATACCGAATACATTTTCTGTCAGCGCAATAAGAAATGATGGTGACAAAAGACTTACGCGAAGATTACATTATTTGAGATCGAAAGAAATCTTTCATCGTTACGTATTTGCTTAATTACAGCGTTTTTTATGTCTACGTCTGTGCCTACGTGTACTTTTACTTTTCTTTTACAAATCAAGACCCTTAAATTTAAGGTTTATTTTCGCCTATTTTTGTCTTCAATCAAAATAACTTACTCATCAAAGGTGGTAGGTATTTTTAAAGATTCTGAGGTGGAAAACGGATCCGTTCAACTAGGTACAAAAACTAAAGCCCGCGTTATTCGGTAACATTTGAGGATCGGGGTAAACAGTTGATTATAGGGAAAAGTAGTCGGGAGGCAGGAGGCGGGGCTCGCGAGGCATATATGCCGACGACGCCACCGCTAGGGAACTAATCTCGGCGGGCGGTAATTAAGTGTGGCCTCCAGTGCACTGCGGTCCGTAAATCCGAGCCTCCTCCAGATTTACTGTTATAGCCCGCGCAGACACCATAAGACCTCTTCCTCCGCACACGTCTTCACACTGACTTATTGCCCGTGCGGCTCTCCGAACTATCACTTTAACTGCCGACCGCAACACCGCTAAACCTTTATCCCCGGAAATCCACTACGCAGCTCAGTTTATTTGTCAATACTTTGTACCTTTACTGTTTTATGGCAAAAAAGAAAAAGATATTGGTACGACATATTTCGCACTTATGAAGACATTAATATTCTCAAAGAGGCAGTAGATACGCCGACGGAGTACAAGCAGTTTTCTTTAGTTGAAAATGACCTGGATGAATCTGTGTTGCTTTTACACTACTGTCATAAAACTGTTCTGCTCAAAATGTATATTGTTGAGAACTTATTTACATGTTGTCGACGGACAAGAGGCTCTTTCGTACAAGTTATCAAAGAGATTGTATTATATAGTTGTAGCACTTTTCACTGAATTGCTGACTTGATGCTTTGACCTTTATTTTATGTATAATGATATTTAGATGTAGGACTGTGCCATGGACCGGTTTTGTTTGGCCAAATTTATTCCGTAACGTTAATTGATGAAGTTGTCCAAAAGTCAAATCAATCTTGAAAGAATCTATCTTGAGGGGAATCCTTAGTTAATAATTATAATAAGTTTGACGATTGGATATGAAATTGATGATTATTATTCAATAATTATATATCATTCCTACAGTCGCGAATCGCATTTTGATCAACATACGACGTAAAACAGAGCTGCAATTTGCAAAAAACCAAAGTAAATTTGAATTTGGCGGGCTACAACTGAGAATTCACCTTAACATAGACTAACAATTGACGCTAAATAAACGCTTGTTATAATTAATTAAATTAGGAGATCTCTGCTCATGACGTCTTTCGTTACTAAGAAAACAAGGCGTTAAGTAAACAAAAACAAGAATACCAACAAAAAACCGGAAAGAATTAAAAAGGAAAGTTATCTCGGCGATTGTCAGTGAAATGGAACAGCATTATTAGAAATTGCCGTAAAAACAAGTGATTTAATGATAAAAGCATTAAAAACAATGTCGTTTATTGTGCCAACATTGCATTGTCCCTTCCGATACCCGAAGAGAAAGGTTTTGATTTACAGCTGTCGTCGATTAGGTGACGATATTTCTAAAGAGGAAGAGAATTCAGAAAATCAGTTCTTTGATATTCCATGTCCGTTGAGAATTAAACAAGTAGGTATAATTTGTATTGAGCAACTCTAACCAGTCCAGCAGAGGACTGTAGGCTGATGATTATGTTGAATTCTCCTCAACAGTCTGATTAAAGTATATCGCATACAAATCGACATCCTCCAAAACCAACATTAATTTTAATAAAAGAAATAAACCAATAAGTTAAATCATTATCTGTCCAGAACTCCAGATGGTAGCACAATTAACTTACGCGCCTTTTGTTCAGAATTTCACATGACAGAGTCATCGTCATCTGCGTAGCCTGTTCCGAACTACGTTGGGATCAGCTTCCAGTCTAACCGGGTGCAGTTGAGTACCAGTATTTATTTTACATGGAACGACTGCCTATCTTACCTCCACAACGCAGTTACTATGGGTACCCCTTGGTAAGACTAAACCAATCAATTAAATAAGGCTCTAAAAATCACATAAAGATGACGCATCATTTTCGGGTAGCTTTATCGTGTTAAATTCGAATAAAACTACGCGTGTTTAACGAGAAACCTCGCGACCCTCGCCTCTGTTTGAGGTGTCAAATTGAAGCCCTGTCGTTGATCGATTGTCTTGTCCCAAAACACGTTTGTCTATTTCGCTTTCAGTCACCAACAAATACATACATACAGCCTGTTAAACGTGACGTTGACAGGCACAAAACACGAGCCAGTAACCCGTAAAATTAAAATCGTAAATGGTGTAATTTGTTGAGAGGGTTAAAATACTTTTGAATCTACATTGTCCTTATTCCTATCACTATTTCAGTTCAGCAAGACAATAGAAAAAATGGGGATTAAGTCACATTTGAGCTAAACAGGAGAAATGAAAACAAAATATTCAATGATATACCAGGTTCGATAGCGACTACCACAGGCCGCGCAGAAAGATGGATTGAATGCTCTTCGTCACGATAACACGCAGGATGACGTATCTTAAGGATGGAGCCACTGTTTGAGTTTTTCTCTAATGGAAAATCTGCATAATGGCTCGCTCCCCCGTGATTCGATTTGCACGGAACACGTTAACGTGGAGGCGCGCGCGCCGTCACCCGCGCCTCCTCTAATGGACCACTACTATTTACTCGCCG
The DNA here is from genome assembly GCA_917490735.1 of Dryobotodes eremita. Classification (NCBI taxonomy): domain Eukaryota; kingdom Metazoa; phylum Arthropoda; class Insecta; order Lepidoptera; family Noctuidae; genus Dryobotodes; species Dryobotodes eremita. The sequence goes on from OU823248.1 coordinate 7,406,583, forward strand.
GCGGAAGACGCCAGTTTTTGTAGATCTCCTTTTGCAAAGTGAACTTGTAAGTGGGCCGCCTTTGTGACTTAACTGCCTTTCACGAGGATAAAACGAACGATCGACGGCGTCTGTCTCACCGACAAACATGGGAACCCTTGTAAGCGATATCCAATAATGCCGGGCCCTTGAGCTCACTCGTGTTTTATGTCCATTATAAGGGCACGCCAACTGAAAGATTTGCAAGCTTCACTCTGGCCCGCGACTGACAGCGGCCAAATAAATCATCAGCTAGACAGAAATATTAAAAAATATGACGAAGCACAAGCAATTAATTACTGTAAGCGAGCGCTGAAGCCGCCTAAAGAATTCCTGAAAATTTTTGGGATCATATAGCGGATTTGTATTATTACTAAAACAATAACATCCTTTTTTATTTAGATTCATGAGCGGGGAAGGGTCGGAATCGAAAAATATTTTTGATAGGGGTTAGCTGAGGCCCACATTTATCATTATCACGTCGTCGACGTGGCAGGTCACCGCACCTTTACTGTGCCTACTAAATCATAAAAGTTGCAAGTCGGAATCATATTTTACCCAGCTGTACATGCGTATGTATAGTTTTCACGAGTCTTCAGAACAACATCCATCAAGTAATGGTAAATTATTACGCGATGTCCTTCACGCTACGTAACTCTTTAACTGTTAAGCAATCATGGTGTATTAAGTACTACTTAATAATCTTTAACTAGGTATACAACGGTGTTCATTGTACAGGACACGTTTTGTAATAATCCATGTTGATTAAGTATTCATATTCATATTCGTTTATCTACGTTCCATAAAGTAAAACACGAGGTTAACATAAGGCTTAGAGCTAAGAGCCGCTGTAGACCCTGTTAGGGCACGGCAAAAGGTATTGTTTTATACATAGGTACATACCTAACATAGAGTAGTATTAGTATATACTTAGTAGTATTGCTTTACTATCGTATAATACTTAATAAGAGTAAAAGGAGCTATATTTCTAAGTAAATGAATATGGAAGTAAAAGGAAAATAAAAGAACAATACAAAGAAAATGTTTCAGGCATGTAGAAAAAGAAAATGTAACTGGAGGGCATTTATATACGTGAGTAGTTAACGTGTGAGCCGACAGGTGGGGGCAGAAATATTTTCACACTGCTCTTAGTTCATCCGACACGCTTCGGCAGAAAAAGGTTACACATAAGGCTTACGTCGTCAAACCAGTTGGCCAAAAATATAAGTACGTATACGGCGTCAGCGCTAGTAATTTAAGTGTCACCATGGATGTTAACAAAGCGAAATCATTAGCGGAAAAACGCGCGATGGTGAATGGAAATCGCAGCATCCAAAAAACGAGTGGATTTTAGTGCAGGAGGAAATACTCAAAAATTTACCACTAGTTATAACCCATTTACCGCTAGTTAGAACTTGTAAGCTCGATGTTGTTAGGTAGAAAACGATTTGGAAAAAATCTGCTTGTACTAAAATACAATGGGGGAGAGACCAATACAGACGGAGAGTTTCACAGGAATGCCAGGATGGAGTTCAATATATGGTGGTATGGTGGTGGAGGTATGGTATGGTGCGGTAATACTTACACGCAGCTAGAAAACAAATTGTTGTTGTTGTTGTTGTATCATCTTATTTTGTAGTATAATCCTACTAATATTATAAATGTGAAAGTGTGGATGTTTGGATGTTTGTTATTCAATCACGCAAAAACGGCTGAACGGATTTGGATGAAATTTGGCACATAGGTAGACCATGACTTGGATTAAAACACGATATTTCATCGGGATCGAGACTTATGCGGGTGAAACCGAGGGGCGCAGCTAGTCTAATCATAATAATAACATAATATGACGTCACGTTGACGTGTGTCGGGCATGCCATCGTCCGGGTGAGTCCATCAGACATATTATCTCTGGTTGTTCTCGTCTAGCTAACGGCGAGTACTTGCACAGGCATAACCAAGTAGCCAGGATTATTCACCAGCAACTTGCTTTGAAATATAAACTGGTGGATTCTGAGGTACCGTACTACAAGTATGTGCCCGACCCAGTTCTTGAAAATGACCATATCACGTTGTACTGGGATCGGTCTATCATTACTGACAGGACTATTGTCGCCAATAAGCCTGATATAGTGGTGATAGATCGATTAGCGCGTCGCACAATGATTATCGATATTACCATTCCGCATGACGAGAACCTCGTGAAAGCTGAGAAAGAGAAACAAATTAAATATCTCGACTTAGCACACGAGGTTGTTGACATGTGGAATGTGAGCTCGGCTATCATTGTGCCGATTGTCGTGACAGCCAATGGCTTAATAGCCAAGAGCGTCGACCAACACCTGAGGAGGCTCTCGTTGGGCAGCTGGCAGCCCGCATTGTTAGGAGGTTCCTCTCTCTGGAGCCCTGACCGCCTGTAGCTTGGACCCCGTTCCCGATACCGGTGGGCTACTATTTTTTATATTTTTAAATGTTTTTATATTCTAATATTTAAAAATATAATTTGTATGTACATATAATAAATCACTAAATATAATTAATCACTCCACGCTGACACCACATTGGTATCTACATTGCATCCGTGCGAAAACGGGACGGGTCGCTAGTTACTTAATAAAACTATTTGTAATAAGTTTTATTACGTAGAAGATAATAAATAGAAAATAAGGTGTTCATTTTATTAGAATCGTGAAAGGTGTCGTTTCTAAATTGGGAACAACAAAACGGAAATCCAACACGTGCTTTTATTGGGTTAGTAGTAATCAAATATCGACCGGTGAGACCTGATACGCACGAGCCTCACTGGCGTATATTGTGTTCGGCGGACTTCGGCGTATTCATTTGAATTTATAAATGGTTGCATGTAAGTGCGGCCAATGAAACGCCCATTCGCAGGGCTGCAATAGTACCGCTCTATTTGTTCAGGACAGCGTAGACGGAAGTTCGTGTAGGCGCGGATCGCAAACACCGGCGCGTTTCCGCTTTTGTGGTGCACTGGTTCAATAAAGCAATACTGGCTTTACTTCAATGCAGAATACAATGCTCGCACACTGTAGGTAGCACGTAACTCGGTGCCCTGATAAAACATCGTTCGTGACGGTTCATGGCCAAAACACGATTTTCTTCACAAAACAAGTTTCGCTTATTACTTTAGTAAATACGTTGATAGTAACAGTTTGCCTTTTGAGACGATAATTTCCACTCAATTCAATAAAACGCTGCTATTCAGAGACCTACGACATTTCTATGGTGTAAGGCAAGTTACGAGTGTCCCATTACGAACGAATGGGTCGAAGGCACACAGTTCCTCCGAGCTGTTATTTTTACTGCAACACCTGCGCAGTCCGTAAATTACAGCAGAAATCCTTAACCTTGGCTTTATTGCTGCACTAAACTGCGTGTTCACACAGCCTTTCATTATTAAGATATGAACCTAAATAATTCAAGCAGAAATTACCATCTACTAATTTCCTTTTTTGGGAAGCTAAGACAAAGTCGAATCAATTACATTCGTAGTGTTCATTCATCTTCTAGAGAATGAAGGCTTTTTTAGATTATTTTCGTCATTCAATTTCTCATCATAATCTTCCATTAGTTAATTGGATTTATTTTCTATTAGGCAAGCGGAGCAACTATATGTATAGAAGATTGCGTATACTTCCAACTTGCAAGTTTATGATTTAGTAGGCGAAGCAAAGGTGCGGTGACCCATCACGTCACTTTTATCTATTCGTCTGTCATAATAATTAATATGTCTTGAACATCGAGGTCTTATGTAACAGTTTCGCATTTATGTTTTATTATTATATAGGTCAGCGTGTGCACATGACTGCAGATAAGAATATAAATAATAAAATCTATTTAACAGTTTACAAAATTGGTCGAATTGGTCTTAAAAAGCGATTCAGATTCCATGAGATAGAAAGTGAACATGCTGGAAAAGAAGGAAGACATTTCGGCTTATAATCCGTCAAACGTTGGCGCGATCCAAATACCCTTATTTAATTTCTATCTCAATTTATCCATTTTATCCATACACAAATAAGATTATACAGCCGTGTCTGTTTATTGATTTTTGCAACATTTTCCTCAACGTCATTTATTTTGGATGACGAAACAGCTTTTTAGACCCGGAATAACATTCTGTGTTATATTTTTTATGGTTTTTACTATTTTATTAACATGCTTGAGGCCATACAAGTTATTTAATAAACATGCAAGGAAGACGCCATTGCTGTACAAGACATACTTATGGAAACATGTTTTGTTATCAAAGTATTAACATTTTTGACATCGAATTATAATGTTACTGAGTGGTTACAAACACGGCATATGCTTTAAAAGTAAACTCCAAAAGGCAAACTGTAAACAAAATTGAGTGCATGTTACAGATTATTTTTAGGCGGAAGATATTCCTTTGGGCGTGCTTTAAACGTAGCTTACGTAACTCCGAAATTCCTCGTGATGAAATATCAGGGTGTTACACAGCGTGAAATAGAAAAGCTAATCTGTGGAGTAGTTGGCGTCGAAGTGGAGGCGAGTTTATCTTTTGTGTAAACTTTCATTCGGCGCCGCTAAGCCGCCCAGTTTAAGCCTTAAACTATAAGGTAGCTGCGCGTTTCCGAAGAATGCGCTTTAAGAAGTCTTTATACTGCACAGTTGCACACTTTCTTCTTAGAAATTAAAGTGGGAAATAACTGACTTTAATACTTTAGCTTTATGGCTTTATGAAAGGAACTTTCAGTTAAGTTTAGTTTGAAATAACCTTTTTCAGGACGGAACTTTTATTTCTAATATTTCACCGTTCTCTTCCCTTATACATTTTCTGCTAGTGACCGTATAAGGTTCGTTTATACAAACAAATCTTATCGACTTACAACCCTCGCTAAGATTGTAAGAAACAGAATTATTGATTTGTATTAGCAGAGCTTGATCCTAGTCAAAGCTCTTTTCGTCCCACCAACAGGCAACCAAAACACAATGCAACGCGGGTAAGTAATCATAATTTACGTTTTCAATTAAACTGTTAACGACAACGTTTTTATTGTGGGATGCATTAATATACAGCGGGAACACACGCTGCGGGTAATCTCCGAATTTACGAGTGCTGACAGCGGCGCCCGTGCGGTATGCCGTAGTGTTGCACAGAATATTTGCATACTACCCGCACACAGGCTCCCACAACTTTAATCACGACCGAGTCAAAAATGTAATGAGTTATTTGTATTGTTTTCGTAGACCGCGTACTAATTAAGGCTGCCTACGGCAAGGCGTACACGATTGTGCACTACTGTACCAAATGAATGAAGTTGAAGAAAATTACAATTGCGAATCTGAAGTTTGTTTTGATTTGGTTGAACCTCGGGAAAAAGGAAACAGAAGTTTGGAATAGAAACACTACGATGCATTTTGTATGTGAAAGGGAACATTTATGAAAGGTAGGAGAACAAGCATGGCAGTTAATTATTCCTTCAAAATAAAATAAAGGACAGTAGTCAAAAATCACAATGCAACAACATAAATTGTGAAGATTTTCATAATAAATCCCATCATCAACTCAAATATGACAGAAGTCATCTTTTAACCACCCATACTGCAGAAACTTTACGAAAGATGGAAGTGTAATACAGACGAAATACGAAAATTCAGTGAATCACAGATAACATCTCAAAATCCCAGTCATAACGCGACAAACACCCACCCATAGCCATCGAAGGAAAGATAAAGTACAAATGTCCTGATACGTATCCGTTGGGTAGGAGCGAAAATCACGGGTAGACTGAAATACTAGATATTGGCAAAGTTTCGAGGGCTCGAGCATGGTTCGGCTTTCACGACCGTTACTCTATTTCACAATCGCTACTCTATATCAACAGTTTTATCTCACTGTTTTATTGTTATAGCCATTTTACTGCAATTGGTAAGTGAAGAGAGCACGTTGTCACGTCACGCGTCGTTTACCGTTCGATACTTACGGCCATAGAAACTCTTTAAATTACAATTTTTTACATTAAATTTACGTTATTAAAGAATAAAATTAAATGTCTCGCGCATGTTTCTAATTCAATCTCTCAATCTAATAGGTAATATCGGCACGTGTGGTAATCAACATGATTATTTAAGCATGGTTATTTAATGACTATTTCTCGTTTGTACCGCGTCGTATGCTGTTGAGATTTCGCCACTTGATTCCAAAACGGGGGTCGAAAAAGAAATCACCAGATCAGTGTTTCCCTGAGATTTTTATGCAGATTCGACAGTCACTGTAGGTTCGTATCCTTTTACTAGTTTTATATAATATTTCCAAGAACCCGAATGAAAGGTTGAACAGTTAAAGAACAAGAAAAAAGGATGATGATGGATTATTTAGAGAACCTCAAAAGAAAACGTTATATTTTTTCTCTGAAACCACAAGACCGACACATTGGAAAACCTTTATTGCAGCTACGAAATAAACGTATAAAAGGCTATTATTACGTAGTACGTGGCTGAGTTAAACCGAACGGCAGTTACAGTAGGCGATAGAAAAAACTCGATTTTTCTTAGTGGACAGTCTAACGAGCGGTCCCCTGTGCAACGACTGGCGCAGTACCAGGACGACATGGAAAAGGCGGGATGGGGTGGACCGAGTGTGGACGCAAAAATCTTCCCTTTTTGCTCATGTACCGTGTTTGATAGCATTGAATGCTTTTAAACGTATAAGTATGTCTAAACTACATATTATTTTATGTCACGTTTACGTAGGAAAAAAGGAAACCATAGAACTTTTTTTTCTGCTTAACACATAAAACGGAGCTGAGGAATATTTGGGTATTTAGAACTTGCTGAGATTGGAAGAAAAAACATGTTGCGCCGGCGACCCCCAGTAACATTGGACAAGGGCAGAAATGTGATTATGAAGATTCTTTCAGTTATGGCCCTTAGGGTATATCCCAGTAATGTTTCATTCAAACGGAAATACAATTCAGTTTGCTTTATCTTTATTTGTGCAACTGTCTTAATGAAAGACGATAACGCGGTGGCGATATATTCAGTGTCAAACGTAACGGTAAACGTATGACTCGCAGATTAATTGAATTCACTTGTAAGGTGTTAATGACTTGGTTATATAAATATAGTTGGAAATTGAAAGAGTTTTTGGTTGCCTGACATTGTCAGCAGATGTTTTTAACTTACATTTGTTTAACCGTGAAAATACAAGTGCGATTTTGACTAAAGGCACATTGTTAATACGCGCGTGTCCGCGCTCTTTTGTGATAGCTAAGATAATTCACAGGAAACCATTGTACCTATACGCCCCCAGACTCTATGTAAATACTTCCTGAATGAGAAATTCAGTTGCGTTATATGGCCAGCATTTATGGTAATGAATATAATAATAGACAATCATACTTATCTGCATTTATTCACATTTTTACCGTAATTATTTCAAATTAGAATACTTTGTCTCACTGTAGTCCCCAATTGAGGCATTGGCAATAATTTGCATGACTCGGTCAGTATCTTTTTCCAGACTTCCATCAATTCATGAAATCAAACCAGTTCGTCCATATATTTAATGCAAAGCGAAGTTCCACTAAATTCTGGTTGTATACCATTGCACTTTCATCAAAGCATTATGTTTACAGAACAAAGGTGGAATGGAAAGTCACGCAATTGATTCAATGTCACTGTCGCTTCTCATAACACACCCGGCGTGAAGATACCTAAAACAAGTAACGGAAGATGGCATCGATCTTTATTGAGGAGCTCGTGGCTTTGTAATAACAGTCGCACGGATCGATCAAGGTTAAGCTACTCTTGGCGATGTCGGTCCGTGGATGGGTCACCATCCAATAGGTGCATACCGAGACCCACACGTAACAACGTAAGCCATTGGTCAGTTGTTAAAAGTAATCAGAAGCAGAAAGTTGACCACATGTCTTATCAAGAGTATCATGTTTACCCAGTTACTGGTTTGTGGAGGACAGATTGGCAAGCGTTCAATGTACTTATAAAATTTTAAATTAACAAACCCATAACACAAACAAAACCTCTAAAAACGGCTAAACAGATTTTCTTCTTCCTTTTTTTTTTAGCTACGAACACTATAAAGTCACCTTTCAAAAAAAAAACTAAATTAGTTAAGCCGTTTGGGAGCTACGATGCCGCAGACAGACACACAGATAAAGTTAAAGTTATAACAACCCTCTTTTTCCGTCGGGGGTTAAATATAATGGTATTCAGTTGCATTCGGTTCGAGTGGAAGCTGACCCCAACGTAGTTGGGCAAAAGCTAGTCAGATGATGAGGAGAATCCTTTACTAGTGATTAGGTTTCTACAACAGGTGCATGAAAACCTCGCGAGTTGTAATTAAAAGCACACAGCATAATGCGAACTCAATATGTTCTTCTCCAGTCAATTTTGTAATCGACCTTGACTTCGTCTTTATCAAGATGCAAAATAAGTTACCGACTTGGGTCTAAAAGATTCCTTTTCTCAAGCATGCTTGGAAATTCGAGCATTATTTTGACAACCGTCTTCGAGATAAATTGTAAATGCTGTACTGGTCAAATACATGCGAGCAGCGGCCGGCAATGTTAGTATAAAAATCCATATCTGCCGTGTTTAGCGGCCGGCAATGTTAATATGAAAATCCATATCTGCGTGTAATTTAAAAATCGAACGAACTTTTTACTTTGACTAATGGCAACCAAGGAGGTAACTTATCAATGATTTTATTTAAAACTCGAACTGGCTTAGCAAATAGAGAAGCTGTTTGTAGCTGTTTAAAGTGAAAAAGAAACAAACATATTGGCGCGAGAAAAGTTATCGTTGTTCGTCATTGATTCTGGAATTTATAATTAATTTACTTATTTTGAATTTCCGCGTATTATTTGAGAAAAGTACTATACAAGCCTTGGCCGCAACCAATGCCTCTGTTGTCGGCCGCTGCAGTAATGATATCTAGTCTTATAGTTTATCTTACGATAAGCTCTGCGAGTAGAAAACATTTTAAAGCCAAAACGTTTTCAAATCACGTGTGTAGCAAAGCAATCGAGATTGTATCGAAATGCGACGAGATAAGTCGACGACGCATAAAAGGAAACGGTGAACAGTCCAACTAGCACGTCTCTCCTTAAGGGGGAAGCTCCAAGTTGTCCGCGAAATTCAAATTTTCTTAAGTTTTTTGCAATTTGCAGGTCAGTGTCAGGTTGTATGTTGAACAAAATATGAGTCGCGACCGTAACAAGTATGTATGATTGATAAAAATATAAATCAATTGGATTATATGAACTTAGAGGGTTGTATTGATGATTTTAATTCTGTAAATACATACACACTTCTTACGGTCGCGAATCAAATTTTGTTCAATATACTACCTGACACTGACCTGCAAATTGCAAAACGTAAGAAAATTTGAATTTCGCGGTCAACCTGGCGCTTCCCCCTTAATATTTCTTGTGATAGCGGGCTGCGGTGCACACCACCACACTACCACCCGCCACCATCCGTGCTCTGAATCGAGCAACTTTAAAGAAATCTCTTTACTCGAATACTAAGCGACGCCTCCACCAAGTTTCTAAAGGCTCGCCAACTTTACAGTCCAGGCGATATGTGAATGTTTAAAATCCGTATTACTCATATTGTTTTGTTTATAATAGGTACATATATTACTGCTCACCTAGCAATTTGCATAGCTCAACATATTTAACTTGATGCACAATAATACAACGGGTAATGTTTACACAAGTGGACTCGTGGATAACAAAAACATTAAACTAACAACCGTTAATCCAAACTTGTATTATAAATTCGAAAGTAACTCTGTCTGTATGTTACCTTTTCACGCCTAGACCACTGAACGGATTTCGATAAAATTTGGTAAGGACATAGACAGCATCCTGGGGAAGGACATAGGCTTTTTTATCCCGGTAGCACGTTCCCGTGGCATAATTTTCGACATCGCGGGCGAAGCCGCGGGCAGAAGCTAGTAGCGTATAAACCGAAACAATACATATTACAAAAGTAAATAGAGAATGTAAGCAGAAAGTCGAAAGAGCCGCGTCATGCGGGCCAAGATAAAACTACTGTTTGTACAGATTCAGTGGTGGACAAAATTACTACCCTCTTAATCAGTCCTCTGAGCGACCAAATTAAATGAAAACAGAAAATTTTGTTTCACTAAAACCTGTAAAATGTTGCTTTAATGGTATAAAAACCACATTAAGAAACGTATCAAATCTGGTTAAAAGCAGAGCTTTTGAAACTTGTATTAATGTTTCTCCGAGACAAAGCCTTAAGAGAAATATACCACAAAGTTACAAGCTTTTCTCCAGACGAAATGTAATTTCAAAGTCGGCGGAGCTAAGTTAACGCCGGCTGTGCGATACTCAACGAAATTGCTGATTTAAGTCATGTAGAGGCCCTTTCCTTTGACACGATCATGCTACTGTACACGCTCATTTATTTAGACAACAATTTAAAACATTCAATGTAGTGCAGAGATGGAGCTTGTCTTACTTGCCGAGACGTGATACAGAATCCAGAAAGACATGATTCCACAATTATTTTAGAGGTGCTTGCATAATAAATAATTGTACGTACAGAATGTAGTAAAGGTTCCGGGACGTCAGATTCGCATTGTTAACAGACATAATGCACAGATGATGTTTTTAGTTAGACGAGTGGTTTTTACTCCAGGACATCTGGAATATTTAATGTACGGGTTCCCATAACAACTACCAACGAAGATCGATACAGATCAAATATACGGCATTGCAGCCAGCTTCATGGACATCGAGTTTTTATGTCTCAATCGGTACAGATAAGCAAGTTTGACATCGATGTCATATTTGATAATTATTTCATTTGCATTTCGCAGACAGCTAGCTAATGATGAGCCACAAATGACTCACAGCGATTGGCTAAGTTAGCGTTTGGCACGTACATTATCCATTGAGCGACGATGAGGAAGGACGGCGCGCTCGAGTGGGCACCATTCAACGACAAGTAGTAGCTGGAATGTCTCTGTGAATGCAATTAAAATAAAGCCCGCTTTGTTTACTTACTAAGAGTCACTAATTGCTTAATTCGCAAACAGAAGCTGTTTAAGCAACGCTCGTAACTACAACAAAGAGCAAAACAGATCAATTATTGCGGAAGATGCCGTAAACACAGCTGTTTAATTTCCAACTTGGTGATAATCAAACATTGTATTTCTTGGTTGAACTTACATAAATTATGGTTCAGCGGCTAGATTCCACTTTCGTATCGATATAATAAATACAAGGGAATTTATGTCAGCGTTTAATCTGAAGACAAAATCGCATTGGCAGTCACGAGGCGCATTGTTGTTGGGCAATAAGGTTTTCACACGACCCTCGCGCGTGCTCGCCTCGCTACCAATATCACAAATAATGTTCGTATATTTCAATAATTTCATCTTGATGGAGGATATGAAAGTCATGATCTCTAAGTTATGGCGGCTATCTGGCCAATATATATGCCCTTAAATTTAATTGAATATGAGACGATAACACATCCAACATCAGGAAATTCAAATTTTATGATCTTTATAATTTTGCGACCGTAATATAATAAGAAACGTACTTGGATCTACAGAGCTATTATTACTTCTATTAATATTCGTTTAACAAGTAAAAAGAGTCTAAAGACTACAATAACAGTTAATTTGAAAATTCAAACAATGATTGGTTTATGGAAGGTACTACATAAAGCAATCGGTATTCAAAGGCCTCGATTCATTGGTTCGTCACAGTCTGTTAAAAATGAACAAGCATTGCTGCCGATTCGGAAAAAGACATCTCATTCGAGATCCAATTTACGCCGGAGCGAGCAAACCGCATATAATCCATCCAGATGCGGAGTTGACTCCGCAAACAATTCATTTCAATTTCAATCCAAGTGTGTGCCAGTACCACTGTCCGCGGTCACTGCTCACTATTTCATCTGTGTAAACTGTTCCTAGAATATGATACCTTCAAAACTATCGACGGCATAATTGAAATGCTGTCCAATAAAATCAAACATTTAACCCTTGTTTCGAACGATTTCGGTTTTCCAGATTCCATTTACATTGATTTCAGCGATCATAAAATAATTTAACTATCTTCAAATTCATAGATGTTATCGGGTCTTTCAGGAAATTGCTGAACAGCTGAAATTGTAATTTTAGTAATGACTGGTGATTTCTTAAAATATTATTTACTTGCGTCGACCAACCATATGATAAAATTAATCATAAAGTATTTTTGTGTTGCAGAAACAAAGCTTTTCTTTACATTCGTACTTTTCGGAATCAAATTAGAAAAGAGCATATTTTATTTTCAGAGATGAGTACTTAGTTCGTTTTTGTGATGGCTTCCTTTGAACCGAAATCAAAGTTTGAATTAAGCAATCAAAGTTTACTCAAAGTTTACGTGGTGAGCACCACGGTCGCAAAATATTTGGTTAAATATATGGATAATCAGACTTCCGATGGATTGTAATCCAAAGTCGGTAAATATATTCATTCAAAAATGTTATCAGAAGTCTACATCAGGCAAATCACAAATCACTATGGAAGGATTTGTGTTGAGCATGACCGATACGCAATTTTTAACGTTTACATCCAGCAATGTTTTTTTAGATTACTCCGGTATCAAAACGCAGCCCCAGGAAAACATCAGATAAAATTGCGTAGTTCTTTAAAGATTTTTCCAAGTAGTTTGCAGAAACTATAACAAGCATTTCCACTTGGACAAATTATGTGTAAATTCGAGCTTACATAATAGAAACTCTCGGAGAGTTGTTAAATGTAAACTAAAATCTTCCTGACTTCTTACAAGGAGAGAGAATGGAAAACAGGGTGCTCGACCCTGCGCCGCGGGTCGGGGGAGGCGAAGTTGCTCGTTTTATATGCAAATTTTCTACGTCCTTATGAATATGAAAATTTTCTATTAGAACGTGTCGTTGTCAGCGTTCCCTTGATGTACCGAGAATGATGCCTTCTTTTTCATAGATTTTCGCCTTTCAGCAGTTTTCAACGAAAATGCAAATTGAATAAGAAGTCACTCTGCTGTCACTTTAAAGTGCAGCGTTTACATGCTTGCAGAAAAGTAGCGGATGTCTCCGAGATGTCAAGAACTTTTGACAACATTTTATCTTCAAATGTGTGTTTGATATTATTGAAGACGTGATTACAAGCCATGTTTTCTGCGGCCAATTAGCGACGTGGGGTTTTAGTTCCAAGGTTATTGCACCTAAGTGGATCATTTATAGAAAAATCGACTGATAAAATTTAATCGGAGTATAATGATCCACATAACAAGTTGGTAGTGCAGGACTCACGAGTTTATGCCCTAAACGGGCGGAGCGGTGTTTGTGAAACGCGCACATGAGGCCTCGGGCGTTGCATACAAGCACGTAACTACTCCCCCAGGACTCAGGACTGCGACATTCACTGAATATCTTTAAAGTTAGCGGGCACACGACGCGCCAGTTTCAAACTTCGAGGTAGAGAAAACGTATTAAGCCTATTGCCTTTAAAATGTAGACCGTATATATCCTTGTCAAAAGCATAAACGTAGGTAAATTCTATGTGTTTCAAACTACCATTACTAAATATCTACCAGAAATTTTATTAAAGTTACAAGAAATAATTAAATGAAAACAGCATTTAATTATTGTTTGAAATCGCATTTTCAACTCTATTACAAAACATTATCAATGTTTTCCATCGATACGAAATAGGCAAAGAAAAAAATCATTTGCGAGCAAAATCCGCAACTAAAGATTGCATTCGTAAGAAAAGCTATGGTTTTGCAAGATTAATAAGTATGTTGTTGGCATTACGTACGGCTACCATTGCGATGATATATGCTTTTGTAATGATAGAAGATTACAAAAAAGTTATGTAAGTAGAAAGCAAAGATTTTTAAATATTTGAGTAGAAAGTGCGTTAATCCCAGGTCTTTGTTGATATTATCATCAATGACAAAGAAGTCAGGATAGACTTTTAAATTTTTCTATAAACTTACATTTTCTATAAATACCAGGATAAGGTGCTAAATCCTAAACTTCAAGAGACTATGGATATGAAGTCTACAAACGTCTATTATTTAATAATACTTTGTTGTTTCAAGAATTGTTTCTAGTTAACAATGTTGGTATAAATAGAGGATGATTAGAGGTACACGACGCAGAATAAAACTGTTTGTCGGACCAAGCCGCAATGAGTGGTCAAGGAACCAATGATAATTACTGACATTGCAAACCAAATTGCATTCGACAAATGCACGAAGTCATCATACTAACTTTGCACATTAGTAATATATATGCTCATCATGCCAGACGCGTCGACCGGTATGAGGGAAACAAATGCACAATTTGATACCGTAAGTGAAGAATCTAGATCGTCATCAAATAACGGGGGGCCGCTAGTTGCAACAATCACAATCTAAATAACATTGCAAGTGGTATTTTTATGACACGGAATCCTGTCTTAAAACTGGACTTAAAGTGAGGCAAAAGAATTCAGTTAAAGCCGAGAGCGAATGTTTTAAACGGTGGAGAAAAGTCAGGCGTTGGTTAGAACTTAAGAAGGAATACCAATGTTAAAGTTTGTGAATGCAAGTAACTCGTGATCGAGAGGCGCGAGTGCATAATACCAGACTCCGCCGTCTCGTGGTCCTCTCTCATTTAAATTTAATACGCAATAGAAAGCATGTAGACGAAATCGATATTGGAGAGGCTGTATTCAGAGTTAGTACGGCGCAAGTTGGTGTATTTTCGGACAAGTAAAGGACGATACTAACCGCTATCGTTATTTTGGGGAATATAGTTATGAGTTCATTTCTATTAATGAAATTGTAAGCTTTCCATTTACAATATTATTATTACATCTTGGTAAAATGAAACAGAAGAAGCAGCAGAGTGTAGGACGAAATGTTTGTTGAAATTGGCCAATTCAGCTTAATTAAAATAAGATGGTTTAACAAATCGGACCATCTAGCTAGTAACAGTATATTGGTATCCTAATGAATGATGATAGCCTACTAGAACACTGTGACAATTAGAATGTTTGTTGTTTAAGTGATTGTATAATAATGGCATGAAATAGGTGTGCAAGCAAAATGACAATAAGAATGTGAATATTGTTCCTTGAGGGTATAAAAGATAGTAATATACTATGGCATAAACCAGAGGAACAATCAAAGTAGGTTACAAGAATTAAAACAATAGAAGAAAAAAAAACAGCAAAAAAGGTAGCATGTGAATAAGTAGCGCTTGCTCGTGACGTTAACTGTTTTAAATTTAGATAAATAATCCCCAGTTGGTGCACAGGACAGGCGTAGCGAAATGCCGAGGTGGGTACAGATGCTGTCGCAGGCCCGAGGTCGCTCTGAGAGCAACAATTCGTGAAAACCGGCACTCTGCCAACGAATGCAGACCCAACCGGGAACATTTAAGTGCTTTAAAGCACATATACTTAAAATGCGAATCCTGACGCTATAGAATTGGAAAACTGTAGTGACCCCACAGAGGCGCTAAGTAAACATTAAAAAGAGAATTTTCAAGTTCTCAAGACACGTATGAAAGAACTTTAGCAATAAAAGGAGAAAAAGGGGCTTTCCGGGCCATAGCTTTTACCGAGTTAAAGTTACTCAAAGTGGCGTACTTTGGTGGAGGCTAACTTGGCGATGGTCAATAAACTTAGCTGCCGCCGCGTCTGGCCGACTCTCACAACAATGAAGCGGAACTTCCGCAACAGTTTATCTCATGAAAATCTTACAAAAAACTTTTAATATTAATCTTCAAAAGTTAAAAGGTGCTTAGAAAACGTAGAGGATAAAGGAACGATTAATGTTCACGTTTATAGTAAAAATTCCGGCGTTGGGTTCAGTGGAAGCTTTGGGTCTGTTTGCCAAGAATTCAATCGGGAAAGCGGTGCAGAGCGGGGCAAGCAGGCAATATGCACTCGTCCCGGAGGCTGACAGCGCCACCCGCTCATTAATTGAGATACCAACATATCTAACACTGTAAGTGCTTCTTGATTGAAACAATGCTATGCAAGCTTGGCTGTACAGAGTGGTCTTTACCGCTCATTACTTGAACTTGGGCCAGGACAGATTCTGCATTGTGGTCCTGTGAAATATAATACAATCATATTTTGTTAGATAGCTATTTTCAAACAAAACAGGGAGTAAAAATGCTCTTAAAAATACAAACTGTCTTATTACATAAATAACTTCAGTAAAGAGAGGAATCATATAAAACTGACTTATTTCTACCTTCAGTGTTTCGGAACATCAGTTTTACGACGGTTCGTAAAAGTCTGCGGGTGGTAGAATAAAAAAATTGTGACTAGTTCTCGTGCAAAAATCTCCGGTGTCACAGAAACAATGTAAAATCCAATTTTCTAGGATCCCTGGTACCGGTGACGTAACGATCGCTCCTTTACGACCATCACCACTGAATGCTAGCGAGTACTTGGAGTAATCAAACAGTATTGCGAACTTACTGAAAACAACGTGCTTAGAGAGCATTATGTCATGCTCTGTTTTACCGAATCACTGTCAATGGCGCTATTTCGTTACAGCTTGGTGAAGCAATCTCTATTGAATATCACCTGTAGTAGGTACTGTCATGTCTTTTGTGTGCATGTTGAATGGGCTTTCAATGATATAATACTTAGTTGAATATTCACCCAAACAAACAATCAAACAAAGATTATATCCATTTACTTTTTGAAAACATACTAATATATCATAGTTTTCTCCAAAATAGCGTTGTAACACACTACGAGCTGCATATATTAATTGGGTTCTTACTTTTTTGAGCACATCATTTTACAAGTCCAAATTAAGCTTTAATTATTGTATTACTTCGTGTGTCGAATGACAAGATCCAATATGCCGCCTGGTGAGACAATGAGACGAGACGTCCGACGGGGGGCAAAAACGTCGCCGCGGACTGGCGCTCACGCACGCCCTTCATCTCCGACGGGCATCGACTGAATTATCAAACACGACGGACTCCACCGACAACATGCAACATGGTTAATGCTTCACGGAACCTCAAATTTGATTTATTTAACGACGCGACGAAAACTCGTACCGTTTAAAAACCAGGACAAAAACTCCGACGACTTTAATCCGCACAAACCATATCGAGAGCGAAGGAACCCCTTTTAATACAATGACTACCGAAAAGATAAAGGTAAAATTAGAAATGCAGAGTTGAAGGTTTGTTCGATAAAGAAGATAATATGACAAACGAACCACGACAGATCACCGCAGGGGGTTAATGTTTTATGTAAGATCGCAACAAGTAGCGCATTACAATGTGAGATTTCCTTATCGACGGAGCGTAGCGGATGACAGTCGGGGAACTGATGAATTTATCCATTTTCATACATAAAAGGGAGTTAATCTAAAACGTTTTATCCAACAATAAGAAATAATATATCTTTCATAATAATAATGCAACTTGTCAGTTTTTAATCATGTTGATTGTATTGCCCGTAGATATCCGAGTATTGGCATAGTAACAACCAAAAGCCGTGTTTGGGCTGGCACATTCACAGGAAAAACACTTTTTCAATCTTTTTGTGTTCATCTAAATATGTTGTCGAGTGCGCGTGGATTTATATCCTCCGCCCGTCTAATGTACAGCTTGGCGTCCGCAAAAAGCTCGGGAAGCATCCGTCGGAGGCGGCATCCGCTTCGATGACGGATCGCAGCCAGCGCGCCGCATCCATCACCGCTGACTGGACCCACCGCGGTAATGTAAGGACACTCATTCTCAACTTACAAGCCACACACACAAATAATGCGCAAATGCGCAATATTAGCTACCATAATAACAGACGTAAAATTAAAAGCCAACTAAAGTACTAACCAGTAGACCACACAACATGATGTAACAGTTGCCGCTACACCGCTAAACACTTCAAGCATATTGCTGTTACACATACACAAGGATTAGTTACAATAACGTATGGGTCAAATCATTACCGCAAACTTTCACTTCGCGTTTCCCGCATACTTTCCCATTTACATAAATTTTCCACTATTGAGAACTTTCCTCGGATGTTCCAACAACAATTTTCACATTTACATGTATTTTCAATTTCACCGCTACCTAGCATTTATGTTTTATCTTTTTAGTATGTTTACATTTTTAAAAGAAGCTTGCAAACATTAGAGACACTGAATTCAATTCGAATGTACAGGAATAATAGCGTAGCTGATATTGCTGTCTATTGAATCCCAGCCGAGTTTCTCTTTGTAGTTATGTCGTCATAAATTTAGGGAACAGCACCACATTTCATGTAAATCAGAGACAGAAAGCATTAATCATAGCTATCATTACTGGCCATATTGAAACGCTTACATAAACTGCCTTTCACATTAACGCGGCGTTATTGAATAATAATAAATGAACAGTAAATTAGCGTACATTTTCGGGAACAAGATAATAAAGTGACGTTACAGTGAGGAGCAAAACCCAAAGGTATCTTTATTGCAATCTAGGTAGTTTATATAATAGCGGATGGCAAATTAATTCATCGCACGGCGGCGGCAGCATGGTCCCGGTATCTCCCACGATAAGTTTCGGACCGGCCCCGGGGTGCTGAACACCAACTATCGTAACGAGATCGGGATTTCTCAGAACGTTACGTTGAATGCTGGAATCGTTACCACCGACGTATGCGCTCGTACTCTTATCACGATTTTCGCTACATCATTTACGAGCCCAAATGAAAGTTTGAGGATGTATGAAGATTGAGATATAGCAAATATGATAAAGAGGGTCCCAGAAACATGTTAACGTTTTCAAACTTGCGAAATACGAACAATCGATGTTCTGACAAAACTTGGTAGGGACGATGATTCGGTGACGGTGCCGGGCACAGAACATGAATATGAAACGTAATGCGAATGTGTCCTGACCTTCACGAGGCGAATAAATGTGAACACGAGACAGCCTCGTCGAACTGTACGAGAAGAATAAGACAATACAATCTGCACTTACAACTAAAAAGGAATGCCAATTAATTACTTCCAAGATTACGTATCAATACGTATAATTAAATGGAAGGTTATTAGTTTATTATATTTCCTCAAAAAGAGTAGGACCCTACAATACGTATATATTCCTACTAGTTTTATTAAAATGTATATCCAATGTAATAACTTAGTCGAATTGTACGATAAAATTCTGTTACGAAGGATGTTGTGTTTGTCTGGCAGTCGGCCGGCGCTGTTTGCTCCCACATAGTCTTATTTACTATTCCTGAAAGCAAATAAAATCCCGAAGAATATCGTAGGTATACGACTTTTGTCGTGTGCCTATATGAGAATACTTGTACCTATAGACAATGAGTTTACTGTAGGATGGCGTGCGACTCGACCACAGTAAACCATAGAATAATTTCGCGACTTTTTGGATGCCTTTTTCCCAGAAATAATGATTTCCTCGTGAAGTTCTCTTCGACTTGCTAAAGAATGTAGATTTTTTGAATAGCCTCGTGTTCACTTATGGAATACATAGAACCTCCTCAGATAAAGTGACTATACCCTCTATACTGCAAGCAACAGATAGCATAATTTATAAATGAGCAATAAATCCCCTTGAGATTCAAAAGAATTTATAAGCAACTTCATCAGCATTTAAATGCTTAATACATACAGTGAGAGATTGCACCGACTGATATGTAGTGGACATTGTGTATGAGGCGAGGTGCCGGCGGCCGACGATGGCGGCGCCCACACGTTGACAGGACAATTGTCGATTTATGCTTCAGGGATCCGCACTGCCCAATTTACGAGGCCCAGTCACCGCCCGGTTAGTTCTCCAAATCAATTTCGAACTCGCACGTAGCGTTAACATCAACCCCGCACTGAATTATAATACCTAATAATAGTCCCCATTTGGACAATTGCGAATACTTCCCGACGGCTCTTTACGATAATGTAACGACCAAATTAATTTAAAACTTTCTTAAATACTAAAGGATCCCTTCGAAATTGGTGAGCGGCATTAAAACTGTCCATTATAATCGGCTCTACACGCCATTAGAGAGTTACGTTTGGCGATCAATTTGGTTGAAAGTTTCCATGATATTGTGGAGTGAAGCTGGGGCGGGTGAATTCGTTCGTAAGCTCTCGATTATTTATGTGGACAGGCTACGGAGCCGTCGCCGCCACTGCCGCACCGCCACCCTCAGTGTATCACTTCGTAAAGAGGAATAATAGCTTGCGGCTGCTGGCTGAGTGAATTTTTCCATTCGGAAAATGGTCGAAGGAATTAGGCATCTCAGTTTCATATTTCAGAGAGAGGCCTGCGCGCGCCCTTCTCGCCCTCTGTCTCGGCCATGCCGAGAACACAGGCGAGCCCTGAGCCGTTTTTTATGTTCCTCGTAAAAAGGAACATACGAAAATATTGCCGGAACAACGGAAATCGGGAATTGCCACAATACCGCAGTTGTGAGAGGGGAAATATAAAAATGAATTAACTGCGCAGTAAGCTCTTTCAAATGTTCTTCTTGAGAGAGATTTGAAGCCGTTTTGTGTTTCATAAATTACCTGAAACAATAAAGATTTTTATTAGTTAAGTACTTCCTAAAAGATATTCACATAATTAAATATTATGATTACAATAAATTTTATCCCCCATAAAACTTTTAAAAGTAGATGGTTTTACTCTGATCCGAAGCATAATAAGCAATTAGGCAGCATCTTATATTTGTTCTTATAATTATCACTGAAATGGTTCGACTGGCTATATAACGAACCAATTAGGCACCCAATTGTGCAGTACCCAGGTATCAGGTTCTAAGAATAGTTACCGTGTGAAATTCTGCACCTAAATAACACTGGAGTACTATTCACCGATAGACATCTAAACTGTTTTCTTTCGTGTGTATAAAACGATATGGCACCAATTTACATTAATGAGCTACATTTTAATGTTATTTTTATTGCAATAGCTAAACGAACTCGTTATAAAAAATATGAGAAATTCCTTGGGTAAATAATTGCTCATTGTACATACTACTGAAGCTCTCTGGCATAGTTATTCGTAAACACGAAAATTATAACAGTTGAGCAAAATAGTTAAGGCTCGGTAAGAAGCAAATTTTACAATAGCGCATCGCGGCAACAAATAAGGTTCAAAACAGCGATGCGTTTGACCAAAATAAAAGTAATTTTGCAGTTTTAATTAAATTAAAAAATAAATGACGGCTCAGTGGAATAAGTTTTAGGTATTTCTTTAGTTGATTGAATTCCCTATTTTATCATACCATAAAATATGATAGTTTACGCTAAAAAAATTGAGAATAATGCGAAGAAAAAAATTGTTTTGAGCTCTCTTTTACGATTGTTTTATCATGCTACTATTTTATTTATATGAAATATTTTTGAATAAGTCTTTTCTTTAAACATCTGACGGTACACAAAAAATAAACTGGCTTGTAATATGTACCAATACGCCTAAATGCACGAAAAAAAACTTGAGTGTTCTACGGTGTCCTACGTTTGGGCAGCGCCTTAAGTTAAAAGAGGGTCTAGTTCCTTCAGCAGTTGGTTCTAGCATGCATGAAGTACCTAGACCTTTCTAGTAACTCTGTTAAAACACTTGATATCATTTAGAGCAGACTCGCTTGAAAGCTCCCAGAAACAGGCGCGACGCGACAGCGTGAAGGCTCCTACAAACAGGCGTGACACAAAGGCACCCCCTGTCGCACGAAGGGCGGTGCCTCTGTGTCGCGTGCGATTCGCGTCGCATGTCGCGCCTGTTTGAAGGAGTCTTGACACAAAGACACCGCTCGTCACGCGACAAGCGGGGCCATTGTGTCGCGTTGTCGCGTCGCACCAGTGTGCACGAGTCTTGAAGATTGCTCACGACTCGAAAATGACGGAAGCTACGCCCATGTAGCGTGAAGCGCTGGAACAAATTGCAGCCTAATTTCGTACGCTTTATACTTGTGATAATAACAGAAAGTGTAAATATGAAACATAATGTAAACAGCAACAAGGTATTACAAAACAAAACATTTCAGTACAACGAACTCTGGTACGTTGATCCTTATGAGTATAGACGTGTGAAATGAGTGTTTGGCCTTAAAACTCCGCTAGAGTTTATGATATGCGAAGCATGATTTTCGCATAAAGTTGGCGTTTCGTGGCTGAACTGTTGAGGGCTAGAAGTGTCCGTATCGGGCTAAAGAGCTTCCCGGAGGACAAACGACCCAGATAAGGCACCGTGCTCGCTAAGCATCACTCGCGTTTTACATCCACGAAGATATTGAATTTGAATTTTGAATATCATTATACCTATTTTAGAGGCAGTGACACACTGGGTAGAAACTTAAAATGGGTGTGATGAATGATTTATTACTGTAAATAAAATTTTAATAAATAGAACAGGGTTATTTGTATAAACTGATTTGATTGATTGATATGATTTTACATATTACATTTTAATCCCTTTTAATTTCTCCAAGATCAGATGACATTCAAGGTCCTGATACGTCTAGCTCAATCATCTCCCGCAAATTCCCACTTGGTTAGTTTAAAAAGAAATATGCTATTTTGCATTTATTGTGCGAGTTCACGACCTTTTTAGTTCTTTGAACCGAAATACCGAGTAAATTTTTGGCTTGGCATGGTGAGGTTGCCGTACGTGGCTTGCGTATATAAATAATTATCGGTTCATTCCAAGGCACACCATAGCAACACGGGTAGTCTGAATTAGTAGATCAGATAGCAAATAAAAGCAAGGGAAATCTAGATGATCTCACACGATATCTTACATTCCTTATGATAAGGATAACTGCAACATACAGCGTGTTTCAAGTAGTAACGATTGTGGGGTCACCATGATTAAACGCTATCACAAACAAGATTACAAAATCACTTTGCTTTATCACGAACTCGTAGATTGTTTGATTACCTTCAAGTAATCGTATGGACACAGCAAATAACCCTTTTTATCGGATAGCAATAAAATATAATCCCAAATATTAAATCCATGTCAATAGTCATACTTCAAAGGTACTGCCGGTATTTAGGAAGATGTGGATTATGATCTAATAAGCTATTGACTTCAGAATTTGCCAAATATTTATGGGTATAACATTGAAAAGATTGAATTATGGAAAAGCATAGATCTATCTCTAAGCACTTCAAAATTATCGATCTAACAGAATGTGAAACAGCACACAACTACGCATGATACAATGTCCTTAGGTAAAGGATCTTTATATTAACACTGGCATACGAGACTGTTAAACATAGTACATTACGCATACGAGGCCACAGTCCATTCGACTCACTCATACAGAGTAATACAAAACCTAAGGTAGCATCTGCATCCGAAAGACACAACACGACGGACAAGTTCTGGCAGTATTTAAAAAACAAAAAAAGAAAAAAAATATGGACGAAAACTCTTTGCGGCTTGCATAAAGAGCAACTTACAGAGCTGTATACCTCGATGCTGTGAATAAATATTCCGTGACCAAAAACGAACGTTGCAACTACTGAAAAACTCGAACGCCTTTCCGAAAATGCCTGAAAAAGATCAAGTTTTTGTGAAAATCTGACCTATAATTCTATGATAAGGCCGATAATAGAGTACGACGGCCATTTTAGTAGCCCTAACCTACTTAATTTTGACACAATATCCTAATTATGTAAAGTAAGACCTGACTATCAAGCTAAATACCTAATAGGTGGTATGCTATTAAGAAAATGAGGTGTCAATTTCGGTAGAAAGCCATGTACAGTAGTAATGAAGTCTAATGATTTCATAAGCAGTATAATCAGGCGGGTGGTCGTGTCAGGCGAGTGATTGAGACTCGTTACCCCCCACCCGTACCCCCCATTATCGCACATTAACCGAACATCAAGCGGGAACAACAAGCGTATTAAGGAGGAAACATATTTAGCTTATGTTAGAGACATTTAGCTGCGCTATCCAAGATGGTATTAAATGTGTTGTTAAAAACGCCGTTTTCTTTACTACTGAGCTATCCGGTGTTTTTGGAATAAGTTCAGAGAAAATGGACTCAGCAATCATCATCATAGCTTGAGTTTACGATCCCCGAATGCATTTTTAACAAATAAGGTCTGATATTTTCTTAAACATGCACCACTGATGCTTCTTAGTTCTCTGCCTCGTTTTCAGCCAAAGTTATGACCTAAAATACTGTTTTGATTATTCATGCCTGTCCATTGTTCTATGCTAAATGTTAGTTTGTTTATGTATGCTAAACAAATAAGAAACACAAGATGACTCAATTCGTCAATTCGTCACTTCATCAAAAAAGAAAGCAACATTCAACGCCTATTGTTTCTAGCACGGAATAACGTAAGCTTAATATACTCGTTTGGATTTATTACGTAACTAATACTATTCCCAGAGGGCCAACTAAGAAAGTAAGAAAAACGAAGTGTCCGGTTTCTTTTCACAGTCCATTAGCCCACGCTCTTTCTTCACGAACATCAATGAACGTTGTCGTAACCGTTGCAGAAAAACTGTAATGGGACATAAAACGCTCAAATCTTATACTCGGATATTTTGGGACTCACAATCGGTCGATAACTCGAAAGATCAACTACAGTGAGCGGGACGAGGATGTGTATTGAATGAGTCAGATCATACGTATCTAACGTCTACGTCCGGGCATTATGGAAAACTTGTTTAGGTCGCTTAAATTATATTTGCATAACACACGCTAAAGGACAACCATCATTGGTATTTATGCAAATTCATTTAAGTAATAGAATGTAATTAATCAATTCAGCATTTTTATCTAGATATAAATAAATAAAATTGAAGTGTCTATTTGTAATGTCAAAATAACAGCTTTTTACTAAATGCATATGAAAGTATATACGGTACTTATAACAAAAAAAAATACTTTATTTTTATTTTTTGTCTCTCTGTCTGTCTGTTAGTTCCGGCTAATCTCCGAAACGGCTGGATCAATTTTGATGGGACTTTCACTGGCAGATAGCTGATATTATAAGGAGTAACATAGGCAAGGAGTAGCATAGACTTTTTCGACGTCCACGCGGGCGAAGCCGCGAGCAGCAGCTAGTCTGAAATAATCATGAATATTTATCTAGATTATTCTAGATAAAGGCTAATCTCGCTAACAGGGGTTTTTCGCTTTCGTACGATCTTGTTGCAGTTCATTGACACGAATGAAGAACGAGCAAGCCAATCGACAAAGGAGGGTCCTAGTTGTTGTAGTTAGGAACGGAAGATACTCATTACGATATATCCTACCGGCCACTGCTAAGTAACCACTTTAGACTTTGGATCTGTGACCGTTGAATTAAATAAACAATATGACCAAGAGTTTGCACTATACAGTAGAGCAAGGCAGAGAACAGTAGCTTCTAAAGAAATAAAGATGAAACAATTTAATAAGAAATGTCAGTCTCGTCAGGAATCTTGACTCGGAGTCAGTATAAAACATTTTTACCACAATGTAGTCTGTCGATTTGGCTAAGCATTTCGGTAGCGTTCATTTAGTAATGTGGGCGCCTACGTGTTAGACTTTTTCACCCGTTGATTTCCAACCCACGTTCATAATTGGCAATACACAAAAAGTACAATCGGGCTACAGTCGATGCGATGCGCCGACGTTATGTAAACGTACATCATACTCAAGAGACGGCACACAAAAACAGCAGTACTCGGAGACTCTTACAATGACAATGCTGAGGCTGTGAGTAATAATGTGTGTCGAAAAGAGAGCTGTGTCACTTGGCATCTAATTAACATTTTTATGAAGCAATATCGAGTTCGTAGTACTGCGTAGTGTGATGAGGTCTCGTCGGGAACTGTTTGGGCGGACATTAAACGCAATAAAAGTTTTCGGGAACGTCATGTGCGCTAATTGCGGCTCGCATTAGACCGGACCGGCGCCTTTCATACGATTAGTTGCAACTAATTTAAACGGTCACACGATTTAAGCCACCGGAAACACTATGATATCATCACTATGTGTAATTTATTAACAAAAGAAGATGATAAGCTTGATGTCTGCAAAAGAGTATTGTTTGAACGAAGTTCTGCCATGGTATGTAACCACAGTTAAACTTGATTTGATAATGCATCAGCTTTTTACTCGCTTGCAAAAATTAGTTTAAGTATAGTTTTCAAGTTTTTTGTCGAGTCTATCCGGTCAAGATCAAAATACATAACGATCGCATAGCGGTTCAATTAAATTGATGGCTTAGTCCAAAGATCGTTGATACAGGTTACGTAACGGTAGCACTTTGTTAATAATTAAATTAAATAACGCTACTATATTTTTTTATAGCTTCAACTATAAAATGTACCAAAAAAAAAAGCTCGGAAAAACACAAGTTTTTAAAGTACTTATTGGTTTTTAATCAAGGTTGGAAAATTAATGCACAAACCTGTCCCTTTCGGTAGTTTTATAAGTATATGTATTTTAAGTTAAACAAGTGAATGCAATAGGTAATTTTAAGCGGCAGTTGTTTTGTAGACGACGAAAACGTAACGCTTGAGGTTTTCCTACAAGGAAAAACCGCGATAAAATCTAAAAACTACCAAAGAATTAACCCAGCTGCAAAACAAAAGAGGAAAGATTGAATGCGCAAGCGGTGCGCGTCTCTGGTGCGCAGAGTGCGGGGCAGCGCCAACACCGACCTGGCGATGATCGCCATCAGACTGGATGGTCCATATATCCGGCAATGCTGCAGCAGACATATGGTTACCTTGTGAGTGTTCGTTTTTGTCTATGCTTGTTATCCTGTCTGTTTTCTTTTATGTATCTGTTTGTATATGAGTATTGTTGCTTGAAATAAACAAGTATTTTTTTTATAATTTCTAACGTGACGATATTATCTTGGAAATCCACGTCCATGTCCATAAAATGTATAGAAATACGTGCACGTTATAACATTATCGTGGACGACAATTTAAAAGCATCTTCTATATTTCTATACATTTTACTTCCCTGTGTTATTGTGATGCCGTGACGTGGAAATCCACGATAATACTGTCACATTAGAAATGACAAAAACGCACAATCGCTGTAACGGAATAACCTGCAACGTTTGACAATAACATTTTTTATTAAGATAACAAAGATACCGTTGCAATTACAATATTTCAAGTTTTAATAAACCTATGATAAGCTGTCAGATAAGCCGATGTTCCCATAGTTCCTTAACAAAAATATTAAAACGGTACTCTTTTATGATATTGCTGCGATTGGTCCGGTCCGTAAAATTTCATTTTTATTGCAAGAGGAGAATTTTGGCTGTAGACGACCTTAGCCGCGTCATCGATCGCAGGAGAATGTTATTTTTATATTGTTAACATTACAGATCAGATTTATGTGCAGGAGTGGCATTTAATTGGTAACTATAATCATTATTTACTTTTATTTATAAACAACGTCTTAATTACGTAGGTAACCGGACAATTCATATGTTTGACAATACAATAGAATCCACTGCTTGATATCATGTTTAAAAATTCGTCAGCTCGACAACAATAATAAACAACGTAATGGATATTATAGAATTGCCAAAAAAAAAAGAAAAAAAGGGAATAAGAAAAAGGAAGAAAGAGAAAGAAAAGAAAAAAGAAGGAAAGGAGGGAAAAGGGATTGTCATTCCGAATGAGTAACGCAATAGGATGCTAGTCTTTTCTCATATGAAAATGAGAAGCAGCATCCACTCTTATCATAATGAAACATGAGGACCGACATTCCTTCCATTTTGTTTATAAACAACACCCAAGTTGATGGTGACTTCACTCCTTATCACATTTATTTGGAGTTTACGCAAGCGCGCATGTCGTCTTCTATACATCATGTCTATCAACGGTCTTATTAGTATATTCGTCCACTTTTTGCATAACACACTATCAGTCACAATCTGAATCATTTTGAAGCATATTGCTAATCCATTGCTTCATATGTTCGAAAAATTTGACTGCTTAGCAACGTAAATAACGCAATGAATGTTGTTAAACTGTCAAAATCAAAGCCATTCCTACTGTTAGTGTGTTACGCAACTACCCCGCTGATCGTCATTCACATTATCCATCCAAAATTAGTTCGGTCCCTTACTCTTAGGGCCATGCAACCCTTGAAACTTTCCTTACGAAATATCCCTCATTCAGAGGCAACTATAGTGTTTCAATCCCTCTAATTGTGACACCGGATACCAGGGTACATTTAGGAGTTCCGGCGTCACCCTAAACACACAGGACAGGACCTTAAATCAGCAAGGAGAGTTTTGTTCTTGACCGAGTTTTTTTATCACATCCCTCGACGCGATACTGAGGGCCGGCTAATTGCCCCGGTTTGCTCTCAACAAGCCTAACTCCGTCGTCAACAAGGTTTTGTTTGTTTTGTCGCTAACTTATCGACGCTTTGCCGACGCCGACGCCGCCGCCCGGATTATCATCCGATTTAAAACAATGTTTACAGCCAATTGCTGGATTATTTCTTTGTAACGAATGATAGCTGTTATGGTTTTTAGGTGGTTTTTTGTATGCAGGATAAGGCAGATGACGTCAGTATTGTATTATTTAGGCGAACAGAAATAAACTGGTATAGAATTTTCTCCGTTGATAATTTTTAGGTCCTTAGCTTGTCAAATTCGTGGTGATCTTTTGTAGCATGGATCTCAAAGCTGATTCAACTGGAAATGTAAAAGGAAACCAGTTTAAATATCTTCAGTCTCTGTATAAAATTGAACTTGGTGCGACATGCGCTGAATCAGTATTCAATAATATACTATTTAGACCCCGGAAGTACGGTAGGTAGGTCGGACGGGTCAAAATGATGCTATAATGACGCAATTTGTAGTAATTTATGTGGAATTTGCATCTCCGGGGCAATTCTCTCCCAGCAATTTCTATAGACATTAGGCGTGTACAATGGACCAACCCGAATATTTGACTCAGCGTGGAAACAAATATTTTTAAACGCATTCCGTAGCAATACGGTAGAAGTATATTTGCGAGAAAGTGTCGTTAGTTTAGTGTGCAGTGAACGGTGATGCCTTACTGTTTTTGTGGGAAATGTGTGTCGTGGGGTCACCGGCGACGTCTCGCCGCGGCCGATTCGGTGTGCCGTTACCTTACGTACTTAACACGTCACTCCGGCGCCGATACAAGTAAACTGGGTCTGCACGGCTTTTGCGGAATGTGCTTTTTAGATCAGCACAGTCCGCGTGTCATTCCGTGCTCTACTCGTGTACGTCCTACATAGCTATAAATACAATTTTGTGGGTTAGGCAATGCAACTGAGTTTATTTGTAGAATACATTTTACCAACATCGAAATATTTTTTGTGATTCCATCATCGTATTTAAAAAAAACGATATTCGTTGAATTCCTAGTCTAGTATGACTCATATTTAAAGAACTTGGCATCTAGTTATGATAGCGGCACGTACCTACAAGTAAGTTGCTTGCAGCATTCTAATGCTGTAATTATGAGGAGTTCGACTTTCCCTTCGGTAGTGTCGTGAGCGTATAATTAGGGTTAGTACTACTTGATGCTACAAGTACTGTTGTACATAATAGGCGCATTTTTCGTTCAATCGAAATTACTTCCTTTATCTTCCATTTCAGATGTTCAAAACGTTAGTGTAGCCATTATAAACCAGGATCTTGCACAAACAAAAATATGTATGTCCGTAACTAGGCTTTCAGCACCATGAAATTTACATCGATAAAATACGTCGTTAATTTTATTGGCAATGTGACGTGCCGCGTACACAATACGTTATCAAAGAACAAAGCACTAAAATGAATAGAATTAACTTTATGTTAGTTGACTCCGTAGCTGTTCAAATATTATCACAATCACATGAGCAACGCAAGCTGAAATAATACTGATTGGACGTTTGTAGTTTTGTACAAAGCCAGCAGGTATAATCATGAAAGTAAACTTTGATTCGAGTAATGCAATCAAACAGATAGCCGAATAAGGACTGGGAATTTTTGTGGCCTTAACTGAACGTTGATGGCAGAGATAATATTTGCGGAGCTAGAACTGGCACGACTCAAACCGGCTGGTTCTCTACTTAACCATCGATCGTGTAGAAAAATACAAGCATCCACTATAATATTATTTAACCGTTAAACGAGTAATGCCAATCTTCTTTTCTTGATTTCCATAATTTAGTATTTTATTGAATAATTCAATAAGAAGGAATTAATTTTATCTACAATTCATGAGCAAGACGGCGGTTCAATGAACATCGTATTTGCATTCTGTAGTAGTAATTCAAGACAGATGAGTACAACGAGTAACTCATGCGAGTATAAACAAATGATTTCACTTGTAATGCATGCACATGGTGCCTGCCTTGAGGCACGTTGCGCAGCCGCCGGTGGCGCCTCCGGTCATCGACCAATTCGAAACAGTGCCAAACGGCCCACCATGAAAGTTTGCGAGAAAGCCTAGACCTCTATTTGCACGTACTTAAGGATACTTGGCTATTGTTCTTGATGAGTAATTAATTGGATGAAATACTAGCCGTTTTCTACAGCGTGTCTGCATGGTATATCTAAGTACATAAGTGGATAAAACTCCAAGCGTTACGAACACTATGTACATTGGTGTCGCGTGATACTTGATGCCTGCAATCGCAATGCGTTGGGATTGCAGATTGTAATAACTAGCGCACAAGTATTAAGAAATGACTAGGTTAAACCATTGCGTAAGACTGTGCTAGCGGTTCATGAGACCGTGCATTTTTAGAGCTGAGTTTTAGAACCTTCATTCGGCTCTATTTTGGACGAAGAATAAGCAAAAAGGTATGGGCCTACTTTGTGTTTTACCACAGGTTTGATGAAGAAAACTCTTTTAATATTTAGTAGCAGCTGCAGTCTTTTGCAAAGAATGAAAATATTGGAAAGCAGTCGCTTTGCACAAAACAAAAGTTTTGTGCCTGCTTCAATAAAGGCTCCTACAAACAGGCGCGACAAGCGACGCGAAACAAAAGCACCGCCTGTCGCACGACGAGCGGTGCCTTTGTGTCGTGTGCGATTCGCGTTGCGTGTCTTGCCTATTTGAAGGAGCCTTTTAAGTCTTGCGGGGATTATGCTGAATAATTTGAGAACAAACAATATTTTATTTTCAACCATCCTCGACCAGAAATTAGTTTTCATTTTATAGTTTTCAGCACGATCCTGGATCGGGTCTTAAATTCTAAGCGGGATGTTTATATTTCAGTACTTCAATACAAAATCTTGTTTACATCAACTTTTGCACATTTTTGTACTGTGGTAAAACTTAACTGAAATCATGGCCGTAGGGATTAGAAGGTGCGCCGATCGGCGTGGCGCACGCCGCCGGAAATTTTAGCTACGCCGCCGCCGTCTTTTTTGGCAGTTTCATCTGCGCCAATGTTTCAATATGTAATATTCTAGTTTTAAATACAATGCAGGTATACTAGTGAATTAAACACTATGTCTAAATATTTGCTTATAGGTTTATTTCGACGTATTCGTTTACGCAATAATAAAATTTTAAAAATATCATATGAGCATTAAATAGCATGCAGGACGCACCGGTTGAAGTTCTTGTCTTCAGACATTGTCGTATGGGCGAAGAGAGAGTCTTCAGCTGGCCGATCCAGTTGGGTTTGGACCCAACTTGATCGACCAGCTTCTTTCTCGAAATAGTGATCATGACTCCCAGATAGACATCATCTTCATCAACATCCTCAGCCCGACTTCACCCACTGCTGAGCATAGGCCTCTCTTTTCTTGTATCAATCCCCACGCTCCCTGCGGAAGCCTCTAGCAAACTCTTCCACAACTTCGAGTAGCGAACCTTCGATGTGGATTGGACTCAACAAGACGTGTAAGTTGTAAGTGACTTAAGTCTTGTCTAAATTCATGCAGAGGCCAACCAGCCCAGAGGCTTCATTTCAATCATAGGCAGTGTAGCATCTAGTCGAACTGTCCCAGCGACTCTGCCATTATGACGATGTCAGCGGCATAGTACTCGCCGTACACGTTGATTGTCCAGTCCAGTTGTGTCTTGAAGACAATAGATTGATGAACAATTTCGGGTTATGACATCCCCCTGTCTCACCTCTCTGAACAGTTAGATGGGGCTGGTTTTCCTATCCTGGATTTGGATAATCATCGTGGCAGCATCAAACAAACATCTCAACACTTCGATGTAGCGCGAGTCAATTCGATATCGTTGCAAAGAGACCAGAACTGCCCATATTTTGGTGGAGTCCTTCTCTGAGTCTACAAATGCCATACACAGCGGCTGATTGCTATTCGGTCATCTGCGCAATTTGGCGAACAGTATGGATATGGTCTACGGTACTGAAGCCTTTTCGAAACCCGGCTTGTTCTAGTCAACTGTCACAAATCTCCTGGTGAGACGGTTCGTGACCACTCTCGAGAACAGTTGCAGTTGGGTTTATATTTGGGTGTTGGGGTTCTTCAGCAAGATTTTAACATCTTTTTTGATGAACAGAACCTTTGCATCTTATGTCTCTCTTAGGCGCTGCACTTTCTTCGATGAAGGAATTGAAGAGACTAGCAAGCTTACTCAGAATTGGAGCCCCAATCGCTTTAAAGAGTTCAGTGGTATCATCGTTTATCATCAGATGGTGGAAATATCTGATATCAACGTTTTGGAAAAAAGTTCACTGCACCTCCTAGGTTCCCCAAGACAGTTTTTCACCATTCGTCGACGAAAAAATTAAACATTTTAACGATATTTCGAATAGACTTTCTAAAATTAATTTACATTCGGCATTCACCCTTATCGATATTGTTGTTTCAGTCCAAATTTTATGTATTTTCTTCGCTCTTCCTCTTTATGGAAACAGCCACACCTTTTAGACAAAATTGATCATATTATTCGAAGTATTTTAACATCCATTTTAAATGTGGCATTGGACGACCGCGCGTTGCTGCAAGCCACAATACCCAATCGTTTCGGTGGGTTTGCCGTCCGCAAAATTTCTAGTGTAAGTTCCTGTCCTCGGTCCACAGCACCGAAAAGTTAACCACAAGAATCTTAACCCCTCTCAGGTTGACTCTGAAGTGCCGTGTTTGACCGATGCGGTGAACGCCTGGAAAGTGGCTTGCCCGGACACGGTTCAGCCCAAGAACCCGTCTTCCCAGACACAGTGGGATGAGCTGCTCTGCAGGTTGGTATAGAATAAACTCATTAATACGTCCACCAATACTGCCAAGCGTGCCAGCCTGCTGACTGTGGGGGAATGGCAGTCGGGCCTCTGGCTTCAGGTGCTACCGTGTCCCAACATAGGTACTTTGCTGGGTGACACCACATTCCGGCTCGCTACATGTTTACGTCATTGTGGGGCTCCACATCGCTGTCAATGCGGTGAAGCAGTGGACTGCCTCAGACATCATGGCCTATCCTGCAGCACGAGCGCTGGTCGGATGGCACGTCATGCCAGCATTAATAACATCATCCGTCGAGCTCTTGTCACCGCCGGGGTGCCAGCTGTTATAGAACCCAATGGCTTGGCACGTGACGATGGGAAGAGGCCAGATGGAATGACCATAATGCCTTGGAAGTTGGGTAGGCTTTTGGTGTGGGATGCAACTTGTGTCGACACCCTCGCGCCATCCCACCTTCCTAGCACGGCGGACTGTGCGGGGCGGCTGCTGCAGGAGCAGAAAACCTCAAACGGCGCAAGTATAACAACCTTATTAGGACCTATATGTTCGACCCGTTTGGGGTTGAAATACTAGGGCATTGGAGTCACAGTGCTCATCAAATATTTCGGGACATTCCTAAGCGGTCAATCGACTCTTCACGCGAACAGAGGGCTGGCCTATTTTTAGCCCAAAGAATCAGCATTGCCATCCAACGTGGCAATGCTGCCAGTCTTTTGGGCACTTATCCCATTGACAGCGATGCGAACGAATTTTTTGATGCCCTATGAGATCTTCCCTTTTCTTTAAATTATACATATGTAAAGAGTAGGTAGGTATATATATTTTAGTTTTAGCTTGTATATTGTAATCTATTTAGATTGATTAAATAAAAATAATTTATATTGACGTACGTATGAAAGTAAAAAAAAAAAACGATGCTAATCGACAGCGTCTAATGATTACTTCCATAGAGATGCGTAGCCAAGTGGCACTTTTTGACAAGCGTTATCGCTAGTTTTCGAGTCGTATGATGGACACATTAGCGTAAACGATAACGATTGTAGAAATAGAATCGCTCCGAAGCGAATGCCATTTGTCTAGGCCCTCTGATTGCTATTCTGTAAAAATCTTACCGTGAAAACTTAGGTGAAGTGAGCTGTCATTACATCTAAGGATTGACACTAGTGACAGCTCACGTCACTTAAGTTATCACGGTGAGAGTTATAGAGAATAGAACTAATATAACTAAAACACGATTAAGGTTTTTATTTATTTGCTGCTGATATGGCCGATAGAAATCTTGGAATGAAAGTTCATGAAGTTATGTTGCCAACACTTGAAATGGTGATTGCATTCCACTCATACGATAAAGATAATATCAAGCCAATCTTCATATATCAGTCCTTGAAAGTCTACAACTAAACAGTGGCCTCGTAATAGACCGCGATAATGAGCGGCTATTGTGGAAAATTTCAGTTCTCATGATGCATAGCTTTAATGATTCAGGTGTTCCTATTGACAGCTATCAGGAGGCTTTAACGCGGAACCCGAAAGAACGCATTTTGTATGAAAGGAACTATGATCCTTAAGTCAGACTCCAAGCTACCTATTAGGAAGATGGATGTGTTTTTGTTAAACAAAATGTCTCTCCAAGTTCCACACTTATCTTTCGCTCAGTGCTAAACGCAGGAAAGTATTTGTCGTCTTCATATAAATATCAAGCTCTGAAACGCGTCCCGTATTCTACGCCTTGTATTGGTTAGCCGAAGATTCGGATGCCACAGATTCGCTTAGCGTTCAGTTGGACACACTCGTATGTTATATTTCCCATTTACATTTCTGGATAGGTTTTAAAATCTCAGCGCACCGCAGCTGCTAGACTAGAATATGACAAATTGTGACATCTCAGACTGGTTGCCAAAACTAAAACCGAATGACCTCACCCGTACATTGACGTAAACTGGTCCAAGATAAGAATTTCAGATTCAAGAAACATCTTGATTGGGAAAAGCCAAAAAGGCAGATACGCGTAGTAGGGATTAGGGTAAACCAAGATAACACGTGGAATCAATGAATGCTTGGCATGGTGACGGGCACACGCGAATCAACTTTCAAACCATTTGGTTTGATATCGTTATGGTCCACGGCACTTGATTAACATGTTCGAGCATCACCAACTGTGTGATTAGGTACGGCAAATTATCATACGACCCTGAGCTCTGTGTTATATAGCATTAAATACTATTTTATAAGATCGTTGATTACAATTTTTCTGTAACAAACACACTAATTATGGCCTTGCGCGTAAATTATAGTTTATTGGAAAATATTTTTTACAACTCTGGGAATAATATTTCTAAGTAATATTACATGGTAAACTCTGCAACACCTACAATATTAAGGAGCAGGCACAATGAGAAATCACAAGGACAAAAGCCTGTGGCAGCCCAAGACCAATATATCACAATTAATTAGGGAACGGATTTTAAGCTGAGATTACCAGCCAGTAATCCTCAAAACCGACGTAGACGAATAAAAGGAACCAGGATATAATGATCGTAGAGAGGTTTAAGGTAGGTACACGTGTTCCGCGGTACGTACAGATTTATCTGCCAGCCGTGTTATCAATCACGGGCAATTGTCGTGGCGGATTGTTGGCGTCCTGATAACTAAAATAATTAAGAAGGAGATGACGTCCGTAAATCGTTCTATCTGGCGTGGATGTGCGTATTCTGCGTACCAGGCAATAATCCATGTAATGGGTAAAGTTTATTATTTTATAGTCTGTGGCGCGTATGGAGTGAAACTTGTTTATTACCTTCCATTTCCATTCGATTTGTTTATTTAACGGCTAGTGCTGAATGTGATTTGAAGTATTGAATAAACAACATGGGGATGGGCAGAGTTCAGAGAGGGAGCCATGGAATATCACTTCTTAAAAGAAAACATTAATATTAAAACTGAAGCACTAATCTTTCATAATGAACGCCAAACCAATTTCCGTTTTGTTCAATTATTAACAGAAATAAACTGTAAATCAGTGTTAAAATCCACTGAAGAAAACTTAGGACATTGAAGAATTGTTTCACAATTTAGTTAGGTTATCACCTAAACATTATTTACATAAAAATATAGAGGAAAGTTGTATAATAATGGCATCAGATTTTATCTAACAAGTAGATAACCAGTATTGATAACACTTTCTCACTTGTAGAGCTTCTTTGGAGTCAAGGCTAACAGTTAACTAGAGCAGGTAGTTAATAATAGTCTCATTGATTGATGGTATTCAGTGTTGAGAGCTCTAAAGATAAGTATTTTTCTTTCAAACTATTCATTTTTGGTGTAGTACATGAACAAGTTATAAATCTGTTTAACTTGTATAATTATGATAATGTTCATTTATTTTTTATTATTTAAAAGATTTTAAACCTAGAGTCAACCGTTTTTTGGAATTACTTTTCCTTTTTACTCTCAAATCTATTTTTTTTATCAAAATTAGTGACAGGTTTGAAAAACTACCTTGTGTAGACCGGATAACAGGCTTTATGTAATGAAATCTAGTTTGTCTGTATCACTTAATTTATTTTATGGCTGCAATAATGATCTGCAGGGTAATTGCATAACACACTATCAGTAGGAATTGCTTTCATTTTGACAGTTCAACAACATTCATTGTTATTTACGTTGCTGAGCAGATCAATTTTTCGAATATATGAAGCAATGGATTAGCAATATCCTTCAAAATTATTCAGATTGCGATTGATTGTGTGTTATGCAATTAGCATACAATTCATCGTTGGACATTATAGGTTGTTGCTGTTTTTTTTAAACACATTTCTTCCTTTAAATTAGTTTTTTCAATTCTGCTTTGGAACGGGACAAACTTTTTGACTAATCATACCACTTTGGGATATTTTAAGGGTGCCTGTAAGTTAATGAATAAACGCTTTGACTTTAAATCTCTTAGACGGAAAGAGTGCTTTCATAAATCTCTTGATTAAAGAATGCAAGAGTTAAAGATATGAATCCCAAATGATAAAACACAACAATAAAGGTATGCTTTCATTGAGAAATATTGTAAAAGATTAAATTTGATTGCTCCAATGCTACAAATCTGTTGTTATCAATCAATAGTCAACATTAGATTATGGTATTTATCCATGCCCAATATTTAAATTGATAAAAAGTATTAACATCCAATACAACTGATAAGGGAATTTGACGTGACATCTATTGACTTCACACTTCACTTTTTTCTATAAGAAAATTGCGATTACTTAACAGTTTACCAGCCTATTTGGTCCCATTGCAGGGCAAAGGCCTCTTCTCATATGGAGAAGGCACGAGCACTGATCACCACGCTTGTGCAAGATGGGTCAGCAATGTCGGACAAATTACCTATATTAAAAAAATTGCTGAACCTCAGTATTCAGTTGCATCTGATAGCACAGAATTGTATGCACAGTTGATCAGATACTGTATAATTTTTTCTCAAAATCTTACATTCAAATAGGTAGTATAATTTAAATCATCAAAGTAATTAACAGTTTTACTATTGTGTAACAGTACTTATTATGCAAACATTACTTTGTTTTGTTATGCTGTGTTAATCATAATTCACATTTACTTACTTCCTCATTCATGGTGCGTGGTTTCTAACACTTTTACCTCAAAATTACAATATCTAAGTAGCTCAAATAAAATCATTACACAGTGAAATTTGCTGGCTAGTTTGTTGATAATCACAGTTTACTTTCTATGAATACTTAGTCTCTATGTAGAAGGTGACTCACCTTTTTGACAGTTTCCAGTTTGTGTTTGAGATCAGGGTCAGCTCCTGGTGCCAGTGCCACAGCCACAAACTTGTCAGAGCTCTCCGCCTTCGGCCCCGCCGGCGACACGTTCTTGCTCGCTGCATTGTTCCCTGCCGCGGGCTCCTCAATCGCATCTACTGGCGGCTTGCTAGGCCCCCGCGAAGATGACACAGAAGGTGCTACATCGTACTGCGGCCGCTCTAACACTTTCATACCCATATCCTCTTCTATCTTAGCTCGCAGGCGGTTCCTGTCCTCCACTATATGAGGATCATCACCCTCTCCACCGTGATGAACGATCCCCACCACGGGAAAGTCACCGACGTCGTTTTGTGCGAGCGGAGGCGGCATGAGCAGCTCAGGGCCAGCCTTCTGAATTCGTTTGTAAACATTGTAAACACTATCGTTCACACTATTGGAACTTTTAAACTCTGGCAAGTAGAACAGTGCCCCTAACCACACGATCCCGAATGTCAAAAGTACAGAAACAATCAAATATTTTTCCCGTAGGCGGAAGGATCGCCGAGAAATGGACGGCACGGGAACTCCATTTACAAAACGCTGATATGTAGGCAAAATTCCCGTCATGTTTACGTAAACACGGAACCTACACTTAAAAATCTAAAATAATAAATAGTGACAGTTTCCAGACAAACGACCCGTCACCCGTGGTCGCCATTAAAGCACTGCCAACTTGAAGAAGTTGAAGTTGTTACAACGAGTGTTACCAGCTATAACAAAAACAACTCCCAGTTGAATACAAGTAGGAGGCAAAGAATAAACACTGACTTAGTATTACTCACATGTAAAGTAAAACATGAAATTCAAATGCAAGGGCAAAAGGGAAATTGCACAGGATCTTAAAAAAACATAAAAATCCTACAATATGATAGTTTTCAAGAATTATACTTAATAATCCAACAGATATGCAACAATTTCATACACAATATTGAATCGGTTGAAGCTTGTTTATTGTAAAAGGTTCACTTTGGTATACTGCTGACTTTATGCAAATATCTAAGTTTGTCATTTATCCGCAACTTGTGTAACAAATAATTTGCAAGTCCTCAGTCGAGGGGAGATCAGAAAGAATCTGGTAACATTAAATTAGGGCCGGGGATGCCATTTAATAACACATAAATCTACTACAAAAATAATAATTCGAAAACAAAGCAAGATAAATAAATTATAATTTGATTCCATAGTTACAGGAAAAAGATATGCGTGTATCGAAAATGATTTGTTTTTGAGAAGGCGAAAGTAGATCTTCTATATTTTTATCACCAAAAGTCACTAATTTATTCAAACAGTTTATTATCAATAGGTCAAGGAACAGATAAAAGCTTCTTTCTAATATTTTTTCTTCTAAGTTTTACTACAACTTTGCTTGAAAGCGTAAATCAAAGAATTGGATAATAGTAATGGTATTGATGATTTTTATGATTATAATCCTATAAATAAATATTTGATACGGTCGCGAAACATAATTATATACTTAAATCAACATACAACCTGACACTGACCTGCAAATTGCAAAACACTTAGAAAATTTTAATTTCGCGGGCTACTCTGACGCTTCCACCTTAAAACAAAATCCCGCGCAAAGAGCGCAAGATGGCTGAAATGTTTTTTTTTACGTTTTCAACCACCATATCTCAGCCACTTAGAAAAATTTCGAAAAACTGAAAATACAAAAAATCCATATAATTATCGAACCTGTTCACAAAATTCTACGAGAGTCGATTGAGAAATGCGACCTGTAGAGGAGAACAGCCATCCGCCGAACATCCGGACATACGAAAGCATTTTTTCCCCAAGCTGAAACGGAGACGCTTCGCTCGAGCTTCGCGCTCGCTCGGTCAATTATTTAGTAATCACTAATCACAGACTAATTTGTCTTTTAGTAATGATGTGTGAATCCGGTTATACGAAAACCGATATTATTTTTAATGTTTCTGTGTGTGATGTCTTGTGCATACCTTTATACTTGGCGTTTTTGCCGTACTCGGGTTTTAGTTTTTAACTTCCTTTATTATTCAATTATTTTGGGGTTTATGTATAAATTATTAAATTATTATTGTTTATTTTTTGTTTATGATTACGGTTAAGCAATTTCATTAGATAGGTACTACACACGATTGTTTTTCGTGAACTTTATAAATCCGCTACAATCCATCTTGTTGGATTTTATGTGACGTCATATAGCCTATAAGCCGCGGAACAACACGACGCTTACAACGATACTTTTTTGTAAAAATACGACGAGGAGTTTAGGAGTTATGAGGGAGCAGATGAACATACATACATACATACACAATACAAAGCCTGTTAAAATCATAACCCTCTTATGGCTTTGCCGTAGTCGGTTAAAAAAAAAACTTTAAAAAAATGTAAGTAAAAACCTTTACAAACAAGTTTTTAATGAACTAAAAAGTACTACTTAAATAAAACTTACGTTAACATAGAACTTTAAAATATTTCCTTAAAAGCTTGAGGCCTAACTTAAAGTGTAAGAAGGACGTTCACGCCTCAAGCTCTTAAGAAAATATTAAAGTTCTATGTTAACGTATGTTTTATTTAGTACTTTTTAGTTCATTAAAAGTTTGTTGTAAAAAATGTTTTTACTTACATTTTATTTTGTACTTTTTAGCATTTGAATTTGTTTAAATATCCGTTCTATCACCTTATCTTAAAAGGTACTTGTAAAGACAAATCCAACGAACCCAAACACGCCTTTACACAAGTCATCAGTGTGAAGCCATCCGAGTTGCACTATCCAAGTCATGCCATACTTTAGAACGGGCTATCATCATAATTTAATGAGTACTTATACAAAATTTCATGCCCGTGCTGTTGACCACTGAGGAGATCTCTCGTATGAAGGCAATCCTGGGTGGAGCAGCCAGGTCATGGTGGACTTTAGAAGGAACTGCCATAATTAAATATATAGGTATATTCAATTTTCATGTCTGTACCGTTGACCTTCAAGGAGTTCCTTCGTCTGGAGCCAATCCTGGGTGTAGAATCAGGTCATGCATCATAAAAATGCATTGTCTTCGAAACAGAATCAACTTGTGAAATTTCAACTCCGTAGGACAAGAGGAAGTGGTTTTAATTCAACTTGCAAGATTTTGCCCGAACATACATACATACAAACATTGCAAGTTAATTATAAGCTTGTAAAAAAGAGGGAGTTGCCGCTGGCAACACTAGCAAGAACGTCAATTACTATTCTTTCTAAATTATTTGTTTTTTTGCATCGGTCCACCTGGTCCACGCAGCATCGATGTGCCCATCATTCAACTTATTATTTTCATTTTATTACTTGTTTTCGTTTTGCAAATTCCATTTGAACATCTGAAATAGAAAGTACCTAGTGTTTTAGGTGAGTTGATTTTTATATACTTTACATATTCATAACTTTCGTAAGTCTATCGTGTTTGTATTTTGTACCTACCTACCCTCTTTCTAAATAAAAAACGAAACTTAATTTAATAAAAAAATAAATACAATACCATACATAAAGGCGCTCTTAAACGCTAACATGAACTTCTGCAGGAAGATAATTCCTGTTTAGGAGCGCCTATAAACACAAGGCATTGTAAGGTCTTTGCGTATGCTTCACCCATAGGCTGCATGTACTTATAAGCAGACCGACAGTTATTTTTACCAGTGTAGTGCAGCCTGAAAAATGTAAATAATGATTAAAGAAATTTATTTCTCATTAGGAGATTACAAGGATTTCACTCGAGAACATTTTTAGAAATTAACAAATCGTATTATTATAAAAAACGTTGACATACAAACTAATTAGGTATGTTTTTCTTTTTATCAAGTCATTATTAAATAACATTTAATACCGTACCCAAAAAAATGTACGAATCAAAACTAAAAAATTTC
Source organism: Dryobotodes eremita (assembly GCA_917490735.1). Lineage (NCBI taxonomy): Eukaryota > Metazoa > Arthropoda > Insecta > Lepidoptera > Noctuidae > Dryobotodes > Dryobotodes eremita. Next base: position 7,448,476 of record OU823248.1, read on the forward strand.
ATCTACCCACAAAAGAAATGTATCAGACAAGCATAGATCAAGCAATCAAGACAAATAATACACAAGGTGGTGTTTTACAGGTGTCACTTGGTGGTTGCACCCGTTGCAGGCTAACACAGAGACAGTTGGAAGAAGAAACAGAAGAAGCGAAGCGGTTATGGCTTCAAATGATGTAAGTAATAATAAAATATGAAGCCATATAAATAAACTTCATTATAATAATACTCATATAATACCAACCAATTCTTCTACCGGCCTTTTCTCATTCAGAGAAGGCACGAGCATTGATCACCACATGCCCAAGACGGGTTGGCAATTATGTGAACTACTAGCTGCTGCTCGCGGCTTTGCCCGCGTGGATGTCGGAAATTATCCTTCGGGAACGTGCTACCGGGACAAAAAGTAGCCTATGTTACTTCTTAAAACAGCTATCTGCCAGGAGCTTAGCTGCTTTCAGAGATTAGCTGGGACAGATAGACAAAAATTGTTTTTTTTTTTATAAATACCGTATATACTTTCATATGCATTTAGTAAAAAGCTCTTATTTTGACATTACAAACCACTTCAATTTTATTTATTTGTAGTATAGCTAAGTCCGTTGCCTCATGATGTTTTCCTTCACTAATGTCAGTAACTCTGAAAGTACAAATGAATTGAAATATGTCACATTGTTACTTGCCCGGATTTCAACCCACAACCTCGTGCATGAGAGGTTTTATTAAAGTTGTATAATAAAATATGGTATTTTTAAGGGTTAAAAAAAAAACCTTATTTATAATTAGGTATGGTGTGATGTTATTTTAATTTTCATCTTCAGATTCCATCACCAGACCTGTCTGCACCTACAAGTACACCTTTATCCACCAGGCAGGAACAGCTTACAATATATCGCAGGCCACCAACATTGGAACATTGGACGAGTCAGCTTCAGGGCATTGAAGAGCAACGTCGTCGAATTGAAGTCGGGGATATGCCAGTGCACAACGAGGAACAGATTATAAACCTTAAGCAGGGTCTTACAAATCTGTTGCAACGTTTTGCTGACAATGCACGATAATGACTGAGTGCCATTTTCACCAATGAATCATGAAATAAAAATGAAATCATAATTTCACCGATGATAGAAATGAAACGCGATCAGCACATCTAATTACATTCAAGAGCTGTCAGTGCCTATATTAATAATGGTGACAGTGACAGGTCTTAAACGCGGTTTAGATGTGCTGATCGCATTCTGATGTTCCATGTTGCATGTTAAAAGTAAGGATTAGTGTGAAATCAAATGTATTGTCGACCTCGTTATTGCTTTATCACCCTTTATCACTTGCATATTTATTTATTACCTACTTACTTTACTTGATAAGTTTAGCTAGTTATTGTTAACTTAATTTGTAGGATTTTGTTTATGTTTGTTGTACTGCTACAGATATTTTAAGGCGGTTACTTAGCAGTATTTTTTATAGTTATATAGGCTTTACTACCTGTACACTTATTACTATGTAAGCAATATTTATACGCCATGCAAGGCAGCATATAGTACTAGCTTTTTCACGCGGCTACGCCCGCGTGGAGGGCAAAAATCTTGTAAACCCTTCACCATTAAAAAACTTACCTATATATTTACTTGCCTATGTGCCAAATTTTCATAGTGTTCGAACAAACTGTGTTGGATTTCATTCTAGACTCACAAAAATGTATTGCTTATATTAAAAAAATAACACATAGCACACTACTAAAGTGTCTAATAATAAAATTCAATTAAGATTCGAAAGACACGTAGCGCCATCTAGTGTCCTAAAGCAATGGTGACCGTCGAATGTTATCGTTCGTTCCCTTTGGAATAGTACTTTTTTTTCTGGATGAAAAACCTTTCAGCCTTTCAGGGGTACAGAAAAACACATAAGGACACATTTATAATGTTATAATAATAATGTAGTTAGGATGTACCTGTGCCACAAATAAATAAATTTGAAGTCATAAAACTACAATGTCTATTTATCATTGTGGCAGTTAGTTAATTTCAATCTAAATTTCCAATTTACTGGGAATTTTTGTCAAAAGTTGTAAAACAATTACATGGTAGACTACGTATACATGCACAGATCATCATTTTCATGTATACCTATCCCGTTCTGCCATTCAGAAGTGTAAAAGCGCTATCAATGCGAAGCGAATAAGTGCCGATGCTTGCGAGTGGAGTTTTCACTTTAGCGAATGACGCGTCTAAGTGCCAGAAAGAGATAGATATACACAGACAGACAGTTGGTAATTTTTGCGTGTAAGCACAGAATGCATAATAGTACAATAGTGTATGATTTCACTCTAACGCCGTATAAATATACCTGGGTAAGTGTGTACCTAAGATATTATAACTTTACCTAATTCTCAGAGATGTATTATTTATTTTTTGATACTTCGAAAATAAATCGTTAGTGAAAATAATTGTGTGTCTGTGTGTGAAGGTGGTACCCTAAACTATGGAATAAATATGGTACAGTCGATAGCACATCAGTGGCTCTAGCGTAGTATTACGGACTCTCAATAGAGTAAGAGGCCAGCTTATACGGGTTTTGTTAACACGGACGTGTGGTTGACTGTACAAAACTATGTAGTGTTGTTCAAATAGGGCTCTTGGTTAATGGTTTTATAACTGTGGTATTTCTACCATTATGGTAACTATGTGTATAAAGAAGGTAATAATATGGCATCCAGCACCCTAATTACGTAACACACCATCACAATCTGAATCATTTTGAAACCTATTGCTAATCCATTGCTTCATATATTCGAAAAATGTATCTGCTCAACAACGTAAATAACAATGAATGTTGTTGGAACTGTCAAAATGAAACCCATCCACAAGTGACACCTACCGGTAGCGTTGGGTAATTTGACATCGCTAGGCTGTACAAGTTTCCAAAGTTTAACAATAGATGGCATTATTAGTAATAATGTTCAGAACAATATAACTCTACCCCCTTCCCCTTTCCTTTTTCTCGACATTAGCCGAAGCATCCAGTGCAATAGCTGTCATTATTATCATCAAAAGTACAGCTGGAGGCTGTATTCCACTGCTGGAAATTGGCAGGTCACCTCTTTCGCTAGTTCTGTGCTAGTCTCAGCCTCATTCATCCAGCTTGTATCCAAAATCATGGTTTTTGTGTTTATCCTATCAATCACTATCGGTACTGTGTAAGTCGCCCATGTGATTTATTCACCATATTTAGGTACGAACATTTTTGTTGGCCATACAATGTACAATAAAACTCAGGAACATTTAATTGGAAATAATTTATTTATCTTCACTTTAAGGCACTTTAAAGAAATAGATTAAAATTTATAAAAAACTTACAATTATAATTCTGCAAAGTTTATTAAAATATTTTCCCACATGAGATCAGTCAAGCCTTAATACAATAAACTATCTTATAATCTGTTTCATTACTTAACAATATTAATACATACATGTAATAACTAACATCCCATATGGGTTGAATCGAAAGTACAAAATTAATTGTAATAGTTACACTATTGAGTATACTTTGTCACGTTTTGCAATATCAAATTATTGCTATGAGCGGGGTTTGAACCTAGACATGTAAAAATCACAATCAGGACAATACATTGCCGGTGGGTTGATAGACTTCTTGCGGCATAGGTTGCAGACGGTCTTTTGTAGCGCCTGCGCGTCGCCGGGCGGGTACGCGAGGTTGCCGTTCATCTGCGGCGGTACGGGCGAGTCCGTGCCGCCCTTCGTGCCCGGCTCGAATGATACAGACTTCTTTTGCAGCTGTTTCGGCGGCGGTATGAGCTGATACGGATTGTAACCGTTCTGAGCATACTGGTATTGCCCCACTTGATCGGTGTTCACATTACTATCTACGTTAACGTTTTGGCTATACACGGAGCGCTGATGCTGCGTGTTAGCATAATGCCTCGTGTCCTGAACACGCGGCTGGCCGGACGGGTTGTCTACGTAGTAATTGTTAGACATTTTTTGTGGAAAAGTATTGTAGTTTTCGACGGGTACGTCACCGTGTGGCGGCGGGACCCTCTGGTACGGCGACTGGGTGTAGTGGTTTGTACTATTCGCCTGGGGGTATCGACTAGAATATTCGGAGCTAGCATAGCTTGTCGGTGGGTTGTGGTGGCTCTGGTAAGCCGGCGAATTGGTGGGCACGCTTTGATAAGGCGAATGATTAGTGTTTGGCATATTGTGTGCATACTGGCGGTTGGTGGTGTAGTTGTTGCTGGGCATGGTTGTCGGGCACGATGTTGGTGGCACTCGGTGGTAGTAGGCGTTGTTGATGGGCTGGGACATAGCGGGCGCGGGGCGCGGCAGGCTGGCGGGGTGCTTGGACATGTAGGCGGGGTTGTGCGTGGGCGTCAGTCTATTCGCAGGTGTTTGGCTAAAGTTCGGTGGGCTAGCGTTGCTGTGGTTGGAGTACACTGACGGTGGCTGGTTGTACGGTATCGGGCTGGTGGTGTTCTGTGGCGCGCTAGTCGGAAGCGTTTGGTATATCAGGTTACTGTTTACTGCGCTTTGATTTTGTGCAGTTTGTACCGGCGAGTTCGTTCCGTAAACACTATTATTCTTTTGTGCGTTGTATTGTTGTTGTAAACGATTCGGCGGCACCTGATACGCTGGATAATTGTTTTGCAATCTGACGTACTCGGCGTGTGTATTCTCGTTGGGGACGAATGAGTTCTGTGATAGCGAAGATATCGTCGAACGAGATGACTGACTGTCGAACGAGTCCTGTCGCTGAAGTGAAGGTTTATCTGATTGGAGAGGCATCGTCGTCAACTCTGGCTTGTTCATAGCCGATTTCAAAACTCTCTCTAAGATAGGGTTAGGAATGTAACTATCATCTTCTTGGTCCTCGGCCGTCGAAACTAGGATCACCTGGTCGCAGAACGAAACCGATTTCTTCTTAGTCTTGGATCGGTCGCCGTATGTGTTGTTTACAGATTTCTGGTCACATTGTTCCTCTTCAATTTGTTTGGGATCTATTGACGATGCTGAAGCACGTCGATTAAGTCCAGCGTTAGATTGGTCGGAGCAGTTAATCACGTCTCTATTACCACTCATGCCTACAAAACCTATATGCGTCCTATCACCATCTTGTGATGTATTTTGGGTGTTGTTTTCGAATCTGGACGCGATATTTCTAACGGTATTGCTGCTCTCATACATGTTGTGACCATCCATAGGACTGGACAGCTGCCCCTCCAATGAACCAGACCTTTTCAATTTGAATGTCGCCTGTTTGGCTTGCAGCTCCTTCAATAATGATGGGTGAACGTTTAACTTCTCAATCTGAGTCATTTGAGGGCCGCATTGCTCGTTTCTTAAGATTTGATTCCTTTTCTCCTGAAGGCTTGCCAGTAAGGTGCCTTTGGCTACTTCCATATCTTTTGTCATGGATATTTCACTAATATTCTGGATCTTTTCGAGTTCGTCATGGAGTGGTGTTAAATCAATGGGTGGAGGAGGTGGGGGGAACTCTTCACTGGGTTGCCGCGAGTGGTTCACCGAGTTCATGGGGCTGGGGTAGGGCGGCAGCTCGAACATAGTTGGGGACCTCCGCGGAGGAAGCGCGCAGTCTACCACGTCCACACCGTTGTCGAACGTGTGCGTGAGGTTCTGTATCGTGTTGTGAGACGGCAGTATCGGTGGCATCGTGTCTCTCTTCACGGGACTTTGTTCCTGGTGGATCATGGCTTTCGTCACTACCGTGTGGAAGTTCTGTGCCGGCGAGGTGTCTAGCCGGTCGTAGTGACTGCTAGACTTGTCGTCGTATGGATGTAGGAACGGCAGTGAGTGGGGCTCGTCCCCATACTGTTCCGAGAAACCCCCGTCTTCCTCAATTTCAGGCGGATAGGTACCTTTTCCATGTTCCGAGTAAGCGTACTTGGAGCCGGTGAGTTGCGAAGTGGTACGGAGTGGTGGTGGAGGAGGAACTTTCGCGGCGGTCAGCATCTTACCGGCGCTGCCGTGGAAGCTCTTTCTCATCAGTTTGCTTCTTTCGAGGTTCGGATTGGTGCCGCTAGCAACAGAGTATTCCAAGTGCCCTTCCGATAAGTAGCCGCTAAGATTTGTTTTATCATCAATCGTCCTGCCGACGTCAGTGTCGTCGACGGATGAGACACGCTTCTCTTTGTTAGCCGTGTCAGTGTTTCCATCCGCACCCTCTGTCAAGTCGGGCATCGATCTGTTTTTCCTTCGTATCAGTCCGCCCATCAACAACTTTCTACGGATTTTATGTTGTTTCTTATTAGCTTTCTTGTCTTCAGCCGATTCCTCTTTTTTCTCCGCAGCTTTTACAACGGGAGCTTCTTTTCGACCGCGGCTTCGGTCTTCACTTCTCGAACGCTTTTCTCTTACTTTGTCATCGTCCCTAGATTTATGCCTCGGAGGGCGCTCGCGTGTTACAGTATCGATATCATCATCAATACATTTTGGAGATTTCTTTGAAGAGCCTTTCTTTTTGGGTAATGTGGCGTAGATTTCGATAGTCATGGGTGATGCTTCAAGACCACCTTTGGTATTCCGGATTGGGGCAGCCTGAGGGATTTCTGTCACTCTGGTCATTCCGGCCATTCTCCTCTGGAGACTGCGTGCACGCATCACGCATGTGTTGTGTTTCATGCGAGCGAATGTTACCATGTGCCGGTTATTGTAGGGAGCATCCATTGCTACTCGTGCTTTAGACGCGGCGGCGTCGCATAGTACTAAGGCTGTTTCGTAATCAGCGGAGTCCTCTGCGTTACGAGACTTTTCAAGCAGCCTGTCAGCTTCTAAGCAGAGAGCCTCACATTCACCACGTGTGGTTATTTCTGGTATTTGTGCCAGCTGTAAGTTGTGGCGCAGACCTTGTTGCAGAGGTAGGCTATCTGTAGAAGACAGGGAATACGAGTCGTAGCCGGCGTCGCAAGAGCCGCCGCTGGACAGTTCCCCCTTGCGCGTGGGACTGCCGGGCACGCTGCCCGCGCCGCGACCTCGCGGGTACATGTACGGGCTTTCGGCTGTTGAAGACGACGCAGATGAAGCACTGTTGCGGTCTCCGCTCCAGTTGCCGGAGTCTCGTCGTGCTCGCGGCCTCTCCTGCGTGTCTGATCCGGAGCCGGTGCTCAAACTACGATTTAGTTGCGCACGTCGGCTGGCTTGTACTTCCAACATGTTCTCTACGGCTTTTCTGCTAACGTAGTCACTTTCATTATCTGGCCCTGGAGTGACGGCTCGTCGAGCGAATCCGTTCGCTGGACGTTCGGGCGCCGGCGTGACCGCTCGGCGAGGTTCAGGCGCCGGGAATGGAACAACATCTTTAGGAGCATGACGAGTGTCACACGGCGTTCCATCGACCGCAGCGTATAAAAGAAGGAGCGGTTGGAATCGTCCTCTTTGACATTTTTCGACGACGTGTGACCACTCCGGTCCTATTTCTTTGACATCCGCATCATCGAAGTATATCCATAGGCGGAGTTTACTGTGGTAGAAGAAGGTGGAGTAGTGCTTGCCGTAGTAGGTGACGAGTCCGACGAGGCGGTGGGTAGCGCGCGCGGCCCAGGCGCGGTCCACGCACGCGTGGAAGGCATCGGTCGGCCGGAGCTCAGTTCCGAGGGCTGCATATACGGCGGCTACGTGTTCGGCCGCGGGCCTCTCAGAGTCCCAAACCATACCAATTGATACCACCTCTGGACGATTCATCAACGTTCTACATATTTGGATTTTCGCTCCACATGCATTCTGCAAAAAATTTAAAAGCACATTGATTAATTAAATCAAAACAATAAACAATTAATATTATTTGAGTAACATCTTCCAATTATATATCTTTCAAAAGTTTAGGAATTAATAATTGACTACTTACCGGACAGTCTCTGATATCGCCCATTCCTCCTGCCTTCCTTAGTAGCAGTCCAAAGCTGTCACCGTGTTCACCCAAAGCAGCTTGAGCTGTTAGAGCTGTCGCTGATACGTAATGAACCATCTGGAAACATCGAAAACATGCTCAATTACCATTCTTCGTGAGAATATTGAAGTCAACTATGTTTTGAAGGCATTTGAAGGGGTGGCAAGTTTTGAAGGATTTTCAAAATTAGACTTTTTATCTCGGAAATGCCTATGTCCAATCTCGGGACCATACATTCGTTCCACTGTGCGATGCCAGTAAAGTATAGGTAGTAAAGTAGGCATCTATCTTGTGCCCTTTTAAGTAATGAATCTTTCAGCTGTGAGTAAACCTAGGATTTTATGAGTGGTATGTAGGTAATAGTAAGGCTTGCCCAAGCGTCAAGAGAGCCAGAGGACTATCTAGAAAATGTTGGGTAGATACAACAAAAAAAATTGCCGGTATGGACTTGACAAAGAAAACGAAGGACAGAAACATCTGGAAAAAGTTGGACGAGGCCATACCCAAACGAGGCCTTAACTATATGAGTAGAGTATACAAGGGGGATTTTTGAGATAGGACAGTAAGGGCAGGTACCTTAACCGTTGTAGCTACAGGAAAACGGTCTTAGGAAACTGCCCTTAACTCTTTAAGACATTTTGATCGGCATTCACAGATTTAGAAAAAATATGCAGTCAGCAAGAAAATAGACAATTTTCAACAAAAAAAATTTTTTTTGGTGCCTGTCGATCCTGTTTCGAATAAGGATCAAAAAACTCTATGGGACTAACTGAGTTTTGAGAACTAGTAAAGTCAGAAATTGCAAAAACCTTTTCCATACATTTCGTAGGAAATGAGACTCCTACTATTTTTAATGATAGATATAGACTGGCCGCTACAAATCAGAAATAGTATACAAGCCTAAACGACAATTTCCATACATTTCCTACGAAACGTATAGTTTGTTTTTTGCATTTTTTGACTTTTCTAGTAGGTACTCAAACCTAAGTTGGTCCGATCGAGTTATTTAATCCCTTTAAGATATAGGATCCATTAGCATCCAAAAAGATTTTGGAACTGTACCATTTTGTCAAAATCTGTGAATGCAGATCAATACATCCCAAAAAGTTAGGGCCAGTCTCCTAAGACCGTTTTCCTGTAGCTACAACGGTTAAGGTAACTGCTCTTACTGCCCCATCTCAAAAATCCACTCTGTTTACCTACCCACAAAAAAGTAAAAAAAAAACAAATGTAACTTAAGGAAATAAAGGCTATTCATTATTATTATTGTAGGTAACAGTTACCTGAGTAAACGGCAGTGGTTCGGACGTTGCTTGGCAGGCGCTGCATACAGATTGTTCGACGAGCATCATGGCGAACTTTCGGTGGGGTACGCAATGCGGTGCGCGGCAGGCGTCGTCATCCCGGCGGTCGGACCCGGCTGCCACATGGGCATGTACTCGGAGGAGTAGGTGTTCGAAGCACTCGCTAGCGTCGGCCATGCAACCCAGTTGGAAGCGGGCGCCGCCGCCGCCGAGTGCCCGGCGGAGTCCGTCCGCGGCTGGGGCGCGTTCTGCTGACCATTGTAGTTGGGTGAACAGTTCCTGTGAACAAGAAAACGTGTTAGTTAGATAGGTGCTTGGAATTAGTAGACATTTTGTTTCTAATCAATAGTGAATTAGGCTAAAAAGTAGGACTTAATAGTTACGTAATTAGTATACCTTATTTATTTAATATAGCAGACCTTTAACTATAAACCAACAATATTTGACACAAATCTTTATATTTTGAACCAACGAACGATTTCTCGTAAAAAAATACACGGGGCCACTACAGGCTCTGCATAAAGAAAGTTGTGACCGACTGTCCGCTATGTAAATTTAGGTTTTAATAACCATACAATAAGATTGAATATTGCGGTAGCACTGGAACAAAACCAGTATGGCACGAATACGAGTTAAGGTATAGGTCACAAACATGGCGTGACCTGGCCGAGGCGATTTGACGTACAAACGTAGATATATCTCGCTGTTTTACGATTTCGTAACCGTTAGAATACTAAAAGTTATTCAACTTTTAGATTGATCGTTAGATGGCTGCATCAATGTTAAATGTTAATGCATTTTTAGCTCGTAAACGCAGCAGTAGTTGAGAGATTTGTATTTGTATCATGTAAAATAATAATTGATGTTCTACAAATATCTAACTTATGATATGTAATAATAAGTAATAGTGAAGCGGAACATAATTATTTGAGTCGAAAGCAAGTTGGATCGCAAACATGTTTATTTAACTTTATAGAGATGAGTGCACAATTAAATGGCGTATTATCCGGTGCACGGCGGACGCAGCTTGCGCCCGCGTCTTCCGTTAGACAGTTTTATAAACATGGCTAAAAACCAGATACGATGTTACCAGGCTGTTTAATTTAAACAACCTAAATATTGAGATAGTGTTTACCTTTTGATTTTAATTCACAAAATCGCTTGTTTGCATGAACGGGCACTGATGTCAGATATGAATTATTATATGCAAGAGCTTTATTTGGAAAACTATGACCTTTTATGGTTATAAAAGAAGTAAAATAAATATAATTACACGGTAAATTAGAATTTAAAATATCTGAAACGACAATAGGTACATTTCAACTTAAATAAATAATTTTTCGAACCCAGTCAGATGCTTTGCTTTGTGTAAATAATTTCATCACCACTGCTCTCAAAACGGTGAAGGAAAACATCGTGAGGAAACCGGCATGTCCTAGAACCAAACATTTGAAGACACGTGACATCTTCCAACCCGCACTGAGCCCGAGTGGTAGATTACGGCCCACTCCCTCTCGAAGAGTGGAGGCCTGGGTCCCAGTCCTAGCAGTGGGGACATTATAGGCTGATTATGCAGTGCTTATACTAAATAACTGTTAAGTATACTTATTAGGTATTCCCAATTTTTGTAATTTGATGAAACAGGACATGGTGAGTCTCACGAGGTTTAAAAGATTAAATCATAATTTTATAACACTTCATTTCACCTACGGATTCAAAAGTCTAGAATCTGGTTAGACAGCCAGACCAGTTTGCAGGTCAACGCCTTTGGAAATAAACAAAAAATAAACTGCAAAAACTTATATTTCCTTGCATAGAGTTGCACAGGAAACTTACATTGTGCGATAGTATAGACAGACATGTTAATTGATAACTGATTATGATAACGGAAAAGGCATACAACTTGTGTTAGTGCTAGTTTTCTTGCAATTTGTATTATTAACAAAAAGTTTGCGCCTTGGTCTTGCCGTAGATTTTTTATGTATCTTTTTCGGCACTTCGTAGCGTTAAATAGCGGTTAATTGATGTTTTTATGTTGATAGCTAAATGAGACGTGAAACGAATTTGGTGGAAAAATCTGATTAGTTTTTTTGTTTGCCTAATTTCGGATCATCTAGCTCGTTAAGTAGTCTGACTTCATTTCTTCTGGTACTCTTTCCCTGTACGCATGACTACCTATCAAGCTATACATTTCCAGTATAAGCTGACTTCTCATTGTACGAAAAGCCTATACAATGCGAGGTCAGCTAGAACTGGAAATGTACAGCTTGCTATGTCGTCGTGTGTACCTATTGTATAAATAAACGTTCCAATAAGGAAAGTTTAAACGGGGTTTCTTAGTTTAAAATTATAAATATAAAACAGTTAAGTATGTAAATAAACATTCTCGAGAGGACTGTACTGGCAAATCGCCAAACATGGTTCTCGAGGACGTCGCAAAGGAATACAAACGCGTTGATTAAGTTAAGTCCATATCTTGTAAACTCGGCAGTTTTAATGAACAAACCCGGAACTAATGCATCATATACAATGACGTTAGTGGCACAGCAGCGCTGTGGGTGAGAACGCGGTTACAGTGAGCAAGTCTTTGTTACGTGAGAATGATGCGGTGAACCCAGCCCTGACCCTGCTTCTTGTGTCCCATGATCGCCTGGTACAAAATGTTTTTATATGAGGCGAGAAAACTAGGAAAATTGTGCCATATATGTCTTAATGAGCGTGGGACGTTTTCTTTTTATTTATTTGTTAGTGGTTGTTGACATGGAAATTGCGGAAAGGGTAGGAAATATTTTTATGCGTATCTTGAAGCAAGGTTGCGATATGCTAGATAAGGAGAAAATACGTCACCACACAGGTACATAAACGATGTCATTTAAAAATCTACAAGAGTTGACTCAGTTTTAGTAAATATCACTAGAATAGAGAATGACTCAAATTGAGTTACTTTAAAAAATAAACTTATCTATGCCATTAGATATTCCCATTAAAAGCACTTAAGCTTGAACGAATACCTTTTAACGAACGTTAAAACTTAAAGTAACATAAGTCCCTAATTGACATTACCTTCGGCATAAAGTTAAAAATTTATTATTTTATTCACATCAAAGTTCGATGGTTCCAAATAAGTTAATTTCCTCACAAAGACACTATAAAGCCAAGCTTTATCCATCAGATCTGATGAATATTAATATGTACCTCAGCGTGAAGTACCTGCGTATGCGCGTGTTTAAAATATGAATAATAAAGAATAAGTTCCAATATAATATTGAAGTACAGTCAAGAGCAAAAATATGAATACACGTACGATTCTTTTCCTATTGTATTGGCTAACATTATGAGGTGTTGTGAATATAATATCTACGCCACATACTTTTGTACTTTTGTAACTTGGCACTTTTTAACACTTCAAGCGATACTCTACAAGAACCTCGCTTTTGAATTTTGTAAAGTAATCATTAACATCTACCTGCTGTCATTCCAATTATTTGGGGTCTGCGCAGCACGTGAATCGTTTGAATTTTGCTTAGTGTATAGACTCCCGGAAAATGCGCGGCGCGGCGCGATGCGACTCCGGTAGAACAATTTCCATGCAGTTTTCATAGAAATTGTTCTGGAAGAGTCGCCTCGCGCCTGTCTGCCTTTATACGTATTTTTGCCTTCGACTGTACCTATGTCACGAAGAGACAATAGTCAATTCAAGACGCGAGTTACGCCGGAGGACGGTGACGGTTGCGCATACATACTTAAGTGGGCATTTTATGTATTCCCCAGACAAATTGCCTTTGGAGGCATCGACACAATAGCCTTTAGGGGGGTCAGCGACGAGTAACGCATCGACAACTTATTCTCTGTCAGTTTATTAAGTAACTGTATTGTGCTTGACGGTAATATGCATATTTTCCAACTGCCAACAAAGCCTCATATAAATCTTCATAATGGCTGAAAGGGCTCGTGACACTGAAATCTATGTAGGTAATATTTTGCAATGTTTGTCGCTCTCAACTTTGCGTTTTACCTTCTATACGATATCCGTCCTAACTCGTTAATATATCGTTGATAGGTAAAGTAGGTTTTCAACGCATTAATGGTAATGGACTCAACATTTTTTATAGATTTATGAGCATGAGTAATCCAGGCAAATCGTATTGAAATCATTAAATCGAACTTGTAAATAATCCAGTTACCATTCAATCTGCAATTCCAATAGTTTGATTGCATATTTAAATAGGATTTATTTTAAATTAATATTCATGAACCGTATCGATTCCACGAACAACACGAGTTGTGTTTAAATAAATAATTACATGTGCAATTAGCAACCAATGAGGTAACGACAAGATTACATTTGTAACTAAATCGTTGATGTCTTTTGTTCGCTATAGACCGGCCATGGTATGCTAAAGTTGGATTTGTAATTGAAATAAGCCACGAATTAATTGCTGCTTGCAAAACATTTACAGTTCGATGGTTTTTCATATGTATCTAAAGTGGCTGAAAACATGGATGCAAAAAAAATATTGAATATCAACGCAAAGCATCGGATTTCACAATGCGAAATTCTTACAATACAATGCAGATGCAGCAAGCCAAACTTACTCTGAACAGCAAAATTGTTGTTTGGCTGAGCGGAGATTCTGGAAGTTCTCGCCTTGCTGCTGAGGAAGGTCGCGAGCGCGGGAGGGTGTTGTTCCTCACTCCGGCTAGCGAGCCTGTCAGCAGCATATCCTTAGGAGGCAGCAGCTCCCGGTCTCGAAGACCTTCAATCTTCGTCTTCTGAATGGTCGCCGCCGTCCCACTTTTCCCGCCATCGCTCGACTCCTTACGCTTGTACCGAAACTTGATCATCGTCTCACTGTAGTCCGCATCGCTCACTCCAATCACACAATTATCCAAACGAATTCAGTTCCTCATTTGGATTCAATCTCCATACCTATCGCAAACACAATGGCCGCAAACTAAATATACATTTGTTCTTCGAGTCCGCAAACAACTCTATACGGCAATAAGTAACCGACACACGTAGGATTGAGAAACTTTTCATTTGAATTCCACTCCGCTCGTGAACTACGCTGAGATATGCCTATCCACGGTATTCTACTTCAGTAATATATTGAAACTAGTGGTTAACAATAACAAATGGGGTAGGAAACCTTAAGGTTTCGGCGCGAAAACGTCAGATGTCTTGAGCAGCAGGTGCGTACAAAAGTTATTAAGCACAACTGTCGCGTTACAACACTCAGTTAATGAAGGCACTGGGGAACTGACTACAAGTCGTTATTAATTATGTTTCACGATTCTTTAATGACTTGTTTCAAAATCGTAAATGAGTTAAAATAGGAACAAACGCTCGACTCTACGAAGGCTGTCGTGCAGACTGACTTGAGACAAGCGGTGGAGGTGTGCGGGGGCGGGCCCCGGGCGCCTGTACCTTCCAGGTACCACGTTTTTTCTAATCTATTGTTAACGTAACTCACGTGGGCCCTGCGTTGTCTCTGTCTCTCATTTAGGAGTGTCTGTAAGCTCGTCTCAGCCATTTACGACGACGCGAAGCTTTGTTTATATTTCTATGGCGATAAGCTCGAAAAGCTCATGAAGTTACAACATTTTAAGAAAATGCCTTATTTGGAGTACACGTGCTGAGCATATGTATACAAATAATAGATAGCCCTGTAATTCCTAGTATACTTCTAATTATTTAGAGTTTAAAGTGTTTTCGGGAAAATCACACGTGTAAATTAAAGTGGGTTTCAATGCAAAGCAACCTTATAGTAAAATTTTATTTAATTCGTGTCTTGCGTATGCGCAGTTAACTAACTTACTCTTGATACTCAGATCATTAATCAGCGTTTCAATAAGAACATTTACAATTCTCACTCCCAAAAAATCCGTTTCAATGATTCATACCTCAAAAATGTTAAGGGTCTTCTGATCCCATTGATAAACGACCCTTGACGCCCAAATTAATAGTAACAAATAAACATATTTTTTTTGTTTTAAATGTTCATAAGCAAGCAGTTTATCAAAAAATCTATGCGTAATACGAATGAACTTTCTTGGCTCATGAGTCAGTGTGTAAGTATGCCGAAGTTGTAAAATATGTGGTCAAGTTTCCTCAACGGACGGTCGATACGTCAGCAGGGCACTTCTTAAAACAACCCATAAAAATACTTGAATAGTGTAAAGGCAATTGTGTATCTCCTGTAAAGGCAATTATGACGACATATTACAAACTTTCGTTATTAGAGCATTGATTTTCATTACAAGTTGTAGGTTCGTAAACAAATATAATGTCATCCGCTTCCCTTTTTAAGTAACTTGTGTTTTGATTTCAAAAACAGAACATATACATAATATATGTTAATTTGATTGCTTCTAAATTACTTGCACTTCCGAGGGCCAAGTGATTCATTCATATTACGTATTGTAAAAGCAACGAATACTATAAAAGTTCAGCTTCGAGTTCTGAGAACTGAGTTGAGGTCGCCTCTTAAGGAAAACCGAAAAGTAGCGCCCACGCATGCGAATTTTGGTCGTATTCTAGATATACCATTAGTGGCGTGTGAATGAGTTGAACTTTACTAATAAATTAGTGACATTTATAAACGTTGCTATTATTACGGCAACGTTTAATTTTGTATTCTATGACAGCACAGATATAGATTGTGCTGCATACTAATTTGGACTTGAAATTGTGTTTATATGTAACGCTGCTGGTATATATCATTTGTTTTTTTTACCAGTCACTTTAAAGGAATTTCCAGTCAAGTGAAATAAAGTAACTGAATTTTATTGACGGACATGATTACCGTCTTTGATACCTCTTATGGGCTCTAGTGGCTTTAGCGCCAATAACTACTTATTACTTAGTTTTTGTATACCTTTAAGGCTATCTTCAATTACTGTTTTAATCGTTATCAATGAAGAGAGATTTTAATTGCAAAAAGTAATAAACGCCTTCAGAATGAAGAAGATAACTTCCCTGAAAACTTTCTTGTAGAAAACTCAGCACCTCACAAAAAAAACTGTGAATAGGAAAAGTGTATATTTAATAATAAATGTGGCTTCAATAAGTCGGTGTTCATGAACCGTGAGAGGTTCTCACATGTGAGGTAGCGATCCAGTTACAACTACCCACAGAACTGCTCGTATAGCGGACTGTGAGAAACTATCATCTTTTTATCAATTATCTACTTCCCGCTTAATTAAGATCCGAGATTTGCGATCACACCATAATCTTGTTGACATTGACATTTTATAAAAAGATAAATTAATAGCAAGTAACATTAAGAGCTCATAAGATTTATGTTATCTTTAAAAATCTACTTAATAAAAATAAAAAAATCACTAATTCACTGACCGGCAACGAACAGCCTAAACCCCTGGATCTAGAAGCATTAATTTTTGCGCAAGAGTTTCTTAAAGGGTATTCCCTAAAGGGGCCAAATAAGTTGATTGTACACAGGACCTAAGCGCAAGCTTTATAATGCCTACAAGCATATGATCCACTGCAGTAAACAAAATCAAAAATATATGATATTATTTAGGTTATATGCTAGTTAGATAGTGTGTTGATAACACAATACAACTATTTTGATACTATAGAAAAATAATTACGAAGACACCTCTACAAATTTCTTTTAACGATTAAAAACCATACTAATTAATATACATGCACTCATTCAGATTATTCTACAAGCAACATATTAACGTAATAGTGTTTTAATGATTTAAGTCCAATCAATAGATTTTTTGTAAATAGATAATTGCTTCATATTTTGCAATAAATTACCAGCGTTGTGTCATCGCGCTTCTCTTTCTTTTCTATGCAGTCCATTGACCGTGCTTTAGCTGTTGTCAGCCTATTAAGAAACTTTGATACAATTTACATATCGAAACGGATCTATGCAATAGTTACCTACTATTCTCTTAACACCTACCTACACAGTGAACGTGATGTTAAGGAGTCATTACATGGTATTGTTATAAAGCTGGAGTAAGTGCGTTCGTCATAGCCGTCATGTCAGCGCCGTGTTTCGCCACGGTTTCTCCGAATAAGGCTATTCAAGAGGCGGATCTTTGCGGCGTATCACACCATCGGTTGCTCACAGTCTTGCGACAGAGACCTTGACAATTTGTACTAGTTTTTCCTTGAAATACGACTAGAGATCGGTGTAGTAGAATTTTTGATACGAAAGTGTCAATTTTTTTTGTCGAAGAGATGGAAACGATTGGAATTTCCTACTCTTACAGTCCTAGATGCAGTGGATTTCGTAATTAATAGCCACCTATTCATCCTTCCACACCTATGTTTTTGAAATAGAATCTATGATTTCCATAATATTTCCTTTGCCAGAACATCAATATTTTGAACTACCTACATGTGCAAATAGGACTAGGCCTCGTTAGTCACGGATACGTGACTAAAAAGTCGAGTAGTTGCTTGATTTTGATTTAAAAACAAACCCAATTGATAAATGATTATCCCAAATGGTCTATTTCTACATTACCAAAAAACACATATTTTTCGTGTGGGTGTAACTTAATTGTCACCCATATGGTGTGCATACGACCTAATTCATTTGTAATTGCGGTTGCCAAGGTGTGAAGCCACAAACAATCGACATTGCAACACTAAGCAGAACCCTTAATTCTGTAGAATCCAACATTGTATCAATTACCTATTGTAATGCAATCCTAATTCTTCTTCGAAATTGTTACAAGGAGATACATCTATCATAGGATGTATAAGATTATCTCGCAAAACATATGCGTGTATGTAGTTGTTATCATTGTTTTACTTCCAAATAGGATTTGGTTAGATGGGGCAATTCAATTGCCAATTTAATTCATGTATTCATTTGAAATGATATGCAGTGTTGCTTAATTTATTTTGGGATAACTAAAGACTGCGCAAAGAAATCCAATCATTTTCAAAATTGCAGAGTTTTAATACAAAATGATTCTAACGCGTTGAGTATAAGAATTGTCTAATGAGATAACGAATGTCACTAAGGAAAGTAGTAAACTTAAAGAAATGAGATCAATCGTTATCATAACGCAAGTGTGATGAACTCTAACGTTCTATTCGATTACTCGGTGCAGTTATCGGCGCTACAATCGATTCGTTCAACTCGTAACATCTAATTCAATTACTGCTGCAATAAACCATTGTGCAAGTGAGCTCTGCGATAAACTTGGATGTGTGATTTATTGAAACACAACCAGAGCCCTTATAGCATCATGTTTGCAAAGATGATTAATGAAGGCAGTGGAGGAACAGGATAAATGAATTTATTTGGATTAACGTTTAATGTCAACCATTATTCATAACTAGTGTGGCACTTGGCAGTGAGGTATTTAAGATTATTGTAAATATGTTGCGCATTGACAATAATCGATTTCTCTCTTTTTAGAGGTGACCAAAAATAATTGCATCATGAGTTTTTGAGGTCAGTTCCAAATTCGGTTGATCTATAAAAGACATCCACATGAACAGACAACTTAGAATGGTAACTGGGATAGACTGGATGCAGAAGTATTAGCACGAAATATCGCGCAGCTCAACTAGACTGCAAGACAGTGGACAGAGTTAGTAGATTTGATTTCATACCAAAATCTTGTGAGGTGATATCCTGTAAGGCATAGTCATCAAGTCCATTAAATTCCTCAGAAACTTCTCATGGAACTGATACCTGCCCATTAATAAAACTACCTACATCCGTAGCGTGAGCACCTCTTCTATGCAAATTTTGATGATTTCACCTTTACCAAGATACACAAATGCGGGCCAGATATTTCGCATTTAAGAGATACCAAAGGTAAATTGCGTTAAGAACAAAAGGAGTCGCTCTGTGGGAGTAATGTACAATTAATAGCAAGGACATCAAGAGCATTTATGACAATGCTTGCATGCGCAGGCGTCTTGTTTGGCAAATATGTCTGTACCGATACAAGTGTACGAGTATGTCACACGGTGTGGGTGAAAAGACAATGGGGGACAGTATAAAGTTTGTAATTACTGACGTAGGACTTATAACAACTGTTCAATTAGGTACCTGAGTAGGTACATGACATGCAGTAGGAAGTTTTCTGGTTAAGATATTCGTTTTACGTAGAATACTTGAAAATCAACCTTGATTTGATGCGTGATACAAAGTTCAAGGTTCAAGAAGTATTAAATTTAAAGAATGTATTAACCAATTTATCATGTCTATTAACATGTTAAGGAACTCGTTGGTTTAGACATATTAATAGTTTATACTATTAACTTTCCAAGAAATATATTTGTAGAGCTAGACGATAGATTAGACACGAACAGACGCATTACAGCTAGTACTATGATGGCGCAAGTTTAGGCACTGTGTGGGGCAATACATCGAATTTTATAAAGTTAACGATTGCTTCATCAATTTCTCGTTTCTATAACCGAATAAAAGGCGACCCTGAAAAACCCATTTACTTATCGCAGCACAGGGTTGTCTCGTCACATTTAAATAAATTAACACTTGTATATTTAGTTTGCAGTCGTCGAAGAGCTGTCGTTTACAAGGCTAACAAGTAACCAATCCACTGTATAAAAGCACATCTAATATAGATACAATACCGTTCACTTGATTAGGACACGATTTTATATGATAATGACCTTTAACACAAACACATTTCACTTGGGTACTGCACTTTCACTTTGTTAATATTTGTGTCAATATGTGGTGATATCACGTAATAATCCAGGTTTGTTATTGTGTTTCACGTGTGTTATAAGCGTTTGAGTTCGATTAAATATAAAATAAACACGCGACGTGCGCTCCGATAGAGAGGCGTCATGTACGACTGTACGTGGAGTAACCGCACTAACCGCGCAGTGACAGGCTGCGCCGGCGCACGCGAGCGACAAAGATAACAGATGAAGGCTTTGGCGCCAAGTCTGCGCTTGCCAGAGTGCGAGCGAGACAGACGAGAGGCTTGCGCGGGAGTCCGGTTATGTATCTTACTTGTTTGTAGCAAGGAGATTAAAAGTATGTGGAAACTACAATTTACATTGCAATTACAATTAAAATTCCATATAAACAGTAATATGTCACAAGTAATTGTATAAAAACATACATTTTATATAAAAAGGAATGACTCCGAGCAGTTAAATTAGAAGTTAGAAGACTGACTACTTTTAGAAAAATAATAACACATCCAGCTAAAGTAGTTTCTGTATCTGGTTTTCATCGTATGAATATGTATTTATTGAGAAAAACTCAAAAATATACTATATTGGTTTCGAAGATAGGAGTTACAAATTATGAGCTTAAGATTTAACTGTGTATTCGAAAGCTCAGAACGAAGCTTTTCCGTTAAGCGCTACGAAATGGCTACGAAAAATAAACCAACGAAACTGCGCTGAATAATAAAATCAATGTGATTGAAGTTGCGCAAAAACCTAGTTAATTCATAAAGTAATTGATTTCTTATTTAGGCAGGCAGATATTGCTAAACTATTAAAGCCAGTTTCCTCGTGTCCCACTTTAGCAACCTTTAGCAAATTATATTCAAGGAAACGTCGACCAAAACTTTACGTGCGTTATTGCATTGTCTTTGTAATAAAGAAATGGTACCTACAAAGTGGTGACGTCACCGTCTCGACCACGGGACGGTTCTCCGTGACTCCGTAATTAATCCAATGCACAGTTAGACACTGGTCTAGTCTGTGTCATTATCTTACTTAGATCATCGACCGCGTGTCTCACCCTTCACTGTTTCTAAAGAATTGCACGGACCACATTCTAATTTTGACAGTCTAAACTTCAAGATATTGCAATTATCAGATTTATTAGATGAAAGATCTGCGGTTTCTATAGAAATCGAATATAATATCGCTACAACCAAGGATTCTGCCAGGATATCGCCCCAAGTTTCGCAAGCTTATTACTATGGCGATTCACATTCTAAAAACAATTGTGAAAAGTATCGACTCTCTGATTATTAAAAGTTTTGTGAGAAGGACAATCACTAAACATTAATTTGGGGATGTCCTTTTCACAATACTATTTATTCTGTCTTCTTCTGTATTGTATTTTTACTACTAACACTAGTAATAAGTTATAATATTGTTTAGTAACACGCTGGACCAATGTTGTCCGAAAATAAATAATATAACAATAATTACTAGTGTCCGTTCACATCCAGTAATAGGACAATATCTGCATGATCTCGCAGATATAGTATATCATGCTTATGCAAAACAAATCTGGTGAGTGCGGGGTCAAGCCGCGGTTGCTAGTACCGGTTTTAGTAACGCGATACGACTAAGTAACGACACCTCGTTGTATATATACGTGTACTAATGATAACGTTGATACTTGACGAGGCAACGTAATGTGATGCCTTTCTTATCGTGGCTCCTGATGAGACTACTGGCGCAACGAACTCTTGCGATAAACAAATGAAGACGTTGATCGTTTTTTAAGTTTTTGTTCCTGTCTGGCTACGCAATAATGAGACAAGCTATGATAAAAAAATATCTATTCTAAAATTAAGCTTACTGACTTGCGTAAGCACACACACAAAGACAATCATATATAGGGACTGGACCATCATCTTTTTGCAACACACAATAATTTCATTGAGCTCTTAAATTGGTGTTTATCAGACACAAGAGGTTCGTTATATCGGCAGTGCGGTGCAATCGGTTGTAAATGTCAAAGTTTACAAGTAACATTAAATTCTATTAAAATGAAATCTCCCAACAACGGGTTTCCGTGACCGTGAATATGAACACTAGCGTTAAGTCGACTGGTAATTCATTAACATAGAATTAATTAATCTTATATACTAGGTTTAATAGAAATGGAATTGTTTTATAGAAGTTCTAGGAAGTCAAATAGGACGAAAAGCAAAGCGTACCTACGAGGAAAAGATTCGTGGAAAGAAACAGCATGTAAGCTTTTATACCTACAAACGATCCGAAATTGATGATTCACTATCGACGAAATCAGAAAACAGTAATAGGAATGCTTCTTTAGACACAGATCGTGAAGTCTACAGTTATTGTAATAAGAAATCGAACATTGCACCAAACATACAGAAGGTACTCCTCCAAAGAATTCAGTAATTGTTAGCAACAGCTGAATAAAATTTAACATGGCAATTTTTAACTACCGTGCATGGTTGAGTCACCTCATTCTCTTGGAATTCTAAATGTACGTTTTACGCGTCTTTATCTTCGAGCGTGTGAATGAACAATAGCAATATTTTTGTCTATAAAAGATAACTCGTTCAGTACTTTGTTTCAACTGCTTACAAGTAACAAAGTGACAATTATTTAACTGTCACGAACCAAGTTCTGGGTTAAAAGTGAGTCGCCGTAATTAACTAATTACAAAAAAAAGGTAAAACCAAATAAAAAAGGAAACAAGAAAGTATTCCGAAAATGCACAGCATGCATCTAAATGAAATGGATCGCAGACCTATAGACGAATGTCCTCAAATCAAAATTCGTGCGTACAAAATTGACGTTTGTGCTCAGTTCGCTGAGCTGAATCTTTTGTTCGTCCCGAACATAAGTTTTCAATAAAAGAGCTTTAACCCGAACAATAGAGCCACCTGCATCGTAAGAAGTTCACACGGCAATAAAATATGAGTTAAAGACCGAAGGTGGTCAATACAGGTTGAAGAATACCGTTTTACCAGAAATTGTTCTACCTGCTGTTTAAATTAAAAACACTCCAGATATAATTGACTTCACCGTTTTAAAAGAGGTTTAAATAATTTAATGTTTCAGTCAAGACAAGTTATCGTTGGTCTGAAACGAGAATTTGTAAGATTTTTCCACTGGTTCGGAAGATCCAACTGATCGCCAATAACGTTGCATTTCCGAAGTCTTTTAAGGAGAATTTTGTACTAATATATCTTTCATGTCTTTCTTTTATGCCTCTGAGTAATTTCGTCAGAAAAGTTTAGTACGCTCGAGTGATGCCCACTCTCACTATATTCATAATGTGTGTCATCGTCCTAGTTTCTGTCCACTTGTTCATTTCACTTGCAACCAGTTTGACGCCCAAACATGTCCAGCTTAACGACACTGATTTAATACTTTAATTACTGCTTTTGTGTCAATTTAGGCTGGTAATTTGAATTATAAATTCCAAGTGATTTTGATACTTTACATAAATATTTGCAAGACAAATAAGGCGTTCCGCGCGTCCGGTTTATTTAATATTTTCCATAACCTGCAATTTCGTATCGGTAATAGGTGGTAAGTAATGGCAAGTAATTTAGTGTGCCGCCAAGCAATTGCGGAGCTGATTGAAGTTACCAATATAATTCAATGATGATAAGCGTACTCGTGCGTCCGTTATAACACATATTGCCCATATTAAGTCACTTGAGAAAATTCAAAACGAACTGTATTAAAGCTCGGAAACTAAGTATCTAATATGTATAGCTGTTGCATATATACAAGTACATATATTTAAAATTCGCGCCTTCTATAATCTATGTCAATCTTAAACATAACTTTATGTCACATCACTACAGATTTACTACTAAAATAATAAAGTTTTCTTCTAAGCCGTTAATAACATATTAATGTCATTAAGCAACAACAATACTGGTAGGCAAGAAAACTGACTTATGAAATTCCGACTTAATGGAAAATTGACTGAAAACTTTAACCAAACTAGATACTTAAGGTTGATCACCGCGGTTTAACACGACGGACCAAGATGAAAATACAATAGATTCCAATCCATTCTTAGATGAATTTCGCAACGACTGAGTCTATTAGTAATTACAGTAGATAACACCTAGCTAAGATAATAGACAACGATTGCGCATTCCTAACTTAGTTGTGCCTAGCCTCTCTAAGCCGTTTGAAGGTTGAAGGTAGAGCCTCTGGTACGTAGTTGCAATCATAAACTTACTTGCCCACTCAATCAACTAGATTTTTCTTTGTTTAGTAATCTGGCGATATCCCCAAAATAACAAAATTAATCTAGAATTTTGTAGGAACAAAATCTTCAACACTTAACTGTACCTAAGAGTCCATATTCATCACGTGGGAGGACACTTGTTGATAATGACAGACATTCAATGAAAAATGCAATGACATATTCGTGTCTTTGAACAATACTTTTTATTGACAACGGTCGGTTATCGTGTCCACACACGCATGACAGTTGGCTATGGACATGTGCGTACGATGATTGACATGCGCATACGTACATCATGAATTCATATCATAATGTAGAATTTTCGTTCTTAGCGGAACAGGAATAGAGGACACAATTGAACGAAGACGAGGTGTTGGACTTATCATTATGAATACCGCACAAAAGATGCTATTGGCATTTTGCGGTTTATGATTACTTTTGACAGTGCCATGAGTTTTTTCAACCTTACTCATACTATAATGACAAAGGAGCATTCAGTTTATTTTAATTGGGCGTCTTATGCAGCTAACAACGTAATTAGATTATTGTTACTCATTCCGGTGTTCACCTTAACCCTATTAGACAAATACAGTAAAACTTTTCCTATTCCATTAAAATGATTAATTGACCTCCCACGACCGTCCCGAGACCGTGAACTCTGACAGGACAGCGGACAGCCCGACAAGCTTAATTATATCATATATCAAATAAAATGTAGTTTACGATGTAATCCGCAGTGATTTGTAGAGCGTTGTAGTTAGGGCGAAGGGAGGGATTGCGCGGGCGGGCGCCGCCGCGCGCCGCCACCGCCGTCAAGTCGGTATCTTTCGTGACCGGTCGTTGGCGCACGTGGCGACTCGCCCAGACCCTAAAAGGCCTGTTTTCACCACTTTCCAGTTAGCCATAAGTTAGTAATGGCCAGGTTTCCCAGACACTTCTTGTGATGATTTTTCACAGTTTATTTTAGACGTGTTTCTTTACTGGTTTAGAAAAAGAGATCTCTTATGATGGAAGAGGAGAGTGATAAATAAAAAATATGACCTGAGGTCAAAATCTGAACTGAAACGCATTAAAGCAGTACGAACATGGTTCAATCCATATTAAGGTTCTTAGTCAACTAGCTTTTTGAGATAAGGTAGTAATCAAGTCGTCACCAACTAGTGGGCGAGAGCCTTGGTCACTAGCATCTACGTGGGAGGGTCAGTGAAGCTTAACTTTTAAATAAAGCATGTTGTGTTATTTTACGTCACTTATAAATTTTCTAGGCTTGACAGAGCTTATCTGACTATACTGCATTGTATGTCATGGAATTACATTTTGTTATTTACTTGTCTTGATCTTGGATATACGGCATTCTTTTTTGGGTGGGAAATCATCAAATAACTTCTTCCGCTCTGGCCGGAGCGGAAACGCGTTTCAGACTTTCACTGACTAAAACCCACCCGTGTTCCTTCAGTTGCTTGTGTGCCAGGACCACGGTAACTCTTTCGAACAATCCACGACCCTGGCGGGCATCGGCCCTAGCGGAGCCCGTCAATTGGTGCTGACATCTCTTTGAGGCGCGCGTGGAATACAACACGCCGTCGCTTTGGGCCTGGTCCTTACTGTCCGCAAGCCCGTGCCTACAGTGGCCGGGAATCTGCAATCGATTCCCGACGCCCAGGGCGTCTCCTGCGGCGACTAGGGGCGTGAGGTCGGAATCATTGCCTCCCGCTCACGCGCTCCGCCTCCTCCTTCGCGACCATTGCTGCTTCGCAGAAGGAGGTGATGGCTTCCCATGCCCTCTCGCTCCGTACCATGGCTTGGACCAGGGCCGGACGCGACAGATGGCCGCTCGCCTCCGCGAGGACACGGCGGTGCTCCGCCCAAGCTGGGCAGTCCTCCACCGTATGCTCCACCGTGTCCTCCGGGCGGTCCACACAATTGTAACACCCGGGCGTTTCCTCCCGCCTTATACGAAACAGGAACCTCCCAAAAGAACCGTGTACGGTGAAGACCTCAATCCACTCC
Source organism: Dryobotodes eremita (assembly GCA_917490735.1). Taxonomy (NCBI): domain Eukaryota; kingdom Metazoa; phylum Arthropoda; class Insecta; order Lepidoptera; family Noctuidae; genus Dryobotodes; species Dryobotodes eremita. The sequence continues at coordinate 7,474,624 of OU823248.1, forward strand.
TCATAGAGGGGACTTACCGCCGCAATTATGGCGTGCCCAGCACTGTGCACCTGCATTTAAGGCTGAGGAAGTAATTCAGCTGATTGGAGACACAGAATATAGGGAGATTTAATAATGAATACTAATTATTTCGTAATTATTATTTCGTAATAATTTCGTGATCCTGACAAATCCCTCATATTGTTTTAAAAGCTCTTGAAGATGGGTAAGAAACCCCGTGTGCAATGTGACTTACAATAATATGATTCCGTTTCTTGGAACCGCCGAGCTGGTGTAGTACAAATGGTACGTCCATTGTTGTAACTGATACCGGCGCACAATACACAGGATGCAGACCTCGTGGAGCAGGTAAATGTACTGTTTTTTCGTAATAATACACAATAGTCGCTTTTAATAGTAAATAACGATATTACATGTTGTTGTACGGGACGTTTTACGCATGTTTATACAGCCTTAGAGAAAGAATCATCCAGAATTTGTACTTTGTTCAAACATAGCAATAAGTTCTAAGCAAGCTGTTTTTTAGGAACATCAAATGGATTTAAGACTCGGAGATTACCTGGATTCTGATCGGGATCTGCTGTCAATTAGACTCAATTTCAGAAATAATAATTATGATCTTTATTGCCATAAGAACAGATTACAGAAAAATTTGAGACCCTGGCTCCAGAGCTAGGTAGAGTACCTGTATTTCAGGAGCCAATGATTTCTTCCATTTAGATTACAATTAAGCAAGTTTTATGCAGCGAAAGGTGATGAAATTATATTACTTAAAATTGAGTTAAACATTTATTTAAGCACTAAGAACAGAATGAGAAAATAAAATTAGAATTAAAGCAAGATTAAAATAAAATAAAATTAGAACAAAAACAAATTACAATAAAGCCAGGATTAAACAAAATCAAAATTAAAAATAGGGAGTGCTGGTATGTGAGTAAGGGAGCCTTTGTGAAGGTGTGTACGTATGTGTGTGTGAATACCAATGATTTGTGTTCTTATATATTTATGTTGTTTGCAATAAATTCGTATTGAATTGAATTTGAATTTGCGTTGTAGTATTGTGTCAGTAGCCCGATCTTTACCTTATTTTTTTGTTTCACGAGTCGTAAGGGGATTTATGTTAAAGATTTTTTTCAACTTATTATAAAGAAAAGTGGCAAAATATACTCGCTGTAGCCTGGCGGACGCTCGCGCCCTGTGACAGCGTTAAGGTAAGCAAAAGTTTGTTATGGTGCGAATTATCTTGTGCATTATAAGGTGTAATACTGTGCTGCTTCTTATCAACTTGCAGAATATAATTCTGTCTTACTGTAAGTACTTCACACTTCTCGTATAAGATTGGTGGGAAATCTAAAGGGTCTGACAGTCATGACTTTAAGATGAAATCTTTGGGCCCTTTCCAGATGAATCATGAAAGTCCACCACACCATACAGTAACACAATATCCCACAACTGACTGCACCAGCGCATAGTAAACAGTGCGAAGGAGTTCGAAGTCAGCTACGTGTCTAAGTTTTTTTGAATGCCCTAATAAGTTTCCTTATACGCGTTGTGGTGACGTCTATGTGCGTACGCCAGCCAAACTTTTCATTTACAATCACACCAAGGTATTTCACATTTGTAGACTTAGTGATAGCTGTGCATAGTGAGCGTGAACATGTCGGTGAAGAAACCATGTTGCAGACAAGTAATCTAATATCTAAATTGACAGGTTTAATTTTAGAAAAAGAGTATTGTAGAAATGTGGATTTGGAAAGGTTAAAAGGGAGGGAGTTAGATCTTAGCCAATGGCTTACTTTATGCAGTCCCAGTTCGGCGCTTCCTTTAACTTCGTCCATGAAATATTAATGCCGTATCGTCAGCGTAGGTAAAGATCATGCCGTTTATAAGTGGCAGCTGATACAGGTCATTTATGTAAATCAAGAAGAGACTCGGTCCAAGAATACTGAAGAAATAGAAACCAGTTAGGTAAAATAACCTAGACATACTAACAAGGACAAAAAGGTGACGAGGAACATTTAACACTATTAGTTATTATTGCTAGTTTTTGCTATGAAGTTGACTTTTTGCATGAGACTATATAAAAAACTCGTCGTTTAAGTTATGGGTGTCTTTAGCTTTTTGCTTCCGTAATTACCTACTTCATTCGCGAGATAGTTAAGTATATTGTATACTTTGCTGTAAAAAAATAATTTCGCGTCTCTTACTTAAACTACAATGACATGCTGAGTTAGTTACACTTCAGATTGCTTGGATCCCCCAGTGAGCTGTTTTTCTTGATATAATGGATATCTTTATTTCCGCTTAAAATCATTTCCCGATATTGTAGAAACTGCGTAAACTTTTCCTTCATCGATGTCAATTAAATATCTCTATACGTTTCCGTCGCCTTTACGTTTAAAACATAAATCATAATGAATATCATTCAATCAAATCAATCCTTCAACACACCACAGCATCCAGACCGTACAACTAAGACGGCTTTTACGTCCATCCCAACACTTAACTGTATAGCTATAAACATTTATAGTAAAGTATTACATGGCAGAACTTGGAGTAAACGAGAAGCCAAAACCGGTCCTGCAGCTGCGCGTGCGACGCTCCTATAGATACATGGTGTAATGTAGATCTATTATATTACGGGTACCATGGACCATGGACCATGCCACAAAATTTTTAGGTACAGAAGGTCCGTTTCATACAACGAGCTAAAACACATGTAGGCATAGACACGCGTCGAGGTACAGCAAGTGTAAGCGCTCTCGCGACTGCCTTTTGTTTGAGATCGCCGTACATTCGCGTCTACGTGTGCATACGACCGTTTTCGCTCATTGAATGGAGCAGGCCTTCTGTATCTATCTATTTTCTGCCATGGTCCCAGGATCCGTGGTCGGCGCGGCACGCTCTCGCGTGATCTACCCCCATGAACCACATTATCAATCTTAAGGTTTTCACGACCTTTTATTCCGAGAACGAATTTAAATGCACGATTTTGACACGTGGTGATGGTATTAATATTAATTGAGCTGTTATATCTGGCAAATATTCCTTCTGTTATTGCGTGTTTAATTGCTTTAAGATAATGTTAATGGCAGAAGCGAATTTATAGATATGCGTAACTTATGTTCGGAGCCTTCAATCACTAGGGGAATCCTCACTTCTTGAAAACGAACCCGACAATAAAAATCAATCGTGATGAAACCATTGATCAAATATACCTATACATATTTAGTTCTTGTAGCGCCACTGATTTATTACGTCAATGCTTAGATATTGGAAATTACAAGAGAATTGTTAAAGCTATGTTTTTTTGCTTTAACGAGACAAATAAGATAGAAACACAAGAAATAACTCCACAAACGGTAAGGTTCGCCATAATGATATAAATGTTTGCTTTAACGCAACAAAGTCATTGAATTGCAGATCTGAACGAGACAAAGTCATAATGTTTCTACATACCAAGCTCAAAGCGACTATTATTATTGTTTTTACAACGTAACAATACTGTTAAAGAATTGTGTGGGTAGAGTATAATATCATACTGCACGAAAAATGAGCGGGGAAGAGCCTCTTACCTGAAGTGGGCGGAAAATGCTGATGATAATGGCTACTGATGCAACATACTTATTAAATCCCACTAATGTTGACATATTGACCCCACCTACGATAACTCTATCTTATTCCATATTTTATGTTTAAGAGCTCAATGAAGAGTTGATATGAAGCTGATTTTGGATTAACGACAATTTATCATGTTCCAATTTTAGCCGACTTTTAATTTAGATAGCTGTTAGAATCTTACGCAATAAAGCATTGCCTTATCTAACACGCAGATTTGGCTACACCATATTCTCTCCCGTTTCGAACAAATGGAACCATAGGACAAAAAAAATCTAGCGCATCAAAATTTTAAATATCTGAATAAATTAGTTTTCTATTCAAACTGGGGATAATTTTATGCTTGTAAAATGGAATAAAATACACAAATATCTATACAATTTTAACACAGTGGTGTAATATTATCTTAGTAATTGGCTGGCCCAGTTTGTGTCCAGCTCGGGGCACGTACTACCACGGCCCGATTCTACGAAACGTGCCTAGATCATGGTCTAGCGTTGTTACTACATACCACACTAATATTTGGCTTAATGTTTCACTTACAATGTAGTTAGATCAGGGGAAATTGATATTTAAATTAAGGTCTACTTAAGTTACATTAAGTTAAGTTTGCTTTGGAATAGAATACTCTTTTGGATTTGATTCCAAAGCGGAACGAACCTTTGGTGTGATGCTGTTCTCGCTCTGTTTGTTTGTTTGTCCAGTTCAGTCTCTATTCATGAACATTTTTAAATGTTTTAGGTCGGAACTCAAGGCCTTGCCTAACAGAAAGTTGTAATCGGCCATTTTGGATATCTGGGTTTAGCCTGTCGGGTAGAGAGTAGAGACCAACCACTATCAATACAGCCATGCTGAAGCAACCCTTTGACATCACTTATACAACTCAAGATATCTTGTTTAATACGTAAGACGTTTCATGGGCGAATTTCATCATCATTGTGTCTTTATAAATTGAAAATAAAATCGCTATAATAGGTTCCTACATGTGCCTATTATGAGAAACCGTAGCTAAATGTAACTGATTAGATACAGTAGTGTTTGAGACCCCTATTAAAGTTTTTGATGTACTTTTATATTCTGTATCTAAATTGGCTTCCAAAAATGGCTTCTTGTAATTTAAATATGGCTAGAACATGCAGTTTTACCTACTTTATAACCCGATAGCTAATTGCTTGTAACAGCTACTAGGCAGAATATATCGCTGTGAATTACCGGCGTCATGCCGTTAGAAGAAAGGCGAAGTAAAAGTTTTAATTGCCAGTTGATTAGCAGATAAGGCTAAGAGTATGCTTGATCATTGTCTGTTATATCCATTATCAAGTGTTCTGATTCACAGCTCTCACGACACTTGTTTTTAGTAAAAAAAAACTGCCTTTGATACAACATTAACGCTAAACCTAGATGTATAAAAAATAGGTATATAAGTACATATATATGTACTTGCCAGACTATTCTCTAAAAATCTCACCGTGAAAACTTAGGTGAAGTAAGCTGTTATTCCACGTGTTGGTGTTGTTGTTGTTGCAGTTGTTGTTGCGTGTTGTTGTTTGTTGTTCTAGGGATATTCACTATTGACAGCTCACTTCACCTAAGTTTCCACGTTGAGATTTTTATAGAAATATCTGTTGGGAAAGATCAAATTATTGCCAATAAAACCTCAAGTTTCTCCCAACCTTTTTAAAGTAACATAAAAATCATATAATCAATAAGCTATTGATTAATTTCCTCAAACTATCTTCATAATAGAGCAGTCAATTTGTGCTTCAATCTTCCGGAACTTCACCTTTGTTAGAACTAAACTCACTAGAACTTTCACGCCACCTTTCACTACAATATTTTCTTAGAAGTGCCTCCAATTATTGTTAATTCAAGGGTCTATATAATCTGGTTGTTTATGAATAAAGAACGTTAAGGTTGGATTCGCGTTCGTGGTTCCGTTAAACAAATTCAATTTTGAACGGCTAAGATTGCACCCATTGATTAGGTACTTACTGTAATACTGTTAGTTAGGTGATAAGGTGGTTACTGTGATATTTTCTATGGTGAAGAAGTATCTATTGCATAACTAAAATATTCAAGATATCGTTACATTTACTACAGAACCTTGGCAAAGAGAATTAGCCAATTGAGCTTAAATATTTATTATCGTCAGCAGGTGTTGGAGATCTGACTTGTTTTAGACATTGAAAGCATTTCAAACTTGAAAATATTTTTGAAATCCTTTTAATATATTCTTACACAACCTCATTGTGCGCTTTCATCGTTTCTAACGTGGCGATATTATCGTGGCCGTCCACGTTCATAAACAGTATGTAAATACGCGCACGTTATAATGTTATCGTGGACGGAAAAGCGTCTTCATAAAGTATTTCCATATATTTTACTTCCCTGTGTCACCCTGATGCCGTGGCGTGGACGTGGACGTCCACGATATTATCGTGGAAACGTTAAAAAATATAAAAGCGCACAGCAGCTATCTCTTGTAATTATTAAGAAAATAATCAATCGCCTTCGACGACTGACGTCAATCGATTTTCTATCATCCCACTATATAAAAAATATCTACAGAATATTATAATATTTTTCTTCTTAAAGCTTGATTACAAACTCACTGTGCAAGTTCTAAATAATTAGCCGGAGTATATTCATTTTCACCCACGACACCAGTTTAGAACTGCCGTGGGCGATAAAGGTAGCTGTAGAAATCAAATTAATTAACAGTTGTTACAAGACATAAAAATTATTGTAGTAGGTTAACTAAATAATTGCAGGCTTTTAATAACCCGATCAAAATCGTTCAATTAACTGTTGATGAAAATATATTTTTTAATTGTTCTTAGTTTGAAATTACAAATTGAAAGGCTTATTTTAATTATTATTTCGTTTATAGCACAAAAACCTACTACTTTATTATTTTCTTGCTAAGAAACATAATCATAATCTTTAAAGTTCTATTTTAAGAAACGGCAATGATCGAATCATAAAGGTTGTATTCTCATTAGCATTTGTCGTATTGATAAAAAGAAAGGAGTGAGTGTACTTACTTGGCGCCATAACACTCGTCGTCCAATCACGGCTGAGGCTAAAAGTTCTACGAACTTACGCGCGCAGCTCATTGGTCGAAAATGGCGCCAACTTCAAACGAGTTTGAAAATGAAAATGTAACGGCCGGCGGGCGGCGTGTGCGCACGCGCTGCCTTTGCCGGTACCAAATACATACGTATACGAAATAGAAAGTTTTATTGTAATAAACAACGAGAAGATTCTAGATTGTATTTATATTATAGGTAGATAGTCTTCGTAGGTAAGTACTTGAATTTTAATCATATTATTGATGATTCAGTAAAAATCAACTGTACTATCATTCAGCCGCCAAACGCTTCTGCTGTATGTACATGAAATTACCACTTAAAATACCAATTGGCTAATGCTTGTCGACCCTCAACACGCTACACTTGTATAATGATCCCATTTATTTCTTGTCAACACCTAGAAGTATCATAAAAAGGAAGTACATCATTCAGTATAACGTCGCAAGTCTCCTTACAGCATAATTTGACGCTGACAGAACAATAAATAGGCTGGAGAGGTAGACAAAGGGCTATTAAACTATCCCAGAACCCAGGGCCAGCCTGCAGTTAACAAATATAAAGCGGTTAGCTAAATCACAACGAGGCTGGAGGCTGCGCGGCCCATTCTGCGAAACCAGTCGGGCCAGTCAAGCTCTACTAGATTAACCCTCCATGTCCTTGAATCTTGTCTCACTTCGAGTATTACAGCAGAAGCTATTTTAAGACTGAAACATGCTGCCAGTAATTGCAGCTTACATTAAAAACCTCGTGTTCATACATGCTCAAATACTTGCACTAATTTGTTTTCATACAAATTATTCGCACTTTTATTACTTCGTAAGTTCGTATGCGTATGTAAAAAGTAACACAGAGAGGCTTCGTTATAAAAACGCCATGTTTCTTTATGATAATCAACGCGTTGAAAGCTCGGAGATTTCGTTTTGAATAAGGCTATGAACAGATTCTATTGTTCACAAAAGGTCACGTTTGTCTGCCGGCCACCGGCGAGGTCACACCAGTTCTTTCGCTTTGTTAAAAGTACTTTGTGTCGTTTCGAGTGGTCAAAGAATCATGTTTCTAGTTGTTTTAGTTGATTTAATGGTCATTGCGCAACTAAAACAAGCCGTTTAAAATCTAAGAACGAGAAAGGCTTTTGCACTTTCAGCTGCGAGATCTATTGCGTGTGTAGCAAATTGTGCAAGTGCGGAGAATTTTAAAGTACATTGTAGTAGCGGAACAAAAGGTATACTATGCAGGAACACTTCTTATCGCGAGCTTTCGTTGTGGATACTAACATGCTAGCTTAATATTTTCATTTCCATTACCGTTTTTGTCTTAATAGCTGCACATTTTGCGATGAAAATAATCTTTTAATTTCTGCAGAAGTACTGGCAGAAGTCGCAGATGCTTACTTTTAAATAGTGAAGTAATTGTCTTACCTTAAGGGCGCAAAAAATACAGGACGGTCCAAGGCAAGCGTGGCCAGTGAGCTCGCGGAAGCTGCGCCGGAATATATCCAGATGCCACAGCACCTGTGACACAAAAGAACAAACACATTTAAATATATTACACTACTTCATGTCATACAACTTATAAGTGACAACGGACAACCTGCCTAATATCTTTGACAAGCTACAAACTTTACACTCACCTATATTTATTTATTTATTATTAAAACATTGGTAATAAACTTCTACAATCTACATCATAAAGTTATTTATTTATTTCGTTATTATTCATAATTACACTAGCTAATGGAACATGGGAGCGTTTACTTTTCAATTGCTTAATCACGCATCTGTACTAACACTAGCTATAACCTATAGTTGCATCAATTTCATTAAAATTATTCACATAATTCATAGTTAACTTAAACAAATGCGCTCAGCAGATGCGCTAAGTAATTATGTAAGTTCTAATAAGTCCATATAGATATTAAAATTTTCACGCAGTCTTGGTTTACGGGGTGTAAACCAAGATTTATTTTAGTCTAATAATGGCAAAGGCGTGGGCTGCACTCTTAGGATAGACAAAAAGTCTTTATTGTATAGAAATTTGAATCGTACCTACATAATAAGTAAAATCTTTGGAATTCAAGATTTTCCTATGATCTCAGAAAGAAAACTCAATGTACTTGCCCCCTTGGAGCAAGAGATACAACAAGTAGCTAGCAGTCTAATTTCAGTGCAGCAAAGAGACACTGTCAAAGAAATTAATTAAGTTTTAAATTGAAAGCCCGATAGCATCAGTAGGTTAAACTTTAAAGGAAGCACATGCTAATAAAGAAACGTTCAACGTTAGGTGCACGTGGCAGCGTCAGGTGTAAGCAACATGTGTCGCAAAACGGCGCGATTATAGGCAGCTTTCGATAATCAACGGTTTATTTATGGAGCATTGAGTCAATCCATCAATTATATCGTGTCAACGGGCCTTAATACGTGAAAAAAAAACTGTTTTAAAGCTTTTAATTTAGTGCACCTGGCTTTACTGGCTGTATTATTAAGAGTGCAGAATTTTAAGATAATGACTAGTTTTTTTAAATAAATTCTGGCCCTATATGACGCCTAGAATTCTGGGCTCCATTGCACGTTGGCAAACCTTGAGTTTGGACTCTTGAATGTTTGTCAAAGACCAAGTCCATTTGAGATCCATAGGTCAAAATGGGACCATAATTTTTCGCTTCAGTGACAAATGAAGGTTTCCTTTCATAAGCTGTTGGACACAGCCAGAAGGCGAAGACGAAGATGGCGGGACGCGCTAGAGAAAAGAAACGAGCAGTGGTCCACTTTAGCCCTGGATCGAAAGAGCTAGAATCATGACTGGGAGCATGCAGGCTAACAGTAACAGTAAAATCTGGCCATGGCATTCAGGTACAAAATTCGGGCAGGTAGGATTATAAAAACGGGAAATTTTTGTTGTATGTCTGAAACAGCAGTGACGGGATCTGCCATTTCATTAACTATTAACAACGTCATAGATATTTAAGATAAAAGCTGAGCACGTATCAGTTTCATTATAATAGTCACAACGCCAACACACTTCCTGCCGCCCACATCACATAATATTAAAACATAAATATATATGTCATCGATTGACTACCTCATTTTTTGTAGATTCCAAATATCAAGTTGAACAGGTACAAATTAACATTTCACTCCAGTTCCAAAAGTATAAATGTCACTAAGAATGGTACCACTGCGTTATAAAATTAATACTAGGTAAATGCCTATTTTTACGTCAAGATTATTATTTTACAGCAGTTACAGTGTACGAATTTGCATTTTGCACTTTAACTTTATGGTTTACTCAACACCTTCCGCCCACAGATGCATCAAAAATATAAAGATACAAATTGCAGACTTACTTCTACGAGTATCTACGACCACCTTGCACACTTAAAAATATCCAGCCGTGCAAAAAATTACATTATTCCAATTACATGCACGTTCGATAAGAACATTGTTTACTACAGAATTTATAGTGAAACGTTGTAGGTTGGCAATTATCGTATTTATACAGTTAGCAGACTCTCTAGGTTCGCCATAACATCATCCCTCACCTGTTATTGAAATGAGACCGATACGTGGCTCGGCTGAGGAAGTTTTTCGCGATTGTTTTCGGGCCTGGGGCGGGCAGGTGAACGCTAACTCGTTCCGAACAGATGTCGAATGCTCTCATAATACACTCCTGTTTTATTTTGTATCTCGGATTCGTCCGTGAGCCGATTTTGTGTGTTATTTATATTCGTATCAACGCTGCACTTGGCTCATAACAGGCATACAAACACTTTACCATAATCTTATCTACTGCACCTGCTTTCATTTCGTAATATTTTAAACTTTCATTTTATGATTCAAAGCTTTCAAAATTGTGGTGTTTATTGCAGGATAATGTACAGGAAGGCGAAAATAATTGAGGAGGAAGGATGACAGATGCGCTCCGGACAAGTGGTGAATGCGCTGATGCGCTTGCACACCGGTAGCGTAACGTTCCGCGAAATGAGCTTAGTGCACGGCTAGCGGCAGATTAATGCTGATGTTTCTCAGTCACGTAACTAAAGTGCTGTTACTGGCGACATATTCAGCGTTTATAGCCTACATAAGCGGATCTACTACATTAGAACTAGTTTCTGGTAGTCGCGGAGGCAGAACATAAAATGAATGATAAATATCTTCCACATCTTGATTTCAAATGAGCAAAAATATTTGCTACGAATACATAAAATGTGCTCTAGATCTATTTAATGGATTCTATGTGAAGTTTTATCTTATTTATGTAACTTATCTAAAGTTTCACTATATCAACGTCACGAAAAACTGCCTGCTTGCACAACGAATTATGACGAACGTGAGGATTTCGTTGTATTTATATAAAAGCATGTCAAACATACGCAATAAAGGCACTGTCCTCAAACGAACAAACAAGCCACTAAAGTGCGTTCACACTAGCCCTACAGGCCTACAATAACGATAGATTTTGAGGTCTATGTTAAGTGATCGACAGAGGGCCCGTGTGTATCCAGCCTACATTTAGAAGACCTCGTGACAAACAGATAAAATTTCTCGCTAATGGAAGCGGGGACATATTGTCGCCAGATAACGATTTCGAAACAAGGCGGTTTCGGGAACAACGGTTCTTGTCAATGTTTACACTGATAAGACTTAAGTTGTTTTGGGTATAAATTTAAATGATAAAATATGCCTTAAAACGAAAGGAACAAAAGCGGAAGGACAGAGCAGGACGAAGTCCCGCTTTTCCATTAGCTTTCGAAAACTAAACTGTATTAAAAAAGAAGAAAGGCTACCTGTCGATACAATACAATGTCATAAATTGTAAAAGCCGCACTTTTAAGAGAGCGCACAACGGTCCACTAGCGCCACTCCTTTGAAAAAATAGTATCCCGTGACTGAGAAGGAATTATGAATAACGGCTTGTAAGGGCCCTCGGTGTGTCTAGAATTCTCTAATATCTTTTAAAGTTTCATATTGAGACAAGAAGCAACAAAATACGATGTAGACGAATGTAGCCGCTTTTCTTTAGATCGAATTTTGTTGCTTCGTGTCTCAATATGAAACTTTATAAAAGGTATTAGAAAATTCTAGACACACTTATCGAGGGTCCTTACAAGCCGTTATTCATTATTCCTTCTCAATCACGAGATAATATTTTTTTAAAGGAGTGGCGCTAGTGGACCGCTGTGCGCCATCTTAACCAACGCAATTAACAAGTCTGTATTTAAAAAAAAAAAACTTGGAAATCGGTTCTTGTGATTATCCGAACAGTAACACTATCTATTTGTATTAGCAAGCCAATATTCAGAAGACGTAAAGTCAAAACAGTACAATTTGTATACGAATTGTACCACTCTTTCTAAACTCTATGCCTTTGTGATAAGGTTCAATATTTTAGATTTGTTTTACCAGTTAAAGACAGAGACATACACAAAGTAGGAGTATCGTATTATTTACTCTAAGGTCTTAACGAGGTACATACGACGGCAAATAACGGGACGTAGCGTTTGTACGTACACTACGGGTTCAAAGGACTAATGCACTGATGAGTGGCTGTTAAAAGTAGGTGGGAGTTATTTATTATTGTAGAAACTGCTCGAAAATTATATGAGCTTAATTAAGCTCATAATATTCGCGCAGTTTTCGGCATCGGTATTTTACACGCTGTTTACAAGAAACTGACAAAATCATGGTTTATACTTAACTTCCAAACACATTAGAGCCCACTTGCACCACAAATCACTAAACGCATTTACCGCTAAAGGCATTTAAAACATAATTCTGTCCCTGTCATCTTCAAACGATTGACAGTAAAAGAACGATGTTTTAAATTCGTATTTGTTAACACAACAATGCACTATCAATATTAAAATTAAAACCCACTTTTTAACAACTGTCGCGTGTCCAGGAAGAACTGTATCCGACTGTACAGACCTTTGACAACATTTTCAAGAAATACCTGAAAATTCTTAAAGAAAACTTATTCACGTTGGCTCACTTGATTTCGCTAGTCTGTATCCACCTCTATTCCGATTTCCTATAGCATTTATCAAAGTGCAGTGAACCATGAGATGATACCTGAAACGTTTTCCAAAGCAAAATAAAAATCATACAACCAACTATTTGTAGTTTTATAATACTACAATCAACCGTATTACGCGTAATTTGACACAAATATTTATAAAAACAATTTGTTACAAAACAGAACAAAAATGATTATTTGTATTCAACAGTGTTATTAATAGATTCTGCTGAATTTTATAAACGAATGGTTAATGTGAGGAGGCGTTGACCTGAGCATGTTACGATCACAATAAAATCTGTTTATGTACACATATATTTTTATCACTGTGTTATTTATACCTACTTGTTTTGTGTTTATTTACAGTTTGGCGCATGTGCATTACGGCAACAGATTGACCTGAATAATTTTAATACTGTACTGAGAATTTGTTGTTTCAATGCTACATGTTTTATTTAAATATAGGGCGGTCCACGAAGAGCTGGCGAGACGACCTAAATGCGTACCGCAAGAGTTGGATCGAGATGGCTCTGGAAAAAGATGCCTGAGAGGATTTTGGGGAGGCCTTTACTTAGCTGAGGGAGAGTGAAGGTTAATTTAAAAAGTAACGGGCCAAAAGATTAAAATCTTTTGGCTCGTTACGATAAAAGTATTCCAGTTAATTCAAAAATAAGTGAAGCTCCTCTACGTCCATGCTTTAATCGGTGCTTAATTGAAACAACATCTAATTACATCACTGCAATGATTTAAGTTCACTGTTTTTCCATCTACAACGTGCTAAGTATCGTTTTTTAAGAAATGTGAAAGGGAGAGGGTCAATTAGTACACGTTTTTACATGTAGAGGGGGAGCAGTGATGCGTTGGACATGTATTGAATAATAAATACGAGGAAAAAACCACGATTTGACGCCCCGTAGGCCGCGTGGGAAGCCGACAGCTCACACCAATGCACCATTTAACTCCTACTCATTATCCACTTGTAATCTGTTATCTAATTGTGCGTTTTATCTAGATTATTTATCTCATAAGCTTTTTTGACAGTCCTAGTTTAATTTGCGTATGTTAGAATTAAATTTCAATTAGTTATCGCTATAATTAATATATTGAGTCCCTGCAAGCCATGCTTTTTTATTCGTAAAGCAATGCAGGTTATTAAAATACATGTTATACTTTTTATCTTCCACATGCACATTGAACATCAAGTGGGACTTATCAGCGAATCGGTATCGGTAAGCGGAAGTAGTATTTGAATCAAAATATGGCTGGTGCACTTCCCCTACGGAAGCGCTTGCGCCTCACCTACACTTGAACGTATTAATAATTTCAACCAATGAATTTGATGGGTTAGTTTGTGATGCCTGTGTATTAAAACAGCTGTCAACAAATCAATACATAATTAAGATAGGTCATTTAATGTGTAAGGCATATCGACGATGAACTACCAATACCCCTTACCTACCTTTTTTTAGAATTTTTGTTTTAAATGCCAATGGACGTAAAATGCTATTTCGCGTGTACTGGCAAAACCTCCTAACACGATATTTGTCTATTTATCCCATTAAAAACTAGAAGAAATAACTTCTAAATTATGAGACGCTAATTTTGCTACGAATCCGTCCTAACAAGTATAAATAACTACTATGTTATTGTGTTGAAATTTTCAAAAAAATATAGAAGGTATTGGTAGTTCGTCGTCGATATGTGATCTTCATACAGGTTTTGCTTTTGAATAAAAATTATGTTAGAACAAAATTCTCATGTTATTTTTTCGCGAAATTATTGTCCTCAGTCTAAGCAGGTCACGTTCATTAGTACCCTCAGGCTTCAACGTGATCAACGCAATGGTATAGGTATTATTATGCATGATAAAGTAATAAACAATTACATCATCTAGCTGAGACTTAGGTACTTAATAGCTGTAGGAATTATATTATTTGAAATTACTGATCAAGGTCTAAACTTCAATAACAAGCAGAATATACATTCCTTACCTATTGTTGTGTAGTTAGGTAGGTAAGTACCTAAAATTGTATATAACGTTACCTACTACTATCTGGAACTTGAGCCAAAGTCAGACTGCAGTTGGGATAGGTTAGAGACATAATTATACACACGTTTTAATTTTCCGAGGTTAGCAAAAATGAGTTGTCAACTCGTCATGAATCGTGTCGTGTTACTTCATTAGTTATGATGATAATTAATTAAATCTGACCGTAATTAGTAATTAGGTTTTACAAATGAGCACCGGTCTTTATAATGATTGCAAGTGTCATTAATCTGAAAGTAAATCACGACAGTTATTTAAGTAATGCCTACACTTGTTCATACAATTATGTGAAGCAATACTAATAGTAACGTTAAACTGGGTCTCTAGTCTACCTTATTCTGGCAAGTGCTATACAAATTAACATGTTACGGTCTAATTAAGAACCAATTAGGTGAAACAACATTCACGTATGTGACAAATATGTCTAGGCGGTGATTCAAGTGAATGTACCGTGACATTAGAGCTGAGTCACGGATTGTCACTTTGTGATATTATGATAACATAGCGCCATTGATCAGGTATGTTATAACATAGCATAATAATTAATGTAAGAACGTGATCTTGTTGGAATTGATGACTTGGAATTCTGTAACAAGATTCGAGTCATCGATCGGTATGGATCGATTCTCGTAACGAATTTGATGCCCTCGCAATCGATGTTTATAAAATGTAGTGTGACCTGTGTGACTAACACGATATGTTTTATAAATTACTTTTGCTCTTTGCCCTCGGCTAAGAAAAAGCTACACCAGCACCCTAATTGCGTAACACACTAACAATCACAATCTGAATAAATTTGAAGGATATTGCTAATCCATTGCTTCATATGTTCGAAAAATTGGTTTGCTCAATAACGTAAATAACGCAATGGTTGTTATTAAACTGTCAAAATGAAAGCCATTCCTACTGTTAGTGTGTTATGCAATTATCCCGCTGGGCTCTATTTTTTCCGAATGTTAGTTGCCCTTTTTTTTCGCCACTACATATCAGCCTGTGTATTATCAAATAAAACATGTCTGGCCCTGCAGTCTCAACATTAGATAGCGACAAAAATCTGTCGCTAAGTCGTATCGATGTCAAATTCCTTCAATAGATTTTCAACTTTATGTCCAAAGTATAAGGTTGAAAATCTATTAAAGAAATTTGACATCGATACGACTTAGCGACAGATTTTTGTCGCTATCTAATGTCGAGACTGCAGGGCCTGGTCACATTTATTTCCACCTAGTTTAAGGATTTTCTTGAGATCTTAGCCAGGATTTAAAATACCACGCTAACACTATTTGAATGTGATGTCGTGTTTTATAATTAGCAATCGGTAATTTTGTATTCATGTCTACTGGGCCAGCAGTCTCGACATTAGACAGCGACAAAAATCGGTCGCTAAGTCGTATTGTTGTCAAATTCCTTTAATAGATTTTCAACTTTATTTGGAAAGCATAAGGTTTAAAATCTATTAAAGAAATTTGACATCGATTAGACTTAACGACCGATTTTTGTCGTTATATTTGTCGAGACTGCGAGGCCAGGGCCGGCAGTCTCGACATTAGATAGCGACAAAAATCTGTCGCTAAGTCGTAACGATGTCAAATTCTGTTAATAGATTTTCAACTTTATTTCCAAAGCATAAGGTTGAAAATCTATTAAAGAAATTTGACATCGATACAACTTAGCGACCGATTTTTGTCGCTATTCATGTCGAGACTGCAGGGCCTGGAATATCATATTACAGCTACATGTCTGGTAGATAAAGGTGAATATGACAACTGCCTCTAGGCCTATAAAAAAGTATTTGGACATCGATAATATAATATTTTATACTTTCTATTGAAGTTTCAGGTGTCTAATTTAAAAATGTATGTTGAATTAACGCTCATAATATGACAAAGAGAGATTTACTTTCTATGATTGTTAGCAAACAGATAAAGTGGGTGCTTAGCTAATAATTGTTTTGCGTCAGAACTTTTCTCACTATACACAGGTAAGCAACTGGTGTTAAAAGATTAAACCGACAGGATGTTATTGAAGTAATAGATACTTAATCTATCTTGTTATTTAGTGTGGTTTGATTTGCGGTACTTCTATAATTTACTGGCGATGAATGCCAGGGTACTACTATTAATATAGCGAGATGATTGAGCAGTAAAAAAATCAAAGTGATACGGTGTAAATCCAACCCAGCCGGAACCGGTCGGCGAATGGAGAGGAGCGTGTGCTCAATTTCCGAGAACCAACCACATCTCGACCAATTTACTTTTTAGATCGCCAGAAATCGCGGGTTAAGTGCTCATTAAATACAAATTAGGTTTTCGTAAGTGACTATCGCGTTATGTTAACGTTTGTGGATTATAAGTTAATTCTATTGATAAAAGGAAATATTTAAACATAATTTTATCATTTACTGAATAATTTTAAATACCACGTGGTGGCTGAAACAATACACATAAAACAAAAGTTCCTACAAAAAATCAAAAACTTAAATAACATGCAAATGAAAACCTCGATTCCAAAAAGCTAACGAAGAATAAGTAAAAGGATTGTTCCATTCACGCATCATTAGCACTCACTGTCCGAGACGAAAGACCCCAAAGTTTAAATGCCAGCACATTACATACGGTCAAAATCTGCCCCCTGCCCATTATAGAGCATCCCTTTTAAAAATGGGGAGATCGGCCATCCGTGCAACGGCCACTACCTGTACCTATTATAAATGTACCTGTATACGAAATCCCAGTCCTTAATTATATACAAATAAATAAGTATAAGCCCAGCTACAGGCGACATCGGTCTCGCTTGCACAAACACAAAAACACCTTTAAAGTATTGCTGTCTCGTTTGCTCGTGTGCGTTGATGTCTTTTACTCCAAGAGTAGGATCCGTAAGGCCACAGTATAGACGAAAAAATCAGAGACCTTTTTTTTGTTTACGACTAGAGTTGAGGAAATACATTTAGTTCTTTAGAAATTTTATGATGTATAAAATAATGCGCGCAAAATGTATCTCCTACTATTTCCAAGCTTATCAATAATAATATATTAATTATGATAAGGTTTTAGGACATAACACTTCACATCAAGATTTTTCTCGCCTAAAAGGTACAGAGGTACTTATTATGTTTCTTTTATAAACTTATAATTCTATAATTTGAAAAATAATAAGTACCTACATATTTTCTATACCAACTGCTTTTATCAATATACTTATTTTTGCACTGTTGATTTAGATACCACTATCACGTACGAGGAAGTAGCTTTCTAATCACGTTCTCGAATCAACTCTTACATAAAGTAAAACCAATATCTAAAAAGGTTCCTGTATTTTTGTGTATACTGTGCGATGCGATCGCTTATTTTAAATTGGAAGCACGGAGGCTTCGAAGGGCATGCGCGGGAGAGGAGGGATCAAGATTCACGACGAACGTCCAGAGAACCGGACTCGAATGAATTACCCTTCATAATATAACTATTGTAGTACAATATTTGAAAATTGAATGCATTCTCAATGAAATAATAACATAAATGAGGAAGTGTCGCATTTGCAAGTCAGAAATACTGTTGATTCATTTACATAAATAACACGCTGAGTGATTGTTTAAAAATACCCCTTTCAGACACCTATTTGTGGTGATATTAATGTACGCATTAAGTAAAAAGCTAAAGAACAGCACTTTAATTGATGAAAATACAAAATAATAACAAATTCAATTAGAAGGGCTCACCTTCGCGCTGTGGTACAGAGCGCTGCCGCTGGTTCGTGTTATCTTGGCTTTAGTCATCGTAAATCCTTCCAGTAGTCACATTTAGCACAGTTCATAACAACACTTCAAAATAAACGTTCATGTTTACAATCGTTTTTAGTCCACAGGGATACGAAAACTTAGCACGCGGCGATCGCGACTGTGTTTACAATGAGAGACCGTACGTGGGAGTGTAGACAGTAGAGTTGCGGGTACGCCGCCCGTGACGCTAGCGCCGCCATCGCTCGCAGCGGTGTAGTTCCTGAACTAAACGATAAGCGCTGCGTGCGGCTACGGCGGGAAACAGGCCTACGACCCAGGATTTGGAGGCTTCGAAGCGGCCATTTTGTTTTATAAAACCAAGCCGCACAATGCCCGCGGGATCTCGAGAATAACGATGACAACCATAATATAATTGTTGTTATTATAAAGACGTCAAGGGAATACGTTCTATCTCAGAAAATGTGACATTCCTTATAAATTATAGTTATTACAGTGTTCATTAAAAGTACTGTTAATCGTTTGGAATTTGAACCTTACTGCAATGTTTTGGTTAGGAAACGTGGAAAATTAATCCTTACAAAACGTAACCTAAATTTAATTTTTCTCGAAAAAGAATTAGTCCGAATGCACAATATCATAAATAATAAAACGTGCCAAGCAGTGTTGAGTTCAAAAATAATAATAAAATTACCTGTTCTGTCTTATGTTTTTTTATTTGCTTTAGAGCAGGTGGTCGGAAGAAAAAAGTTTTGAACGTGCGAGGGAGCTCTTTTCGACTGCACAGCGGGATGAGGGATTAAAAAGGTCCAAAAACCATTCATCGCTAATACTGAACACCTTGTAACGATGTAGTACAATATGTTATCGCTCGTAATACCTTATCAATTCCCGAGAATATTTCAAATAGGTTTTCTAGTTATTGTCTATTGATTGCGTACAGTATTACAGTGACTATTGTAATACTGTACACATAAAAATTCTGTAAGAACTGTTTATTATAGCAGAAATATAGTTATGACGCAACTGATTGTGTTTATAAATTTTTAAAGTAAAACTGATTTTTCTTTAGTTGTCTACGGTCATTAGGAGTCTGTTTTCAATCATGATGTCCCGTAAAGTCCAACCTTGAAACTATAAACGCAGTAGTTCACTGTAGAAATTCGGTCTTGAAAATCTTCAGCACTGCATTTGTACAGGCAGGCCAAACACGAATTCATATCAACTTTTTATCTGCTATATAATATTTAAACAAATCTGTGTTTATCAAACAGATATTAAAGTGGTCACTAAGCAAATGTGTACACATACGTTCATATATTTTGTCCGTGAGCTCAATCTATTCCTGCGGTTGACAATCGACTAGCTACTGTCAATACAATTTGTAAGTAACTATATTGTAGATTCTATACCATATAGCTCTGAGCTCAATGATAGTGGCGCAACAACACCTCTGTAGCAACTATTTAGTAGTTGGGTACTACGGCGCTGTCTCTTGTTCTACCAAGCACAAAGGTTTCAAGTTCCCTTTGTCTTTGCGCACGTGCGGACATAGTTACTTATGCACGGGTCCATATTATATTCTAAACAGCCTAAATCATAATAACAAAACATCCTATATACCAAATAAACAGACTCAAATGCACCTACACCTCAATAAATAATCCTTATAAAGGACACAACTCGATGGTAGTTTCGAATCAAAAGTACGCCTCCTTTTATATCAGTAATCTTATTATCTTACCTTAAGAAGGTAATCGATAAAAATAAAATAAAAAAGCAGTAAAAGCATTTAAAGAGATTGCTCCACTACCCAAACGGTAAGCGGCCCGACTGGTCCAAGCCACGGGTATTACTTATTCCATTCCGTAGTAATTGCGTAGTGGGCAGTTTGGCCCAATTATACACTCCCGTCTAGTTAGGTGAGAAATACAATATTGCCGGCATGACGACGGATCAAACTATTATTTTTACTCACAAAATTGTTGGTGTAATAGCATGTTCAGTTACGGAAGTACGGCGATGAGAAGTGTTTATTGGGTGCCTCTTAGATTTACCATTACAATGATGATACGTCTTGGAAAGGATTGGGAAATATACTTTTAACTTTCCATTCCAATGCTGGTTATTTGATCCCTGGGAGCTTTGAGCAATTAATGGCGGGAGTGGACAATCTATTATAGTCCAAAGTGCTAAAAATCTGGCCTCCTTTTCAAAATATACCAATTAGGAAGATAACTTATGTACCACACCACAAAATACCTAATTAATTTTCCTGAACGAGTGTGGCGATTCGTAACTGTACTGCTTTGCCATTACCCCTGCCCAGCCCTTAGAAGCCCTACGTTTATTAAACCATAATAATGCCCATGACGCACACATTCCTCGCACCAAAGAACGCAGAAGGGATTGCGTTAATAAGAAATCCTTGCCTTCCAGATGATGACATGTATGCATTTAACTAGCCTCCTCCGACACTATAATTAGCTGTCGTAATGACTACAACAGATAGCTGCAATTCATCTCTTCTGAGTATAAAATCTATACAATTTTCATTTAAAGCTTACTGCCTATAACGGGATTGTGATTGATAGGCAAGGTTCTATATGTTCGATACCCTTGACTGTGATTTTTTCAATTCTTGAAGACATTATTTATTAAATTTTTAAAGGTCTTTAACAGAAAGGTAAACTCAAAGAGTTGACAAAAAGATCTTATTCTAAATGTAAACTAGCATAATCCAAGCTATGTTAAACAGGCTTCATCGCCTCGTTTTAACAAACAACATGTACGATTGAGTGTTACTACTACTTACAGTTTTCAGGAGATTGAAACCGCATGTAGCAAGGGGAGCCGATACTTTTCGCATGCGGTCATTACATTATTTTTGTTTTTATCCGATTCTAGTCTATTAAAAAGTTTTTTTATAAGATTAGCTTTTTTTACTTGGGCATGGATAAGCTATACTTTTAATGAAATTGAAGCTTTAAAAATATATTCTGGTTTGTTTCCCTTAGTAGTAGGTAGATCGTCAATTTTCTTTCCATAATTTAGTCATCAAGTAAATAGGTAACATTAGTATCTTTCGAAACAAAAGACAACTGCATATATCTTCTTGGGTTTGCATAATTTGCAGACAGGAATACCTAATAAATCGAATTTATTGGAAAACATTTAATTGCACTGCATTAAAATATCTTTATAACAGGAACACCTTAATAACTCCGGTCTCGCTCCTTACTTTAAAATTAACAACAAAAGCCCACAATACACTTAAGCATAAAAGAATTTAACACTTCCTTTTCTCAACCCTTTATAACAAAAAGCAATCTAAATCTTGTTTAAGAACAACACGACCAACTAAATGGAAATTGGAAGCACGAGACGAGAGGTTATTTAAAAAATGAAGATTAGGATCTAATCCTTTGTAAGCTTCTTTGTAATTAGCTAGACGAATTTTTAATCATAGCACGGTAAAAGGTAAAATATATTGTGATATATTAATACGGTGGTAGGTACTGTTACCATACATATATCTTACATAAGCTCATGCCTTCTTCCCATGAGGGTAGGCGGAAACTACAGAACGCCACCTTACATACTCCTTTTACCTCGTTTACATTCATTCATCTGGTCATACACGCACGCCGGTTGCGAGTACTACGCACCTGACCTTTCTGAAGAACATCACCAATAAGGTCACTATATGTCCTCCTAGGGCGGTCCCTCCCGGCGATTCCACTCACATCTGTCTTGTAAATACCTTTTGTTAGTCGCCTTTTATTCATCCTCTTAACATGACCAAGCTATCTACGCATACTCTTGTCAATTTTTATCACTAAATCTTCTTGTAAACCGCACCGTTGCCTTATCACATCATTCCTCAGCCTATCATTCATACTCACACCACTCATGCTGCGCACGGAATGCTTTTCCACAGCATTTATTCTATTTTCATGCTTTTTTTGTTACCAGTAGGACATTTTTCAAGGAGGTATCTAAGGTATTTCCAAGAAATTCTTGATATTCGGGATGATTAGAAGTTGAGAACTGACTGTAGGAGTAATCGATTTGCAGTTCAATATTGTAGAGAAAGCTGGACTTCATGGTTTCATGATTTTAAATATCAAAATGTCTTTAATAAACGTCACATTATCATTTTCCATTACATATTTCCAATTCTAAATCTTTATACTATTCTTCCTAGAATATACCTATTATGTCATTATTAAATATATCTACGAGTCATCTTATTGCTGCACCTTGATTTCAATTTGTTTCTTTTTCAAACTAACTTTTCGATTAATATAAGAAACTTACTATATGTAGGCATGTGTGTTTATTAATATCCATATAGTAAAATTACAACACCCCTAACCGGTTTTTCATCTCGTAGTAGTACTACACAAACATATAGCTGTCTCTTTTACTCACATAGAACCTCTTTTTCCATAAAGCAAAGTAGCCTCTAACACAATTGAGAAAAGCTTTAAAATCCTTTGCTACGAACTTCGTAGCCCGTAGACTGTTGATCTTGTAGTAGGTCGTAGTAAGACGAAACGAGTTTTGTGCTAAGAGGAAATGACCACTCCGCTCAAAAAGATGTTTACCGTTAAAGAAACGTCCAAATATAGTAGGACATACATATTAGATATTGTGTCCACTATTCTACTATAATAGGAATTTCTTAAAAAGGTACACGTAGGAAAACTCCTGTACAATCGAAAGACAAATAATAAGTAGTACCTATCCTGATATTTATTTGAAATACTGGTATAGAGCTATTTATTATTCCAAAAAATATTTAAAATGAGAAACAACGCAAAAATTGGTAGATAGAACTACATAATATTCACCAAAAGTCACAGCATTTATTCAAGTTGCGCAAGCGCATGCTGACTGACGAAGCGCCTAGTGAAATCAAAAAGCAATAATTTGTGTAGCAGCGCTGTGGGATGCTACTTTGTACAGGCGCTTTCTACATGCATAGCCTTAGTAGATGCAAGTTGCAATGAAAATTAGTAAAGCAAGCTATTAAAGGAGAAAGATACCATGTTATAGCTCATAATATGACACTAACACAATGGATCATAATTACGATGTTGACAATCAGTTTCTAATATACAGCCTTCGCCCTCGCCATTGTTCTGACCATAAATATTTCCCAGATTAGTACACTTTCGAGAAGCATTTCAAGCACTAACACTAGATTGATACATGCGGGTGCTACTACGTTTGAAACTGCACGCAATTCCCACGACACCGTCATTCACGAAACCCGCAACACTTGAAGTAGTTAAGTACTCAGACGGGTGTAACGAACTGTTAACTTGTTATTGTTATGTCGTTGAAATGTGGATGGAATGAGGATCTTCTAGCCAGACGGATGATATTGTCAGATGGGCTACTGGGTCTAGCGGTTGCAGTCGGTACAAGTAAGATATAACTATACAGGGTGGCAAGAACATCGACTCGCAAACTGTAACCATGAATTCAGCACATGATTCAAGCGAACATTTTTATTTTCGTTAAAATAAAAATAAAACAAATGCTGTTTCATAGATAAGTGCGAACCCTACGCTGTCAAAATGTATGGAACAGCAATATTTTATTTAAATAACGGACGAAAAATTTCAACGCAGGTTCAAAATCATGCAGTGAATTTATGGTAACAGGTTGCGCGTCAATGTCCCTGCCACCCTGAATACCTGTTCAATTTTCGCGGTAAATCTCTGTTTGAGCTGTGTGGTCAAGATTCAGTGGTGTCGTCATTCACAACTAGCCGTTTAGGTATCGTAACATGACAAATATTGCAAAAAAATACCAAGAAACCTGTTCATTTTTCGTCGTCGTGATAAAGGAGAGAACTTTCTCGACATTGACTGAAATTCTTTGCTTTCCTTCATGAATATGTATGTGACATTCATTAAGATAATAGAATTATTATTCAACATTTGAGAAAGAAAATTTGAGAGAGCATGAATTTAACATTTTGCAATACCGCGAATTGTACTGTAAATTAGTGTGACTCTTTCGTTCGACTAATCCACCAATTTTCTTAACTGTGTTTTACGACGAAGTTAGAAATAATTTAAGTGCCTTTAATTCTTTTAACAATTTGAAAACCCCTTTTTAAAACACCTTTATTGGCAGTCGTGACTCGTGAGGATTATTTCTGTTAATCCATGTAGGAGGTCTGTTATTTACAATAACTGTATGACAAAAACGCTAGTCACGATATGGCCAGAAAAGAAATATGTACATGCATAAATTCAGATATGCTCTACAAAAGCTTGTAGTAAGAGCTCGTTGTTCGTCGCCGACACATAAATTGCCGCCTATCGCCGTCGTATCAATTTACATGAGAGATGAGCACGAAACTGGATCGTCCACAATATCGCACGAGGTTTCTCTCATCTACGACCGGTTTCCTCAAGGTGTCTTGTGGATGTTTCCCTAAATTTCAAAATGTAACCGACCCACAGAGATGACCCACTCTAGCTCGAAAACCGGCAATTTATATGACCACTCAAGCCGAGGTTTACAAATGGCTCTCCGAACTTCAGCGACTTTTATAGTTTCCAATCTTAAGTTTTATAGCCAAGCGAGAACAGGTTAACGTCCAAATGATAGTCTTTGAAACAGCTCATTTGCATTTTAATACCAGCCTATGGTTAAATGATTATTTTATTTAAAGTTACGGTACTATTGTCTGGATGATTTACTAAATTGATAGAGTACTAAATTGGAACCACGAGATTTGAATACAAGTTTTATAATAGCTGCTTCATCACTGTTAGCTGTCACCTAACTGAAAGAAATAAAAAAGGATTGTTACGTCATTCAAGGTGAACTAACTGTATTCAAGCCCT